>JAPDNY010000011.1:37704120-38970620 GCA_029375565.1 Gekko gecko
TGGCCGAGGACAGACTGGCAATTTGCCGCGGGATGGGACCTGGGCTGACAGCGACTCAATATCGGAGTAAATGGAACGTTCACACAGGCACATCTGCCTTCTGTGCATCTACTGATTTTACCTTAGAGTTATTTATTTGATTTACTGCAGAAATTTTACCCCTGATTTCACCTGAACTTTTTCTTTCTGTGTTGAATAAAATATTTTATTATCTTTGAATACCAAAGGCCTCGAGTGCCATTTCAGTTGTTTAAGTTAAAAGGGAGCTCTCGACCCTTCCCTCAGGTTCCACAGATGAGCCAGCCATAAAGTATCATACTGTGACAGGGTGGGACAGCCCCAGTTCTTCAGGAAATAAAAAGCAGATACTTAGGGTGGCTCAGTCACAAAGGAAAAGAAAAACGGAGAGAAAATCTTGCTTATGAGGAAGGGAAGTGGAAGGGTGCATCAGATTTGGACAATAAGAAGCACCATTTACTGATTCCACTTTAAAGATGATAATGAATACAATAGAAATGGTCAAGTCTTTTAGTTTTGAGCTAAATTCTTACCAATGGGAATTTATACATACAAAAGGACCATTGTTTTCTGTGAACATGCAGTTAAGAGAAAACTGTTTTAAAATGATTAATCAATGATAGATGACACCTTTGAGGTTATCTAAAATTAGTGGTAGGATAAATACTAAATGTTGGTTTTGTCTTTTGGAAGAAGCTAACTTCCAACTG
The DNA here is from genome assembly GCA_029375565.1 of Gekko gecko. NCBI lineage: Eukaryota > Metazoa > Chordata > Lepidosauria > Squamata > Gekkonidae > Gekko > Gekko gecko. The sequence continues at coordinate 37,704,849 of JAPDNY010000011.1, forward strand.
ATGTAGTGGGAGTATTACAGAGTGCTAATTTTCTGGAAAATGGTTCATAAAGTTGTTCATGATACTTGAAACATTATTCTTCTGATGAAACCCGAATTTTTTTCTATTTAATTGCACTGAAAAGCATTTAAGTTTTTCATAGGGAATGGGTGCTAAATTTATTGATGGTGGCAAGAATTATTTTCACTAGGCATTGGAAGACACAGATACGTCCTCATTAAAAAAGAATGGCTCTTTAAAAGTTTATGATATTCTGTGAATGATAAAATTAACTGCACTACAATGTTGTGGGAACATAAGTATGAAGAAGAAAGCGGGCAACCTTTAATTAGATATATAAATTTAATGGTACAGTAATGCATAAAATGGTGTGGTTTGTTAGAAATTAATTTTCAAACTGAATACTGTTTTGTATAAATTAGCATTTATGTAATGATATTACAATGGATTATGTATGATTTTTTAAAAAGTAAATATACATAGGAGAAAATTGATCAGGATGGGTAGCCCATGTTAGTCTGTCTGTAGCAGTAGAAAAGGGTAGGAGCCCAGTAGCACCTTAAAAGACTAACCAAATATGAGCTTTTCTGCATCACTGCTCACTTCTTTTGATACAGCTAGAAGATGGCTCACTTCTCACTTCTTCAGATAAAGCTAGGAGAAGATTGTTCATTCTATTGAAAACAAAGGGACAAGTTAGCTGTGGCTAACTTTGAACCCTTAGGTTTCAAAGCAAGTTATCCACAAACTAGCTGTGATAGTGATCATAGATCTTGGTTTGTCTTTTCAAGGCAGATGACAGCCTCACAAGTTCCTCATTGGGTTGGAGCTGCATGGACAGGGGAAGGAGTTTCACCTTCCATCTCTGCAAAATCTTTCTAGCTAAGACCACAGGTCCCACATTGCTATTATTATTGTTGCTATTGATTATTGTTAGCCTTTTAAAAGCCAAAAGGATATTTTTTTTTCCTTAAAGGGACATAATCATCAAGGGAGCCCAGTTCTAAACCGTAAGACTGTGCAGGGACGAAAGGGTTAAAGCTGTGCATCCCTGATATGTATTGTGACTGTGCTTTAGCTAGGCTGAGATCACAGCTTCTGCATGAAATATTTTTCCCCCCCAAAAAAGCCATGTAGCTTGAAGATTATTCACATTATTCCAGGTAGCAAAATTTTTAAAAACCCAGTTCTTACAAGAAGTTGTGACAAGAAAAGAGGCGCCATGATTTGGAGGGATTCTTAGAAGAGAGTCAGGATCGGCCTTTGTACTGACAGCTTTTCCGAGAGCACAGGTGCAGAATTCTGAAGTTACTCCTAGCTCAGCCCACTCTTCTTTTTGTTTTCAAATTAATTACGTTTCCATTGAGCCTGAGCAGCATGTAGACAATACGATGCAGCTGTGATCTGAAAGGCCATTTGATAGGGGAGGGAAGCTAAGATGCTAAGCATGGGTTTGGGAACAAAAAGCCTATGGGATGATGTACCTGCTAATTTGAAGAGCTAATGAGAGCTTTTGTAGCATCACGCTGGGTTTTCCGAGGATGTTCTGCTGCACATCCTTTGTAAGCGCATCATTTCTGGCTAGAATGAACATCTCTGATAAATAAAAGCAAACTTTTTTGTCCTCATAACCTCATTTTTTTGGTAGAACCTCGAGACATCCCATGAGGGGGAGTATGCTAGGTGAAAACAGCCAACACAGGTTCTGCTGAAGAGGTTCCAGGCTGACCAGAGCCAATGTGTGTTGAATTCATATTGGTATAGCAACTAAGGAAAAAATAATCCACCCTGCCTTTAATATTGTGGGATTCATGTGGGAAACTTTAAGCCTAGGTCTGTACAATGGCAACATACAAATGCAACACCCACCAGGCCTCTCTGCTTCCCCTTCCCCCACACCATCCCCACTTCTCCCACGCTTACCCCTGGTTCCCACATCTGCTCTAGTTCTAGTTGTTCTCCTCTCTTTGCTAGCCTGTTCCTCCCCCTCTAAATTTCTTTTGTTCCCTCCCTTTCACCTTATTTTGATTGCTTCATTCTCCCTGGTTGCTGTTTTTGATGCCTCACAGTTCTCCTCCCCTCCAAAGCCCTTCCCCACAGCACCACAGTTCTCCTGCCCTTCCCACAGCCCCTGCATCCTCTCCCCCTCTCCACATGCTGTCTCCACTTCTCTAACTTCTATTGCTGTGTTTCATCTGTCCCCATATGCCATTTCCCCCCCTCTTCTGGCATTTGGGGTTGCCTAGAAACCCCAAAATGGCTGCTGAGATCACACGAGTCTATATCACAAGGTCACAGATGCCATTTTGAGGTTGCTAAGCAACCCCATATAACATTGCTGAGGGCCCCCCTGCCTGAAATAGTGTTATAAGGAATTTGCTGTTGGACTTGGAGTCCTTTTTCTATGTATCTACTGAAGCACCATTCACCTGATACACTGAAAAGGACCCTAAATCCTTCAGTGAATTCCACAGTACACTATATTTGAGATAGGGGGCTTTGACAATTTAATATGGAGTTGCTTAGCAACCCCAAAGTGGCAGCAAAGAGCTCAAATTGCCTTCTATTTTTTTTGTTTTTTATAAGTTGCAATGTCTGCACAAAACACGGATGGCCTTTTTAAAAACAAAAACACCTTCCTTTGTTTTAAGGTCTGTGATTTTTCTGCATACTTGGGCATTTCTATGGGTTAGCATTAACCCCAGCTGGTCCTCCCTTACAGAGTTTTTTGATCCACAAAATGAGGCCATTCGTGGGAATTTATATATATATATACACACGCATGCTATGGAAGAAATGGTCATCCATAAATTGTGGGATTATGGTCCTAGGTTTAAAAACTACCTGGTCAATTTGAAATCATGTCAACAATAAGTTGCACTTGTGACTTTTAGAGTAGGTAAGAGTAATTTCAAATGATTTTGCTTTATCCACTGGTATCACAGGAAAATAGTCTCCACCTCAGGCCTCACTAATAAACAAGGCTATTAAAGCACACAAGTGTCTTTTATACAAGACATGGCCACCTCCAGCTGAAAAGGTCAATATGTATTGCATCAGTGAACCATTTCTTCACTTTCCTCCATCTTATTCAAGCCATTCTTTGAACAGATTGAACGTTCTGATGATTTTATCTAAGTATACTGCATGTCAGCATGAGCCTGCTTAAGCTATCCATTTTGTTTATTTATTACACTATTTCCTTTTGAGATGAGATGTAACATCAGGGCAGCTCTTGTTATAAGATGTTCAATACAGAGCATATCCACACCTCTGATTATTTGCAGAGTTGTGATGCCTTGGGTGCTTTTTGCCTAAATTGTTATATTATCAAGCCAAAGATATAGTTAACACCATGAAGTAGACACAGACTGGGGAATATATATATTGATCAGTTTGGTCTATGAGAATAATAGTATAGTTTTACCTAGGTCACACAATAAGTTATCAAGCAATTTGCAATAATTCTTTCTAGAACCAACTCTGTTTTCTAGCAGTATAAGGTTTACTTAGGGATCTCATTCAGTCTAGGGTTGCCAGACCCCTGGTCTGAACAGGGGTTCCTCTGGTTTTTTGGGCTTTTGCCCCCTGCTGGTCAGCTGGCAGCTGCAGCAACGTTCTGCTTTTTGGGCAAAACTCTATGGTTTTAGACAAAAAAAAAATAGAGTTTTGCCCAAAATTCAGAGCGTCACCATGAAGCATTCCTGACATGATGATTATTTATTTATTTATTTATTTATTAAATTAGGTTTACTAGCCATCCTTTCCTAGAAGCAGTGCAAATCTCAATTTAAAACTAAGTTAAAATAACCCAATAATTAAAACAGCATACATACAGTATACGAGATGGTGGAAGGAATTCCAGCTCCCCAGCCTCCCTGGGGGAGGTGTTATGAGGGATGGGGAATTATGTAAGAGTGTCAAGGATGCCCTGTCGCTGTCCTCAACTGAAGATCTGGCAGAACATCTCTGCCTTGCATGCCCTGCGGAATGGTAACAACTCCCACAGGGCACGGATGTCTTTCAGCAGAGCATTCCACTAGGTGGGTGCCAGGGCCAAGAAGGCTCTAGTCCTGGTCAAGGACAGCTGAAATTCTCTTAGGCCAGGGACCACCAGGAAGTTCTTATTTCCTGAGCGTAGTGCTCTTCTAGGGGCATACTGGGAGAGGGGGTCCTGAAGATACAGCATTGGTGAGGGGTCCCAGTAAGGACCCGTGTGGCTGCATTTTGGACCAGTTGGAGTTTCTGGGTCAGGTGCAAGGGCAGGCCCATGTAGAGCAAATTACAGTAGTCCAACCTGGAGGTGACTGTTGCATGGATTACTGTGGCTAGGTCGGGGCAAGACAGTTAGGGAGCCGGTGTGACATCAGCAGGATGAGACAAGTAGGGAGCCAGCATGACATCATCACATCGGGGAAGTCACGCGACTTCCCCACCCACCCTGGAACACTCCCCAAATCCCTCTGCCAGCAAGCTGAGGGGACTTGACAACCCTAATTCAGTCTGATCCCAGCCATTACCCATTAGTTTGTCTGTCTCTCAGTTCTTGATATCTGTTGATAAAACTATATAGCAAAATAACAACCTTCATAAAAATTATGATAAATAAAGGAAAATGTAGCATTGGTGAATTTATAATGATTAAATTAATAGATTCTTCTTGGGAAATCAATAGTTGTAAGGACTGTTTCAATCCTGAGTGGGGGAAGACAGGGAGACACCCTCAGATACATTGGGTTGGATCCAGGTGCACTTTTCCATCAGTGGAATAGAGCTTTCCTGCCCCTCCTGTAACCAGAAGCATAGACACAGTACCTGAGGTGGTTTTTCCTGAGAGAGACACACCCCCAAACAACCTCTGAACCGCCACAAGTAGTGCCCTCATAAAGCCAGGCTTGGCTCAACCAGTGGCTTTTGCTGGGAGGCTAGGAGAACGCATCCTGGTTCGGAAAACTCAGGCCAAGAGAAGATTCTCCAGGCTGGCTGCACTATCAAACCTCCTCCATGCAAGCACACACACTCCTCTCTCCTGTCAGTTCAGTCCAAAAAGGACTAAGAATGGGCAAATCTCTGCCCTTGCCTCAGGCATCTTCTACTGACCAAATGGCTAGTATTTTGTCTGTCAAATGTACAGGCAAGCAGGTATAAAGAGCCTCTGGTCTGTGCTATTGTCATGAATGAAGTATATTGCATGTTTCCATCCCCCATCTCATGTTTCACCTATATGTCAGGAAATACCTTTGGAATAATCCTCTCAAACCTGTCTCCCTATATGTGTCTAAGATATTTGCATTTCTGTCACCTATACCAGACCCATCAAGGTAACCATTCCTGTAGAATGGTAATCCATTCAGCTTCATCCTATCAAACATTAAGGAAAGGATTTTCTCCTCTGTCTGGTACCAGGGAAACACCAGATCACCCTATTATTTCACAATGGGAATCCCATCAATCCTTTGTGAAACTAGCTACCACACTTTAACATACCTTCAGGATACATTTTGGGGTTTAAAAATACCCAGTCTTGCACATGCCCAGTGCTCAGCACGCACAAAGCTAACACCCCTGAGCACAACTCAGGTCCTCTGTTGTCTCGCTGGTTGGGCCACACATCTCCTCTCATCTTACCTTGGATTTCTTCATCTCTTCAGGATAGGTATAGTATTACCCTGACATTCCACAACCCCTTCTATTTGTCTGCTAACCACTTTCTATATCTTCCTGTATGCTTGCAGCCTCTGATCTGAATGTAAATATCTAGGTTATTATTAGTTAAATAAAACCCATTTCTGTTACAATTTGGATTGGTCATTGCCTTAAACTAAGAGTCTAAAGGGAGCTATCTCTGTAAAAACTGATAGCAGAACCACACTATACCCCAGCCTCTTGCTAGTTCTGCCTTTGTGGCTAATTCCCCAAGCAAACAAAGGTAAGATATTTATTTAATAAAGCTGTCTTGGGGTAACACTCCTGCATCCCACGGATCTCTGCAAAATGCTGCTTCTGTGGGTAGAGGACCCTGAGGAATGACTTAAGGGGGGCCTGCAGTAGGTAACGGGAATCAACAGAAATTAACAATTTAATCTGGATCCAACCCATGCTGTTTCATTTTCTGAATCTTCAAAAGAGCTTTATTCATTGTAATTCTATCTGCCCACTGAGGCCTCTCGAATCCGGGAAAATGCAATGTATTCCCACCCCAAATATTCTGGATATATATTAGTTAAACTGTAAAATTGGACTATCACAGCAGAACTGGGGGAAAACAAGCTACATGGATGATAATATATAACAAATGACAACATAGTGAGCAGCTGGAAACTTTTTTTGCTATTTGTCCATAAATATGTCTTTATTCTTTGCAATGCTGAATTTTATTCCCTTTGTATTATTCCAGTTCATGCAATTATATTGTTTGCATTGTGTGTTTCTTCTGGTTCACTGAGAATATTTGTGATGCTGCTGTCCTGTATTCACTGAGCTAGAAATCTGTCCCCTCCTTAAAGTAAAAAAAGAAGACATGATTTCTGAAAGGTTAAGTAAAATGTGTTTTACTGCCAGATGCCTCTCACTTCTCAAAAACTAAGGGCATGGCGTTCCAGTTCCCAAAATCTGTTCAAAGCTCATTAGATCTGCCTCCTGGCTCACCTTCCGGCTCTCTACCATCTGTAAAAAAAATATTAAAAAGAGAGGGACAGTTAATTAGTGTATATAATTATCTGAGTATAGAAAGTGCAATCCAAATTATTGCTATTACAATAATCACAACAAAGTTGAAGCAGTGAGAATGAAATGAACGTAAGCATCTGAATTTGCCTAGACATACACACACACACACACAAATTCTCTCTCTCTCTCTCTCTCTCTCTCTCTCTCTCTCTCTCTCTCTCTCTCTCTCTCTCTCTCTCTCTCTCTCTCTCTCGTGTGTGTTTGGTGCAGAACATTTTACTTTTGCAATGATTTTGTGCTAGACAGATGTGTGAACCTGAAAGCACCTGAGTGTGGGAGATTAAATTAAGCTCTGATTACTTAGAACTTATAATTAGACAAATGAACATTGTGATGTAATTGGAACAGACAGTGTGTTTCATTTGTTTTACTGTGATAAGTTTTATTGGAACAAATAGCACCAAAATGTAATTTTAGACAGGTATATTGAGATTTGATGGAATTTGCTGTTTGTTTTGGAAACTATTCTGAAGTACTAGGTAGGGTCTTTTAGGCAGGGTTCTTTTCGTAGAAAAACAGCTGCAGGAGCTCATTAGCATATGGTATGTTAATGAGCTATTAATGAGCTATTAAGCTATTAGCATATGCCACACCCCCTGACATCACCAGAAGTGATGTCAGAAGGGGAAGCAAAAGGGGGCGGCATCTTCAAAAGCCTCCCCTTCCCTTCCCCAGCTGGTCTGGGTGGGGGAGCTAAGAGAGAAGGGGTTTAAAGTTTAAACTCCTTCTCATGAGAGTTGGGCCACAGAAGATGGAGGAAAAAGGGAAGGAAAGAGAGAGAATAGAGTAACTTTTTGTCCCACCATAGAGAACAATGGAGGGAATGAGGGAAACCTGTTTTGGGGCCCATAGAATTGGACCCCCTGATCCAATATTCTTGAAACTTGCTGGGTATCTTGGGGAGAGGCTTCATCAGCTATCCTGTGAGCTTTGAGCCTCTCCCTCAAACCCCCTCCCCTCCAGACCCCCGAATATACCCTATGTTTTCACCATTGACTTCAATGGCCCATAGGATATAATGGAGCTGAAATTGACATTCGGCTGCCTGAAAGACTCTCCGGGATGCCGGCTGGGGGGCGGGGCTTGGCTCCTGAGCTCCCGGAGCTGTGCTCCGGTGCACTCCCCCCAAAAAAGACCCCTGCTTTTAGGGAACCTGAGAACAAGTATAATATTATAACCAAACAAAGCCTCTTCAGGTTGAATGAAAGGACTTCTTTCCACTAAGCAAAATGCATTTCTTCGTCACAAGAAGACTCCTTACTTTGTTGGAGGGAATCTGTCAATCAAGTTTATTGTTTAGAGATTAGGTGGGCCTCAGGTCAGGTGGAGCTGAACCAGAGTTCAGTTCCACAACTTGCCCACAGAAGCACTGAGTGCCTTTCAAACAGCCTTCAGATAGTGAGGAATCCAAATCACATCTAGTCCTGTTCCTACCCCATCTGTTAGTTTGTTACTGTTACCACTTGGTCAGATATGAATTTCAGGCTATAATATGCCAGACAAGCAAACAAGTGAAACAATATGCTAGAAAGTGGCCAAGCATAGTTTCTCTGAGTGTGGGACAAACTTACAAAGGCTATACATACAATCTCATAAGTCATGAAAGAAAAATGTCCATTTTGTTTTTGAAATACCACAACTATACCAGATCATGTTAATGTTTCTTCAGCCCAGGCTGAAGGCTATACATACAATCTCATAAGTCATGAAAGAAAAATGTCCATTTTGTTTTTGAATACAACTATACCAGATCATATTAATGTTTCTTCAGCCCAGGCTGAGCTCCCTAGATCTTCATGACCCAATAAAGGATACCGCTTCCCCCCACATACACACAAATGTATTATGGGCCATGATGGTGTAGGGAAAGGCAAGTCACCATCTTTGGATGCCAGCTCTCTGGATTCCCTGTGGAAAATGGTGACCTGTTTCAGAACCCAACTATGAAGATGAATGGAGCATGATGCCATTTTAATACTGTTTTTATTGAATTCATTTATTGTTTTATTGATACTGCTTTCATATTATTGATTTATAACTTTCTTTAGGTCTGTGTAATTGGAAGTTGTGTAAAAATTGTAATAAACTACTAATTCATAGATTTTAAAGCATTTTATGTGATGGTGTTCTATAACAACACACAACTCTTTTGTGTATATCATATAGTTTTTATGTACAACACACCGTGAGGATACTGCGTTGTTATGAGAATACCACCCAAATAACTGTATTGTGCAACTGGCCTGTTGGGGGTGGGGATCATAGTCTAAATTCATCAGTGTTCTATGACAAAAGAATATGGAGGCATACATCTGAGAAGGTGTGTAACTCAACTTTTTCCTCTGCTTTCTTTTCCAGGTAGCGATAGATTTTACAGCTTCCAATGGTGATCCCAGGAACAGCTGTTCTCTTCACTACATCCACCCTTATCAGCCGAATGAATACTTGAAGGCACTGGTAGCTGTTGGGGAGATCTGCCAAGACTATGACAGGTGAAAGATAACAATCTTTGTTCTAGCTTTCTAAAGAGCATTCAGATACTATGATAAACCTGGTGATTCCTGTTGGCTTTTCTGCAATTCTGCGTCTATTTCTTTTAGTAGTTTCTAAGAGTTCTTTGCAATGAAATTGTAGATATGGCTTCAGGCAAGGCTTAAATAAGCCTAAACTGGATCTGTTGAGATCTAGGGTGCGGTCAAATGAGCTGTTCCATTGTTGTTTCTTCTCCCCAACTGATTTGAATTGCTCTATCTGTTCTACAGTTCTACCCCTGACTTTCCCAACAACAGAGAAAGTCCAGTATTTACTGAACCTACCAGGTTCACCACATGGATCCAGATGTCTGATTGCTCTCTCACACAGTCAAGCCATTTGGGAAATCACAAACTTCTGTTTTGGCTGCCATTTTTTTTACAAGTTAGCAATGTGTGCATAAGTGGTTACTCGCCCAAGGGTCATTAATTACTGCTCGTGCAGAATTTGCAAGAGCAGCAGTGGCATCAATGGCAATAGCAGCAAACCAGGAAAGTTTGCTTGGTCTTTGATAGAGGTGAGGGAGTGCCGTAAGAGGCAGGCAAAGTGCACCTCCTTGCTTTGCAATTTGTCAGAGCAGAGAAGAGCTCCCTTTCCACCTAGGATAATTCACAAGTGGGGAAGCACTACATTCACCTCAAACATCACCCAGGGGGAAGCCTTTAAGTGCAGGCAAGATAGCCGCCTACTTGCAAATCCAGCATGGACAGCAGAGACAGCCCCCCCCCCATTTCCAGCTCCTTGTGTCTCTCATCTACTTCCTGGGTGAGAATGAAAATGCTTTGCTGGAGGATGGCTGTGTAGCTGGCTGGGGTGACCCTCAGTGGCAAGGACAGGATGCCTGATCGAACCACCCCAGAACAAAAAAATCCTGATCAAATTAGAAACACGGCCACAACACGATGAGCACGCCGTCTGACCACAGACATAGATTGCACATCTTTTCTGTTCACAATGCAGGTTCAGAAATGTAGCTTCTAATCCCAGGCTCTCAACCATTGTCTTGAAATTTCTAGTGTATCCCTGCCTCCAACCACCTCCACTCCTACCATCAGCATATTGATCTCTTAAATGTCACGTGCATGTATCTAACCACCATCAATGCTCCCTCTAAGCTGTGGAGTCTTGATAGCAAAAATTCTACATTGTGAGCTATTGGCATTAAAGTTGTGAGTGATGGCTACTGCATAAATTAGTTTGCTCTGGAGCCATCTTTCCTGAGCTAAGACAAAAATGTGTGAACTGGAGGCTAAAAAACTGTGAGCTAGCTCACACTAACTCAGCTTAGAGGGAACACTGACCATCATCTGTATTTATATACTTAAGTTGATAAGAACACCCTGCTGGATCAGATTAGTGGTCCAGTCTAGTTCAGCATCTGTTTTCCACCATGACCAATCAGATGCCTTGGATGACCACAAGCAGTGGCACAGGGGCCAAAATTACCCCTGTTGTTGCTCCCTCCAGCAACTGGCATTTAGAAGCATAGTGTCTCTGAATACAGAGGTTCTACTGAGCCATAATGACTAGTCGCTGTTGAGGGACCTGTGTGTGTGTGTGTGTGTATAAAGTGCCATCAAGCTCACAGCCAACTTACGATGACCCCAGCAAGGTGCTTTCAAGGCACGTGAGAAGCAGAGGTGGTTTGCCCTTGCCTTCCACTGCAGAGTCTTCTTTGGTGGTCTCCCTTCTAAGTATCAACCCTGTTTAGCTTCCAGGATCTAGTGGGATCAGGCTATATCATGCCACCTTCCATCCTTTTGATGGACCTACCCTCTATACCAGGGGTGTCAAACATGCGGCCTGGGGGCTCGGATCAGGCCCCCAGAGGGCTTCTATCAGACCCTCAGTGGAACTGGCTGTCTCCTGCTTCTTCTTCCAGTTCTGCTGCTGCTGCATCATAGCTTGCTTTGCCAGACTCTCTCAATTGCTCAGAAGAGCTAGATAGGCAAGCTTCTGTTCCCTGCACTGGCTGAGGGTCCTCCCCCTCCCAGGGGGAGAGAGGGAACAAGCCAGAGCTTGCTTCCTGGCCAGGATGCCTCAGTCACACAGGAAACAAAGGCAAGCCTTTCTTCCCCTCCATTGGCTGAGGCTCCTCCATGAATGGGAGAAAGGGAAGGAGGGAGAGCTTGCCTTGCTTGGCTTCCTCAATTGCATGGGAGAAATACAAAGCACCTCTAAGACCAACAAATTTTTATCCAAGGTTTGAGCTTCTGTTGTATCTTGTGTGTGTATTTTGTTGGGCTTGCTATGCTGTGGCTCTCCTGGGTGCAACTGGATTCCCTCCCCCTTTTCATGATCCAGTTTTTCTCAGCAGCAAAGCAATGTGAACTGTTTCAATGAGAAATAACAACAAGCCAGTGAGGTGGATTAGGCTGAGTTTGTGTGTCCAGACCAAACTTTGAAACTTGACTCATTTGATTCATTGTCCTGACCCTGGATAGCCTAGGCTAGCCTGACCTTGTCAGATCTCAGAAGCTAAGCAGGGTCAGTCCTGGTTAGTATTTGGATAGGAGACCACCAAGGAAGACCAGGTTCACAATGCGGAGGCAGACAATGAAAAAACGCCTCTGAATGTCCCTTGCTTTGGAAATCCTATGGGGTTGCCATGAGTTAGCTGCAACTGGATGGCAGGGGGGAAAAGGAGTTGTCTAATGAATTTTCAAGTATTCTATTTTCACTATGCAAAGTGGGTTTTGTAAAGCTTATGTATTCACACACTAGCTAACAATATCAATCCCACATTCAGACCAATATTGTTGATTTCAGGTCCTGCATCAGTGGGCTCCTTTTGCATCCCTTGATTAGTGTTATATCCTCCACTAGATGGGCAGATCAGTTATCTTCTCTCTGGGCACCACTTCAGTGCAGGGAGAGGCTGTTCTCCATGGACTCCTGAGATGCATGGTGGTTTATGGAATGGATAGGACCATGTATATATTTACTCAGACAGAAATGTCAGCTATCGTATTGACACTGAGTGCCTTGTCAGCCTGATGCTGATTATGCCTTCTGGATTATTCTTGAGGCATTTACTGTTGTCTTACATGTAGTACACTACAGAGTGCTGTAATTAGCTCACTTCAAAGGATCACTATTTGCATGGTAATGAAACCTTCTTTCAAAGGCAAGTGAAGGAGTTGAGTGGAACATTGTTAGAGTGGCATAAATGGGACTCCTGTAAATTGGAAAGAAATCCCCAGAGAACGTGCCATTATGTGTGCGCTAGCAAAGGGCCAAAGCAAGAACTGATTACTATTGAACGCTTTGCTCCTTTTTTTGTCCCAAAACCATACAGTGTTGTTATAGTCCTGGGAATTGCATTTTCAGTCGATAAAAAGTTCTTGACTTATACAACTCATGAAACCAAACAGGTGGCTTCCAGTGGAGAGGTGAGCACAAAGCATCTTGGGTAAAGTTATAATGATGACTTGTAGATTTGTGGATAAACTTGACAGTGAAATTAAAAAATCAGGCAAGGCTATGGGTTTCTTAATGTGAGACCCTAAATGTGCCCATTGATCAAGTTGCAGTTAGTCTTATTTAGAATGTTTTGTTGGCATACCTCATGCTACACAATAAGTGTATGTTCAACGTGTCTTAAAAAGTGGATTGTTGGATTTTTTTTCTACAACCTTTTTCCCTTAAGAAAAGTACTAGGGTCCTGGGGAAAATATATTATATTTATTATGTCAGGAAAACGTCTGTTGCAGCCAAAATAAACAGGAGTTTTATGACGCCTTAAAGACTCACAAGTGATTTTATTTCTAAGAGTGAGGGAATGCCAAACAAACAAAAAAAAGTCTTCACCCTGTGATAGAAGACAGCAATAGAGGTAGAAAGACAAATCTCCCTGGAGACGGAATTCCAAAATTTCGATTTCACAACTGAGTAAGCCCTTTCTCAGGTTGCCAGCCATCTAGCTGCCGATGGCAGGGACACCTGAAGCAAGGCCTCTGAAGAGAACTGGAGTGATCAGTTAGATTCACATGAGAGAAGGCAGTCCTTCAGGTATACTGGCCCCAAGCCCTAAAGGCCTTTAAAGATCAATACCAACACCTTGAATTAGGCTCAGAACCAAACTGAGAGCCAGTTTAGATGGAAGAAGACTGGAGTGACATGGTGCCTATAACCCATTCCAGTCAGCATTCTGGCTGCAGAAATCTGTACCAGCTGGAGCTTCTGGACAGTCCTCAAGGCCAGCCCAACATACGGCACATTGCAGTAATCTAATCTAGATGTTACCAGGACATGCATCATAGTGGTGAGATCTTTCCTGCTTAGGAAGGGCCACAGCTGGCTCACCAGCCAAAGCTGGTAAAAGGTGCTCCTAGCCACCACTGTCACCTTTTTATCCAATAGGAAGCCCAGGTCCAGCAGCATCCCCAGGCTACGAACTTGGTCCTTTAGGGGAGTGCAACCCCATTCAGAACAGGAAATATCCCAGTTCCTGCATAAAACCTCCCCCCAGCACACACACACCACTAGCATGCTATGACAATCTCCAAAAGTAGGTTGAGTGGTTATGTGCACAAGACCCCCTTTTTAGGCTGTGTGCCCTAAGTATGGTGAAATCCAAAAAGTGACCATACACTATTAATGAAACTTGTCCCCACTCCAAGCACTGGCTCAGCAGCATCTTTGCTACTGTTACATACTGGAGCAGAGTAGAAATATATAGATTTGTCTTGTTTTGCCAGAGATCATATGGACACTAGGCAAATCTGTGGCTTGCTGCTATTACTTGGGAGGACATAGGACTGGGCTCTTACCATGCAATCCTAAGAACACTTTTCTGGGAATAAGCCCCATTGAGTAGGCTTCTGAGTAGACCTATCAATCAACTAAAATTCAAAGCAGTGAAGTTATTTAGACTACCCTTTGGCCATTACTGATCCAATGAAAAGTCACAGAATATTCACTAACATTTTAAATTGGTGGTAAGTGTTGCCTGTCACAGAACACTGACAATATCATAAGATAGCTAATTTGGAAAAAATCCAGAACTTAAATTTAGCTTAGAGATATGCCTTGCACATCACCTAGGTGTAGTGTTGTTGACAAAGGAATACAGAAAGGAGATGAAGACTGAAATTTATTCAAATCACTTCAGATTGTGTATAAAGGTTTCTACTATGACCTGCCTAGCCCAGGATAGCCTGTTCTTGTCAGATCTCAGAAGCTAACTAAGTAGGGTCGGTCTCAGTTAATACTTGGATGGGAGACCCCAAGGTTGCTATGCAGAGGCAGGCAATGGCAAACCACCTCTAAACATCTCTTGAAACCACTAAGGGGACACCATAAGTCACCTGCAACTAAACAGCAAAACAAACAAACAAACAAATCTAATAAGGAGCTTGAAATTTTGACCTGACCATGCCAATTAACTTGCTGAATATGAAAATATCAGTGACTTTGCTAAGTAACAATCACTGCCTCTCTTTCTTTGTTTTCCTCTCATTTAATACTGGCCTTGATATTTAAGGTTTATCAGTGGAATGTCTGGGTATGTTATTTGCATTCAGCTTCTTCAGTTAATTCATTAGTAGATGCCTCTCAGTGTTTACCTTTAGGGCATGTGTATTCCCTATGTTCATTAGTTATTCTTCTTGTAGGTAAGACACTTGCAGTTGCTCCATGCTCTTACAGCACAATTATAGACACACATTTCTTCAGAGTCAGCAGATTTCACTTCCCCAAAGCACCTCTGGAGCAATTTGTAAAAGAACGTTTGACAGAGCAGTAATTAAAAGTG
This sequence comes from Gekko gecko, assembly GCA_029375565.1. Lineage (NCBI taxonomy): Eukaryota > Metazoa > Chordata > Lepidosauria > Squamata > Gekkonidae > Gekko > Gekko gecko. The sequence goes on from JAPDNY010000011.1 coordinate 37,719,865, forward strand.
GTGCATATCTTGTTTTATAAACGTATATCACGTGATGTAGAAATCACCCAGCACTGAGAGACCAAGTAAGACAACAACTTTCTCATCTCAGTACATTTTTGTATTTTAATTATGAAGGATGCAAGTGAAATGATGCACTTGAAATCAGCCATGCATTATGGGATGGACTTATGAAACTGTGCTGTTAATGGCAGTGGGAACATGGTGGTATTTTCACTTTCCAAGGAGGGGGCAGGCATGGGGTGGGTCATGTGAACTGGGTAGGGGGCACGTAGCACCTGCAGCTATCTGTCTGGGATATTCTGACCTGCAGAGAGTACAGAGGCTTTTTGCTGCAGGGCAAGGGCGGAAAGGGGGCACATCCACACATTCCCTAACCTGCCCAGCCATTGCTTTCCCTAGCAGTCTCTTAGCTGCTAGGACCAGGGATGCACAAACCTGCATGTTTGGTCCTTTAATGTTCAAGAAGCCCTGGCTCATCCCTCCAGGAGTTCTTTTTCTGAAAGTCCAATTCATATTGATTCTTTTATGCTAGCATAACATCCATTTTGTCCTTTTTTTAAAAAAACTATCCATCTGTTTTAGTTTGTTTATTTATTTGATTTTTATCCCACCCTCCCTACATGAAAATGGGTTCTTCTATGTTGAGGGGCTTTTTAAAAAATCCTTTCTGCTTCCTATCTATCACACTTTGTCCTTCCATAAAATGGGTTTGCTTTTTTAAAAAAAAAATTGTAAATCAACCCATTTCCTTTTAGGGACCAAATATGTTGAATTAAATAAATGTGATGTATAATTCAAAAAAACACACAAAACAAAAAGAGCAGTTATCTTTCACAAACCCGGAGACACATACCTTTCCCTTTCTTTCCACTGGGTGAGATCACCTCCTCCAGTCTCTCATTACTACTTAACATAACCATCAAGGAGCTTTTCTATGAACAGTTAACACCCAATAAAAACCATTTTGAGCCATTAACCAAATAAAGGCATCAGCAGCCAGTAGGGTTTCCAGGTCATCTCCCCCCCCCCCCACTAGCAGGGGATCAGGATTAGGGTTGCCACGCAGATCCAGGTTGGGAAACTCCTGGAGATTTGTGTATGGAACCTGGGAGGACGGGGACCTCAGTGGGGTACACTGCCATTTTCTCCAGGAGAACTTATCTTTGTAGTCTGGAGATGAGTTGTAATTCTGGGGAATCCCCATGTCCCACCTGGAGGCTGGCATCCCTAGCAGCCATTAGCAATACAAATATTACAGATGGGCACTTGATGTGAAACCATGAAATGCTCATTATCTTAGTAAAGCTTTGAAGATTGTGTAAGCACTTATTCCTGCTGTGGAATTGTCCCTGTGCTTATCTCAGTCTCAAAGTGGGCATGGAGTTCTTCAGGAATTACAAATGATCTCCAAACTACCCTGGAGGAAGTGGCATCTCTGGAGGGTGGACACTATGGTGTATGATATAGACTAGGAGAAATATTACCCCTGGAGTGATATCACATCCCTGCTGAGTCCCCTCCCCAAGCTCTGTTATCTACAAGCACCGTCCCCAGATTTCAAGGAATTTCCCAAGCTAGAGTTGGTAACACTTGCATGTGTGTAGGTCTGCTACACAGTAAGAGTCCATTGTTGCTTTACTAACCAAGCAAATACACCGAAGTTGCTGTACAATTTTGCACATGTACATAAACATTGTGCCCCCTGAGAGTATTTTAGTATTCTTATGGGTTTCATTTTAAAATGGGTGTCCAAATCCTGTTCTGATCCCTCTTTGTTAGAACATGAGTTTTCAGTCTTCTTGATCTCTCTTTGTTCTTAGTCTTTTGAACATTTTTGCATACCAATTCCTGATTATTAAACAGGATTTCCCCATTTCCACCAGCACAATCAAAGAAAAGGCAATCAGTACTTGATTAACATAAAATTAAATTTCACCACCTACTTTGTTTTCCATACTGCTTGTAAAGAAAGTCTCATTACAATGTAAAATGTGCTAGACCCCTTATTTCTGAGAGCTGCTAACAATACAAAGCTCTACAGTTTACACAGGAAATGCATTGCATAGGAGTTGCATTCTACTGAGGGCAGCAGTGACATACTATAGGAGAGCACTTGCTTTGTGTAAAAATTGTACTTGTAAATTGCACTTGTAAAAACAAGTGAATATCCTAGCATCATTTATGTCTAGTATGCATTATGATGCTAGCTATTTCTATTTTCAGTCCCTTTCCTAGGTATGGCATTGAAAATAGCGCAACCAACATTGTGATGATCTTTGTGTAACAGTGTAGCCACATTTGAAATACTGTATGCAGTTCTGGTTGGCTCATCTGAAAAATGATATCATAGCACTGGAAACAGAAAGAATTGATATGATCAATGGGTTGAAGCGCCTTCCTTATGAAGAAGCGCCTTCCTTATGAAGAAAGTCAAAATAGTTTGGGGCTTTTTATTTGAAAAGTGGTATCTAAGACAGCAAGACATGATAGAGGTTTATAAAAGTGTACATGGTGGGAAGAAAGTGAACAGAGAGAGCTTTTTCTCCCTTTCTATATTATTCAAATTTTATGTAATTTAATTAATCTGATAGGCAAAAGATTAAGGAACAGATAAAAATGAACTTTTTAATACAATTCATAATTAGTTTGTAGAAATAGCTCCTATAAAATGGCCACTGACTTAGATGGTTTTGAAAGGAGATTAGAAGTTTCATGGAGGATGGATCTACCAACAACTAAGATCTATGGAGGCTGGATGGTCTGGTATCTACAAATTCAGAGAAAGCACCCCATTTAACATCAATGAATGGAGCTGGAAACGGGAGGGACAGACTCTTCGGTTTGTGGTCTTCATGGTGACACCTGTTTGACTGTTGTGGGAGACAGAATGCTTGCCTTAAATTTCCCTTTGCCCTGATACAGTAGAGCTTTCCATACATTCTAAATACTATCCAGTATTCAGTTTATAGAAAATACTAAAGCTGCAATTCAACGCACACTTACTTGACAGCAAATCTCACTGAGCTCAATGGGACTTATTGTCAATAAAAAGTACTTAGGATCCAGTTTCATGTCCAGGTCAGGTTGTATGTCTATCTGTTCTTTCACAGACATCCACTGTCCCACTTTATTTATTTATTAGATTTTTATACCACCCTCCCCACAAGAGGGCTCAGGGCAGTATGCAACAATTATTCATAAAATATATATAAAATCCGATAAGTATTTTAAAATACAATCCTATAAATACCTAGCAGCACCCATATGGTGCCATAGTACAATTGTAGCTCCCCAATTTACTTTAGTCTTTTCCTAAAACATTGTCAGATACCTAAACAATTCCAAAAAGATGCTGAGTGTATCTGCTGCTTTTCATGAAACAACTAAGGAAGGAAAGTCCACAAAACCTCTAGGGTCCTTTTTTCACTGGTGAATTGCCATGGTACTAACAACCATGACATTTTGTTGTTTAGTACACAGAAAGGAAACTGAATCAGTGAAACAGCAGCTTGCACAGTCGTATCCAATAGGAATTAAGTGACAATGAAGTTGTCCTGTTATTTTTGTGGCCTGCTTTGAGAGTTTGCTGGATATTGGTGGAATGAAAGAGATCTTAGATTAGCTTTTAGCCTTTACTTGGCATCCTTTACAGACCAAGCACTGGTGGCTGATACCAGCCTTGTAAAACAGGAACAGTCTGGGTAATATGTGAAAATTGGCATGCTAAAAAAGAGAGATAATCAAAATAGGAAATCCATAAAAGCTACTATGAGGAAAGAGCTGGGGATAATAATATCTATGCTTCATATTCTTTGAATAAACATACTGTAGACATGGAGGTGAAGGAATAAGTTTCTTTCTACGCAGTCCCTTTCAGTGATTATGTTTTACCACACCTATGGGGGAGAACGCATGGCATGTGATCCTCCCAAAATATGGGAACACCCTGCCCCTTTCCAACAAAATGACAGTCACACATATTGGGAGGACCATGTGCAGCATCTTCTCCCCAACTGTGTGGTAAAACATCACAACTGAATAGGGCCATAAAAAGCAACAAATGAATGTTATGCCTGAGGTAACTCAGTTCTTCTACTCAGTAATGTTTTCATGAACAAATCAAATTGATTTAATGTAAGAAAACATCATGTGTTACTATTTGTGTTTTGTCTTCAGCGATAAAATGTTCCCAGTCTATGGTTTTGGAGCCAGGATACCTCCGGACTATAAAGTAGGTGTACAGGTGAATCTTTCTCATTCTCTTAGTGTATATAGCACAATGTAGAGGTTTCTGGAGAGAAATCACTAGTGCAGCAGAACACTGAAGGCCATGAAGAGCAGGTGGAAAAGTGGAACTCAGCAGGAAAGGGGGAATGAGTGGCAAAGGCAATTTTAGCATTACCTGAGATGTTTGGAACTCTGAGTCTCTCTGCTCAAATTACATAAATGTATGCTTAATTAGGAGTTGCAAACCCAGGTTGTGCCATCGGAGATCATCTGAAGGCCTCTGGCATGTCGCATGGCATTACTAGTTAACAGAGTCCCCAAGCTACTCAATTTTATTTCCTGTTGATACAAAAAATATTTTTAGAAAACGACATGTTTGATATTTAGCTTCGATGCCAGTGAGAGGGCAGAATCAATAGCACATTCATTTTCCATCCAGAACAAAGGTACATGTGTGCTCGTGCCTCATACATCTTTGCATGACATGAAGAGTAGAAAAGCTGCTGTAGCAGCTTTAAAGGGAAGGGTAAGCTAGTGATTAGGGTTGCACTGGAAGAAGAGCAGACAGCTACTTTTAATTGGTCACTCCCAAGTGATCTTCTGGCTACTCCTGTTCTAAAAGCTGGAAACGGTGTCATTGCTGGAAGAAATATGTTTGTGAATGCACTGGAATGAGCTATCAACTGTTTTGTGATTCAAGGAAAAGGATACAGGAGCATAGTGCTCCCGAGAAAGAACGGGGCACTAGATGGCCGGTAAAGAATATGTACATTTTTTAAAAAAACTGACAAAGTAATAATTTGAAATGTTACTCTTTTTTAAAAAAAACTTGAAAAACGTGTCGCTGAAGGGATATGTATTCATCTAATACCAATATTTGCCCACAAACATTTACAGGAATGCTAACTTACTGGAGTTAGCTTGCCTCACTGTGATTGTGGAGAATGGAGTATTATAATACGTGTTATTAATTTGGCTAGCTCCTCCAGTCAGAGATCTACAAACAGAGCAGTGTCTTCTCTAATGATTCAGTAATGCACAAGCAGTCTACCCAAATGCATGATGAAAGCCCCACAGTTGTGAAGCAGTCAAACAAATGCATGTGAAGAAAAAATATTGTGCTTTAAAAACATGTGTTAGTGATTCTTTGGATGAAGATAGTTTGTTTGAACTGTATATCTGCTACTGGAAAACACCTCTGCCACTTTGCTAAACTAAAATTGTATTTAATTTTGGGGGTGTGATCCATAGGTCTCTCATGATTTTGCAATCAACTTTAATGAAGACAACCCAGAATGTGCAGGTAACAATCATATTATAGCACAACAAACATAATTTCATGTCATGTCATTTGTTGTGGCAGTTAATTGTTAAGCTCTCTTAGATGTGAAAATAGATGAGGCAGAAATAATGGTTACAGTGGATAGACACCCTTCCAGAGAATAAAAGGCAGAACATAAAATTTTCCTCTGTTATAATCAGTTTTAAATTGTTATTTCAGTTAATAGTTAATTGGTTAAAAAGGGTAATTTATAAGTCAATGATCAGTTGAACAGACCAAATGGGAACAATTATATGACCAACTGCTGTAAGAATGAATTGCAGAGGATTGTTTTATCTTTCTTGACTGAATCACCTTGAAAGGTGATAAATATTTTAAATAACAAAACATATGGTGAATATGTATTTTCTATAAGAGCCAAGGATTCCTGTTTTTCTGATGTGCCAAGTTACTTTCATAACTATGGGCTTGTACCAGAAAGCCGTAAGCTTCAAAAACTGTCTACATTTGACTCCTTGAGGAAAAAGAGGGATCAGATCTACTCTTCCTTTCAATGACTTACCTGACTAAAGGTCAGAACAGAGGTTCTGTTCTAGTACTTGAATCCACACATGGGGGCTGGGGACCATGACAGAGGATGCGATCACCCTTCCAAGTTCTCACCCTACATGGATTTAGAATAGGACTGACAGCTGTAGGTTGGGAAATTCCTGGAGATTTTGGAGGTGGAGCCTGGGAAGGGTGGGGGTTGGGGAGGGGACAGGCTTCAGCAGGGCATAACGACAGAGAGACCAACTTCCAAATCAGCCATTTTCTCCAGGGGATCTGAGCTGTATCAGCTGGAGACCAGTGTCAGTAGTGGTTTGTTTAATGTTTCACACTGTGTCCATTGTCCTGTGTTCCCTATCTTGTCCCTGCTTCTGCGCTTGCGTAGGTATGCTAGCTGTAACGTGGGAGCTTCTTCTCTGCCGCCCAGTGTTATCACGGTGGTCTTGAATGCAGGCTTTGGGCTATTCTTAAGTCTATGAGAATTTTCCATTTCTGTGAAGCCGAGGGGAGGAGGGAGTCGTCTCCCGCCTATTAAGTAACTCTCCCGCCGGGAGTTTCCCGCGCGCGTGCTTGAAGTTCATTTGCTAGTCGCTATTTTGCATCACACTATAACCATGCTTGTGCAGCAACCCCCGCCATTCCTGACAATAACCGTTTCACTGTGGGTTTTAGCACTGTATTCCAATAAAGCCTTTCTTGGTCCTAAGAATGCTTGGATCTACTTGCTTTTGAACCTGACAACCAGCTGTAATTCCGGGTGATCTCCAGCCTAATTTAGAAAGTATAACCAGAACTGCTGCTGGTTACTTTGTTTCTAAATATTAGACCAATTGGAAGAAGGGAGAAAGAAATGCTACCAAGTCATCGCTATCTAGTAATTAAGGATTTACAGTTGTGAAATATGAATAATTGCTGGTATCCAAATGTCCATTTAAAACTGCTGCTGTATATAAATTGAATGCATTTGCCCAGCGTGTTGAGACCACACATTTAATATCTAGAAAACGCACATTAAATGCTGTTGGCAAAAAGAGAAGAGTGGGTTCATGAATTATATATTACATAACATCTAAAAGAGGTCAGGTCAGCAGGGGAGAGCTGCTTTGAAAAAAAAAATATCTTTCAGACTCACAGCTGTGTGGAATAAATTGGCAGGATAGTAGATCAGTTGCATGAGGGAAATTGCATGAATCACTTGAAAAAAAACTTATTCGGAAGGAATGATGTTCACTTATCTCAGAGACATTGCCCCAGATATATTTTGCTTAATAACTGGCTTGTTTAACTATTTGCCTTTCCATTGCCAGGGATTCAAGGAGTTGTCGAAGCCTATCAGAATTGCCTCCCGAAGCTCCAGCTGTATGGGCCTACGAACATTGCGCCCATCATTCAGAAGGTGGCTAAATCAGCATCAGAGGAAACCAACACAAAGGAGGCTTCGGTGAGGATCAGAGCAGGCTGCAAGCTAGGCGGAGCCTCCTGTGCCTTTTGGCACTGGTGGGCATCTCAAAAACATGCGACTTCGGTTAATTAACCTGTTTGAATCTGTGTAGCAGCAAGTGTGTCGTACTACTAGGATCTAGGAAACCCAGGTTCAGATCCCTGCTCTGCCATGGAAGCTTGCTGGGTGTCCCTAGGGCAGGCACATACTCTCAGCCTAACCTACCTCACAGGGCTGTTGTGAGGATAAAAGATGAGAGGAGAACAACGCAAGCTGCTTTTGGTCCCCAATGGGGAGAGAGGTGGGATATAAAACAAACAAACAAATATTTACCACCCATGTAGTTAAAGCATGGTAAGGGATGGTATTGGAGTGCCCACTCTGATTCTTGTTGCAGGTACAGAACCAGGTTTCTGTGTGTGCATATAGTTTTTAATAACACACATATGAATGCATGTAAGCTTAGATATGTATTTTTAAACCCTTGGTGGGAAGACATGAATGGTGTCCCTTTAATTATCTATACTTTTTTAGCCTGATATGCCCTTGTCCAGCTGAGATCATAAGCTTGTGTGTGTGTGTGTATAAAGTGCTTTCAAGTCACAGCCAACTTATGGTGACCCTGGAGGGTTGTCAAGGCAAGAGATGGTCAGGGGGTGGTTTGCCATTGCCTGCCTCTGCATGGCAACCCTGGATTTCCTTGGTGTGGTCACCCATCAAAATACTAACCAGGGCAGACCCTACTTTAGTTTTAGGGTTGTCAGGTGCCTCCTGGCAACTGGAGGGGGATGGGAGGGACTTACCGGGAGCAGCAGGAAGGCCCATCCAACATACAGCAACATCCACATCATTGCCCAAGTGAACTGGAAGTGATGTCATCACATCTGGGACATTGGGCAACACTCTAGTCTTTGGGCAAAAACTCTATAGTAAATTTGGCCTCTATCATAGAGGTTTTGCCCAAATACCAGTGCATCACCCCAATGTCCCAGGCCACACCCCCTCCCAAGTTTTCCATGCCCTCCACCAAATCCTAGAGCCCACCCCATCAGAAATGTGTGATTTCCACTGCTGATTCCTTGGATAAGCTGGCAGTGGCTCCTCCTTGTTTCTTCCTTCCAGTATATTTCCATAGTACCCAACAGCTCCTTGCTTCCTATTTCCCACAGCTGGCAGTGGGAGGAGGGTTATAAGCTGCCTCATATATATGGGGGGGGATTGATTGAAGTGTGCAGCCAGCTGCTTGCTTGAAGGAACAGTAGGACGGGGGAAGGGAGGCTCTATTTATGGCTCTCAGCAGCTGGCCTGGCGCTGGATGAGGAACAGAGGGGACTGTAGGTTTTCTGGTGGGGGAAGGGAGCCCTTTCTCCAGCTCTTATTTATTTATTATTTTTGTGATGTTGAAAATGACATCATGCCCCGCCCAGTGCCACCCTGAACATTTTCACACTACGGGCCTGGATGACGTCACTTCTGGGTCACATGGACAGTGATGTAGACATGTCACTGTATGTTGGATGGATCTCCTTCTTTGGGGGGGTTAGTTCCCCCCACCAGCCAGCTGATCAGCAGCATGAAGGTGGGCCTGGCAGCGAGGGACCCCCACCTCCACCAGGGAGGTCTGGCAGCTCTATCTAGCTTCCAAGAGCTGATGAGATCTGGGCTAGCCTGGGCCATCCAGGTCAGGGCAAAGGAATGTATTTTCCAGTGGCGCTTACTCCTGGGTAGGTATAAATAGGATCAGGTTTTAGTGTCCCATTGAAAGTAGGAATGAGTAAGTTTGTCTGATTCCTTTATTGTTCCCAGGATTCACAGTGCCACCTTGATTTCTGAATTCTAAACTGGTACAAACTTTCCTTTAAGGGTCAGTTCATTCAGTTGTGTCTTTCCCCCTTCATAAAACCTTTTTTTTAAAGCAGAAAGCAGTCTAGATCTTATGTTGTTTGACTTCATCAAGATTATTTTATGTGGTGTTTTGCTGATATAGCAGCCTAGATAGCTTGGCTTAAACCAAACATGTTAGAGCATGGGAAGCTAAGCAAGGTTGGCCACAGTTAGAAACCTGGATGGGTTAGTATTGGGATCACCATGAGTCTGCTGCAAGTCAATAGCATGTTCTTCTTCTTCTTTACTGATATACATACATACTTTTGTCTAGTGGTAGAACTCTGCCCACCCACCCCCAAATCTTGGAGCAGTCATATGTATAATGACATGAAGACAGCTTTCTTGTACATCAGGCACATAGATAAGGAAGTGAGTAGAAGGAACTGAAATCTGCAGAAGACTCTACATATCTACTGCTGTATATAAAATTCAGGAAAAAAATTAAAACAACAGAGACTTATTTGTTCATCGGTTCCACTTCGGAGGCAAAAATGTAATTCAGAACTCCAAAATCTGGGGAGAAGTTCAGATGAGGAGAATTTTCAAAGCATTCTTAACTAAAGAATAAGTTATTTTAATTGTGGTTAACACTTCAATCCAATGCAGAGTTACTCCAGTCATTGATTTCCATGGGTTTTAGACTGGAGTAATTCTGCATAGGACTACTCTGTAAATTCTATTGCTTTTAATGGGACAGTGATGACTGCCTTTATCAATGCTGGGGCAACAGTTTATAGGTTATTTCACCTTTAGAACAATTTGTACATCAGCGACTGACAACTATATTATTCACCTGTCTAAAGTTGTGTATTGGCTAAATGAACCATTGATATTACCTCCCTACACTGTGACTGATCCCAGATATTCCATTGGTACCCAAAGATGTCTGGGGAGAAGCTGTGACAGAGCATCTGCTTTGTGTTCAGAAGGTCCTGGGGTCAATCCCTAGCATCTCCAATTAAAAGGATCATGTAGTAGTTCTTGCAAATAAACCTGTACTTGAGATACTAGAAAGGGTCTGACTCTGTGTAAGACAGCTTGATGTATAGTCGCCACATCCCTGTTAGAAACAGAAGTGGTCATAATAAGGGTGTTTTTGTCAGACATTTCCCAAAGATTTTCTGAAGGGTAAGTGGGAGATAATCAACATAAGCAGTTTCATGGGTCTTTCTAGAAAGCAGATTCTGTTGCAGTATCCATTCATGGTAGACAATCACTGTATGTTAGGACTGTATTTAATTTTGTATTTATTCTATACCCCCCATGATGAAATATCTAAAATACTAAATAAAAGCCATTCAACAAAACTCTGAGGTACACATTTAGCCAAGTGGTGGTTAGGAATGCAAATAGATTAGTATTTTGATTTTCCTCTTCACAACCTTTAGCAATATTTCATCTTGCTCATTCTGACGGATGGCGTCATCACAGACATGGCCGACACCCGTGAAGCCATTGTCCACGCTTCCCATCTCCCCATGTCGGTCATCATCGTTGGAGTTGGAAATGCCGACTTCAGTGACATGCAGATGCTTGATGGAGACGACGGGATCCTGAGATCTCCCAAGGGAGAGCCTGTTCTTCGTGACATTGTTCAGTTCGTGCCATTCAGGAACTTCAAACATGTAAGATTAATTTTTAACCTTGTTCTCTTTGGGGGAAGGTGTTTTTCCTTAGTCTAGCTGTTCTTAAGCTGTGTCTTGATGAGGTTCCCTAAATTATGAAAACAAGAAGGCGACTGCTCAGATGGCCTAGCAATTAGGCCTCATCCACAAAGCAAAGGTTTTCTGTGTCGTTTTCATTGCCACTGGGAATGCAGAGGCATTTGCAGCATCTATGGAGCAGCCACATTGTAGTGTCCTCCGAATGCCTGCAGCTACCATTTCTTCTCCATGACACCAGTATGTTAATTACTGATTTTTTAAAAAAGAAAAGTCCTCCCCAAACACTCCAATAGTGGGGAGGGGGGGTGGCACTGATGTGGGCAAGATAAGATCTGCAAAAATGCAAACTTTCCTGCATTTTTGCACACGTGCGTGCCAACATGGTTTGACTGTAGTTTTTCCCAAAAGACCATAGCAAACCATATTTGGGAAAGATCACAGCAAAGTGGGGGGAAATGCGGAAAGCGGTCAATTAGAGAGGACAGGATATGGATGCTCCAAAAAAACCCTTCTCTGGTTTTAGGCAAAACCCAACAACTCCTGCATGGAAGTATTCTAAAGGTTAGCGCAAAAAGGTGAATGACCCACACCCTCTCCTTTTTTCGCTGCATGAATATTCAAGTTTCCTTCCTCAAGTTTCAATTTAAAGTCTACATTTTCAGATAAATACACTGAAAAGCAACAAGCCAACCAGGTCAGCCATTGTTAACGCAGTCTGTGATTTTATTTTGGTTTTTTTTAACAAGACACATCTGGGCCTTGTCATATATCACAGTTCTGCTCCTACCACTAATCATGGTGTGCAGCTTTTCACTGGAGGTGCAGTGTTTTGGAAAAGCACTGAAACTGGAATTATTCATGAGTTGGAGCTAGACCGACTTTCAGTTTATTGCTAATTTGCTTTTGGGAAGAACCAGGAAGCCCAGCGACATCTAGTATCATTTTCAGTTCAGTTTGTTTTGTGATTTTCCCAACAAAGTTAAAATAATTATTTCTGATTATTGATGTATGATGACGTTGGAATTCTGGCTGAATACTGTATTCCAGTTAACTAGGAATTATAGAGGGAAGGATTTAAAACTGGTAATTTAAACTAAATTATGGGTTCTTTCGTATGTATGTGTGCACACATACAGCCATGTGTCTAATTTTAACTGATTTTAGGCTATGCTCAGTGATAAACATGAGGTATCTCAGTAAAATGGCAATGTCTAATCTGTGCTCTTCCTATTTACTTTTCACCCAGTTGGGTGGATGTACAGCTCAGTAAGCTGCTCTTCACCTAAACCACTGTCCAGCTGGAGAGGTTTCTTCCTTCTCCGATGGCTGTAGCCTTGATCCCTTTCATCCTACCCGCTCATTAAGATCCATTTCTCCACCATTTTTGTGTGCTCCTCCACCTATAAAACCCATGTGGGTGGCAACCAGAGGCAGGACTTTCTCAGTGGTGGCACTTCGTCTGTGAAATGCTCTTCCCATAGAAGTTTGTCCAGTGCCTATTTTCCTATTTTTTTTAGCAAAGGCTTTTGTCCAAATGTCCATCCTCAGAACAGTTTGTTGCTTTATTGCCTAGGCCATTTTATTATTTGTTTTATGACCTGTAGATTATTTTCATTTGGCTGGCCTTGTTTCTATAGTCTTATGCTGTTCTTGTTGATTACCCTTGGGTTTTATTGGAGGGTTTTGGCTTTTGAGTTATGTCTTCATTTTTACATAGGTTGAGGATGTTTTACAATTCATTGCTCCTGGTAGGTTATTTTTATGATTTACTGGAGGAGCCAAGCCATGCGTGTGTTCACCACTTTATTCAAACTACATTAGTATGTCTCTGAAATTTGGTTGCAGGGTTATCTCAATACTCATCATTTTACAGAGTCTAATTGTATTTCCTTTATTTGCGGTTTGCCTTTCTCACTGAGACTCAAGGCAGATCACACAGTGTTACCACATTGACCTGTCATTACTTACCGTGCCATTGCCTATTCCCCACATTCCTTTTATAGCTATTTGTATTCTATTTAGCATTTTTCCCTTTATTTTCTTGTGCTGGTAGCAGGAATTGCAGAGGTTATCTAATAGTCCAGTCTCTCATGGTGCGTATGTATATAAGATCTACATGGTCTATTACAGAAAATGAAACAGGAAGAAATTGGGTTTCCCCCCAATGAGATTAAAGTTGAGAGGGAGTGTGAGCACATCGTTGATGTCTAAGTTATTTTGTCTTCAGTAGAATTTAATCACGCATAACTGGGTTGGAGGAATTATCACTCTGTAGAATAGTATCTCAGCCAAGACTTAAATTTGTTTAAGGGGCTGTGGGTTTTTCCCTCCACACATGAGGCTTAAATCAGTTTATGATGCAGACATAACTTGAACTGTCCAAGAAAATATATTGCATTAGGGCCAGACCTAGACAACTGGCCCATACGTGATTACCACTCAAAACAGCCACCCTGCGTATCCTCTTCCCCCTCCAAGTTCTGACTTGGAGCAGTGCAAATTGCAAATGGAAACCAAGGAAGTAAAGTAGTGCGGAGAACCACTCAAAATGATGATGTCATGTAATTCTTTTTGAATTGTTAAGGTTCAGTTCTGGCATCACAAATAAACCAGGTTTTTGTCTTGATGGACACAAATCTGACAGTTGTTGGGTTTTCTCCCTTCTTGCTTTCCTTTCTCCTCAAGTTGTATGTCAAGAGTGAACAGGGTCCAATTTTTTGCAGTGTCAAAACACAGACTCCTTCATTAATGGAGGTTTGCTTCTTTCCCAGTGGCCAGGGCTTAACTGCCACTTACTCCAAAAGAAACAAACCTCGGTTTATTGAAGCACTGCATTTGGATGCCATGACAAATTAGAGTGTGTTCGAAGACTTTCGTCTTCATTCTTGGTACACTGCAAAAGAGGAGGAGACAGGAAGCATGCAAGCATAGCAGTTAACCAGATTCATGCACAAACAGACTTGGGTTTGGGCATGTTTGTTTGGGTTTGTTTGTGAAGTCTGTATTAACTACTGTAAATAAATGTTAAAGGGCAGAAGAGAGGAAGAGACACCTGACTTAACCTTAAAAGAATCTCTCTTACACTTTCTGTCCTACTTTAATTCATTCCTTTTACTAATCAGGAGCAAGGATGTAGATGAGGCATCAGCCATTGGAAATGCTTGTGTGTAATATACTAAGAGTACCTACGTGTGCTTGGCTACATTGAAGTGGACCATTCACCACTGTCTGGTTCCAACAATATTGTCTCAACACTTTACTGTTAGCTATGAACAAGTGCACCAAAGTGTGTTAACAAGTGTATTTTCTACCATTTCCTGCAGGCATCCCCAGCTGCGTTAGCAAAAAGCGTTTTGGCTGAAGTTCCAAATCAAGTGGTGGATTATTACAATGGGAAAGGGATTAAACCAAAATGTATGTCAGAGTATGAGTCTTCCAGGACACTAGCTCCTTGAACTTCCCTGGACACTTTTACAGCGTTCAGAAATGCTACTACTTACAACTACTGTACTTAACTGAAAATAGCACGTTTTGGTGATTTTTAACTCAATTTTTTTTGCATGTGTAGCCTAAAGGCTTGCAGGTAAAGGTTAAGCAATTGTATCGTTGGAGACTTTTTATGAAAACAAAACAAAAATTATAACTCTTTACATTACAGCATGTCGCCTTGAAATGAAAAGTTATCTGTATCTGTTTTTTATACAGGTTTGTTGAAATTTTGCTAAATTTCTTATTATCTTTACACTGTAAAGCATTTTGAAACATTTATTGGAAGTTGATAGCCAAAACGTCTTTGGGTTTATCTGCTGTAAAATGAAAATGATTTTTCAAAATGGCAGATGCATGGATTGTATTTTGCATGTTCCAAAATAAAAACAACACCGTTTTGCAGTTGTTGTGTTTATTTATTTCTGCCCACAAAGATGCCTGCTCAAAATTTCTCATCAGTACTTCTATGTGTCAAACAATTATTTTAAAAGATCACTTCAAACCATTATAGAAGCACTCCCTCAAAGCATGAATCCAAGATGAATGCAAGAAGCATAACTGCCCGAGATGTGCCCAAACATAGCAAGACTACAGCAGTTTGGAAAATGTAGTGAAGCTTAAGGGATTCGCATAATTTCTGTAACAGCAGGAGAATGTAGCTGCTGCAAGACTTCCTAGCATGTGGGCCAAGGGTTGCCTGGAGATCTCCCAGAATTACAACTGATCTCAGACTACAGAGATTAGTTCCCCTGGAGCAAAGGGGTGGACTGTATGGAATTATATCCCACTGAGGTTACTCCCCAAACCCCACCCTCCCTAGGCTCCACCCCCAAATCCAGGAATTTCCCAGCACAGAGAAGGCAAATATTTGTAGATCCATTGGTCTTCAACATGGTGCCCATGGGTGCCATAGCCACTTGCCAGTGTGTATTTCCTGACCACTCCCACTTATTTGTTCCCAAAAGCAGAGAGCCAATCCCGACTTTCATCCACTTCATTGGAGTAGGAGGGATGTCAGAAGAGCCTAGAGGGCCTCACCTTTGCATCTGCAATACCCACTGCTAGCCCCAGTTTCCTGCTCCCAAGGAACTGAGGAGCAGCAGAGAAAAATTGCCTCTACACAGTAATATTCTATAAACATCCCTTAGACTCTGTGGTAAAGCTCATAGAGATTGGGGGAGCAATCTAAAGTGTCATCCAGAAGTGACATCACACCCTTCCCAAACTTTTCTCTCCCCAGGCACTGCCACCAAATCTCCCAGCATTTGCTGACAAAGAATTAGGAACCCTGGTTTACAGGGACCAGTACCTAATGGGAAACAACTGCCTCCATCATAGAAGGATACTTGGCTTTAAAAAAACCTACCATTTTGTGGAACCTCTCAACAATTTCTGATATGATCTAGCCCCCACGGCAACCATTTTTGGTCCAACCCTGTCTGAGGCATCCACTACCTGTTCTCAAAATTCTAAATGTGCCCACAGGTTCTACAAATTTGGGGACACTATTGTGCAGGAATCCTATGTGCCATGGTATGTTACTAGCCATTGTCATGATTTGCTGTTACAGAACTTGATGGACTATATTTTGGACACACCTGACCATTTGTAACATTTTGTTTGTTCTTTTAATTTCATTCACCACATCAAATTTTATGTGGACATACTAGAAGATCTCTTCTGCATGGCTTTGTTTGACACATCGGATCACTCAAGCTAGTTTTCACACAGGCTGTTTGCTTACTCTAAGGCCTATAGTTCTGACATGCCTAAAGCAGAAGGAGGGCTATACCACATAGCAGGAGGAAAAACACTGTGAAAGTAATGAGCACAAGAAAATGATTTGCTGGAATGCATTCTAAAATTGCCCAGAATACCCAAGATGTTTCAAATACCTGTGTTCTCCCTCAAAGCCTAAATATCCCTTAATGTTTTCTTACAAAGAAAGCTTAAATTTAGCCAAGTATCTAGGCATCCCCCCCCACCACACACACACACTGGCTAGCAATTGTATAACTAGCACATCCTTACAGTTGTTTGTATTTCAACCCTTTTTGCAGAATCATTTTCCATTTCAGAACAATGCAGGTATTTTAAATGCATTTGGGAATTTAAAGAAGTTTTTGCAATCAATTTTTTGACACATAGGGGTTTTTTTTGCAATGATTAGCTTTGTTCCTTGGCTGTTTTTCTGATGCAAAAAAAGCAGTGAATCATTTGCTTTATTTACTCTTACCACCAACACTGCACTGTGCTTTCTCCCAGCTCCTGAACCACTTGGCTGTATCACTCAAAGGTATTTTGCAGGATGGAGCAAGGCAGGGCAGGGCAGGAGGAACTTTGACTCCTGGCAGAAGATCCTGAGTACGGTTGGAACATTAGTGTGCCCCATGGTTTAGGCTCTCCACAATCCTGAGGACATTTGTTGGAATTAAGTGCTCTGTGGCTTAATTCTAAGTAGACATTTTAAGAACTGAGATCATAGTTTCAGGGAAATAAGACAGGCCTACTTACAAGTTAGGTAGCTGCTTTGTTACAAATCACTGTCCTGCTTTTGAGGCAATCCTTAGCACAGAACTGGCGATGTTACAGCATCAACCAGATGCTGCAATCTGAAACCAAAAAGCCATGTAAACTACTGAAGTAAAATCTCCAGTTGGCTTTGTGTAGACTGTTGGAACAATTTTTAAGTTACGTGTTTCCTTCTCATCATATGTTTCTCGGACTTCAGGCTACAGTATGTGAATGTCTTCATTACTTCAGTGCCAGAAACTGTCAGGGATCTCTTCAGCTCACTGTGAAATAGTGATGGTTCTGAAGTTTGTGGTGATGAGTCCCTGCCCCGCCCACACACCTTTGAGCTTTTTACAAGCTGAGGCAGAACTCTACCAAAATTTGGAACTGGCTCATAACAAGAGTGTGCCCTGGTGCCATCACTCAGTCGCCACTGCAACAGGTCCCATGCCATCCCCCCAAACTGGCTTGGCTGCTGAGATGAGCTCTAAAGGGAACCATTTCTGGGGGACGTCCGTTATTCCTTCCAGAATGTAGGGTTGCCAGTAGTCCTGGGGGTAAATATTCTATCCTTTAATAGAGTCTTAGTATGTGGAAAAGGACAGTTGATGGCATGCAGGTAAATAGCATAAGTGTCCATGAAATGGATGGGATTTTTTTTTCCCTCCAGGCCATTGGTAACCCTAATTTGATTGTGACTGGTGCTGGGATTTAACACAAATACACCTATAAGGGTTGCCATCTCTGGTTTGGGAAATTGCTAGGGATGCCAACCTTCAGGTGACACCTGGCGATCTCCCGATATTACAATGGATCTCTAGATGATCAAGATAGTCCCCCTGGAGAAAATGGCTGCTTTGGAGAGTGGACTCTATGGTTTTATACCCTGCTGAGGTCTCTCCCGTCCCCAACCCCCACCCTGCCCAGGCTCCAACTCCCAAATCTCCAGGTATTTCACAAACCAGAGCTGGCAACCTTAGAAACTGATGAAGCTTTGGGGGCTGTGCCTGTGCACGGGAGAGTTTGGGGAGAGAATTATGCTGAGAATCTATGGTATACCATATACTGCACCCCTGAAGCTGCCATTTTCTCCAGGGGAAATGACCATTATAATCTGGAGATTGGTTGTAATTCCAGGGGAACCCCATCTGGAGGCTGGCAACTCTACACCACCCTTTCCCCAGTATAAACTGGTCCCTTGGCAATTTTGTTTTCCCAGTGCAGAAAACAATTTTTTGTGTGTCTTCACTATCAGGGTAAATTGCACTGCCACAGAGACAGATTACATTAGTTGACAGGTGCAAGGGGAAAAGATTAAGCCCCCGCCCACATTGTAGTCTCAACCCCCTCCCCCGCTGCTATTTAGAGAATTTTAAAGAAAAAGGATCTTCAGTCACAGATCTCCAACACCTTGCCTGGTTTATACTAAGCAGCTAAAAAATAACGGAGTCAATTACAAATCAAACTGTGGGAATTTAGCCTGTCATTACACTAAAAGTAACTGCTGGGGGGAGTCCTCAAGTTACAATAGTAGTCACAATTCTGAACATGTATACTAAATTGTCCCAATGAATTCTATGGGATTATTCCCAAGAGGTTTGTGTGCATGAGCTTCTATCCTAAGTCTATAGATAGGATTGGGTTGTTTGTACAATAGTGCTGCATCCAACAAAATTATTTACCTACATAATCATACAGAACTAGAATGCACTTCTAAAATAATCTGGTGTCGAGCAGCCCACCCAACGTCTGCCTGCACAGGTGACCCCATACTATGCTGAAAGCAAAGAGCAAGTGTACCATAGATGGAATTTGCAGTGTGTATAGCTTCAGCAAATTCATAGATAAACTATGTGAAATTTATGGGCACACAGATGCTCAACAGGAGTCAGAGGATTTATTTCTCTGGCCAAGACCTCAATCAGAGTTGTTTCCTAGCCCAGAGATCATTTTGCCAGATTGCACCTGGGATTTTTTTGCATGCAAAGCAAGTGCTCTACCACTGAGTTACAGCCCATCTCCCAAAGGAAATGTTACTGGGTTACAATTCCATGCCACCCAGCATTGCCAAATCCCTCCAGCCCATCGGAGGGGGTAGGGGGAATGGGGTTGCCAGATCCAGGTTGGGAAATGGCTGGAGATTTGGGGATGGAGCCTTGGGAGGACAGGGACCTCAGTGGGATACAATGCCATAGCATCTACCCTCAAAGAATCCATTTTCTTGGGGGGATGACGACTAATCTCCATAATCTGGAGATGAGCCATAATTCCAGGGGATCCCAGGTCCTACCTGGAGGCTAATTCTGACCCTAGTAATTGCAATCCTCAGCATACCAGAGAAAAATAAAAATGGGAGGAATAGATTCCTTGAGATAAATGTGCATTGATTTTCACAAGGTGAAGAGTTTGGGATATTCTAACTTTAGGAAAAAATTCTCCATTTGACTAAGTGTCTAGCTAGACAAAACACAATTCTTGAGACCAGTGGCCACTGGGCTCAAATTTTCTTCTGCTGCTTCAGACCAACATGGCTACCCACCTGGATCTAGACAAAACACAGAGTGCTCTGTGACTGCCCATCTCTGTTTTCTTTGCAACGCTAAAAATAATCTGCAAGGATTAGAGTAGTTGGGTGAACATTGTTTGTTGTCAAGTTTTGAATCATTTTTCTGCCATATTACTCAAGTTGATATACAACTGAAATACAGGGGTGGGGGGGAAGAATAACAAAACACACTTAAAACCCATAAGCCATCACCCCATTAAAATCCAGATAAATGTCATTCAATCAATGGCGCATAAACTGTCCCACTGATTTCAACATGGCTTAGACAGAGCTCACTTTCTTGACATTTTCCTAAATCCACTGACAGTATATCAGTATAATTAAAATCACAACCATTTCTTGTTTTAAAACCAAGCAGGGTTTTTTTAATTTAAAAAGGGAGGGGGGAGCATTGCTTGGGAAACCCAAAAACCATGTGATACATTTTATTAGAGCCAACCAAAATAACACAGAACAGTATGCAAGCCTGCAAGTTTTGCAGAAACCTTCATCAGGCTGGATGTAAAAAAAAAAACAAAGGGAGAGGAAGAAGAGAAGATATTTCATGCCCTGATCTTAAGGTCCCATGTCTACATTCTGTGTGGAATGTCCTGCAGATCTGGACAGATCACATGGAGAAGGCACCTTAAAATGGCAGAAATTCCCTGGATTAAAATAATCTCCAGTAATTTATTTGCAACTGCGCTAGAAAAATAATTCCTTATTATCAGCAGTTCCATCTTGCATTGAGATGGTCTCATCATCCATCTTCACTGATCTCTCGTCATCTAAGAGTATGGATGCATGCTCTTTCAATATAATAGGCAAGGGAGGGGGATCCTTAAGCCTCTGTCTCCATCTCTCCTCAGCCTGTAGGGCTGGCAGGATGCCTCACTGGCAATGCAGACAAAGAAGCTGTCAGCCATGCTGGTCAATGGGGTTACCATTCCCCAGATGGGGGCAGGGGTTCCCCCACTTTCACAGACTCCTGCCCACTGGTGGCCAGCTGGCCAGCAGGAAGAAATTTTCCCCACCCCCCAAACAGCAACGTTGAGTGCAACGCGCTGACATCACCCAGAAGTGATGTAGGCACGTCAGTGACATGGGGGAGATGCTCTGGTTTTTGGGCAAAACTCTACAGTTTGGGGGCGATTTTACCATAGTGATTTGCCCAAAAACCAGAGCACCACCTTCAATGTCACCAGCATGCCTTCCTGGGTGACATATGCATGTTGCGTGACGTCCCTATCCACTCTTGGAACACCTTCCCAGTTCCCCCACCGGCACGACGATTGGACATGGCAACTCTACCGGTCAGAAAGAAAAATCCAAAAACACAGAACAGAATACACATAATGCCTTTTATTAGGACTAACTAAATAATGCATAACAGTGTGCAAGCTTCCAACTTTTCAAGAACTGTTCTTCAGGCTGGATGTTACCAAAAAAAAAATTAAAATAGGAAAAGGAAGATACTGGGACATGATGCAAAGTCTTACTGTAGTCTGCATTGTGCTTAGCTGCTAGATGCAGGGCTGATGCCAAGGCTGCCACTTCTATTCCCTCCAGTTTCTGCATCTTTGTTTCCCAGGATGTGCAAGCAAAACCATTGCTGTTCTCCTTGGTGTCAGTGGCCTTTCTATTGGGGATGGGGAAGGCAAATACATTGCCTAAAAGCAAACTGCTGTTTCAAAGCAGGTGCAAGCAGAACTTTGGTTCCAGTTTAGCAGGCTGCTGGTGTGGTCCCAGATTACAAAAGAGCACATGCAACATGACCACCCTTATATACAATCAGAACGTTTCCCCAAGGCTAGTCAGATGGTGCACTCATTGACAGAAAATAGAAATGAGGCACACAGAAAAATCAATGGAAGTAATATTACAAAGTTTGAGTCCAATGGCACCTTCGAAACCAACAAAGTTTAATTGTGGGTATAAGCTTTCATGTGCATGCACATTTCATCAGATCTCTGTAGCCTGAAGATAATATTGTTAGCCTATCTTCCTGCCCAATAGTTCTGGCTGAATTATATCCCTTTCAGACGCATATATCTGAGCTCCTTTCCCCTCACAGCTCCTCCCATTTCCCAGGGAAACGAAGCCAGACAGTGAGACCAGGTCCGGTTTCAGTGTCCTCTGAGGTGGGGCAGCTGCTAGACCCCAGAGCCCTGCTTTGCCCTGCCCCTGTGCTTGCAAAACCCTCCCACCATTCAAGCTTCCAGCTGCACATGCCACACAGCACCACCAGGCAGAGGTACATGGCACTTGTTTTTAGTCACATGCACTGCTCAACCCTGTGAAGCAAGGGCACATGTACAGGGCTCAACCCTGTGAAGGAAGGGCACATGTGCAGGCAACTGGAGGGCTATCAAGTGAGCGAGCTGGTGGGGAAGGACACACAGGTGACTGGTGGAGGAGGTAAGGATGCCAGGTCCCCTCTCGTTGTTGGCAGGGGGATGGGGGCAAGGTTGCCAGATCCAGATTGGGAAACTCCTGGAGATTTGGGGATGGAGCCAGGAGAGGACAGGGAGGGGACAGTGGGGTGCAATGGCACAGAATTCACCCTCCACAGCATCTGTTTTCTCCAGCGGAACTGATCTCTATAGTTTGAAGATGAGCTGTAATTCCAGGGGATCCCCAGGTCCCCCCTGGAGCTTGGCATCCCTTGGACCAGGTCATGCAGGTAGGAGGGGGCGTTGCAGTAGGCAGGGGAAGGGGAACTGAGCACTCTCTGCTCCAAAACTTGGAGTCAGCCCAGAATGATACACCACAAAAACTGTTCTACTGGAAGGTTTCTAACTGTTCCCAATTGTCGGTAACCATTGTGTTCAGAATTGGAGTAATTGTTATATTTTTGTTTTTAATGTGGTTCACTTCAGAGCAGTGAAGCAGACTGTATAGGTCACATGGGCTGGTTAAAAAAAATACCTATGGATGAGTCATTTTTTGTGCATTCATCTACAAGGCTGGTGCAAAGTTCACATGAAAGAGATTTCCATTTGATGGAAGGGACTCCAGAACGAAAATCATGTGTCCTCACAAGCGGCATTTGTTAGCTTCAGGATCTGAACAAGGAGATGATTGCTCCCACACAGCTCCATTCCTCCAAGCGGCCGAGGACTTTCTAAACGAGGCAGATGTAATAGAGAAGGCAGTCACGTGGGAGTAGCAATCCCCATCTGTAGATTTGCGAGAGATATTTTAACATAAAAGACAATCATGTAACGGAGCATCAGTAAGGTATGAGGGTGATGTGAGACAGTGTGTTCAAAGCTTAATGGACTGTAGCTCACAGGATTTTGAAGTGAGATTTGAAATTCATTGTACCAGACGGAACAACTCAATTCAGGAAGACATTAAAGGTTTCAGTGATGAGAAGCATTGTGAAATAGCTAGACATCAGCCACAAAGGAAAGGCTTCTTCCCCCTCTTATTTTTCTCTAGCTAGATTTTCCTTTCATTTAAGACTGCCATTAGGTTGGCCAGGTCAGATCTCTCAATACGCCAAGGCGGATTTAAAGGAAATGTGTCATTTTAAGAATGAAAGGTTCTCTACCAGGGATCATATCCTATCTTTACAAAGGAAATCTAATCGCCCTTTTCAGTCGCTTACCCAATGCCTTACAAGTATGCAGACACTTCCAAATACAATTCAGGGGAAATTCTTGGGGTTGATTTAAATTATATAGACCTTTTAAAACAGGTGTAATCCTAAACAGAGTTATGACTTTCTGATTCTGCTGAAGGCAATGGGATAAGAAGGGTGCTAACTCTGTTTACGACTGTGCTGTCAGCAATTTATTAAGTTAGATGAGATATTTTAGAATTCTGTATGTTTTAAATTAACCTACATATCCAACCAAGCCCAGGCCGGGCCAATCTCATCATGTCTCAGAGTCTAAGCAAGATCGGCCTTCAAGGCAAGAGCAAGCCACCTCTGAACAACTCTTGCCTTGAAAACTCTACAAGGTCACCATAAGTCAGCTGTGACTTGACAACTCTCTCTCTCTATATATATTTTTTTCCTCACTCTTCAGTTGTATGTATGTATGTGTATATATATATGTGTGTGTGTGTGTATATATACATATATATATATATGTATGTATGTATGTATGTATGTATATAAGTATATATCAAGATGGGTAGCTGTGTTAGTCTGTCTATAACAGTAGAAAAGAGCAAGAGTCCAGGAGCACCTTCAAGACTAACAAAACATGTGGCAGTGACTCACGAAAGCTCCTACCCTGCCACGTATTTTATTCGTCTTTAAGGTGCTACTGGACTCTTGTTCTTTTCATATGTATATATGTATGTGTGCAACTGAAGCGTGAGAAAGTTTTTTCCCTTTTGCAGACTAGGCATGGGATAGGCAATCTTTTCATCCCAAATACCAAAACGCTCTGCAACATCGATCTGCAAAGGTCGTTGATGTGTCAGCAAACAAAAAATGGCAAAGGGTGGAGATCTGTGAGAGACACTGGGAGCAGCCAGAACCGCAATGAGTGGCCAACAACCGAGGCCCACCATCTTTGTCCTTTAGGCAGAGCCCTGAGCCCTGTGCTAAGCAAATGGTCTAGCATGCCGCCGGCCTGCAGCAGCCATGCCAGGGGTTGCCTGGCACTGGAATGGGTACTGCCTGTACTGGAATGGTACGACCTCTTTCTGGTATGAATGCCCCCCTTCCGCTGCTAACCCAAACAACTTCTACCCATCTGCTCTTACAGCTTCTGCTTCCTACTGCACTCTTCACGCCTTGCTTATAAGTAACAGTTCTGGAGATCTCTCAACTATATCAGCTGAAGCCAATGCCTTTTTCTGCCAGGAAAACGGTGTTGAATTAGCAGAGAGTGTGAAAAAGTTACACCCTCATTTCCTCAGTCCTTTGCTTTGGGGAAGCACATCAGAGTTTACGAGCAAATAATTATTGCACTATTTGGTTAATATAGCAGAGTTTGCCCAATGACAGAAGCGTGATACCGAGTATTTTGCAAAAAAAGGTAAACTTACATTTATTCAGGTAGATCCAGTTTACATCCAGGTAGCAGTCAAGAGAAGAGAAAGAAGCCTAATCTAAAGAGTACTTTCCAGGGTTGCCAGCCTTCAGGTGGGGCCTGGGCATCTCCCGCTTTTACAACTGATCGCCAGCAGACAGAGATCAGCTCCCCTGGAGAAAAGGGCTGCTTTGAAGGGGGGACTCTATGGCATTGTACCATGCCGAGGCCCCTCCCCAAACCCCGCCCTCTCCCAGATCCACCCCCAAGTCTCTAGGTATTTTCCAACCCAGACCTGGCAACCCTTCTACTTTCCATATCACAAACGGCCAGCTTGTCCAGCATTCTGTGTATGGGAATATGAGGACATTGTCTCTACAGGAGAGACCATATATCTCTATGGAAAGTCATGGAAAGTGAGTGCGAGGACAAAATGAGAGAGGAGAGGTCAGAGGGCAGCTCTCACTTTAAGACAAAGACAGGCATCCCAGTCAAAGAGATAACACCTATACACTCTTAGAGTGAGGTAGCACTCCCCCCCCCCAGTGTCCTGGCATGCTGAGTCACTCACTCAACAATAACATAATTCTTGGAATATGCAAGGTCTATCATGCATAGATACAGATGACAAGAACATCCTGCAGGGGGCAGAAGAGGGGACAACTAGTTAGCACAGCGAGATTAGGAACTTCCACTATTTTCAAATAGTCTCCTTCCTGTCTCCCGATTGGCTCAATTAGGGCTCTTTCCAGCTCCCGCTGAGAACCAACACTTCCAGAATCCAACATAGATTTCAAGATGCATAGGTTTGTGTCTACACACTTAAGCATTTGTCCAACAGCAAAAACACATCTAGGATTCTGTATCCTGGGTCCAAACCTCCTCTCTGTGCTAGAGTCCTGTGTACCTCAGCTGGATACCACCTTTCATGCTAATGGTGACTGTTCCCAGCACAAACACCCCCACACACGCTGCATGATAACCTGATGTTCATCCACTGTAGCAGCAGGCAAAAGGGGGAAATGCTAGGTGATAGGTGACTGGTTTATTATCATACAAAGCCCCTATGCATTTCACCATGCAGGCTTTGTCAGGGGGATCTATAAAAACATTATTTTGCATTACACATAAATAATAGAAGGACCCCGTGATAAAAGTTATTACAAAGTATTGAAAATAGTACTAATTTAAAAGACAGGTTTAAAATTAATTTCATAAATAGATACATATTTGTCAAAATACAGAGTAAGATGAATAAATGATATACTGGCCTTGAAGCAAGACAGTAAAAGTATATAATATGAAGCAAATACTGACCAGAGACTTCACCTAGTGCTGGACCTGTCAACAGCAATTAAATTCTTTCACTAGTGGAGAATGACCCAGCATATTTTTTAACACAGCAAGGTCAGAAGCAAGGTCAGAAGCCACAGATCAGAATTTAACCCATGAGGGGCAAAAATCTGTAACCTTAATATCCACTCAATCACCTTTTTTTAACCAGACTTTTTCAATGTGATGGTACCACCCCAATTGACCCCCCAAAATGAACTCAGTGGGTTTATGTTCTTTGCCCATGAAAGGCTGTACCAAGGGGGTACCAACTGTTCTACAAAGTATGTTTCTCCTATGTTCAGTTATTTGAGTCTTTAATTTTCTAAAGGCCTTCTTTACATATATCTTATTGCAAGAACATCTGATGGCATATATAGCCATATCTGAATTGCATGTTGTATAGTTGTTTAAAACATATTCTTTTTATCAAAGGAATTAATTAAACTTTTCATATTTTGAGTTAGGGTGCAACATTTGCAATGTCCACATCTAAAATGGCCTTTGGGCAAACCTCCTGGAATAGTTTGCTGTAGGTTCATGGGAACAAAGGTATTGCTGTGAACCAATTTGTCTTTTAAATTGGATGTTATTTTAAAAGAGACAGTTGGCAGAGGACCAGACCATCTTAAGCAAGGAAGCTGGTAAGGGAGGAGCTATAGTGATACAAAATAGGAAGGAATATGAAGCAGAAGTATTTAGACAACTGAATAATCATTATATTCCATGTGGACATGACCCACCAAAAAAAACACTCAAAAGGAGATTAAAACATTGCTTGAGGAGAGCATGAGTACAGGTTATATTTCAACAAGCTTTCTTAGATATAGTACACCCATGTTTTATACTCTGCCAAAAATTCATACAAATAATTTCCCCCTCCTGGAGGACCTATAGTCTCAGGTTACGATTCAGTTCTTGAGCCAATCTCCAAGTATATAGGATATTTTCCTAGACCCTTTGTACCAATATTACCAGTGTTATCATATATTAACGACATCACTGATTTTATTAACAAATTGGTCCATCTGAAATATGTTGATGCCAATGCTCTAGTAACTTTAGATGTGCTCTCCTTATATACAAACATTCCACAACAAGAAGTACTGTCGGTTATTGCAAATGCTTTGAAAATATAGAAAATATATAGAACTATAGAAAATACTTTGATGAAGAGACAAGATCTTCTTAATTAATACTATTTTAATATTTTGTAATGTTGTATCCTGGTTCCTTCTATTATTTGTATTTAATGCACCTGGCATTTCCCCCTTTTTGTTCTGCTCGCACACTGCTGGGTGTAGCCCAGTTTTTCTCCATTCACTGTAGCAACCATTTCCTCAATAAGTACTTATTTACTTGCATGTTGTTTTAAAGGACTAGTTTCAAAGATATTTTTTTATTCCAGAAGGCCTTTGAATGAAATTTATTATGGTTCTGCTGAGGTTTTTAACCTCACTATGCCCGCTCTGGATATGGGTTCCCCCAGTTTTGGGGGGCTTCTGCCCACCACTGGCCAGTTGGCCAGCGGGGAAGTCGTACCCCCAAACAGGGACGTCATGCAGCAACATTCCTCAACATTATGACATCACACCGAAGTGATGTCATCATGTGAGGACGTTGCACAGCGACACCCTGATTTTTGGGCAAAACGATGGTTTTAAGCCAAAAAAATCCATAGAGTTTCACCCAAAATGCAGAGCATCGCGGCACAACATCCCTGACCAGATGATATTTATTCCGCATGACATCATTGCCACAGGGACATCACATGACATCCCCGCCCACCCCAGGAACGCCCCACAAGCCCCACAAATCCTTCTGCTGGCAAGCCAAGGGGACCCAGCAACCCTAGGTGAGAACACAAAATGGGCCTGGGAGTCCCAAGCTGTGGGATCTAGCCCAGGCTACAAGCTCATTCCTGTGATATGATCTATCATATCATTTCGGAAATAAAGTAGAACTGTTTCTTTGATGATTCATCATTAGATTTTAGGACTGTTAAGGAGGGGCCTGGAGATCCTTCAGAATTACAACTACAGAGATCAGTTCCTTGGGAGAAAATGGTTGCTTTGGAGGGTGGACTCTGTGGCACTACCTGCTGAGGTCTCTCCCCTCCCTAAACCCCTCCCCTTGGCTCCACCCCCAAATCTCCAGTACTCTCCGGCCCCAGAGCTGGCAACCCAATGTGTGAGGTGGATTGGGACAAGAGAGCATGACTGGCTCAAGTCACTCAAGTAGTGGGGAACCCAGGTCTGCAGTTCCCAGCCCATCCATTAGAGCAACTTATAAGACGAGTGGGGTTTCATTTTCTGACTCTTGCTCCAGTTCAATTGTGCTCAGTCACTAGAGCACCAACACATGGCGCTTTCTGCAAGGACGACTTCTTATCAGTAGAGGCCGCTCTCCTCGTCCCGCTACCGGAGCGCCGAGACAGAAGTTGCTCTGTCCCGCACTATCGCTCGACCTCTTCATCATAACTCGGGAGTGCCGCCCCTGTTGTTCGCCTATAGCTTTCGGGGCTCGTTAACAGGAAGGAACAGATGCGGGGAAACAGTCCTCCGGTTCTGTGTCCTTCAGTTGTCCCGCAAGACAGAAATGGCTAATGAGGCTTGCAGGAACCAAAGTTGCCCGGAACTCACTTACGCGAGCGGCGAGGGAAGAATTTCCTAGCTGGCCCGGCTTTCGGTCGCGCTGAGCTCGGAGTCGGCCGAGGGACGCTGTCGAGGGGTCATGCCGGGCGTGGGTCTTCTGTGCCGGCTGGGTTCGCGGCTGCTGTCTAGAGGACATCATGGCTCGGTCCTCGCGGCAACCGAGACAGGAATTGGGAATAGGTGGGTGCGCGCAAGCAGTTCCTCCGCGACCGTTCCGGTGAACGCAGCCTTCCCCTCCGGCCGTTGCTCCCGTTCGTTTAGCAGCGGCGGGAAATGCAGCAATGCAACAGGGTCGATTCCCCCGACCCAACCTGAGAGTCCAGTGGGGAGCTTTATTTGTTGAACACCGTCACTGAATTGAATTGGGGGTTCGTGGAGGCTGCTGGAACCGGGTCGTGGCCGTGCGTGCTGTTCCCTGGGTTGCCCCTTCCCCATTGCCTTCGAACAATGGCCATTTATCAGCCCTTGACTGTGTGTGTCCGTGCTGTTTTTCACCCAGCACTAAGATTTAATCTTTTCGTTTTCCGTGCCTTTTCCTTTTAGTTTTCTGATATGGGGATGAGCTGCGGGTAGGGAACACACACACACACACACACACACACACACGAAGCTGCCTTATACAGAATCAGACCATCCGGGTCAGCGTTACTCACTCAGACTGGCAGTGGCTGACCGGCGTCTTAGGCAGGGCTCTTACACAGGACCTTACTAACTGATCCTTTCAATAGGAGATGTCAGGGATTGTGCCTGGGACCTTCTGTATGCCAAAACCATGCTGTACTGCTGAGGTTATGCCCCTCCCCAAAGATTGCACATAAGTGTGTAACAGAGAGTGCTTTTAAAGATACCTGTACGTTTGAGGCAATCTCAAGCAATTACCAGGAAATAGGATAATGGACTCAGTGGCCCACTGAGCTGATCACTCAGGCCATCACTTATGACAGTCTTCTTATATGTGCAGCACTCCACTGTAAGGTTCTCAGGCTGTGGCCTTCCTTCCAGTATGGCAGTTGGAGTCCAAGCAGTTCTATAAACTGGAGCCTAGTTTGACAGTTTACATAAGCTCTATCTTAGCAGCAGCCTAGGTATGTCAATGGTCGTAGCCCTCACTTTTTCCTCCTGGGAGATCATGCATACCTCTACTCACTCTCAGTCAGCAGTAACTAGTCCTGGAGCAGTTAGGGCCTTGAAAACTCTTTTCTTCATAATTCTCAATTGATTCATGGTTTGAGAAACCTTAACAAAGAATACCGTGAAGATGTGCAGGTATGTCACATTCCACCTTTGTCACCTTACCCTTGATGGTTTGTGATGTGCTGCAGCATAATGGTCTGGAGGTGGAGGTACACCTATATGCCACGGCATCTCAATGTTCTCCTGTCATGTCATTGATGGTGTTCCATTTGAAGGCTGTCATTTGAGCAATGCATGGATAATCAGCAATAAGGGAAGAATCCCCTACTGATATAGTAGTTATCAGAGGTCTGTTTCCCCCATTTAAGTTTGTTGGTAGCATGCAGGAACTAATTTGAAGGGGCCTTTGGTTGGTGCAAGTTATGAACTGTCATTAAAACTTTTATTATTAATGAGGATGGTATTTTAAACATAATGGTCAAAGTAACAGAAGTGAATGCTAGGTGATGGTGGGAATCCTACACTGTGTCTTGTTTTCTGAAACATTTTTGTATTCTGTTTGGAAGGGGTCTGTGGTGTGTGATAGCCAGGAATATTGGTAACAATGTCACATGGTGGGATGAGCACCTTTCAGGAGAGAATGCTGAGTTCCTGAAGAAGATAACAGCCGAAGATGCGAGAGCTCAAATAGCTAGTAAAATGTGCCCACTGAAAGATGAGCCCTGGCCTTTGCACCAATGGGAACCAGGTTTGTATGTAACATGAGCAGAGGCAAGCTTTTTGCCACAGGATAGTAGTTAATGAAAATTGACAGCTGTTTGCAAAGCTTTCATTAACATCCTTTTTAAAAATCCTTTTGAACTCTTGCATTATTCTGCAAGATCCTCATGATTCACCTGTGCTGTCCTTTTAAAAATCAGAAGTGTTTTATCATACATCTTTTCCTTTGTGTAGCAGTTGCTTTATGTGTTTTGCAAGTAAGTCCACAAGTCACTTAGCCTACAAAATAATTAAAATATATCAATTTATAAACCACTTTCTTTAGGAAAAAAATCTCCAATTTCAGACCTCAGAAAACACAAGTTAAAAAATTTCACCTCTTCTGGGACTGCAAAATTAAAATTACAAGAAAACCCTAAGGAGGGAAATATTTGGGGAATTCAAGTAGTATCTACTTGATTTAAATTTTAAGAGAACTAGATGGGTGACAGTATGGGAAAGAGAGTAGAGACCATTCTCTATAATGGTCTGCAGTGGTGTGTTCATATGGCCGGTGCTCAGTTATTTGAGGCTTCCACCATGCCCATTCACTGAAGCTACAGTGGGTTAGATTGCGCCCATTGGTTTTTAAGCAGTTACCTATAACGCTACAGTCTGAGAATGTAAATGACCAGAGATGAATATGTCAGCTGCTTTCAGGTTAAGTTCCAGCCACGGTATCTTTCGTTCACTTTTCCCTGCAGGATCCAGAAGAGTTGGTGTGGTCGCAGTGAAGTTGGGAATGATGCCCTTATGGACCAAGAATGGTGAAAAACTTCCTGTCACATTACTTCAGGTAAAATATGAAGTTTTAGAAATCACACATTTTAATGAAAAAATTGTACATTCCAAAAGCAAAGAATGAAATCTGTATATTACCTTTTATTGGCACCAACCACATTGACTCAGGACCTTACGCAAAGTTTTGTTCTTGTTTTACTGAAGAGAAGCACAAGTAACTTGCCTTCTGGATGCCATCCTGGATATGTCTATCTTTTATATTTATAAGCCTTTTAAAAAAAAAGAATAGAGACAAGATAATCCAGGACAGTTGTGTGAGTTGAAGGAAGAGAACATTATTTTGGATTCTAGTATCCAATTAAAAAGAGTATTGGGTTCGCTATAGCTTTCTCTGGACCTCTTGTGTTGTTGCTACTACAGCATCTTGGTTCTGTACAGTAAAATAAAACTGGTGTCTGTTGGCACCTTAGAACTCATTACAGCATAGGCTTTCATGAGCTGACTTCATCAGATGCATATAATAAATAAGTACATAACTGTAAGGGAATTTCACATTACCGAGATTCTGCCGGATTGAAACCGTTTCTGATTCGTCTTGAAGTAAACCGGTACAGGGCTGCCATTTCACACATGGCTTTCTCTGACCGGAAAAGAGCCGAATCAGAAGCGGTTTGGCAATTCAGACTGCACCGCTTTGTTTTCCTGCCGTTTCCCACCGCGCCTTTTTTTTAAAAAAAAGTTCACTTTAGAGCGCTATAGCACCATAGTGCTATAAAACAACACTGCAGGCATTCCAATAGGGTTGCTATGATGCTATTGCGGTATAGCGTTATAGCGCTCTAAAGCGAACATTTTTTTTAAAAGCCGGAGATCGCCCGCGCGGGCGAAAAAAGGCGGGAAAAAAGCGTATCGGATCCGGGAGAAGAAACTGACGACTACTTGGAAGTGGTTGACAGGTAAAACGCTTCAGCCCCGTTTCCTGAACGGGACAGAAGCGATTCTGTGTGAAATTACAAATATATTCCGGTAGGGAACCGGTTCTAAAACGGTTCTGTCTGAAATGCCAGACCAGAAACCGTTTGGGAACCGTTCCTCTTCCGGATTATATCATCTGTCTGAAATTCCCTTGTAACCAGCACACAAAAATGATTACTAGTTTGTCTGTCAACATGTACCTGTATTAGTCATTTTGTAGCACACAAACAGTCTGAGAAAAGGCTATCTTCTATTTTATAGAAGCTTTTCTGTCTAGTCACTTCGTGGCATTTCTCTGTTTGTCAGACTTATTGCTTTTTATAAGGGTCAGTCCACAGAGCCTTGCACCAATCAGGAAATCCCTTACAAGGCTGTCAAAGCCTTCTTCTGGTTTGTTAACAGATCGTAGCCTGCACTGAATCTGGAGAACCAGCAATAACAAGGTTTATTGTCAGCATACCATGAATGTATTGGAATTCATCTTGGGTGTAAACCACCCAAGTCATTGAAAGGCGCAGCGCATACAGTATGAAGTCACATTATTCAATGGCATTTAGTAATAGTTGGCTGTTTGATTAATCAATCTGAGTTTTGAGGTCTTGTTTACTATCTCGAATAATCTTTTAAAGGTTGAAGACTGCCATGTTTTAAAGTACGTTCCAAAAGAAGAAAGTGATGGAAGAGCGCCTTGTCTAGTTGTGGGAGGAAAAAATGGGTCTCCATTTCATGTAAGTCTGCTGTAATGCTCTTCTGGTCAGAATTTTCATTAACAATCTCAGTTTAAATGGTTCTGTCAATTGTAATAAGAATTAGGTGAAGTGCCTCTCTCTGTGTTTAAAACCTTGTCATTTTTTATGTCCGTACATAAGGATTTCCCATAGTTTCATGACCTTTGATATTTCTATCCATTCCACCTCCACCATCCTTACCAATGTTTGCTAAGAAGAATATATGAAGAAAGGACAGGTGTTCTGTATAGGGGTGTGCAAAAAAAAAAAAATCGGTAAAATTCGGATTTGGGCATATTGGACCTGAATTTTTTTGGTATTCCCGAAAAACCCGAATACCTATACCGGTAAAGCATTGAAATCCGAAAATTTTTGGGATTCCCGAAAAATTCGGGTCCATTATATCCAATGGGGCCATTGACTTCAATGGCAAAATTTTCTGGAAAGTTTGCAGGGGGCTGGAGGGGGGGGTTGAGGTAGATACTCCAAATTTGGACTGTAGCTGCTGGAGCCTCTCCCCAAAAGACCCCCCAAGTTTTGAAAAGATTGGACTAGGGGGTCCAATTCTAGGGGCATCCAAAGAGTGTGCCCCCAGTTCGCCATTGTTTCCTATGGGAATGGATCAGGCAAGCAGATTCTCCCTGTAAAAAAAACCTGAGAGGTGTGGTGGTGGTGTGAGGGGGCATGTTTGCCAAGCCAGCAGCAGACCATGTGCAATCACCACCCCACCAACCCCAGGTCTCTCCCAAACCAACCCTAAGGAAGAATAAAATAAAGAGAAAAGAAATTAAATTTAAAAGTGCCCTAATAAATCAAACCAGTCTGAAGTCTTCTGAGGTATTGATCCGAGGTCCACGAAGAGCAGGGAGGAAAGCAGGGCAGACTCAGGAGCAGGGGCAGCAGAAGCCAGCCAGCCACAATCTCCAACAGCCAAGGCAGGCAGCTCTCTCTCACCAGCCAACAGGATCCAGGAACACAGCAATGAGAGTCAGCCCAGAGACTGGCTCCTTTTATGCTCTCTGAGCATACACAGAAAGATTTCAAAAAGGAAAAACCTTCTGTGATTGGCCAGAGAGCAGATGCCAGAACCCTATTGGCCACCACAGTGCTTCTTCCCTGGGAAAGGAGCAAACTGGTGGTTGGGCTGCAGGCAGCAACAACAGCCTTGCAAACTTGCAAACTGCAATGCATTTTGCAAATGCATTGCAGTGATTGGCTGTCTGGAGCCTCCTTTCCCCCCTCCTGGAAACAGGAGGAAAAGGCGGGAAAGAGGGGGAAATGGCGGGAAAAGGAATTCCTGGGCCCTTTAACAGTTTAAAACCCCCCACAACGCCGTTTTTCGGCAATGCCGAAAAATGCCGAAAAAATCCCGAATTTTCCGGGATTTTTTTTTTGGAATTCGAAGATTACAGTGAATAGCCTGTCCGGGATCCCGAAAGCCGGAAAAAACCCGAAAATGCTTTTTTCGGGTTTTTTTCCGTTTTGGGATTCCCGAATGCACACCCCTAGTTCTGTACCTTACAGCCAAAGTAAATGAAACACTGTGAAGTCTATCACAGGATCTCCAGTGTTTTGGATTGAAAATGGCATGTGATATGGAGAGTTGACATAACTCCCCTGTGCCATGCCTGTGATCCAGATTGGGAGCCTCACAACAACAGCTATTGATTTAATAAAATACGTTAAGGAAGTTCAGGTGCAGAACTTCCAGCATTCTCATCCAGTCTGGCCTTAACTCTTCATTTCTGTTTTATTTTATGTTGATTTTAGTACATTTGTATCCCACCCTTCTTCCAAGGATCACGGGGTGGTATTGCTCCCTCCTCCCATTTTATCCTCACAACCAACCGTGTGGGGTAGGTTAGGCTTCGAGAGAGTACCTCCCCTTAGATTGCTCAGCCAATGACATTCTAATTGCTACACAACACTGTAGCAGTGGAGTGTGGCTTCCATTTATCACCTGATCCCATCCCTGTCACCGACATAGCTTATACAATAAGTTTTTGCTTCCTTTTTTAAAAAGGACAGTATTGCACACCTATTCCATTAGATTTCACAGGATAAACTAATTAATTAAGAGTTTTCCCTTTGCATGTATGATTCGCCCCCATCCACTTCATTCCCTCAGAGGCAATATTTTCCCTCTGTTTCTCTTTCCCCTTACTAATTGAGCCATCCTAATAAGGTGTTTTCTTCTTTGCTGAAGAACTCTGGCTGTCCCACCTTGTCACCGTATAATATTTTGGCTGTTGGCTCAACCCAGGAACCTGAGGGAAAGATTGGGATCCCCCTGTAACTTAAACAACTTAAATGGAACTCAAGGAATTTTGAAATTCAAAAATAACAAAATATTTTATTTAACATAGAAGGGAAAGGTCAGGTGAAATCAGAGGTTGAAATTTCTGAGAGAAAACCAGTACGTGCACAGGTTTTGGGTCTTATGTTTCAGGCTAATGAGAGTTTCTTAAGCTATTCACTGTTACTTAAGATCTTTATGCTGAGAGGCTTTTGTTCCAGTGTTTTCCCAAACACTTCAGTACACTTTCTTTGAGTATTCTCTGGTTCTTTTGGTTTCCAGAAGGCTGATACACTCTTTCCAGTATCCAGGCCCCTTCTCATGAAGCACCAGTACTCTTCTTGAGATTTTAACTGACTCTTAAGGTATCCAAAGGCAATTTCTAATCACACCAGACCAGAGATATATATCTGAATGGATATATATGGATATATCCATATATGGCTATATATATGGATCTATCCCCTTTCTTTGACCTGAATGAGGGTCTTTGTCTAACTATCCACTAGTCCTAGCCAACTTTCCCCAGTTCTTCTGTTTGTGTTAAACTGCTCTCAGCTATGGCTGAAATCAGAATCTAGTCAAGGCAGACTTTCTCCTCAGCATGCAGCTCTCTCAGGTCTTTCTCTGCTCAGCTGAGGCTAACCAATCAGATTGCTTGGTGCAGCCTGTCACTCAAGGCTCTCTGTTTCTGTGAGGAATTAACCCTTCACAGTCCTTTACTCTGTACAGCTCTTTGCAGATTTTAAAAAGTGTAGTCCATCACAGTATGTTTGAATGAACAAATTTTCTTTTCTACATTTACTTCATTGTTTTCATAGATAATATCTTAAACATGTGTTCAGCCAAATCTGTTGTGTTGACTATAGCAAAGGAGAATCTCCTGCATTAATGTTCAGCGTTTTGCTTTCGGGCAAGAAGCTGAGACACACTTCTGGG
Organism: Gekko gecko; assembly: GCA_029375565.1. Classification (NCBI taxonomy): domain Eukaryota; kingdom Metazoa; phylum Chordata; class Lepidosauria; order Squamata; family Gekkonidae; genus Gekko; species Gekko gecko. The sequence goes on from JAPDNY010000011.1 coordinate 37,756,018, forward strand.
CCCTGCTCCTGTGCCTTTTAAATTGGCCGAAAATATGACAGGTGGAGTTTTTTGCAGCCAGCAGTGAAATTGATGGGGAAAATTGACTTGCTGATTTTCTGTGTGTAAGACCACTGTTAAAAGTCACTGGAGCAAGGACAATAAAGTGTCAGCTGTCTGTAGCACCCATGTCATGTTCTTAAAAAAATAAAACAGCTTTTTAGTAATTTGGAGCCTTGCAGGCTGGTCTGTAAAGAGGCCATGTATGACATCCTGTTGGTAAATGATCTTGTGTTCTGCCATATTAATTCATTGAGACACAGTGTGGTGTAATGAGCAGAGTGTTTGCATGGACTAGAAATATCTTGGTTTGAAGCACTGCTCAGCTGTGAAATTCCTTGAGTAACTTCAGGACTACCTTGTAGGGTAGGTTGTGAGGATAACATGGAAATCGCTGTAAGTTTGCTGCCCTAATTCTTTGGTGGAAAAATGAGATGCAGATGCCACTTGCCACTGATTGAAGTCGCAGCCTCAATAATTCCTAGCCCATGGAGGAAAGTGAGCATCAAAGGGTAGCTGAAACATAGTTTCACTGCATTACGTTGCATAGTATGTTCCAGTGGGCTTCTCTATCAAAGGACAGAATTATATGGCCTGAAGTGTGCGGTGCTGGTCTTACCAAAGAGTTAATGTACCTTATTTCCTGTTAATCTTAAATAAGGTGTCTTGCCTAAAAATTTGACTGCTGTAGTGTTTTACAAATGAGTCTCTAATGTAATCAACATGGAGATTTATCTACCTTTTAAATGTTCACTGCTAGTTTTCAGTGCTGCCATGTGTGGAGATGAGTTACCGTCAGATGAAAAATTGTAGTTTGAAAGATTAACTAAATGTTGTGTGTGGATGGCTCCTCTCTTCCTTAAAATTAACGGTACTATAAAACCTCCTTCAGCGATCTCTTGAAAAAAATAATTACTTTTTAAACAGCTGTAGCTTAAACTGGAATTGTATAAATTTTCAAGTAGTAGGATTGGAATCCCAGGCAGAATGGCTAAGAGGTAACCAAGTTTACCTTGTCTCGTGTTTCAATATGATCTATCATCCCCATAAAACAATCTTTGCCTGCCTCTTGCAGAACCAGCTGTTTATCATGTGGGGGAGGGGGGGGCGCGAGATGCTCTCTTGTCCCAGCAGCAGGAGGTGCAGGAATGTGTCATGCTGTGTAGTCACCTTGATGAGAGGGATTCGTGACTGATAGCTAGAGGTGCCAGATGCCTTTGGCAGCAGCTGGAGATAAATCATGCTCATATCTCAGATTAATGGCAGTTAATTTGGGCTGAGTTAATAGCGTAAATGGGAGATATATGTTTCATATCCTATATATTTGGGGAGGGAGCTGCAACTCAGTGGTAGAGCATTTGCTTTACATGCAGAAGATCATAGATTCAGTCCCCAGTATGTCTGCTCGAAAGGATTAGGTGAAAGACCTCCGCCTGTGACCTGGAGATTTACATATTTGGAGGGGGGACCAACGCTTCAGTGTAAAAATTCACCTCCCCTATTTTATATACATTGTTTCAAAGCAAGTCCTGTTGATTCCTGTACAGCTTACTTCTAATGAAACATGCTTGGGATTATTGAAGTATTGATCTGTTCATTTTTAGGGTGTTTTTTTGTGGTGAGGGCAGGGCTTTTTTTCTGGGGGAACATGCCAGAACAGAGTTCCAGAACCTATTTGACAAAATCTCTTTTAGCAATGTCTAAAAGTTCATGAGTTTTCAGTATACAGATTGAAAACCTCATTTCCCTCTTGAGAGTTCCAGCACCTCTTTTTCAAGGGGGAGGGAAGTCCTGGATGAGGGGAGGAGGGTGCACAAGAGCGGTCTGTTACATCCTTTACCTTCCTGAGATTTTTCTAGCTCTGGTATCCAACTCTAGAGTTGCAAAGGTTTCCTGGTATTATATGGTGTATGTACAAAATAATGAGCAATCTACAGATTGCGGAGGTGATGTTGTGTAACCTTAAAGCTGTCCTGGTGAATTTGTTTTTAAAAGTTCAGGAAGGCATTTTCATTGGGAAGAGGAAAATGGCAGGGAACTTCTGCCACACTGACCACCTGACAGATGGTGATTATCCAAGTGTGTCACTGCTGTCAGTCACGTAAATTGCTTTCTAGGGAGATCCATTTAAAGGCCAAAATTTGGCTGCGCTGTGTCTTGCATTTTCCATTCTCATTCCTTTTAGTTGATATGCTGAGGAAAAAAGACACAAGAGCTTTTTCTGAATTTATCCACTTTAAGCCATTTATAAACTGTATGTTTGCTGTGTTTAGTTAATAATGAAAGCTTCTTTTTATAGTGAAAGGGCCTTTTCATTAAGAGATGTACTCTGATATGTTGAATTAGTCTGTAGAGAAATCTTCTTCAGCCATTTTATTTCTGATTCTGCATTGGTTGACTAACGGAATGTCTCTTCTTTTGGCCATTTCTTTCTGTTCGAGCAACTTTAAATATTACCCTTTGTACCCACTTTTGTGAGACTGAGAAATTATTGCTAGCTCTGTAAGAAAGAGACTTGGTCATCATAATTACTGAAGCATGCAGAATCACACTATGAAAAGCATCATTTTTTAAGACTGAAAAGTGTTTGTGTTGATGTTTGCTGGTAAATCATATACACATATGGTATTAGTCGCTAGGGCATGAACTTGGATGTAACCTGGACAGACGAAGGTTCAGTTGAAGCTCATTTTGAGTTTAGACTGGTCACTACCTTGCAACCCAACCTATTTCAACGGTTGTTGTGAGACCTGGGGGGAGGTATGCATCACCATTAACTCCTTGGAGGAAGGGCATATTGGGAACCTGAGTGGCTGACAGAAACAGCATTTGTCTTTTTTATATATAACCAGTCCTATGTGTGTTTATTCAGAGTTAAGTTCCACAGAATTCATTGAGACTCCCATTTGTGCATATTAGAAGCTGTTGTCCCTATATCAATGCTCTCCAGTCCTGATGAGATTATGCACACTTTTGGGATTTTGAGAACGGGAGTGGGCAGTAGTGCAAAATAGCTGCCATGGAGGCTGAGACCAATCACAGCATTTTGTGTGTGATATGCCAGCATGTGGCTTCCAAGCTATGGTGATCATGTGAATGAGTGGCATCCAAAATGTCCTACCATTGACAGCCTTACCTCAGATCTTCTCTTAGCCTTCAAGTTTTCCTAGCATTATTGTCTTTTCCAGTCGGTTTTGTCTTCTCCTGATGTAACCAAATTACAATAGCCTTAGTTTAGTCATCTTCTAAGGAGTATTCAGGATTAATTTGATCTAATTTGTCTTTTTGGCAGTCCGTGGTATCTGTAAAACTCTCATCCAACCTTATATTTCAGTTGAATCAATTTTCTTCCTGTTAGCTTTTTTCATTGTCCAATTTTCACATTCCTACATATTAATGGGCAATGCCAGAGTATGAATTATCTTGATCTTAGTCTCCAGCAGTATTTTTTTACACTTAAGGATCTTTTCTAGTTCCTTCATGGTTGCCATTCCAAGTCTCAGTCTCTTTTTTGATTTCTTTATTGCACTCTCTCATCATTGGTGATTGACCCAAAGAATAGAACATCTTTTTAACAATTTCAATTTATTCATTGTCAACTTTAAAGTTGTGTAATTCCTCAGTAGTCATTACTTTGGCAATTTCTACTTTAACCTTCATTAGTAGTTGTTTTTACTGTTTTCTTTACTATTTTACTATTGTCTTTACTGTTTTTGGCCACTAATGTGGTGTCTTCTGCATATATCAGATAAATGTTCCTTCCATCAATTTTCAACCCATCTTCATGTAAATCTAATCCTGCTTTCTATATGATATGTTCCGTATGATATTGCTTTCCATATGATATTGAACAGATGGGGAGATAAAATACATCCTTGTCTGAGCATTTTGCTAACTGGAAACCATTTTGTTTCCTGATATGCTGTCCTAAAAGTAGCCTCTTGTCCAGACTAGACATTGCTCATCAAAAAAAACCAGATGTTGTTGTACACCCTTTTCTTTTAAAACCATCCATAGTTTTTTATGAGCCACATAGTCAAAAGCTTTGTTGTAATCTATAAAACATGGATGGATTTTCTTCTAAAATTCTCTTATATATTCCAGTAACCAGCATAATTTTACAGTATGATCTCTAGTGCCTCTTCATTTTGTGAATCCAACTTGAGCTTCTGGCATTTCTGGTTCCATGTATAGTGAGAGTCTTTGTAAAGTTTTGAGCATCAGTTTGTTGCATGGGAAATTAATGTGATGGTCCATTATTTGCTGCCATCTTTGACGTTTCCTTGTGGGGAGGATTGGAGTGTAGATTGAACCTTTCCAGTCTGTGGGCCATAGTTTTGTTCTCCATTTCTTTTGATATATTCTTGATATTTTGATGGGTTCAGTTTCTATAGCTCTATTGATATCCCATCTAATCCTGTTGATTTGTTTCTTCCAATTGCTTTTTTTTAATCAAAAAGCTTTCAGTTTCTTCTTTGGCATCTCTAATCGAGCCATAAAGTTGAATTATAATTCTGTTTATAGGTTTTTAATGAAGTCTGATATTATTCCGTCAGACTATGCATTATAGCCGCTGATAGCTTGTGCTACATCTGCTCTCACTATTAGAACATGAGTGTTCCTTTTGAGTATGTAATTTCATTTCTTGTAATTTTGTGACTGAAAATGCCTTAATCCAGTCCACTTTAGTTTACTCATACACAGGATTACAATGTTTAAATGTTCCATATCTCATTTTACAATTTCAAATTTACCTTGATTCATACTTCTCACATTCCATGTTCCTGTGATAAGTGCAGTACAGCTTTGAGCTTTCATTTCGCATGTGTTTACATCAGTAACTGAATGTCCTTTCAGTTTTAATCTGATTGCATCATTAGGGACAGCAGTACTGGTACTTGTTTTCTGCTTTCCCCTAGAGTGCCTTACAATCTGGGGGTCCTGTATTGCAGCACTTTATCTTCTTTTTGTTGTGAGTTTTCTCACAGGGTTTTCAAGGTATGAAATCAGAAGTGGTTTATCATTGCCTTCTTCTGCACAATACTAACTAGGATTAACTAAAGTGTCACTGCCATTCTCCACCCCCATCACCACTGGAACTGTCCGTTCTCTTCTGCTGATGTGGCCATTGATCCTTAAAAGGGGTGGATGCATCTTAGTCCAGTGTCTCTGCTTTGACCATTCCACCTTGAGTGACTCTTCTAGGAGTTCAGGCTCTTTACAGAGTAAACTCCTTACGATACTGCTCTCAGCTTCACTAACATACACAAATCCCCACATTGTGTTCAGAGAGAACATTAGGTAATGATAATTCCTATGTATACTGTAGACATAAACTGTAGACATATTTCAGGAATATATTTTTTGTTTACATGTAAATAATTTTTCAACAATTAATATGTGATTATGTGTTTAATGATAATACATTATTAAAGAATTCATTGTTTTCAGTGTTATAAAATTTAATTTGATATGCAAGTATGCTGGTAGTACTGTGTTTTGATTGTATGAAGCTTTCTTTTCTTTACTATAGAATTAGTTTCTGTCCTTCAGTCTTTTTTCTACCTCTCAGGCTGCAAAAAATAAGGTTACCAGAGTCAAGACAGTATAGTGTGCAGCAGTTTGCATCTCGCTCTTTCGAGGATTGGGTATATTTTCAATTATAAAAAAGAAGACATTTTTTTTTTAAATTTGCAAATATGCCAAATAGAATTTTATTTGCTAAATATGGTGTTAAATCAGAAGAATAAGTTTAGGTTTGATAGGAAGCTAACAGTTCTATCCTAAGCAAAATTGTACTCTTCTAATCCCATTGACTTCAGTGGACTTAGAATGATGTAACTTTGCATAGGATGGCACTGTAAGAATTGCATGCACTTTAGTTTTCCCAAAATTTCTCCCCTTCCCCCCAAACTGGAAAAACATCATTGCCATGGCTTCAGAATTTCTAGGAATCTTACATTGCTAGCCAGGAAACCCATTGGCAGGAACCATGTTGGAAATCAGTGTCCTGTACAACTGAGACATTTCTGACTTTGTTGGCTAGAATTAATCTTTGCTTGTGCAGCAGAAGTTTCACTACACTTTTTTGTTTGTTTATTTGTTTTGTACTAGCATGCGTGCATCTTGAGAACAGTGTGCAAAGAATCTTAAGAACGGAGTAGGTGTTAAGTTATTAAAAATTCATTGTCCCTTACACAGAACAGCTATTCCCACGATCCCCTGGAGAAAGGAAATGATTATTATAGTACTGTATCTCTGTAGTGTAAGTATGCCCTAAGTGATGGTGAAACAATGTATTTGCATCTAGAGAAGAACTAGAGTCCAATAGCACCTTACAGACTAACAAAATCTGTGGCAGGGTATGAGTTTTGTGAGTCACTTCTTTGCTCCTTTCTACTGCTACAGACAGACTAATGTGGGTACGCATCTTGATCTATCAGAAAAGAATTGATTGAATGAAAACTGAACCAGATTTTCTGCAATGAGGGGACTAATTATTCTAAGAAGTGATTTTTTTTCTGTTTAAAGTGTATTTAAACATTTTTAATGGATTGAATTTCTAATATTTCACCCATTTTTCCCTTGTGGCTGGTGTCTCTTTTAGAAAGGTCCGTCTCGACTAGAGATGTACAGAGAAATTGGCCTTCCGCCAAAACAGAAAATAACATCATTTAAAGTGTCAGATAATGCTATCATTAAGCCAGGTAATCTTTTGGAAGTGGAGGACCCTGAATATAATTTTGCATAATGTTCTCTCCTTTGTAAATCAGCACCATTGTGTTGAGGTATAAAAGTATGCTGATGTGTAATATCTCATGATGGAAGGGGAAAATTCTTGTATAGGTAAAAGGTCAGAATTAAAGACTGCTCATTTTCTATGGGAGGATAAAACTATAGTTGTTGTTTAACATGCCTGCTGTTTTATATTTTTACAAGTTCTCTTCCCCTTTGAGGTGAGGTGGGTTTTTGGTTTAGTGGTTAAGTGTGCAGACTCTAATCTGGGAGAACCGGGTTTGATTCCCCACTCCTCCACTTGCACCTGCTGATGTGACCTTGGGTCAGTCACAAGCCCTGGCACAGCTGTTCCTGAAAGACCAGTTTGTGTTAGAGTTCTCTCAGCCCTACCTACCTCACAGAGTGTCTGTTGTGGGGAGGGGAAGGGAAAGGAGTTTGTAAACCGCTCTGAGACTCTTCTTCTCTTCTTCTTCTTCTTCTTTTTATTATTATTATTTAACAAACTGCCAAATTGCAGCTATATACTGAGACGGCATGAAACTAAAAGAAATGCCTGTGATTTCTGTATTACAATTCATCCTAATACAGGGTTGGGGCCATGGCTCAGTGTTAGAATATCTGTTCTGCATGCGAAAGGTCACAGGATCAGTCCCTGGCATCTCCAGTTAAAAGGCTCAAGTAATGTGAAAGACCTCTGGCTGAGACCCTGGAGAGCTGCTGCTAGACACAGTAGACTACGCTGACCTCAGTAGACCAGTGACCAGGCTTGGTATGAGGCAGCTTCATAGGGTTGGTGGGTATCATCTCCTGCAGTTTGAAAATTGCACATTAACTTGTCACATTCCCCTATTCCTTATCCAAGAAGAAGGTGCACTTCCCATCTCAATAAACATGAAAATCAAGATTTTAAATAGAAATTGACTGACAAGATCAGTTTCATGGCAAAATGAAACACTAGCAGCACGCTTTTCAGAAAGTCTTCATGGATTATAATTTCCTAAGGCATTTCTTTTCCTTTATGGATTGCTTTTTATGGGTTTAGAGAATACAGTAGGGCCATGTTATCATTCCTTGTGAACTGACGTGTCAGCAATCTAAAATATTTGAGCTTTTAATGCAGTCTTGTCATGTGCAAAATTGTGCTAATTTAATATCCAGCAATTAAAAGCAAAAAAGAACAAAATTGTTCTCTCTGGAGAGAAAGAATGAAAGGAGAAAAGGCGACTGAAGATGAGCTGGAAGACAATTTGGACTTTAGATTTGGCTGTTCTTTTTCTTTGTAATCTTGGAAGTTGATTGGCTGCTCATGGAGCTTTACAACAGCTGCTCTTGAATTTATTTCAAACTTTGTTCATCATGCCATTGAAAGGACTTTATACACCAACTTTCACATCCTTTCTTGGTACCTCTGAATCAGCAGCCGCACTTTCTTTAAACTCATTAAATCTAACATGCATGTCTAATGGCAGATAATATTTTGCAGTAATTTTGGAACAGTGGACTTTATTTAAATGACTTTGCAATCACAGTATTAAAACCTGTGTGATTATACTAATTAATTTGCAGCACAACTATTCATCAGCTTAAACTCTTGTTTCTCCCACTTATTTAAGGTACTCCGCTGTATGCTGCTCATTTCCGCCCTGGGCAATATGTGGACATCACTGCAAAAACGTAGGTTGCATTATACCACAGCATATTAAATATACATTGGGAGGTTTTAGCCACAGAATGATGGTATTCAGGGCTATTTTGGGGCAGGAACGCACAGGAATGGAGTTCCGGCTGGACTCCGAGTTGGCCACACCCAGCAGGAACGCACTACCATAATAGGCCACACCCAACAGAAGAAACTCATTAGGATTGGCTACATTGGGGGGGTGTGGCCTGACATGCAAAGGAGTTCCTGCTACAAAAAAAGTCCTGGGTGTGGCTGGATGACCACACTTCTGGTAACATGGGGGTGTAGCCTAATATGCTAATGAGCTGTGCTGTTGGGTGTGGCCTGTTATGCTAATGAGTTCCTGCTGGGCTTTTTCTACAAAAAAAGCCCTGATGGTATTTTTCATATCTTTTTGGTGCATAAGGTGATTGTTTTTGAGATGCACATTCTCAAAAACTGTGATTTTAATTTGTATTTTCCTTCATTCATGAGTAGTGCTTATAATACAGACACTCAGAAGTGGTCTAAAATATTTCTTAGCTTATCGGTATTTTGCTAATTAAGTCACGAGAGTCAGTTTGGTGTAGTGGTTAAGTGCACGGACTCTAATCTGGGAGAACCAGGTTTGATTCCCCACTCCTCCACTTGCAGCTGCTGGTGTGACCGTGGATCAGTCATGGCTCTCTCAGAGCTGTTATTGGAAGCAGTTTTTGAAAGAGCTCTCTCAGCCCCACCTGCCTCACAGGGTATCTGTTGTGGGGAGGGGAAGGGAAGGGAGACTCCAAGTGAAGTGTGGGGTATAAATCCAATCTCCTCCTCCTCCTCTTCTCCTTTTTCTTCTTCTTCTTCTTCTTCCTTTCTCACATTTTTTACCATTTTAGTAGAGAACTTCTATGTGCACACCCATTAAAAACAATTTTTGATTGGATACTTTAAACATTAATAGAACTTCCACTGGATGTAGAAACTGTTACAATTTTGAATTCAGATTAAAGATATTAGCAGATATCTAAATAAGAGGATAGCTTTGTTTTCATGGTTCACAGTAGCACTTTCCCTTGCTCAACGGAAAAGCCCTTCCATCGTACTGCCTACTAAAGCAAAAGCTAAGCTCTGGCTGGGTGTCTGGCTGCACGTGACGCACCCTTCCCATCCTGCCCTTTTTGCTGATTTGCATGTGTGTAGGCTAGCTAGCCCGATCTCGTCAGATCGTCAAAGCTAAGCAGGGTTCACCCTGATTAGTATTTAGATGGGAGACCACCAAGGAAGTCTAGGCTTCTTACACAGAGGCAGGCAGTGGCACACCACTTCTGAACCTCTTGCCTTGAAAACCCTACGGGGTCACCATAAGTTGTCTGCAAGTTGGCGGCCAAAAAAAAAAAAATCAATGGTAATAAAAACAGCTGTGGTATCCTACAACTGTGGAATATCTCTCCACCCATTTTCCTTTCGTATCTGTCGTTTCTTCTTCATTGCTCTCTTCAGTTCTGTTCTGCAGAAGCTCTGGCTTTAAACTCCTTAGACCTCCTGCTCCATTTAACCCAGCCTGATTGTCTGGCCTGGTTCCCACTGAGGTGCTGAACTTTTGTCTAGTCTGTACCTTCAGGCAAGGAGTGCCTGTGACTGAGTGCTTCTCCTTCAAATTTTCTGTGTGAAGCTTGTGGAGATGAAGGCTAGGCAAGGCTAAGCTAGTGTTTTCTCTAGCTTTCAAGTTGAGGGGACTATTTATTTATTTGATTGCGTATTTTTTGTCTGAAAGATTATTCGTTTACACAGGCCAAATCTGACATGGTGTTTCCCAGACGTGGGTGCACCACCGCAATGAGAACTGAGCCTTCGTGTTGCATGACTGCATTTTGTCCCATCCATTCCCTCATCACCCTGATCTCTTCCGTCCGCTTCCTTCCCCCTCTCTGTCATAGCCTTTTGTAATATTTGTGTAACTGAACAGTGGTGGGAGAGAAGACAGTTACTTTTATGCTCTGGCTTTCCTATAGGTAGTATTATAATTAAGTTAAAGAAACCCTGCAATTCCCTAACTTTACTAGTAAAGGTGAAAAGATCTCGGATTTTTTAAATACCTATATCAGAGTTCACAAAGGTAGCTCGAGAATGTCTTTTGAGGCCCAGCATGGGTTCATTTTAGGCTTTTTTCATTTATTTAATTAAACTTCTGGCCTGACCTTCCCTGTACCACAGGGCTCGGAGTGGGTTACAACAGTAGATATATACAACAAATGTAAAATAATTAAAACATAATCTACACAATATTAAAACCTATACAACATCAGCTAATACAACTCACAAGATGGCAATAAGACACAAGTTGACAAGTGCTGCCAAAAAACTTTCGGTATGCGTGCCCATTGATGAAAACCAGATACTGGGCAAGTGACAGAAAACCAGTAACAACAGCGCCAGATAAATAGATAAGTAAAATGGATTTCAAGTTCTGTGTTACTGGTCAGGGCAGGGTCCTGTGTTCAGTCAGTGCAGGATGACTCAGTGTGGGTGTTACCTTTTTACAGTGGTGAGGGGAAGCACAGAATCCTCAGATCTGAGATCTCACTGGACACCTGTGGGTGTGCTGTAAGGGGCAAGGGTAATTTCCTGCCAGAGCACCGCTCTGTGCAGGCGGACAGGCCAGGGAAGGCCTGCAGAGCCCCCCCCTGCTGCCTGGGGGGATTTAAATGCCTTTCTTTCCCTTCCCCATCTGGGGAAGAGCGAGAAAGGCATTCTAAACATGCCTGGGTTCCCTGACTGATGTTCTTTAGGTGCCCCACAGCAGCAGAGCACCTGGAGAACATTGGGCAGGGAACTCAGGCATGTCTGCCTCCCTGCCCTGCCCTCCCCTCCCCTGATCCTCTCAGCTTTTGTGGAGAAACTCAGGGAAGTGGCATATGCAAATGAGTTATGCAAATGAGCTCCTGCACCTCTTTTTCTATGAAATGACCCCTGGTAAGGGGTAGGGGGAAAATATAGTCTGGAAAGACCCAACACATAGTATATGGCATCTCTGAAAGTGTCCCGCTGCTGGCTGAGAATTGATGGCATTAAAATGTGTTCTTAGGGGTGACAGGGTTTATACATGGCAGTCTTAGGTGACAATCTCTAGCCTGTTAAATGTTGGTGGAAGCTTCTTTGTTTTGTAGTATACTTGGGGCATGTTAAAACTTGGAAGCAGAAACAGGAAGAGAGATTGTTCCCAGAGTGATGCCTCTTATATGTGTACAATTTGTTGTGATGAAATTGCTTTTCGATTTTTATCCTCTGAAAAGCACTATTTATGGCTATGTGGATAATTCACTTTTTTAAAAAAAAGGGGGGGGCATCTAGATGAAATGTTGAAGTGGACGCTTAGTCCTCTGACACTTGGGATTATGCTGCTTGATTAAAGTTGGCAGAGCTATTTTCTTTGAAGTTTGGTTCCTTCAGATCATGAATTGTGGGTGGAGGTTCTCCCTCCTCCTTCCCTGCGGATTCTGCTTTGTTGCTAAAGCGTTCATAATGTCCTGATCTGGACTGTGTGGTCAGCACTCCATGATTAATGTGGAAACACTTCGAGTTTCAGCTTCCTGCTCAACGCTCTTAGCACTCTAGTAGCGGCCTGTCTTTTGAAGAATTCCTGGAATCAAATGCCTTTTTCGCTACATTAGCATTATGAGTTTTGGCCTGCCAGCAGAATAATACAGAACTGCCCGTTTTCATGTTCACTGCACTGGATCATATTGGTTTCAGCCATTGTGTTCAGAGGCTTTTCTTTCACTAAATCAGTGAAGCCTTTTAAAATGCAGCCATTTGAAGTATACACAATATGAAATGAAGTGTGATGGTTAAACCTGGATGGTTAAATAGCTAATAATCAGAATCAATTGTACTGATTCCCATTTAGTTCACGTAGTAATTTGTAATTCATACAACACATATGATACGTGTTTGAGGTATCTTTAGTGCTTCCTTGCCATAGTTATTACTCTGTGAGGTTTGTCTTTCTAAAGAAGTGCTGGTTCTACAAATGTATAGATCCCCCCCATCCCAAGCCTTTCTAATCCTCCCCTAGCTCCACTGAAAATATTTGTGTCCCTTCTTAGTCTACTTCATATACCTTACCAAGGGAAGGGGGAGTGAAGATGGACAGAGGTGAAGGATGTAGGTCTCACCAGACAAGGCATTTCATATGGAAGGTGCAACCACATAGAAGGTCCTGCTGTTTATATACATTTTAATGTGGTTTATATAGTCGATGACAAAGTGGATCTGTTTGCTAAATTAGCATCCTGTTCAGAGTGACTGTATGCTGTTGCAAAAATATCTTTTCTATAGATTTATACTTCAAAATTGATTTAATTTGGCTTTGCTTACTTTCAGAATTGGTAAAGGCTTTCAAGGAGTCATGAAAAGATGGGGATTTAAAGGCCAGCCTGCCTCCCATGGCCAGACCAAAACACATCGGCGACCTGGAGCAATTTCCAGTACCGTGAGTGTTCTGAAGTGTTATTCTTGCATGAGATACATGATCAAAGTATGTTTCATAGGTTGTACCTACACACTCTAGATCAAGAAGTTTAATTTATGAAATAATGTGTCCCAAGTGGATCTTAGATATAAAGTAGTGCAAAAAGCTGTGGCTGGACTGCTAGTTGGGGCCAGCCATCAGGAGCATGTGACCCCGATATAACAGCAATTACACTGGGTACCAATCTACTCCCAGGCCCAGTTCAAGGCTTTGGTTTTGACCTTGAAAGCCCTACATGGCATGAGACCGGTGTATCTGAAGGACTGCCTTCTCCCATATGTTCCTTCATAGGATTTAAGATGGATTAAGAGGCCCTCCTGACTGTCCCATCAATCAAAGACACTCATTTGGTGGGTACACGGGAGGGGGCCTTTTCATTGGACCAGCCTGCCCAGGGAGGTGCACCTGGGCCCCTTCTGCTTTCTTTTTTTAAAATAGTGGGTACAGAAGGAAAGAAAGGGGTTATATAGGGGTTATGAAACAATGTATAATATATAATATAAAAGGTTATTATACTTACAGGATGCATTATTAAACAAGGAAGTAAAGAAATACTTCTCCTTTACATCCTCTTCATTAGAATTTTTAAAACATTTTCTACGATAGTTTCATCAATAAGATATTCTGTGTTACATATTTCATCAATACTATACATTAGCTATAACTTAATAAACCAAAATTTGAAGGAGAATCTATTATCTATCTCGTGATAAAAAATAAGAAATATTTTGTTCAAAATCCACTCCATTGTACATTTATATTCAAAACTTATTCTCCCTTTTTCTGCATTATACTACATTTGTATGCCTTACAATACATTTATAGAGCATTTTTAAACTGTTTCTCATTCTGCGTTTATCTCCTGCGTGCATAATAGACACTTCATCTCTCCTCAGATTTCCAGATGGATCTCTTTCTCAAATAAGTTGTTAATTTCGCCATTACTGCATAATCAGCAAGTTTGTTTACCCATTCTTCTAAGCTTGGACAGACCTCTGATTTCCATTTTGTGACATAAATAATTCTAGCCTTTGTCACCATATTTTTGAATATATCTTTCAAAACTATTGGTAATTTGTTGGGCAGTATTCCTAGTCACATATTCTTAGCTTCCATAGGAAATTTGAATTTTGATATATTCTGCGTTTTCCCATGTATTTAACTTTTGATCTTTAGGGAAAAGTTGAAGACGGTTTTATTTAGGACTTCATTTGGATACGATTAGTAGCAGTCTTAAGTAGTGATTTTAAATTTTGGTTTTATGTTTTTAATGTATTTCGTTGGATGTGTTTTTATCTATGTCCATAAGCCAGCTTGAGCTCTGCAAGAAAGAAAGGTGACTAATAAATGTTTGAAATAAAAATAAAGTATGAGTAGATATAATGTAACTATTACTCTAGCTATAACAACAGTTTAAATTCTAGGGGTATTCATTTACGCTAAGGATACTAAAATCCAACCTTATGACATTGTGATTAAAAGAATACCTTAGCTACTACTTATAACCAAATTTCCGTAAACATTGTAAGTACTATGCATCATGTTGTTTGGTACCACAAGCATCAAGAATAGATTTAGATGCAAATAGGGAAAGATGTACTAAAGATTCTCAGTGTAAACAAAGACGCACAGTTGAGTCCGACTCTTCGCGACCCCATGGACCAGATCACGCCAGAGCTAGATCTGGGTTCAAATTCCCTCTTGCCATGAACATTACCAGGTGACATTAGGCTAGACATTCTCAGCCCACATAACAGTTGTGGAGTGAGGATAAACTGGAGACGGGGGGGGGGTGGGCATGTATATAGCCCTGATCTTCTTAAGAGAAAAGATAAAATGCACTAAATAAATTTATTTTAAAGTTATTACTTCCTGACTTCATACCCTTTATCTTGACTCCGTTAGACTGTCGAGCTCTTGGTTAAGTGCTGGTTGTTTTGTTAAAGCTGTTTTTTTCCCCTGGTCACAGGGTAGCTTGCTAAATAGGTAAACACAAAAGCAGCCTCTCTTTATTTTCTTTGGAATTAAATCTAGAGTCCTGCCAGTTTCATACCCTGTTCTTAGCTAGAGCCCAGAGCCAAAGAGCAATTGTAGTTAAGGTGGCTGAAGCAGCAGGATACCTGTAATACTTGGCCATTTGTCAACCTGACACATTTAATTTCAAGTGTATTGCACATTGACTGCAAATGCCTTTCTTAACATGGGTTCGGCTCGCTTGTTGATTCCATGAAAGCTAAAATTAAACCCATTAAGGGGAGGGGCTGAGGCTCGGTGGTAGAGCATCAGTTTTGCACGCAGAAGGTCTCAGGTTCAAACCCTGGCATCTCTAGTTTAAAGGTATCAAGCATTTGGTGATGTGAAAGACTTTCTGCTTGCAACCCTTGTCAGCTGCTGCCTGTCAGGGTAGACAATGCTGAGCTTGATAGGGCAATAGTCTAAATCAGTACAAGGTAGCTTCATGTGTTCAAGGCTGCACAAAGTGCAGTAATTGGCAGATATGATGCTTGGTTTTGCCCTACAAAAGCCTTTGGATAGGGCAGCGTGCATGGTCTTTGACAATAATCAGCCTTCACAAATGTATCTTGAACTTTCAGTAATCTGTTTTCAGTAATGCTGGTCCTGTGGCTGGGAAGGTGCAATAAAATACAAATGTGTGAAAGTTCAAGCAGGGATCTATAATGGTTTGGATTTTTCAGAAAATCTGAGCTAACAGAAGGGATTTCCATCAACAGAGCAAGACTTCTTCATTTCCCTTCTGTAGCTCAGAATGCTTCTCCACCTGTGGGACAGGGGACCTCCCACCCAGCACGGCATGAGGGGGACGAGGTCAGATGTCTCCACCATGAGGCTAGAATCCAGAAATTCTTCTATTGGCAGAAAATTTCTGCTTGATCCCACCCATTAATATGCTACAATTAGAGAGAACACTGAAACAGCATAATACATCCAGTAAACAATGCAAGATAAAGTAGAGATGGGGGAAGTCACCTAGAAATTTCACAGGCATTAAATTAAAACCTTATTACCTAAGTAGAAAATACCTTTCCTGCAGAGTTCCATTCTCCTACAACTCTGTTCTCTTTATGAAAATGACTTTGTACACGTTTTGTAAAACTGTAGAAAAGTGTAGAATCACGTCAAATAGCACCTTAAGAACATAAGAGAAGCCAATGGCCCATCTAGTCCAACACTCTGTCACACAGTGGCCAAAAATGCCAGGTGCCATCAGGAGGTCCTGCAGTGGGGCCAGGAAACTAGAAGCCCTCCCACTGCTGCCCCCCCCCCAGCACCAAGAATAGAGTGCATCACCTGCCCCAGACTGAAAGTTCCTATCTATACCTTGTGGCTAATAGCCACTGATGGACTTCTGCTCCATGTGTTTATCTAATTCCCTCTTGAAACTGTCCATGCTTGTAGCTGCCATCACCTCCTGTGAGAACAATGTGATTTTGGGAGTATGAGCTTTTAAGAGTCCAAGCTCTCTTTGTCTTTGACTCTTGAAAGTCCATACCCCGAAAATCTTGTTGGTTTCTGAGGTGCTGCTTGACTCAATTCTAGCTGCTCTACTGCTGACCAACATGGCTGCCGTCTGGAACTGTCTTTATAGAAATGTCGGGAGTCTTCCTGACCTCATCAGGTAGGTTATTCTGCCGGGAGGTGGGTGGGATGCAACAGAGAGAAAGGTCACATACAGGCCATTGTTGTTTTTAGCCTGTTGCAGGGTGGTACCTTCAAGAGGCTTTACTCTGATCAGTAGTTTACCCAGGAAGTAGTCCTTCCGAATTCAATTGAATTTCCGTGAGCGTTCAGTGACATTAAGTACTTTTTGCTGTGAAATCGTAATGCAACATTTGGCTTAGTCTTGATTTAAGCACCTCTTTTTGTCTCTGTGAATGCTCCCTACATGAACACTTCTGTGGTCCATTACTAACTCTTCGTTTTTGTTCTTTGAGATAGGGGGTTGGACGGGTCTTCAAGGGAACGAAAATGCCGGGACAAATGGGCAACTACTACAGGACAGCACGTGGGCTAAAGGTATAAAGCTATATGTAGAATTTTCTGAGACTTGATATAGTAGTTTTGTAGTAAATAATTGACTTCCATTGATCACAAACATCAGTCCATTTCAAACCATCAGGATGCTGAGGAAACTGCTAGTGGCTTCTCTGGATTCTTTCACCTACCTAAGAAGCCAGGAGGGCAGGACCTTCCTGACCACTTTACAGTCAGCCATTCTACACATATATTGATTAATACATTCCCCCCCCCGTATTGTAAACTATTTTGAGAATTCTTGAAGTTGCAAAGTGACTGATAAATATATTTAATAAAATAAGGGTACTTCAGTTCCGCCCCTTCCCCCACACAGTGCTTCACGCGATGGAGTGCAGGGAGAATGCCCACTCCTGCCATGAAGTGCTGCTGAATGAGGAAGAAGGCCCTGCGTTTTGCTGTCTGTTTGTGGTTGTGCTCCTACTGTGATGCTGCTGTGTCTCCTTCACCACCTCTTGGTGCCCTTTGGTGAAGATGCCACATCTCCTTCAGTGGTACTCCATGTCAGGAGGGAGAATTCTCCCTGTGTCCCACTGTGCAAGTTGTTTCTGATGCCCACTGCAGACCAATCTCCCTGTCAAACTGACAAACAATTTTCTGTATGTTTCGGTGACTCCCATAGCCTGATCTTCTTTTTAGATTCCAGTCTCAACCTCCCACCACATGGTGTTGTCTTCACCACCCTTTGGGGTTTACAGCTGGCAAATTGAGCAGCTCACAAAACCCTAATGTAATGTCTGGGTTTCAGTTTGGACATTTTAATCTTACAGGTCTGGCGGGTCAATGTGAAGCACAACATCTTATATGTCCATGGCTCTATCCCAGGTCACACAAATTGTTTGGTAAAGGTAAGTTTGACTTTTGAGCTGTTCGATAATGTGTTTGCACAATGCTGTTTCGTGAATGTTTTGCATAATCTTCAATTTGAGTCCAGTAGCACCCTAGAGACCAGCAGTACTTTATTGTGCTCTTCACCGTTTCTTGCCATAAGGTTTATCCCTCAAGAACTGTATGCTGGGTGAGTGTGCAGAAGGAAATTTTTCTTATCTCCTTCCCATTGGAGCTCCTTGTGTTCCCCAAATGCCATCCCTCATGGTCAGGGGACCTGAATAGATGGAGAGGGTACACTGGCGTAGGAACAGTTGTTCACAGAAATTGTCACCTTCGCCACACTCTTTTGTGTACTCTTCCATGACTTGTGAAGACCAGCAAAGTTTTATTCCAAGTATAAGCTTTCATGTTCAAGCACCCTTTGTTGGTCTTAAAGGTGCCACTGGACTCAAACTGTTTTCTGTAAACTAACAATAGAAAGTTTAGCATAGAACCAATTAGATGTAGAGTAGTTTCTTCCCACCAAGAAGGGGGAGGTTTTACCTTAATGAGGGGTACCTTAAGGTTGCCTACTGGCTAATCAGTACATTGGAGATTGTTCATGCTGATCTGCACGTACATGAGAGGTGGAGCTTTGGGTGAAAACTTCCATTACTTCCTTCTTAGGGTCTGAGGGAACAAAGAAACAAAGATGGGATAGATCAGAACTAAAAATATGAGTCAGGTAGACTGTCGTTTTCTTTCTATGTAATCCTTTCCCTAATTTTGAAGTAAACTTTTTTTTTCTTTGAAGTTAAACACACACATGTCTGTGCTGCATTATTCCGCTAAGTTTCCTTTACTCTGCCAAATATCCAACAATTATGGCTGACACCAGTGGGACCCAAAGCTTGCCCTGTCATCTTCCCCCTGCCCCCATCATTCCACTTTTCCTAACCGGACCTAAAGGACTCAGAGTGGAGGGCCAGTAGGGGCGTTTGTTCCTCTTACAAATATGGTTTTGGAAAAAGTTTTTAGAGGATTTCAAAAGGGTTGGGTGAGTCCCATATGCATACGCTCCTAGCAGGAGAGAGAGAAGAAAAATGACTGATGAGAAGAGGCAACTCTATAAATTTCCTCATAAACTAGGGCTCTTAGAAATGACGTCATCCTTGAAGCGATCATGTAGACGGAGCAGGGACCTCCAGCAGCTGAGGGGGCGGTGAAAGATTAGACGCCCTGGCAGGCCATTGGAGTGCCTTACCTGACTGGTGTGTTTTCAGCCTCCCGCCACAGGACAGCCTTCCTTCAGCTAGTGCCATAAACCTTTGCTAGCGAAGCCGCCTTTTCATGCAGCTTTTGTGTTGGATGATCAACAGGATGAGTAAAAGCATTCAGAGTGAGATGAGTTTTCTTATTGTGGCTGTTCCCCCTTGTGAGATCCATGCACTCTCTAAGCCTACTCACTGGCTCTTTTGTCAGTCTCTAGTAAATGAACACGCTGGGAAAGTGAATGAGTCTGCAGCCCAGGCATGCTTGTGTTACAGTTAATCTGTTAGCCTTTAAGGTATCATAGCGCCCCCCCCCCCCATTTTGTGCTGTGTTAAAAAGCAATGAAATCAGTATTGGCTTCAGTCTTTCTTAGCTCAAGCCTTCTGGCTTGACTCTGATTCACACTTACACTCCAACTTTCCCCCTCACCAATCCTGCCTCCTCTCCAGACTCCTTAGTTCTCAAGCCAGTACCCTTGACATTAATATTCTTCACAAACACCCCCAGCCAACTGTGAACGTCTTGCCTTCAGGAGGCATTCTCGGAGTTCTGTAGTGTGCCAGCGCTAAAAGCTTCAAGGATAACACTGATTTTATCATGGCTTTTAATATGTTATGCCTCTGCATCTGTGCAGTACTTTGGTGTTAAGCACTCCCTTCAATCAAAGTATTTCACAGCATTTACTTGAATTCACCTGCGGGGGATATGGTCCAGCACATGTTTTTCTGTCACCAAATGATTCCAATATGTTAGGCTGTATCACTCAGGTGGAAATGCTTTGAGTTGAGAAGATGTTTCAGAGTTCTGTGCCTACAGCTTCTACATAGGTAGCTGGGCGTAAAAGGCTGCTTTAAACCTCACAACACTGCATTCACGGTGGAAGTAGTATTGTAGAGGAGAGGATGTTATTGTGTGGCCCGTGCAGTGTATTTGACATGCCCTTTTTTATGTTATCATTTCTTTCCTTCCTTTCTGCCCTGCTGCAGGACATAGAAAACTATAAAAAGGCAGTGGGCAATGCAAAACACGTTTGAAGTACCTGTAGCATGAAACAAGAATAGACAAATAATAGCATCTGTTATCAGAGTTAAACCTTTTCTGAAAGCTTGTGGAAATAAAAGCATCTTCATGAGTCAAAGAATCTTTCTGGGGAGGAAGCGATTGTGGTGCCCCTGCAGAGTAGGTCCTGCCTTCACGCCATCTCCAATTTCATTTTCTATGGGTGAGGGTCAAATGAGAAAAGCCATTCCCAAGTTACACGGGGCAAGGCTGTTCGAGGTTTGCAGTGACCAAACCCAATTATCTTGAATTGTGTCTAGAACATGATTGATTTATCGGCTCAGTTTTGCATTGGTCGTTCTTCCCTAGTATGGGAGTCAATGATGTGCTAACTGCAGAAGTGTGTGGAGTTCTGATATGTAAATGCTCTGGGCCTTTTTCAGGGATTACTTTTCGTTGTTGGTTGTTGTTCAAGAGCAGCCTGTTTCAGTCAGGTACAAAAATCTTGATATAACTAAAACAGTAAAGGGAAAAAGTGTGGAATGTTTTGTTGCTGATGTCTGAAGTGCATAAAAAGCACAGCTCCGGTGCATTGATACCCTCTTAGTTCGTTGCTTGGCAACCATTAAGCCACTGTGCACCTTGGCAGATGTACATTTATAGAAAACATTTTTCCCAGTAGACTTGAAATGGTTTAAATTAATGGCTTTAAGTTCTTTCTGAAATCCTAAACATGCCAAGTCTTATAATTGAGCATTGATGTGTCTCTGGCTTAATCAGTGCAGTGTTTTGTGCTCTTCCTGTGCAACTGAGGCACTTAACTGTTTTCTGTTCAGCAGGAAAAACAGCTTGTTACGCTTAAAAAAGGAGAGAGATGCTTGTTTTAATGAATTTTTTTAAGTAACATTTCCAGTGTGTTAGCTCTGTGTTTCATAAAGGACTTGTGAGCTCATGTTATGGTGTGTGACATCAAACTAGAGCTTGGAGTTACCAAGCAGTGTACGCTTGTTGCCAAAAAGCAGGGTTCTGAAATATGGACTCTTGGGTTCTGCACTTAGGATACATTCTGGGTATCGACAGATGAACGTTTTTAATTTGGTCTGTGCTTTTGAGTCCTGGCTGGACTGCTGAAGCTAGGCCGAGCATAATAAAAATATCAAGAGCTCTTGTGTCGTCTTTCACCTGCCCTGTGGCTCTGTTTCCTTTAATTCTTATCATTGCCACTGTGCGTGAGATGTGTCGTCTGCCTGTGCTCATGGGAGTTCCACCTGAGCCCATTAAATCGGAAATGCACCTTTAGAAATGCAGCGCTTTGTTATGGAGTGCCTCTGGCTCTTGTAACCTAATTTGACAGGAAGCCATGGCGCAAGCCAGTGTTGCCTTTCCTTAGGGCGTAATTGGTGCATGTGGGGTTACATTTTTATGTTTTAAACCTCAAAGGTCTGCTGTGTTGTTGAGACAAAGAAACGTAACTTGCAAGGTTGTTCTTTTAATGTAAGCAGCAGATTGGAAAACCATGTGGCTGAGGCACGTGACTCACCTTAGCCAAATTCTCCACTCTAGCAGGCTGCCTGATACCCTGTAGCCCTTTTTAGAGCAAAGAAGCCTGGCGGAAGGAAATTGAATATTTCCATCTCCATAGCCCCTTCATATCAGAACACTGCTTTGTTGTTGTTAAGGGGCTTGGGGGATCTAGACTTGCACACTTGGACACAAGTACACGGTCCAGCTTTGTAAGTGCCTCGGATCTTGCTGCTGTACTTCCAGATACTGCCTGGAGCTTCTCTGAGCTGTTTTGAGTGAGCTGTGACTTCATTCTCTTCCTAAGCATCATGCTCACTACCTGTTCAAGCCATTCTCCTGATTATTTTCTGCCGAATTGTTCGTACCAGCAGCTACGCGGTCAGTAGCACACAACATTGTATGTGTTTTTAGTTTTTCTAGGTTTTGGCAGGGCGTTAGTTTACCAGACAAAAGACATTAGTAAATCCCAGGTAAATATTCGGAAGCATCTGTTCCTCACAGACATCCGAGCTATACAGACTTTATTGTAGGATACCTGGCAGGCTCCTAAAAGGGCTTCTGAACTGGAAGAGAGGGCCGAATGAAGTGAAGCGTGCCCTGCTAAAGGTGGCTGGGGGGACTGCCACAAGATCTCAGTCCTTTCTGTAATGGTAGCCCCCTCTTTGAGGCAGACTTTCCTTGCAGAAGCCTGCCTGATCAGCTGTCTTCTAGAAGGTTAGTTGCAGTGCCATCCTTGAAACACTTCTTCTCCTTCCCTCTTCCGTTCCTCTGGAGTGTGGGAAAATAACCACCTTGGCAGGTTCTGCTGCAGGGTCCAAATGTTCAGGAAGCCCCCTGGTGTTTCTGTCCTAGAAAAAGTGTTTCCTCTTCTAACAGTGTTTGGGCTCTGCATAGTACATTTCTGAGATAACATAAAGTGGACTAGGATGAGAAATAAAAATGATCAAAACCAAATTGGAGGGCGTGGAATTTCAGGAGATGGAAACAATTTGGAAACCTCACCCGATCCCCTAAAATCTCATCCTCCAGTACTCTCTAAATGGCGGCGTGCTCACTTCTCCCTCCCTCCGCTCCTTTTCTCTCCACTGTCCCTTAGTAGCTCTCAGCATCCTTCTGGAGCATTTGCAGACCTCATCGGACTGGATTTTCTTCTTGGCTAACTTACAAAGCCATATTTTCTGCATGCCTATGATGTCCCAAAGCAGGCAGAGAGCCCTGCCTTGTCGGTGGGTGGCCCAGTTTGGCCGCTCTCTGCGTGCACACAGTTTACTGTTAGCTACAGTGACATTTAGAACCAAAGAGAACAAATGCTTGTGCAGTCCATTAAACACTGCTTGCTCCCTGGCTCCTGATGATACAAAGTGCTGACAAAGCACCACTTAAGATTCTCCTCCTGGTGGTATTTGGGGGTTACAATTTCTAGGCCAGCTGAGCTGACTTTTCAGAGTTATTCATTTCTGTGTTATATTCAATATAATTAGTCTGGGAAGAAGGAAAGGAGGGCAGTTGTTGCACTGGAGTCTTGCTGTGAAGGGCCCAAATGCTGCAGTGTCAATCGGTTGCCCACTTGTGCCCACACCAGGTTCTTATTCCATGTGTTCTGGGTGATTCTCTTCAAAGCAGCTGGAAGGATTGGACAGTTAGAGACTCAAAGAGTCCAAAGGAGCCAACACAGTACCCTTCTCTCATGTAGTGTATGCGGAAAGAGGAGGAGGAGCTGCCTCGGATGGGAATACATTTCAACAAGAGTGGGTTGTTCTAAGGGCAGGACTTGCCAAGGTTTTGTTTGTTTTAAAAAGTTTTTTAAAAGTTTTCCACAAGGGATGTAGAAGTAGTATGGGAAGTTTTCAGTAAGAGCCTGATGGGAAAGGGTTACAAGAGAGCCAGCATGGTGTAGTGGTTAAGAGTGACTGTAATCTGGAGGACCTGGTCTGATTCCCCACTCCTCCACCTGAAGCCTGCGGGGTGCCCTTGGGCCAGCCGCGGTTGTCTCAGAACCCTTTCAGCCCCACCTACCTCACAAGGTGCCTGTTGGGGGAGAGGAAGGGAAGGAGATTGTAAGCTGTTTTGATGCTCCTTCTTCTTCTTAAAGGGCTTTTCTCTCACACCCACTCCCACTCTAATCTTGCCTTCTAAATTGCAACCCTAGCTGCATCCTTTAAAAAAAAAAAAAAGTTGACTTCAGGCTACAGTTCAGTGGACACTTAACTTTGCAGTAAATCCAGCAGTGCTTACCTCTGAATAAGCATTCCTAGGATTAGGCAGGAGGACACACTTTCAAAGATGTCTAGCTCATTCTGTGCCTTAGTCTTGCCTTTAAAGATGTTTGACTCAAACTATGCACCTTAAAATACAAAACACCTTCAAGTATTGTTACACTAAACTTTTGATACCTTCAGCATCACACTGTTCAGCTTGCTTTGAAGAATTTGGAAAAAGACAGTAAACCGATATTATGGCTGTGGTCGCACACTCTAAATAATCCACTTTTGATCCACTTTCAATGCATTTTTGAATTGGATTTTGCCAGTTCACACAGTAAAAATCCAGTTGGAAAGTGCATTGAAAGTGGACTATTGAGTGTGTGTGACTGCAGCCTATGTTTGGATATTAAACCAATGTTGACTACTCCCTACCGACACTTTCGTAATTTCTGTGTTTCAGGAGAAACTGCTATGCCTTTCCAGTGAACTGTTCTGTAAACAGGAAAGCAAGGGCTGATAAAATGTTTGTAGCTTAAGTTTTGCTGATTAAGAGGAGTTTGAAAATTAAAGCAAGAAGTATTTCAAGTGACCTCAGTTGGTTCCTTGGTTTTGCTGCAACTTAGTGATTTTGTTGTCCTTTTTTTAAGGAAAAAAACATTGCCCTCTTTTGCTCTTGTGTTCTAGGTCACTGATTCATATTTACGTCCTTACCGAGACCACAATAAGAACCTGCCATTCCCCACATATTTTGCTGATGGAGATGAAGAGCTGTCTGACGAGCTGTACGATGAAGAGGTTTTCCAGTTCACCGAGCCCTCCATTGTGTTCACTTAGCAGCTGACATCTTGAGGAACGGGCAGCTTTCCCATCATAACTGTCTGCCCAAAAGCGCAAAGTCCTTCAAGATGCGCCCTCTGACAGCAACAGTCTTTGCACTCACCTTTGGACGGCCTGCTGTTTTCATCAAACACTTTCCATACAACGGTTGATGCTGCAGTTAATTTATAATGTACAAACTGGGATGCCAATAAATGAAGAGAGGATGAAGAATGACGGAGCAAAAGGAGGACAATGATACTAGTCACCTCTTAAAATTAACTCCCCCACCTGAGTACTGTCCAAAATTATTGTTTTTGGCATGTCTGTGAAAGAAGAACCGCTTGCCTCAAAAACCGTAAAATTTTAAAAAAACAGGTGTCTTTCTCCTAAGAATATTAACAAAGATATTGTTTGTATAAAGAAAAAATAAAAATGAAGTTAATTCTATCATCTTGTTTAAGCAAAAGTATTTAGTGTTTTTGCAGTGCACAAGATGCAGGGGAACATTCTATAGGAATGTCGATGAAAAAAAAATCATTTAGGGCGGGGGGGGCGTTCAAAGGTCTACTTTGAGTGAACCTTTTCTGTATTGATTTCTCTGCTAAGAAACCCCTGCATGGCTGCCACAGAACCCCCTCAGCACTGCACTTTCCTGGGGGCACCTTTGGGGGGCTGTAATGTGGACTCCGCAGGGAGGCATTTTGCCGCATCCTGAATTTCCTGGACTGGTTTGGTATGTGTGAGGCCAGTTTGGGGTTTGGTCCATGGGTTCTCATGTACCCTGAACTGAACCACCTTTTTTCGGTCTGTGCCCATCCATACTCCACGGTTCTCCAGATCACAGGTAACATTCATTAACATGTTGTGGGTTTCTTCTTTTTTCTTCTTTGAGAAGTTTGTTTTATTTATTTCTGCTGCTCCTTAAAACTGACAAAATGAAGGAGGATTAATCTTCCCAAATGGACCTTCTCTCAGGTATAATTATCCAATGATTGCTTGTAGTCAGGGGCCCACAGAAGCTCTATAGGCCAAGAAACCTGTTCACATTCCATGCTAGAAAGGCCCCCTTTCTCAGTGGGATGGCTTGTCTACGACTTTTGTCCCAGCAGGTCTGACAGCCAGGGAGAAAAGCCACTTCCTTAAACCGAGCAGTCATTTTACTGCATCATCCATCAGTGATTGTGAAGGAGAACCTGCAGAAAAGGGGCCCACGTGTGTCTGTTTAAACATTGCCAAGATTTTTTTTGAAAAACAAAGTATACCTGGTAACTCGATAAAACTGCCTTTTAAATCCAGGGTTTTTTAAATCTGATCCATGTTGTGTGTTTCCCAGGAGCTAACACGGCAATTAAGGACGACTTTCCTCCTTGGAAGTTCCCTTAGGAACAAGAATGGGTAAGAATTGCTTTAAAAAGCCAGTTCCACTTTATGGTTCATCATAAAACTGCTTCAGCTGGCACACCTGACCACTCTCTTAATTTTTTTTTTTAAGATTTCACTTCTATGCCAGAAAGCAGTTGGCCTCCTCTGCCAATGCTTATTCCCAAATCTGTCACATTAAAAAATGTCCAAGCTGTCTGCTTTGATCTGAGTAACTATCATGACTTTTTGTCTGAAGTGTAACCCCATCTCCAGCAGTTAGCCATTCTTATCAAAGCTAATGTTTTTAATATGAGTTCCTGACTAATCGTTTCATATGAGCTGCTCTGGCTTATTAAAAATAATTGCTTATTTATAAGCATGATGAGATTTTAATACAAAAACAATTCCATTTTAAACACTGCACATTAGATACAAATGATGTTTTGAAGTTGTGTTTCTAACCTATTAATCTAGAATTAGGAAATCTTCCTCCACATTTGATTTTATTATTATGTAAAATCATTTGTGTGTGTAAGACATTCGGTGGCCACATCCCAATAACAGCGTTATTGGGCTTGGGGGCTCAAACACTGTTCCATTCAAGCACTGCTATCATTTATTCACATCTTAAAGTATATATAGACCTAGATCTTAGCTTGTGTGTATGTGTGTCGATGGCCGTAGTCACACGGCAAGGTAATTGTGCTTTGTTCCCGCTTTGTTTA
This sequence comes from Gekko gecko, assembly GCA_029375565.1. Taxonomy (NCBI): domain Eukaryota; kingdom Metazoa; phylum Chordata; class Lepidosauria; order Squamata; family Gekkonidae; genus Gekko; species Gekko gecko. Next base: position 37,782,742 of record JAPDNY010000011.1, read on the forward strand.
AATCAGGAACATTTTCCTTCACATTGGCTGACTAGATGCAGCCGGCCCCTCTCTTCCAGCACCCGCTCGCCTGCTGCTGCGCTGTCCCTCCAGGTGATCCTGCCAGCCACGGGGAGGCTCAGGCGGCTGCTGCTCCTGCCGCCACTGTGGGGGGGGCGCTGCTGCTGCCATTGCCCCACGAAAAAAGGCTCCGCTATCTCCGCCATCCTCCTTGCCAGCCCCCGTCCAGGCTGCCAGAGCCCCCGCCTCTCGTTCCCACCTCCCAGGCTGTCTTTGTGCATTTTTTTTAAAAAAAGCTTCCAGTTTGAGCGCTTGAGCAAACATGCGCTTAATAAATTCATTATTAAACGTTAAATGGATTTATTAAGCGCATGTTTGCTCAAGTGCTCAAACTGGAAGCTTTAAAAAAAAAAACGCACAAAGAGCGGTCAGAGGGCCCTAATCGCAATCATTGCAAAAGATGGGCTGTCCAGATGGGCGAAATCGCGCATTCAAAGCACAAGTGCCAGGAAAATACCTGATTTTCCAGGGGGCAGGAAAACCCAGGAGCATTGCAGGAGTGATTGCGGGGAGCTTCGGTGCGGGACACGGATTGGTGCATGTGAACATGAAATTTACATCTGCGAGGGAACAGCGGTAAACCCCAATCAAAAGGTCAGTGTGACTGCACTCTATGTGTGGGTTTCTTTCCCTGTGACAACCAGCCCACAGGCTTAAACAAAGAGTTGACTTCTATTTATCGTTTGAACATAACACTGAAGAAAGTCAGATAGAGGTTATAACTTTTCATTTGAACTTTTGAACTGTTTCCCTTTTCCGGCTTTTGGGATCTTTCCCCAGTCAGCTTTAAGCTCTCCTTTGCCACAGCTTCACTCAGCTAGACTCACTCTCCAGAACTGCTCTCAGTTTCCTTCCTTGCTGTTTTTCAGCTGTCTCTCTTGCTAACATTCCTTCAGCTCTCATTGGTCACTCTTAGGGAAAGGTGGAACCTAACCTGTCCATCATAGTTTAATAGATGAAAGGGAAGTTGGGTATGAAAATATGAGGAGGATGAGTTTGGGCTCTGAGGGTAGACTCCCATCCAGATGTTGACCAGACTACAACCCACTTAGATTTAACAACAGAGCAACAGCCTGTGCTATATCATTTCTGGACCACTATAGACCCCGGATACCAGAAAGGAAAAGGAGATGGCAGAAGAGAGTATTCACTCATCACTTTAGTCATCAAAGAAAACATTTGTGAAGGATGTTCTGAATCCAAAAGGAGGGGAAAGGAAGCAAAGTGGGTAACATCTGGGGGGGAGCTTACTCTCCAGTTTGTTTTTCCAGTGCAATCATGTAGTACATTCGTAACCAGTGCCAGCAGCTGTGTCACATTGCCTTATAGAATCATAGAATGTTAGAGTTGGAAGGGACCTTGCAGGTGATCTAGTCCAACCCCCTGCACTCTGCAGGAGCATAGCCAAAAGATAGCCCTACAACATACCTGAAAGATGGTCGTCCAGCCTCTGCTTGAAAACGTCCAGCGAAGGAGCATCCACCACCTCCCGAGGCAGCATGTTCCACTGCTCAACCACTCTTACAGTTAGGAAGTTTCTGCTGATATTTAGCCAGTAATGACGCCCTTGTAATTTCCACCCATTAGATCTAGTCTTGCAATCCGGAGCAAGAGAGAATAGATCTGCTCCATCTTCTACATGACAGCCCTTCAAATATTTGAAGATTGCAGTCATGTCCCCTCTAAGACTTGGATTCCAACCCTCTCACCATCCTGGTTGCACTCTTCTGGACACGCTCGAGTTTGTCAACATCCTTCCTAAAATGTGGTGCCCAAAACTGGACACAGTACTCCAGGTGAGGCCTGACCATAGCAGAACAGAGCAGAACTATCACCTCCCGTGATCTGGACACAATGCTTCTGTTAATGCATCCTAAGATTGCATTAGCTTTCTTCATAGTAACATCGCACTGCAGGCTCATGTTTAGCTTGTGATCAACCAGAACACCTAAATCCCTTTCATATGAGCTGCTGTCAAGCCAAGTCCCTCCCATTCTATATCTGTGCCTTTGATTTTTTTGTACCTAAGTGTAGGACTTTGCACTTATCTCTATTGAAATTCATTTTATTTGCCTCAGCCCACTGCTCCAGCCTATCTAGATCATTTTGAATCCTGACTCTGTCTTCTTCAGAGTTAGCAATCCCACCCAGCTTTGTGTCATCTGCAGATTTGATAAGCATCCCCTCTATGTCTTCCTCCAGGTCATTTATAAGAACATTAAACAACACCGGGCCCAGGACCAACTCCACTCGAGACTTCCCTCCATGTAGATGCAGAGCCATTTATGAACACTTGTTGGGTACGATTTTTCAACCAATCATGAATCCATCCAACGGTTGCACCATCCAGCCCACATTTAACCAGCTTATCCTCAAGGATATCATGAGAAACTTTGTCAAATGCTTTGCTGAAGTCTAGATACACTTTGTCCATAGCATTGCCAGAGTTAGCCATTTTAGTAACTCTGTCAAAAAAGGAGATAAGGTTGGTCTGGCATGACTTATTCTTGATAAACACATGCTGGCTACTACCAATTAACTCATTCCATTCAAGGTGCTCACAGAGCGTTTAAGAATCTGCTGTAGAATTTTTCCAGGTATTGATGTCAAACTGACAGGTCTGTAATTTCCCGGGTCTGTCTTTTTTCCCTTCTTGAAGATCTGGACAACATTTGCTCTTCTCCAGTCTTCTGGCACAACACCAGTATTCCACGAAATCTCAAAGATTAGAGCCAGAGGCTCTGAAATAACATCTGAAATTTCTTTTAGCACCCTGGGATGCAAGCCATCTGGCCCTGGAGATTTGAAAGTATTTAAGGCAGCTAGATGCTCTCTAATCATCTCCTTACTTAGACTGGCAGTTCCTCCTTCCTTCATATGTCCTGCATTCTTCAGTTTGTATACAGTTCACCTTATGGTCCGCTTTATGGCCTTGCTTTCTGGTAACTTCACTCAAGCTCCCATTTACCTGTTCTGCTCCACCTCACCCTTTGTTGTCCCATTTTGGAGAATGTAAAAACACACTTTCTGTTTCAGGACAGTTTGGTAGTACACAACACTAGTAAATATGGTATCTGAAGAAGTGAGCAGTGACTCCCAACAGCTCATACCCTACCACAAACTTTGTTAGTCTTTAAGGTGCTATTGGACTCTTGTTCTTTTCTGCTGTTACAGACAGACTAACATCTTGATCTAAATTTAGTAAGACCCTGAATTTGATAGAACCTGGGGTGATTTAGTAATGTGCTGTTCCCCTCAAATTTAGACCTTGGGGCCAAGCAAAAGTTGGAGAGAAGAATAAAGAATGTGAACCTGAATTGGTGCTTAGTCTGAGAATTGTTTGCTGCCACCAGCTGATGTTATACCCTCCATATTCGTGAGGATATGCTTTTTAAAAAAGTTTCATTCCATGCTTCAGTAAGTTTGTACTTTACTAGACAGCATCAGGCATTCTAGCACTCCTCCTAAAGCTTTGGCAGGCTGCCTTTGAATGTCTTGTGAGCCCAATCATCTCTGATTACATCTGGGCTTCCCTGGAAGGTCTTAAGGTGAGTGTGGGCTGTTCGGGTTAACAGGGCTTTTATTGACAGGTGAAATCCTAGAAGCTGATTAATGACTTAATACAAAGGCTTTCTAAAACGCCTAAATAGTCCCTCTTTGATTCCTTTGTTGTAATTGGCAGCCACATCTCCAGATTTTAATTACATGCCACAAAAGAGATGGAAAGCGTTGGCATACTGCAGGCCCTTTTCCAGAGAGGCTTCCTTTCTGTCTCTGCTCACCGGTATTTTCTTCACTGCTGCTCCTTGAAATGAGTTTGGCAGCTCCATTTTCCAAATACCATGAAGGCACTGTGGAGATACTCTGCTATCTACCAGGATAGAGACAGGATGAGTCTGAAAAGCAGATCAGCCCTTTGCATGGAAAGGAAGAGCCTGCCATGGTATCCTGGCTGCTTAAGAAGATAAAAACCCTCTCCCAGTCCCAACTTCAGGACCTGTTCTGATTTATAGACTCAAACTGAATGCAGAGTGATTGATAGTCCAGAGTTGCACTCTTGACCTATGCATGCAGTATTGCCAAGTTGCAAGGTTTTCAACTAAATGTCTTAAAGTGCGTTTCTAGTTGCTTATTTTTATTTTTTACAAAATTTACCTCCCCCAACTTTCCCTTGTGTCTTAGGCAGCTTACAGTTCCATTTTTAAAAACACATGTATAAAATACAGTGGGGGAAATGTTTACCCTCCTCCCAAAGAAAATGCCTGCAGCTTAAGCCACATTCAGTGTCCAGATCACATGAAGTGATTGTATAGCTTTACTCTGTTCTGGTTAGAACTCACCTAGAGTATTGTGTTCATTTTGGGGCACCACAATTTAAGACGGACATAGACAAGCTGGAGCGTGTCCAGAGGAGGGCAACAAAAATGGTGAGGGGTCTGGAGACTGTCCTATGAGGAAAGGTTGGAGGAGCTGCATATGTTTAGCCTAGAGAAGAGACTGAGAGGTGATATGATAACCATCTTCAGCTACTTGAAGGGCTGTCATATAGAGGATGGTGTGGAGCTGTTTTCTGCTGCCCCGGAAGCTCAGACCAGAACCAACAGGTTGAAATTAAATCAGAAGAGTTTTCAGCTAAACATTAGGTAAAACTTGCTGACAGAGTGGTTCCTCAGTGGAACAGGCTGCCTTGGGAGGTGATAGCCTCTTTTTTCTGAAGCTATTCCTGCCAGGGCCAAATGGCCTTAGCTGCTGACACTTCCGTGTGACTTTGTCACCTGCACAGATGGCCATGCTTCATATCCATATGCAAGACACTTTGTCACCTTTTGCTAGAGCAAGGAGATGTTCAGGCGCCTTCTCACACATGGGAAGAGCTAGGCCCAAGACATCTGCACATCAAAGCATTCTCTAACATGATACAGAGCACGTAGGCAATGGCTAGTAACTGGAGATTTGGACACGCCCCTCCACTCCCTCACGATTGGATAATGGCCATATCTGGTTGTGACGGAGGAGGGGGTTTAAGAGAAAGAACCCTAGGGAAAAGGGTACCCTCTCCCTGTTAAGTTCTTTTTGTTTTGTTCCTCTCTGGAAACAAAGAGTTCCTTTTGGGACTGGTCACTTGCTTGCCATGGACTTTGGCAAGCTGGTCTCAGCTGCCAACAGCAACATGTGGTTTCTTTACAAGATTCCTTGGTGAGACTTTTGGACTATTTGCACATTGGACCATCTGATACATCTGAAAGACTGGTAACTATGAATACCTCTATTGTGTAGTTAGAGCTGATTATGCTATAGGCATTATTTTTCTTTACCTTTTGCTAATCTCATTATATATGCATGCTTTTGCACTGAATAAAGATAATATATAATCAATGTTATCTGGATTTGTTTCCTCTGTTGCAACTTGACCTCTAAGACTACATCTTGTGCCTAAGCCATTCGCCTAAGAAAGCTACCACTGTGTGTTACTTAATTGTTTGCAGCCCTGGTACAGAGCTGTTAAGCTGTTAATTCCCAGAGACCAGGCAGGAGTTGGGATCTCTACTCCTGATCACTGGTGAAGGACCTTTGTGTAAGAGATCCTGGTGGCAGTGACTACTGATACCCTCGAGAGTGTACAGACATACTCCTGGGGGCTTGTTTAATTATTACTGAAGTCTTGGGGTTTCTAGCTCTCATCCCTGGACTGGGATGAGAGAGGAGAAATCCATGACAATGAGCTCTCCTTCTTTGGAGGTTTTCAAACAGAGGCTAGATGGCCATCTGACAGCAATGCTAATTCTGTGAATTTAGGCAGATCATGAGAGGGAGAGCAGGAAGGGTTGCCTCGGTGCTTAGTTCTTGTGGCCCTTTCTTACACACCCAGGAAAATGCTGACTGCCACTTTGGGGTCAGGAAGCAATTGTTCTCCAGGCCAGTTTAGCTGGGAATCCTGGAAGTTTTTTGTCATCTTTTGGGCATGGAACAGCAGTCACTGCAGGTGTGGGGAGGAGGTATTTGTGAATTCCCTGCATTGTGCAGGGGGTTGGACTAGATAATCCTGGAGGTCCCTTCCAACTCTATGATTCTATTAAAAGCTCTGACAAATCAAAGAGACTGACAGTGCCTCCTAAAAAAAGACAGCACCTTCCTAACACCCACAAAAGGAACAGGGTCCAGCAGTAGTTAAGTGGGCCACCTTAAGGATGGAAACAACTAGAAGATGGCAGCTAGAAGACTGTAACAGTAAAAGATTAACAGTTGCTAATCTGAACCTGAAGAATATCACCAAGTTATTCTGAAGAGGAGCTATCAGAAGTTCAGCCACAGGGCGAAGGGTTGATAATGGTCTTAGCTGATAATGGTCTTAGCAACTGAGAGATGCTTTGAGTGCTGTCAAGAGCAGTGCACAGAAGAATCCTGCCATTCGAGAGAAGAAGATGCCGTGTCTCCCCTGGACTGGCAGATGGCCTATTCCTAATGAGGTTAAAAGCAGGGGAAAGTTTCTACACCAAGGAAAATGCTGAGCAGACATAGTGGTGAAGCAACCTTATATATCTGCTTTTAAAAATGTGAATAATTAGTCACCATGTCCCTGAGAAAAGTGCTTGACCAAAACTGGGTGAAATCAGCAAAAAACGAACTATTACTGCATCTGCAGCGCTTCTCACACTAAGGAGAAAAGCACATGAAAGGTCAAAGTAGGACAAAGTTGAGAGGATGGTCTCTTCTCCATTTGGGGTCTCGCTCTCTGTTTTTATCTCTATTGTCATTGTGTTGCTGTATTTTTGGTACTTCCTTATCTGTTGTGTCCTCCTTTCTCCAGTCTTCCTTTGGGCCCGAAAGCAGCTATGAATTCCTCAGGACCTAATTGTAGAAGGTTTCGCTTAGTCCCATTTAAATGAGCCTGTCAATGAGATGGGCCGGAGGAAAGGGGGAAACGTTTTGTTATCTGGCACCCACTGCAGTGTCATCGTTGCCTTTTCTGTCATTGTCTTGTTAATTTGGTTGCTTGGTCTGAAATACATCATTCAAGATTCAGTCCTTTGCTATTTCGGTTTCATTTTCTCTAAACTGTTTTTTTTTTGCCATTTTAACAATCTGTTTGCTTTGTATGTCTCATAGTGTTTGGCATTCATTTATCTCTTATCTGCTCTGTGCATCAATATTCCACATTAATTAATTGTGCTCCATACTCATAGTGCACTGTGGTGATGAAGGACCCATATTACCATTAGTGGGGTAAATTCCTGTCTGTGGGGCAGAGGGAAATATGGTGATTCCCCCACCTCCAAAAAAAAATAGTGGTTAATGTACGTAGATTCAAACCTAAACAGACAGTACCTTTTACCAGAGTCTTTTCTGTGCTGGTACACACCAGTATAGGATTCTGGCACCCTTTTGCTGTGGGAGGTCAGGGCTGTGGTCCAGAGGTAAGCAACAGAGAAAGTGGCAGGTGGGATGGAGGCCTGCACCTGCCTACAACAGCCAGTTTAGTATCTTTGTCACATCTGTGGGGATGAAGGGCCTGGGAAAGGACAAGCCATGCTGTGCCTGTGTGGTCAGCCCAGTCCTGTCAGACCCTGGCCTTAGGAGAGAAGCTGAGGAGGGGAGGTATCTTGGATGGCAGATGGACCAGCTGGGAGGTAAGGATAGGTTGCCATGTGTCTGGGGACAGGAGATCATGTGAAGTGGACATATGGGGTGGTGTCAATCCTCTCTAGGAATAGCTAGAAACTCTATAGTTTTACCACAGAATTTCTAGCAATTACTAAAGAGGTGTGACATCACTTTCAGCCAGTTTGGTGTAGTGGTTAAGTGCATGGACTCTAATCTGGGAGAACCCCACTCCTCTACTTGCACCTGGCTGGATGACCTTGGGCAAGTAATAGTTCTGATAAGAGCTGTTCTTGAAAAAATGAGCAGTTTCTGTCAAGAGCTCTCTCAACCCCACCTACCTCACAGGGTGTCTGTTGTGGGGAGGGGAAAGGAAAGGAGTCCGTAAGCTGCTCTGAGACACCTTTGGGTAGTGAAGGGTGCGGTATAAATCCAATCTCTTCTCTTCTTCTTCTTTTTCTTCTTCATCTTCTTCTTCCTGGAAGTGATGTCACATCATTGTTGGGAGTTGCCGCCCATGTCCCTGCTTCACCCTGTCTCCTGCTGGTGTCTGGCCAAGTCTGGCAACCCTACATTGGGAGGGTTAGAAAGGAGCCCACTGACAGTTGAAGGGTAGGAGGAGCCCCCTGGCAGCTGGGAGTGTGACAGGATGCATCAGCAGGTAAGTAATGCCCCCCCTTTCATGAAAGCACACTGTCTATTACAGATTTAGGAATTATTTGCAAATAAGTTAGGGCAGTCTAGTGATCAGTGGGACCTCTGCTTGCATTTTAGCATTTAAAGCTGTTTGTTTTTATTTCTGAGTGCCTTAATTTCCCTTGCTTGTCTTAGAGGATAGACTATGTTATCTGGCCTCAGTAAGCCTGGAAGCTCCTGAATGTGACTTCTCTGGAAGAAAGCATGGGACTTGTTGCAGAGGGGTAACTATGTTAGCCTGTTGCAGTCCACAGAGAGTGATGGTACTTGAGTGAGAAACACATTTACTGAAAGATATACTTCCATACTTCATCAGGTACATAAAATGTGGTTCTTAACTGGCAGAAATACAGACATGGATAGAAACAGAAGTGTGGAATGTTCCAAAATAAAGCATAAGAAGGCCCAGCAAAGCACAAACACTCCGGCTGAAAGAGGAAGTGGGTCTCATCCAAGTGGGTGTAGATCACACCCATCCAATGATGAATTTGAAAAGCAAGATGAACATTATTCATCAACTTCTAAAGTGTTGCAATATACAAGGTCTATAGTGCATCTAATTTAAGAAGATGAGAAGAATAGCCTATAGGGGACAGCTGAAGGACTGCTAGTTAGTATAGCTAGATTAGGGACTTCTCACAGTTTCAAATTATGTCCTTCATGTCTCCTGATTGGCTCATTGGAGACTTTCTGCTCCAACTAAGCCCTCCCCCTTTGTTCCTGTCTCTCATAGCAGTTAGTTAAGCCTCTCCCTCTCCTCTGTTCTGTCTAGGGTTGCCAAGTGACTTACTGGTTGCAGCAGGGGAGTGATGGTCCCAATCCGGGACATTTGCATGTGTAGCACGTGCACTCTGATGACGTCACTTCTGGGTGACATCATCACGCCGGGCACATTGGCCCAATCTGGCCACTTCGGGGGTGGGGTTCCCCCCACCGGCCGGATCTGGACCGGCGGATTGGGGGCCCTTTGAGCAGGGGAACTCCCCCCCCCCAGGGGACCTGACAGCCCTGGTTCTATCAGAGTTTATTTCTTTTTAATAAACCAGGTTATTTTCTTTAAGCAGTTAGAGCTTCGTTCCTCTGTACGTTTAAACTCTGCCAACAAAAAGGGCATTTACTTTCTCTAATGAATTAGAGATTTCCAGGCTCTGCTGAGACCTAGCCAGAGAGTTTCAAATATGCATGCAGATTCCAACACAGCTGGGTATCTCCTTTTGACATTTTTTGCTGAAATTATTCAACTCTCAAGTCCTCTCCTGCCTGTAGAGAGAGGGTGAAATGTCTCTTCTTCCAACCCCACCCCAACCACCTGCTTTCTTTGGGTTTCTGTTATCATGTTTGGGTTGTGTCTATGTACGGACATGCACTTATGGCTTCTGAACGTCTCATTCCGTGAACAGCAGTAGGTGGGAGAAATAACCGTTTCTGGCCTGATCTCGCGGAAGCTGTGACTAAGGATATGTGGTCGGTTGCTGTGGGAAACAGGATGCTGGGCTCAGTGGATCTGATCCAGCAAAATGATCAGCAGGATCCAAACCAAGATCTTCAATGTAATGTTGTTTGGCCCAGAGCCACAACTAAATTTTGACGGATCAGAGCCTCTGAATGGAGAATAAATCTGGTTTAAACATGGCCTCGTGTACTCTTCTGACATTAATAATTTTTTCCATTAGGTAGCATGAATTTTTTCCATTAGGTAGCATGAATTAGCGGCAAAATGCTGAATATCAAATTCAGAACAAGGTTCGGGCAGTTGGCATTTCAATACGCTTATGCAGCAATAAAATGCCCACATGTTGTTAAGGGAAATTGTGCTGATATATATTATTAATAAAGTTAGAAAGGCCATGCTCACAAGCCCTTGGGTCAATGGGGGCAATCCAATTCTCCATTGTGCAGTGGGGAAAAATAGCTGCCGTAGCATACTGATTTCAAACAATTTATTCAAGGATCCCGTGGTACATAATGTGGCTGCAGAGCTCTGAAATAAATCTCAAAACAACCAACAACTTCTGAGAAGTTCCATAAGTTCCAGTCTGTTTGGAATATTTACCGCTGGTTAGAGAAGTGATGCTGTCAGGCCCCGTAATACCAGTCTATCGAGTTTACTGGCACCTACTTTCTTCTTTGGTACTGGGGATAAAATTCAGAGCATTTGGAATTAAAGAAGGGAGAAAAGGAAACTTTGGCTTACTCCCCATCAGCTGACTGACTAGTGAAGTGACAAGGTCATGGGAAGGAACGTCACAGTCATGCACCCTGCAACTGACATGAAGAATGGCTCCATCTCTTGACCCAGCTGATCTAGCCATGTGGTTCCATTCCACAATAATGCTCAAGGCTAGAATACTGCAACATGCTCTACATGGGATTGCCCTTGAGGAGAACTCGGAAACTTGATTACTGTTTGCGGCTAGGAGAAGTGCGCTCGTTACACTTATTCTTTAGTCACTCCATCGGTTATGCATTAGTTTGCAGGTTCAGTTCAAGATGCTGGTTACTACCTATGATGTCCTTCGTGGCCTGGGCCCCACAGATCTACAGGGCCACCTCTTCTGATATGGTCTGCTGTGATAGTGTTGCTCATCTGAGTAAGAGCTTTTAACGGTGCTGCCCTGCAAATGGGTAAGACCAGTGTCTGCAGTGCCCCCCCCCCACACACACATACCTGGTAAAACAACCTGCCTGGTGACCTCAGGAAACATCCCACACCTCTTGTCATCATTCTTCAGAATGCATAAACAGAACTTTTATTAGAGCATTCTTATGAAGAGGACTTTGCTGTAGTTTTCAATATTGTCTGAAAGTTTGTAAATTGTTTTCTTTTGTATTTATTAAAGGTTTTTTATTTTTTTATACTCCACATCGAGTCTTTGAAAGGAAGGATATTAATGAAGTAATATTAAAAAAAAAAAACAGACTTTCATACGTTTCTGGGCTTTACAGCCCTTCCATGTGGTCACATAGAGAGCAAAACCATCCCTCGTCTTTTGAAACCGAAACCAGCATCTTCCCCAAATCAAAGAGTCCATATTCCATGGTAGTCATTTTGCGATAGACTTTACCATGGCAGCCCTTTTATGGTGGCACCCACAAACCTTTCCTCAGTATTTCCAAAAATGCCTGCTGACTCAAGAAGATTAGGTCCTCTCTGAATTAGAGAAATATGATAACTGTAATGTATTCTGCAAAGTGTTATGTGCCCATTGAAAACCCATGTTAAGCTTCATTCCTAGACATGGATTGTAATCCCGCACTTCTGATTGGTTGCCTAGGGAGCGCCATCCAATCAGGACGAACCACAAACTCTTGGGGGGAACGAACCCTATTGGTTCTTATCTGAGTAATCTCATTGGTTACTTATCTGTAAATAGGCATGGCTACATTAGCCAGGAATGTTTAAAAGGAGCCAAGCTCCACTATTGGTTTGTCATCTGTTGATCTGCGGTTTTGCTGTTCTAGTTGACTTTGAGCTGTTGCTGAATAAAGCTGAATCACTTTCTGAAATCACGTTAAGTGTCATACTTAACAATAACGTGCACTTTCCACATAATGCACATGGTACAGTAATAATCAGCTTTGGGAAACTGCATTGGGAGGGGGCATTTGTGTTTGGTCTTAAGGCAGCTTGCAATTCATACAAAATCAATTCATTTGAAGACCATTAAGATGACAAAACACACAAAAAGAGAAGGCCCAGCTCAAAGGCCTGGCAAAATGTGAGAACATTTTTAGAACACATTTAAATGGGAAAATGGTATAGCTCATGGATGGGCTGTCTTTTTTTGGCCCAAGTGCTGATACTAAAACTGCCTACTTGTTAAGATATTGGTGAACCAGCAAACCTCCTGCGTCATTGGCCCCAGCTGTGCTATTACTGCCTAGTGTTGCCTGGCAACCAGCAAGAGATGGGGAATGGGGACGTGGGGTGACATCATGGCATCACTTCCAGGTTTTCCCCAGAACTGATGTCACACGGTTGGGCTAACGGATTTCTTTTGTTTATCCCCAGCCCCCCATTGCCTCAGTTGCTTGGGTAGAGATCTGGGCATGGATGTCAAACAAACAGTGCTGCCAAATCTGGCTTGGGAAATTCCTGGAGATTTGAGGGCCATGCATGTTAAGGGTACAGTTTAGGGAAGGGAGGGAGCTCATTGGGGAAGCGATGCCTTCGAAGCAGCCATTTTTTTCATAGGGGAACTGATATCTGTAGTCTGAAGATCAGTTGGAATTCTGGGAGAACTCCAGGCCCCACCTTGAGGTTGGTAACCTTATGAGGAAAATGGTCTGGTGTGCTGTTGTCAGCACATGTGCCAGGAGTTGCCTACTCCTGGTGTACTTGAGTAGTGAGCTATTATTAATATTAAAAAGTAAATACTTCACATCTACTAACTGAGTGAACAATTCATTGTTTTCATTCTTCCCATTCTTAAAATATCACATCTACTCTAAAAAGCAAAGTCTAACCCAGGGAGGGTTTCATCTTCTCTCATTTTCATCCATGTGGCATCAAAAAGTCATAAGTTATTTAAAGCCACTTAATCTGTATAATTGTTTTGTGTTTTTTTTTAAAAAAAATTGTGAATTAACAGCATCGTAATGAGGATCTGGGGGTGAGGTGGAGGGAAGCTTGAAAGAAATGTAAATAACAGGAAGACAGCTGCTGCCGACTGTGTGGAGCTGTTTGGCTCAGCACCCCTGCATGGCTCACTGGATGAACAGACCGACCGTCATTGGAATCCAGTGGTGGTTCAAACAGCAAAAAGCAGCTATTCGGAAGGACTGCTGGGTTTTCATTAGCTCCACAGTTTAGTCTCCTCCATGATGCCACCGAAAATAGAAAAGAGGTATTGTTGAGCTGATTGTTAGGTTTCCTTTTTTTCCCCCCAGTTGCAAAGGAAGAAGAGAGCTGCCATTCAGACCCTGAGGGCTTGAGAATAAAGTAAAGAGAGGTATGGGATGCACATTTTCTGGAACTTCTCTTTGTCCCCCAGTTGTAAAACTCAGGAAAAGTGTTTTAGGGCACTAAATGAAAACTGGGGATCACAACATGTGAAGGTCCAATAACCGCTGTAAAAGCAATGGTGTAGGTTTTCCACTGGTGTAGTTCCTCTTACATGCCTTTTCTCTTTCAAAAGAGGAATTTCTTTTCAATTTCTCTATGTAGTTTTCTATTACATCAGACAGTCCAGTGGTGTTCTACGCATCCCTGTGTAACTTCGGTCCTTTCCAGTGTTTTTGATGTCACTCACCACAGAGTGGTGTTCTAGCATGAGGACAGGAAGGTATGGGACAACATGGCCTGCCTCTGAGCAACTGCAAATATGAAATCCTGCTACAAACTCAAAATACGAATCTCTCTGGTACAAGGGTCTGCAAGCTAAATGTGGCTCTTAAAAAGAGAAAACAAACTCTTCAAGTTAAGGTATACTGGAGGGGTAGCTGTGTCAGGGCTCTTTTTGTAGCAGGTACTCCTTTGCATATTAGGCCACACACCCCTAATGTAGCCAATCCTCCAAGAGCTTACAGAGCTACTGTAAGCTCTGGGAGGATTGGCTGCATCAGGGGTGTTTCGCCTAATATGCAAAAGAGTTCCTGCTACAAAAAGAGCCCTGGCTGTGATGACAGAATAAGCAGTGATGGAAGGGGAATGGCAGGAAAAGAAGATTTTCGTAATGGGACTCAAGGGCTTCTTATCCTGAACTGGATGGCCAAGCTAGCCCGATCTCAGAAGCTAAGCATGGTTGTCACTAGTTAGAACTTGGATAGGAAGTCCAGGGTTGCTATGCAGAGGCAGGCAAGGCCTCTGAATGTCTCTTGCCTTGAAAACTCTGCAGGGTCACCATAAGTCAGCTGGGACTGGATGGCACTTTCCACCACCACAGGGCTTCCTATGGATGGTTTACAGAAAGAGAAATGATAGAGGTCAGCAGTTGCCAGTAGTCCAAGTATGAAGTATGCTCAAATGTATGCCACTGCACCGAAACAATTGTGCATGGAGGTCTGTTGTATATTTATTACTTATTAAACGGTATTGTGTGCCACTTTCTAATAAAGGACTCACAGCGACTAATGTATGGCTGTGGAAACTTTATGGATTTAGTTATGCAAATAAATTTTCTTACATTGGCTCTTGGTTGATATTTTGCTCTATGGCTGTTTACTTCTAAAAGCTTGCTAACGCCTGGTCTAGTTTGGTGTAGTGGTTCAGTGTGCGGACTCTAATCTGGGAGAACTGGGTTTGGTTCCCCACTCCTCCACTTGCACCTGCTGGATGACCTTGGGCAAGCCATAGTTCTGATAAGAGCTGTTTCTTCCCTCCGCTGTGTTAGATGGGAAGTTTAGAAAGACTCCCATGCATGAGAGGGTTTGCCCGTGTGCGGATGGCGAGGTCGAAACAATCGAACATGTATTACTGTATTGCCCCTTCTATCATGAAATCAGAACAAAGAAGATCTCCCCTCTTCTTAAGAAATATCAGGGTTGTACAGACATAGAGTTTAGCAAAATGATCCTTAGGGATGTCAACCCAACAGTCACAGCTTCCAGTGCAAGTTTTTTAGCAGCTGCATATAAAATACATCAAGAGATACTGTGTAGAGTATCCGAATTTTAACTGTTTTAGATATGAAATTTTTGAGTGTTCATATTGGTTATAAGACTCTTTAGGACTCATATGTAAGATATTAGACGTTTTATGCTGGTCAATGACTGTATCAATAAATCTGATTCTGATTCTGATAAGAGCTGTTCTTGAAAAAGAGCAGTTTCTGTCAGTGCTCTCTCAGCCCCACCTACCTCACAGGGTGTCTGTTGTGGGGAGGGGAAGGGAAAGGAGTTTGTAAGCCGCTCTGAGAATCCTTTGGGTAGTGAAGGGCGGGGTATAAATCCAATCTCCTCTTCCTCCTCCTCCTCCTCCTCCTCCTCTTCTTCTTCTTCTAGTGCATGCCAAGGTTGTGCAGTCAGATAGTAACTAAATGCAAGCCTTCATTTCATTTTCCAATAAGGTTAGCATTCTATTTAATTCATTTGTACCCTGCCTTTCTCTCCAGTGGGCACACGAAGAGACTTACATCATACCTCTCCCTTCCTCCATTTTATCCTCACAATAACAACCCTGTGAGGTAGGTTAGGCTGAGACAGTGTGAATGGCCCAAGCTCACCCAGCGAGCTGCCATGGATCCCCTAGTGACACTCCTAACCACTACGTCACACTATTCCAACTGCAAGAATTTCTGACCTTCAAGGACAATAGAAAAATTAGAATCTGATGTTATTCCGGCAACTTTTGCTTTCGGATTCTTTGCCAAGCTGCAGGGGGGGGGATGACTCAGCATATACATGTTATCCTGCCAGAAGAGTTCCCCAGCCGAGCAGGACACAGTGGATGGTCCTTTGCTGAGTAAGAGTTCAGTGGCAGGGCTCATGTTTTGCATGCATGAGTGCCCCAAAATCAATTCCCTAGCACAGCCGTCACAAGGAATTTAGGTAGCAGGTGTTAGGAAAGACTTGAAACTATGGTAAGCGACTGCCAGAGTAGAGCTAGATGACACAGACAGGGGAAAGCCACACTCTACATCTCCAACAGAAGCAAAGCAGAGTGCTCATTTCATAGGAGAAATAGTCTCCCAGCCCTGTTGCAGGTTCTCCACCAACCAGTCATTGGGTGTTGTGGTAGTGCTTGTTCTGAGCCCGCAACTGAGTAATTGGTGTCAGCTATTCATAATTTCTTGGTGGTGAGGTTTGCAAAGACAAAGGCATCGCCAGGACTGAGTCCAGCAAGAGAGAGACCAATACTTTTTTTTTTTTTAAGTTGAATCTAGATTGGGGGAAAAATAGCATCATTGTCCTTGATGGATGCGTAACTTTTCTTTCATTGTTGAACAAGTGTTGCAGGTGTTTGAGACAGTACAAAACAAAACTCTGCCATAGCTTGCTACGCTGGGACTGCACACCACCAAGCAAAAATGTTTTAAAAAAACCCACAAACCCTCTGCAAAACCTATTTACCACAGAAGAAGAAGAGACTGGATTTATACCCCACCCTTCACTCAGAGTCTCAGAGTGGCTTACAATCTCCTTCCCTTCCTCTCCCCACAACAAACACCCTGTGAGGTAGGTGGGGCTGAGAGAGCTTTGAGAGAACTGCTCTTGAAAAAACAGCTCTGAAAGAACTTGTAACTGACCTAAGATCATACCCGCAGCTGCATGTGGAAGAGTGGGGAAACAAACCCAGTTCTCCAGATTAGAGTCCACTGCTCTTAACCACTGCACCAACTGGTTCCAGGCAACAGAATGATGTATGTATGCAGCACAGAAAATGATGCCTCTGTCATACCACTTTCACAGCATTTGAGGTGGGGGGAATTGCCAGCCTCCATAAGGAACGGCTGGAAGGCATACTTTGACAAACCCCATGACCCTCTGGTGGCACCCACATTTCCCTCTCTCTCAGATTGCTTCTTTACATGTGATCCATATGAACTTTCACCTATATTGCAAGCCTTAAAAAAAAAACACCCACTGTTTTAAAACAAAGATTTCTCTCATATGGGACCCAAAACGGCATAGTTTTTGGTTGCCTGAGCTGTTAAGAGTGTTTATTTCCTTCTCTTGCTTGGCTCCTGTGAGTCCCCCTTGCTGCCTGTCAGAAGCTCTTTCTACTGTGTCCGCCAGCAGCTTCCCAGTCAGCTTTGGCAAGCTGGGCACCGCCGTCCTCCCAGCCTGTCAGCCACGTTCTTCCAAGGCTGTCTTCCTCCATCCCCCGGATCCACTGCGCTAGGGAATCGCACCTGTCTGCTTCGGTTTGTTCTGCACAACTGACCCATGGCTTTGATTTAAACCCTTCAAGTCCAGTTTATTCTGTCATTTACACTGACATACACCTGGAGGAACAATTGGAGGAAAAGAATTTGATTTCAGCTTGAGTTCATGAACCTCGGAGAACAGGCCTGGGCTGTAAACAAGCAGCTGACGATTGCCATGCGCAATTAGTGTAGCCAGAGGAAAAGGGATAATGCAGATGGATTCTGGAGACGGGGGAAAGGTCCCTGTGTGTAATACAGCAATGTGATATTGAGCCAGTTGTGCTAGAGACATGGGTGTCGTTTATCCTTGACTTCCAGCGGGTCGCAGCCCAAAGATCTTGTGCAACTTGCCTAACACTTGGCTCCCCCATGCAGAGGCATGAAACTGCAGAAACTAGAAGTAGGAGAATGTTCTAGTTCAGGTAGACAATCACATTTTGTTATGAGAGCCAGTTTAGTGTAGTGGTTAGGAGCACGGACTCTGCGCTTCCAAGGCAATTGTGTTTTTCCCATTTAACCCAGGAACAACAATGCTATAAGGCATGTTAGGCTGACAGTGGCCAAAGGTCACAGAGAGGTGTGCAAAGTACCCAAAGCACCCACGGACACGAGCGTCTCCTAACGCCTCCTTGCAATTGGGGAAAACAGTGTACTGGCTTTAACAACTCTCCCATAAAGATATTTATGTATATTTTCAAAACAATCTGGCCTGACCTAGAACGTGTATGCAAAAACCAACTGGAAACTTCATGGGTATAATGACAATCCGTTTTATTATTATTACAGTCAGTTTGAAAGACAAATAGGAAAAAATCCCAACAGTATCGTGACTGGTTATGAGCCAGAAAAAAACCCTTAGTAACATAAAAGCTTATACGTTATATAGAATATATAAAGGAAATAAATAAAACTACCGTTCAAACCTTTTAAACCATTTAAAAAGTCAGTTTAAAACAATTTTAGTTAAAAGGTAGAGATATGGTCTATTTGCCTCGCTTTTTGTGTTCCTTATATACCTGGGCGCAGAACTTAGCCACATGTCTTGATGTATGATGATTCCTATCCGACAACAGGTATTCTAATTTAATTTTGTTTGATCTTCCTGGGAACCTTTCCAGCAGTGGGCCAATGATTTCCTTTTGGCTTGCTGTATGGAAAGAGCAATTGAAAAAATATGCTCCAGAGAGTCTATTTCAGTCCAGGGACAAGTGCAGAGCCTGAGCACATAAGGGATCCCTTTGTACCATCCCTCTATTACTGTGGATGGCAGGGCCATGCTCCTTGCTAGGGGGAAGGCCCTTCTGGTGTTGTAAGATTCAAGAAAATATAAATAGGCCGCAGAAGTAACCATATATCTACTGTTTGCAGGAGAAAAATAATTTGGTGAACTGCTAATGTCTGCTTGCCTCTCCGAATCTAGCACTCTCTGCTTGATAAGCAATTTTGCCCAATCTATGCCAAGATTTAGAGAGAAGAAGAAGAGTTTGGATTTATACCCCGCCCTTCACTGCCCAAAGGCGTCTCAGAGCGGCTGACAAACTCCTTTCCCTTCCCCTCCCCACAACAGACACCCTGTGAGGTAGGTGGGGCTGAGAGAACTTCTGACAGAAACTGTCCTTGAGAGAACAGCTGCGCCAGAGCTTGTGACTGACCCAAGGTCACATCAGCAGGTGCAAGTGGAGGAGTGGGGAATCAAACCCGGTTCTCCCAGATAAGAGTCCGCGCACTTAACCACTACACCAAACTGGCTCTCCAGTTAGGAGGAATTGGGTGGGGAAACCCAGCTTTTCAATGGACATTTGGACCACTTGTAGCCAACTGCTCTGAAATTGGTCGTGAAAGATAAGAGGGAACAGCACCTTTGGATTAATACTGCCCGTTATCCATTTATATATAGAAAGAATACAAATCCTAGCTTCTACCAGGGACATTCCTGTTTCCAAATGAACCCAGGAGTTTGATACACACTTGGGTACCTGAATTAGCACACTAAGGAATTTTGATTGAACTCTCTCAAGTGGAGAGAGGGAGGAAGCTGAAGACCACAGAAATGTTCCATAGGTTACCTGGGCCAACACCTTGGCTTTGAACAAGCGAAGTGCAGCCGGGACACTGTAGCCCCCCTGTGTCTGGTAGAATTTCACAATACTAATCTAGGAGAACCAGGTTTGATTCCCCACTCCTCCACTTGCCACTGCTGGTGTGACCTTGGGGCAGTGATAAATTGTCTCAGAGCTGTTCTCTCAGGAGCAGTATTCAAGAGAGCTCACAGGGGAGGGGAAGGGAAATGTTAGCCAAATTGCCCTTTATTAGTAATAACTGTGGGGAATTATGAGTATTAAATGGCAATAGGCATTAATTATAGACCCATATACCAGAGTTTGATTTCCCAGGGCCCAGGACTAGATGCTGAATCTAGATTTACTAAAGCAGTGATTTCTTTACTAAAGGATTCTCACACATACAAATATAAAATCAAGCATACACACAAGCAATACAGAGCTAAGAATTCAGACAGAAAGGTACAGAGACGTTTGCATTGGCAGGTAGTATCATTGATGGGGTGAGACTGTTTCTGTTTGGTGATACGAGTTGACTCTGTAGCAAAAAAGGGACAAAATAAGAGAAGGGATCGTGTGGGTTGACCAGCAATGCACATGGAAAGTTCCAAACAGCGCTAGGAATGGAACCAGCAAGGTAGGATGGGGTTAGGAGAGGTAGAGGCAAGAGAGAGAACAAGGGCACAATGCTCTCTTTTTATACCTAAAATGTGACCTGAGGCAGATGCCTGTGGTCACATGGTCACCAGGAGATATTAACCAAAAACTTGACCTATGAATGGGGCAGAAAAGGGATTAAGGGTTGGGCAGTTGCAGATAATGGCTTGGCTAGGATTGACACCTCTTAGGAGAATGGGATAGACAAAGGAGGAAAGGAAGAGAACCAATCAGGTTGCAGGACTGGAACTTTGGGTTAATGACCAGATGCTTGACAGCTGTGCTATCTTGATGGGTGGTGGAAAACCTGATGGCTTATTATTGCCATAATCGGGCACATCTTTTTGTTTTAGGCTGGAGAGGAATGTGGCTTCTTTTGGTGATGTTAATACATGAGGGTAGGGGGGAATGCCTGTGTGATGGAGAAGGCAGTTCTTCATGGAGTCTGTGCAAGAACATCTTGTCCTTTTTGCAGAGCATGGCTTCCCTCTATGATCTGCTGCTGTTTCTTTGTATATGGAGGTCAGAGCTGCCGGGCTGCATTCTGGTGCTAGTGTGGAAATGCAGGAGCAGAAGGCTTCTTGTAGTCTAGGAGTCCTTGTCTGGTTTGGCATGCTGCTTAGGCACAAGGCTCCCCCTTGGCCAAAGCACATCCCCTTAGTCCAGGATAAAGGCACTGCTTATGGGCTACGGCACTGTCCATTGCCCTGACACTCTCTTCACGTTTCAGCAAGGCAGTCATATTTAAGAGTCTTTAGTGATGCTGTCTGAAGTGGCTGCATGGCAACAGAAAGGAGATTGCAAGCCACTGAGACTACTTCAGGTAGTGAAGGGTGGGGTATAAACCCAACCTCCTCCACCACCTCCTCCTCCTCCTCCTCCTCCTCCTCCTCCTCTTCCTCTTCCTCTTCCTCTTCTTCTTCTTCTTCTTCTTCTTCTTCTTCTTCTTCTTCTTCTTCTTCTTCTTCTTCTTCTTCTTCTTCTTCTTCCTCCTCCCTGAAAATTGGAAGCGCCCACAGCAGACAAAGGGGAGGGTGCTGTATCTCTCTCCCTGATGTGTTTGGGAGGAACTAAGAGCCATGCTGACTAAAGAGAACCTCCACATTCCAAGGCAGCCACAACCTCTGAACACCAGAGCCAAACATCAACACTGGGGAAGGCCTTGGCCTCTATGCCCTGGTGTCAGACCTCGGGAGGAAGTGGTTGGCCACTGTATGAGACAGGATGCTGGGCAGGGCTGCCAACCTGGGTTCAGAAATACCTGGAGATTTGAGGGTGGAGCCTGGGAGAGTGGGGTTTAGGGAGGGGCCTTGGTAGGGCAGAGTGCCCTGCCACCCACCTTCCAAAGCAGCCCTTTTCTCCAGAAGTGGAATAAACATTTTATATAAATAAATAATAAATAAGCAAGCACTTCATGTAGACTGGAGATCAGTTGTAATTCTGGGAGATCTCCAGCCCCCACCTGGAGGCCGGCAGCCCCAGTTGCCGGACTAGGTGGACCTCTGGTCTGATCCAGCAGGGCTTTTCTTCTGTTCTTACGACTGTTTAAGGTAAAAGGATATTCAAGAGCCTGGGATCCGCCGCCCGCCTTCTGAAGAGCTGCAGGCCGTCTTACAGCCTCGGCATTCTCGCCAGCACCAGCCTGCCTCGCTCTCCTGCACGTGGGAACCAAGCCAGCTTTGGGAAGTGGGTCTGGGCTGGCCTGCCTTATACTGCCCACCCCTGAACGTGGGCGTCAACGTGGCAAATGGGGTTCAATGTGGCCAAGTGCAAAGTGATGCACATTGGAGCCAAAAATCCTAAATATAAATACACGTTGATGGGGTCTGAACTGGCAGAGACGGACCAAGAGAGAGATCTTGGAGTCGTCGTGGATAACTCGCTGAAAATGTCTAGACAATGTGTAGCTGCAATAAAGAAGGCCAATGCTATGCTGGGGATTATTAGGAAGGGAATTGATAACAAATCAGCCAGTATCATCATGCCCCTGTATAAATCATTGGTGCGACCTCATTTGGAATACTGTGTACAGTTCTGGTCACCACATCTCAAAAAGGATATTATAGCATTGGAAAAAGTGCAGAGAAGGGCAACTAGAATGATAAAAAGGTTGGAACACCTTCCCTATGAAGAAAGGTTAAAATGCTTGGGGCTCTTTAGCTTGGAGAAACGACGGCTGAGAGGTGACATGATCGAGGTTTATAAGATTATGAATGGGATTGAGCAGGTTGAGAAAGAAGTACTTTTCTCCCTTTCTCACAATACAAGAACTCGTGGGCACTCTATGAAATTGCTGAGCAGTCGGGTTAGAACAGATAAAAGGAAATACTTCTTCACCCAAAGAGTGATTAACATATGGAATTCACTGCCACAGGAGGTCGTGGCAGCTGCAAGCATGGACAGTTTCAAGAGGGAATTAGATAAACATATGGAGCAGAAGTCCACCAGTGGCTATTAGCCACAGGGTATAGATGGGAACTCTCAGTCTGGGGCAGGTGATGCACTCTATTCTTGTTGCTGGAGGGGGCAGCAGTGGCAGGGCTTCTAGTGTCCTGGCCCTACTGCTGGACCTCCTGATGGCACGTGGTATATTTTGGCCGCTGTGTGACAGAGTGTTGGACTAGATGGGCCATTGGCCTGATTCAACATTGGCTTCTCTTATGTTCTCTTATGTTCTTATGTTCTGAATGAAATAAATTGCCACAAAGTTGAATGTTTAAAGTCGTTTCTCCCTATCTGAAGTCTGGATCAACTGCCCTGTGTTCAAGCATGCCTTCTGCTTTCTCTGCCATGAGTTTTCTGATTCTTTGGAATGACTATTCTTCCTTTCATTTCAGGTGCCCTTGTTTTATTCCTGCCCAGGTAGATTAAGCAACTTGGAACGATCTATGGTTCTTAGCAGGACAGATGGACAAAGTCCAGAGAGCAGCCCCTTTCATTCAGCCAATTCCTCGGCCGCCACACTACAGTAGGGGGGGAGGATTTGGTTTGATCATCCAATTTATTTTCAGGGCAACTACACAGCCTCCTTTTCTCCTCCCTGCCTGGAGTCTGTCGGCCACATCATCATTATGCTGAGCTGAGTATTAAAGTCAATTTGTCAGCTCTGCCTGGCTCAGGGCTGCCCGACAAGTGGCCGTAAGCTTTGCTGCACAGCGATCAGGCTAGGTAATGTGGCAACAACAGCCTGAGTCGTAGAGGAGCCGGCAATAAACACAGCAGTGCCCAAGGGCCTCTTCCTCCGACATCCAATTAAGCCTCCAGGAAGATTCCTAAAGACAATTCTGTCAAGATTTCTCCCTTTCAGTCAAGCCCGGGAACGTGTGATATGTTTTGTCAGCTGCGGCAATATTTGAAATGAGTCTTGGACAGTGAGGATATCCAAATTAGCGACAGTGGGAACATGCACAAGTTTGGGCAGTTTACTTATATTTATCTTTCGTGGAATCAGAAACACAGATGTGAGTTTTCGATCTGTGTGTGAGTGGGGGGGGGCCTTCTCGTCTTCCTTCATATTTTCTCCCCAGTCCGTTCTCAGCACAGCCTGTAGACTCACATCCTAGGTGGGAAAGCAGCAAAGATAAAACCATTATCCTAGCTGGCTAACCCCTTTCCCTCTGGCCCTCCCTGTGCTTTAGACTAAAGTTTGACCCATAGAAAATAAATAGTTGACGCTTTTGCTGTCACCTTATTACCACCCTGGGCAAATATTCACCCACATAATTTGTACATGCTTAAAACTAGCCATGTTTAATATTCCCTATGTTAACATATCTTCCTCCCAGGGCTTTCTTTTTTTTTTTTTTTTGGGGGGGGAGTGGTGCCGGAACTCTCAAGAGGGAAATAAAGTTTTCAATCTGCATACTAAAATCTCATGAACTTTTAAACATTTTAAAAAGAATTTTGTTGAAAAGGTTCCAGAACTCTGCTCTGGTGTGTTCCCCCAGGGGAAAAAGCCCTACTTCCTCCAAATTTCCCCACTGGGGTGCTTGTGGTTGCTGCTGGGCAAACGGCAGCACAGAAATCAGAATCCGGGGAATCTCAGTTTGGATGGATGGATGGATGGATGGATGGATGGATGGATGGATGGATGGATGGATCGGATCGATCGATCGATCGATAGATAGATAGATAGATAGATAGATAGATAGATAGATAGATAGATAGATAGATAGATAGATAGATAGATAGATAGACAGACACTCTCTTCACTGAGTTAATGTATGTTTGGGAGTATGGAGATCTGGATCTTGTGGGGGGGGGGAGCTCGTGACATAAGGAGGACAAGTCATGTGAGGAGAGAAGAGCAGCAGCTAGTTCCACTGACTTCTTTCCATTCTCCTTCCGGCCAAACGAAACTTGGGCATAAAGTTAGTTTTCACTGTCCTTAAAAATGAGTCCGATTAACACCCAGCTGATTGTAAGTAAAAACAATGATCCAGGATTCATTCATGTCTAAAGGAGTTCTACTTATTGTTGGGTGGATTAGACTGCAGACGAGGGTTGCCAGCCTGGGGTGGGGGTGGGGGTGGAGATCTCCCAGAGTTATAACTCAAGACAAAAGAAATTAGTTCCACTGGGGGAAAATGGCTGCTCTGGTGGGTGGACTCTATGGCATCATGTCCAACTGAGCTCCCTCACCTCCCCAAGCTCAGCTCCCCAAATCTCCAGGACTCAAGAGTTGGCAACCTTAGAGCGGACCCATTACTGGGGGGAGCACCTATGCGTAGCTGGGCATTTAATCCAGAACTGGCACAAGAAGGGTGGTCAGCGTGATGGTGTAGCCTTGGCCTGCAGAATTCTTCTCTTCCTTTCTCATGGTTAGAGGGCAAAAAGGAGGGGAGGGCTGCTACCCTCCTGCCCAGCTCTTGAGTTTCCAAGGACTGCAACACCAGTTGATAGTGTCCTACAATATTTCACGAAGGGAGCTTTGACCTTCAAAAAGCTCACACCCTGAAAATTGTGTTGGTTTCTGAGCTGCTACTGGTCTCTACTCTAGCTACAACATTTTTGTAATCTCTGATCAGCTGGCCAGTGTAATAAGCATTGCACACCCCTTGAAAGATGAACAAGAGCCAGAAGTGGATTGAGTCCATCCTAAATGATTACATGTGCTAATCCAGGTCAGCCTCTTAACCCAACTGTGGATGTGAAAGGAGAGCTATACATCTGAATTTTAAACAACCCCTTTAGCCAATTGTTCCTTAGGAGAGGCCAGCTGGAAGCACCCCCTGCTATTCTAAGGCTATTGTAATAAATCTTTTAAAAAACATATTTCCTTCTCCCCCCCCTTGGCCGATATACAGTTTCTGCATATTCATTTTAATGTGACAAAGAATCAAAGAGAGAAATGCATCAAATAAGCAGAAGTCATACATAGGAATATGCCCATACAATGATGGTAACCTTTCCAGACTCTGATTGTACTGGAGCAAGAAATGCTTATGATATCAATACTTTATGAGAATGAGCCCAGTGCAGCTTAGGAACAAAGCATCTATCATTTTGTCTTGGTGAATTCACCCGAGGGCAGCTTGGCCTGGTACAAGAAGCGACAAAAGACAGATGTGCCCATGACTCGCACTTCTGCTGCTCCAGGGAAATGCAGTACAGAGGAGCTCTTGCCGCTACAGGAAGATATGGGGATCAGTAGGGATGCTTTTATAGATTACCTCCATATGAGGGTGGTCAACCCCTGGTGCAGCATTTGGCAAAACCCTCTCAAAGATGAGACATCCCTCTCCTCATACAAGGTTAGGAGGAGGATCTCCTCTGCAGGACTTTTCCAAGTGCCACCAGCACCGATTAGGAAGCTCCAGATGTCTCCGGCAAAGAATTATAATTTCAGACTGACCCGTCAGCTTCCTGTCTTCCATTCACATTTGTTACCCCAGCAATGCAAAGCTCAGAAAAGTAAGGCACTCTCATGCTTTTGCTTGTGACACTTTCTGCAATGAGGGAGGCTGTTGTACGCTAGAAATAGCAAATGCCAAATAGTCAACTTTTCAGAAATACAACAAAAGGGGAAGAAAGCTGTAATTCAAAAGAAAAGGAAATGTGTAGAGCTAACTCTAGTTGACCGTCACAATCACACCACCTATTGTAACGCTATCAATTTATTCAAAACAACAAAGTTCAATAGATGGATCACATGAGAACATAAGAGAAGCCATGTAGGATCAGGCCAATGGCCCATCAAGTTCAACACTCAGTGTCACACAGTGGCCAAAAACCAGGTGGCATCAGGAGGTCCACCATCGGGGCCAGAAATACATACCAATATGCATGCACAATAGACACATGATGGGCTTCAAGGAAAACTCCCATTTTGTTCAAACCCTTCAGCAAACATTAATTAACAGTATCAATTAATAGCAAATATATTAAAAACACTGGTTATGATAGTTTCGTTGCAATAGTTGATGTAAATGTGTCAGTTAATTGGAGACAGTAGAGATGTAATCTTTGGTTCCTAAGAGGAGAACAAAACAAACCGTAAACTCTCTTCTAGTTTCATGGAAAGAGATTCATCATTTAAATTCTTCACCCGTTGTCTAGGTCAAGCTCTACACAGGGGATGATCAGGAAGAACATTGTATGAGTTTTCACTGTAGCTTGATGATAAAGAGGCTGAAGGTTTCCGCACTTCAGTTTCTACTGCCTTTTGGAAGAGAGTGCAGATGGTGAGTTCCCAGGAGCGGTAGAAATGTGCTTCTTCAGCCCCACATACAATCACAGGCGTCTGACAACGCTACCCCAAGCAAAGTTACACCCAATAATTGAGTTCACAATAGCATATCTCTAGTTAGGACTGCACTGTGACATGCCTTATCAAAGCATAAAAGCTTTATTGATTAATTCAGATTTTCATACTATGCTTCTCTCTCCAGTGGGGACTGAATGCAACTTACATTTCCCTGTCCTGTATTTTATATGCACAACAGCCCTGTGAGGTAGATTACCGACTGGCCCAATGTAACCAAAAGAACTGACTAGGGATTTGAACCTGGGTTTCCTAGATTCTAGTCCAACACTATAATCACTATGCCGGGCTAGCAGTTATGAAAATCCACATTCCAGATTTTCTCCTACAGCAAACAGAAAACAATCTGGCCTTGTCACAATGATCACTTCTCTGTACAGTGGTTATGTGGCAAGCTTAGCGTGATGGCGCCCAACAGCTCGACCCTATTGTGAACCAGTTGTAGACACCAACTAACACATGCTTTTCAGCACGAATCAGGAAAAATATTTTGGTTCCCTCTCTAATTTTCTCCTAGGAAAAAACATGAGTCCCCGCGAAGACGAAAGGAAAATAATTAAATAGAAAAGAAATCAACATCCAAGGAAGGAGTTTTTTTCAGATGAATTATCCACAGAAAAAGAGCAGTGAAAGTATTGCAAATTATCACTTTCCTATGCGCTGCAGCAGTTAATTATTCCATTTCACATTCGGATCAGTACGCCTGGAGATTGTTATTTCTTCTCTCCTTTTGTCCGATCAGAGAACGCTCAGGAGAGACCATTTCTCTGATGACAGATTACTTTCTATTCCCCCGCTACTTAACTGGTGTTAATTTCACGTTGTGTACTGAAGTGACTACTAAATTGCCAAGGAAACAGTTGTCCAAAAGTACCTGTTTTACCTTTACAAAAAAGCATGTGATTCTTCTTTGGTTTTCTAGAGTGATGCCTGTAACCTGAAGTGAGTTGTCAAGCAACTGAAACTTGGTTAAATCTCTGGATTACTTTATTACTTTTTTCTGATCTTGGGGACCACCTAACAAAAACATATAGAAAAACTCGGCTAGCAATGTTGTTTCCTAGAGGCAAAACTAATGATTTTTTAAAGAGCTTTGGCTCTGTATTGGATCCTGCTTTCTCCTTTTTTCGCTGTATTCAGCCTGTCTCTCAGCAGCGTTGCTCCTCCCTGTACCAAATTGCAAAAATCAATCTCCGTGACTCCTGCAATCTTCTTCCCTCTGATAGCCTGATAGTCTTCCCTTATCACTCTTCAGCCCACTCACGTCTATCCAGAGCTCTGCTGCCAAAATCGTTCACTTCTGTCATCACTCAGACCATGTGATGTCCCTCCCCCAGATCCCCGCAGTGGATTCCCTTGCCTTTCAAAGCTCTCCAGACTATTATCCCACCAATCCTTCTTTTCCCATGATATCCCTGCCTGTAAGCTTCCTAACTTATCATCTCAAGTTGTGTGGCACAATAAAAGAGGCTGGAATAGACTGTGATTTGGGTTTCTGATTTCATTTAGCTGCAATCATCCTGTAAGCTAGCGGGTCACTCACAGGTGAGTCTACGGTTCAACAGCACATTCTAGTATACCCAGTAAAACAATAACTAGCTGTCTGTGATTCCTGTGGACAGTGAGTGGGAGCTGGACTCCTTTTACCTTTAACAGAAGGTATATCTGTCAGTGGAGTAGAAGTTTCCTTCTCCCCGCCCCCACAGTCCACTGAAATGAGGGAAATGGTGGAATGGGGAAACCAAATCATTCGTCTGATTGTTTTAAGAAAGCAAAGTAGAACAAGTTACCGCCTCCCTGAAGGGCAGAACTGAAAATACAGATCAGTGGCTTGAAACATCCACAAACAATCTGAGAAAATACTGAAGTTTCAAAATATGCCTGTGGCCCTTTTCAGACAACATGCCAGTCACATACACTGAATGATCAAACATAGTGCGCTCCCCCAGGACATGGGACAAGGGTGCCAGAAACCGACTGCCTGAAAAGGGCTCCTATCTAAGCCATTTCCCATTGCACAGTGATTTATTCCCCCAAACATAAAATCATCTGTGCAGCACAGAAGAGTCACAGGAAGCCAGGGTGTAATCCGGCTCTTTGGTATTCTGGTGGCCTCGGAACCAAAAGGCTGTTGTGGCCATTTCCCAGGCCTTTGTGGCATGCGGATCCTTTGAAAGAAATGACAAATGCATCATCTCCATTCCTCCATGGTAACGCCAGAGTGGTAATGGGTGGTATGTGATGTCTTCAAGGAAACCTGAATCCTGCTGCTTGGGGATTACTCCTTTCTTCTGACATGAGAAATTCCAAATTTAACATTTCATTTACCTGATACAGCTGCACAGCATGAGCCAATATATTACCAAAAGTGCAATCAAAGGACAAACAGCAGCAGGCATACAAACCACATAAAAGTGGTTAAACTATTTGTATTTTAAAGCAAACCTGGCCAACAAGCAGCAGTAATTAAACAAAACAGTGGCATTTAACATATAAGCCATGAAAGGCTGCAGTCCTTTCGTTGAATAAAATGGCAATTGCCTCTGTAGCAGTGCAATCCTAAACAGGGTTACACCTTTCTAAACAGGGTTACACCTTTCTAAACAGGCTTAAAGGGGTGTGACATTGCTTAGGATGGCACTGCAAGTCACAGACCGCAGTAACAGCACCTTCTGTGATCTGTGATCTGAGGCTGCAGAATGTACAGGGAACAAACGGAGATCGAGCAACCTAGCAACAACTAAATTCAGTAATTCAGACAAGCCCTGTAATTTGGAGAGAGGGGACAGCTCAAGATGAGATATGATTCAGATCTCAGTCAACAGCATTCCCGTGTTCTTATGGTATTTGATACAACTGGCTTCTTTGAACAGGGTCAGATTTTCCCAAAGGGAACATTTAAATGCGGAGTGATCTGCAAAGTCCTTTTCAGACATCTGCTCGGTTCCCTGAGAGTGTCTGTGCTTTCCCGCATGTGTAAAAGACAGAAGTGGGTAACGTCGCCTATACATTCAGTGGAGCACATGGACGGAAATAACAGAAATACTGATGGAGGGGGAAAAAAATAAAGTAAGCACACACACACGCGCCCCTGAGAAGCAAAAGAAATAACTTATGATGTACCCACATTACCAAACCAACAACAACAACAACAAAGGCAGTGACATTCTTGAGTGCGTATAGGGGCATAATCAAGGTAATGATGATAACTTTCTCCAGGCTTTCGGCAATCACATCTGAAATGTGAAGGGTTTTTACAAGGGGTTTGGCCCACTTGTTCCTCTTCAAGATTCTGCTCTTGGGTGACGCGTACATAATGCAGCACGGAATGTTAAATGCACCTGTGCTTAATTTCAGTTCTCGGATGTGTTTAAAAATAACACATTTCAGTCTCAGTCGCTTGCCGGAGTTTGTAGATATGTACTTTGTCTCGACGTTTTCTTTGCTACCTTGCCATTGTTATCAATAACCAAAGAGAGGTATGCAGGTTTTTTTAAAAAAAATCAACAATCACCATAACAATAAAAGTCCATCACGTGGTGTCATGTCGAGAGTGTTGGGATGTGGTGGGAGATGTCAGTTCAAATCTGCCATCCCTCACCTGCTGGATGACCTTGGGCCAGTCACACGCTCAGATGGTTGGTTGCTATAATAACATGGAGGAGGAGAAGAGAACAATGTAAGCCACTTTGAGTCCCCTTTGTGGAGAAAGGCGGGGCATAAATAAAGCAAACCATCACCATCCAAATCCAATAGCACCTTAAAGACTAACAGGATTTTCTAGAGTATCATCTTCCAAGAGCCAAAGCCGCCTTTGTCAGATACAAGAAGTGCGCAGGGACCACCATTCCTACTTGTATCTGACGAAGAAAACTTTGACTCTTGAAATCTTACACCCTAGAAATCTTTAAGGTGCTGTTGGGGCTTGACTCTTGTTCTTCTACTGAGAACTAACATGGCTACCCACCTGGAACTATCACCGTCATCATCTTAGCCAGCTATGGATGGGGCTGAGCCAGTCATTCTCAGCCAAGCCTACTTCAGGGAGTTGTTGTGAGGAGTTAAATTTATTGATATTATTTACACTCTGCTTTTCTCAGTGAGGCTCAAGGTCGATTTACACTGTGGAAGTCAAATACAATCCACAGGATGGAACATCCAATAAACAAGGCAATAAGGCTTGGATTGCAGAAACCCAAAAATGAGTACAAATCTGAAAACAGAGCAGAAACAAAGCTTAAATATTAACAAGGCATGTTAAATGATGCAGGCATTACACAGCGGGATCATGCTTACAGCAACAGACAGAATGTGCTATATACACAGTGATACAGTTCACAGTCCCTATCCCTTTACCAAATCACCTTTCTACATTTTGATTGCAATAAGAGTCCTAATTCCCAGTGTAAAAAAGCCCTTGCGGATAATTCAGTTTTGTATAGTTTGTGGAAAGCTGGGAGGTTGGAAGCATTCCTGACCTCAGCAGGCAGGCCATTCCATGGACAGGGCACTTTCCAGTGCACTTCCAATGCACTTCAGCAGTCCTTTGCAAGTAGGTTATCCAACGTGCATGAAAGCAACCCCCAAGGCGAGGGCTGCAACAGAGAATGCACGTGGACAGGCAGTTGCTGATTTTGGCCATTTGCAGGGTGGCCCTTGCAGGAGGCCCTGGTCAGATGAGTGAAGCCGTCATGACGGAGCAGAGGGGGAGAGGCGGTCCTGCAGATATGAAGGATCAAGGCCATGAAGGGCTCTGCCTGTGATAGCCAATACCTTGAGCTGAGTCTGGTAACTGATGAGCAGCCAGTGGAGTGACTGCAGAATGGGAGTAATATGCATGCTGCGCCTAGCTTCTGGAACTAACTGAGCTGAGGCATTCTGCACCAATGGGAATCCCCAGGATGACTTCAAGGAAAGATCTATGCAGAGTGCATTACAGTGGTCAATCCATGTACATTGCCCATGGGGGACAGTTGGGATAAAATGTCTGTGTGTGTGTGTGCATGCATGCATGTGTGTGTGTGTGTGTGTGTGTGTGTGTGTGTGTGTGTGTGAGAGAGAGAGAGAGAGAGAGAGAGAGAGAGAGAGAGAGAGAGAGAGAGAGAGAATCCACACTGTTGAATCCACACTTTGGAATTTTGTTTTGAAAATAAAACAGTATTGCAGTGCATTTGATAGGGAATATAATGACTATTATGTTACCAACAGGATGTTTAATGACATCAGAAACTCTCTTTTTGACTCTGTTTTTTATTATGTAAATATATTGTCATATGTATGAAAATAAATGAACTCCTTTTTAAATCAAAAACTGAACCAAGGTGGCAAGAAATGAAAATGCCGTATTAATGCTCCAGCCTTGTTCGTGGGCCCAGGGCTCCCCCTTGTGGTTAGCCCTGCTGACTAGTCCCTTGCAAGAAGCCTCGCATGGCTGGGAAAGCATCTCCAAAAGCTCCAGAGCTTCCTCTTATGAGGTCATTATTGTAAAATGGATCTTGCACTGTATATTAACTCATCCAACTTTCCTCTCTAAGAACTCACCAGAAAGCCCTTCTTTTTTTGTAGATGAAAAATCAATGCTTTAGTCTGACTTCATTGGCAGGTATCATCTCAAGATTGTCTGAAGTATTTTGAGCCTGTTATATTGTGAGCAATTAGAATTTAGAATCTGACGACAGGCCCTGCTGAAGCATATAGGAATTCCTAGACAGTGTCTTTGAGGCAAAGAATTTTCTTTTCTTGTTACTGTAAATTTCTGTTTTCTCCCAGAGGAAGAGAGGCCCTGCTTTGGTTCCATTCAAATTTGTACCCCCTTATGCTGGGGCCAATATCCAACCACACATTTGAAACACTTTATGTGTCTTTTTCTTAAGAGGAGGCATTGATTTCTGTCAATTCCCCCCTCTCACTAAAACCTCCATTTTGCCCTCTGTGCTGTACTTGAGGTTACACTGACCCTGAGGAACAAAATTTTGAGTGGCTCAGTATATTAGAGAGGTAAGGGAGAACTTGCAGAAGTCTTTACTGCCACCTTTAAGAAAAGAGCCCTTCAGGTCTTTGCAACTGTGTGGCTGGATTCAGGCCTAGATGTTTGTGAATTAAGACAGTATCAAAGAAGTTTTTTTCATGGGAAGGCATGAAGGCATCAAATAGCCCAACCGGGTTATCTTTCAGATGGATGGATCCATCTAGCTAACTCTCCAAATCTGGGTCAAAATCTCTCTCTCTCTCCCTCCCCTCCCTCTCTCCCTTTCTCCATCTCTCTCTCTCTCTCTCTTATTTACACAGTTCACCTCCATTTGCAGAAACTGGTGATGGAAAGTGGCATCAAGTCATAGCTGACTTATGGCAACCCCATCGGGTTTTCAATGCAAGAGACGTTCAGGGGTAGTTTGCTATTACCTGCCTTTGTGTCACAACCCTGGTATTCCTTGGAGGTCTCCCATCCAAATACTAGCCATGGCCAATCCTGCTTAGTTTCCGAGATCTGATAAGATTGGGTTAGCCTGGGTTACAAAGCCCCGATTACAAAGCCCCGATTAAGTGTCCAGTACTGGGGAGGAAACTGTTCCTGGAACTGCTTTGAGAATGTAAGGAGTGTTCAACACTGCAGCAGAGATCAACATGGCAAGAGGCTCAAATGAAATTATGTAGCCTTTCACGGTCAATATGAATTCCTTACCCCAAGTGAAACAGAGAAAACTGAGATAAATTTCACTCAAGCCTGTGAAGCGGACAAGCTGTTCCCTAATTATGGTTTGGACGAATCTTCCCATTCATCTCTCTCAAAGGAAAATTTTCATAAGTCATTTTTTATTTGCTGTAACTTTACTCAACTAGCCTTTCCCTCCACATCCTGCCCATCAGCCATCATTTATCTTCCCTTTATACCACTGGTTTCTAGGTCTGTATAATCACAGATTTGAAGCGTTTCTTCAAGGACATTCCGCTGCCCCAGTGAGGTGTACTTTGCTCCAATCTTGTCACCTAACAAATTTCAATTTGGGGAACAGACTAGGCAATTAGATGAAAGTGAAAAGCCCAGTGTGTTTGTGTACATGTGGAGGTTGAAAAACCTGTTAAACCAGGACGTGAGGGCAATCTGGCTGAGACATCTGTCACCCCACTGATCACCAAGGTTAGATTTGGCTGATCTGGCTGGCTAGGCGAGTGTCCTCTTATAAAACAGGCCTGCCTCAGTCAGCCCAGGCTCCCATAGTGACATAGGAGGTTGCCAAGCTCCAGTCAGAGCCTGGAGATCTCCCAGAATTGCAACTGATCTCCAGGTGACAGAGATCAGTTCCCCTGGAGGAAATGGCAACGCCAGAGGGTGGCCTCTCTACCATTACACTGCTGAGTTGCCTCCTCTCCCCAAACCCTGCCTTCCCCAGGTTCCACCCCCATATCTACAGGAATTTCCCAAACCAGATTAGCAGCCTTACCTAAGTGACTCGATGACATAATGTACACACACACTACTGGTGCAACAGAACAGAGATGCAGAGATGAGGCCAAATGTAATTTTTTAATTAAATAAATAAGACGGTTCTGAGCATTATGTGGCTTGGATCTGAATTCTGGTGGCACTAGCCCCGGCATCCATTTGCACATTCAAAAATCTCTGGGCTGTGCCTTTGTGAGCAGGCCATAGTCCACACAGTCCTAAGCAAATTTAATCTGAAATAATTATTTAGGCATTTATACACCACTTTCCTTCCCAATGAGAACCCAAAGTGACCTATAACATCACTGTCACCCCCATCCATTTTATCATCACAACATCCTCCTCATTTTATCCATTTTATCCATTTAGGCTGAGAGAGAATGACTGGCCTGAGGTCACCCAATAAGTATCCATGGCAGAGTGGGGATTTCAACAGGGGTGTCCCAAACGCTAGTCCGGCACTCAAACACCACAATGGCTTTCAGTAAGCCTTACTGGGTTTCCTTCCTTCCTTCCTTCCTTCCTTCCTTCCTTCCTTCCTTCCTTCCTTCCTTCCTTCCTTCCTTCCTTCCTTCCTTCCTTCCTTCTCTCTCTCTCTCTCTCTCTCTCTCTCTCTCTCTCTCTTTCTTTCTTTCTTTCTTTCTTTCTTTCTTTCTTTCTTTCTTTCTTTCTTTCTTTCTTTCTTTCTTTCTTTCTACATATAGCCTTCTCCATCCCATCTCCCCTTGGGATGCATAACAAAATGCACTTTATTGTTCTCCTTCTCACGTATATTACAGTCAACAATTCAAGCATAGTGCAATATAAAAATAAAGTATAAAAGATAACAGTTTACAAGGAAAAATAACATCATTAGGATATACAAATCATCATATTTCATAGATAAAAATATCATATATGATTCTAAGAATATAGAATCAAAACAGGGAAGGAGAATTCCTACTGAACAGGTCTACTGCTCTAAGCAACCAAAAACTGATTTGAGTAGAAATAGCTTGTACTGCTTCCAGAAGACACAAAGGCCCAAACTCAGACATGTCTGCAGGGAGAAAATAATAACAGTGCACCCTTAAGAGAGTGCTTCTGACCATTCTTAATGGTTGTGGTGTCACACAGAGTTGGAGGCAGGCACACTAGGCTTGGAGTATCCAGTATCTTGAATAGAGGCTGGAGGACAATAATGATTTATCCCCTCAGAAAGATATCACATTTGACCAGAATGGGGGCAAGAATGTGTACTAATTTCAAATACGCAGACCACTGGAAATGATGTATTAGAAAAGGGCAACATCCATACTCTGTTTTATATTTGGATGTGCATCAGATTTATGCTGATAGTTCCTGATCCAGCAAATGATGTCCACGCAGAAGCCTGCTGATCTGGATGAGGATGTTGGACTCTAAGGTAGAACAGTGGTTCTTTTCTTTGTCTTCAAGCAACAATGACTAATTATTCTTTTAAAACATGGCAAAATATAGTATTGGGATTTTTTTTATTACACCAATGGAAAGGTGTAACAAGGATTTCAGCACCATAAGGACTATTTCATATGTTAGGGTGTGAACTGAAAGCACAAGATGTGGTCTTAAGATGGGAAAGTAAACATCATGGATAATTTCTTTCTTCTTTTCTGCATGTTCCCCATATTTTGATGCTATTTATATACTCCCAATTAAGCTCCAAATTTACAAGCTGTCAGTGCCCAGTCTTTTCTATCCTACTCCTTTGGTGGAAAATAGAAAATGCACAACTTTTAACAGACACAGAGATGCACACACACACACAGAATTGTATCTTAATAAAGCAGCTCAGTACCAGCCAGATCCTTATGCTGAACGTGTGCCAACTCAGTTCTTCATATATTTCAAATATGTCCTGAGATTTTGTCATCAGTAGGAACTCTTAAATCTAAATCTGTATTTAGAATATGAGCAATTACTGGCTTCTGTGAAAGACTGAACACTTGAAATTATTTCCCAGAAACCACAAGAGAGGAAAATTACCTCAGTTTTAGTTTCCAGACTTCCCAAACATGGGACATTATAAGTTGGATATGGTGTAAATATTCTTTGCCTACATATTTGCATGTCATCTGTATGGTATTTGTTCAAACTGCTCTCTTCCCACCCCCCTTGGAATAGCGCCCATGTTTCTTAACTACAATATGTTAATGTTTCAAAATTAATGAATGTATGGGGAATGCTCATGCTGAATTCTTGAGGGATATAAATGAAGCTTTGGAGTATGGAAACAGAGACCTCTGTGTAAGAAAAAGCTGCATTTGATGTTTCTCACTGAAGTCATTGTTGTGTGTTTCCTATCCCCGCTATGCGCTTGCGTAGGTATGCAGGCAGAAACGTGGGAGCTTCTTCCCTGCCGCTTCTCCTTATCACGGTGGCCTTGAATGTAGGCTTTGGGCTATTCTTGTGTAGATGAGAATTTTCCAGTCCTGGGAAGGCAAGGGGAGGGGGAGTAGTCTCCCGCTCATAAAGTATTTCTCCCGCCGGGAGTTCCCGCGCGAGTGCTCAAGTTCTATTTGCTAGGCGCTTCATTGCATCACACTATAAGTTAGCTTGCTTTGCTTTGCCCCTATTCCTGACAATGACCTCTTACTGTGGGTTTATAACAAGATAATCCAATAAACCTTTCTTTGTGCAAGAATGACTGGATCTACTTGATTTTCAAAACCTGACAGAAATTGTCAGGAATCATCATCATTCCCACTACCGTCAGTTTCCGCCGTCTACCAAGATGAGCGGAGCGGGTACGGGAGCCACGGGAGCAGCTGCGGCGGCTACTAGTCCAGGAGCCACAGGCGCAGCGACAGTATCAACTGCTCCAGGGGGTACGGGGACTGCAGCGGTGACGGCCACTACAGGAGCCACAGGCGCAGCGGCGGCGGCCGCTACCTTAGGGGGCACGGTTCCTGTTACCACTGTGGCGACCGCAGTGGTCACCCTCCCGACCACCACGACTGTGCCGGTGACTACCACTACAGTTTTGATCGCACCAGCATCACAATCGGGAGCCGGAGTGTTGACCCCGCCAGTTCTAAGCACATTGGGGATTCAATATGCTCTCCCAGTCTATAGCCCGGCCGGGCACCTGCCGTCTCAAGGAGGAGTGCTTCCCCGAACCTATGTTCCCGGAGTCCCAACGCCATGGGATAAAGGGGTGACCTATCGTAGGTCACGCGATTGGTCAAAGAACCTGTTGGATACTACCCAGTCGACATGGACTTTGCCGGGGAGCCAAAGCCGAGACAATTTGATTGATCCCAGAGGCAGTTTTGGACTTCCCCAGGGGAGAGTACCTCGAGGTTCTCCCAGAACTGGGTCGGGGCCAGATACCGACGCTCGCATGGACTCTATTCAAGAGGACACCCGACGTCTGGTGAAGGACATGAGCAAACTAATGCAGTCCCTACCACAGATGATGGACCAAGCTATTCGGGCGCATCCGTTGACACAGCCTAGACCAGCACCAGCCCCGGCGCCACCGTTGATACCGGGACGACCACCTCCTCCTCCTCCGGGCCCGAGGCCAGGCCAACCAGCACCTCCGGGTCCAGGACCGGGCCAGCCGGCACCAGCTCCGCCTCCACCAGTCGGGCCAGCACCAGCTCCAGGGCCAGGCCAACCAGGGCCACTCCAGCCGCCTGCTGCACCTCCGCCCCAACCACCGGCTCCGGTCCCTCTTATGCAGCCGATTCCGGTTATGGCTCAGGCCCCCCAGTAATCCGACCTAAGGATATGCTTGAAATTACTTTTGATGGAGATCCAGAGACTGTGTCTTTTTTCATATTGCAGGTCGGAAAATTTATCCAAAGATGGGGCCATATTTTCCCAGATGAAGAACAGCAGGTGGAGTTTATCGCATCCAGATTCCGGGGAGTGCGACAAGCTGGTATGTTGCTCTCCATGATCTGGAGGCCGCGGAGCTGGGGAATGTAGATGACTTCATGTGGGCTTTGAGAAATCGCTTCGAGGATTCGGGGGCAGCGGAAAAGGCAGAAGCTTTCCTTCGTACCTTCCGACAAGGTAAACTCTCAGTGCGAGAGTATTCCAGGGAGTTTCAAAGGCATGCTGTGAAAATTCGGGATTGGACTGATGCGGTTCTGGCCCAACAATATCGAATGGGTCTAGCAGTCGACATCCGCAATAACATCCTTAGCTCTCAGCAGCCTCGTACCCTCCAAGGTTGGATGGAGGAAGCCGAAAAGGCCGAGAGTCGACTACGCATGATGAAACTGGACTCATCGTTCGGTTACCACCGTCCGAGTTCGACGGCGGGCCAAGCCAAGTCCAAACCGGCAACCACCCCAGGTGGAATGAGGGATCAGCGTATGCGGCAGGGTCTCTGCCTGCGGTGTGGGGAAAAGGGACACTTCGCAGCTGCTTGCCCAAAAGGGGACCCTAATCGGGCCCTACAACAAGAAGAACCCAGAAGATGGATGAACCCCACCCCGAAGAAAGGCACAGCAAAACCACGCAACCCACGGGCCCTTTTCGCGGGGCCGGACCAACTGGATAACTTCTTGCTGGAGGAAGAGAATGAGGTGCAGGGAAATGAGATGGTCCTGTTTGTGAATGGCGTTACACAACAGGACCCAACACCTGAGGCGCCTAAATTGGTGAGCAATTACCCCTCTCTCTTCTTTGTGACTGTCCTAGTAATGAACCCAGCAATGATGACCCACATTCGGGTTCGAGCCCTCATTGACTCGGGGTGTGGGAGGGACCTCATAAACCCGTCTATGGTGGTAGGGCTGGAGGCAGCCGTGGTCAACTTGAAAGACCCGATAACTTTTACACAGATGGATGGGTCTCCAATGAAAGAGCCATGCCGATTTGAGACTGTCCCGCTAAGAATCGGCATCGGTGCCCACTGGGAGCTGCGTTCATTTGTGATAGCTCCTCAAGCCCAATTTCCCTTAGTATTGGGTAGTCCTTGGTTGCATGGGCACAATCCTTACATTCTATGGGAAGAGGGGGATGTTCAATTTATCTCACCGAAATGTGCCGAACACAAATGGGACCCAGGGTGGGGAAACCTTCCCTGCAATGAACCTCCACGCGCTTGCCTAGCAATGGAGGACCTGAACCGCATCCCTAGGGATTACCAGTATTTGACTAGGGTTTTTGAGGAGGAGGAGGCGGATGAACTACCCCCCACCGCAACTCTGACTGTGCTATTGAAATTCTTCCGGGGCAGAAATTGCCAAAAGGGAAAATTTATGCCATGAGTCCTGGTGAGAAGCAAGAACTGCGCCGCTTTATTGATAAAAATCTAGCTCGTGGTTTTATCAGGCCAGCGTCATCCCCGTTCGCAGCACCGGTATTGTTCTGTAAAAAGAAAGATGGGGGGCTCAGACTCTGCACGGATTACCGGGGTCTTAACGCAGTGTCTGCAACCAATGCCTACCCAATGCCCCTCATCAAAGACTTATTGGCAGAGGTGGCAAAAGGGAAAGTGTTCTCTAAACTGGATTTGAGAGATGCCTATTTTCGAGTGCGCATCAGAGAAGGGGATGAGTACAAAACGGCATTTAATACCCCGCTGGGGCAATTTGAATATCGGGTGATGCCATTCGGTTTACAAGGGGCACCAGGGGTCTTCATGAACTTAATCAATGAGGTCCTACACCCCTACTTATTCAAGGGGGTGGTCGTTTACTTGGATGATATCTTGGTCTATACCCCAGACCTAAAATCCCACACCATACTCATGCGAAAAGTACTGGAAAGGCTTTTAGACAACAAACTATTCGTGAAACTGTCAAAATGTGAATTTCATCAGGAATGTATTGACTTTCTGGGGTACCGCATATCCTCTGAGGGGTTGGAAATGGACCCAAAGAAGGTCCAGGATGTTGTAATGTGGGAGCCCCCAAAACCAGACGACAGCTCCAAAGTTTTCTCGGTTTCGCCAACTTTTACCGTCAATTCTTAC
This sequence comes from Gekko gecko, assembly GCA_029375565.1. Lineage (NCBI taxonomy): Eukaryota > Metazoa > Chordata > Lepidosauria > Squamata > Gekkonidae > Gekko > Gekko gecko. Next base: position 37,822,781 of record JAPDNY010000011.1, read on the forward strand.
CCCATTTTGCCCAAGTTGCCCTTCCCCTTACCGAACTTCTAAAGACTAAGGGGAAGGGATCCAAGGCTTCAATGCCGGGGGCCCCTTTGAACTGGACGCCTCAGTGTCAATATGCATTTGATCAATTAAAACAGCTGTTCACGTCTGAGCCAATACTGGCACACCCAGATGAGACAAAGAAATTTGTGGTCCAGGTTGACGCATCAGATACTGCTATGGGTGGGGTGATTTTACAAGAAAATGCTCAGGGACAGCTGCAACCCCTAGCTTATGTATCAAGAAAATTCAATGATACCGAAAGGTTCTGGCCTATTTGGGATAAGGAAGCTGCATCTATACGTTTAGCATTAATCACATGGAGGCATTGGTTAGAGGGTTCCCAAGTACCGTTTGAAATATGGACTGATCATAAAAACCTTGAGGTACTACGGAAACCCCGGAATTTAAATGCTAAACAATTTAGGTGGGCTGAGTTCTTCTCCAAGTTTCAATTTACTCTTCACCACTTTCCAGGAAGGCTAATCACCTGGCGGATGCTCTTTCCCGTCTTCCCCAACATTTCAGTAAGAGGGTGGAGGTACAAGAGTCTATGTTTACCCCAGAACAACTGGTTGGTGCAGTTGTAACCCGCAAGGCCAAACGAATCTCAGAGAATCTTATCCAAACCTTACCCTGGGAGAAACAATTTCTCACTGACATCACCCCGCAAGAAACAAGTGAGTTGCGAGGCAGGGATGATGTGAGATGTGATCCAAACGGTTGCTGGTTTAAGGGGAATAAGATGTTTGTTCCTGCAGCCACTCGATCCCAAATGTTGCAAACAGTTCATGACTCAAAATCTGCAGGGCACTTCGGATATGTGAAATCCTTAAAACTTCTGCAGCGTGGGTTCTGGTGGCCCCGAATGAAACAGGAGTTATCACTCTATATACAGTCATGCCCAACATGCAACCGTTGTAAAAACCGACCGGGGAAACCTCCAGGTCTCCTACAGCCTCTCCCCACCCCGACCCGACCCTGGGAAGTAATTTCGATGGACTTTATCACTGATCTTCCCCCTTCTAGACAGATGACGGTCATTTGGGTGGTGGTAGACTTGTTCTCAAAGCAAGCGCATTTTATACCGTTCCCCGGTCTGCCAACTGCCAGGGCCTTGGCTAAGGCATTTCTTCAACACATTGCCAGACTACATACATTACCACTGAAAATAATATCCGATAGGGGAAGTCAATTTGTTTCTAAATTGTGGTCGGAGTTAATGACCCTCATGGGTATTGAACGTGCTCTCAGTACTGCCTATCACCCTGAAACTGATGGGCAAACGGAGAGAGTAAACCAGACATTGGAGCAATACCTGAGATGTTTTTCGAACTATCAACAAGACAATTGGGTTGATTTACTGCCATTAGCAGAGTTTGCTTACAACAATTCATGGCACGCTTCCACGAAGATGTCACCATTCAAAGCGGCCATGGGTTATGACAGCCCCCTCTCCCCTTTTTGCAACCGGGGGAAGGGGTGGGGAAAGCTTCAGTATGGTGTAAAACTTTTCGCGAGTCTTGGCCCCTAATTATTGAGACTTTGAATGAAGCCAAGGCACAGTACAAGAAACAAGCAGATAAAAAAAGGGCAGGGGGATGGAATCTAAAACCAGGGGACTCCGTCTATCTATCTACGAAAAACTTAAAGTTGCAGCAACAGTCCAGAAAACTGGCTTGGAAATTTGTTGGTCCTTTCAAGGTGTTACGATGTATAAATCCAGTGACTGTTCACCTAGATCTGCCTAAGTCTCTTAAAGCTATACATCCAATTTTCCATTACAGCCTCCTCAAACCTGCGTTACCCCCGACTAAATGGCAAACTACGATGCCGGAGCCTCCCCCCTCTGATGATTGATGATGAAGAACACTACGAGATTGCGGATATCCTTGACTCTAAGATTTTACGTGGACAACTTCTGTACCTGGTCCAATGGGTACATTTCGGGCCCCAACATAAAGAGTGGGTGAAAGTTTCGGATATTAATGCACCTGATCACTTGCGAAACTTTCACAATCGATACCCTCATAAACCCGGGGGCCCACGTTCTCTCCTTCCTAAGTGGCGGGTGGGTGGTGTTTTGGGAAGGGCAGAATGTAAGAAAAAGCTGCATTTGATGTTTCTCACTGAAGTCATTGTTGTGTGTTTCCTATCCCCGCTATGCGCTTGCGTAGGTATGCAGGCAGAAACGTGGGAGCTTCTTCCCTGCCGCTTCTCCTTATCACGGTGGCCTTGAATGTAGGCTTTGGGCTATTCTTGTGTAGATGAGAATTTTCCAGTCCTGGGAAGGCAAGGGGAGGGGGAGTAGTCTCCCGCTCATAAAGTATTTCTCCCGCCGGGAGTTCCCGCGCGAGTGCTCAAGTTCTATTTGCTAGGCGCTTCATTGCATCACACTATAAGTTAGCTTGCTTTGCTTTGCCCCCTATTCCTGACAATGACCTCTTACTGTGGGTTTATAACAAGATAATCCAATAAACCTTTCTTTGTGCAAGAATGACTGGATCTACTTGATTTTCAAAACCTGACACTCTGATCCATAAAGAGCCCAAACAACCCCTAGCAGGGCTGACAGGGAACAGCTGGGCTCTGCAGAGCAAAGGGAGCTCGTCATAGTTCTGGCGGCTTCAAAAGAATCAACAGTTACCACGGCAACAAGAAGTAGTATGGCCTGGCCTAGCAGGATGTGCTGAGAAGAGGAATATGGTGCTGTTTCCAGGTCATAAATAACTTACTTTCTGGGCTGGAAGGCCCAGCTATCCTGTCAAACATCTCTGAAAGACAGGGTGTGGCCAACCAGACCCCAGAATGGGAAGGGAATCTCAGGGCTCCACCATAGAATGTGGACCACAAGTGACCAGAAAATACATTTATTTCAAAGGGGGGGGACCTCCTATATGTCCATTTGGGAGGGACAAACATGGGCGGGTGAGAGTCTGTACCGAGATTTTAAGTATGGCCATTCACATGTACAGATTGGAATAAACTAGACATCTTATTTTAAATATATTAAATTGCCTTCAGGACAACAAAGAACGTTACAAACTTCAAAGCAGACTAGAACATGTTTATTTTAAATAATATAGCTTCTGTTCTGATACACTTTTTGTAGTTCACAATGGTAAAGAAAAAACTCATGGCCCAACCAAGGCCTGTTGTTGCTGTTTTGTTCTTTTCCCATGGTGTACCAGGGCCACCATTACTAGTAAGGTTGCTAGCCTTCAGGTGGGGCCTGGGGATCTCCCGCTTTTACAACTGATCTCCAGCTGACAGAGATCAGCTCCCCTGGAGAAAATGGCTGCTTTGAAGGGTATGGCATCACACCATGTTGAGGCCCCTTCCCTCCCCTCCCCTCCCCTCCCCAAACCCCACCATCTCCTGGATCCATCCCCAAAGTCTCCAAGTGTTTTCCAACCCAGACCTGGCAGCTCTAATTACTAGTGATGAACCTTCATCTAGGAACCAAAAGAATTGCAGCTTTAATGGAGCCCGCGTTCAACCTGTTTAATAGTTGATCAGTAGGACAGGGAACATCTAGGGATGCCAGCTTCCAGGTGGGACCTGGGGATCCCCTGGAATTACAGTTAATCTGCAGACTACAAAAATGAGTTTCCTTGGAGAAAATGGATGCTTTGGAGGGTAGACTCTATGGCATTGCACCCCACTATGGCCCCTGTCCTCCCCAGGCTTCATTCCCAGATCTTCAGGAGTTTCCCAACTTGGATCTGGCACCCCTACTCCCCCATCCCCAAGGGCAGCCCCAGGTGTTTTTGCACACTAGGCAAGGATACCTTCTGGTGCCCCACCCCCATTTAAACCCCCGTTCCTTCCATCTGAGCGCTGGCTTGCCTGCGTGCCCACAGCTGTAGGGCGGGCCGGCAAGCCAGGGAAGGGGTGGGGGTTAAACCCCTTCCCTTCCATTTGAGAGCCAGCTTGTCTGCGTGCCCCGTAGCTGCAGGGTATGCCAGCAAGCCAGGGAAGGGCCAGGAGTTTAAACCCCCTTCCCTTCTATCTGAGTGCCAGCTTGCCTGTGCGCCAACAGCTGTGGGGCATGCCAGCAAGCCAGGGAAGGGGCGGGGGGTGGCGGGGCTTTTGGCGGTGGCGGGGGGATTTTGGTGCCCCTAAGGGCCGGCGTGCTCTAGGTGAACGCCTAGTTCGCATAGTGAGAGAGCTGGTCCTGCCCATCCCCCACTGGTTGCCAATAGGGACCTGGCAACCCTAGAACATGCAGTTATTCCAGCCACAGTACAATGAGAGGCATACAGCTTGAATCAAATGTGGATTTCTTGACTAAGCCACAAGAAAAATTCACAAGCCTAGATTCTCAGTCCCTCCCATCTGGAGCCACAATACATCGGTGCTGTGGCTGTATATGTGCTCTCCTAACTGAACTGGTATGAAGAGTTTAAGGGAAAGAATTTATATTTTCGTTTCCTCCCTGCGACAGATTTTATTTCCTTCCTCTGCACTGAAGGGTTGGTCCAATTTTGTCTCTAAAGAAGCACGACACATTCTAAAACACAGAGCTTCTTGCATCCCTAATTACTGTACTGGAGCTGACCACATCACTGGACCTCCCTTCCCACCATTGTTTGTCAGGATCCAAGCTTGCTATGCTTTAGACAACAGGTGAAATCATTTCTATTTTCCCAAGTGTTTCAGGACTTTTGATAGTGGACATGGTTTGCCACTGTTTTCCATTCACCCTTTGTGCTTTCTGTTCTATCACTTGACAATGCATATTGGTCTGATTTTTTCACATAACGTTATGCAGTGGTTTTATTAATTTCATATTGTTTTTAACTTTTTAGATTTTTAGTCATTTTATATTAATTTTTTGTAAGCTGCCTCATAAGTTTTTAACTGGCAGAACACGATAGACTCTAAATAAACTGGAGGAAGGAGAAAAATGGAAAGGAGAAAGCAGAGATCCTAGGATGTTGAGTGGGAACATAAGAACACAAGAGAAGCCATGTTGGATCAGCCAATGGCCCATTGAGTCCAACACTCTGTAGTTACACTCTGTAGTTATACACTATAAGTGTAGTTATACTGCCTGCTTTGATTAAAGAACAGGATAGATTAAATTTCAACCCACAATATGAAAGCGCTTAGAACAAAGGTTGAGTCCAGTGGCACCTCGAAGACCAACAAAAGTTTTATTCAAGTTATAAGCTTTCATGTCACATGAATCATGTGCTCATACCTTGAATAAAACTTGGTTGGTCTTAAAGCTGCCCCTGGACTCAAACTTTGTTCTGCTGCTTCAGACCAACACGGCTATCCAACCTGAATAAAAATTCTTAATGATTCTAAACAAGGAAAAGCTAAAAATGTAATAACATATTGCTGGCTGGCTTCTTGGCAGTGTCAACCTGCTACAAGTAAAATACTGAGTAGTGTTACTAAAGCAAATTTGTTGTATTTCTGTGGGGAATGATGGTATTTAGGGGGATAAATTATTTATGGTTGATCCCCACCCCTGCCCCCAATTCTTGTATCAGAACAATTGATTAAACCAAGTAACTCAATTAAATTGATTCCTTTTGTAGTATTTTCTCTGATTGTGTAGGAGACTCCTTCATTTGCTGTCTTCAGCACTGCAGTCATATTACCTGTTTAAATGCCTGAGCAACGTTAAGATGACTTCAATACCAATAGCATTGCTTCCCAAATGTTCCCTTCCTTCCAAGCTGTGAATCCTGCTCAAAGTCTGTCCCTCCCAGAAGAGAAGTAGGATAAGGAGGCTATGGATATGGAGGATATGGGTGGCTAGAACACATCCGGAAAAAGCGTTTCTCTTCTACTGTCAGACCAGTGTAGCACCCGAGGACCAATGCTTCTACAGTGCATGTAAGAACATAAGAAGAGGCCTCTTGGATCAGACCAGTAGTCCATCTAGTCCATCATACTGTTTCACATACAGCAGCCAACCAGTTGCCTGAAGGGCCAACAAACGGGGCAGAGAGGCCTTCCCCTGAAGCTGCCTTCCAGCAGTGGCATTCAAAAATTTGCTACCTTAGTATACAGAGGTTCCCTTTACAGACCAATCCTCCATGAACCTAATCTTTTTCTAAAGTCAGCTATCCTGATAGTCAGCATTGTGTCCACTGGCAGTGAAAGCCACAATTTAATTACTTGCTGAGTAAAGACTTTATCCCTCAACTTTATCAGGTGCCTCCAAGTTATAGAATTATATGAGAGGGAAAACAGGCACATGCAGGAGGAGGGATCAGGACATTAAAAAAAAAATACAAAATTTGGCAGCATTACAAATGAACTGTAAGAGACTTCTTTGTCCTGAAACAGTTTGTGATCTTTTAATTCCCAAATAACACTCTGTCCTTTCATTCAAAGGAAAGGTTGGAGAATCTCTGTGTTCCATGTATAAGTGTATGTGTTTATGCACATGTGTGGAGAGAGCCTCAGCCATTTTGGAGCTTGAGGCAGAAAATCCAAATGATACCTCCCATGAGGGGGAAATAGTATGCTAAAAATAAAATAAACAATAGTAAACAGCAGACAACATTCTTCCCTTGAATGGTATCCTGAAAGCTGCTGTCTGAGATGGGCCATCTCACCTAGCCTACTGATAGGGCCAGCCATCTGTGCGTGAATGGATTCTTCTAGTAAACAAAAAAATTCCTGACGCAGTTTTCTGTAATGTTTCCCCTCATGTAATCTGTACACAGCTCTTAAACTACCACTGCAGGAAAGATTTATGCTGAATGTACCTCTATAATAAGCATGACATTTAGACCCACAAAACATTGCAACATCTAAAAATAGTCTGTTACCTAGTTCTCATTTGAGAATACAGACAATAGAAAATGGATTTGTTTTTTTTCTCCCAATATTTACAATGGTCTGTTTTCTATTAGTTGAGCTTGCTGAGTGAACTAAGCGTTCAAATCAACTAATGGCAGCTAATGGCTATTACCATTAATGGACTTCTATCGAACATAAGCAGAAAGTGCCAATGCAGGATTACAGCTGTACATCAAGAAGACAACAGTAATGACTACTGGGGAAGTGCACAATTTTAAGGCTGATGATGAAGAAATTGAAATTGTTCAGGGTTTTGTATATCTTGGCTCCATCGTCAACCAAAAGGGAGGCTGCAGCCAGATGTCAGAAGGAGACTGAGATTGGGAAAGGCAGCCATGAAGGAACTAGATGTGTAAGGATGTGTCACTGGCGACCAAGAGCAAGGTAATTCATGCCATAGTATTCCCCATTACTATGTATGGGTGGCTGCGGTGGCTCAAGTGGTTAAGACGCTGAACTGCAGGCTGTGGAAGGTCAGTAGTTTAGCAGTTCGAGACCCGGGTGCTGCATGGCGGAGTGAGCTCCCGTCTCTAGTTCCAGCTCCTGCCAACCTAACAGTTCGAAAGCAAGAAATTGCAAGTAGATAAATAGGTACCACTCCGGTGGGAAGGTAACAGCATTCTGTGTGCCTTGGTGTTTAGTCATGCCAGCCACATGACTACGGAAATGTCTTTGGACAGCGCTGGCTCTTCGGCTTTGAAACGGAGATGAGCACCGCAACCCTAGAGTCGGATTCGACTGGCTTTAGAGCAAGGGAACCTTTACCTTTATGTATGGGTATGAAAATTGGACAATGGAGAAAGTGGCAGAAAGAAGGTTTATTCATTTAAAATGTAGTATTGGAGGAGCGTTTTTGTCATACGTCTCCCTAGTTCCCAGCCTGACTGGATGGGTGCTCAGCCTGATAACGATATCTCCTCCTCAGTGGGAGAGGAACAGCCAGCTCCAATAGATCCCATCAATCTTTAGGGACCGGCAGGGGTCTTTTCGTAGAAAAACAGCTGCAGGAGCTCATTAGCATATGGTATGCTAATGAGCTATTAGGCTATTAGCATATGCCACGCCCCCTGACATCACCAGAAGTGATGTCAGAAGGGGAAGCAAAAGGGGGGGGGAAGGCATCTCCAAAAGCCTCCCCTTCCCTTCCCCAGCTGGTCTGGATGGGGGAGCTAAGAGAAGGGGTTTAAAGTTTAAACTCCTCCTCATGAGAGTTGGGCCACAGAAGGAGGAAAAAGGGAAAGAAAGAGAAGGAAAGGGGAGGGAAAGAAAGAGAGGGAAGAAGGAGGGAAAGAGGAAAAAGAGAGAAGGAAAGGAGGGAATGAAAGAAATTGGCGGCAATTCGGCCCCATTATATCCTATGGGCCATTGAAGTCAATGGTGAAAACATAGGGTATATTCTGGGGGCTGGAGGGGAGGGGGTTTGAGGGAGAGGCTTCAAACTCACAGGGTAGCTGATGGAGCCTCTCTCCAAGATACCCACCAAGTTTCAAGAACATTGGACTAGGGGGTCCAATTCTATGGGGCCCAAAACAGGTTGCCCCTATTCCTCCATTGTTCTCTATGGTGGGAAAAAAACTTACTTTTGTCCCACCATAGAGAACAATGGAGGGAATAGAGGCAACCTGTTTGGAGGCCCATAGAGTGGACCCCTGATCCCAATGTTCTTGAAGCTGGTGGGTATCTTGGGCAAGGGCGTAGACTTTCCAATTTCCCAGGGGGCTGGGGCTGGGCCAGAGGCATTGCTGTGCTAGGTCCTTAAAAGAACCGAGGCCCAGTGACATCATAGGGAGGAGCCAGTGACATCACAGGCCATTGTCACTATTTATGGAGGCGGAGCCATGTGGCATTCCTGGCTCCTATTATCTCCAGTGGGCCTTCATATCTCTCCCATTGTTTGTAATGGGCAATCCTGTCATTTCTTTTATACATCCCAGTTAGTTGTCCCTTTGAAACTGTACCACACGTATAGAGTGTACATTCCTTGCCAATGTTCCTTCTGGACTGCACACAGGGCAAAAGGAAATTTTAAAAGGCCTCTGATCTGCATGCCAATCAAGGATAATGATGTGTGGCATAAACATGAGTTAAGTGTTAAGTGTTCTCCCTGGATGGTGTACATACCAAGAACATATCTGTTGCCATTTCCCTCTCTTCCTGCTCACCACTCGGAGAAACAAAAGCCCTGTTTACATATTACAGTGAACATATGTACATCTTGCATGGACATATGTTGTTAGAAAGAGGTAATATACTTTTGCATTACAAATAAAACCAGCCCGCCTGCATCCTCCCCCCCCCAGCCCCAATGGCTCAGAAACAAAACACGGCATGGGCAAAATCCTCTGCAAAGAACCCTGGAGAACCACTGCCAGTCTGAGCAGACAATGATTACACTGATGGACTGATGGTAGAGAGACCATGCTTTGCGTGCCAAAGGATAAAGGTTTAAACCGAGGAGGTCTAAGAGAACAGCTGTTGGAAAGGATCTTTCTCTGTTTGAGCCTGTAGAGCTCACCTGCATCAGAGCAGACCATGCTGAAGTAGATGGACCAATGGCATGAAGACCAGTGTGGACTGAGGAGACCCATGTTCAGATCTACATTTTGCATGACACTTACTCGGTGATACTGGGACAGTTAGATTTGAGTCCAGGAGCATATTAGAGACCAACAAGAGTTTCAGGGAATAAGCTTCCAAGAGTCAAAGCCCCCTTCATCAGGCTGGGTGATACTGCCATTGTTGTGAGGTCAATATAAGGGAAGGGAGACTGGAGGAAGGGTGGAATAAAGAGGGGATTGACAGACAACATGTGAGCAGCAGAGTCCATTGGGATGGAAGAGGATTTTACAGGAAAAAAATAGCACCAACTGATGTGACCAAGAACACAGATCTTCCCAAACTAAAACATCATAAATTATAGCCTGAACATGAACCAATATTGTAATGCATTAAGTGATGTAGCAGTGGTGACAAAACCTCTAGTGGCATTTAGTTGAACTTCCTGGACAGACAGATGTATTTTCGGTTGCCACTGGCCAAACTGGTCTGACTTTAGAGAGTTGGGACAAGCAGCAAGGCTTGAGGAAGGGGATGTAGATCCATGGTTATAGAAAAGAAGGGGGCTAGGAACTGAGAAAGCAAAGCAGTCCAAATGAAGCACAACATAGAAAGCTGTACATAGTTGAGAGGAATTAGAAAGGAATGGAGATGCACAGTTGGTGTGAAGTACATTTGAGAAATTATAGAAACAGCATGGAAGTTTCTTAGTTGGGGTTAGCTACAATGCTATTGCAAGGTCCACAGAAACCTGTATGACATTTTCAGACATTCTTTCTCAGTGTCCTCAGGATTGGACTATAAATCCTTAACCACTGAGCTTGCTAATACTTTCTCTTCTTTCAGTTCCTTAGATCAATTTGCCCAATCCCCCATCAAACTCAAATCTTATTGGCTCTTGCAACTATGAGTAAATTATTATTACACTTCTATCACATGGCTCTTTCCTAATGATTGTGGCTTCCAAGAATAGGTTGAAGATTATTGCCTGGGAAGCACCCACACAGCACCATGCCATGGACCCAGATGGCTCAGGTTAGCCTGATGTCATCAGATTTTGGAAGCTAAGCAGAGTCAGCTCTGACTAGTATTTGGATGGGAGATCTCCAAGGAATACCAGGGACATGATGCACAGTCAGGCAATGGCAAATCATCTTTGAATGTCTGTTGCCTTGAAAATCCTACAGGGTTACCATGAGTTGGCTATGACTTGCTAGCATTTTACATCACACCAGGGCAAGTGCACTTTAATGCCCAGAACCATTTGGGCAAGGTGTAATGTATAACTACTGTCAGTAGCATGAGATGGACCCACAGCTCAATTGGCTCTCATATCACTGCCATAGCATACAAAATAGTAAAACACTCAGTAGCACCTTTAGGACTAACAAACTGTAAAGTAAAAGTAAAGGTTCCCTTGCTCGAAAGCCAGTCGAATCCGACTCTAGGGTTGCGGTGCTCATCTCCGTTTCTAAGCCGAAGAGCCAGCGCTGTCCGAAGACATTTCCGTGGTCATGTGGCCGGCATGACTAAACACCAAAGTGCACGGAACGCTGTTACCTTCCCACCGAAGTGGTACCTATTTATCTACTTGCAATTTCTTGCTTTCGAACTGCTAGGTTGGCAGGAGCTGGAACTAGAGACAGGAGCTCACCCCATCATGCGGCACTCTCGGGTCTTGAACTGCTGAACTACTGACCTTCCACAGCCTGCAGTTCAGCGTCTTAACCACTTGAGCCACCACAGCTCCATTAACAAACTGTATTGTAGCATAATTATTACTGTAACACAAGAAAGCCACACAAACTTTTCCAATCTCACTTCAGTGCCAGTTCCAGTCCTCAAACTCACAGAGAAACCCAAACACTCTCATTTTTGGTAGAATGACACCCCTCCCCTCCTCCACCTGGGTGGTTTGGCAAATGTAAGCCAATGCCAGAGGTTCGCATGCACCAAGTCACACAGCAGAACCAGAGCTTCCAATTTCAGCACTGGAGCTAGGGATGCCAGCCTCCAGGTGGGACCTGGGGATCCCCTGGAATTACAGCTCATTGCCAGTCTAAAGAGATCAGTTTTCCTGGGGGGGGGAATGATGTTCTGGAGGGTGGACTCTATGGCATTGTGCCCCACTGAGGTCCCCGTCCACCCCAGACTCCATTCCCAAATCTCCAGGAGTTTCCTAACCTGGATTGGGCCACCCTCCCCTCATCCCCCAGAGGTGGCCATGGGGTACCTGGCAATCCTAACTGGGGCTATTTTAGCAAGGGAGAGGGGGAAGCTGGGGGAAAAACATATAGATTGGGAGAGAGAAATGAAAGACAGAGGGAAGGGAAGGGAAGAAAGTCAGACTGGAAGTGGGGGTGGGGCAGCTTCCCAGCGTTTCCAGCTCTCACACATCTCAAGGGAAAGGGAAAGAGAAACAGAAAGAGAGAGAGGGACAGAAAGCGCAGCCCCCCCCCCCGATTACAGGAGAAAGTGAGCCCAGGATTTTCTGTATCCTGGAGCAATGTGCTCCGTGCAGCACAAGGGTTCCTGGGTTTTGTTTTCTCCTGCAGCCCAGTTTAAACTGGACTGCAGGAGAAAGCAAGCCACTCACCGATGGCAGGGGCAACCAGAGGCCACAGAAGGGCCCCCCCACCTTCCCCCTCCCTCCATTCTTGCCCAGCTCCCCTCCCCAATCCTCCAATCCTCTCCCACCTCCCCTGCTTGGACTTGCAGGATGGCTGGGTGGCTACAGCCCTGGGCTCCCACCCACCCCACCCCACCTGAAACAATCCCCCACTCCTTACACCCCCACCTACTTACCCTTCAGGCTGGTGGCGGCAGCAAGCAGAGGCAGCATGTGCTGCCTGGAAGCTAGCCTCCACGTGCAGCTCTCCACGTTAAACTGAGCGGGGCTTCTGGGAACTGTGGGTGGAGCTTAGCTTCCAGGAGGAAGCAAGCCCCCACCCCCTTGACTTCCCTCCCAGCCCAGCCGAACAGTCTCAGAAAGCGGAGGGGAAAACCCTCCGCTTTCAAAATGGGGTGGAGGACGGGAGGGAGGGTAGAAAGGCTCTGGCTGACACCAGTTGCCTCGGGGGGGCTCAGTACTTTCGGGGGAGGCTTGAGCTCCCCAGCCCCCCTGAAGATGACGCCTATGATCTTGGGGAGAGGCTCCATCAGCTACACTGTGAGTTTGGAACCTCTCCCGCAAACCCTCTCCCCTCCAGCCCCCAGAATATACCCTATGTTTTCACCATTGACTTCAATGGCCCATAGGATATAATGGAGCTGAAATTGACATTCGGCTGCCTGAAAGACTCCCCGGGACGCCGGCTGGGGGCGGGGCTTGGCTCCTGAGCTCCCGGAGCTGCGCTCTGGTGCGCTCCCCCCAAAAAGACCCCTGGGGACCGGAGATGCAAGCTCTTTACCAAGCACTGGCTGTAACCAATTCGCCCTCTCCTCCAGCTGAAAGCAAGTTACCGACACAGAGGAGAGGGAGGAGGCCGGGCCCAGCGTTTCTCCAACACCCCTTGAGTGCCGGTGCCATCAGTGGACATCAGAGCTCAGAGCCCATCACAATGAACGTTTGATGAATCGCAGACACCTGTCGCCAGATGAGTACTTGCAGGGATGCGTGCCACAATTAGCAGCAGCTAACCAGCCCATGGAGAGTCAGCTATAAATCCAGGAAGGGGGAAGCTGCTCCTTGTGGATGCAACATATACCAGGGCTGCATCACCACCCACCTTGTCTCCTGACTGGAAACTCTGTTGCTCTGAGCCTGGACTGAACACTGGACCACCTGACTTCTGGACCCCCGACTCTTGGACTAACTGATGAGTCCCCTTTCTGGATACCTGACCCTTGACCACTCTCCTGCTTGCACCTGTACTGTGAGTGATTACCTGGTCCCTTCTACCTGGTTGTCCTGTGGGATTTCCACCTGCTCCCACACCAGACTCACCAGGGCCATTACAGTTTTATGGATACTGTGGTCTGCCAAAAGTGGGTTCTAGATGAAATCAAGCCTGAACTCTCCCTAAAAGCTAAAATGACTAGACTGAAGCTATTGTACTTTGGTCACATTCTGAGAAGGCAAGACTCACTAGAAAAGGCAATAATGCTAGGGAAGACTGAAGGCAGCAGGAAAAGAGGAAGACCCAACAAGAGATGGATTGAGTCTATCAAGGAAGCGACACAGTTTGTGAGACTTGCGCCAGGCTGTTAATGATAGGATGTTTTGGAGGTCATTCATTCATAGGGTCACCATAAACCGGAAGCAATTTGACAGCACTTAATGTACACACATCCAACATAAGACCAACGTCACATGCATGTTTCCGATGCTCGCTGATAATTCAAGCTCTCTCGAAGGTACACAGAAACATTTCTAGCAAGATACCACAATTCTTAAATAATTTCTTTCAGCCTAGGGATGGAAGGATGCGCCCTGAAGGTTTTCTTTATCCCTGTCCTGTCTGCAGTTGAATTGGCAATGCAAGCATGCAGGAACAACTGTTTTGGCAGGCTGCTCCCAGGGAGCTTTTCAATCCCTTATCGCTGATCCGGTCAGCCCTTGATACTGCGTTCAAGCAGCTCAGCCTCTATAATCTGTTTGCTCACCTTGTCAGGGACGCATCTTTTCAGCGGTTCAGACAATGTTTGCAGAACTCCTTGCAATAATCTGCAGATGAAAAGCCAGCCATATACATGCTAATTTAATGTATTCATTCATGCCATTTTGAAGGTTTATATGAAGGCCAGGTAAATTATATCCACACACAGCCAATCTGTCAGCAGCAACAATGAGGTGCAGCTAGATGTGTTTTGTGTGCAGCTGTTCTTGTTTTGTGAGCCCACACTGGTCACCTTTAATGAAACTGCATTCCTCTGGGGTCAAGAAGCATCAAGCATTCCAGATCTGGGAGCCATATGACACATAACTCACTTATTTTTTGTTTTTACAGCATAGGGTTTGGATCTAGCCAGCTTTCTGTTCAATGTGCCTCCATGTTATAGCCCCCATTCCACATGAGTTTTGTGCACACACATCCTACAATCCCTAGCATAGTGTTATGGGTGATCAAATGAGATCCCCTCCAGCTGGTAATTTCTATACACGTGGGGAGCATTAATAAAATATTCCCTCTAGGATGCCAACCTCCATATGGGACCTGGGGATCCCCTGGAATTACAGCTCATCCCCAGACTATAGTTGCCTTGGAGACAATGGATTCTTTGGAGGGTGAACTCTATGGCACTGTACCCCATTGAGGTCCCTGTCCTCTCCAGGCTCCCTCCTCAAATCTCCAGGAGTTTCCCAGCCTGGATCTGGCAAATCTACCTTCCCATCCCCCACCAGTGCCCAGGGGGACCTGGCAACCCTTCTTCCCTCACCAGTAGTGTAAAGTGGTACAGTCCAGAATTCTGCTGCCTCAGTCTTTGTTCATATTCTGTATTATATGTAGGTCTTTCTCTAGCCCTTTCTGAGTTGCAATGTTTACTTCCAAAGCACCAGTGATTCGATGGTAAATCTCACACTTTCAAAGTCCCACACTTATGACTTCAAGGACTTTCTCTTCTCCTACCTTCTCTGAAGACAGGGCATGTAACCTAACTCCACACCTTTCATCGTGCATAAATCAGATCTTTTATGAGAAGCACACTTGCACTCTCGACAAGCAAGGGGAAATCATTACAGATTGCAGAATTGTTCAGGAAAAGCAGAGTATGATCATTCCATAAAAAGGTGTCATTACAACCGTACGAATACTAGATTCAGCTTCTGGGAATTACGCCAACTGAAGTGGCTGAAAAGCCTTGAGAATAATAAGATGCATTATCTGTGCCCCCCACCCCTTTAAGAGAGAGAGAGAGACAGAGAGCACCAGAACACCTTTGGCAAAAACGCAATTGTCTCACTAACAAAAGAAACACATTTATTAGTCAGAAGCATAACACTACCCTTGGAATAATAGCTGATAATCACGCCTCAGAGCATTTTTAATATTATCCAGGGATAGGATCTGATTTGTCTTACATTTCATTTCTCTCCCTTTCTCTCTTTTAAGAATCATCATCTGAGATGCATGTGTTTTGTATTCCTAGTTCAGAGAGAGTAGTATCACTGGGCCATTTCCCCATATCCATCTAGGGCATTTCAATGCTACTTTTTCTCCCCGGAGCTCCATGGCACTCCCTTTTCTGTTTTGTCATCACAACGGCCCAGTGAGGCAGGCCAGGCTGAGAGAAGCCACACAGCAGAGGGCTCCAGGGTGGAGCTGACAGGATGGTAAACCAACTGACAAAAAGACCTTCGGGGCCACACGCAAGTCAGCATCACATTCTCCAAGGTGCGAGGGATGAGAACTGTGTCCTCATTATTCAGCAAGTAAGGACCCCATAATGTGACAGTGAGCAAACCAAATGTCACAAAGGATCTGATGGTGTACCTTGCCAAATTCTCACTGAAATATTAATTTCATTCAGGAAGTTAATAGGTGAAGTATCTATCACAGTACTTGTTATATTATCAGTGAACGTGGCCTTTGGACTTCAGCAGAGGCAATTCCCCACAGGAAACAGGCGCATATAGCTCCACAGAGCACGCAAAAGACATTCTTCCAATCAAATTAATGTTTCTATTACGAAGAGTTGTTTCAGTCTGAAATGCATCGGGACTCATTGAACAGTGTTGTATTCAAATCTGTTCCCGACATACATCTGGAACACTGTCTCTTAACTGGAAATTATAAACTTTAATACAGTGATGCTCATCTTGTCTCAACAGAATTTAACAATGTGTCCCATGCACTCTTCCATCCAGAGGGACCAACTGCATGCAGTAAAACAGAATGGCTGCTGCATGAGGACTAAGATAATAACATATATCAACAGAGTCAATCCTTTCTTTACTATTTGCATATCTGAAGATTAATCCTTCGGGTATTAACCATTTTTAGGAAATGTGACTTTGTAAAAATAAAACCAAGTCTCTATATTTCCGTCTCTTCCTTCTTATTTCAGATGGAACATTCTTCAACACTTTTATGTCCTTGTCTTTTATCTTCAAGGTAACTCCATTAGTCGCTTTCAGTAATTGATCTCTAACTTTTCTTCGGGATAATCTTATTGTGACTTCCCCGGCAGATTGTTCTTTCTGATAAATTCTGAATACGATTTACAGACCATATCTATTTCACTTTGGAGTTGCTTCGATGTCATCTCTGCCAAGGGCACCAACACATCACCAACAATCTGTCTCAAATTCTCCCCTTTCTCTTCCTTGATACCCTGAAGTCTCAAGACATAGCTCGCTCTTTCGATTTGGAGCTGTAGTATATGAGACTTTTCGATTTGGCACTTTCCCCCCAATGCCTGCAGTCTTTTATTCATCCTTTTTGAGTTAGAATCAATCTCTTTAAGCTCCTGCTCCGTTTTTTCAATTTTCTGTGTGTTCACCACCGTCTGTGCTTGTTGTGTGTCCAGCTTGCTATCGATAGCCATAATTTTCTCCAGCAGAGGGCAAAGTGCTTTGGAGTTCCACAGTTGAGTCCTATCTAGGAACAGAACTCGCTGGACTGGAGTTTCCGAAAGGAAGCTTAACTTTCACTAACTTGTCCTTAGCATCCTTCAGTGGCACCATGTTTGAGAATTGTTTACTTTTGTTAAGTTCATCAAAGTCTCTGGAAACTCTTATTTTGCTGCCCCAGTCAGTGTTAACTATGAATATTAGTAGTTTAGTAAGACTGCTGTGTATCTTTAAGAGCAGTTGCCTCTGGGAACTGCAGTCCTTAGCCTAGGCAACCCAAAGGGTCCCCCCTGACTGGCTCATTGCGATAATTTCCTGAGCTCAGAGGTGCATACATAGGAGTTTTACGGTTCTTTTCCATTTTCTTTGTCTATCCTAATTGCAAGGAGGAGGGGAGATTCATCTCTTTCCAACACAGCCCTAGAATTGACCTAGATCACAAGATGTAACTTTTCCACCCAGCTATCAGCTAGATCGTGAGTAAATGATCTTCTGCATGCATGTGAAGTTCAATAAAAATGATTTAAGATCCAACGGCTGTGCGTTGGTCACATCTCAGAAAACATGTCTTGAATTAGTGCCGGACGAGAACACTTATGCAACGCAATAAGCTCTCACAGTCTCTTTATTTCAATCCCATCGCTTTTTGCTGTAAGCCCCCCCTTCTTTCTGACTTCAAAATCGCTTGTAAACAGTTCTTAGCAGGGAGGAGTCCCCTCCCCCCCTTGTTTTCTTTCGGAGGAGCACTCTATTTCATGGTGGATCTCACTTGTACTTAAATTTACATTTTCAGTGAATGCCCTCCTGCATTCAAAATCGCTTGATCACCATGTGCTTGCTCTGGTATGCTGATCTTGTTCCCATTTGGGATGCTCTACGGGGGGCCCATCAGGCTAGACATGCCAGGGGGGAGCTCTCTAGTGCCCCATGGCTGGGAGTCCAACCCAAGGACTCCTGGGGTGGTGCAGACGATCACGCCTGCACCCAGCCGTAGGCACTGGCAGGCTTTTCCTGGAGTCCCGGGAAAAAGCAACTGCCATGGTGATCTCCGAGGCCAGAAACTCTGGCTACCCTTTATTCCTAACCCTTATTTTGCCCTTCTCTTGTAAGCTATAAACTCTCTGAGCATGGTCTAGGCATTTCATCTACCCTGACATAATGCAAAATTGTCCCTTGGTTATTTCTTATCTTGACTTCTGCTATTTTCTGTTGAAGAATGTATGAAGAGCCCTGCCAGCTCAGATCAATGGTCTATCTAGTCCAGCATCTTGTTTCATATAATGGCTAACCAAGTTGCCCCAGAAGGCCAATAAACAGGACATAGAGGTCAACACCCAGATGTTGCCTCCTAGTACTAGTTTACAACCTCTGGGTGCGGAGGATCCCTTTAGTCAACGTGCCATAAGACCACAAGCTACAAAATGGCCCTCAGGCTAGAAGCAGACCTTGAAATCAGCTAAGGAAAATGGAACCCTTCAGTTCAAAGCCTGGGTAAAAATAAATATTTGGCCTAGCACCTTAAGGCTATTAAAGTACAGAACAGACAAGCCTCTATGGCAAGGGGCCCCAAAGTTTTTGAGCCTGCGGGGACCTTTGGAATCCTGACATGGGCGCAGCCACAAAATGGCTGCCACTTGAGAAAGAGCCAGCCACAAAATGGCTTTCATGGCGTACCTTCTGTCACATAGTAAAGATCCTTGTGTTGTGGTGGCAGCTGCTGCCAATGCAATGTCCTTTTGAAAATCTGCACAGCCAGTCAGAAGACTTGCTGGGCAACAGTCCCACCCAGCCCCACCCACTTTTTGAAAACAGTTGGCGGGCACCAGGAAAGGTGTTGGCGGATGTCATGGGCACAACATTGGGGCCTCCTGCTTTGGGGGAGGGCATTCCAAAAATGAGGTGCTCCCAGTTAAAAAAAAAAAAAGCCCTGTCTGCAATCACCACCCGCCTCATCACTGCAGGCAGAGGGGCACGGAAAACAGGGCCTTAAAAGATAATCTTGACTAGTGGACTGGGCATTATGAGAGGAGGCAGTCCTTCAAATACCCTGCCCCCAAAACCATCTAGGTAGCTTTGCAGGCTAATCCTAACCAGTTGCCCTTGGACAAGTCACCAGGTCAATGGTAAGCTAGATCCTTGTAGCACTAAGGTGGGTTTGTGCATCATTTCAGTCCACCCACAAAAGAACTGGATCTCCTTCTGCCGTATCTGTCTATAAACTCCTTCACTCCAGACGTTTCATAGTATAATATCTTTTTACCTCATTAATAAAATAGATTCACAACGCAGCTGCTCCTGGTCTATAATTAGAGGCTCCTGCATGGGTGGTAGGGCTGTCTAATTGCCTCTATTCTTTCGTATCTGCATCGTGCGGCACTTAATATTTGTGACGAGACTCTCTCATGGAGGAGCAGATGGAGAGAAGATAAACAGAAGCACCATACAGTCAAAGAAGGAGTGGGATTCAACAACAAAAAAAATAACATTTCAGATTTCCCAAGTGATTACTAGGTAACACTTTTAATGGCACTGTGGCAGCAGAAGACCCCAGACAGGAGGGCAGCAGGGTCTCGTGGACTGGAGCTGGGCTACGGGTTTCCTGTCACTTACACACTTTTTGCCCAGGCTGTAGGTATCAAATTGGCCATCAACAAGACCCATCTGAGTCCATACGAAATCGATGTATTTATAGCATTTATTAGCCACCTTTCTACCTATAGGAACTTGAGGCGGCTTGTGTGTGTGTGTGTAAAGTGCCGTCAAGTAGCAACTGACTCATGGCAACCCCAGCAAGGGGCTGTCAAGGCAAGCGGGAGCAGAGGAGGTTTGCCACGGCCTTCCTCTGCAGAGTCTTCCGTGGGGTTCTCCACGCTCAGCTTCCAAGTTCTGATGAGATCCGGCTAGACCATGCCATCTGTCCTCCCCAAGGCGGCTTACAATAAAATACATAAAAAACACTAGTTAAAACCAATAATTTAAAACTGGCCCTGTGGAAAGTCATGCTACATTTCTGCAGGAGATGAAAGATCGTTTTCAGGAATTCAAAATAATATGTGCATGGTTGTAAAATTAGAATGGCCTTCCCAAATGATTGCTGTATTGTGTTGGGAAAGTACACTTTTCTTGAGGGAGCTACGTATCCCCCCCATTTGAAAGTGTGTCTGTTAAATCAGCAGTGACAGCAGTCTAAATTTTTTCATCCCATATACAGCTGCAGTTGCAAGGAACCAACATTCCCCCCACATTTAAAACCTCAGTTTGCTGTTATTAACACAATGCTAATTTCCCCTTCCTCTCAGCCCTGACCTATACACTGGCAACAGGAGTACAGTATTTATTGGGGCTATGTGAGTACTTTGGGCACCTACTGGTATGCACCCCGAGGACTGGTGCCCAGTGACCAGTTTTGGTAGGATTGCCTGACTGCAACTCCAGAAGGCATCTCTTGCCAAAAGCTGCGTAGAAAGAGGATACAGTTGTGGTTTCTCCCAACCCTAGTTCCATTGACCATTTTCCATTGTCCCATGTTGGAGTTCCAGTGGGCTAGAACAAAAAAGGAGAGCGATCGGAAAACCCACAGTCATCATCTCTTCAGCTGATGCAAAAGAGTTGGAAAGGGTTGTTTAGATAGTGTATCCATGATGGGGACCCAATACATCTCTGGCTTGGCAACCTTAGCTTCTGGGTGCCATAAGGATCACTGTCAATACCAAACAGGTGCCGAACAGGATGACTGACTGCAAACTGCAATTATCTGACAGGAGAAGATGCTTCTGAAGAGCCCCAAGCTTCAATTTTGAGGCCGTTACTTCCCCTGGACACTTCCAGTTAGTGTAAGTAAGATGTCTGGGAGCCCCCAAAGTCCTTCTTGACAGCAACCAACCTTTATCAGCTGTTTTATGTTCCCATACAGAAACTGGAGAAGCTTGTAATGATTACTCCTGGGAGTCTGAAACCATTTATCCAAGCCATTGGTAGGTGAGCTTCCTTGTTTTGTTTCTAAATTATATACCATTTGCCTTTTGGAACCTCCATTGCATTGCTGCAAAGTGTCAGATACTGGACTGTCGGCGGATGGAGATGCTTTTGAAGATGGAAATAACCTTGATTTCCCTTCTACATTTTTTTTTTTACAGCATGTCCCCTCCTCCCCTCCCACAACTGCACATTCAATAAGCTGGCTCTAGTCCCAGCCCTTGACAGCTCCTTTTGGGTGATTTAATATCTGACCTACTTTGCCCTGACATTTCTCCTCCAGGCTCCTTGACTAGGCATTAATAGATCGATTCAACTCTTTCCAAGGCTGGGCATTTTTTTTTCTTTTTAAAGTTCTTTGTCACTGCAAAGTATACTATTTTCCATTTTCGAGGTTTCTCCCTGATCAAAACCTTTCACGGGACTGGCTGTGTGTTGTAGGTGTACTAATGACAATTATTTCCTTCTCCCATTCCGGGTAGCAGCGATGGATCTGATCCTTTGGCTTCACTAGGGGTTCTGTGCTCCCTTTCAGGGCAGGGGTTTTCTCATTTTAATTGGATGGTTTCGCGACCGGGGTGGCTAGTGCTGGCAAATTTAAATTCAAATGAGCTAACTTCTTTGGAATGGAAAGGGGCTGGCCATTTAGAATTCCCAGTGTGCCTGGGGACACAATAGGAGAACTGGAAGTGGGGCAAATGTTCTCTTATGCAGAGATGTTGCTGTATAAAAGAGGAGGCACGTAGGCCTTGATTTCATCAGCTGCAATCCCTGATCTGCAATTATCCTCTCGTCCCAAATGTTTGTACAGTTCTGATCAGTGGAGACCGGTGCCAGTTGGGAGGGATCCTACATTACTCCTCTGAAAAATAAATAAAAAGCAAACTACAAAATGTCTCACACTGTGCTCCGAGCTCATACCCTGAGCTCATGCTACCCAAATCTGCAGCTAATACACGGACTTATCTAACCTTAACGGACACTAAACCATTACACAAGCTGAGTGAGCCATGTAACACAGGCAAACAGGAAAAGCAACCAGCTCCACAGAACAAAATCCAAAGGTAACACTAGAGTATATTTGCAGCAGCAGAAGAAAGACCCACTTTCAAGCAAAAAACCATTGCCCCCTTCTGCAAAAAAGCAACTTAGTTGAGACCATTCCTGGGGGGGGGGACATGGCGCACGATGCTGTTGCCAGGAAGTGATGCCGGGTGACACTCTGGCAAGGGGCTGGAAACTCAATGGTACCATTGAGTTTCCAGCCCCATTGCCAGAAGCGTCACCCGGCGTCACTTCCTGGCGACAGCATCATGTGGTGTGGGTGTTCCATGGAGGAATGTTCCAGCCGGGAACTGTGTGTCCCCCGCTGACTTATGGTAAGTACTTGGCAACCCTAGCTGGAAGCAGCCTGGATGCAGATTCCTGTAAAACAAATGCAGAAACAAGAAAAAGTCCTGAAACAAACTAGAAGTGAAAGCAGGAGGGAATGCAGAACAGAAAACAAGATGCGCCCAGAAACCGAGGCAAAATATGAGTGCAGAAAGGACCAGGGAGAAGTGGGTGGTAGTCCGTCTGCCGCCATGCTTTTGCATCCGTGAACTAGTCTGGCAAAAAATATCCTGCCCTAAGGAGCTTAAAGGGATATTATTTACCAAGTGGCCATGACCTGGATGGCCCAAGCTAGCCCGATTAACCTTGGTTAGTATTTGGATGGGAGACCACCAAGGAAGTCCAGGTTTGCTTATGCAGAGGCAGGTAGTGGCAAACCACCTCTGAACACCCCTTCCCTCGAAAACCCTATGAAGTTGCCATAAGTTGGCTGTGACTTGATGGCACCTTCCACCATCACATCTACCAGGTGACATTCTTGATTTCCATGCCATGAAAATCTCCAGTTGCCCATTTCCACACATTAACCCTCTCCTAAAGACACAGGATATTTTTCTGCAGGACTGTGGTACCCCTAGGGCAAAAGTGTTGATCAGGTATATCTTGAGCTGTTCTGCCAGCTCTCACCGTGTCATCTTGTCCCCCCAAAGGGCAAGGCTTTTGTGATGCAGCCCTGCATACACTTGTGAGATTTTCAGGGCTTACAGCATTTAAAAAGCATTTCTGTGCATCTGCAGAACTCTTATCAACTGAGGCCAGAAATGGGAGGCCCCAACCAGGTACCATGTTCCCACTCCTTGCTATTATTTTCTCACTTCATGACAAGGAACTGCAGTACAGAAGACATCTCTGTGCTAGAAATATGCCTCATCTTTTAAGATGACTCCACAAATGTCTTTGCATCGTGTGGTTATGCTCCATTGCTCGAAGAGCATCTTACATGGCAATATGCTTGTTTTCCTTCTCACACTCTATTTTATTTGTAGTCTTTTTCCACAAAGACATGAGTACCTCTTAGGCACATTTTGTGTTCTTTGTCAAACCAAGTGTAAGAACTCATTAGGTGTAGTTTTCTACATCTTTTATAACACAAAACCACAAAGAAGTCAATTAAAATTCAATAACGGCACAGTGTTTATGTACTCATTATGTAGTCATTAGTCAGTCAAGAGACATATATCCTTCTTTCTGAAGTTTTCCCCCCCTTTCAGCAAATACCCCCCATGATAAAGGAGCTGTCGTGCAAGCTGGAAAATGTGATTTGCATTTTAATTTCCAAGTCTGACACAGAGACTCACCGAGTTTCAGAGCCCCATGGTATTGAGGGTCTCCTAGAAGCTAATAAGAGTCTTCTGCTCCCTATTAATTAACTTCTAGGGAACCACCTTTGCCTCCATTGCGTCCACAGAGCTCATTCACAAGCTCTGCACTATGTCTCAGTAGATGGAATGGACAATTTCGTCTCCCTGACTGGAATATGTACTTGGCTGACTGGAAAGTTCCTCATCATACCACTAAGCAGCTCCGAGGGTCAAACAAGATGAAATTTGTACAGGCTGCATACAGAATGCCTGTATTTTTGTCCCAAAGGCATAATCAGCAGTTCTGGAAAGCCCTGTTTCAGGGAAACTGTTCAAGAGAGAATGTTTAAGGCCTTTCTCCTTCACACCATAGCCCCAGACTGAACTGGGCACCTACATGGTTTCTGTTCACAAAAAAAAAAGTTCTTTGTGGGCTCTTAACACAGGGCTATCCACATACTTTGACTGCACATATTGAAAAGTATGCATTTGAATAGGTCAAGCAGTAGCTACAGGAGCATCCAGAACAAGAACTGTAATTAATGTGGAATCTAATATAAGAACACTATAAGTGTCCTACTGGATCAGACCAGTGATCTATCTCTTTCAGCATCCTGTTGCTCTTTCAGCATCCGGTTGGTCTGGAAGGCCAATCCACAGGGTATAGAGGCCAAGCTTTTCCCCTGATATTGCCTCCTGGCACTGGTGTTCAGATGTTTATATTAATTTGGTCTATAAAGTGCTTTGCCAACTGGTCAAAGTGGAGCTACCAAGCACTTCACTATCCCCCCACCCCAGCAAGAGGGTCAGAACGCCCATCATAATTCAGAACAGCTCAAACATGACATAGAACAGCCACAACATAGGCAGATAAGTAAACTATTGCCACCATCACTGTCATGTAGTAGAATATAAATGGGCTGTTGCCTGAGTTTGATGATCTTCAAGAGTTTTCCCTCCACTGGCATTTTAGTTAGAGTCTCTGCCATTTCATTGCTACCAGCTCCCCATAAAATCAAGGGGCTCAAGGGGCTCTCCCAAGTGGATGTATCAATGAAGTCAATCACCTGAGTTGTTTGCCAGTTCCAGCAACTGGCCATGGGGAAGAGCCCCACCTCAATGGTAGAAAAATTACTCTGCAGGCAGAAGGTCCCAGGTTCAATCCTTAGCCTCTCCAGTTCAAAGGACCAGAAGATGATGCAAAGGAACTTAGCCTGGGATCCAGGAGAGCTGTTGCAAGCCAGAAGAGACAATACTTACCCTGACGTGAGCATTCTGTCTTGCAGCTCTCACCTGATGGAATGGCCTGCTCGTGCCCGATGAATCCAAGAAAGCTCCCACACTCCTATCATTCCACAGAGTTTAGAAAACCAAACTAGGAGAGCATTTTTATAAAGTGAATAAGGTTGTAGTCAACTAGGGTTGCCAGGTCTTACCTGGCTGGGGGGGGGTCCCTCTTCATGCCTTGGAGTTTTCAATGTGTGCACAAAGTGCACACTCCACAATAACATCACCTGAAAGTGACATCATCACACAGGGCACATTGCAGGGGGGAATCAAATTGTAGAGTGTCCCCCAGCAATGTGCCCTGCATGATGACATCACCTCTGGGTAACATCATTGCACCAGGCATGGATAGGGCTCTTTGGGAGTTGCGTTTCCCCACCGGCCAGATAGGGGGTGGCAGATAAGACCCCCAAAAGCGGGTAAACCCCCACCCCCATTGGGGGAATGGCAACCTTAATTGTAGTTAATATGGTTGAATTTAAGGTGGTCTTTACTGAATCTGTTACTGTGTTTTATACTGTCCTCCAATTTTGTAGTCCAGCCTGTTTTTTATATGTGACATAATGTTTCACTCCCTTGTTCTCCAGTCTTGTAATGCTGATTACTATCTGTACTTTTGGGCCTATGTATGGCACCATCATTTCTGCATTACTCTTAATTGCCATCTGCCTCGAGTCTCAGTGAGAAAGGCCAACTACAGATGAAATAAATACAGCTTCATGTATTATGTGTTTTGACAGTACCACCAGCCACGCCATCAGGAAACTTCCTCAGAACCATCAAGGAGTCCAATCAGATCCATCAACTTCTGAGAGAAGGCTGTTCTGATAGGACCCTGCAGATATTATGGGACCCCATCAGCTTAAACTCTGTCTGATAGTAACCATCCATGCCAAAAGAACTGTGTGAAGCTTCTCCATCTACACATTACCTTCCTTCTGCTCATCCCCAAATTGAAAGTATGACTTGTCAGATACATAGAGTTATATGGTATACAATTTGAGACACGTGCCCATTGTTGCCCTGGAGGCTAAACTGAAACCCTAAACTGCTCTAGACAAGGAAGCTGCAGCATGAATATTGAAAATCCTCAGGACAACAAACTGAAGGGTTCTCTACACAAAGACTACCTCTATCAGTTCATGGAGGGACAGTGTGTGGTAGACAGTACAATGAGCTCTAACCTGTCTTGAAAGGGCTATGAACCAGATACTGGCACACCAAGTTGGAAGGTTTTTGTGTAGGATACCTAGACAAAATCATGGAATCTTGATTAGCTATGGTGACCTTCTTCTCACTGCCCACCTCCTCTAGCCTACTCCTGTATAAAGAAACCTGGTGGATCTAACTGGGATAGATTCAACTCAGCTCCCACATCCATCCCAGGAGTTAGTGATGCATGCCAAGTCCTAGATGGTAGGTGCATTTCCATTCACTGATCTGGCATTCAGGAGAAGCACTTTAAAAACAGAGTGTTACTGTAGTGGGACAACCAGGGCAATCCTGGATGGCAAAGAGGCCAGAAGGGAGAAAAGCTCTAACAGGGGTGTCAAATGTACGGCCCATGGGCCAGAACCAGCCCACCCAGGGGTTTAATCCAGCCTGCAAGTGGGCTTGTTATGCCTTGGCTCCCCCTCCCTCTCGCCTCCTCAGTGTTTTGCCTCCCTGTCTGTGCTTCTATTTTTATTTATTTATTTATTTATTTGCCTGGCTGCCTTGGCTCTCCTGGATGCCACTGGCTCAGCCTCCCCCTCGCCTCCTCCATGCTTTGCCACCCATGTCTGCTTGCTAAGGTGGGTCTGAGTTGCTAATTTTTTTGCTGGGCTCCTGCCTTGGAACTCGTGGGTGCAACTGGCTCTGCCTCCCCCTCGCCTCCTTGGTGCTTTGCCTTGCTAAAGTGGGTCGGTGGGTTGGTGTGTTTCTATTTACTTTTTTTTTTTTTGCTGGGC
This sequence comes from Gekko gecko, assembly GCA_029375565.1. Lineage (NCBI taxonomy): Eukaryota > Metazoa > Chordata > Lepidosauria > Squamata > Gekkonidae > Gekko > Gekko gecko. Next base: position 37,849,618 of record JAPDNY010000011.1, read on the forward strand.
TCATTCATGTTGACTTAAGATTGGGGGAGAGGGGTTGTGGCTCAGCTGAAGAGCCTCTGCTTAGCATGCAGAGAGTCCCAGTCTCTATCCCTGGCTCCTCTAGTTAAAAGGATCAGGCTGTGGCTTATGAGAAAGACTTCAACCTGAGAGAGCCACTGCCATTCTAAGTAGACCTGTGGGGGAGGGAGAAGCTTGCAATGCCCAGCCATTTCATGTTTTCTCCTGGGCTCTAGGCTCAGAGTATTAACCATGAGAGCATGCTGAGGAAAGGGTTTGCTCCCCACTCCAGGCAGGCCCATAGCCAGGATTTTTTAATTCGGGGGGCCTTTAAATAAGCCAGGGGGCACCCAGCACACACTCCTGTACACACCCCCAAAGGAGCACCCAAAGGAAAATCCACATAGGCAGACTGGAGAGCCAGCAGTGCAGCCTGGGCTGGATGGGAAGTTGGGAGGCCTTGGTGGTAAGTCAGGGGGCCGGGCCCTGAGATGCCCCACTGTAGCTCCGGGCCTGAGTCCAGGCAGTAGGGGGGCATCAGCCCAGTGCTGCACTGCTGGCTCTCCCGTCTGCCTATGTGGGTTTTCCTCTGCACCTGGGGCCTTGCAGTGAAGACACACTGACTTGATGCCTACCCAGAAACTGGTAAGATATCCTTAATTGTGTTTGTCTGTGTCTTTTATAGTTTATATATTACATTTTAAGACTCACATGGCCTGGCCCAACAATGTCCCATTTGCATCAGATCTGGCCCTTGTAACAAATGAGTTCGACACCCATGCTCTAACACTTTCAATCTTGTTGCTATGTCCATATCCTTTTGTATAATTATTTTACCCTTGAGAAGTTAACCCTGCCCCCCATTCCACATCCTTTCCTTACGAAGTGTAAACTTGTTTATCCTGTTGATTTCCAGTAGACTTCGGCCATTGTGGGTGAATTTCATTAGTGGCACGTAATTCCTGGGAGGGGGCTTAAGTACAGGAGAGGAGAGAATCAAGAGAGGATCAAACAGATTGTTGCAGAAGAAGAGTGCAGGCAATTGATCTTAAAGTATAAGCTCACAAATAAAGTTCTCACCTGTGAAAAAAACAGTAACAACCACCACCCAAGTTCCTAAGCAGGATGGAAAAGCAATAACTCTGAGTAGATAAAGACTGCCCCTAGGCATAAGAGGAAAATAACCAATAATGGTAAAAGATTGAGTACCTTGATTGTCCCTTACTTTTTCTTTTAGGTGTGTCTTTGTCCAGAGAGAACAAATTTTAATTCAGGTTCTTGCTGACTTGGACTTATGACAACTCACAATGTAGCAGCCCTGATGAGGATCTACTTTAAAAACTCATCTTCAGAGGAAGAAACAGAAGCAATAAATACCAGGAGAGCCAAGCAAAGAAAGCCTGGGGCTTTCTGTTGAAATTAAATCCCCCATAGAACTGAAGTAAATGAACTCCACTGAAAAATTCCATTGTCAAGATACTCCGCCTTGATGTCATATTTGGTCTCACTGTCATTGAGGGCTTTTTTTTTTTTAAAGGCCCTTTCCTGTCCTTTTTTCATAGGAGCCTAACACGTTTAGCAGGTATAGGTTTTGTCTTCTTTTCCTTCCCTGGTTGGGGAGACTTCACCAACTACATCTCTATGTGTCAGACTACTGTAGAAGGTATAGAAGCTGTTAAAAGGATATATTCCAGACCAAAAGTCCTCAGTCTTGTTGAGTCTGTGAGCACTTTTGGAATTTAAGAAAGAATAGTGGATGCCTCCACAAAATGACTGCCCATAAGAGGCAGGACCAATCACAAAATGGCTGCCACGGGGCAATAGCAAAATGTTTGGAAATTTCAAGCCAAGCATCTTTCTAGGAGGGTGGCAGCTATTTCCAAATGGATGCTCCCTTCAGATTCAAAAGTGATGCATCCTGGTGTCCACTGAGGTGCCTCTCATTCAAATTAGGTGGATGAGAGCCAGGACTGACTTTTCCCTTTAGGGAATAGTTTTTGGGGGGGCAAAGAAGCAAGTGAGCATCAGAAAACACATTGGTGGGCACATTGGAGATTACTGTTCTAGATGCTCAATAATCAAATGAACTAATTTATTAAAAATATTTCCCTCAAATTTTCCCCACGTTCAACTCAAATTTGTTTTGTGCTCTTAACGAGCAGGTGTACTGTCATCAAGATCTCTCCATCCTTGAAAATTTCTACTCCAGAATATCAATTGCCTTTAAAAAAAAAATGATTGTAAACAAGAATGAACAGACTGGGACAGAAATCCCTACAAGTGCCCTTAGCATCTGTTATGCCTCCATTCCCAGTATTCATTACAGTCTTAGAACAGGTGCCTCTGCTGCATAACATCTGATTTCAGTCGAAACAGTAGGAACACTTGGTCCCTAGGAAACACAGTGCAGGGCAGTGGTTAGACTGCTGGACCAGATTGGGAAAGACCCAGGTTCACACACCCCGTCTGCCCAGCAGCTTGGTGAGTACTCCTGGGATAGTCACTCTCTCACAGGTCATGATCATACGCATAATTAGCCACGCCACAGGCAGGAATGCTGGGTGGATTTAAAGGGCATGATCAGACACAAACATCTGGGAAGTGCCCCGCACCCGTCGGCAACTCATTTTGCTTCACCGCAGAAGCAGAGTAAAAAGACACCAGGGAAATGAGTTGCTATGGGCCACGAACAGACTTTCCCCCCTCTGATTGCTCCAGTGCGCTCTCATGGCATCGAGACGGTCTGATCAGGCCATCCCGACTCCATGCCGTTGTCCGTCGTCCGTCCCCCCCCAGTACGTGCATCATCACACACTCCATAGGGAGCCCTCAGTGCTGAGATGCAATTCATCGATTCCCCGTTTAAGCATATCAGAAACAAACGGCAAAAAACCCACAACCGACTTAACTGTGGACTGTGTGGTCACACAACTGCGAGTCAAGTTCCTCTGGAGAGAATAGCCTCGCTTCCCCCCCGGTTTATCTCTCACGTGTGACCGCACCATCTAACCTACATCAGAGTTGTGTGGATTTTTAAAAGACTGAACCATGTATGAGTTCTTCGGAGGAACAAGAATGTTCTAGAAAGACAGGGCATGTTTGCATTGGGTTAAAGTGCTGTATAAAGTTACTGGGTTAGTGCATCACTGACTTAGTTTTCCCAGCATTGGCTGAGATCAAGCTGCTTACATCTTGCCAAGAAAAACAGTGTTCTATCAAAAGAAATATGGCTGTGACCTTTTCTTGCCTTGCCTTCTTTTTCTCCCAGTATGCCAAATGGAGCTGCAGACTAGGACTTTTGAGAGAAGTAGCTTAAAAATATGACTCAGGTCTTTTGTGTATCTCGTCACAAATCAGAAGCTGACAGATCTGAGCAATTTCTTTATTTTGAGAAATATGTTAGGATAGTAAAATTCCATATTGAGCTGTTCATGGGAAACAAGCAAGGAAATGCTTCTAAAATACATGGCTCGGCTCTGCTTCCATGCCCTTTTTCTGTGTGTAGTGAGTATGAATATATGAAGAATCATTACTCTAAAAATTCCATTCGTTCACAAAAAAATGAGAGTTTTCTCACTTATACTGCAAATCAATGATGAAAATCAATGTTGCTGGTGAATGTAGCTATTGAGACTGATGCCCCTAATATTTTAACTAAATACTGTTGAATTTAATACCACTGCTGTGGTACTCAAGGCAATAGAAAAAAAAGAAACATAGCTTTGTCTGACTCATTCTCTTCATTTTAGGATTAAATTAGGGCCCTTTCTGATAGTCATTTTCTTGAGGCTTAGAAATTTCAAGCCTTTTGGACATGCATGCTCCAAGACATTCCTTCTGTTGCCATTTATGAATTACATGCCAACTGGAGTAGTCCTATAACAAAGCATAATGAGACAGTCCATTTCCACTGGTAACTTTTGACTGCTTCTAAAAGACATAATCTAAATACTTACATTTTTGCCAATTATGTGGACTTCCTCTCAGGCACCAGATTGTTTGTGTGTGTATGTGTGCATATTTCTCTTTTTTAAAATGTCCTGAGAGGGTTTTCCAGAAGGCAAGCAGGTAGCCAGAACATGATTTTCAGACTGCAAAAATTAGATGCTGAATGTCTAAGAAGTCATTCCTTTAGTGTCTTACTGTCAAAGCCCAAAGGGTTGGGAACTCTGTGATACTGAGCAGTATATTAAAATCATATAGGTGAATCTTAGAACCCACCAACTTATTATTCAACAGATGCGGCTTTATCTGTTGGTCTCCAAGCACAGGGGAAGTATGCTGGCAGCAAAGCTAAAATAAAACTAGCTAAAGTTGCATAAAGAGAACATGGGACATTTTATCCTTTAATTTTAGTTTAATAGGTACTGATAGGGAGCAACATATAGAACTTAAAAAAAAAATGTTAAGAAGCAAAGAATTCCAGGATGAACACTGTCATGCATCTTAGATGTAAACAGAAATATATATAATATTTATATGCTAAGCATTTGCAAGAGAAATATATTTCTTAGAGAAGTGCTGAAACTGAGGTGCATTTTAAAAACATTTTCAGCTGCTTAAGAAAGTTCCCCTTTTGGAAATCTTGCAAAGAGAAGCTTTCCTGCCTCCCATGACTTGTGCTACACCCCCTCCCCTCCCCTCCCCTCCCCTCCCTCTGTGCCGCATTCAGGCAATAGCACCAATGTGAACCTCTTTATAGTCCCAGTGAGTTACAGAATTAGCACATGTTTTGGTATGAAAAACAGCCTATCTTCTTCACAGTAAGTTAGGCTGTGACTTAACCAATTAGATTTGGTTATGTGGTAACATCGCTTGGACAAACGTAACAACTTCAGAGGAAGGGAGGGAGATGCCTTTGCTGCAAAACAAAGAAGGGCTATTTTTCAAACAAAAAAATGGTACCGTACCTGCAACTGATTAGGCTATAAATTGGAAAAATTGGCACAAAAAAGGAAGCCTCAGTGGGTCTTTCAGGTCACCCAAGAGAGTTTTCATGCTGAAAATGTTTCCTGAAGAATGTTTGGCTCTGCCCTAGTGGTTATTAAAACAATATAAGACAACTTAATCAATGGGATACCCCTACTCCATCTTTGTATGCTGGAACTAAATCAAAGTACACTTAAGATTTTCCTCATTAGCTTCTGCTTTCCCTCCACCCAGTGCATCATGCTTGTCCTTGCACACTGGTAGAAACATGATGAAATGCAGGCTACTCAATATCACAGCTTCTGGATAATCATGCATGCATTTGCACTGCAATGTACAAGCATAATCCTGCAGTTTTCAAGGGAATGATGATTGGGTTCCAAGTGTTAATACTGCTTCTGTAGTAATCAACAGATAAGCTCCTCAATAGAAAAGAGTTCATTTGGAGATGAAAAGAGCATTCATTATTTCAAATAACCAGAGAACAAAATGGCAGCGCTTCTTCTCATCAGTATGTCCATTCTGCTCACCCCACTCTTACAGCGACTGGTTCCATCTTAATAGTGTTCACTGGCTTCACATAATCCCAGTAGGTTCGTTTTGAGGTCTGTTTCCCTCTCCAGCATCTTCTGAAGGGCACAGCTGGTCTTCAAAATAGAGGAGCTGATCCACTTCAAAACAATCACTTGCCCTGCACACCATTTTTTCCAGGTAGTCTTTGATTTCATCCTCACTTGTGTTCCGCTGTTTAGCCTCCTTGAGAAACTTGTACACTTTTTCAAAGATTTCTGCTCCCAGTTTCTGAATGGCTGACCTGCCAACAGGAGAGGAATGCAGACAAGCTAGCTGGATTATAAATAATTTATAGGAGTCTATCATTTGCTATAATTGGACAGGTATCTGGCAACGTTCTATAGCACTTGAACAAAACGGTTCTCTTTGATATTATGGGAAGAATAATGTATCATGAGACGCACATAAAAATATATGGAGAGAGACCTGACATCTAATTCAGTATGATACTTCATCATAACCCCAGCTCATGCATGAACATTTACATACCTTGTTTTATTAAAAAAAAAACCACATTAAACAATTTCCCTGAAGTACATAAAAAAAAGGTAATCATAAATCAGCTTTTGGCTGTTTATCAAATAAGAGAAGATTGCAGTTCACGGAAGAATAAAACACATTTGTCTTCCAATAACAGACCTTTCAGGCTTTTAAAATCAAGTGCATGCTAGCTTCATTAATGAAAAATATATTGCAAATATTGGTTTGCAAGAAAGGTTTGAGCTAAGAAACAGCTATAGTTGATCATTTATCCCATTCTTTCCCTAAGAAGCTCAGGGAGGCTGACATTCTTTCTTTTCAGCCTTGTAATTGTACCAGGGCTGTTTCTGCATTGGCTTTTCCCTCCATTGTTTTAACAAACCCACGTTGGATCAGAAATTCCCCTCTGTATTGCAGGCTGCTTTCACTTCCTTTGATCATAGGATTTTATGGTAACCACCACACTCCATGGCTTTCACTTCTTTTGATCATTGGGTTTTATCGTACCTTCTGCATAGATTTATGGCTGTTTTATGGCTGTTCATGGGCAACTTTGCAGCCAGTACTGCGTTGGCCCAGGGTATTTGAATGTGGTTTTGAGCTGCACTTTTCCCTCCCAGTTGAGAAACTGTGGAACGAACGCTAGATGCAGGATTGTCCTATGAGGGAGGGTAAGCCAAAAGACAACTGGCCAGTGAGATTCATGGCTGCGTATAATTTGAACCCAAATCTACACAGCCCCATCCCCACCCCAAACCAGTGCTCTCCATACTGGCTCTCAACAACTCAAACATGCATTATCTCAGTAATCCTTACAAGAGTACTACAAAAAAGAGTGAGTATAAATGGGAAATTTTCTCAGGGGAGGGTGGTAAGCAGTGGGGTACCACAGGAGTAAGTACTGGGTCTGATGCTTTTTAACTTGTTTATTAATGATTTGGAGTTGGGAGTAAGCAGTGGAGTGGCTGAATTTGCAGATGACACAAAGTTGTTCAGGGTGGTGAGAACCAGGGAGGATTGTGAGGCACTCCAAAGGGATCTGTCGAGGATGGGCGAGTGGGTGTCAACGTGGCAAATGGGGTTCAGTGTGGCCAAGTGCAAAGTGATGCACATTGGAGCCAAAAATCCTAACTATAAATACACATTGATGGGATCCAAACTGGCAGAGACTGACCAAGAGAGAGATCTTCGAGTCGTAGCAGATAACTCAATGAAAATGTCTCAACAGTGTGCAACTGCAATATGAAAGGCCAACATTATGCTAGGGATTATTAGGAAGGGAATGGAAAACAAATCAGCCAGTATCATAATGCCCCTGTATAAATCAATGGTGCGACCCCATTTGGAGTACTGTGTACAGTTCTAGTCACCACACCTCAAAAAGGATATTATAGCATTGGAAAAAGTGCAGAAAAGGGCAACTAGAATGATAAAAGGGTTGGAACACTTTCCCTATGAAGAAAGGTTAAAACGCTTGGGGCTCTTTAGCTTGGAGAAACAACGGTTGAGGGGTAACATGATCGAGGTTTATAAGTTTATGCATGGGATACAGTCAGTTGAAAAAGAAGTACTTTTCTCCCTTTCTCACAGTACAAGAACTTGTGGGCACTCAATGGAATTGCTGAGCAGTTGGGTTAGAATGGATAAAAGGAAGTACTTCTTCACCCAAAGAGTCATTAACACATGGAATTCACTGCCACAGGAGGTGGTGGCGGCTACAAGCATGGACGGCTTCAAGAGGGAATTAGATAAACATATGGAGCAGAAGTCCATCAGTGGCTATTAGCCACAAGGTATGGATAGGAACTCTCAGGCTGGAGTAAGTGATGCTCTGTATTCTTGCTGCTTGGGGGGGGCAACAGTGGGAGGGCTTCTGGTGTCCTGACCCCACTGGCGAACCTCCTGATGGCACCTGGGATTTTTGGCCGCTGTGTGACAGAGTGTTGGACTAGATGGGCCATTGGCCTGATCCAACACTGGCTTCTCTTATGTTCTTATGCTGTTATTCCCTTCTTGCAGAGGAAGGGCTCAGGCTGTGAGCACAGTAGTTTGCTCACAACTATGCAGTGAGGGGAGATGTGAACTGGGACCTCCTGTATTAACCACTTACCCTATATCAGAAAACACACACACTTCCCGACATGAGATCAGAATCTTCAGCTTGGATCCCCACCTGAACTAGAATCCTATCAATTAATACTATGAACTGCATTGCAATAACCAAGGGCAGCCTTTAGTCAAAGATCCTGGAAAAGCTGAGCCTGAAAGTATATCCTATTAGCCAGTTCCATGCTTTTAGGGTTCTTTCACACTTTGCAGGATATGTGGCAAGACTGGCAAACATATTGAACATATATGCCACTAAATTTTGATAATTCAAGATATTTTTGTACAACCCAAATCAGCAAGGGGCCTGGTTAGGGGCTGCATGTAATCCCATGCTTTTATCCTAACAGTTGGCAAATGATCTCAAAATGTGGATGAGTGGCCTGGGAAACAGTCCTACAAATAGTCTTGAGAGAGTTGATATGCCCTCCCATGCTCCAGTGTCCTGAAATGTGGATGCTACAGGGTCATAGTCAGTACATGCAATTTGCTTTTAATTTTTAAAAATACTTTCCAGGAAGAGCACTTTTCAGCCCTACTGCTTGAGTGCTTTCAAAACCCTTTAAAAGAAAAATAGATGGAGAATGTAAGGAGGGAACCCCTCCTCAGCAGACACACTTGGCCATTTCAGAACCTCTTTGCGTTTTTGCTTTTTTTTTTTTACTTGAAGCATGAGCTCTCCTTCCACTACCACCTTTCCTGAAAATTACCCCTTTAAAAGTATGCTTTAATTTGCTATGAAAAATAAAGAGATTCTCTGTGGTTGCTGAGTCAATTATGTATCACAGTGGAGTAACAATATGAAAGCACCAGAATAATAGCATAGTGTACTTAGGCATTTGACAGGCAGAAACAATCACCCTTCTTTGGTGCCATTGGAGAGAGCATTAACCAGCATATTGAAACAAACTGTGAATTACTCCATAGTTGCAAAAATATTAACTCTGTTCATAAAGTCTAAACACGGTCTACTTAAGCTAGGGCTGCCAGGTCCCAACAACGTGCCAGCAAGGTGCGAGACAGAACTTTCCGGGAGTGGGGACGAGCAATGCAACATGCCTGTGTCACCAGGAAGTGATGTAGGCACATCGGAGACATCAGGTGGTGATGCTCTGGGTTTTGGGCAAAACTCTATGGTAGAATTAGCTACAAATCATAGAGATCTTCGTCGTGGTCTCTGTGTAGTCCCACACATGGGTTGGGCGCCTGCGCACGACCTCGTTCGGAGAAACTTCTAGAGCTTTTCCTCAGAAGAGCTTTTGGCGGGCTCTCCTCCCGCCCTGGGGGAGGAGACATGCACTGCGCATGCCCAGAGCGGGAGAGAGAGCCGCCTCCCACTCAGTTCTTCTTCGACCGCCTTCGTGTTCACACCTCGTTCCTGTCGTTCCTCCATTTACCTCAGCTGAGTATATCTTTCTTCGCTTTCTTTTTCCATCTGTTTCTTTCTCTTCTAAAAAATATTTTTTTTAAAAAAATCTTTGTCTATCTCTCTTCCCCCCCCTCCTTTCTTTGGAGGGTGGGTGGGGATTTTTGTATGGGAAAGACTCAATTCTTTAAGGTCTGTCGTCGTTGCCCTGCTAAAATTCCATCCAACGACGGGCACGACCTTTGCTTAGTTTGTTTGGGTGAGGCCCATAGAGTAGATTCTTGCCCTCATTGCGCGAGTTTCACTCGTCAGGCTTGCCGTAATCGAGAGGCTAGGCTCAAAGCTCTTCTTGTTGAATCGGCTCTGCGTCCCGCAATGTCTTCGGGAGCTTCCCAGGTCTCGGTAGCCAAGAAATCGGACACCTCCTCGAAGGCACCGAAACAGAAACCTAAGCGGGCTGAAGATAAGACCCCTTCGAGGTCGAAGACCACGCCCTCTGCTTCGGTTTCGAAAGTGGACCCCATCATCGTGACTGGGTTGTCGATGTCGATGCCGGCCCTTGCCTCTACATCTCATCAGTCTGCGGCTCGACAACAGACTCCGCAGCACCCCCACTCGTCACCTACGGGGACGATACCGTTGGGCCAGTTGACCAGATCGCCTCCGCACCTGTCTCCGCGAACAGGCTCCCGGTCTCCACGGAGGCGCTCCACTACCCCGATCCACACTTTGGACGAGGGTCTGGTTGTGCACCGCCATGCTCGGTCCCGATCTCGACTTGGTTGTCGATGCCTGATCCGTAGGCAATCCCCGTCGTCGTCTGATTCCGCCTCTGACCAGCAATGCTGGTCCTGCGAAGACCGTCGGGAGCGTCCGGATGCGGCCTATTATTATTCGAGGTCTCCGACACTGGAGAGACACCGCTATGACCGAATCCAGCATTCGGAACGCGGAGATCAGGCCCACGCCCCTGACCGCCCTCGGCGCTCGGCATCTGTGGCCTCGGCTCATTCTGCCTCTCGGGAACAGCCTTCTGATCTTCCCAGAAATCGGGACGCCCCAAGGAGTTCCCCAATGGAACCTCGACACCGTCCTGCCGTCAACCATCCGGTCGTGGACCTTGTCCAGCCCCGATCCTCCTCTCCTATGTCGATCTCGGACGGGTCGGATTCGGCGGAGTTCGATCCCGAGGTCTCTCGAATCGAGGACGAGCACCGACGCTCGGGGTCGATTTCCCCTACGGAAGGCCCTAAGGCATTTTTGGAGCTCGTTACCAGGATGGCGACTGCCCTCCAAGTTCAGGGCTTTACGGAGTCCCCAGCAGTGACCGACGTCGTTCACCGATTGGTCCAGGCTGATCTTCCTCCGTCTCCCGTCTTGCCTTTGCTGCCTGTCCACCTTTCTATGTTGAAAGAGTCATGGGAACACCCGGCTTCGATCCCTCCGGTTTCGAGGCACTATGATGGGTTGTACAGGATCCAGGATGCTCCTGGCAAATTCCTCCTTTCTCAGCCACCACCGAACTCCATGGTGGTTCACTCTTCTTCGAAATCGAGGCAGCCTGCTCGCCAGTCCACGCCCCCTGACCGTGAGGGTCGTAAACTGGATCTTCTGGCCAAGAAGATGTACTCTCTGGCCTCCATGAATCTCCGGGTCGATACTTATCTGTCGTATTTATCTGCTTACGCATTCAACGTTGCCAATGCAATTCGCCCTGTCCTGGAGTTTGTTCCGGAAGAGCACCGTCCCACTCTCTCGGCTGCCTTGTCTGAGGTTTGTGCCATATCAAAGCAACAAATCAATTCCGTTCGTCATGCAGTCAGCTGCTCCTCTAAACTCCTGGTGTCTTCTGTCGCTCTACGGCGTCATGCCTGGCTCCGGGGCACCTCCCTACAACCGGACGTCAAGTTCCGTGTAGAAGACCTCCCCTTTGACGGAAACGGCCTCTTCCACTCCACCACCGACAAAGTGTTGAAGGCTGTTGATGAGAGTCGTAAGCAGGCCCGAAACCTTGGAGTCTCGGCTGCACCTTACCGTCCCAGAAACCGTTCCTGGAAACCTTCCGGCTCCAGGCGATACCTATCTCCGGTACCTCACTCCCAATGGAGGAGGAAACCGTACGACTCCCGTCCTCCTTCCAAACACCGTTCCCAACCCACCAAAAAGCTGCCGCAGCCTAAGCAGTCTGTTTGACTGTCCCCACCGTCTCTCTCCAATGTCGTTCACTCCTTCCGTCCGTACCCGCCTCTTCCCCTTTCTACCAGCCTGGGAAGAAATTTCAACCGACTCTTGGGTCCTCACCATCCTGCGGGTCGGGTACGCCATAGAGTTCGTTTCGCCTCCGATCCTCCCACACTTTGTCGTCACGCCTCCAGACCCCCTCCTCGATCTCGAGGTTTCTGCTCTCCTTGCCAAGGGGGCCATCGAGGTCGTCCCGGAGGCGCAACGAACTCTCAGCTTCTACTCGAAGTATTTCCTGGTCCCCAAGAGGGACGGCGGCTTCAGACCAATTATGGACCTTCGGGATCTCAACCGTTACATTCGGTATCAGAAATTCCGAATGGTCACTCTGCAGTCGATCCTTCCTCTCATTCCACGGGCAGCGTGGCTCGCGTCAGTCGATCTTCAAGATGCATACTTCCATGTCACGATCCGTCCCCAACATCGGCGGTTTCTCCGGTTCGCCGTTGGAGATGCCCACTACCAGTACAGGGTGCTTCCCTTCGGCCTTTCTACAGCTCCACGGGTGTTCACCAAGCTGATGGCTGTGGTGGTGGCCGAGCTCCACCGACGGGGAGTCACTCTTTATCCTTACATCGACGACTGGCTTCTCGTAGCTCCAACGCCAACTCAGTTGCTCCACGACACTCGGGAGACTCTCTCCCTCCTCCGTGCTCTTGGCCTTTGCGTCAACCACGCCAAGTCCTCCCTTCAGCCCCTCCAAATCCTTCGATTCCTCAGGGCTCGACTCGACACCAACCTCGAAGCGGCTTTCCTTCCGGAGTCCAGGGCTTCCGACATTCGGGCGATGGTGTCCGCCTTTCAGACGTGTCCCCAAAAATCCGCCCGTTTGGTCATGAGGTTTCTGGGTCACTTTGCCTCTACGGTGTTCGTTGTCCGCAACGCCCGGTTGAAGATGCGGCCGCTTCAGCTCTGGCTCCTACGAGCCTTCGATCCCCTCCGGAGGCCTTGGCACACGGTTCTGTCGATCCCACAAACCGTCCTCGCCTCCCTCGAGTGGTGGGCTCAACCTGTCCACCTCCTGTCCGGGATGCCATTTCGTCCTCCTCCTCCCGACTTGTTGTTGACCACGGACGCTTCCCTCTCGGGTTGGGGAGCCCGGAGCGGAACGCTTACTGTTCAAGGGTCTTGGTCTGCTCGAGAGGCAGCTCGCCACATAAATTACCTCGAGTTGCAAGCAATTTACCTGGCCCTCCGGTCTTTTCTTCCGACCCTCCGAGGCCGTGTCGTCCAAGTGGCTTCCGACAGCACCACGGCTGTTTATTATGTCAACAAACAGGGCGGCACTGCCTCTGTCCGTCTCTGCACCTTGGCGATAGACCTCTGGTCCTGGTGCCTCCGCCACTCCATCACGCTCTCGGCGATTCATATTCCCGGGGATCAGAATGTCGATGCGGACCGGTTGAGTCGTTCTGCCTCATCGGACAACGAATGGTCCATTCCCCTCCGGTATCTTCGGCCTCTGTTTCGGGAGTTCGGTCACCCATCTGTCGACGGCTTCGCGTCCGTCGACAATGCTCGATGTCGCCTGTTTTTCAGCAGGGGTTCCCCGTCTGCTCGGTCGCTCGGGGATGCCTTTCTCCACAAATGGAACAGAACCCTGTTTTATCTGTTCCCTCCGTTCCCTCTCATCTCTCGAGTCATGCAGAAGATTCGTGCAGACCGCACCTCCTGCATTCTGATCACTCCGTGGTGGCCACGCCAGGTCTGGTTCCCGCACCTGCTTCAACTCTCCTGTCGATCCTTCCGCCCCCTCCCTGTCGTCCCAGATCTCCTTTCTCGGGCCCGAGGGAGAATCATCCATCCCAATCCGGGATTTTTCAAATTAACGGCCTGGAATATCCAGCCCTAGACTTCCCGCCTCAGGTCTCTGAGATCCTCCTGAATGCTAGGAAGCCTTCTACTCGACGTTCCTATCGGTTCAAGTGGAACAGATTCCAATCCTATGCTACTGATCACTCCTTCGATCCAATTCGATCATCTCTCCGTGAGATCTTCGCCTACATTGTGCATTTGAAGGATGCGGGCCTGGCATACTCGCCCTCATCCAAGGCTCGTCAGTGTTCTCCCACCGTCTCACCAAGACGTTCCTCAAGGGTCTTCTTCGCATGTGCCCGCCTAGGAAACCGTTGGTGCCTTCCTGGAGCTTGTCTCTAGTCCTTTCTCAGCTCATGGCTAAACCGTTCGAGCCGATGGCTACCGCCGACCTCAGGTTAGTGTCCTGGAAGACGGCCTTTCTCGTAGCCATTACCACTGCACGCAGAGTAGGGGAGCTAGCTGCCTTTAGGGCCGATCCCCCCTATACCGTTTTTCATAGGGAGAAGGTGGTCCTTAGAACAGATCCTTCCTTCCTCCCTAAAGTCATCTCTGCCTTTCACCTCTCTCAGTCGTCTGTTCTGCCTACATTCTTCCCGAACCCGACTGATGCCTCTCAGAGAGCCCTGCACTGTCTAGATGTGCGCAGAGCGCTCTCTTTCTATCTACACAGGACACAGCCCATACGTAAATCTCCTCGGCTGTTCCTGGCTTATGGCCCCCCTCACGCGGGGGAACCCATTTCTTCTCAACGTCTCTCTAAGTGGGTGACTTCCACCATAGCCCTTTGCTATGAGCTGGCGCGTCAACCCGTTCCTACCTGTCTCACTGCCCATTCCACTCGGGCGGTGTCGACGTCCACCGCTTTCCTGGCCGGTGTCCCGTTGGAAGACGTCTGTGCGGCTGCTACGTGGTCCTCGGCATCGACCTTCGTGACCCACTACGCACTCGACGTCCGAGCTCGGCGGGATGCTGCCTTTGGTCAGACGGTGCTGTGATCTCTCTTCGCTTGATCCTGGTACACCCTCAGGTAGGACCCGTGGGTGATTTGTTTTGATGGCGATGCTGTGTCTTAACCAGTATTTTTGTGTCCTTTGCAGCTGCCAGCTCCCTCCTCCAACTGGTTCAGCTCTTGTAATCACCCATGTGTGGGACTGCACAGAGACCACGACGAAGATAAACAGGTTGCTTACCTGTAACTGATGATCTTCGAGTGGTCATCTGTGCAGTACCACAATCCCACCCAGCCTTCCCCACTGCTGGCATCTCCAGATGTCCTGTTTTGGATTCTTTGGCCTTGACAGTGGCGGTCGAAGGAACTGAGTGGGAGGCGGCTCTCTCTCCCGCTCTGGGCATGCGCAGTGCATGTCTCCTCCCCCAGGGCGGGAGGAGAGCCCGCCAAAAGCTCTTCTGAGGAAAAGCTCTAGAAGTTTCTCCGAACGAGGTCGTGCGCAGGCGCCCAACCCCATGTGTGGTACTGCACAGATGACCACTCGAAGATCATCAGTTACAGGTAAGCAACCTGTTTTTCTGCCCCAAAAACAGACCATCGCCACCCAACGTCCCTGATGTGCCTACATTACTTCTGGGTAACATATACACATCACTGTTATTTCCAGCTTCTCAGAGGTAAAAGGAGTAATTTGGGGGGGAAGCACCTGAAAGTGAGAGAAAGTGAAAGTGGCTACCATAACCTAAGCATTAAACAGACATATAATCACATTTGTCGAATGCCACAGATTTGGTCATTTTGGTAATGCTAGAATGCATTCTTTAAAAGATGTATACAAATTAAATCGCAGATGTCATTCTCTACTATTGGTACAGTTTTGTAACAATGTTCATGACTTCTAAAAAGACTCATTTATTAGAAAATTAGTGTGTGCTGAATCAGACCGGTGGCCTGCCTAGTCCAGCACACAGCAGCCACAGCAGCCACATGGGTGTTCTGGAGGGCCAGACCAACAGCGCACAGAGGCTGAGGCCTTTCTCCCAGCACCCATATTCAGAGGTCTGCTGTCTCTGCATGTGACGGTTCCCTTTAGTTACCATGATCAATAGCCCTTGATGGAAGTCTTTCCCATGAGTCTGTCTAACCCCTTTTTAAAAGCCATTTATGCTCATGGCCATCACTATGAGCACTGCCAGAGAACTGCACAATTTAATTACTCATTGGTTAAATAAGTGTTTCCTTTTGCATGTTCTGAACATATTTCTCAACAACTTCACTGGGTGCCTCTGAGTTCTAGTGTTGGAGTAGGAGAGGGAGAAAAGCTCCCTCTATGCACTTTCTCTACCCCATGCATAGCTCTATAAACCTCTCCTACATCTCCCCTTACCTGTCTTGTTTCTAGACTGAAACATCCTAGACTCTTCAACCTTTCCTCACAGGAAAGGTGCTCCAACCCCTTAATCATTTTGGTTGCCCTCTTCTGTTCTTTTCCCAGCTCTGCAATAACCTCTTGGAGATATGGCGACCGGAACTGCACACAGTATTCCAAAGGAGACTACATCGTAGCTCTATACAAGGGTGTTACAATATTGGCCATTTTGGTTTTAGTTTTGTTCCTAATAATCTCTACCATGGAGTTTGCCTCTTTTACTGCTGCCATAGACTAGGCTGACATCTTCATCAAGCTTTCCTCTACAGTCCCAAAGATCTCTTTCAGTATTAGTCTCAGACAGTTCAGAATCTATCAGCATATATTACCAATTAGGATTGTTTGTTCCAATATGTATCATTTCACACTTCTCCATGCTGAACTTCATTTGCTATGTTGTTGCCCACTCACCCAATCTGGAGAGATCCTCCTGTAGCTCTTCAAAATCTCCCCTGGTTTTCACCATCCTGGGCATGGTATTATCTGCAAACTTGGCTACTACACTACTCACCCCCCCCCAATTCCAAATAATTTATAAACAAATTAAATAGCACCAGTCCCAACAGCAATCCTTGTGGGACCCACTGCTCACTCCCCTACATCACAAGAACTGTCAATTTATTCCTGCCACTGAAGCCATTTTTAATCCACAAATGGGCCCACCGTTTTATCTCATGATTGCTAAGATTACACAGCAGTCTTTGATGAGATACTTTATCAAAGCTTTTTGGAAGCAAGTATATAATATCAGGTCGCTGCTGTCTACATGCCTGTTCACTTTCTCAAAGAACCCTGAAAGGTTGGTGAAGCAGGACTTTCCTTTGCAGAAGCCATGCTGATTTTTCCCTCAGTAGATTTTGTTCCTCAAATTGCTTAATAATTCTTTGCTTTAGTAACAGTTTCTATTAATTTACCTGGAATGGATGTTCGGCTGACTAGCCTATGAGTTCCTGGATCCCATCTGGACCCCTTTCTAAACAATGGGGTGACATTGGCTACTTTCCAGACATCCAGCACTGAGGCTGATTTTAGCAAAAAATTACATATGCTGGTTAGTAGATCAAGTAGAAATCCAGCTTCCCCCACCCCATGTTCAGCACAGGATATAAATAATTCCTGTGAACATGAGCCCCAGTGTGTTAATTCTATATCCTCTCCTCTGTGTGAAACACTGCATGTAGTCTGCTGAAAGAGAACAGTCGTTGGGAATATATAGAACACTGAAATTAATCAAGCACTATGATGCTTGATTTGTCATGGAGGGAGTAAAAGACCATCAGCTCTGCCACGCTATCACAGACATATTTCCAATAGTATTATTATTATTATGAAGGCTGTAATTTAACCAAAGAGACTTCATAACGTGCTTGTTACAAGGAATGGACATGGAACTGAAATGAGTTCCGCATGAGACCTTGCGACTGCAGCCATGATTAAAATGATTCAAAACAAAGATGAAAAGGAGATAGTCTCATGTGTTTCTTTCTGTTTGCATGTCATGCACACACATGAAGCTGAATCAGACCACCAGTCCATCAAGATCAGTACTGATTACCCAGACGGGCAGCAGCGCTCCAGGGTCTCAGGTAGAGGTCTTTTGCATCACCCACTACCTGGTGCTTTCAACTGGAGATGCCAGGGACTGAATCGGGGACCTTCTGATTGCACAGCAGATGCTCTACCGTTGACCCACGGCCCCCTCCCCTATATCAAAATGGAATGTGTTGCATTAAAATGAGGCAGACCATCCTCTGCTTTATATCAACACAGCAATCAGCAGACAATTGATAGTGGATGGGTGGGCAACTTCTGACCCTCCCCTGTTCAGTTCTTCTGGGTCCTCACTATGCCAAGAGGCAGACTGCTGACCCACATGACCAGATGTATGATAAATGTCACATTGCCTATAAAATTTACTGATGACAGTAAAGCTCAGGAAGGTAACCCCTCACTCAAAGCCTTTTTTGTACTCTGGAGATCTGTGCTGGAGATGTGTCTTCCTCAATCTACTTCCTTAATCCGTAGAATAAATTCACTGCTAGCTGAGTCCTGTGCATCTCATCCAAAGATTAATGAAATTTCTAAGTGTATATGTGGTGCCAATGTGCACAGGCTTTCTAATTACTTCAGAATCAAGGATAACACTTTCTAAAATACTGGGGCATGTGTGAAGACTTGCCTCTGTTACAGAAGTGAGCAAGCAGTCCTTACAGGTACAGGAACTCTATCCAAGAACGTGAGCTCAAGCATATGCGTCTAAAACAGACTGCTATAGTTAGTTAGTCAATTAATCAGATTCAGGTGGGATGCCGTGTTGCTCTGAAGGAGCCAAACAAAGTCTGAGTCCAGTGGGGGCACCTTTAAGGCCAACAAAGTTTTATTCAAGGCATAAGCTTTCATGTGCAAGAACACTTCAATTCAATTTCAATAACCTTTAATGGCATAAAATATGATAAAATACAAAGATGATCTTACATAAATAAAAGTCGAAATGGGAGTGTTACTGTTCAGAGAAAACAATATCAAAGAATAACAATAGACGGCAAAATTAATCAAATATTCTCTGCCCTAGCCTTAGAAATGTGATTACCCTTATGCAGCACAATAGCCAAATACTCAGCCACACGTTATGTCACTTTGATGGATTTATCAGGCGCTGTAGCTGAAGAAGTGTGCTTGCACACAAAGCTTAAACCTTGAATAAAGCTTGGTTGGTCTTAAAGGTGCCATGGGACTCAAAACTTTAGTTAATTAATCAGTTAGATTAATTGGTTAAAAGCATTTTCATAATTTTAAAAGGTGTCTCCAATTAACTCAACAACAGGTTTTAAAATTAAAATATTTCATATTCATATATACATATATATATATATATATATATATATATATATATAACATATACATATATAATGTATGTATACAAGTGGGTGGCAGGCAGAGGGATTCCTCCTTCTTGAACAGTAGGGGATGCCTCATCTATGATGGTGCCTCCTATAACATGTGAGGGATTATTTTTACTTTTTTAAAAGTTAGAACAATTGATACATACTTTTATGCACATTGTACTGATTAATGTTCCTATAACCCATACATAAGTGCTCTCCAGCCACAACCATCACAACTCTGGCAAAGGGCTTTCAAGGCAAGTGAGAAGCAGAGGTGGTTTGCCATTGCCTTCCTATGATTTTATCTCCATTTATCTCCAAGAGTTCGCTATTGCAATAAGCAATGAATGCTTTTGTAGCGCGCTTTAAACCAGTTGGACTTCAGGAGAGCAAGACGAAGTTGTCAGCATATAGCGAGGTGGACACTGGGCGATTTCCCAGACAAAGTGCATGGGTGGAGATGCATTGCAAGCTTGGAGCAAAGTTGTTTAAATGTAGGTTGAATAAATGAGGTACAAGGACACAGGCCTGGCGGACACCTCTTTGGATAGGTATTTGATTTGATATAGATCCCAATTTGTTTAATTTAACACATAATGAATTTTCAGAATAGAGGTTGATTATTAGCTTTAACAGTCTCTTGGGTAGATGTGCAGCATTTAGCTTGTTCCACAGCTGTTAATGGGACACAGAATCAAAGGCAGCCTTTAAATCAAAGAATACTGCATATAGGGAACCGGGTGTGTCTAACATGTTACAGGGCAGGTGGTAATACATGATCACACATTGCAACACACTGCCAATGGCCCAGAAGAAGGGCCGTTTCCTTAAGATACCTCCAGATCAGAGCTTTTGTGACCGTCCTTTGGCAGTGGTTGATTCATTGTCCCATACCCTTTTCTGCTGTCCAAAGTATGCAACAGCCAGAGAGAGATTTCTTAGGAGATGGCTACTGAAGT
Source organism: Gekko gecko (assembly GCA_029375565.1). NCBI lineage: Eukaryota > Metazoa > Chordata > Lepidosauria > Squamata > Gekkonidae > Gekko > Gekko gecko. The sequence goes on from JAPDNY010000011.1 coordinate 37,869,350, forward strand.
ATTATGCCATTCCTGACAGCTCAAGATTAGGATTACTTCTGAGTAGCCTCTGCAAAAGCTGCATTGTGGACATGGCAAACTTCTGTTTTACTGTGATTTTTAATTCTTAAATTTGTTTTTTTTATAGTGTATGGCCTATAGGCTGTTAAACTTGAATAAACTTAAACGTGAAACTTCTTATGCAGAGTCTTCCTATACCATGCCTCTCCCACCCCTCCACCCCCCATTATATAAGGTGGTGAGAGCCATGATCCCTAGACCCTTTGGGTCCTTTGCTTTTTCTTCTGTTAGCCTCAGAGAGACTCAGTATTCTCTCTCTCTCTCTCTCTCTCTCTCTCTCTCTCTCTCTCTCTCTCTCTCTCTCTCTCTCTCTCTCTCTCTCTCCTTAGTGTGGTTCTTTGCAGTATGCTGCTCTTATCAGATGTACATCTCTATCTACCCTCTTGTTAACCAGGTCTACAAGTAATGTTCAATGAATTTGCATTGCTGTCGATGAACTGAATTTCTGTGCTCGCAATGGGGAACTCCCAGGCAAAAACCATGGCCAAGAGAAAATCAGCGCTTCAGTAACCTTATCATGCGTTACTGATCTGACAAATTCAGTATTGCATAGCAAGGTGGGAGGGGAAGATGTCTGCAGACAAAATGAAATAATGTTGTCATAGCGAAGTCCAGCTTGGCAGAATGGAATATTACAATAGTGATCGCTGAAGCAACAAACTAGCAGGTGAAATTTAGTGTGGCTGAGAGAGTTGCCAGCTCTGGGCTGGGAAGTGCCTGGAGATTTTGGGGGTGGAGCCTGAGGAGGGTGGGGTTCGGGAGTGTAGTGTATCCATGGGGAAACATGGACTCGGGGCAACCATGTGCTCGGACCGGTTCGGACCGATCCGCCATGCGGCCAGGCAAAGGGCCTGAGCTTCATTCCTTTAGACAATAGATTGTAGGCTCCTCGCATTCTTCCAATCGGGGAGCCCGGGGTAACTCAATTAACTGTAAATAGCAAATCACGGGTGGTTGTGTGTGTTTGGGGTGTGGGTTCACTTGGGAATAAAAGCCGGCCTGCGAGCCAGCTTAGTTGTCTTGTTCCTGTCCTAATAAAGTATGTGAGAGCTGAAATCACTCGTCAGTCTCAGGACTTTTCAGGGAGGGACCGCACTGGTATATAATGGCCACAGAGTCCACCTTCCAAAGCAGCCATTTTCTCCAGGTGAACTGATCTCTGTCACGTGGAGATTAGTTGTCATCCCAGGAGATCTCCAGCCAACACGTGAAGGTTGGTAACACTAGATGCTGAATACAAAAAAGGTGCATAACGGCTGTGGTCACACGCACAAGATAATGTGGGGGGTGGAGGAGGCTATTTGCTCCATAGCAATTTGACCCACATTTGCGCGATCACACAGTCCATGGGTGCTGGTAATTTGTAACAGGAAGAACTACATAGTGGAAGTATGTCCATCACTAGCCATTAGTTAAGATGGAGGCTGCCACCACTTCATGTTATTCTTGCCTAGTGAGGACAGTCACTGTCAATAGCCCAGGTTTGTGCATGTGATACTCAGAGGCTTGGGAGACACACGTGACTCTTTACATGCCACCTGTGGCTCATCTGAACACTATTTCCCCAGTGCAGCACCCACCCTATTTTCCAGGAAAGGGGTTAAGGTCATTGCACAGTAGGGCTTGTGGTTGGCCAGCGGTTTCCACCTTGAAACAGCTACCAGCACAGAGACTGGAGGACAGGTAAACTGTGAGCCTCTCTGAGATGTGGGCCTCGTGCTGGGGATGAAAGTAAGGGGTCCATCCTGTCCAACAATCCCCTGTATCCATCTTCACAGTGTCTGTACTATCATCCTGGGCAGCAGCCAAAAGAAGAGCAAGCTGGCCACAGAAAAGAGAGAGTACAACCCCCCCCCACCACCGGGACAGCCATCCAGGAAAAGAGCAAACTGGCCACAGTGGAGCGGTGCTAGTTTTACCATGAGAAGCTTTTCCATGACGAGCATGCTCTCCTCCAGGTGTCTTGGAAATCATACTGTCTTTGCCTGAACTGCTGTGCCTCACACTAAGAACCAAAACAAATGTGACAGAGAACTCATGCTCAGAAATATGGTCATAGTTATATATTTAATATTAATAGTTACTAATGTACGTGTGTGTTTGATGGCACACTGGCACACATTGTATACACATACAGCTTATAGTATGTGTGTGTTTGGTGGCACGCAGGCCATACTGTACTAATGTGGCTCTTTTGGCTGATAGTACTTGTGAATGTGGATCTCTGCAAACTGCAGAGCGAGTACTACTCAGGGCCGGCCCCGCCCCCCAAGCCCCCCAGCTCCAGCGCCTCGCCCAGGTGCCCGGCCAACTGCAGCGCCCACCAGGGCCAGGGCCCGAAGAGCTCGGCACGCAGACCGTAGCCAAGGGCCAGGCAGGCAGCAGCAACGGGGGCAGCCAGCAGGGCGAAGAGGCCATGGGCCACCAGCAGCAGGAAGGGTGCCCGGGCGCGGGGCCAGTCCGACTGCAGCGGCACCGGGAGGGGTAGGCCGGGTGCCTGGCAGGGGCAACGGTGCCGCTGTTCTCCTTGGAGCGGGTGGATCCCGCCTCTGCCCCGGCTCCAGACCGCAGAGAGAGGCTCAGGTGATACCAGCCAGCCCTTTGCTGGGAGTCGCCTTCGGAGGAGACTTTCGCTGAGATCCAAGCCCTGAGCGGGAACACTGGCCAGCGGGGGTGGGGGGTGTCGTAAAAATGCCACCACGGCGCAGCACCCCCTTTCCTCCTGCCACCTGTCCCCCCTCCGGTTTATTTCCAGGCATCTGAGGGCAGCATAAGGAAAAACAGACTCGAATGGCCAGGGGCAGGCAGCTGGACTTCCTTTTTCCAGGCCCCACCTGGAGGTTGGCAACCCCATGATTGGCAGGCTCACACTGGGGGGGGGGCGCCAGAAGGTAGCCCTGCCTAGGGCGCAAAAACCCTAAGGCCGGCCCTGGTACTACTGATCAAAATACAACACCAGAAATAGCTGAAAGTGTTCCCTCTAAGTTGAGTTAGTGTGAGCTAGCTCACAGTTTTTTAGCCTCCAGCTCACACGTTTCTGTCTTAGCTCAGGAAGGATGGCTCCAGAGCAAACTAATTTATGCAGCAGCCAAATCACTTGCTCACAACTTTAATGCCAGTAGCTCACAAAGTTGAATTTTTGCTCACAAAACACCACAGCTTAGAGGGGGCATATACTTCCATGGAAGTATGTACTAATGTGTTGTTAAATGGTACAGGTCACTGGAAGTAAAAACTAGGGGAGTTCCCATATCTCAGACTGTAGGGCACCTTCTTTGTCTGAAGAAAAGGCTAGCCTACATGTGACTGTTTTACATGCTCGGCTGAATTCAGATCAGGTGCCGGGGAGGCGGGGCTCATCCCTGCCACATGGCTTTCCTAAGTTGAAACAGCCCCATGGGCACTTTTTGCCCCATTGTGTGGCTATATATGCAGATGCCCCATCCTCCCAGGTATCACAGTCCTGATATGAATCAGGCCATGAGGCACTTGGGGGAAGTAATTTTTTTTAAAGGTCACACCTAGTTTGAGCCTCAGTCCCCAGCATCTCCAGTGAGTGGATTTCAGAGAGCAGGTGCTGCCCGAGACCCTGGAGAGCCACTGCCAGTCACAGTAGCCAGTACTAAGCAACTTGGGATCTGACTCAATAGGCAGGTTAATATGTCCAAGTAGGTTCACTGCACTTATAATTCAGGCTTTTTAAAAGGTTCGCTACAAAAATTTGCTGTTCCAAGGAGGCTGTACTTGCTTTCCTGAAAAGAAGTCTGATCACTGGAAATATTTCATGAACAAGAATTGCTCTAAAGTATTCCTACGGAAATCTGCATTAAAACTTCTTTCAAGTTCAAGACCAGCAAAATCACTCACATCAGGATAATTTAGAAAGTCCAAAAATTAATTGGACCTCTCAACTGGACTCTTGTACCACCTCACTACAGAAATGCAGAATTCTCCTTCGCTGGCTGGGCTGTCAGCTACTCTTGAAGATCATGCGGTGCTCAATCAATTACTTCAGTATGACCTTTCTTTCTGAATTTTTTAAAAAGAAATAATACATTTGATGCCAACGTCACACACGCAAGAGGCTTATATACATAGCCCCTTATGCCTCTTAAGCAATAGATGCTTGGCCATTCATGAAGGCAGAACAAAAAGCTTCTGCAGCTTCTGAAAGACAATTTTACTTATGCTCAGCAGGTAACACCAAAGCTTTTTGCCTGATCCTGGCTTGCTGCTGAGTGGAAGACACTGGAAGCTGAATGAGAGGCATTCACTGCTGTGCTGCAAGTTTTTCATTTACTTAAATTTTGCTCTATGAAAGCTTTTCCATTTTATCCATCTACATGGGATTGAATTTTTAAAACACAGTATAAAGTTCACTGCCATTAAACTCTGACTTATTGTATGTGTTCTCAGGTTCTTTGTAAAGAACATGAAACACTCTGTATTTAGAGTCATTTTCTTCCTTTTAGTGCTTTTACTGCTTTTGATTCCATCATAATGAAACATATGAATGCTACGCCTATTATGCATTTATTCTTTTGCTCCTTGACAGGCATGCATGAAGGCCCAGATCACGAAGCTGCAAATGAGTCCCAAGAAGAACGGGGATGCCCATAAATGGTTGCTGTTCCAGGAATACAAGGTTCCTATTAATGCATGAGATTGCCAATAATAAGGCGACACACACATCACTTCTAAAAGGCCACAGGTTAGACACCACAGAACTTTCTCCCTATAATGGTGTCATTTTCCTCCAGTGCAAGAAGCCAGTTCTTCCTCTGCTGCAAAAAGCTCTTCCACTAGTGCAAGGCTCCTGGTACTGATGCCCACAGGCACAGACCGCTTTAAGAAGGGATTAGACAGACCTGTACCTGAAGGAAGGTGGCATGGTTTAGCCCAATCTCATCAGATCTCAGAAGCTAAGCGGGGTTGGCTCTTGGAAGGGAAACCACCAAGGAAAAAAACAGGTTGCTTACCTGTAACTGATGATCTTCGAGTGGTCATCTGTGCAGTACCACACATGGGGTTGGGCGCCTGCACACGACCTCGTTCGGAGAAACTTCTAGAGCTTTACCTCAGAAGAGCTTTTGGCGGGCTCTCCTCCCGCCCTGGGGGAGGAGACATGCACTGCGCATGCCCAGAGTGGGAGAGAGAGCCGCCTCCCACTCAGTTCCTTCAACCGCCACTGTCAAGGCCAAAGAATCCAAAGAAGGAAATCTGGAGATGCCAGCAGCGGGGAAGGCTGGGTGGGATTGTGGTACTGCACAGATGACCACTCGAAGATCATCAGTTACAGGTAAGCAACCTGTTTATCTTCGTCGTGGTCTCTGTGCAGTCCCACACATGGGTGATTACAAGAGCTGAACCAGTTGGAGGAGGGAGCTGGCAGCTGCAAAGGACACAAAAATACTGGTTAAGACACAGCATCACCATCAAAACAAATCACCCACGGGTCCTACCTGAGGGTGTACCAGGATCAAGCGAAGAGAGATCGCAGCACCGTCTGACCAAAGGCAGCATCCCGCCGAGCTCGGACATCGAGTGCGTAGTGGGTCACAAAGGTCGATGCCGAGGACCACGTAGCAGCCGCACAGACGTCTTCCAACGGGACACCGGCCAGGAAGGCGGTGGACGTCGACACCGCCCGTGTGGAATGGGCAGTAAGACAGGTAGGAACGGGTTGACGCGCCAGCTCATAGCAAAGGGCTATGGTGGAAGTCACCCACTTAGAGAGACGTTGAGAAGAAATGGGTTCCCCCGCGTGAGGAGGGCCATAAGCTAGGAACAGCCGAGGAGATTTACGTATGGGCTGTGTCCTGTGTAGACAGAAAGAGAGTGCTCTGCGCACATCTAGACAGTGCAGGGCTCTCTGAGAGGCATCAGTCGGGTTCGGGAAGAATGTAGGCAGAACAGACGACTGAGAGAGGTGAAAGGCAGAGATGACTTTAGGGAGGAAGGAAGGATCTGTTCTAAGGACCACCTTCTCCCTATGAAAAACGGTGTAGGGGGATCGGCCCTAAAGGCAGCTAGTTCCCCTACTCTGCGTGCAGTGGTAATGGCTACGAGAAAGGCCGTCTTCCAGGACACTAACCTGAGGTCGGCGGTAGCCATCGGCTCGAACGGTTTAGCCATGAGTTGAGAAAGGACTAGAGACAAGCTCCAGGAAGGCACCAACGGTTTCCTAGGCGGGCACATGCGAAGAAGACCCTTGAGGAACGTCTTGGTGAGACGGTGGGAGAACACTGACGAGCCTTGGATGAGGGGGTGGTAGGTGGAGATCGCTGCCAAATGAACCCTCAAGGACGAGTATGCCAGGCCCGCATCCTTCAAATGCACAATGTAGGCGAAGATCTCACGGAGAGATGATCGAATTGGATCGAAGGAGTGATCAGTAGCATAGGATTGGAATCTGTTCCACTTGAACCGATAGGAACGTCGAGTAGAAGGCTTCCTAGCATTCAGGAGGATCTCAGAGACCTGAGGCGGGAAGTCTAGGGCTGGATCTTCCAGGCCGTTAATTTGAAAAATCCCGGATTGGGATGGATGATTCTCCCTCGGGCCCGAGAAAGGAGATCTGGGACGACAGGGAGGGGGCGGAAGGATCGACAGGAGAGTTGAAGCAGGTGCGGGAACCAGACCTGGCGTGGCCACCACGGAGTGATCAGAATGCAGGAGGTGCGGTTTGCACGAATCTTCTGCACGACTCGAGAGATGAGAGGGAACGGAGGAAACAGATAAAACAGGGTTCCGTTCCATTTGTGGAGAAAGGCATCCCCGAGCGACCGAGCAGACGGGGGACCCCTGCTGAAAAACAGGCGACATCGAGAATTGTCGATGGACGCGAAGCCGTCGACAGATGGGTGACCGAACTCCCGAAACAGAGGCCGAAGATACCGGAGGGGAATGGACCATTCGTTGTCTGATGAGGCAGAACGACTCAACCGGTCCGCATCGACATTCTGATCCCCGGGAATATGAATCGCCGAGAGCGTGATGGAGTGGCGGAGGCACCAGGACCAGAGGTCTATCGCCAAGGTGCAGAGACGAACAGAGGCAGTGCCGCCCTGTTTGTTGACATAATAAACAGCCGTGGTGCTGTCGGAAGCCACTTGGACGACACGGCCTCGGAGGGTCGGAAGAAAAGACCGGAGGGCCAGGTAAATTGCTTGCAACTCCAGGTAATTTATGTGGCGAGCTGCCTCTCGAGCAGACCAAGACCCTTGAACAGTAAGCGTTCCGCTCCGGGCTCCCCAACCCGAGAGGGAAGCGTCCGTGGTCAACAACAAGTCGGGAGGAGGAGGACGAAATGGCATCCCGGAAAGGAGGTGGACAGGTTGAGCCCACCACTCGAGGGAGGCGAGGACGGTTTGTGGGATCGACAGAATCGTGTGCCAAGGCCTCCGGAGGGGATCGAAGGCTCGTAGGAGCCAGAGCTGAAGCGGCCGCATCTTCAACCGGGCGTTGCGGACAACGAACACCGTAGAGGCAAAGTGACCCAGAAGCCTTATGACCGAACGGGCGGATTGTTGGGGACACGTCTGAAAGGCGGACACCATCGCCCGAATGTCGGAAGCCCTGGACTCCGGAAGGAAAGCCGCTTCGAGGTTGGTGTCGAGTCGAGCCCCGAGGAATCGAAGGATTTGGAGGGGCTGAAGGGAGGACTTGGCGTGGTTGACGCAAAGCCCGAGAGCACGGAGGAGGGAGAGAGTCTCCCGAGTGTCGTGGAGCAACTGAGTTAGCATTGGAGCTACGAGAAGCCAGTCGTCGATGTAAGGATAAAGAGTGACTCCCCGTCGGTGGAGTTCGGCTACCACCACAGCCATCAGCTTGGTGAACACCCGTGGAGCTGTAGAAAGGCCGAAGGGAAGCACCCTGTACTGGTAGTGGGCATCTCCAACAGCGAAGCGGAGAAACCGCCGATGTTGGGGACGGATCGTGACATGGAAGTATGCGTCTTGGAGATCGACTGACGCGAGCCATGCTGCCCGTGGAAGAAGAGGAAGGATCAACTGCAGAGTGACCATTCTGAATTTCTGATACCGAATGTAACGGTTGAGATCCCGAAGGTCCATATTTGGTCTGAAGCCGCCGTCCCTCTTGGGGACCAGGAAATACTTCGAGTAGAAGCTGAGAGTTCGTTGCGCCTCCGGGACGACCTCAATGGCCCCCTTGGCAAGGAGAGCAGAAACCTCGAGATCGAGGAGGGGGTCTGGAGGCGTGACGACAAAGTGTGGGAGGATCGGAGGCGAAACGAACTCTATGGCGTACCCGACCCGCAGGATGGTGAGGACCCAAGAGTCGGTTGAAATTTCTTCCCAGGCTGGTAGAAAGGGGAAGAGGCGGGTACGGACGGAAGGAGTGAACGACATTGGTGAGAGACGGTGGGGACAGTCAAACAGACTGCTTAGGCTGCGGCGGCTTTTTGGTGGGTTGGGAACGGTGTTTGGAAGGAGGACGGGAGTCGTACGGTTTCCTCCTCCATTGGGAGTGAGGTGCCGGAGATAGGTATCGCCTGGAGCCGGAAGGTTTCCAGGAACGGTTTCTGGGACGGTAAGGTGCAGCCGAGACTCCAAGGTTTCGGGCCTGCTTACGACTCTCATCAACAGCCTTCAACACTTCGTCGGTGGTGGAGTGGAAGAGGCCGTTTCTGTCAAAGGGGAGGTCTTCTACACGGAACTTGACGTCCGGTTGTAGGGAGGTGCCCCGCAGCCAGGCATGACGCCGGAGAGCGACAGAAGACACCAGGAGTTTAGAGGAGCAGCTGACTGCATGACGAATGGAATTGATTTGTTGCTTTGATATGGCACAAACCTCAGACAAGGCAGCCGAGAGAGTGGGACGGTGCTCTTCCGGAACAAACTCCAGGACAGGGCGAATTGCATTGGCAACGTTGAATGCGTAAGCAGATAAATACGACAGATAAGTATCGACCCGGAGATTCATGGAGGCCAGAGAGTACATCTTCTTGGCCAGAAGATCCAGTTTACGACCCTCACGGTCAGGGGACGTGGACTGGCGGGCAGGCTGCCTCGATTTCGAAGAAGAGTGAACCACCATGGAGTTCGGTGGTGGCTGAGAAAGGAGGAATTTGCCAGGAGCATCCTGGATCCTGTACAACCCATCATAGCGCCTCGAAACCGGAGGGATCGAAGCTGGGTGTTCCCATGACTCTTTCAACATAGAAAGGTGGACAGGCAGCAAAGGCAAGACGGGAGACGGAGGAAGATCGGCCTGGACCAATCGGTGAACGACGTCGGTCACTGCTGGGGACTCCGTAAAGCCCTGAACTTGGAGGGCAGTCGCCATCCTGGTAACGAGCTCTAAAAATGCCTTAGGGCCTTCCGTAGGGGAAATCGACCCCGAGCGTCGGTGCTCGTCCTCGATTCGAGAGACCTCGGGATCGAACTCCGCCGAATCCGACCCGTCCGAGATCGACATAGGAGAGGAGGATCGGGGTTGGACAAGGTCGACGACCGGATGGTCGACGGCAGGACGGTGTCGAGGTTCCATTGGGGAACTCCTTGGGGCATCCCGATTTCTGGGAAGGTCAGAAGGCTGTTCCCGAGAGGCAGAATGAGCCGAGGCCACAGATGCCGAGCGCCGAGGGCGGTCAGGGGCGTGGGCCTGATCTCCGCGTTCCGAATGCTGGAGTCGGTCATAGCGGTGTCTCTCCGGTGTCGGAGACCTCAAATAATAATAGGCCGCATCCGGACGCTCCCGACGGTCTTCGCAGGACCAGCATTGGTGGTCAGAGGTGGAATCAGACGACGACGGGGATTGCCTACAGATCAGGCATCGACGACCAAGTCGAGATCAGGACCGAGCATGGCGGTGCACAACCAGACCCTCGTCCAAAGTGTGGATCGGGGTAGTGGAGCGCCTCCGTGGAGACCGGGAGCCTGTTCGCGGAGACAGGTGCGGAGGTGATCTGGTCAACTGGCCCAACGGTATCGTCCCCGTAGGTGACGAGTGGGGGTGCTGCGGAGTCTGTTGTCGAGCCGCAGACTGATGAGATGTAGAGGCAAGGGCCGGCATCGACATCGACAACCCAGTCACGATGATGGGGTCCACTTTCGAAACCGAAGCAGAGGGCGTGGCCTTCGACCTCGAAGGGGTCTTATCTTCAGCCCGCTTAGGTTTCTGTTTCGGTGCCTTCGAGGAGGTGTCCGATTTTTGGCTACCGAGACCTGGGAAGCTCCCGAAGACATTGTGGGACGCAGAGCCGATTCAACAAGAAGAGCTTTGAGCCTAGCCTCTCGATTACGGCGAGCCTGACGAGTGAAACTCGCGCAATGAGTGCAAGAATCTACTCTATGGGCCTCACCCAAACAAACTAAGCAAAGGTCGTGCCCGTCGTTGGATGGAATTTTAGCAGGGCAACGACGACAGACCTTAAAGAATTGAGTCTTTCCCATACAAAAATCCCCACCCACCCTCCAAAGAAAGGAGAGGGGGGGAAGAGAGATAGACAAAGATTTTTTTTTTAATAATATTTTTTAGAAGAGAAAGAAGCAGATGGAAAAATAAAGCGAAAGCGAAGAAAGATATACTCAGCTGAGGTAAATGGAGGAACGACAGGAACGAGGTGTGAACACGAAGGCGGTCGAAGAAGAACTGAGTGGGAGGCGGCTCTCTCTCCCGCTCTGGGCATGCGCAGTGCATGTCTCCTCCCCCAGAGCGGGAGGAGAGCCCGCCAAAAGCTCTTCTGAGGTAAAGCTCTAGAAGTTTCTCCGAACGAGGTCGTGCGCAGGTGCCCAACCCCATGTGTGGGACTGCACAGAGACCACGACGAAGATCGAGCACCTCCACTTCTCACTTGCCTTGAAAACCCATTGCTGGGGTCACCATAAGCTGGCTGAGACTTGAAGGCACTTTACACACGTAGAGATTCACGGAGGACAGGCCTTCAGTGGCTGCCACCCCTGGTGACTAAAGGGAACCGCCACATTCAGGGGCAGGACACATCTGAATACCAAGTGCCAGGAGGTAATATCCATTGGGGAAGGCCTCAGCCTCTATGCCCTGTTGTTAGCCTGCCAGTGTAACTGTTTGGCCACTGTATGAGACAGGTTGCTGGACAAGATAGACCACTGGTCTGATCCAGCAGGGTTCTTCTTAAATTCTTATGCTCTTGTGCAATGCTCCCTCTAAGCTGCGGAGTCTTGTGAGCAAAAATTCCACTTTGTGAGCTGCTGGCATTAAAGTTGTGAGCGCGCAATTTGTCTGCTGCATCAGCCAGTTTGCTCTGGAGCCACCCTTCCTGAGCGAAGACAAAAATGTGTGAGCCGGAGGCTACAAAACCGTGAGCTGGCTCACACTAACTCAGCTTAGAGGGAACACTGCTCTTGCGCTAGAAGAAAACACCACTGTTAACAGAAAAGTTCCATGGGCGCCATCCAATCTATTGTTATAAACAAAAATTGTATTAATTTCAAAGCTCTTGGGTGCAGCCAAATACAGAATCTGTAAGACCTCTTCGTTCATCCTTCTTTTAGAAAGCTAGGGAATAAAGGAGTAGCTATGAAATCACTCTCTTCCCAACACTGTAAAGTCTGCACAAATGATTTCCACTGAGATTATTTGTCTCCTGTTTCCTGTTAACCTTTCCCCATGATTGGCCATTATTGGCTAACATTTACACCCATAATGTTTTGGAGTTAGACAGTGAACAAGTTTCTATTACTCTGATTGCTGATGGAATTTTCAAGAACAGCAAAAAAAAAGATGTCTGGAGATTCACTGGAAAAAGTAGTCGAATGCTTTATGAAGTCATGGTCCATATCTGGGAACAGGGGCCAGACTGTGTTACATTCCCATACAGAAAACTCTGCAAGTGGGATGGGGAAATATTAGGGTTGCCAACCTCCAGGTAGCACCTGGAGATTTCCTGCTATTACAGTTGATCTCCAGATGACCAAGATCTTTTCCCCTGGAGAAAATGGCTGCTTTGGAGAGTGGACTCTGTGGCATTTTATGCTGCTGAGGTCCCTCCCCTACCCAAACTCTGCCTTCCCCAGGCCCTACCCCCCAAATCTCCACATGTTTCCTAGGAACCCTAGCCACCCTAGGAAATACTCATGGTTCAATTTGTCACTCAAGGGAGGAAAACATATTTGATGATAGGTTCAGTTGACGTTGCCACTTGTAAGTTTAGCCGAGTCTGTTCTTGAGCCCTTCTGTTGTGCACAGTTGTATTTTTCCAGTATCACCAGAGTTACAAAATCGTAAGTATTTCATTATGCTTTTCTAAAGACAGCTCATTTGCAGTCTCATCCTAAGGAGGTCTACTAAGAATCTTACTCAGCAGCCTACTCAATGGGGCCTACTCCCAGGAAGGTATTCTTATGGTTGCGCTGTTAATTCACTTAGCCTGTTTACCTCTGTGTAGGACAAGAGCTGGGGGCAAAGAACAGAAAATCTACCCTGAAGGGAATAGTCAATGCAAAATAACCCAAAAGAAAGGAAAATATTACTGAGATGTAACTCAGAGCAAAATGGAACAGATATAGCTGCTTGCCTTAATTCTCTCTAGAGAAGCGTCCATGTACTCCTTGGTATATGAAGAATGCCAGGGCATTTACAATGCAATCCCATACAGAGGCAGTCCAGACTGGAGTATCTTCCACAGAGTAAGGATTGCACTGTTAGTTCTACTAGTGGATTAAAGGTCACGAGCAATGTTCCCTCTAAGCTATGGAGTCCTGTGAGCAGAAATTCTACTTTGTTTGCTACTAGCCTTAAAGTTGTGAGCAAGCAATTTGGCTACTGCATAAATTAGTCTGCTTTGGAGCCCTCCTTCCTGAGTGAAGACAAAAAGGTGTGAGTCGGAAGCTAAAAAACTGTGAGCTAGCTCACACTAACTCAGCTTAGAGGGAACACTGGTCACAAGTACAATGGGAAAGATTCTTCACCTTCATTTCATTAATCCAGTCTGTGCATCTGGAGCCAAAACTAGTTTGGAACTAGGTGCTTGAAAATGTAGACAAGCTGGAGAATCCAAAAAATTCATTTTTGCATAGGTATGTAACTGGGGTCAAAGAAAGCAGGTGAGAAAAAGACGCACAATCCTGAACATGAATATGCAAAGGCAAGTGATAGAATTTGGACTCCCAAAATAATAAAGAATTGCAGAACAAGCAGCTATAAGACAATTAGAGGTGAGACACCTGGCTTCAAAAGAAATAACATGTTCTGGACAAAGTACAGGGGAAAGATTCTGGCACTAAAAAGGAATCCCTTCCTCTCCAATTGCTGCAGACAGTTAGCTGGTTCTAAATATTCTAGGATCAAAGTCACTTTTGCTCCATTGTCCACCAGCCCCTCCCCCCCAGCATCTGTTTCTATTGCTAACATTTCAGGAGGAGACTTACTCTCTCATGTGTCTCAGCTTGGTTGCTGCCATGGTGCTGTTGAGAGCTCTCGATCCCCCGGGCCCCGGTGGAGTCATGCTGGTGACAGTCCCAGAACCTACAGATCAATGCACAGACACACAACCTTATTCACCTTGTTTGCCTCAGCATTAGCAATAGATCCAAAAGTGCTAGTCAAGGGCAGTGAGGAATGGGAAGGCAATTTACCTTTGTCACAAGGAAATGCAGCATTCATTCAAAGATAAATTAGTGTATTAAATACACATTAGGGTAACTTGGTTCAGAGGGCACAGGAAACACAAGAATGATTTTAATTCAATGGCACGCACAATGCAGGAGGAGCCTTCATGTGGGAAAATCTTGTGGCATTCAACATAGTGCATAAATAGGGTCGCCGGCTCTGTGTTGGGAAATACTCGGGAGATTTTGGAGGTGGAACCTGGGGAGGGTGGGGTTCAGGGAGGGAAGGGACCTCAGTAAGGTATAATACCATATAGCCCACCCTCCAAAGCAGCCATTTTCTCCAGGGGAACTGATCGCTATTGTCTGGAATCAGTTGTAATAGCGCGAGATCTTCAGACCCCACTTGGAGGTTGGCTTAAAGAGATGTTAACTGGGATATGACCTCATCTTCTCTCTCTTTCTCGCCTTGCCTTTTTCAAGATATTTACAGCAACAAGGTATTTCTTCACAACAATTTCTTTTATTTCGGAGATAAAATTGCATACCTAATGTAATCTGAGAAGAGCCTTCAAATGTAGGCCAGTTGCATATGGGGCATAAAATTGTGACCCTGCTGTGGAAGAAGCAGCAGCAAGAGGAATGGAGGCACAAGAGGACAGCATCTGCATGCCCCATTGCTACACTGCTCACTGCAACTGCTGCCCTGTTCACCCCCCCCTCTCTATAAGCACACGGCTGTAACACCAGTCTTACCAGCTTCCCCATAGCCAGCCAACCCTCCCTTCCCCCAACAGCTGATCTGCAGCTGCTCAGCTGTTTGAAAAATGCCTGAGGGGAAAAGAAACTCTCCAGCAGAAGAGGAAAATGGCCCCGCGAGAAAGAAAAGCAGCACTAGAGCTACTATTCCCCAGGTGGGGCTGGAGGACTGCCCACTTTCATGGGCTCCTGCCTGCTGGTGGCCAGCTAGCCAGTGAGAGGAAATTCCCCCCCCCAAAAAAAAAAACAGCGGCATTGTGCACAACACACTGACATCACTCAGAAGTGACCTAGGCACATCGGTGACATTGGGGGGGGGGTGACACTCTGGTTTTTGGGCAAAATTCTTATGTTTTGTGAGCGATTTTACCATAGAATTTTGCCCAGAAACCAGAGCATCGCCCCGACGTCATCGGCGTGCCTACACCACTTCCGGGTGGCGTATGCATCTCGTGTGATGTCCCCGTCCACTCCCGGAATGCCCCCCAATCCCTCCACTGGCCCGACAATCGAATCTGGTAACCCTAAGCAGCACTGATGGGGGCAGGACCTTCCCATCCATACAACATCTAAAGGTACTTTGACTGCAAACTTTCCCAAAAGATTGTAGGCAGCCAGGTTTGGGAAACATTGCAGCAAACTGTGGGTAGGATGGATAAAAGGACTACATCATATGGATGTCTCTGAAAACAGCACTGCAGTAAGCAAGCCAAGGTGAAGCAAAACGTTTGTCTGGAAACACTTATGGTCGTATTTATATTTCACCACATATTAAAACTTTTTTAAAAACTGTATAAATCTCATCTCATGGTCCACTAAGAAACCAATGTCTCCTTGTGTATTAGAAGCCTTATCCTGAGACAGTGACAGAAATAAGTCAATGGGTAAAGAACTTTGAAGACTGAGAAAACTCTGCCAAGCTGTGAGGATGTTACTCAGTGCAACCATAAGTGCCTGTACCAATTTCATCGTTCACTTACATATACAACATTTTCTCAGGCTTCACAAGGGTTGTCTTCCCATTTCCCAGTATGAGAGGAATCTAGTGAGGAGTCTTGTGGAATTCAATGGCTGGAATCCCATATTATTTGCACAACTGTGCCATTGCGAAAAACTAATATCATTCTGGTTAATTAAAGCAGAACAATATAATAGTTGCTAGTAAAGGCATTTGTACCGCATTTCTAATTTTGCTGCTGAATGCAAATTACTTAATTCTGACATGATTTCCTATGAGAGAAATTGGAACAGCGACGAATTGCTTGCCTTTCTTTAGCTACAGTCTTGCACTTCATGCTTCTATTCCCCAGAACTTAACGATACCTACCTACAAATGATTTCAGGTTTTCATCTTTTGTCAAGAGTTTTTTTTTTAAAAGGGAAACTATATCCCCCCAAATATGTAGGTAGTGCTAGTACTAAGCCTGTGAAGCATGTTCAACATTAAAAGCAGTTTCTTCAGGCCAACAGCTGCCATGTTGCAATCCACAGACCATGGGCCAGCCATTTGGGGGGGGGGAGTTCCCAGAAGAAGGTTACTGATGAAGGGATATAGTCTACAGGTCTTATGTTACCTTATTGAATTAGGGAAAAATTATAGACTGAGGGGATTTTAATGTCCTAGTTTTTTGATATACCTTTCATGTATTTTAAGAGTGTAACTAAAGAACACTTGCCAAAGGATGCCCTTGTTCTGCCCCATTTAGAATTTTTAAAAAACTCCACAGTGACATGGGGGAATCCATTGATACCTTATGGCAGTGGAAAACAAAGCCATGCATATTCACTGTAAAATACTTCCCCCTCCCCATTGAAAGGATAGTGTTAATTTCCCATCTTTGGTGAAGGAGCTTATTTTAATTATGTGACGTGACCTTCAGATATTTGTGTTTTTTATAAAAAGCCACAATAGACAGGACAGTTTTAAAAATCTCTGTTGTTGCAGCTCAGTTGTTAAATTAGAAATATATTTGCGAGATGCGTCACAATGGAGGAAGTAGTTTGCATGCTATTATTCTAGCACTGTCCCAGATATTTTTTTATTGTTGCAATGCTTCAGCTTCCTTTAAGCTAAGATTTTGTTATTAAAGTCATCATTCTCAGCTTTCCTGGGGATTCAGGCTAAATAACCAATTTTTACTTTCCTTTGCCTTCATGTAGGCTGTTGGCCAAACTTGTTCTCAGATGCAACAATATCTCCCACTGTAGCAAATTTAGGAATTGTTTAACTGAGGGGGAGATTACAGTTTAGGACGTTAAATGAAGGGACAGAGGATTAAACGTAAATAAGTTTTTGATTATGGGTGAACTTTTTATATTAATGGTACCACAAGTTTTTTAAAGGGGAAGGTAGGACTCGAAGAAGGTATCTTTTTAACAGAATAATTCTTTGAAACATAAGAATACTGGAGATTTTGCAAGTTTAACATGATTGTGCCCAGCTTTCTCTTGATACAAATTTCTACCACCATCCCAAGTAAACTTTACCAGATAGGCTGAGTTGCTGTGAAAGATCTAAACAGATGGGAGAAGATAACACCTCTATCAGCTTCTTCCTGTCATTATACACCATACAGCAGCATCAGAACACCTTGCTCTATATTTAATGGGGAAAAAAGTTTCAAAATATCTAGCCAAATCCAATGGAATAGCCAAATCCAATGGAAGTAGCCTTTGTCGTTAGTGCTCAGTACCTTGACCCGTGCTCTACTGTAAGAGCTGCTGTGATACCAGAAGTGGAAGGCCCAAGACCACATGAGTGTTGGGCAGGTGACTTTTTCAGGCTATACAAATTGATGCAATATGCTGTGACCACAGATCTCCAACTCACTGGCTAGAAGTGCTAAAGTTTGACGTTTGGGATTCCAGAAAAGAGTGTGCAGAAAACACACTGAATCAAATTGCTTCACTGCAAACACTAGGAGACTAGACTCTTAGGGCACCTTCACAATTTATTTGCTGCACTACTTTAAGTACATAAGAGGTTCAGTCCTATCAACTTTTTCACTGGCACAAGAGAGAGTGGGGCACTGTCACCTGATTCTCTTCTTCAGTGTAGTCCTGTTTTATGCAGATTTTGCCCATGTGAGTCCCCTAATTCCCAGCACAGCCTTTTGAGTGGCCAAAAGGGCCTTCTCCTGGGGTTGCCAGCTCTGGGTGGAGAAATAGAGATTTGGGGGGTGGAGCCCGGAGATAGTGGGCTTTGGGGAGGGGAGGGCCCTCAGCAGGGTATAATGCCATAGAGCCCCCTCCAAAGCAGACACTTTCTCCAGGGGAATTAATCTCTGTAGTCTGGAGATCAGTTGTAAAAGCAGGACATCTCCAGGCCCCACCTGGAGGCTGGCAACCCTAGCTCCTCCTTGTTCTTGTGCTGGAGGGAAAGCTGGTAGGTGCCAAACAATTGCAAAGTGTCGTGACCATTCTTTCTGCTGAATGTTCCTAGCTGTTGCATGCATTCTCAGTGTGCTTTGTCTTCATACTGTACTTTTTAAAAGATAAAAATATGGTTTACATTTTGTGTGCACAACTAAACACCTAAATGGGTGAAGCAGCTATCTAGTGTCAGCTGTTGACTGGCAGAAGGTGGTAGAAGGATCTGCAAGCATTCATTAGAAGGTGGCAATTCCAGAATCCATTCATTCTTGCAGCCCTTTCCCAATCTACTTCAGCGTTTCGTAGCATCTTCCAAAAATGATGCACACCATAAATGATAAGCATTTGTAATCCTTCCCCTTGCTGTTCTAACTCTTGTTCCCACAGAAAACTTTTACAGGAATACTATCTAGCTACACCATGAATCGAACTGAACCACTGGTATGTTAAGATGGTCTTCTCAGGAGCTGTTGGAAGAATAGAAATGTGAGACTTCTCTCTGATGAAAACCCATGCATAAATTGCCAACTTTGTTTTACTGACCTAAGGAGAGAGGTGCCTGCTTATCTTGTTTGGGTACAGCAGAGTTCTGCTTGAAGAGTGCTGGTAACAACAACATATTCCTGCTCAGTCCTAAATATTTCATCAGCCTCAAGTATATGTAAATTGAATGACAGAAATAGTTCTTGCTAATGCCATCAAAACAACACCAATTCATGTAAAATTATACCATCACTGAGCAATTATGTGACTCTAGAATGGATGGCCTTCATTGTGCATGGTTTACACAATCTGCTTGCAAAATCAATTCTGAAAACATTTACTCAAAAAATTGGATGGGATAAGAGAAGCATCTAGGTAATGTATGACTTCTAATTGTTGCATAACTTGAGGCACTATGGAAGACATAACACAGTCACAATTTGCCATTCTTTATAGTCACATTGCATTGTGTTGCAACTAACTATCAGTAAATGTTTAATGAACATTTGCATTCATTAATGTTAATGAACTGAATACTGAAAATCCACTCTAAGTACATTATTTACATTTTCTCCATACCAAATAGAATGTTACAGTTATATGAAGGTCTTCCCTGAAGTTATTTAATATATTCCAATGGCAAATTTAAGGGGTGGGGGTAGGATTTCTGCCACTAGAAAATCAATGTTTAAAATACAACACCTCAGCTTTGACACTGATGTGATACCATAAACTATGATACTACACATCATTTCAAGCTGACAGCGGGCACTGGACTAAAAACAGGGGTAGGTGGCCTCCAATCTGCTATGGAGCTCACTGGGTGACATTAGGCCAGTCATTCCCCCACATGCCAGCCTACCTCGCCCACTTGTTGTGCGGGTAACACAGGGAGAAAGGACGATGTACACCACCCTGGGCCCCTCAGAAGGAGGGAGGGTGGTATTGAAGAAAAAGCAAATGCTAAACACGGTTACCTACCAGTTGTAATATTACAGGTGGCTCTTATTTTCTTTGGTGCTTTCCACATGGGGAGGGTTTCTCCATTGCTGGTTTGGCTCCAGATAAAGAGCAGTGGCAATGGGGATTCCTGGCAGCTTTGCTGTTTGAGTCCACCAGTGGCCACCTTTGGTCCACAAGGTCTTTAGCAATGAAACAAAAAAATGACACTAGAATATGTACCACTGTAACAACAAGTGTAACAGATTCTATGAATTCCAGCCTTCATTTTTTAAAAATGTCTAGCCCCTTCCATTGTGAAGATATGCCTCTTATCTACGCAGGGGAAGAGGCTAGAGACTGCCTTTTTAAAATGAAAGATGTGAATTCAAAGGACCCATTAAACCTATTGTTTCAATGGTATATCGCTATGACATTTTAGTGGCAATATCTGAATTTTTTTTTAAAAATGAATAAGCCCCCCCCCCCCAGTAGAGGGGGATGAAATGGCAGCTGTGGGATCAGCATCAGGAAAAATGGCAGCCCTGCGGGCAGAAAAATCTGGATTCTCCCACCAACAAGCCAGCCATGCAGGCTTTACTTGATCTCTCCCAAAACTTCAGAGCAAGCAGGTTTGAGAAAGGTCAGAGAAAAGCTTCAGGAGGTGCACGAAAGCACCACGATGTTGCAGGGAAGCAGGAAAAAACCCTGCTTCCCAACAGCATTGAACCCTGGATAGATAACCCTGCAGAAATGGACTTCGGAAAATAGACATGACTTTTTTGCTAGTATGTGCTGCATTTAGAAGTTCTGAAAAGGTTACATTTTGTGAGTGAGATGCTGTTTAATGACAAAACTGTTCTACTCTAGGACCTATAAAGTAAAAAATGTGATTGTGACATATACAGGAAAAGCACATCGTATATTTAGTGAAAAATTAATGTTCCAAAATACATTTGGAGGAAGAACCAAATTCCACAAAAGTAGCATTTCTCCATATGGCTCTATTACAAAGTCACTTGCTAATTTAACAAAGAACAGGTGCATTTGGGGGGAAAGTATCTCTTATTTAAGGAGCCCCATTCTTCAGTTAGTATGAGTTTCTAAATGACTTTGTAGAACCTTAGTATGATGCAATGACATCTAGCAGAGAGCTAGCCATTCTAGACTTTTTTATTCAATATGTGATCTTGAACAAGTTGCTGTCTTTGGCTCTCCGTTTCCTACAGTTATGCATTTTATAAAGGTGGTCTGATTTAAGAAAACAAATGAATTAACAATTGTACACTTTGCATACTAAACATGTGACAATTACATTCCTGTAACAATGCTGCAAACCTATGGTCATGTATTTCTTTTTGTCCGACTGACAATGTCTTCTGCATCAAAGGGTCTTGTGGAAAAGATGTGCTGGAAGTGGCTGCCATCCTCAGTGATATTTCAAAGTGCTGTTGATCTTCTAATGTCATATTTTTCCTGTTAGCTACATTTCTGCATTGCTGGTTAAGCTGTAAGCAGCTACCTCACAGTATGAAAGGACAACATAGTTGCCGTGATGTTGATTGCCCTTGGGTCAGAAAACCATATTACATAACCAAAGGCAAATAAAAAGGAAGCATCAACACCGTGGTAATAGTACAACAATCTATTCTTTAAAATATGATTGTTAGCATTACCAGAGAAAATGAATCCTACACTAGCTATGCATATGCGCAGCAAAATATCACAGGGAGCAATTTAGGGGTTAAGTCTAACACACAGTTAAATCTACAGCTATTACAAATTTATCTAGAGTGAGATATGGTATATTAAAAGAAAGTGATGTATCCCACCTAATCCCAAGTGAATTCAAAATGAATTAATTTTAATGCTGTTCTTTTCACTGCAACATGTGTTAATATCCACTGGAACCAATTGAGTATGACCTTAATGTGCTAAGAGATAAATGGCCAAATTTCATTTTAATCAAGTTTTTCCTAGATGTGTGACTTCAATTATTCTTCTTCTGTTTTTTTTTTTAAAATGTTGTCATATCATTGACAGACTACAGTGGCCTTCTGAAAGTGATTATAAATGCTTCAATAAATGATGCTGCCTTTTAATCACAAACACATTCCTCTATTTATATCATTTTAAAATCAAATATGTAGGCTGATTGGTGTGCTGTTTTTATGGACTCAGAAAATTCTAAAAAACAATCTACAAAAGCTTTGCTTATTTAGAAGCAAGGACCATTGTAATCAACAAGACTTAATTCTAAGCAAAGAGGGTTATGATTGGAGTGCAAAAGGCCAGTAGCACAAGTCTCAGTTCTTTTTAATGGGGTTTAACAGTGTATTCAAGGTCAGATAACCAGCCCATTCTTTCTTATGTTTTGAATAAGTTGTCCCAGAATGGCTATAAACTACATCAAATCTGTGGTCCATGTAGTGTACAGTTGGCAACCTATGTTCATGATCTCAAGTAGCAATCTCTTTTAATTCCACATCTTGAAATCAACAAAGAAGGCCTGAACCCGGGGCCTGAACCTACAATGTTCTACAAGGAAAGTACCAACAAAGCCAGTGCCTACTGTAGTCTTTGAAATGTTGGTGTTGCAGATTCCAGTTCAGACATTTCCCCCTTAGCTACCTGAGGACAAAACCAACAGAGTACAATGATGGTGGTAGAAAGTGCTGTTAAGTCATAGCTGACTTATGGTGACCCCATAGGGTTTTCCCGGCAAGAGACAAACGGAGGTGATTTGCCATTGCTTGTCTCTGCATAGCAGACCTGGACTTCTTTGGTGGTCTCACAGCCAAGTACTTGAACTAACTTTGTAGTTCGAGACAAAATATGTGTTTGGAGCTCCAGCTCCGCTCTGGATGTATTCTGAAAGCACAGAAAAGCCAAGACAAGAACAAGCCTCCAAAGTTCTCAGATGTACACTCCTTCCCCCTTTCCTAGTATACAGCTGGGGAACTGAAGGCTTCTTGATTCGGACCAGCTGTAATTTGTTGTGACATACAAACTGCAGCAAACAAAATTACAATCTGTTCTCTCACCTATGAACAAGGATTCCAAACAAAGGTTCAATCACAGCTTGGAATCCTGGTACACAGGCGAGAGAAAAGAAAGAGGCTTTTTATTTAAAAAACAAACAAAACTTTATTTGTAAAAAAACCAAACAAGACTGTAGTTTGGCCTTCAGAACAATCCACAAATTGTCTATCTTAAGCTTGCTGATCAGGGAATCGATTTCTTTAGCCGTCACAAGGGGCTGGGCCAGAAAACCCTTTTGGTTCTGAAGGAGTGATGAATGCTGGATATTAGGATATTGTTTTTGAAAAAATACTTCCCACTTCTCTGATGAAATAAATGAATCAATAGGAGAGCTGTCCTTGAATGAATGATTCATTCATGGCTTTTCACAGGGAGAAGATAGCAGAGCCATTTAAACCCCCATTTTCTGGTTTTCTGCTCCCTGCGGAAAGCCACAGAGAGCAGAAAGCAGCGGTGGTTTAAATGGGTCTGGGCCATTTAAAGCAAACAGCTGAGCTAGAGGGAACTCCCAGCTGCTCAGCTGTTTATCATGAACCATCACGAGCCACCACGAATTGCATCAAAATTCATGGTAGTTCATCACAGTTCTTCAGTTTATGAACTTCCGTTCATAACCCCCGAGCCAGCCAAAAATTCGTGATGAACTTTAGTTCATCAGCCGGTTTGTGCCCATCCTTGCTTATGAAGCAGCCTTCTACCAAGTTAGGCCAGTGGTCCACCTAATTCAGCATTCTTTTTTGACTGGTAGCATCCCTCCATAGTCTCAGACAGAAAGTCCTTCCTGACACCTTCAGACTGAGATCCTTTAACAGAACATATGAGGGATTCTACCTCACACTTTCAGCTTGGAAAACAAATGCTTTGCTAGTGCCCCTTTCTGTAAGCAGCAGAGGACAGATAGAAAATTAAATATATGTTCAGGCCTAAGTTGGAAAGAACATATCATCTTACCTAAAGAACCAGTGTTTAGGATGTTCTCCATACACCTGACCATTGCCTCAATATCGCTGTCCTGTAGGCAGAAGAAAAAGATTTGAATCACCTGTTTCAATGGACTTTGACCCTACAAACAGTGCTCTGTTACAATTTAGTCGCTAGACAAAGAAAATAAAGGCTCAAACAGCATACATGATTGATTAAAATACCAACAAGAATACAACAATACAAGAATCAATTACCTTTCTGATCTAGCTCTCCATTTTTTGACAGTAAGCTCAAGCAAGTTCACAGATCAGGTAATATCCATCTCTGTTCTTAATCCTCAAGTCAGAAATATCCTTAAAGGCAATATTCCTGAGTATCCTTGCTAGTGATCAGAGTCTTATGTGCAATATGGATACATAATAAGTTTGGGAGCCATTTATGCTAGAACTAGTAACTATCAAAATATCCTGCAGGAACTTGCTGAAATACAGTTGCTTCCACACGAGCTATTTCATCTGGAATTGCCATCATTTGTCCATTTTAACAAGGAATTTCTAGGCAATGCCACTGGAAACTCCGTTGCATTCTACTGTCTTCACTGTTGCCCTGCAATTTTTTTCAGACCTGCTTTAAGGTATGTGTTCTTTTGAACTTAAAATGTAATTGCAGCTGCTTTAAACTTGTCATTGTTAGATGCTTTCAGATTCCTTGAACAGAAAGGCAGAGCACAAATATTTATTGTTGCTGTTGTTCAGGTGTGTAGCCATGTTGGTCTGAAGCAACAGAACAAAGTTTGAGGCCAGTGACACTTTTTAGACCAAGAGAGCTTAATTCTGGGTATAAGCTTTCATGTGCTTGCACACTTCATCAGATGTTGTTGTTGATGTTTAAATCCTTTAAATAATAAATAATATATATTGAGATTTTTCTGTCTATCTGATGCATTTTAGCCCACCCTTCCTCTAAAGGACTCTAAGTGGGTGAAGACAGTATAACTGGCCCAGGGTCATCCACTGTGGTTTGTAGCAGAGGAGATATACACCTAGCAGTGCCATCTGAAGCAGAGTTACACCCTTCTAATGGGCTCGGAAGGGTATAACTTTTCTTCGGATGGCACTGTAGGTTTCTCAGGTGCTAGTCAGACACTGTAACCACTACAACACAATAGCTTTCAGTGCCACTGTTCCTTTTAATTTCCCTCCTTTGCTGTTTCCTGTTTAATTAATTAATTCCTGCTTAATGGAGGCCAGCTTCAGAATCACTGAATGAACCATTAATTATCAATTCCTTGTTCTGTGGAAGAGGGAGGGTTTAATACTGCTTTTCACTTTATAGCCAAATCCATTTTTAAAATTTATTTTTAGTGCCATTTCATTATCACACCTTTCCAATTATAAACAAATGTGCTGTGCCTAACAATTAAGGGGGAGCCCCACTATTCACACTCCCCATCAGCCCCCCCTGCTGCTTCGGGGGGCGTGGGAGGAAGAGAGAATGGCCTGCTGGAGCTCTCAGAGAGCTGGGACAGGCATTCTTGCTGGCTGGTGCAGTGAGGTGCCTGGGCAGGTCATTAGAGAATGGTCCACCCAGGCACTTCACTGCTCCTGCTTGGAGGGCTGAGGAGGCACTGCCACTGCCCCTCTTGCTGCCACTCTCGCCACCTCCTCCTGTTGCTCCTCCCATCCCTCTGCCCCCACTCCAAGGCCCAGCCCTGGCCTTGCCCTTGCCAGGACACGGCTGGTGTTATGTAAACCAGCATGCAACAAGATCTTCTGCTGCCCTAAGATGTTAACCAGGCACGAGATAGAATAGTACTGAATTCTGGAGAGTCCAGTTGTTGCCTAGCACACTGGTCTCTTGTTTAAATCCTTTAAATAATAAATAAGTATAACATCATAAGAATCTTGTGCTCCCCCTAACAGATTTATCTGTTGCTTTGTTGGTCTTAGAAGTGTTTGCAAAGTGAAAATTATTTAGTAGTTCTCCTCCCACACAATAAGTGACCATTAATTGATTTGTGAATGCCATAGTCACATGAGAACAGGAAGTAATCAATCAGGCTGCAAAACAGAGAAACAAAAAGAAAAATGCTAAGACAACCTTTTTAAAAATTTGACTTTGTTCCGAGTAAAATAAAGTAAGAGCTTGCCCTTCGAGGGAGGCACTGCCCTTTGAGAGAGGGGGGGAAGGATAGCACAATATTAAGTGCCACACGAAACTCCAATTTAAATTCCAGTTAGAATTTAATTGTGGAAATGAAATGACAGAGTAATGAAAAAGTGTCCTAGTGTGGAAGCTTAAGTATCAGGAAGTAAAAAAAAATAGTTCCAAGTTGGGATAAACATGAACAAGCAATGGAGGCAGAAAAGTCAGGTCAGTGTTGAATCCACGTTAACATTTGTAATAGTCCTAAACAGTGTTATACCCTTCTATACCCACTGACTTCTACAGAATTAGAAGGGTGCAACTCTGGTTAGGATTGCACTGCTCATCTGGAAATGTCATGATTTCTGCATGCTGCTTTTATAGAGGATTCAAATGTTGCCATGTTTAAACCCCTCACATTCTCCCCCATTTCAATTTCACAGACAACAAAATGTGGAAAAGACAACTGTCAGCAGCACAGTTTAGGGTGGGTAAGCGAAATGAGAGGCAAGTAGAACTGACCCACAAGTGAGTTAGGAAAAGGGATTTTTGCCCATTAAATGCTGGCAAATGCATGTTTAGGGATGACAAAAGGCAGCAGGCCTACTAGATGCCAGTTAATAAGGGGGGGGCAGTATTTTTTAAAAAATATACATTTGGAAGCAATCAGATGTTTGAAGTGATTGATTGTAACAAAACAGAGAACTCTTCCCTAAGGCCTGCCTTGGTGGGAAGGGCGGGGTAAAAATCAAATAAATAAATAAATAGTCAACAACATAAGAGTGGGAGAGGAGGAGTATGGGACATTATTTATCCCTCTCTACCTGTGTTTATAACACATGAGATTATTCTTCAAAGTACCAATACACACATGTATGAGAAGGAATTAACCTCAATATACGTTTATAAAATATACTTTTTTGCAGGTTCATTGGATTCATACAGGAGCAGGTCTCTGAAATGGGCTTTGAATTTTGCCCTGCCCCTTGGGGTTCATGTTAGACTTTGCACTTCTCCTACTTTTTAAGCAAGCTCTGCTGTGCTATGAAAGGCAGGGAAATGTCAGCAGGTCATTCTCTCTCCCAAGGGGCTGCTATACATAAGTTTTTTTAAAAAACCAACCTGTCAGGTAGTCCTGTCATGTTGGATGGTGAAGGGTGGGAGGATGGGCTGTGTGTTGTGTAGGGCGGGTGGTTGGGATTGTGGGGTGTTGATTTATGCACCTGGAGTGTTCGAATGGAATGCAGGGAGCCGGACCAAGCAGGCTCTATCTCTGGCAGACTTAACATGCTGACCTTGGAGGAGACAGGCTGTGAGCTTCCTATCGCTTTCAAAGCTACAGCTTGGCTGGGAAAATGGGGGCAGTGGGAACGTCATTAATTATTACACTCTCCAGTTCCCGCGCGCATACTATGCACTCATTGGTGGAAGGGGGGGTCCCCATTCACCCCCTTTCTGGTATAACTGCTTGCTTTTTGTAACTACGTTATTCTGAACAATATATCTGTTCCAGTAACCTACTATTGCAGCTTTATAAAATAAATGCTATTCTTGGTTCCATGATCAAGACCTGGTGTTTGGCTGACTGGGGTAGGGACTCTGACACAACCCAACAACCAACAACACCAATAACCCTTCAAAAGAAAACAAAAAAAGTGATCCAGTGTTCTAGATCTGAAGAGAGAAAGATAGCACTCTCATTCCCCAGCAGTGAAAAGGGAACCAAGTAAAATGGTGTCTAGCGCCCCCTAAGGGACAGACCTTGCAAACTCAAACAGTAAGGATATGAGCAAGCTGGATTGTGGAATCTTCTAGAGCATGAGCTGCTCTTTCCTTTAACAGTAGAAAAGAGCAAGAACCCAGTAGCACCTTAAAGACTAACAAAATTTGTGGCAGGGTATGAGTTTCATGAGTCACTGAAGTGAGCAGTGATTCACCAAAGTTCCTACCCTGCCACAAATTTTTGTTAATCTTTAAGGTGCCACTGGACTCCTGTTCTTTTCTATTGCTACGGACAAACACCACTACCTATCTTAGGCCCTGTGTCACACTGCAAAGGTAATTGTGCTTTGTTCCCACTTTGTTTAAATCGGGAACATTTTTCTTCGCATTGGGCTGACTAGATGCAGCCAGCCCCTCTCTTACAGCACCCGCTCACCTGCTGCTGCGCCGTCCCTCCAGGCGATCCTGCTGGCCACGGGGGAGGCTCGGGTGGCTGCTGCTTCTGCCGACACTTGGGGGGGGTTGCCGCTGCCACCACCGCTGCCATTGCCCCACGAAAACAGGCTCCGCTATCTCCGCTGTCTCCGCCATCCTCCTTGCCAGCCCCGTCCAGGCTGCTGGAGCCCCCGCCTCTCGTTTCCGTCTCCAGGGCTGACTTTGTGCTTTTTTTTTTTTTTTTTAAAGCTTCTGGTTTGAGCGCTTGACTAAACATGTGCTTAATAAATCCATTATTAAATGTTAAATGGATTTATTAAGTGCATGTTTGCTCAAGAGCTCAAACCAGAAGCTTAAAAAAAAAAACTGCACAAAGAGCGGTCAGACGGCCCTAACTGCAATCATTGCAAAAGATGGGCTGTCCAGATGGGCGAAATTGCGCATTCAAACTGCAAGTGCCAGGAAAACACCTGATTTTCCAGGGGTCAGGAAAACCCAACAGCATTGTGCGAGTGAGCCTGCTTCAGGGCAAGAGGCGGATTGGCGCGTGTGAATGTGAAACTGACATGCGTGAGGGAACAGCAGCAAATCCCGATCAAAACGTCAGTGTGACCGGGCCCTTAATCTTCCTTTAACAGTTTGCCCCAAGTGCACTGATTTCAGAGAGATTGAAACATTTGCTCAAGTTTTTTTTATTGCAATCAATAGGACTTCAAAGTGCTTAAATTTAGCTGGATTGTGCCCCATCTGTTTTGATGTTTAACATTACTAGCAACGTTTGCATCTTTAATATCAATTAATCCCAAAATATCTAAAATCATGCTGAGCTGAAGGGAAATGGGATTAGCTAATGAAACCAAAGCTATTTCAGGCCTGCTGTATGGAACTGATAACTGGGGTGGGGTGGGGGGAGGTTATATGTCATAGGAAAAAAGAGCCCTGTGTTTGTTTTCACCAACTCAGGATCCATTTTATTTTTAGAAAGAGCATATTTGCATACTTAAATTAAAACTAAAAAGTTGGATAAATTGGACAGATGGTTCTGTCTTGTGATTCCTAAATATATATGATTCATACACAGAAGGATACTCTGAAGAATTCAGTATAAAAGTCAACACTTTCTCTTGCACAATGTCTATTTATTGGAACAAGTGTTGTGCAGAAGCTCCCAATGTAGCCTTAGATCAGAGAAGAGGCAGGCCATTCACTGGTCCTTGCTCTTGTCATCATTGCTGTTTTTTCCCGCTTGCTCCTATCAAGCTTTGGACCAAGTTGGCTGTTCTCAATCAGCAGTCAGGGCCAAAAGAAAAAGGTGTACTTTACTGGGGCTGGAAATTCATGGGCCTCCATCCTAAGCTGTGTGCCCATTACCATGCTGTAGTTATTTACATCATTTTGTGATTTATGGCATTGTGTGTACATGATGGGAGGGTGGGGAACATGATAAGTCTGTTGGCCGTTACTTGGACCCTACCAATAGCCATAGTTAGTGCCTTCTACAGTCACATAATCCACGGCATCCTTGCAGTCCAGTTACAAGGTGGTCAGCACTTTCTGTCTCCTATGTGTAGTTAAGACGGTATTCTTTTCACCAGCATTATTCTGCTGTTAACCCCAAACTCTTGTTCTGCCTGACTCTCATTAAAATTGGCTTTAATGTCCGTTCAGTTCAAGGAGAAATCAGTGTTCAAGATTTTCTAAGAGCCAATATGCACAGTCCGTGAACCTCATTCAATAGATGAACCACAAGCTGAAGTGATGAGAAAAAAGAAAAATCAACCCCTAAGCAGGGACAGGGGCTCTTGAGCCACCCCACTTCGAAAACATCCCATCTAAATCCATTCTGCAAACAACCCCTTACAAAGCCCAGATTTTAATCAAAAACATTGAAAACTTCTAGACACTCCGAAGCTATAATATTTTTAAAAATTAGGCCATGGTCTTTTCAACTGAGGGAACTGAAAACGAAGGCTTGTTTGATGGTGGGGAACTGAGATTCAGAAAAACAGAATCAGCTGGTGTGAGGGAGGAGGAGAGGAGGACGAGGACAAGGAGGAGGAAGAAGAGGAAGAGGAGGAGGAGAGTTGGTTTTTATACCCTGCTTTTCTGAACCCTAAGGAGTCTCAAAGTGGCTTACAATCACCTTCCTTTCCTCTCCCCACAACAGACACTCTGTGAGGTAGGTGGGGCTGAGTTCTGAGAGAACGGTGACTGGCCCAAGGTCACCCAGCTGGCTTCATCTGGAGGAGCGGGGAATCAAATCCAGTTCTCCAGATTAGAGTCTGTCATTCTTAACCACTGATGAGAGGGCCTTGTTTTATTGATATGGAGCTAAACACGCATATACCAGAGTATTCTCCCCTCGCCTCATATAGCGGCCTCATCCATTCATGACAACAAAATGTATGTGTGTGTACTGGGGAGAAAAGAAAACAGCAAAAAAAAAAGAGTAGAATAACATTTTGACAGAGCTGTCAATAAAACAGCTTCCATTCCCTCCAGCCCTAATTTTTCTTGTCACAGAAATGTAAACCGCTGACATGACAGTATGTCACTCTGCCCAAACCTGACTGCCTGTACTGAGTTTTCTTTTCATTTTTAAGATTTGTTTACAGCAGATGCCTTCTAATGCACTGAATACTAGTCAGATTAAGCAAAAACTATTGATTGACCTCTACTGACAGAATTCCTTCACATGCTAGAAGAAAGTAATGCTGGAGAGGGGGAGAATATGAGAAAGACTGTTGAGAGGAAGGAATCAATTTCCAGTATACAACAAGAGTTTTCAAGAGGTCTGTGCAGTCTTAGCAGTCTAAAATTTCTGAAACAAATCCTATTCTGCTTTTGTTTGATTATGTTGCATACAGTTTATTTACTGCATACAGGATAGCAAGTTGCATACAGATCTGGGTTCAAGTCTCAGCTGAGCTACGGACTTACTAAGTTAGCCTTGGGGAAGTTTATATACATTACACTAATGTGCCTTTAGTGATTCTGTAAAAGCTGGATCTCAGTGTGCAGCCCAGATCAGCAACCCGGAGCTAATAGATTCATGTCTCTTATCTGTTTCCAGCACATTTATGTTGTGTTACAGCTGTACTGCTTTAAGAATTTCATGGTAAAACACACACATTTGTCATGGCACTTCATCCCAATATAGGTATTATATGTTAAAACAGGTGGCACTTGGAAGAAGAGATAAGAACATAAGAAGGGCCATGCTGGATCAGACCAAAGGCCCAGCTAGTCCAGCACTATATTCTCACAGTGCCCGACCAACTGCTGCGAGGAAGCCCACAAACAGGACAACTCCAGCAGCATCCTCCCCCGCCCATGCTCCCCAGCAACTGATATGAAAAGGTGCACTGCCCTCTGGAGGGAGCAGATACTCATCATGACAAGTAGCCATTGATAGCCCCCTTCTCCCTGAATTTGCCCACTCCCCTTTTAGAGCCTTCCAAGTTGGTGGCCATTTTCACATCCTGTGGCAGTGAGTTCCACAGTTAAACTAGGCACTCTGTGAAGAAGTACTTCATTTTGTCTGTCCTGAACCTTCCAGTCTTCAGCTTCAGTGGATGACCCTGGACTCTAGTCTTATGGGGGAGGGAGAAAAGCTTCCCCCTACCCACTCTTTCCACAGCACAAATAATGTTATAGACTTCAAACATGAAAACAATGATAGAAATCAGCGTGGAGAGTGCTTTGCAGTCCCTCTTCTCCTCAGTATTAGGGGTATGCCTCCAAAATAGCAGCACTGTGATGAAGCAGTGCACAGCACATAGCATGGACATCTGCATGGCACAATGATACCTGTGCTGCACAACTGATTTTTTAAACAAAAGTTTATTTCAG
The DNA here is from genome assembly GCA_029375565.1 of Gekko gecko. NCBI lineage: Eukaryota > Metazoa > Chordata > Lepidosauria > Squamata > Gekkonidae > Gekko > Gekko gecko. The sequence continues at coordinate 37,900,636 of JAPDNY010000011.1, forward strand.
TTATTTTTGGTGGTGGTGGTGGAAAGTGCTGTCAAGTCACAACCCCGTAAGGTTTTCAAGGCAAGAGACATCCAAAAGTGATTTGCCATTGCCTGCCTCAGTGTAGCAGCCCTGGACTTCCTTGGTGGTCTCCCATCCCAGTCCTAACCAAGGCTGACCCTGCTTAGCTTTCAAGATCTGATGAGATTGGGCTAGCCTGGGCCATCCAAGGTCATGGACAAATATTTGGGCAATCATAATGCCAAAGCGATTTTTAAAAGATTTCTGAGAAATATTTCAAAGATTTCAGGACTGCGCACACACACACACACACACACACACACACACACACACATTCAGTGTACCCTTCCATTACATTCGCTTGCTTTTCTCAACTATAAAAATTGCCCTTGATGTTCAGCAGTTATCAGAAGGGTGTCTATATACCTGCCGATTTGTTCTACAGACAGTCTGTGACAGATCTATCTGCTCCACTTTCGTCAGTTCCTCCTCCTCTTCCTCCTCTTCCTCCTCCTCCTCCTCTTCCTCCTCCTCACTGGTTTCTGAACATGAATCAAACACATCGTTGTAATACTCTTCCGCAATGAGTGGGTCTTCAGGGATCTCTGTTTTTGAAGAGAGAGAGAAAAGGGTGGGAGCACAGTAAGAAAAAATTCCTACTCCGAAGTTACTTGCCAACTATCTATTTCAGTTTCAAAAACCCCGAAGTTACAAGGAGACAAGTTACCCACAAAAAGCATGTGTACAAATACTGGAGAAGTAATGTAGGGATTTAAATGCATATACTTTACAAATAAGAGCATGATGGTGAAAACGCAGCTTTCTGGTGCTCTTCCCTTCTGATTGTTTCTGACTAATCAGAGAGGAACTTGGCTCTGTTTGGAAAACCCCACTCCACCTCTGACAATCAGGATGGGGTGCAGCTTTCCAAAGGTAGGGGACTCCCTTTCCAGTTATGGCCGAGGAGGAAAGGAGGAGGAGACAAGAGTGGCTGCCAAGAGCTTTCAAACTGGGTGGTGGTGGTGAAGATTTTATCCCTCCATTCCTTAGCTTGGCCACTCCTGGCAGCTGCTCATCCCCTCCTCCTTCCCTTCCCAACTGTAACTGGAGAGGGATTCTGCTGTCTTCAGAAAGCTTCACCCTACCCTGATTACTCAAGATGGGGTGGTACTTTCCAAAGATGGCCACACTCCTCTCCAATTATGGCTGGAAAGAAGGGAGGGAGCAGGGAGGAGTGTCAAGAAGGGCTTAACAGCAGGTTAGTGATTCCTCCTCTGCAGAGCAAGGATAGGATACCAGCTAGTGATGCCCGTAGTAACACACCACTTCTGGCAATGCAGTGGCATTGGGGTCTGAGGACTGGGCTGTTCGATATTTTGCAAGATGTTTATGCACAGAAGGAAACTCTGCAGAAGACAATGAAAATATGAACCATCCAAGTCCATGCTTGCCAAATTCCTTGGTGCTTTCCTTGTGTTTTATAACTACTGCAGTATTCCCTCAGTGAGATAAACAAACTCTTTGAAAAATAGTTTTAATTTGCTCCTTCCCTGGAGTTCATTATTAGTGCATTGATGCAGCATTCTGAATGCTGCATGCATTTAAGAGGCAATGGGCAGCCCCATTTATTTAAAATAAAAAACAAACATGCGACAAAAGGAGGGTGATCGTCCAAGAAAACAATATCATGCTCATGTCAGCAAGTTTCTAATGAACAAAAAGGGTAAAACAAATCTCTGTCTTGGAGCAATTTTGTCTCCAGCTTTAATATCTTTGTATTAAAAAATAAATACTTCCTTATAAATGTCAATGAACGCATAATGCCCATAACTGCTTTCATTCTCAATTTCTAAAACCTACATACAACCAATGCTCATCCATAATAAGTGCTGGTTAAGTTCTCTCTCTTTGCAATTCAGAATTGGCTGGAAAGTCATAAGCTTTCTAAGTGGGCATTTGGAAAATGACCACCTGATCTCTAAGAGGTTTCTCCAGATTTAGGTTGGTGCGTGCCTGCTGATAGTGCTGTCTATGAGCACCAGGGCCATAGCTAGTGCAGGCCCACGGGGCAATGCCCCCTCTTGAATTCACAATGCCTCTGCCCCTCCAGGCATTTCCCTGCCAAACAAGATTTTCACACTACTAGGAGGAGTGTGTGCCTGGTGCCAGCACATGCAAAGGGCCTGGCTGCAAGGCATTCAACTTCCCCCACTTTATTCCATTGGTCAAGTCACCCCCACCTCTTTCTCCCCCCCCCATAAATTAACACATAATAGGGCAGAAAGGGTACAAGGAATAGGATAAGACATAAAGGGAAATTTCATCAAGTTTATATAACAGTTGTTACAAATTTTCCATCTTAATTCTTTGTTTCCAGATCCCTTTCATTTATATATTTACTAAAGCTAGTGATGCTTAATCGGATCGCTAAAATCTTCTATAATAATTCCTGAAAAAAGTCAGGTTCCGTACAGTTCAAGCTAGAGTTTCTCCAACTATATAATAGTTATATTCATTGTTCACAGTCTTCAAGGTTTCTTTCCACCCAGTCATAAAATGGTATCCAATTGTCTCTCACTTTTTGTTTACTTTGGTCTTTTAACAAGTCTGACAATATATCAATTTCTGCTGTTTCAAATTTTTTTGTCAAAAGTTCATTTTCCATTGGTATCTCTGATTTCTTCCAGTACTTAGCATTAAGAATTCTCTAACTATAGGTATAATGTTTCTCAATTGTCTCTTCGGCAGAAAGCCTGCTTGATCTTGATGTCTTATATCTAGCAATATCTTCTTCAAACGCGATGCTAGAATAGCAGCAAAGATTTTATAATCCACATTTAGAAGCAAAATTGGTCTGTAATTTTTCACTTCTTGGAGGGCCTGTGCCCCTCCAAGCCTTCTCCCTCCTCCCCCACCAGCACCGGCGACGAGGCCCGAACTCGGCCCGCCAAGCTTTCTCCCTCCCCCCTCCCCTAGCGGCGGTGGTGGCAGTGGCAAGGCCTGGCTGGCCCCCTGAACTTTCTCCCTCCCTCCTCCCCACCAAGCTTTCTCCCTCCCCCTCCCTCTCCTCCAGCAGCAGCGGCAGCGAGGCCTGAGCTCAGCCCACCAAACTTTCTCCCTCCCCCATGGGTGGTGGCAAGGGCTGAGTGGCTTACAGCCACTGGCCCGCAAAGCCTTCTCCCATCTCCTCCCCCTCCCTGGCAGAGCAGGCACAGGAAACACTCTTTTACTTTGGGGGGATCTAAATATCCCCCCTCTATATATTTTTACAGTGTTTAGATTTTTCTGCACATCTGGGGATTGCCCCAAATGTGCAGGAAAATCTCCCTGCCCCCCAAGTACCCCCGATGTGCAGATTTAGATATCCGCACAGAGGGGGTATGTTGGGAATTAGATATATAGATTAATAGGCAGTCTTCAAAACTGCTATAGTATTCTATTGGGAGTCCATCTGGTCCAGGCGCTTTCCTTTTATTTTGTTTCTTGATGGTATCTACAATTTCTTGTACTGTTATAGGTCCATTCAGTTTTATTTTCTGTCCTTCGCTTAACTTAATACTATTATATTTTTTAAGGTAATCTCTGTCTACAGAAATACCCTTTGCTTGATATAATTTTTTGTAGAAGTTTTCTACTATCCTCTTGAGTTCTTCTTGTCCATACTTTCCTGTACCATTCTCATCTCTCAACACATGTATTAAGCATTTTTCCTTCTCTCTCCTAAGTCTGTACACCAGCCATCTTCCTGATTTATTAGCATTTTCAAAGTAATTTTGCTTTGCAAATTTGATTTTCTTAGCAATTTCTTTAGACAATATCACATTAATTTTATGTTGTGTCGATTGTATTTTTATTTTCAACTCATTAACCTCTTTCATACATGTCAGACTTCTTTTTGCTCCTTTAACCTTGAACCCAACTAGTCTGAGGAGCCACAGTGTGTTCTATTGACCTGCTTCCTCTCTTTGCCTTTCCAGCAAAATCATCAGCTGACTGGGTCTTCATTGGAGTCGGGAGGAGAGCAGCACGAATGCAGCAGTTTTAACTGGGGGGGAAAGGGAGGGGGCTGTCTGCATGCGGGGTGGGTTGAATCCAAGAGGGAAAGAGTTCCCCTCCCTCATTCACAGCCAATTCCAACACAGCCCCGCTGATGACTCGTGTTTTCAATCTCATTATTATTATTATTCTCCTCACTGGCAAAACCTCCATGCCCCCTCTTTGCCCTCTCTTGAAAAAAGGTCTAGCTACAGGGCTGATGGGCATTTTTTTGTGTTTGCCTCAGGGACTGTTGTTCTGTGTTAGGCTAGGGCTGGGGAGATCTAGACCATGACGCTTACTTGGTGACCTTCAACCTATCACTCTCTAACAGGCAGCCAACCAATTAAGTAAATAAGTAAGTAAAGAACCTGCTACACAGCATTATAATGAAGCGGGGGGGGACTGAACAGGAAAGAGAATTCTGTAGATTGCCTGAGCTCTTTGCAGGAAGGGTGGTTTGAAAATGATAGTTTCTCTTGGAACTTGAAAAACAGCTCTTAAAAATTCGATACTGTCTTTGGGATATGCTCAGGCTAGATCTGTTCTAAAACAAAGAATATTAAGATGTTGAACGACAGATGGATGTGAGTAGGATTAGGAACCCTGTATTGGATGTAAGTACCCTTAACAATAGAACTTTGAGACCTTACATCAAATATTTAGATATCTGTAATCATAGAAGAATTTTTATCCTTTTAAGATATAATGCTATACTGGAGGCTATACTGGAGGCCAGACTTACTAGATAATTGTCGAAAAGTTGTATATGTGGGGTGGGAACTGATGAAATGTTGGAACATGTAATTTTCAAGTGTAGTTTATATCATAACATTAGGGAAGTTCTGGTTAAGCCTATTGTTAACTCCTACCCAGGTCACAATAAAAGGATACTTATGTAAATTTTGCTGGCAAGTAATAATCAAAAGCTGACTAGGATGGTTGCAAAATTTGGTTGGTTGGCATACCGAACCAGGAAAGAGATAAAGAAGTATGAATAGGCCTAGATTTATTTTTAACCTTTGATCTTAATATTAATTTTTACCATTTCTGAATATTAAACTTTTTAGATTCCTGTCTATAATTTTTTGTTGTTGTTCAGTCAAACAGTCGAGTCCGGCTCTTTGTGACCCCGTGGACCACATCACACCAGTCCCTCCTGTCTTCTCCTGTCCTCCAAAGTTTGCTTAATTTCATGTTCGTTGCATTGATAACTCTGTCTAACCATCTCATCCTTTGTTGTCCCCTTCTTCTTTGACCTTCAATCTTTCCCAGCATCAGGGTCTTCTCCAGTAAATGCTCCCTTCTCATTTGGTAGCCAAAGAATTTGAGCTTCAGCTTCAGTATCTGTCCTTCTAGGGAACAGTCAGGGTTGATTTCTTTTAGGATTGACTGATTTGATCTCCTTGCAGTCCAAGGGACTCACAACAATCTTCACCAGCACCGTAATTCAAAAGCATCCAGGCTTCTGTGCTCAGCCTTCCTTATGGTCCAACTCTCGCAGCCATATGTTACTACTGGGAATACCATCACTTTGACTATATGGACTTTTGTTGGCAGGGTGATGTCTCTACTTTTTATTATGCTGTCTAGGTTTGCCATAGCTTTGCTCCCAAGGAGCAGGTGCCTTTTAATTTCATGGCTGCAGTCACTGTCTGCAGTAATCTTGGATCCCAGGAACGTGAAGTCTGTCACTGCTTCCATGACTTCCCCTTCTGTTTGCCAAGGAGTGATGGAGCCGGATGCCATGATCTTAGTTTTCTTGATGTTGAGTTGCAAGCCAATTTTTGCACTCTCCTCTTTCACCCTCAAGAAGAGGCTCTTGAGGTCCTCTTCACTTTCTGCCATTAGAGCGGTATTGTCGTCTGCATATCTGAGGTTGTTGATGTTTTCCCGGCAATCTTAATTCCAGTTTGTGATTCATCCAGGTCAGCATTTCACGTGATGTACTCTGCATATAAATTAAATAAGCAGGGTGACAATATACATCCTTCTTGTACTACTTTTCCCATGCTAAACCAATCAGTTGTTCCATACCTAGTTCTAACTGTCACTTCTGACCCTTATACAGGTTTCTCAGGAGACATGTGAGGTGGTTTGGTACTCCCATCTCTTTAAGAACTTGCTGCAGTTTGTTGTGATCCACACAATCAAAGGCTTTAGTGTAGTCAATGAAGGAGAAGTAGATGTTTTTCTGGTACTCCCTTGCTTTCTCCATAATTCAGTGAATGTTGGAAATTGGATCTCTAGTTTCTCTACCTCTTAGAAACCCAGCTTGTACTTCTGACAGTTCTCTAGCCATGTACTGCTGAAGCCTAGCTTATAGGATCTTGAGCATGATCTGCTAGAATGTGAAATTAGTGCAATTGTGTGATAGTTTGAACATTCCTTGGTATTGCCCTTTTTTGGAATTGAAATGTAAACTAACCTTTTCCAATCCTGTGGCTGCTGCTGCATTTTCCAAATTTGCTGGCATATTGAGTGCAGCACTTTAACAGCATCATCTTTTAATACTTTGCATAGCTTAGCTGGGATACCATCACCTCCACTAGCTGTGTTGTTAATGCTTTCTAAGGCCCACTTAACTTCACACTCCAGGATGTCTGGCTCAAGGTCAGTGATCACACTGTCATGGTTGTCAAGGACATTGAGGTCCTTCTTGTATAGTTCTGTGTATTCCTGCCATCTCTTCCTAATCTCTTCTGCTTCTGACAGGTCCCAACCGTTTTTGTCCTTTATCATGGCCAGCTTTGCACAGATTGTTCTCTTTGCACAGAATGTTCCCTTTGTATAGAACGTATCTCCAATTTTCTTGAAGATTAGTCCTTCCCATTCTATTGGTTTCCTTTTTACAGGGGTGGTCAAACTGTGGCTCGGGAGCCACATGCAGTTCTTTCACACATATTGTGTGGCTCCCAGCAGGGCAGCTGGGGAAGCAAAGGGGAGGCATGCTTTCCCTCCCTCCCTCCCTCCCTCCCATTTATTTGCTTTCTTTGTTTCTCTCTCTTTCTCTTTCTTTCCTTCCACCTCTTTCATTCTTCCTTTCCACATCTCACTCTATTTCTCTCTCTCTTAGACAAATAAATATCATTAGCAAACAAACAGATATCATTGGACAAATAAACATCATTATATTTGTTTTTATCCCTTTTGTTTTAATTTTTGGCAGTCTCATTTAATGTTAATAAAAGGCACATTTGTATATTGTACAAAATGTGTATGTGATATTTGTTCATGTCTTGCGGCTCTCCAACATCTGATGTTTACTCTATGTGGCTCTTACGCTGAGCAAGTTTGGCCACCCCTGCTCTATTACTTTGCATTGTTCATTCAGGGAGGCCTCCTTATCTGTCCTTGCTGTTCTCTGGAAATCTGCATTCAGTTGGGTAAATCTTTCCTTTTCACCTTTGCCTTTCACTTTCCTTCTTTTCTCTGCTATTTGTAAAGCCTCATCAGACAGCCACTTTGCTTTCTTGCATTTCTTTTTCTTTGGAATGGTGCTGATTGCTGCCTCCTGTACAATGTCACGAACCTCGGTCCATAGTTCTTCAGGCACTCTATCAAACCTAATCCCTTAAACCTATTCTTCACCTCCACTGTATATTCATCAGGGATGTGATCGAGGTCAAACCTGAATGGCCTAGTAGTTTTCCCAACTTTCTTCAGTTTAAGCCTGAATTTTGCAATGAGTAGCTCATGATCTGAGCCACAATCAGCTCCTGGTCTTGTTTTTACTGACTGTATAGAGCTTCTCCATCTTTGACTACAAATGATATAATCAATCTGATTTTGGTGTTGCCCATCTGATGATGTCCATGTGTAGAGTCGCCTCTTAGGTTGTTGGAAGAGGGTGTTTGCTATGGCCAACTTGTTCTGTTAGCCTTTGCACGGCTTCATTTTGTTCTCCAAGGCCAAACTTGTCTGTTATTCCACTTACTTTTTGACTTCCTACTTTAGCATTCCAGTCCCCTACGATGATCAGGACATCTTTTTTGGTGTTAGTTCTAGGAGGTGTTGTAGGGCTTCATAGAACCGGTCCATTTCAGCCCCCTCTGAGTCAATGGTTGGGGCAGAGACTTGGATTACTGTGATGTTGAATGGTTTGCCTTGGATTCAGGATGAGATCATTCTGTTGTTTTTGAGATTGTATCCCGTTACTGCCTTTTTCACTCTCTCTTTTTTAATTTTTTTTATTGCTTTTTACTACACCCTAACAACTAAAACTCTAAAAAAACAGAGTAGGCAAGGATCTTAAAAGGTCTACATCCGAATTTAGGAATTCCCTATAGGTATGATTACAAAGTAGTTATAATAAAATAGCATTAGCTCAAAATACAATTTAAGGTAACATAATAGTGCATTATCTCAAGTAAAAAACCCAACAAAGTAGATTCTCAGATCTTCACTTTAACTTTTTCTTCTGGTTACGTTTCTTCTTCTTCTCGAAGGGGATTTTGACCTTAAATGATCTAGGAGATGCCACCTCTAGTCAGAGTTTATAAAATCGCCTAAAGACACCAATGTAGATGAGGAACTGTCACTGCTTGTCCCATCTTGTTCGCTTGTATCTGTAGCATTTTTGTCCTCCTTTTGGTTTCGTTGGGGTTTGTTGCTGTTCCAGAAATATTTTAGCTTTAGCCAAAGAGTCAATCTTTTCTTTTTTTCCCCTTATAATTGAAAGTTAGTCCTTCTGGCATAAGCCATCGATATGGAGTTGAACTTTTTACAGTAGTGTTGTAACATTTTTATATCGTTTTCTTTTTTTCCGTATTTCAAATGGAATGTCTTTCAAAGTCTTTATTTCTTCTCCTTGGATTTTTAAGGTTGTCCCATTAGTTGCTTTCAAAATCAAATCTCTTGTTGATCTTCTTAAAAATTTCACAAAATTTTCCCCTAGAACATTATTTTTCTTAATAAACTCAGGGTAGATAACGATAGACCATGTCTATATCCGATTGTAATGTTTCCAGTTCACAATTTATCAGAGGAGCCAATGCTTCACTTAAAATCTGTCTGAGATTTTTGTCTTTTATTTCTGGGACCCCTTGAAATCTAAGGATGTATGAGGATTTTTCCACTTGAAGTTGTAGTAGTAGTTGTTTTGCTGAGGTTCTTTCCTTTTCTGCTGATTCTACTTTTTGATTCAAAGTTTTTGTATTGTGTTCAACTTTTTGAAGTTTTTTAGCTGTTTTCTCTGATGTGGACTTGACTTCCTTGATCTCTTTTTGGAGTGTTTCAAAGTTTTGTTGAGGTTTGTCATCTGGTCCAGCAGAGGGCATAATGCTTCAGAAATCATGCTTGCAGTGTCTATGGTCATTTCTGGTCTGTGACTCGGTGATGATGAACTGGTAGTTTCTGTAGTAAGTTTCATTTTGGTCACCATTTTTCCCACACGCTGAGACATGGTTTACATTAAAGATAAAAGTTCTTTGAAGTTCTGAAATCTTTCTCTGGAGTGTTAAAAACCATTTTTAGCACTGGTGTGTTCGGATGGATGTATACGCTTAGAGTCAGTTTCCACCTTAATCTTTTATTCAGTTGTTTAGGCTAGGCAAGGGCTACTCCTCCCCCTCCGGAAGGGTTTCCCCCCCTTCTTCAGATTTAAGGCTTACGTTTAAATCCACTCCCACCATGCTTCTTTTAAGTATTTCGGCACTCACATTTAATATTGATTAACCACTGCATGATAGGGTAGATTGTTCTTCCACTTCATTTAGATCCTTTGCTCACTCTGGACTCGGTGTGTGCCTCTGAGCGCTATTGCTGGCCCCGGTGTGGTAGAACCTTTGGGGACAAAAGGGAGCCTCAATCCCTCAGCCGCTGCGTTGGGAGTGGCTCTCTTTGTGTCCCAGGCTAGAATCCCCCTACAGTGGCTCTAGGGGAGACCGAAATCATCCAGTCTCCCTTCTTGCCACTCCGGTACGGAACGCATCCATTGGAGCTCAAAGGGATGTGACCGTCTAGCAAGTCACCGAAACTGAAACTGCCTTTTTCACTCTCTTGTTGACTATAAAGGCCACACCATTTTTTCTATGGGATTTGCCCATTCCCGTCCACTTTAGTTCACTGATTCCCAAGATGTCAGTGTTCAGTCTTAACAATTACAACTTGCCAAAAAGCTGAAGAACATGTAAAAGAGAATAATGTATACAGAGTATACATTGTAGCACATACCAGTTCTCTATTGATTACATTTTGTACTTTTTCATTGTAGCTAACTTTGTATACATTATTCTCTGTTACATGTTCTTCAGCTTTTTGGCAAGTTGTAATTGTTGAGGTTGTTAACTACACTTGTTTTTGCCTTCTATTATCATTATATAATAGTGTAGTGAACATTATTGAATGTTCAGTCTTGCCATCTCATTTTTGACCACATCCAACTTACCTTGATTCATAGATCCTACATTCCAGGTTCCTATACAGTATTTTTCTTTGCAGCTTTGGACTTTCCTTTCACCATCAGACACATCAACAGCTGAGCGTCCTTTCAGCTTTGGCCCAGCCGCTTCATTCCTTCTGTGGTTACTTGTACCTGCCCTCTGCTCTTCTCCAGTAGCATATTGGACACCTGAGGGGCTCATCTTCCAGTGTCATATCTTTTAGCCTTTTGTTACTGTCCATGGGGTTTTCTTGGCAAAGCTACTGGTGTGGGTTGCCATTTCCTTCTCCAGTGGATCACATTTTGTCTGAGTTCTCTGCTCTGGCCGGTCCATCCTGGGTGGCCCTCCATGGCATAGCCCACAGCCTTATCGAACCATGCAAGCCTCCTCACCACATCAAGGGAGAGATCCATGAGAGAGGTCTATAATTTTAGATGTTATTATATTTTTTTAATTTTACTGTTCCTTTACCTGTTATTTACTTGTCTCTTATTGTATTGTTTGGTGGTCTATGACTGTGATTAATTGGATTGGATTGGATAATTTCTCTCGCATGGTAGACTGCCGGCTAGAAATTCAACTGCTCTCTGTCCAAACAAATGGAGCTAAAAGCAAGGAAGGATTTTCTTGCCTATGGCAATTCTTTGGTGAAAATATAGTCTAACAAGTTCCTGCTTATTTATCATCGCATGAAAAGATCCAGTCTCTCCTTTGCTTGAGGTGACTAACAACCAAAGAGATTAAAATACACAGTCTTTTAAATCTTCTTAATAAAAACAAATATAGCCAAAATGGCAGCACCCTCTTTAAAGTTTACTCCAGTGCCACAAAAAGTTCTCTGAAAAATGCAGTTTGTCTGTGGTTTTGGAAAGACAGCTTTATGAACCTCTTAGAGGAGCACATTCCACATTAATGGAGTCTCAGCTGACAAAAGTTCTAGATCTGGTTGCAGATCGATGTGCAGGAGGAACAGCCAACAAGAAGTACCCAGAAAATGTAATTGAGTGAATGGATAAACAGATACCCCCTAAGAACAGAATAGGGTAATTGACAGGCAGCATAAAGACAGAATGGAAATTAAATTGCCAGTAGACAATGTGTCAATGAATAAACATGCCATATCAAATATCAGCCATGAAAATAAACAAATCAAGTACCACTGATAGCAATACTGCATGTGGTTGAATCCGGTGGAGGATATCTGAGGATGGAAGAATTTTCTATCCACGGAGTGAGATTTTCTCATGTTTCCCCTCCAACTGCCTAAGAAATTCCCCCCAAAATGCTGCTTCTGGGAAACAGGGAATCCCCAGGTACAGCATGAGCAGAGAGCGGAAGGTCTGCAGCATGAGGAGAGATTTGTCAAAAATTGCCCTATCTTCTACCTTCAGTATTACTTCTTCAGATCCAAGTCATTACCAAGTTTGGATGATGAAGACAAACATACATGGCACATCAGCGAGACAAAACCAATTTTAGTCAAAGTTCTCCTCAAAAGTGAAAGCAATAATCCATATGTAAAGACTCAGTTATTAGCCAAAACCATTTCTCCTTACCTTCAGAGATGGAACTGTATCAGATACCTCAATTTTCCAAAGTCTCATTCTTTCTCAGAAAGAAAGAACAAGCACTGGTATTAATGTGGAAATGGACTCCAGTGCAATATAAAATCATGGCTAGGACATATATTCATAATTCAGCTAACCCCACGCCAACTGGTTTCTTATGTCTGCCTCCAATTGCATTCATTCAAAAGAGAAACCACATAAATTGTTATAAATTGTTGCTTTGAAAATGAATATTTCAACTGTCTAGTCTTAAAAACTATATTGTATAACATTATTGACAGAGTGTATGTGAAATGCTTTGAATATGCTAAAGAAATTATAAAACAATAAATAATAACAATAAGCCAATTTTTCTTTTCTTATGGTTCTGAAATAGTTTTCCTAAATAGGAGAAGAACATTAGAGAAGCCAATGTTGGATCAGGCCAATATTATTTATTATTTATTATTTTAGATTTATATCCCGCCCAATGGCCCATCCAGTCCAACATTCTGTCACACAGTGGCCAAAAATATCAGCTGCCATTAGGAGGTTCACCAGTGTGGCCAGGACACTAGAAGCCCTCCCATGGTTGCCCTCCCAAGCACCAAGAACACAGAGCATCACTTGCCCCAGCCTGAGAGGTCCTATCTATACCTTGTGGCTAATAGTCACTGATGGACTTCTGCTCCATATGCTTATCTAATTCCCTCTTGAAGCCATCCATGCTTGTAGCCACCATCACCTCCTGTGATAGTGAATTCCATGTATTAATCACTCTTTGGATAAAGAAGTACTTCCTTTTATCCGTTCTAACCCGACTGCTCAGCAATTTCATGGAGTGCCCATGAGTTCTTGTATTGTAAGAAAGGGAGAAAAGTACTTCTTTCTCAACCTGCTCTATTCCATACATAATCTTGTAAACCTCTATCATGCCACCTCTCAGTCATCGTTTCTCCAAGCTAAAGACCTGGATAAACAAACAGAAATCCAGGCCTTATTTCCTGAATTGTGAAGAAGCTCCAATTAAAACATGGAATGTATTCAACACATGTCACTATAATCTTCCTCACTGTGATTTTGGCAACTCTTCCAACTGGAGCTGTGAAAGTACTCAGCAAATGTGTAAATATTTGCTACAAAATCTATGACTTTGTGAAAATAATATTAATTAATCCATCTACATGTGGGCTGTTTAACTGCCTTTTGATTTCTTTGACAACTGAGTACAGATGGTGTGCATTAGGCATCACTAATGAATGTGATATTTTTTCTAAACTTTGATCTAACAAAACTTTCAACAAAGATGACAAATGCACAAGTCCCAGGCTGTATCAGGATCAAGGCCATGAGAAACAAATGCTCAGCCATTCCCAATAATAGCTGCCAGGGACATAACCAAACCAGGGATGCTTCCAAAAAATTTTTTGTTCAATTTTTTTCTTTAAATTCTGTATTTCCATTTTTTTTTTGAGTTTATGTTTTTACACCTTTATTGTTATTATTACGTTGATAAAATACGGGGGGGGCTCTTGATATGATTGTTCTTTGTTCTATATTTTAATAGTCTGCAAGAACACACATTCATTAAAAAAATCTTGCTACAATCATACATACAATCATATCAAGATTGCTTTTTTGTAGAGTGTATCAATCTACACACATTAGTAATGTAGAGGAGAAAACAATGATTTCTCCAAGTTTAACCAAAATGCAGAAAGAATGTTCATGGAAAAATAATTGAATGACAGGGAAAACTCTTATCCCTAAACAAAATTTCATCATGAAGCAGAATTTCCGCACACTAGACTCGCTCCTGATTTTCTTGGCATTTGATCCACAAGCATGGGAATCAGTCCGGGCATGTTTCTTCTGTATGTCCCCCACACACACATGCATTTTCAGATTCAAGGTCTTGGTTTTAGCTTTCAAAGCCCTACACAGTCTGGGACCAATATATCTTCAGGACTGTCTCTTCTGGTATGCCCCCCAGGGATCATTGTGCTCTATGAATAATGATCTTCCAGTGGTCACCACCCCCAAAAGTGGTTATCTAGGGAGCGGTGGCGCAGGCAGTAAGGCACGCCTGCTATTACATCTGGGAACAGCCACTATGGCTGTTTGAATCCCACCGCGACCGGGGTGAGCTCCCAGCCCTAGTCCCAGCTCCTGCCCACCCAGCAGTTCGAAAGCATTAAAATATACAGAGAGCAAGTAGATAAATGGGTCCCTGCCTGTAGGTGGCAGGGGGCACCCTCCCTCCTTGGGGTGTGCAGCAGGAAAGCATCAGCGATCCAGTGGGGATGGCGACAGCAGCAGAGGTGGCGTGGAGGCAGCACTGGGTGGCCGAGTCCAGAAGGAGGGCGGAGTCGCAGAACGACGAGCGGCGCATTGGCGCAGTGCGGCAGAGCCAAAGGGACATAGCCGGAAACTGCAGCCAACGCAAGGCCGTACACCGAAGACGAGGCCTTCTGGGAAGAAAGCTGCTGAGCCGGAAAGAACCTGCCCCAGAACATCATGGATAGAGTGCTGACGTCTGAGGCCCACCGGAATAAGGACAAAAGAACTAGAAGACCCCGCTGCCTGGGTACTGGTAGGATACCATCCCCCTATGAATTGTGGCCCTAGATTAGGAACCATAATCCTGTGTAAACCGCTCAAAGACCCCTTGGGGTCAGAGCGGTATAGAAATCGAAAGTTAAATAAATAAATAAACCCAGGCCAGAGCCTTTTCGGCTCCGGCCCTGGCCTGGTGAAATGCCTTTCCAGATGAGATCCAGGCCCTGTGGAGTCTGATTCAGTTCTGCAGGGCCTGTAAAACCAAAATGTTTTGCCAGGCATATGGCTGACACAGTGTGTGCTGTCTTGGCTGGTTACCACAGAGACTACACACTGGAAACATGGTCCAGCATCAAGGTAAGCCACAGAGCCAAAGGTCAGATAGCCGGGGAGTCAATTCAAAGTTGCAGGTTTCAAGGACAAGGAGCAGCTGTTACACACACAGAAGCCAGCCTGAGTATACAAAGTTGCTACCATGCTGGAGCAGGTGCAAGGAGTACTTTTGAACAGGTCCTCCCTTCCCTGGGATTTGAATCTGCCAAGGCTTACAGCTCCTCCCGTTGCCTTTGCAGGAGCTGCAGTCTGGCACTCCTTCTTCGCTCCTGCATAGTCAGCCTCTGGCGTGCCCTATGTCTGGGGCACTCAGGAGAACTAGGTGGGGAGTCTGGCCTCGGGGTGTCTGCAACTGGGAGTGCTGGGTCAATCGGTCTCTCAGGATCGGTCTCTCCTTCTGGCTGTACTTCCTGTGCAGCTACTGGGTACTCTTCCTCCTCAGGTACTGTTGAGGGTTCTTCTTCTGGGCTGACTCCAGAGGAAGCTGGGTCGCTCCCTGCCTCTTCCTCATCTGAGGAGTAGTCAGCCTCAGCAGAGCCAGTACCCACGACACAGTGAAGTTTCCAGCTAAACTGCCTCCCCGTCATCAATCACCTCTCTGCCATTCACTCTGTCACTGTACCAGTCTCCACCAGCACACAGGCGGCACAACCTCACTTTGGATAATCTCTGTTATTAGTGCCTAAGCCACCATCTGATTTTTAAAATTTGATTTGTTGTTGTGTTAATCCTTTTTTTTTACAATTAATTTATTATTAATTTAACCTTGTTGTTACCCACCCTGAGCCTTGCTGTGCAGGGGAGGGTGGGCCAAAAGTCCAGTAAATAAATAAATAATTTTCACAGTTGTGGAGTCAGCTTATTCCCACACACACACATGTGCCTTAAGCGATCAGGATTTTCCAAAGAGGATGCTGCTGGAGCTGGATGGGAGTGGATGCAACAAAGAAAATTGGCAGAAACATTGCAAACAAGGAAAAGGGCAACTCCAAACCAGCTTCCAGAAACAGGGTAACTAATCAAAAGAACCAGAAAAAAACCAGGGAAACATCAAATACAACAAAAAAAAAACCAAAGTGAAAATTAAAGGTACAACAATGTGTGTGGAAATCAGGGAATAAACTGAACCAATATGGAGCCAGAACGACGGGGGGGGGACGGGACGGACTTCATGCAGATAAACCCACGCTGATTTCCCACAAGCGCTGCTCCGCGCTCACTTTCCTTTTTGCCCCAATGGTACGTGTCAATTTCTCACAAGTTGCTCCACAGCTGCATTTTGCCCTGCGGCTTCGCATGATTTCCCGTGCGGCTATTCAATCCTCAAAAAATAGGATTGAGTAGACGTGGGGAAAATCGTGCGAAACTGTGTGGGAGCCAGTTTGGTGTAACGGTTAGAAGTGTGGACTGTGGCGGTTGCACGCATGTGTTAAACCAAGCCAGCTGTGTTTCCTCCGAGCTCCTCCTTCGAACTAAAGAATTTATAGCTCAAAGTTTGTAAATACTATGCAAACCCAGATAAGAGGCTGATAACCAGGAAGCAGCTGGCTAGAACAACTTCAGAGTGGTAAGAAACTAATTTACTGCTGTGCTAGAAAGGAAAGCCTTGAGATTCTTAAGGCCGCTCCCAAAGCTTTGAACCAGATATGGCGAAGACAATTAAGGACCTATCTGAACAAATTTCAGGACTCCAAAATACAGTCCTTGCCTTTCAAGAAAAAATCAGTAGTGAGTTAATCTCACTACATGGAGAAATTAGCAAAATAGGCACAGAAATAGCTTCTATAAAGCAGACAGCTACAACAGCCAAAGAGCTTGCTGAAGCTAATGAGCAAAAAATAACCGCTCTGAACCGCCAAATAAATGACTTGTCAGACAGAAACAGGAGAGCTAACCTTATTTTATCAGGGATATCTGAAGAAATTTCCGTAAATAAATTGGAGGAATCGCTGATACAGTGGCTGCAGACAAACGAAGTAGAAATAAAAACAGAGGATGTTGAGAGAGTGCATCGACTACAAAGGAATGGGAGGGGCGGGGCCCCTAGAGATGTAATAATTAAATTTGCCAGAGAGAAAATTCAACAGCAAATATATACAGCACTAAAGAAGAGGAAAGACCTGACTTTTAGAGGAAGAAAAGTCTGGGTGAGACAAGACTTTTGTCAAGAGACCTTAAGGAAAAAAAACCTCATGCGCCCCTTTGCCCAAAAGCTTTATGCAAATAACGTGAAATTTTCATGGGGCTATCCATCCTCGATAATTATATTTCGGGAAGGAAAGCGACTGATGGCAAGAAACACTACAGAGGCAAAGGAACTACTTAAACAATTAGATATAAACACAGACGATATGGGAGAGCAAGAAATGGAAGCGGAATCGGGGGTTCCTGAAGATGGCGACGAAGGAACTTCAGAGAGAGGAGGGAAACGCCTCAGGACCAGCTCCCGATAACCAATTAAGGGAAGTATACCTTTATTGATTGAGCTAATGACTATTAATAGTATTATCATTTTTTACAGTATCAAGAAGGAGGAGGAGGGGGGATGCGTGCACCCCATGCAGTGGAGAGAGGGGAAGAGATTTTCTTTCCACCTTTACTCTCAACCACGGGGGGGGAAGGGAAGGGGAAGGGTAAACTAACTAACCATTCAAATTTTTCACAGCCACGAGATGTCAAAGCCTTAATTGATGTGGGATATGGATAAAACAATAAAAATTTTATCACTGAATGTCAATGGTTTAACATCAGAAATTAAACGATATAGGATAGCCAAGTTGGCAAGAGAGCAAAAAACTGATGTTCTGTGTTTACAGGAAACACATAAGAAAAGAAATGACAACAAGCCTTTGCTAAAAGACTCAACCTGGATGATGTTAGCGGAAGCTAGGAGCCACACCAAGGCCAGAGGAGTGGCAATAATGACTCATAAGAAACTTAGAGTAGAGGT
Organism: Gekko gecko; assembly: GCA_029375565.1. Classification (NCBI taxonomy): domain Eukaryota; kingdom Metazoa; phylum Chordata; class Lepidosauria; order Squamata; family Gekkonidae; genus Gekko; species Gekko gecko. The sequence continues at coordinate 37,918,443 of JAPDNY010000011.1, forward strand.
ACTAGAAAGAAGGACAGACAGGGAAGGGAGATATGTGATGGCTAAATTCAGATTAGAGGGGAAGAAATTTACATTGGTAAATATATATGCACCCAATAAAGGACAAAATAAATTTTTAGCCAGGCTAGTTAAAAAAACTAAGCAATTCGCAGAGGGAGAATTAATTATGACAGGAGATTTGAACATGGATCTGACTAAAAATAAGGCAATTAAAATAGGAGATTGGGGCTTGAGGGAAGCACATGAATTGATAGGACAGCAGCCAAAACCCACCCATGTATCCAGCCGGCACAAAACCCCATCATGCATAGATTACATAATTGTAGAAAAAAGCAGCAACCTGACTATAAAAAAAATTACAACGCACCCAATCTGGATATCGGATCATGCACCAATCACTATAGAAATAGAAGGCAATCAAAAACCAAAAAATAGAACTTGGAGGTACAATAATTTAATAATGGCTAAAGAGGAAGATAGGAGCTATATGATGGAGCAGATAAGATTCCAAATAAAATCGATACTGGAGATAGGCGATGGAGAGGGACTAAAATGGGTGAGTTTTGAGAACGAAATCAATAATAACATAGGGAGTTTTGGGGTATTCAAACGGGACCTAGGTATTCAACACTAACAGTGTGGAACAAGTGGCAGCCCTCATGGCTTAAAAGAACCTCAAAATGGGCACCACTAAAGTCCCTCTATAACAAAACAGAAGAAAATAAATGGTGTGAACTCCTGAGATCAAAGGGATATTATAGGCTAAGAGACTTATTTAGAGGAGGCACTCTAAAACTAGCACAGGAATTAATCGAGGAGATAGGCTAGCAATATTGGTTAAAAATTACAGGCCTTTATAGAATGATTAAGGAAGTTAATGAAAAAGGAAATATTTGGACAGAAGAACCAATTGAAGAAATACATAATAGGATGCAAAAATTTAAACAAGGATTAGCAGGATATATTTACAAGAAAATGTTATCCAATAAAGATAAGGCAATACTTTATTTACAGAAAACATGGTGTAAGGAAGGCCAGATATCGGAAAATGATGCAAATAGAATAATGAAGGGAATAGAAGAAACCAAAATTATTAAATTTAATGAATTGGAACATAAATTTTTTACAAAGTGGTATAAAACACCAGCGCAGATAGCAAACATGTTTCCGGGAGCGAGTTCTATGTGTTGGCACTGTAAACAATTTAAGGGCTGGTTCTCTCATATGTGGTGGGAATGTCCAGAAGTGAGAGTCTTTTGGTCAAAAATAATACAAATTATAAAGAAAATATGTAGAATTTCATTGAATGTAGACTTTAAACTAATGTTAATGGGTATATTAGGAAATAAGGCAGTCAGTAAGGAAACCCAGGCTATACTCAAAGCTATGGTGTTAGCAGGCAAGGCAGTGATAGCTCTGGGCTGGAAAGATAAGAGCAAATGGACAATAGATACCTGGCACACTTATTTGTTTGATTTTGTGCAGTCGGACATCATTGAGAAATTGCGCCAGAAGACCACATGGGAGGATAAAGCCGAAGAAATTAAAGCGAGATGGAAGACCTATCTAAAGTGGATAACAGTGGAAGGAAGACAGGACATTCGGTGGAAGATTCAGACTTTGTGCCCGTGGCTGTGAATAAAAGATCAACAAACAAGGGGTAGAGGGAGGGAGGGGGAACTTATTGAGTTAAGTAAAGTAAGGAGACAAAAGATATTGTGTAATATATAGAAAATTCAAAAAAAAAACCTATTAAAAAAAAAAAGAAGAAGTGTGGACTGTGATCTGGGAGAACCGGGTTTGATTCCCCACTCCTCCACATGCAACTGCTGGTGTGACCTTGGGTCAGTTACAAGTTGTTTCAGAGCTGTTCTCTCATGAGCAGTCCTCAAAAGAGCTTTCTCAGTCCCACCTACTTCACAGAGCATCTGTTGTGGGGAGGCGTAGGGAAAGGAGATTGTAAACTGCTCTGAGGCTCCTTCATAGTGAAGGGCGGGGTATAAATCCAACCTCTTCTCTTCTTCTTCTGTGTGGCAGCAGTGAAAAACGCAAAATCCATGTTGTGGATTATTAGAAAAGGAATTGGGGGGAAATGGCAGATATTATAATACCCTCGTGTAGATCTATGATTAAGCTACATTTGAAACAGAGTACTGTTCTGACTGCTGTACTTTAAAAGAGACACTGCAGAAAGGGAAACCAAAATGATGAAGAGGGTGTAGCACATTTCCTATGTAGAAATGCTGAGGAAGGTAAAGGTAAAGGTAAAGGTTCCCTTGCTCGAAAGCCAGTCGAATCCGACTCTAGGGTTGCGGTGCTCATCTCCGTTTCAAAGCCGAAGAGCCAGCGCTGTCCGAAGACGTTTCCGTGGTCATGTGGCCGGCATGACTAAACACCAAGGCACACGGAACGCTGTTACCTTCCCACCGAAGTGGTACCTATTTATCTACTTGCAATTTCTTGCTTTCAAACTGCTAGGTTGGCAGGAGCTGGAATGAGAGACGGGAACTCACTTCGTCTTGCGGCACCCGGGTCTTGAACTGCTGAACTACTGACCTTCCACAGCCTGCAGTTCAGCGTCTTAACCACTTGAGCCACCGCAGCTCCGAAAGGCTGAGGAATCTGGGGCTAAAGTGTAAAATTATGTATAGTTCTCTGAACTGACTGACAGAAAACTTTTTCTCTCTCTTCCATAATACTAGAATTGAGGGGAAGCCAGTGAAGCTGATGGTCAATGTATTCAGGATGGACAAAAGGAAGTACTTCTTCACTCAATGAGTAATTCAGTTGTAGAATTTGCTACCAGTGGAAGTAGTGAAGGCAATAAGTATAAATTGATTTAAAATGGAATTAAATAAATTCATGGAGGTTAGGTCCATCAATGGCCACTGGCCAAGATGACTAAGGGGGATTTCTACATGCAGCAGAAGTAAACTTCTGAATACCAGTGTCCAGGAGGCAACATCAGGGCCTTGGCCTCTATGATTTTTGTTGGCTTTCATGTAGTAAGTGACTGGCCACTGTGTGAAATAGGATGCTGGAGTAGATGGAGCACTGGTCTGATCCAGCAGAGTACCTTTTATGTTTTTATGGGTTCTATCCAATGAACTTTTCATGTATCATCTGCCTCCCCCTCCTTTCACAACCTGCTGTGCCTTTTGAAACTTTGCCTTCAGGGGATCCCACCAAGAACAATATTGGAGACAATGGGAAGGTCTTGCAGCAGCAGGAGGGAAATTGGTTATAATCACACACACACCTTTTCCTGGAAAAAAGTGCTTTTTGCTGGCAGAAAACAAGCACTGGATACAGCCCAAATTTTGTCTCATATGTCAATAATGCCTCCTCGGACTGATGAAGAACCGACTTGATGTACACAAGGACCGTTTTCTTAACAGTTGACTCAGTGCAGCAGGAAGTCATCTGAAAATGGCAATTCACAGGGTCTGAAAATTATTCATGTAAATGCAGGGATGCCAGACCCCCATCAGTGGGGGTCCCCCACTGCTAGGCCCCACCTCTCTGCCACCAATCAGCTGGCTGGTGGGGGGAACTACCCCCCAAACAAGGGAGGAACACCCAACATTTCAGGGAAGTGCCTGCATGACTTCTAATTTTACCATAACATTTTTGCCCCAAAACCTGAGTGCTGCCCTGACATCCCCAAAATGTCTATGTCGCTTCCAGGTCATGTTGGAAGTCATGTGGACACATCACTGAAACATGCAATGAAATTCCCAGCTCCTGATAATGCCCCCACATCCCCTGCCAGCTGCCCAGAGGGACCTGGCAACCCTTATGCCTGCATCAGATTTATTCCAAAGTACTGCTTCAGGAGGCAGCAGTCAAGGAATAAAGGTCTCCATCAACACCATGCAAGCACGTAACTGCTGAGTGGCCAACAATCTCTGCTGACCTCAGCTGCACACATTATGTCAGGGAATAAGCCAATTTCCAGTCTCACATGCTGGTGCTCCCAGCCTACACTGTCACCTCTGAACAGTTAAGGATAAGAGTGTGCTTCTTCTCCCTGCCCCCCAATTGCCCCTAGTGACAGACAGGTCCCATGCAAAATAGTTCTATTTCAGAATGCTGAATGGAAAACAATTCCTGCTTATTGGCTTTAAAAAAGATTGTAGGCATATACTTTTGTCAAAACACTAAAAGTTACATTCTCACAATGTTTACAAAATATTTCTATTTGATTGTGTTGTGCATAAAATACCACCAGAGAGCCCAATTCTCCATTGTTTTAAAAATATCAAATGCACAGAGAAAGCTGGAAGGAGTATTGCTATTGGATCCTTCCCTATTTTTTTCTTTTCCATTAAAGTTTATTGACATTACACCAGATCAGCTCATCAAAGTGTTTTGCAATATCTACTCCTTTATTTCAAACGGTGACTCTATTCCAAAAAGTTGATTGTTAAAAAAAAAAAAAGCACATCTTCTTGCTTATTACACATAATTAATGAATTCTTATTTAACCTAATACAGGAATCATGGGTAGAAATAATAATCCCAGAATATAAAAAGTGTAGCATGGAATGTATAGTTCCACTATTAAGCATTTAGCAACCACTCCTAAGCAGGTCTGCTCAGAGTATGTCCAATTTTATTCAATGGGGCTTACTTCCCAGAAAGTGTTCTTAGGACTGCAGCAGTCATCCCAGGGAATGGAGGCCACCCTGCATTTTCTCACCCATTTTGCAAAGTAGTTGGTTTTCATGCTTAGTGCGCTTTATGTTATAATTGGGCAAGACCTTAGCCATTTGCTGAAATTAATAGATTAATAAAACCACAGGTGTTGCATTAACAAATATGCATTTCAGTATATATTTATACTGATAGACTAGTCTGCCTGAGGACTGAATACAACTGACAGGAAATCTCCCTATTTCCTGACAGAGAACTAAACTTTTTCTGGTTGAAATTCATAATGAAACATCTACAGGTGTTAAAATTTGCAATGAAAATATCTGAAGATAATATATGCGGTTATTGTAATGCACTTTGCTATTTTGGTATTATAATGAAAACAGGGGAGTTGTCAGATGTAACTTATTGCAACATATTTATTAAGGTAATTAATTTTGAATATTGTAACCAATGGAGTAAAAAGGAACCGAAAACAAAGTGGGACTGAGAGTTTAACTTGAGTGACTGAAGCTTAACAACTGACAAAGGTGAGAGATGAAACTTTTTGAAAGTTGAAAAGATATTAAGTGAAAGCCAATGATCTGGCAAGAACCTTGGCAGAATTCCAAAGAAACTGTAAAGGAGGGAAGTATGATTACAAAAGCCTCTAAAACTCATGGACAAACCCTATCAACACAGGCTGATTCTTCATATGAAAGAACACCCAAGATATTTCCCCACACCCAATGTAGGATGGTAACTATGATTTTCAAGCAGAAAACAACCATTCATGTTTGATAGGCAGAAATTCCCCAGGAACAGGAGGGATTGTGACATCTTCAATAGAAAGAAGGGTTTTTTGAAAAAAGAAAAATGAATGAAGAAAACTGAATAAAGTAGGGGGTAGGCTCATCATCTTCTAGGATGCCCCACTCAGTGTTCACAACGATCATATGGTAAGATGACACAGGAGCTTCTGTTTGATATTCTAAAATGATTCCCCAGCTGTGAGGCCTTACAGAGACTATAGAATATATGTTGTCAAATATTTCACTTCAAAGGTCAGAGACAAGCTGTTAAGATTCTGGAAAAGTAAATGCCAAGAATGTTAATCTTACAATGGTCATTTGGGTAATTAATTGGTAACACATATTTCCTAAGTTCGACAATATTGCCTAGCGTGTGCTTCTAGGAGCCTGATTTTATAGAGGCGGTATGGTTTATGGAGGACTTTTGACATGAGCAAAAGATGAATTATGAAAGGGCTTTTCCATCATACATGTGCCTAGTTCACTGACTGGACTTCTTAAGCAGGGATCAAAGTAGTAAGCAGAGTAGTGGGGGGAAAGCAAAATTCTGTAGTGGGTAGTCTTACACTAAAAAGGGACCTGCAAATAGATCTCTGGTTATATTACATGTTAGAAAATGCACTACAACCATACATCAAATGTCCATTATGTAACATGACCTTATGATCAGATTCCCAGTTGTTAAGATTTTCATATTTCTGTTTAAATTTAGATAGCCTATCTGTACTTGCATATGCAAATACATAAACATATTTTAATTCTCTCTCTCTTGTTTACTATGTCTATTCAACTATGAAATTGTTATGAATATAAACCAACACGTCAAGCAAAATATAAGAGCACATGGTTTTAAACTTCCATCACAAAATCTATTTTGTCATTTAGATAAGTCATTTGTTGAAAACTGAAACTGGACAGACAGTTTGATGATTCCAAAGAGTAAAATTTACAAAATGATTTCTAAAACTCTGATATTCTTCTGAGTACCACACATAATGAGTGTAACAGTAATATAATCCATTTCATTTTCCATTCCCTCTAAAATGCAGAGCTAGATTCAACTTTGCTCATGTTGAAGATAAAGATGGATCCTATCAGCTTTTCTGCCTGATTTCTCCCAGGTCCCCTCCCCTGCCAACTGCAGTCCCTGCCCTGCCACATGTGGCTTTTGTTCACACAGATCCCACTATTCCCAGCATAGCCTTTTCAGTGGTCAAAAGGGGTACTTCCTATTCCTTCCACCAGTTATAAAGCTAGTAAGATCCAGCCCTAGACCTACTGATGTTAATGGAACTGTATCAGTCCTGCAACTATACAAAGCAATTTATCACTGTAACAAGGCTATCTTAAGTTCATTATCCCTGCTGATCTGGATAGGCGCATTCCTAAATCCCTTATACCACTAGACTGCAACACTTGTGCCCGTGGATTGCTATTGCTGGCAGACCACTAACATGGGGGGAAAGGAAATGGGTGGAGTGGAGAAATGGTGAGCAAAGACCTGAGTTTAACAGGAGCCCTGTGCTTGCTTGTACCCACACCGTGCTAAAGCATAACACTGCAAATGCAAATGAAGTGATATGAGTTAAATGCTCCCATTAAAGCCAATGGGCAGTACAGCTGACCGCCCCTTTCTCCATTCTGCTCCCCCCATCTACTACAGAAGCCAGGATTGCAGCTAACTCTGCAGCCAATCATGGCACCCTCTGCAGGAGAATATAAGATCCTGCTAGGGGACACAGATGTCGTATACATCAAGGTGCATGCATTACATCATCCCCACCCTCCTTGAAGGGACTGTGTTATGGGTCAGCCCTCCGGGAAATCACAAAGGCTCCAGCATGCATTTCTCTTCATCCCATTCCTGGAGGTGTGTGATGAGTATCGTTCTGTAATGTTGGGGGCCAAGATGGTATTCCTGCTGCATCCCACTTTTCCAAGAGGCATCTCAAAAATTTGCCTTGTGGAGGTTAAATAGGGGTTCATCACCCCCTCCTTGTTTCATATTGCTGTGTTCTTTCTCCTTGAACTACTAGACAGTACACAGTGTTGTCTATGTTTGTTATACGTATGTTTGTTGCACCTTCCATTCTTCCTTGTCTAGGACCAAAATACACGTTACAGGTGACATATCAGGTCACCAGTGCCCAGCCCAACTCTCAGTCATAGGTACATGTAGGACATAACCTTTAAAAACCTTTCAGTCACACCACGTGGATCCAAATGCTGTCAGCAGAAATGACCACAGGGGGTCTGTTTGGCCTTTCCATAGCCTGTGTGCCCTGGAATGGACACATGGAGCCCGTCAGGGACAAGCAAACCCTGCCCCATGGTGGCTTCAGCTGGCAAAAATGGCACAGGAGGAAGCCTGAAGCTCCTCCTTCCCTCTCACAGTCCTTGGTGCCATACAGAGCAATGGAAAGGTTTTTAAAGGTGAGCATATGACGGAGAGTTGGGGGTCAGGCACCTGTGACCCAACTTGTGTCATACTTAAAATTGGCTGCGTCTGCCTTCCCTCTTCCCTGGAAAATGCTGATTTCACTGATGGAGACTACAATACAAAAGTGTAGCATGCTGTGTTGTGGGAAGTGAAGGATTCAAATCATTATTCTTCATGAACCACACAGAATAACTACAGCACCACAAGGGCTTGTTCAGGAAAGGGACTATCTTCCTAGATATCCCACAAGTTTGGAGAGAGTGTCACTAGATCTGGTAATGCCATGGGCTCATTCAGACACTGACATGTTGCTTTATGCTTGCCATGCAGCACTATAGATTCAGGTGGGTAGCCGTGTTGGTCTGAAGCAACAGAACAAAATTTTGTGTCCAGTGGCACCTTTAAGAGCAACAAACTTTTATTCAAGGTATGAGCTTTTGTGTGCATGCACACTGTTCCCCAGAGAGCACTGCGATGAGGCTCCCAAAACCGCCTGGACCTCCCTGGCCCAAAGGAAGTCAGGTTGATGGCAACTAGGACCAGGGCTTTCTCATTCGTAGCTCCACCCTATCGGAACGAGCTTCCTGCCGAGATCAAGGCCCTGTGGGACCTTTCACAGTTCCGCAGGGCCATGAAAACAGAGCTTTTTAGGCAGGCATTCCCGTTAGGAGCGGCGTCTTACCAGCAGTGCCCTGAGTGAACTCAGACCCAGCATGACCTAGGGCGGTGGCACCGCTGAATGTGTCCTTACTCTGCACTTTATTTCTATTGCCATCGAAGTTATGTTTTACATTGTTTTGGCAGTGTTTTAAATGATTTATTGTATTTTATCATGTGTAAAATGTATATTGTCCATCAGTTTTGTGGAAACCGCCCTGAGCCCAACTTGGCAGGGAGGGCAGGGTAAAAATTACAGCAATAAATAAATAAAATACATGAAAGCTTATGCCTTGAATAAAACTTTGTTTTTCTTAAAGGTGCCACTGGACTCAAATTTTGTTCTGATGCAGGATTATGTCTGCCTTTAAGAAGTCACTTTTCAGTGATTCCTACAAGATGTGTAGCAGACCACCATCAGAGCGAGTGTCCACCTGTCAGGCAAAGGCCCGTTCCCCCTCCCTTCTCTCTGTTTCCCTTCAAGGGTTAATATGGATGGTATTGGGCCTGAACTGTCAATCAGGTGCTGTTCATTAGTTTTGGCCTGTGTATCTCTTATCATCTTCAAGGTCATGGATGGAAGCTTGGTATTTGGATTCTCCAGAGAACTCATGATCTGTGATGGGAGGGGGAAGGTGGAGACTGGTGAGGTAATTTACCGGAGAGTTCACTTGGAGACAGGTTCTGATTGGATGTCATCATCGCCTGATGCGCAGGGCCAGAAGCAATAATTTGAACAATGGCTCGGGGTAGAGGTGGCTAGCTGAGTTTTTCATGAACTGCAGGCACCGACTATGCTTTGCAATTTCTAGAGACATAGTCCACGCTAATGTGAGACCTTCCTACAGAAACTAAGGTTTCTGCCACCTAACACAGTTCTACTGAGTGTTAGGTAGTTGGAGCTAGCTTTGTTGCTTTCCGTTCTGTACGATTTCAGAGTAATGTGTTGGTAATATTTTTTTCTGTACTAATATTTCATAAACAGACTTTATAATTAATTTTTAAACAGCAGTCTGGTTCTTGTGTGCTGTTGCCCTAGGAACCCACGAGGTTTAATTAATTAATTAATTAATTTACACCCCACCCTCCCCGCCAAAGCAGGCTCAGGGTGGCTTACAAAAGCAACACAGGACAATAGTAACATAAATGAAACCATCTAAAAACAATTCAAAAACATAAAGTGCTAGCAAGTTAGCCTTTGGCTTCTCTGGTACCACCCTAGGGACCACTTTGAATGCTTATACAGCCACTGAGAACAGCAATTCAGGACAGCCATTTAATTTACCCACTGTTGGGCACTAGGGTTGTTGGGGGTTTTTTTGCAGTTTGAAAGGTAATCCTCAGAGTTTAGTTATGAAGTCCTGGTAACTTCCATTTCAGATGTATCTGAAGAAGTGTACATGCACACAAAAGCTTATACCTCGAATAAAACATTGTTGATCTTAAAGGTGCCACTGGACTCAAAGTTTATTTTGCTGCTTCAGACCAACACGGCTTCCCTCCTGAATCTGTCTTCAATGAAGAAGACAGTAAACACGTGCTGGGACCTGTACCTCAGTGTTATACTGCTTGCCCTTAGAGAACAAACAAGATGTTCGGCAGAACCCTGTTTTGGATGTTCAGTAATTAAGTCCATCTAGGTTCCCTGCCCTCACCCATACAAAAATGGGACTGAGCATGGCAGCGACTGCAGAAAGAAAATCAGTCACCTGTTTTTGTTTCACAATTTAACTTAACCACTTTATTATCTTGTACTTATTATTATCAATACATCTGTGACTGAATTTGTCAAGATTCTTCCCACAAACTAAAAGCTTATCTGGCTCTCTTTTTAACTGATTTCTGAACTCTTTGCTGAGCTAGGATGCTGGCTTTGAGTAAAGTAAGCATTCAGAAGCTACTGAAGTGAACAGAAAAGAAATGACAGCACGTCAAGGTGAGCTGGCAGTCACAAAGCACTCTTGCTTAGCAATAGATAGTGGAACAGTTGGGTTCTGCAGTCATGCTTTGCCTCAGTTTTGGTCTCAGGGGCCTCAGATTGTTCAGCAGTTCTCTCCATTCTTACGTGAACAGAATAAATCTCCATAACTCATCCGGATGATAGAGGAAGAGATGAAATCATCCACAGCTAATATAAACTTGCTCTCATGTTTGTGAATATTCAGATTTGTATTAGCATATATTAATCTACAGCAATAACAAATTATTTCTTCAATATCAGCGTGAGGGGGCAGGGGGGATTGTCGGCTATCTCTGCTTTATAACACATTGCCCATGAAGGCTATTGTAAGCACCCCATTCATTCGCTCCATTCGAAAATGAGGGAGTGACACTTAGAGAAGGCAGAAAACAAAGATTCTTTGAGGGAAAATCCTGGGGTTGCCACTGGGTTTGTAACAGAATAGCAAGCCTGTTCAAGAAATGTGTGACAAATCTGACACTTCATAACTTTGGCAGAAGAAAAGTTTATTTGGTAAGAAAATTATAAATATCTTTTGTAAAGGCTGATAAATCCTTGCCAGCCCTGGTCATTTATCTGCAGCTCTAGTTATCAAGTTCTGGGGACAAACAACAGGAGTTATCTTCATTATATTATTCTGAGAGCCTTCCAGAATTATTGCACATGTCTGGAAGCAAAATGGATGAGCTGGCCCCTGGAATGCAAAACTGTTCTTGAGTTTTGACCTCCCATGTGGGTGTTTTCTGCTCCTTTCTCCATTGGCGATAGCTGAATGAAAACAAGCTCCTGACCATCCTGGCAATATTATTTCCCAAGCACAGCTATGGGCCCTAGAGCACCTCAAGGCAGCAGCAGTGGGTGACAGAGGCAGGCTGAATGCCATCAATTCTGGACATCTCTATCATTTATACCATCCATTCCTAGATCACAAAGTAATGCTAATCATCAACATTTCTATTTGGTATTCTAGAATCAGTTTTAACTTGCTCTTGTATATCTAGTCCTCAACCATGCTTGAGATTACAAGCAAGAACTGATATTGTAGCACAGGGGTGTCAAACATAAGGCCCGGGGACCAGAATTGGCCCATCTAGGGCTCTTATGTGTCCGCAAGCAACTGGTGCAAGGGAGGGAATACTGGGGGAGAATGGGCAGAGCCACTCCATTGTGGCTTCAGCACGGCAGATCAACCTTGTCTGCAGTAGTCAAGCATCGTGGGAGCATCTGCCCAGCTGCCTCTCCAGTCCACCTATGTCGGTTTTCCTATGGGGCCCTGCAGTGAGGATACACCAACTCAGAGCTTTATCAGCTGCAGTTCTTTATACAGTTTCTATCTTCGGTACCTGGGATTACGTTTTATGGCACACGTGGCCCAGCCCAACAAAGTGACATTTACGTCAGTTACGGCCCTTGTAACAAATGAGTTTGACACCTCTGTTGTAGCACTTGGGTAGGATGAACATAAGAGTTAGTGCCAGGCAACATCATTCTACCTTAACAACTTAAACTTAATACCATGAAATTGGCTGGCCACTGTAGACTGATGTGCTTCACGGTAATAAAAACATCCCCAGCATTAAAGCTCATTTCAGACTGAGGGTTGAGTCAGCTGAGATGAGGAAAGATTCCTGATCAGACCTCGTGCATTTTTTTCTTGGCGAATAAGAGCCTTGAGGAGCTTGACCACAGTCTGGGAACACAGCACAGTAACAACTGGAGGAAACAGCAGCTCTGGAAATCTGTCTGAGTTCATGACAATACTGTGAGAGAGTTAACCACTCCTCAGGAAGGCTTTTGGTAAGGTTCCACACAATATTCTTTTTGACAAATTGGCAAAATGTGGTTTGGATCCTATTTCTGTTAGGTGGATCTGTAATTGGTTAACAGATTGCACCCAAAGAGTGCTTGTGAATGGTTCCTCATCCGCTTGGAGAGGAGTGACAAGTGGAGTGCCTCAAGGATCTGTCCTGGGACTTGTTTTGTTCAACATCTTTATAAATTATTTGGATGAATGAATAAAGGGAATGCTTATTAAATTTGCTGATGATTCTAAATTGGGAGGGGTAGCAAATATGGTAGAAGAAGACAGAGTCAGGATACAGGATGATCTTGACAGGCTGGAAAACTGGGATAAAACAAATAAAATGAATTTCAATGGGGATAAATTTAAAATTCTGCATTTAGGTAGGAAAAATCAAATGTATAATTATAGAATGGGGGAGTAGTATGGCTTGGTAGTAGTATGGGAGCAAAGGATCTAGGGGCCTTAGTAGACCATACTACTCCCCCAACATGAGTCAGCACTGTGATATGGTAGCTAAAACAAATGCGATTTTGGGCTGTATCAACAGAAGTATAGTGTCCAGATCACATGAAGTGATGGTATCACTTTACTCTACTCTGGTTAGACCTCACCTAGAATACTGTGTTCAGTTTTGGACACCACAGTTTAAGAAGGATGTAGACAAGCTGGAACATGTTCAGAGAAAGGCAATGAAGATGGTGAGGGGTCTAGAGACCAAATCCTATGAGGAAAGGTTGAAGGAGCTGGGTATGTTTAGAGGAGATGACTGAGAGGTGATATGATAACCATCTTCAAGTACTTGAAAGGCTGTCATATAGAGGGTGGCGCGGAGTTGTTTTCTGCTGCCCCAGAAGGTTGGACCAGAACCAATGAATAGAAATAAAATCAGAAGAGTTTTTAGCAAAATGTTAGGAAGAACTTCCTGACAGAGCGGTTCCTCAGTGGAACAGGCTTCTTCAGGAGGTGATGGGCTCTCTTTCTTTGGAGGTTTTCAAACAGAGGCTAGATGGCCATCTGACAGTAATGCTGATTCTGTGAACTTAGGCAGTTCATGAGAGGGACGGGCAGGAAGGGTTGCCTCGGTGCTTAGTTCTTGTGGCCCTTTCTTACACATCCAGGGAAATGCTGATCGCCACTTTGGGGTCAGGAAGCAATTGTTCTCCAGGCCAGTTTGGTCAGGGATCCTGGAGGGTTTTTTGCCATTTTCTGAGCATGGAACAGGGGTCACTGGGGTGGGAGTGGGAGGTATTTATGCATTTCCTGCATTGTGCAGGGGGCTGGTCTAGATGACTCTGAAGGTCCCTTTCAACTCTATGATTCTAATGCCTACAGTTGGGTTTACATACTTGCTAGGATACCTGTTGCAATGCATATCCGAGTTAAGTTGCAGTTCCTGATTCAGCAAGTGATAGGCGTGTGGGAACCTGCTTCGATGTACTGACATCCTTGGCTGGATTGGGGTAGTGTCTTGTTGTAGTGCACTGGAGTGTCACTCTCTACCGCACTGTCTTGGGAAGATGGGGAGCATCGTCTTGGGCTGCAATGGGCTAAGGCGTTCTTTCCTCCACCCCGTAAACAGTTCTGTAACCCCTTGCACCTTTCTCTCCTGAAATAAATTTGCTGTAGGAGAGACTTTCGGGGGACATAAGGTTTGTGAAACCTGGCTCCAGTTTCAGGCCTGCTTTATTTTTATTTGTTCAAATATTTATATAATTTCCCCAAGCATTCCAACAAAACCCATACCAAAGTTATGCAGCTGGACACATGAAGCTGCCTTACCCTGAAGCAGATCATTTGCCTACCAAAGGCCAGTGTGTGGCCTACTCAGACTGGCAGCAGCTCTCCAGGGCTTCAGGCCATGCCTCTTCCCTCATCTACTACTTGACCCTTTTTTTAACTCTCAAGGACTAAGCCTGGGGATTTTTTGGCATGTAAAGCAGGTATTCTATCACAGACACAGACACACACACACATGCACGCACACACCCAAATGGACAGCTGTGTGTTTTTCAAAAGGAAAAACAATAGCAAAATTATAATTTCAAGTCAGACACTTGATACTAACTGCCTAATTCACAGTGGGATCCTAAGCAGAGTTACACCCTTAAGTCCATTAAAATCAATGACTTTAAAGGGGTATAATTTGGTTTAGGATTGCACTGTTACCTTGGTGTGTTCTTACTAAGAGTGAGAACAACAAAAAATAGTAGCTTGGTGTGTTCGTATTGAGAGTAAGAACAATAAAGACACTGGACTGGAATACAATGTGGTAAACTGGAATATAAGTACTCTGAATTGCTCATTCATTCTCTGTGTATGAAGCACCGATCACCTTGACATCTGAATGCCTGAGCAAGGAATTTTAAGACCTCTGTGTGCAGGTCTCCAAAGCATAAGGCAGAGCTTTCAAATACAGAGTTAAAAGGAGATAAGAGTAACACTGGAAACCTGTTAGGTCTAATACATTGTAATTTGATAAAAATAGATTTGAAAGCGCAATCAGTCCCCTCCTGCTGTATGCCTGCTGTTTTTATTCAGCTCTTGCAATCCCCTGCCCTGACATTCTACCCACTCACAAGTTCCATTTTTCCTTTGGGTCCCTGGCTTTCAAATTTTGTCTCTCTTGCCTAGTCATATTGTCTAGAGACTGTGGTTTCCTCCCACACAGATTTTTCTCCCCTGATACTGTGAAAAAACAAGTTGACGAGGCTAGACTTATAATGTCACACAAAATCTCCTGCTTCAAAACACTGGCTCCAGCGCGTTTTAAAGCCTCCTCCCCCATGTTCTGCTTAATATTTTGTATCTATTAGTATTTGCATCATGTATTCAGTAATTCTTCAAGCAGTGAGATGTTCCAGTGCAGCCCAGGTATAGTTTCCTTGGGAGCAGTTCTCTTGGGAGCACTGAAGTAGTTTTTGTAATATTTGCTTTATTTACAAATATAAACACAGGGCATAACTGGAGGCAATGAGACCCTCCTGCAAGGCACCAAACTGCTACCCATCCACAACACATGTCCAAAAAGAAGACCCTGGATTCCAGGACTATTCCCCAGGATAGCCAATCCATCCCTGGATACAGAGGACATGGGCCTCTCACAATATCTGTGTGCATGGGTGGTTGCTACTTTCTGACATTAAGATTTCTATTTACTGCAAGTAAGGTGGCCAATGATTCTTACTTCTTATTGCAGTCTCGGGCTCCTGGCTGCAAATAAACATGATTCCAGGATTCTGTGCTGTGAAGCTGCCATTTCCTTCAAGGAAACTGATCTCTGTAGTTTGAAGATCACTAGGAATTTCAGAAGAACTCCAGGCCCCATCCTGAGGTTAGTAACCCAAGAGGCAAGTTATTTTGAGAGTAACTGGCTGAAGGTCACACAGTGTCAAGGATGGGCAGGGATGGAACCCAGGCATCCCAGACGTTAGTTCAGCCCTGGACAGACTTTGGCATATGAGCACTGGTAGCAGTTTTATGAAGCATTTTAGTCTACATTTGCTTAATGCCAACATTGCTAATGTTCTGAGTAGTGTTCTGCATGGTGATCCCACATGGGGTTGCCAACTCCAGCTTGGGAAGTTCCTGAAGATCTGGGTTCTGTGGAAGGAGGATTTGGGGGAGGGGAAGAGGCTCAGTGAAGATCTGATAACAGAGAATTCTCCCTATGATGCTGCCATCTTCTCCAGGGGAATAGGTCCCTGTAGACTAGTGATACACTGTAATTTCAAAAGACCTCTAGGCTCCTCCTGGAAGCTGGCAACCCTAACCCCACAGTTTATGCCTAATATATTCAAATACTCTAATTTCCAAATCACTCATGACTGCACAGCCCTCCATCAGTCTTGGTGCCAGCAGTGAGAAACCCAGCAGCGCTCTCAGTGCGCATTCCAGAGACAAGCACTTTTCTGTCCTAATGGGGAAGCATTTTAGCTATTCATTTATCCTTGTAACTTTGCCACTGCTTTCTCCAAAGCAGCTGCTTAGCTTCTTAGGACAGAGATGCCTGGTGTTTACAGGAGCTGAAGGCTAACAGTTCCTCATATGGATCAAATATCACAGCATCAAAATAAAGGGATTTATTCTGTCTATTCCGCATATTCCACAAGTTCAAGGCAGCTTATATGAAAATGGCAAAAAAGCATTGCAAAGCTGTTAAATAAACCCAACATTAAAACCACGTTAATCATTTCAAACAAACTAAAACAAGTATGACAATCCTCAACCAAAAAGATATGCAGTCAACGGAAATGGAACCATATGAATCTAAATCAGCCACCCTAATCCCTAAAACCTCACTCAATCTTTTTTTTAAAGTGCTGATTTTGTTCAGAAACTGGAGCAGGCATGAATTGAAGGTGGTTTCATCAGATCTAATGATTTTCTATGGTGAAATGAGCTGTGTATAAGAGCCACCTCGTCTCGCACCAGTGTAGGTGGTAGCATAAATCTACATTGTTTAGGTAGGCTTTTTCATCACCTGGTTTAAAAAGTGTTCAGCTGTGTCAGTGTTTTAATATGCCAGGTTTCCGGTGGGTTTTTCCTTGCTTGTTTTATTGTAAATCACTGTGAACACTTGAAATAAATGGTACATCGTAAGTACATAAATATGCAATAAAGATGGCCCACTAGTGAGGATACTACAGCGTGTCCCTTGACTAAGAGAACATGTTGTGAAGGTGGACCATTTAAATTTTTTACTTTCGTATTCTGAGTGTTTTATAAAGGCTCACCCGGATCACAACCTTCTCCTGGTTCAGTAACAGGAACACGAACTGGGATAAGCCATGCAAAGTTTCACGTATGCTTTAGAATTTGCTTCCTTTTTCATTGTTTGGACCAAACAGGTTTTTGTTCAAAGAAAAGGGAAGGTTTGGCATATAAACATAATTATTTATTAATCACACCTCACCCTTCAATCAAATTATCAAGGTAGCTTAAATAAAAGAATACAAGAAACCTGACTCTAGATGGAATTTCTGGATCACTGCTTGGTGATGAATCAGTTAAGAGAGATACTGGGAGTACATCACTTCTGCATCCAATGAGTATCCAATCATTACATGACATAGGACTCCTGCGTTTCGGCCACAATAGTGCCTCTTCTTCATCTGCATGGCAAGTATTGTCAGAGACTCAGTGTCCATACCTGGGAGAGCAATATCGGTACAGAAGCTCTCCCATTCAATCTGATTTTAACTTTGCAAAACCTGATTTTTTAAGCTTCCTGACAGATGTGCTACAGAAACAAATGCCTTCAGAATAGATCGTGTGATCAGCTTGCACAAGGACTGTGGGGATTCCCCTCACTGGAGCCATTTCTGATCCAAGGAAAGTATATTACTGGGGCTGAGGGACTTTGCATGTTGCATTGATTAAGTGGGTGTAATGGGGAAAGGGAAGGGGGAGAAATTTCTCCTTTCTTTCTCTTCATTATTCTACCTTCTAAAGAGTCATGAAATGCTGTTTTTCTAATTGTATCAAATTCTTACCATGCTCCACTGGATCAGACATGCAGAGTCTGCTGGGCATTTCACTGTCCGTTTGTTTATTACATCCTATAGACAAGTAGTCCAAAGAAGTGACCGGCTGAGATGTAATCAGATGCTCTGCAATCTGTTGACTAGATTCCTTATTTGATGTAATAAAGACAAGCTTTAAGTAGTCCACAATATGATAACAATGTAGCAGACATTCTACCTGGGAAACCAGCAGGAATTTTCTAAGAATGGTTTCAAAAATAATTATTTTATTTCAAAACCCTCATTAAACTTAGCTTAGATTCAGGTGGGTAGCCATGTTGGTCTGAAGCAACAAAATAAAGTTTGAGTCCAATGGCACCTTCAAGACCAACAAAGTTTAATTCTGGGTATAAGCTTTCATGTGCGTGGTATCTGATGGCATGCATCCACACAAGCTTAAGTTTGTTCTAAACTTAGCTGAAACATGCATAATGGCAAATCAACCAGTGCCTTTGGGAAGAACACTGACTTAATGAGAACCACCATCGTAATTTCTGCAATCAATAAGAGTGATACAGTTGCTGATAGTTTCTAGTGACTCATAAGGCTCAATGAATTTGTCTTTTGGAATCACACTTGGAACACAACTTATTTAGGACATTCAGATAGTCTTGTTCTCAAATAAGAATAGCAGGTGCCACTGTCTGATATTTAAATGTGGTATATTTGGCTGTGTCCCACAAAACCAATGAGTGCGATGGTAGAAAAGAGCAAGAGTCCAGTAGCACCTTAAAGACTAACAAAATATGTGACAGGGTATGAGCTTTCGTGACTCACTGCGCACTTCTTCAGATCTATGAATGCAATGGTTCAGAAACAACCTGGAATGGGTCTTGGCTTGCATATTCTCATTATTCTATGGCTTTGTGATTAGATTCTTAAACATACAGTCAACAATTCATTTTCAGCCATAAACATATTTATAGGATCAATGAGAACAACTGAAAATGTAGTTAAGACAATAGTGCTAAAAAGCTGTTCAGGACACAAATACATTAGAGTTACCCACAGGACTTTTCATCCTTTGAAATCAGGCTTGCTCATATAGTTAGTGTTCAGTTCTGTTCTGTTCTGTTCTGTTCTGTTCTGTTCTGTTCTGTTCTGTTCTGTTCTGTTCTGTTCTGTTCATTATGGTCAAAAACCAACAGATTACTTACTGGTGGAAGAGCTACACTCTATATGTTTGTTTTTAATGCTCCGGAGTATTCATTTTCAGAACAGAGAGGATATTATTCAAGACCAACCTCCTTGCCCAGGATTTCCATGCCTTTAGTTACGCAAGCATTATTTATTCATTGTTTTCAAAATCATCACCCTAAGGATGGCCTGCCTCACCATGTTATGCCTTAGTTAATGTAAGTCCTGCTTAGCAAAGAGAAGGGAGGAGAGCTTTCTCCCTACATATGCTGACAACGGTATCACAGGGTGGACAATTTGTGGGGGCTCCTGTCTAAACATAAAATTCTCTCTGCATGTAGCAGGAAACATTCATAAAAGATTTGATCCTATTTCTGGCTGTAGTACTCGTAGCGCATGACATGTTTTCCAGGATAAAAACTGCTGACATGGATAGCCCAGGATAGCCGGACCACGTCAGATCTCAGAAGCAAAGTAGGGTCAGCCCTAGACAGTATTTGGATGCGAGGCCACCCAAGGAATACCAGGGTTGTAGCATGGAGGCAGGCAACAGCAAACCAACTCTGAACATCTCTTGCTTTGAAAACTCTACAGGGTTACCGTTAAGTCAGCTGTGACTTGATCGCAAAAAGAAAAAAAAGTGGGAAAATGCAAAATTTCTGTAATTTCCTATTTGAAATTCTTTATGCTTGTGGGTCACAGCTAATTTCCAGCTGATGTAGTCCACTCCTACCCCCTTGGAATACTGACTGTTTTGTGACTTGGGGGCTCAGAGATCCTGTCTAAGAAAGGCTATTTTTTAACAAAACAAACAGCAATACCATAAGTAAACTGGCCGGGTTTTAGAAAAGTGAAGCAAAGAACAGTATCCATCCTTACATGAAGAACATCTATATTCACTTGGTGAAAGTTACGGGATCTGAGCTCCTGCATTCGTTTGAGATTTTCTTGGTATTTTTCTTCAGCCAGCTGTCTGAAAAGATTACAGACCATTGCATTACAAATGGTAACAGGAGAATGAAATTGCAAGTGACTTTAGTATATGTCATTCCAGCAATGACAAGTGCTGGCGTGAGAAATAAATGCTACCTTCTTCATACCCTTACCTTGAATTTCCAGCCATACCATCTTATCATACTGCCATTTCAGGGGCATTTAAAATTTCTACTGCTTGACTGCTTTGAGATCAATGACACTGAGACTTGATGGATGGGAGAAGGAACCTGTCTTATCTCAAGTCAGGAGGGGGGCACCCACAAAGAGCCTTTTCAGCAGCCCCCCCCTGCTTATGGAATTCTCCCCTCAGATGGTAAGGCTCTTGCACCGCTATTTCAAGGCCTTCAAGATCCAAGAGGTTTTCATTCCACCAAAGTCTTATAAGATGACTTTTAATTCATTTTTACTGTTTGTGATTTTTAACTGGTTATTCTATTTAGGTTCCATGTTGGTTTTACTGTTTGTTTTTAAACTGGGGACTATTTTTTCCTGTTTTCTTTCTTCTGAGACATGCTGATCTTACTGTTTTAATTTAAACACTTCTGCCACTGCTTTTATAGAATTCTTGGACGGTGGGACGGTTACAAATGCACTGTGATTGCATTTAATGTTGTATTTTAAATGTGAGAAAGGGAGAAAATTAAGAACATTTAAAGCTACTGAATAAGGCCTGGACAGCTGAACACTTGTCTTGATCTTTTTGCAGGTAATTTAAAGCCTGGGGGTGGCCAGAGGCACTAACAGAGGGGTCAGGGCCTTTTGGCATCCAGCCTGTGGCTAGGGGAGCCAGGGTGGCAGGAGCAACACCAGCCACTTGCTCTGAGGCTGTAGGGGGGTTGTCTGTCTTCTTGTTAAGCCGTATGTTCTGTTGAAAGGACATTTTGATTTTTTTGCCTTTCATTTTCTAAATTGTTTTGAGTCCCCGGGGTGGAAACAAAGCATGAGAAATAAATCTATACTACTGTTTCCTGAGCCATCAATTTATTTTAAAGTACTAAACAAGGAAAACACAAAAAGGGAGTCCCTAAAGTAAAAATATACCCTTCTTAAGGAATCAGCCTGAGCAGTGGTTTGGCTGGTGAGAATCTGAGGGATAGCTTTCTTGGCTGTTGCCTTGCCATCTTTGAAACTCCCTCTCAGGAGAATGGAAATACCTACTTCACTTGAGGGCTTGCAGGTAGGTTTGAAGGCCTACCTTTTCAGGAAGCCCTCTGAATTAGATCAATAAAAATTGTGTGGCACTACTCAGAAATCAGCTTCCATTGGCCTTTACTGTATTCAATGAAATTTCATTGGATTTTGTGGGCTTTTTATTAATTTCTGCTGCATTTTATTTAGTTGTAAACTGTCTTGGGGACTTGAAAGGCAGTGCATAAATAAACTAAACCAAACCTTTGCCCCCAACTTCAAAAAACAGTTGAAAGGCTGAATTTACAGCTTTTAGAAAAAGTTTCTAGCTGTTGTTATTGTGGAGACATACGGGGAAAGGCACAGTGAAAGGGGCTAGAGAGTTGCTTTAAAAATGTATAAACCAAAAAAAGGGGAGGGAGGAATTTCAACCCAAAACAAACCAGTTAACAAAATAGGTTGAAAAATGAAGGAAAACCTTGTATGTAGACACATCAAGGTCAGTTCCAAAAAAGCTAATACTAAGAAGAGAAGAAGAGAGAAGAGATTGGATTTATACCCCACCCTTCACTAACCAAAGGAATCTCAGAGTGGCTTACAATCTCCTTTCCTTCCCCTCCCCACAACAGACACCCTGTGAGCAATGTTCCCTCTAAGCTGAGTTAATGTGAGCTAGCTCACAGTTTTTTAGCCTCTGGCTCACACATTTATGTCTTAGCTCAGGAAGGATGGCTCCAGAGCAAACTAATTTATGCAGGAGACAAATTGCTCACTCACGACTTTAATGCCAGTAGCTCACAAAGCAGAATTTTTGCTCACAAGACTCTGCAGCTTACAGGGGGCATTGCCTGTGAGGTAGGTGGGTCTAAGACAGCTCTCTTGTGAACTGTCCATGAGAGAACAGCTCTAAAAGAACTTATGACTGACCCAAGGTCACACTAGCAGCTGCATGTGGAAAAGTGGGGAATCAAACCCGGTTCTCCCAGATTAGAGTCCTCACTCTTAACTACTACACCAAACTGGCTCTCATTAAATTAAATTAAATCACAACATTTTTAATCAGTATTAAATATTAATCAGTATTAAAAACTGTGCATAAATATCCATCAACTTTATAGTTACATATATCAGCACCTTCCCCTTTTTTTGTAAAGTCACACTTATACACACGGGGATGTCGCACATCTTTCCTACGACCAGGTACAGTTATGAATAACATAAAATACATGTACACCAAACACATTTTGGCTGTGAGGCCTTCCTCACTGATTTAAGTTTGTACAATGCACACCACACAATGTATTTGTTAAAATTCCAACATGGCTGACCAAAGCACTGAACATTGGGACGTAAAATCTTTTACATGGAATGGGTTGTTACAGTTGTTACAGTTAATTAGGCCCATCAGACATAACTTTCCAGATGGTATTTCTTAACTGTCCAAATGTCTCTATAAGGCAACCTCCAGGGGGTAGCTGGAGATCTCCTGCTATTACAACTGATCTCTAGGCAACAGAGATCAGTTCACCTGAAGAAAATGGCTGTTTGGAAAGAAGACTCAATGGCATTATACCCCATTTAAGTCCCCACCCCACCCTCCTCTGGCCCTTCCACAAAATCTCCAGGTATTTCCCAACCCAGAGGTGGCAACCCTAACAATTGCCCAGTGGTGTGTATAGCCACATACAGGAAACCAAATGCTTCTACCTATGAGGTTTTTCTTTTTCAACGCCTGTGGTGCAGGACATGGCTATCATCAGGGGAAGAGAAACCTGCCTTCTGGAAGACCTGTACTGGCAGCTGCAGTAACAACAGGGAAACTGCACAGGCTTGTTCCTGTAAGAAAAGCACTTCAGCTTCTTGAGCTACTAGATATTTAGGAGTGGAAGATGTGATAGCTAAGATCAGTAGACCGGTCCCAAAAGACAAGAAAAAAAAGAGACTATAACATCCCACATCTTACTTCAATTTCTTTGCTTTCTCATCGGCAATGTTCAACTTCCGCAGCCTCATTCTTTCACGGGGTGTCATTTTCTGGACTTCAGATAGGGCCCTCAGAGTTTGTAGATGTACCTTTTTCTGCCTAAAAATAATGGGAAGTGTTACAGCCAGAACAACTTTTGGCACAAAGTACAATAATTCTAACTTATGTTTGCTTGCAACAATCCAGTATTTTAAGGCAGGTCCCAAAGAACTATGAGCCCAAGAATCTTGCATAAACCAAAACAGCTTTTTGGATCCAAACCACAGCCTGCCAGTTCAGATTCTTTTCAATATTCTCTATTATGATTATGCCTGTTGCTGGATTTATAGGGGTCAGAAAGAAGAGGTGTGAAGGCATTTATTTTGACTTAAATTCACAGTTAATATTATTGCCAGAATTATACTGAAAAGGATGAAGTCAATGGGCTTCAGAAGAGTGTACCTCTTTTTAGGATCGTACTATTAACGTTTTGGCAACAATTTACAATAGAATGTATTCACTGAAACCTGTCATCAACAGAGTATTGGGAATCTCAGTGCTTGGAAAGATAAGGTTAAGATGCATGGAATATTAACATAACACAGCCCCCTAATTACATTAATCTCTTAATACCCTACTTCTCCTATAATTAAATTATGTAAACTTAGACCTTTGAACTCACTTTATTTGACATGAGTCATATTAATTATTTCCTAGAAAAAAGAACAAAGGGATGCTTTTGGTGGTTTAATAATAACATCAGAAATGAAAAAGCATATCGATGACCACATTATCTCATCTAACCTCATTATTCTCTATACTATGAATAAAGATTATAGCTTTCAATTCATAGACTATGAAGTTCAGACTGCAGCATTTTATTAATTGCTTTCAAGTGTACTAAAGGCTTATTACTAATTGCTTTCAAGCATAATAAAAGCATTTGTAAATATCCTGTTAATGAGACAACATTATGATTAAGGTTGCTAGATGCCACTTATTTTAATTGATAACCTTTATGTCGAAAAGCCATCCTTTTTAATTTTTTAAACTATCCATACAGCCAGCAGCCAGGGGAAACAATGATGATGAATGGGATGGGGAAAAGATAACACAGTTTGCATAACGATAAGCAGCTTTGCAGAGAAATCCCACCCCACCAATGCCTAGTTTAGATCAGCATAACTGATGAACGCTTGTTGCAGTCCTATTTCTGAAATGCATTTTCTTTGTGCCAGAGTTAAAAGCTATTCTGATCGACAAAGGGCAATGGCTGGCGACATATTACAGTCACACTACAACCCACAATCAATCTTACTGAGTATTAATATTATTCTAGTTATACTAACATTTGAAATATTTAACCCAACTGAAGTAGAATATTGCATTTCTGAGGGATTATGCAGACTTAGGAAAATTTATACCAGTGAAAGATTCTAAACTGTTCCTTTCCGTGCATGAAAACATAAAGGCAAACTTTCAAGTTCAGCCAGAAATAGAAGCGTCACACAGTTTTGCATTTATCTAGAAAGATCTCTTTGTGGCATTAAAATGAAAGCCTATGCTTGCAGAAAGACACAAGAACCACATATTATTTCTCTACATTTTATAGCATTTGTTAAGTTCAAGCTTAAATTTATTGTTTCTAACCATATGTCACTGCAATACAAAAGGACTCATAATCATATATTACAAAGTACAAATAAAATATTCATATATGCCATTTGGACACAAGAATGGAAAGGAAGAGAAATCTAACCACTAGTTTAAAGCATAACAGTCAAATCAGATGATCACCATCAGGGGTCTTTTTGTAGAAAAACAGCTGCAGGAGCTCATTAGCATATGGTATGCTAATGAGCTATTAGGCTATTAGCATATGCCACGCCCCCTGACATCACCGGAAGTTATGTCAGAAGGGGAAGCAAAAGGGGGGGAGGCATCTTCAAAAGCCTCCCCTTCCATTCCCCGGCTGGTCTGGGTGGGGGAGCTAAGAGAGAAGGGGTTTGAAGTTTAAACTCCTTCTCATGAGAGTTGGGCCACAGAAGGAGGAAAGAGGGAAGGAAAGAGAGAGAGTAGAGAGAAGGAAAGAAGGAAGGAAAGAGGGAAAGAAAGAGAAGGAAAGGGGAGGGAAAGAAAAAGAGGGAAGAAGGAGGGAAACAGGGAAAGAAGGAAAAAGAGAAGAGAAGAAGGTGGGAAAGAAAGAAAGAAAGAAAGAAAGAAAGAAAGAAAGAAAGAAAGAAAGAAAGAAAGAAAGAAAGAAAGAAAGAAAGAAAGAAAGAGAGAAAGAAAGAGAGAAAGAAAGAGAGAAAGAAAGAGAGGAAGAAAGAGAGGAAGAAAGAGAGGAAGAAAGAGAGGAAGAAAGAGAGAGAAGAGAAAGAAGAAGAGAGAGAGAAGAGAAGAGAAGAGAAGAGAGAGAGAAGAGAAGAGAAGAGAAGAGAAGAGAAGAGAAGAGAAGAGAAGAGAAGAGAAGAAGGAGGAAAAAGGAAAAAGAGAGAAGGAAAGGAGGGAATGAAAGAAATTCTGTGGCAATTCGGACCCATTATATCCTATGGGCCATTGAAGTCAATGGTGAAAACATAGGGTATATTCTGGGCGCTGGAGGAGGGGGTTTGAGGGAGACGCTCCAAACTCACAGGGTAGCTGGTGGAGCCTCTCCCCAAGATACCCACCAAGTTTCAAGAACATTGGACCAGGGGGTCCAATTCTATGGGCCCCCAAACAGATTGCCCCTATTCCCTCCATTGTTCTCTATTGTGGGAAAAATATAACTTCTTTTCCCACCATAGAGAACAATGGAGGGAATGAGGGCAACCTGTTTGGGGGCCCATAGAATTGGACCCCCTGGTCCAATGTTCTTGAAACTTGGTGGGTATCTTGGGGAGAGGTTCCATCAGCTACCCTGTGAGTTTGGAGCCTCTCCCTCAAACCCTCCCTCCAGCCCCCAGAATATACCCTATGTTTTCACCATTGACTTCAATGGCCCATAGGATATAATGGAACTGAAATTGACATTCGGCTGCCTGAAAGACTCCCCGGGATGCCGGCTGGGGGCGGGGCTTGGCTGCTGAGCTCCCGGAGCTGTGCTCCGGTGCGCTCCCCCCCGAAAAGACCCCTGATCACCATTACAACAGACTGGACAAATTTATACTGAATATATGAGCTTCAACTGCAAATAAAGATGCTCTACAGAAAACGTATCTATTTATAGTCTCATGGCAGGAAACAAGCTTTAACAAAATCTGAAAATTCAGAAAAGGGGTTTAACAACTTAGAGAGGAAACTGGTTCATAGGTCCCCACAGAATGAGCAGTATAATAAATACTGTTTGAGGTCCTCTTTCCCTGGCTACATACCCAAAGTCATAGCTCAAGCTGAGTTTTTTCATTTGCCATGAAGGATATCGAGGTAATCATTTAGAATCTTGAAAGATCCACCATTTGAGGTCTAGGCATACCTTCCACCCTCTACCTGCAGTGCTCTGGAAAAATGCTGGGGGAAATCAGGGAGTAATTTACGTTACACTGATGCCATGATGTCATTTCCACCATGACCTTAAACCATTGAGTTTTGGATGAATGCTAGAGCTTCATGCAGACACCAGAAGTGACATCATGGTGTTTGTGCAATGCTGAAGAGGTAAGTCCCCACCCCCTACAGACTCCCACTGGTTGCCACCCATAGGCTTACAACCCTACTGAGAACAGAAATAAGATCTTGTCTGTATTATTGTTGGTTATGCTCCATCTCACAGCAATGGTGCCACAAGCAGGGCCGGCCCCAGGTGTCTGGGCACCCTAGGCAGGACAGCCTGGGGCGCCCACCCCACCGGGGATGCCAACCTCCCGGTGGGGCCTGGAGATGGCCCAGCGCCTGGGAGAGCCAGGGAAGGGGCGGGCTTAGAAGCCCCCCTTCCCTCCCAGGGGTGGCGCGCACGGCTCTCCCGGGTGTCTCGCAGCCGCGAGGCACCCGGGAGAGCCGGGGAAGGGGCGGGCTTAGAAGCCCCCCCTTCCCTTCCAGGGGCGGCACGTGTGGCTCTCCTGTGTGTCTCGCAGCCGCGGCTGCCGGCATTGGGCAGCCCGGGGGGCTTTTATGGGGGGGCATTTTGGCGCCCCTGCAGGGCCGGCGCCCTAGGCGAGCGCCTAGCTCGTCTAGTGGGCGAGCCGGCCCTGGCCACAAGAAAAGTTAGAGAAATTGTTTTAATGTTGTGGTGGTGGTGGGGAGGCAGAAGTTTAGAACAATACTGTGGAAGGCTGCTCATGCCACCTATTGATAGGGGTCTCCCAGAGGTAAGTATATAATTCTCTGTTATGAGACTATGCACTCATATAACTCCTTGTAGTACAGTTCAGTGTACAGATTTCCATGCTTAATAATACTTTCTCCCTTCCTTGACTTCCAAGCACCTTCAAGAAATGTACAGAAATGTATTGGTTAAGTGTAAGAAACATTGCTGATGGCAGGCAAGGGAACAACAAAGGAAATCATTCCCCCTGCAGTGCAATGTAACAGCTGTTGATTAGTGCAGCAGAGCAACACTAACCACAATCTAGGGACAGGAGGGAAGTGGAATGCTGGATCCAACTGAAACCGAAAAGGATAATTTAGGATAGCAGAAGTTAATTACCAACGTTGAAATTTCTGTTAATCATTACAGCACTGAGATTTAATATTGCTTAAATTAAATCAGGTTAATTTATGAATTATATAAACTAAACTGAGCAATTTATGTGGGCATAGGAAACACTACGCACCATTATGCTTACTGTAGTCATTTGGAACAATACTATTTCACAACAATTATCTTACCCATCAGAACAATAAGCTTGAAGCCACAGGAAATAAATGAAATTAACTTCATTTCATGTTTGAATCTAGTCTAAAACCTAGTTAAGAGTAAGACAAATTTGCACAACCTTATTGAGATAGGGAAGGTCAATATGTTTGTTATGTTTTTGCATTTGAAATACAAAACACATTACACCAAAAGTCTTCTGGCCTTTTGAGAAGGGTCAAAGCTCAGTTCAGCATCTGAATTTTTAAAGAATCTTTCTTGCATATACTCACACAGCACTAATGATACGAGCTGCTTCTTTCTGAGAATTAAGCACCTGGTCTTCCTTGATCATATTTGCGAATTTGCACTTCATATTCTACAAGGGAATGTAAATCAGCAGAGTAAATGCAGCAATTTATTTTATTACACTACAGAATTTCATGGCTTTCCCCAAACTAGTGCAGTGAACTCAACTTTCTCATGCTGTTTTTGGAAGGTTGACTTTACCCTGATACAATCAAAGGCAAATGGGAAAAGTATCATTCTAGATCTTTTGGAGGAGTGCACTGTGGAAAAATGAAACTATAGAAGCCACCACTCTCTCTCCTACCATCCCTCCATTGTTTTCTGACTGACAAAAACCAGATTGTCTGTTTCTCAGAGCAGGACCCTGGTCTGTATTTTGCTTATGTTACTCCATACGCAACAGATCCCACCTGAGGATTTGTAATTTTTCTGCCTTCCCCACTGTACCAGGGACTCCAGCAAGAATAATACTCTGGGATAGGATTATAGATAGCTTGGATAGACCCCATCCAAGTCTATGGCTGATAAATATGGAGAAAACTTAATCAGAACAAGACAGCAGTTCTTTTACCAGGTGAACAATCAAATTTATTTGAAGTAACACCAACAGGGGTAAATATTAACAGGTTACACAGTGATAAGGGATTTCTACTTTTAAATTGTGCACACCAAGAGGGAAAAACCCCTCCCAGGCAGAGGCATACTTAGTAACACCTTATAGACTCACACTGTAATGCTATGTAGAGTTGGTGGAAAGTGCCATCAAGACACAGCTGACTACGGCAAGTTCCTAGAGTTTTCAACTTTTTGATCTGACGAGACTGGGCTAGCCTGGGCTATCCAGGTCAGGGCTGCAGAGTTGCTCCAGTTTAAGTCCACTGGAATCAATGGATTTATACTGGAGTAACTCCGCATAGGACTGCACTGTCCTTTACCTAGAACATACAGGAGGGTTTAATGAAAAACTTGATCCCTAAACAGATCCTTATTCCTCCTGTTAGGCTAACCCATTCAGTTAATCCTCATCTCTAACTGACCACTTCCAACTGCCATTTCTTAACTCCCCTTCTGCTTCCCTACACTCAGCTCCTTTTGGCTAAGTGGAGCTCTGGCTCATTGGCACTAGTGTTGCTGGGTGGTTTTTACTCCTCTGTTATAGATGGTAATACATACATCAATAATGATGCTGATACCATTATTAATCTAATTGAGAGTGATTATGGGAAAGAGAGAAATAGGTTTCAGGAGAAATGATGGAGGGAGTAGGTGAGAAGTACTGGAAAGCTGAGGCCGGGAATTTAAAAGTACATTGCTGGAGAGATTAAGGAAAAGGGGAAAGATTGACCAGACCTTCTTTATTTGGAACTCAGGGTGAGTTTTGAAGATACATGGCAGGGAAATACTGAACAAGCCTGATTTTGCTTCTAGCCCTTCCCCTTACCTCATCACTGTGCTGCTCCAGTCTGCCTATCCACATGGTACAGAAAGTTGAAGTTCTAGACCAATATGTAGAAAAAGAAAAATGCATAAAACGGGCTGAAGCAGCAGTGTGATGGGATACTGAGCTGCTTAATTTAACTCTCAGTATTCTTAAGGTCATCAGTCACCTCTCAAGAAGTGCAGAGAATGCTTGGAGAGGACAGCTTCCAAGAGATGAAAAGAGGGAGTATAATGGAAAGCAAGGTACTTAAAAAAGAAGACTTCAGTATATTGTTACATAGGCCTGCCTGCATCCTTGAGTCAGGCTCATAAGGAATGTGATTCATACACTTTGGGTGTTCCAGCTTTCTTATTTGTAGCAACAGAAATGCATGGGTTCACAAAGATGGTCTGAGAATTAAAACAAATACAGGTGAACAACCTCTGACAAAGATCAACACAACACAATGTTTTTAAAAATAGATCCTGCTCTCTCAGACTTGAATGCAAGTCTCATGAATCTCAATGATACTTCTAAGTAAGAACACTTATGATTGCAGACCTACAGTGCCATCCTATGCAGAGTAACTGCCAGGGCAGTCCTAAGCAGAGTGACACCCTTCTTAGCTCATTGACTTAATGGACTTAGAAGGGTGTAACTCTGTTCAGCATGGTGAGTCTTTTAAGCGCCTCAGTTCTTCTCAGCACAGTTGCCTTTTTCTTAATTCATGTTTTAAAATATAGTTTCATACAAGTTTATTGCTTGCTCATTTCAGGTACCTGTAATTGACCATCAATGTAGGAACTTCTTAAAATCTCTGCAGCTGAGGGCCTCATTGCAGGGTCCTTGCTCAGCATACTGAAATATGAATGATATAAGATTACGCCATTGATTCTCATGCCAACTGAAACTGCTGGAGCTGACACAAGCTTTTTAAAAACCCACCTATGCAGAACTGTGTTAAGTTTGCTTGGATAGGAATCTGGAAGAGAAGGCGCATCGTCCTCTACAATTTTTAGAACAACAGACAAAAAGTTGTGGCCAGTAAATGCATGATCCAAACAGCACATCTCATACAAAATGCACCCTAGTGACCTGGAAGAGGAAATAAAGTAGATATAAAGATAAAAAGAAATTGTAAATTCAGAGCCTGGTGACTATATTCAGTCTTGCTCTTCTTTTGCCCTTTTGATAGGAAACAACATCCTTTTTGACTGAAATAGAACACAGTATATCTAAATTACAGCATAATCATTCACAATCACAAAGGTTTTTCTTCCATTGCCACAGGGCTTATCAAGCAAAATTGGATAGTGCGACTAGTATAATTTTTCCTGGTGTAAATACATACACTGGTTATTTGTGGGGTGGGTCCCAAGAATATCCCAAGCCCCACCCCCCCAGTACCACTGAAGGGGCAGGAGAAAATTCCATTACCTGCTGGTGTTGGGAGGGGCTGCTGGAGCAGCCAGAACCACAGCTGCAGCACTGCACAGTGGCTAATGGAACCCCGTGAGGGTGTAGGGTGATGACATCACTTCCTGGTGCCAGTTA
Source organism: Gekko gecko (assembly GCA_029375565.1). Taxonomy (NCBI): domain Eukaryota; kingdom Metazoa; phylum Chordata; class Lepidosauria; order Squamata; family Gekkonidae; genus Gekko; species Gekko gecko. Next base: position 37,949,554 of record JAPDNY010000011.1, read on the forward strand.
TTGCTTGCCACCCGGTAGCAGCACACCTGCATGGGGATGCAGCCATAGCCCAACAGTTCTGCCAATACCTCCTGATGCCCATTTGTAAGGGTGCTGTCTTTCTCTTTTCCCCCCTTAAGAGGCACTCAGTGGTGGTTGGGCCCTACCCTGCAACCTTCCCCACAAGTTGCTGCTAGATAACAGTTGGACGTTTTGATGGGGTGAAGACAGATGTCACATAATACTGTTTGCAAGTATCTTCACTGTATGCAAGCCAAATGTACCTTTCCCTCTTTAGGGTCAATACTCTAAAAAGTTTACATCAAAAGGCAGCTGTGGATAGTGCCAACTGGCTAACTGCTATGTCTTCATAACAGATACCACCTGTTACTCCATCCTCTACCCTACAGCATCCTTGAAATAATTTGCAGCAGTTTTTAAAATAAGAGGAAGGCTCAATGTGTTCCTGAATAAATGCAGATGTAGCACTTTTAACAAAGAGAAATTCTGGCAGCCCAATTTAAGCATGAGGTGAGGGCAAACCTAATGAATGACTGTGACATTCACCATGGGTGAAGAGCCTACTGTGACTTCTATTTAAATGTTACGCCTATCTTTACTCTCAGAGACAGATGCAGCAGTGGCCTGGGAAGTGAAAACGGCCCTTGAACAAGCTAAGCTGAGCAGCACTGAGGCATCTGCAGGGAACACTCAGTGGTGCCAGCAATGAGCACTGCCTCACCCACTGCTTCCTCCCACAAACTGGCAGCAATGCTGGAAGAGACAGTTGGTGAACTGACACCAATTGCTCTTGTTGGTGAACTGGCACCAACTGACACCAATTGCCCAATTGTCCTCAGAGGCCCTTTGAGAAATTTCCCTGTAAGTTAAATGGCCAGTCTGCCCCTGCACAGATGGAATAGTAGAGCTGGAAGCTATTTTATACAGATTTGTAGAAACTGGGCAACAAAAGACATAGTTGTTTGTAGAAATTTGGTATAAAAACCAAGCATATCTTGCATTCGTGTCTTCTGTCTGAGACTTTGTTCTTGAGTGTCTCCCATATTTTTGAAATATTCTGTATTCTTTCCCTTTAATTATCTTATCACACTGGATGGTGAGGAACAGGAAAGATTTAACATAAGATCCATTTCCATTCAGATCCAAGGAAGTACAACACAGGATTTACTTTTTTTTAACATCAGCTGAATGAAACAGACAGCTTTGTGTTGAAAATCAGTACACATTTTGGGAGTATAGCCTCCAGGTGGGACCCGGGGGATCCCCCAAAATTACAGCTCATCTCCACACTATATATATCAGTTCCCCTGGGGAAAAGAGGTGCTTTGGAGGGTGGACTCTATGACACCGTACCCCACTGAGTTCCCTGTCCTCCCTAGGCTCCACTCCCAAATCTCCAGGAGATTCTCAACCTGGAGGTGGCAACCCTACCTACCCCATCTCCTGCTGATGGCTGGGAGGACCTGGCAATGCTAAGTATAGCCAATCATACTACCTTGGTTAAGATTGCCCCCAGCTATTTTTTCAGAAGGAAGTCAAGAACAGGAGCCTACCCACTCCTCCCCACCAAAAAAAGATGTCAGCATCAACAAGAGCGAGAGACTATGCTAAATCCTTCATCATTATGGAATTTTCTTTCCTGTTCCACTTCCTATGTTTGCCTTGAAGAGAGGGATTTTTCTATGTTTTTTGATTTCTAACACTTCTAAACAAGAACACTGATGATGAGAGGTGTACTTGATTAGAAATGTTCGAAATCAGAAAATACAGAAAAATCCCTCTCTTCAAGAAAAACATAGGAAGTGGAACAGGAAGGAAAACTCCAGAAATCTGACCCCATTTTTGGGAAAGCAAAACACTACATTAAAATATGGAATGGAAGAATTCCAAGAAGCAAGAGTTAACAGCATCATCTTGAGCACAATTAATGTTAACTTGCAATTACACTAATATAAATTAGACAGGGCAACTTTAAACATTTACATGGGGCAGGTATATTTATGTAAGAATATGAAACTCACATTACAGCATCACATCTATCAACAGCTGGTACATGTGGCCAATCCTAGCCATTTTATTACTTGTACATGAAAAAGCTGCGTGTAATTGTGTGACACCCTGACCTGGATAGCCCAAGTAAGCAAAATCTTCTCAGATCTCAGATGCTAAGCAGGGCTGGCTCTGGTCAGTATTTGGAAGGGAGACCACCAAGGAATACCAGGGTCATGACAAGCAATGGCAAACTACCTCTGAACATCTCTTGCCTTGAAAACCCCATGTGTTCATCATAAGTCAGCTGTGACTTGATGGGGGGGAATGTGGTGAGTTATGGGGGGACTGAAAACTGCAGCAAACTACATATATGCAGTGACCTGAACAACATTCAAAAATTAAAATCAGAAGCCTCACTCAGAATGCCTATCCATGAACTAGATCCAATAATTCAGAACCCTATAATTTGGAAAGAAATCTGGGGGTAGAGAATTTTGTAAGCACCCATAGTAATGATCATTGAGAAAGGCCTCGAATACAGTATCAGTACTACAGGCAGACAGTCAGGCAGATTTGCTAGAGATCCAGAAAGTTCACAATCCAAATGGATCTGAACTTGGTTTCCAAACGGGGAGATTTAGAATTTGATAGTAACTAGCTGTTAATATTACCATGTATTACATTTTTAAAGCAAGGTACAAATAACCATACACTACAGGGCTATGACTTCCTAAAGGAAGTGATATAACACCAATTAACAGAGGACCCATTTTCTCCTGGATCACTTTGCTGACACTGGATAAGTGTGGATCTGTCAAAATTAGTCACTTGCACAGTCCCCTTCTAAGGTTGTTAGGTTTTTTTGCAACATCCAGTGTAAATGATCCAGATAAACCAGAATAGTATACTATTAGCACTAAAGAAATGTTGAGCAGAAATAGTGGTAACAAAGGGAACCCCAGGTTCTCAAACCACCAGGATGTATAGCCTATGTCCTTGAGCACTGCTAATCTTGCAGCATAAGTATGACAACAGCAGGGCACCATATATGTCCTAATAATTCCCCCCCCCCAGAGATAAGAACATCAACACCAGTGCCTAAATCAATGATTACATAAATAATTCACTTGAAAGTGAATGTAACCTACTCACCAAATGTCTGATTTTGTGTCATAACCCTGGTGTTGAAGTGCCTCGGGGCTCATGTAAAAAGGTGTTCCAGTAAAAGTAGTTGCTAAATCACAGGATCCCATCAAGAGACGAGAAACTCCAAAGTCCCCTTGAAAGATATTTTTACATTTAGTTATGTGAAGAAGAAGAAAAACAGCTGGTGAAACAAGAAGGGGAAATTAAGCTCTATTTCATTATTGTAACTGTGCATTTTATACTTAATACTTACTTAATTTTTTTAAATGTATGTTGCTCAGAGAATTCTTGAGAGCCAATATTACGCTAGATTCCATTCAAAACTTCTGGGCAAGGAAGTGTGATTTCCCTGCCTCTCACTTCTCATCCTGTAGCCTAAAATGCTCTGTAAAATGCTGCTGTTGGAAGACGGGTGACCCCCCCCCCCAGGAGCAGCATGAGACCAAGCTGGAGGGCTACTGCAGGAGTGGGAATGGTCAAAATGAACCCCCCCTTTGCACACAGAAGCCTTTCCCAAGGGATCCAAGCCATGGTATTTCTTCTTCTTTTTAATTTTTTTTAATTACATCCAAAGATTAAAAATTAAGACAGTGGTACAGCAACACCAGTAACACCAGTAAAGTATTTCTTCTTGATGTTATTGGCTCAAATCGTGCCTTCAGATCAGATAACTCCTTTAATAAGTGAGGTATCCTCAAGAATTTCTGATGGAGAAACGGGGAAGTCAAAGAACACCCCCCCACACACTTCTACTGTTACGAACTGCTGAAAGCTGCTGTAGGTTTAAGTGGGGCTTTATCATGGTAATGAGATAAATGTTATTGTTGCAGTTTTTAATTCACAAGAGGACTTGTCCTTTCATCCCATGACTGCTGAATTTACTCAGGAGCCTTTGATGAGGAACTTTATCAAAAGCTTTCTGGAAATCTAAGTAAACAACGTATACTGGGTCGCCTTTGTCCACATGTTTGTTCACCCCTCAAAGAACTCTAAAAGGTTAATGAGAAAAGATCTACCCTTACAGAATTTATGCTGATTCTTCCTCAATAGCTTTGTTCATCAATGTGCCTACTAATTCTATCTTTAATAACAGATTCCACCAACTTATCCAGTATCAACGTTAGACTGACTGGACTGTAACCTCCCAGATCTCCTCTGGGTCCTTTTTTTAAAGATGGGGGTTACATTAGCTACCTTCCAGTCCTTGGAGGCAGATTTTAGTGATAGATTACATATTTTTGTCAGGAGATCCACAAGTTCACATTTGAGTTCCTTCAGAACTTTTGCATGTATGCCATCTGGGCTAGCTTTCTTTATGCTCTTATAAGCAGCAGGCTGAGAGCCCCCCTCCCCATAACAAGATGAGGCAGACACATTGGGAAGAGAGATGGTGACTTGAAAACAACATATTTATAATAAATGCAAGGGGATATTATGGAGTAATGAAGTCATGTCATAATTACAAAATCTTACCAATTTTCAGGAGGTTATTTTTCAAAAATATATTCTTAGCTTTTAAATCTCTGTGAAGTATTCTCCTGAAAACAAAATACAATGCAGCTTTAGTCAACTGGATGAAACAATTAATTATGAATTATTGTAATCAATATGATTTAAAATTATCATTATAAACATCCTACTGCTAAAACCGAAGAGAGTTCCACTGATCTTAGCTGAGCTTACTTTTAAATTTTGGACACTGGACAAAGGCCCAAATAAATAAGAAAACTCAGGGTGTAACTCTTTCTTAACTGCCCCCCTCCCAAAAGATACTTCAAATGACATTTTAAAATGATGTTTTAAACACAGTTTGCCTGTTTGACTAGAGAGGATGCTGCATGAAAAATGTGAAACAAAACAACCTTCAATGTATACAGTTTTAGCATGTGTTTAGCATAGCCCAATGGATCTCTGCCAATTTCCCTGAATCTAACAATTCCATAAAGGTACGGAAGCTCTGACAGACACTTCTTGCAAATACTGCCCTGTTAACTGGAATCCTCTGATTTGTTATCGTCCACTGATATCAAATGAAACACCCTACATATGCAAGATCACTGTAGTCCATACAGGGACTGAATTGTTTAGTTGCATTTGCTAGGCAATGGAGAATTAAAAAGTAGTGGCGTGAGAATCAGACTGAAAAATTGGGGTGTGCTCCAACAGGGTTGCCAACTATTTCAAAGCTTCGAGCATGAAGTAGTGTCAAAACAATCAAGGCCAAACCAGCTGACAAGAAGGTGCATAGGGATTCTTCCATTTTTTAAACTGAAACGCAGCCCAAAGATGCAATGAATTTGAGCACAGCAGCAGTGAAGGGGGAGGGGTTTAACCCTTTCCCCAGAAGTCATTTTTCTGATCAAAATCTTCCCCAGGAGCTTCCTCACTCTTTGTAAGGAAAGATAGAGGGTCCTCCATCCTGCCTACCACGTTAGGTTGGCCCAGGTCTCTTGCATCTCCCAGCCTGGACTCCTGCACTCCCTTTCTCTGCTGCAGCATGACAGGGTGGCTGGTGGGAATGGGGGCTGATTCAGTCTCATGCCAACACACAATGCTACGTTGGGTGCAAAACTGGAAGTGATATTATCATGTTGGTGTAATTATTTAGGATTACCACAGAGTTTGGAGTGCATCCAAGAGTGCTACCCTAAGATGCTGATGTCACTTCCAGTTTTTCACCAGAAGTAACATTGCACATTAGCATGGTTTCAAATCACCCCATTTTCCCCTCTTACATGTACCTCTAAGTGTACATGCGGAAAACGTCACATTTGATTGGGCTCCGAACATTGTTAACATTAATTGGCTGATTCATGTGTAGTACCAAGCACTCTAAAAGCCTGAAATGTACATAAAAATAAATGAATATGCTCATAAATAAAAATTAATGATCCAACAACAAAAATATATACATAAAATAAAATTGTCAAATCAATAGCACATGACTGGACTAGTTCAAATTCAATAAAGGGGACTCTGAAAGCATAAAAATGGTGTCCCAAAATGAACTGTTTTGGATACTAAATTGTTAAACCTTATTTTGTCAGAAACCTGGTGGACATTTTAACAAAAGGTATGCAACGAACATGAAACGGCACAAACTTCAGAGGACAGTGGAAGACAGGAGGGCCTGGCATGAAATGGTCCATGGGGTCATGAAGAGTCAGACTCGACTGTGTGACTAAACAACAAAATATTTGCAAATAATCTATATGGATTTTAAAGATTCTTGCTGGATTGCAGAACATGTTCCATTACTTTTGATCTATCACCGACCAATTGTTTCCTGTTATGGTGGTCTGGCAACCAGTGGAAAATCAGAGGAGCTGGGACACTTGGGGGACAGCTGTTGGTGACAGCACAGCTGGAAATGAGTTTTTGTTGAATCCCAGAGAGACGTACGTCACATCAAATCCAAGAATTCCCCAGAAGAGACATTATGCTGTTGCTGATGGTGTTTAAAGTTTTTGTCTCCCACCAGTTGCCACAGTGCCAGCAGGAAATGCCCACTAGGGAGCAATGAGATCACCTACCCCCAGTGGGCATATGGCAGCCCTATTTCCAGTGCTCTCCAGAACCATGAATATGTTTGACCCATACCTAAGCACCTACTCTTTACTCCCTGGTTCCTTGTATTTAGCAACTGGAATCAATATTCAGAGGACTAAAAAACCCTAATTTCTTAGAAAATAATGGGAGCCCTTCCTTCATCACTTGCTAAATAAACATTCCTCTGAGACAAGCAAACAACTGAAGCAGAATAAAGCTGATTACTATAGAAAGGTCTGTTGGTAAGAAAGCGAGCAAGACACAAACAATGCCTGTTTCTCAGCAGTTCATGAGGGCCAAAATCAGGTCAAGAAGGGATGAGAAGAACTTGTGCACAAGACGGGAAGATGTGAGAGGGCATACACTATCCTACAGCCATGACTGATTCGTAAACCTTTCAATTATAGATCCAAAAAAGGAATGAAAATTGGAGTCATTGAGCAGGCCCCATTCTTATGCTGTTTTTTGTTTTTGCTTGAGGTATTTCTTGAATTGTTCAGATGTTCTAATGGCCTGAAGCACCTCTACTAGGTAGCACAATTCTGTGAGGAAGCACATTCCTTTTCCTGCTTGTCCAGGCTGTCTGTGATGACCCCCTTCCCCCCCAATGAATCCCCTCCAATGACTCCCTCTTGTACCAATATCAAATCTGTTTAACATATATCAGCATAGCCCTATTTATTAATCCGCACACAGTCCAGTCTTGTTCCCGGGTCACATTATGGTGGTCTTACTATAATGAAATGTTGAATATTGAATTATATAGAAAAAGAATCCTTTTCTGAACTCAATACCCTCCCCAAGCTCCACCCTTAGGCTTGCCAGTCCCCAGGTCAGAGTGGGGATCTCCCAGTTTCAGGGGTTTCTCCTCACTGAGGACCTGCTAGCCAGCAGGGGAACCCCACCCCTTAACAGGGATGTCACCACATGATGTCCCCGACACAATGACATCACCCAGAAGTGACATCATCACATCAGGGACGTTACGTGGGGATGCTCTGATATTTGGGCAAACTCTATGGTTTGAGGGCAAAATGTTCTTCCATTTGGAGCAGCAGGAGGAAACATGAGGCAGGACCAGGGGACTGCCAACCCTATACATGGTCCTCCTACTTTATCGTCACAGTAACACGGTGCTGGAAGTTATGCTAAGACATAGTGACTGCCCAATGTCACCTTTCCTTTTCTTTACCCTCAAAGAATCTACTGACTTTATAGCTCCATACCAGAGATCCCTTGCTCAGATCCCTGGGACCCCCAGTATCCTGAAATATTGTCTCTCTGTTTGCCCCTTTTCAGCAGCCCTGGGGAAAGTCAACACAAGCACCTTGGCTTGTATTGGTAATATCATTTTTGCTCTCACTCTGTGCTACCATCATGCATTTAGTAATATAAGACCAAAACATACATAATAAATAATTGAATATGCTAAGAATTAAAAATTGATGATAGAATAAGGAAATGAATACATTAAAAAAAAACCTGTCAAGCTGGTAGCATGTGACCGGAAAAGAACTATTACATGGCAGTGACTTGGAAAACATGAAATCATTTCTCAAAACACATTGTTTAAGTTGCTAAAAAAATAAAACTGTATATTGTGGGAAAGCCAGTTGTTTGCATTACCAAAAGGAGTATTTTCAAACAATTCACAAGATTTTCAAATTATTGTACTACGGGAGCTGTGAAAAATGTGGTGGATGGCCCTTGAGCATCTTCTGGGTAGGAAATTTGGTCCTCCAAACTGTTTTGACACTCCTGACCTTAGGTTTCCAGATTTTAAAAAATGTAAAAAGTTATCTTGGTATTTGTGTCTCTTGAACTGGCCAGAAACAACAATCCAGAAGCCATACAGGTAGAGCAACCATATCTGAAACCACGTTGTACAAAAACATTAGCTCTGAAAGTGTTAATTCTCTGGACTTGTGGTTATAACCAAGAAAGTGCTGTTTGAGTAGCTCAAATATATTTGCAATTGCTATAATAATAAAACCATCATGCTCTAAATAGATGGCTATTTATTTTCCAAAATGAAAACAACCTGAACTTTTACACATACTGTCATGAAGATCTAAGGAAACAAACCATAAATTGTTACTGTCTGCATCTGATATTTCATGCCACTTACCTTTGTTTAGGATTTAAAGACCAATATTTAGAAAACACAGCATCTGAAAGATTGTACTCCCATTCATCACATATTAATACTGATACATACAAATACAATATTAATCAGGGTTTCCATACGCCTGCTGGACAGGCAGGAGGGGAAAATGGCAATAGTGTTGGTGTGACATCGCTTCCGAGGAAAACTCTGAAGTGATGCCACACCTCTCTAGGAACTGCTGGAAATTCCTTTGTAAAATCATAGAGTTTCTGGTGAATCCTAGAAAGACATGACATCATCCCGGATTTCCCCAGAAGTGATGTCATGCCCCAGCAACAACCACTCCCAATGTCCCTCCCCCGTCTCCCTGTGGTTGCCAGGCCTGGCAACCCTAATACTAATACTAATACAATCCAGGATTAATACAAATATGAATCAAGGTTGCTGAACAGAATTCTGCATCAAAGATAAAGGCATTCAGTGAACATTAATATTCATATCAATATTAGTAACGATGGTAAAAAAATGAGCTCAGATTTACATCCACATCAAATTAAATAACTATACCTTTCATGCATGTAGTTGACTCCAAGTAACAACTGTATAAACCATTCTATTATTTGGCTTTCTGGAAATACTTTGCCAGCTTCTTTGTATTCTTGAATTTTAAAGTCGAGGTCTCGACCCTGAAACACAACAACAGCAAAGGTGGGATTTAAATAGGATGGATAGTGCCTGGATTCAGTTAAAGTGCAGCACAAGAACACAAGAAAAATCCATATGGATGCCTGTTTCTTCCACATACAGTCTCTAGTTAATGAAGTTCATTTGTCCACATGCTGCTTTGTGAAACAGAAAATGTGTTTTGAAAGATCATCTCTGGCCTCCACTGAAAATAAATAATGAGCTCTGGTACATACAAAGAGGTTTTTCACACAGCCTCTTTAGGAACTCTCATTTGGTGACCCCTGAAAAATAACACCAAGGTCTCACCTCACAGTACTCAGTGATGATGCAGAAACTCTCTCCCTCCACAAAACTGGTATAAAACTTTACAATGGCTGGATGGTCTAGCCTGGACAACAGCTGTGCTTCTAGGTTTGCTTCGACTGTTTCGTTGGGCTTGAGGTCTCCCACAGAGGTCTCTTTCAACACTTTCCTATTAATAAAAAGAAAAAAATATAAGATACTTTAAAGCATCAATCCATTTATTACATCCTGGATTATATGCAGGTTAAATTAACACGTGGGTCCTAGGGCTGCCTCTGAAGACTGTCCAGGAGCTACAGTTGTCCCAAATGCAACAGCATGACTTTTCCCTGGTGCAAATTGTAGGGAACATTTACCTTTTGTTTGTTTGTTTGTTTCCTAGACCCCGCAATGCCAGTCAACTAGCTTCCAGAGGTCATTTTTATTTGTAGGTTGCCAGGTCCCCTTGTTGCACCAGCACTGGATTTGGGGGGCGTTCTGGGATTTCCCTGACATGATGATATCACCCAGAAGTGATGTCATCATGCCAGGGATGTTGCATGGTGACGCTCTGGTTTTGGGGCAAAACTCTATGGTAAAACTGGTTTCAAACAATAGAATTTGCCCTCAAACCAGATAACGTCACTTCCAGGTGATGACATCACATTGGGGACGTCCAATGTCACTGTTTGGGGGCAGGTTTTCCCCACTGGCCAGTGGTGGGCAGAAGCCACAAAAATCAGGGGATCTCCCACCAGGACCTGACGACTGGCAACCCTAAATTTGGAGGAACCGCTTACATGAAACTGCCAGGTTGAAGTCAACTTCTAAGGGCTCTAGTGTGCATACCCCACTTTCTAAAGCCAGGGACAGGGCCTCTTCTGTTGCAGCACCCAGCTTTTGGAACTCCCTCCTCACAGAAATATAATGGGTGTTGTCTGTGATTTTTTTAGGCACCAGGCAAAAACATTTGGGAGTGGTGCCTGGAGAAGGTGGGGTTTGGGGAGGGGAGGGTCCTCAGTAGGGATGTGATTCCACAGTCCATCCTCTGAAGTTGCTGTTTCCTCTAGGGGACCTGTTCTCTGTTGTCTAGAGATCAGTTGTAATTCCAGGAGAATTCCAGGCCCTATCTGGTGTTTGATAACCCTGTTTGCCAGTATCCTGGTCGCTGTCGCTCCCAACCGGAAACATCATGACTTTCAGAAATGCTAGTGCGTTTGCCTGAACATTCACTGCTATCCCTACAAAGTATCCAACACTCATGGATTCAGGATCCACTCTAGAGATATATTAGTTAAATGCCAATGGCCCTGCTTGCACCCAGTGTGCCTTTGGACTTCTATTCTTTTTGAACAGCATAACTCTCCACTCAGTGGAAATCTCCTTTTGAAACTGTTCTGAGTTTCAGAAGTGCTCTGCCACAGTGCCTGGGGAATACTGTTTTTATTATTTATTTATTTATTTAGTGAGCTGTGTGAGTGTGCCTGGAAGTCATAGTTGACTTCTGGCACCCTCTAGTGGGCCTTGGGCATTTCAGAGACACGGCTTACTGTTGCCTGCCTCTTTATCCCAGCCCTGGTATTCCTCGGAGGTCTCCCACTCAATTACTTGCCATGGTCAGCCTGGCTTAGCTTCTGAGATCTGATGAGATCAGGTTTGCCTGGGCTATCCAGGTCATGGCTGGGAATACTGTTTTAACACACACATACATACTCACATAAGGTCAGACCCAGAGCTACTCAGCTGGTTCTCCCAGTTATGGCCATGGTGCACAAAATGGTTACAAAGTTTAAAGTAACTTATGACTAGGGTTGCCAGATCCAGGTTGGGAAATTCCTGGAGATTTGGGGATGGAGCCTGAGGAGGACAGGGACCTTAGTGGGGTACAATGCCATAGAGTCCTCCCTAAAGCATCCATTTTCTCCAAAGGAACTTATCTCTGTAATTCCGGGGGATCCCCCAGGTCCTACCTGGAGCCTGGTGGGAGGGCACATCCCTACTTATAGCATTTTACATGATAAAAACAAAGTAAGACGAAAACTCAAAAGACAAAAAGAAGCCTAAGAACCAACAAAATTGATGTCATCTGAGAGACTGAGATGAATCAAAATATTTTAAAGTCAATCTAAAATGAGGTAAAGCAGATGAAATGTTCCAAAGTCTGAATGTCATCATAGAAACGGCCTGGCTTCAGTAGCTACCCATCTCACTAATGAAATCTGGAGCCCCCAGAGCAGGATCTGAGCAGGGGATCTTGAGGCACAAACAGGATTGTATGGAAGCAAGCGGTCTTTCAGATACCTCCCTCCTAAACCACTGAGGTATGAGGCAGCATTTTATTTATTTATTGTCTCTTCAACTGGAGTCATAAACAGCAAACCCTCATCCCACAATAAACCTCGTTCCACAGGAAAACTTGGAAGATTTTAAAGGTTACTACTGCAAAAGTTGTCATGTGATTTGACAACAGCTGCTAGAAATTTTGCCACATGCAGTGTAGTTTGTTTGTTTTAGTCTCTAAGTAACCAGGATGATTTTGCTTCTGGAGAGAGGAAGTCCCTGATTAAATAAAGGGCATCATTTTGAAATTTTCTTGGAAACAAGCTGGTAGCCAGCAAAAATCTTTACGCACTGAAATGCATTTAATGCTCCATGAAATCATCAGCTGTAATATTTTGAACCAGTTGACGTTTTTGAAGTGTATTCCCAGCCAATCCCATCTATAATACATTGCAATAATCTAACTCGGATGTTAGCAGAGAATGGTTATATCAGTAGTAAGACTGAGTAAGTTACACTTATTTGTGTGATATAGCCCTGCCTACATGCAGAAGAGCTCATGAACACAGTCCAGGCAGGGGTAGTAGGCACGACTATCAGAGATGCTGTTCCCAGAACAGCCAGACCTGGACTGAGGCTATTTATGGAAACTAGTGCCTGCAACTGTAAGAGTGGCTTAAAGCCTGCAGGGACTAACAGCAGGACCCTGTCCAGCATCCTGCATAGCTTCACAATGGAACTTGGTCTTCTGAGGTCTCTTGACAAAGGAGAGATCCCAAGTGGCCAGACAGGTGCTCTGCCATCTGAGCTGAGCTTCTGCCTGGGCCTTCCATCTTCTCTTCTCCAGGGGTTCTGGGGGAGACCATGGGATCCTTGGCAATAAGAGGGTCTCCTTAAGTGAGTTCTTCAGCAGCCCCAGTCTCTGACTCTAGCCCGTGTTCATGGGCCATCTGGGCTTCCAGCCTGGCTTGTCCTGGGAGTTGGAAAGCCTAGAAACTGAAGAGCCTTCCAGGATTCTTACTTCTGTACCTTCATCCTCTGAGGGGGGCCCTTCAGACCCAACCCAGACACATACAATTGGGTCAAGGTATAGCTGTGACTAGGGTTGCCCAGCCCAACCTGGAAACCAGCAGGAGTTGAAGGGTGGCCGGGACATGGTGGGAGAGCACATCGGTAATCATGTGACATCACTTCCAGGACAAACCGGAGTTTCTAGTGATTCCTAGAGAGGACTGCCATCTCTTCCCTGGAAGAGGTGTCACACTGTTGGCACAAAAGTAATTTTTTCCCTTTGGCTCTCACTCTATGAGGATTCACTGCCCCCATTGGGGGCAAAGCAATCCATGCTACATTTATAAATACAGATACAATTTGTCCATGCACTTTAATCAGGGAAGCACCATAAAACAATACTAGTTTACTCAACACCCGTTGATTATATGAGTACTAAATGGGTTTTTAGAGAACAAAACTATATATTTTCAAGGAGGTTTGAATACGACTTGTTATTGGTATAAAGTCATCATTTCATATTTTTAAAGAAAACTGCTCTTCAACATTGCTTAGTTATAAATGTCAAGGTAGAAAAATAATCTTTAACAAAGGCAAGGGATATAATTTGTTTTGCAAGAATAACTGTAATAAATCCCTGTAAATTATTTCTTCATAAATATCACCCATCAATTACTGGGTAAGTACATGACTTCTTCTCTCTTTTTTTGGAACATAAAACTTGCCCCCAGTCCATCCAAAAATCTTATAATGAAACATGAAATTTGCTTGTCTACATCTCTGTAGACTTGCTCAGTGCTAATAAAACAGGCAATATCTACAGCAATCTTCTCATCTTTGACTTGATACCATGACATTATTTCTTCCTGCTCACAGCTCATGTCACAGAACTGTCAAACAGAATGAGTCTTCTTTAAATATCACTTAATACAAGATCTTTATGCACCAAAAGACAGCAATAAAAACTTGACATGCCAGGACAGCTTGTCACCTAATTCACTCAGTGATTTGGATGCTGCTGTCATCTGTCAAACAATGTGACAATTGTTTATCTCATTAAAATTCTGCCACCAGATAGCAAATCAAGAACCTGGACACTTATAAAAGAGCTACTGGTTTGCTGCTGTAATATGCTAATCCACACACAAAACTAGCAGTTTGGCCATTGTATTAAGGGGAAAAGTTTTGAAGTACAGTTGGTAACAGCGTTACATTTGTACCACAATACAAACATTCAATTGCTTTTTTAAAAGACAGTTTAAAAAAAAGAAAAGACTTTTTTAAAAAAAAGATAAAAAATACTTTTTTAAAAAAGATAAAGAACTCCATAGCTGTAGCCTGTAGAAGTTCTTTCAAGGATAACCAGCAATTGCTCCCTAATATTTTTGGCTAAATAGCATACACTTGGCTTATTCCGGAATTCTCAAATGCCAGAAATATTGATCGACATAGGTTGGGGTGGAGAAGAGGGGTGCCTTTGCGATCCACTAAAACATTTTTTTTTTCATTTTGTACACGTGAGACCTAGAAGGTGATGGGAGGTTGGAGAAAAATTTTAAAAAATAAATGCTTTTTAATGATTAGTGAAAGCCTAGCTGCAGGAATCTATCAACACAAAATAAAGTGTTCCTACAGGCATAGCTGCCCTGACCTGGATGGCCCAGGCTAGCCTGATCTTGTCAGATATTGGAAGCTGAACAGGTTGGCCCTAGCGAGCATTTGGATGGGAAGCCACCAAGGAAGTCCAGAGTCACGATGCAGAGCCAGGCAATGTTTCTTGCCTCGAAACCCTATAGGGGTCACCACCAGTGTTCCCTCTAAGTTGAGTTAGCGTGAGCTAACTCACAGTTTTTTAGCCTCCGGCTCACACATTTTTGTCTTAACTCAGGAAGGATGGCTCCAGAGCAAACTAATTTATGCAGCAGCCAAATCACTCGCTCACAACTTTAATGCCAGGAGCTCACACAAGACTCCACAGCTTAGAGGGAGCATTGGTCACCACAAGTCATCTGCGATTTGATGGCACTTTCCACCACCACCACCACCACATGTATAGCTAAATATATGATTACAAAAGCCCTTCTCCAAGTGGTGAGAAGTTCCGGGGGGGGGGTTCTTTGCTGGGCTTGTTCTCTTTGGAGGTGAGAGTGTTGGAAACTTATGACAGGTGGAAGCAAAGAGGCATTCCGACAGAGCAGCAGAATGACGACCCCACATCAGATCTCAGAGAGATCCTGCACCTTCAGCCACAGTATGCTTACCTCTATGTCTCTTCCAGAATCTAAGTTGTATTTTCTTCACAAAGCATTTTGCTCTTTGTCGTATATAGATAACAAGCGGGGACCCGCAAGTAACTTGCAAGAGCACCCATTATCCCCCTCTCTCACCACACCTTCTCTCAGTCTCTCTCGATCAGTCCTCCCACTCTTTCTGGAGATGGATGCCATCTTCCTGCCTGCCCCCAACCTTGGCCAGGTGGCTCCCTGTGTGCCTGTCTCCATGCCCACCCCCAGCCTTGGTCAGGTTGCTTCCTCCATAACAGCGCTGGTTCACACAGGCTTGATTTCACTTATATTTGTTTACTGTACACTTGATGTATGGCAGCAAAACGCATGAACTGATTCCAGTGAAAACTAATGTGTTCAAGAAAAGACACACATGATATCTGAAGCATTAGATCTTCAATAGCTAATGTAGAGATCCAAGTCATCACTTCACATTACAGATACCAAGTGATAAACATGCACATGAACTAACTGACCATTGTTTTAGATTTAAGTGAAATATGTCAATCACCTTTTCCCAATAATGTCACTTAAGGAGGCTTATAATAGAAAAAATAAAAACTAACAAGAAAAGTAGTATTTTCAAGGTTTATATATCAACATTAATCAAGGACCACAAAGGGTTTTACTATCAGGAATCTTCAAAACAACAATTCTATCTTAACAGACTTGTTCAAGGCCCAGCTTCACAATGCTAGAAAGCCATTTTTTCTAAAACAAACAGAGCATGGCCAATTGGGTCTCCATTCTGAAGAGCACCTGTAGGGGTAAACAAAGACCCAGCTTGAAGTTTGACAAAGTACAAGAGCTTACAAATGTACCTGCTCCATGTTCTGCCAGAGTGGTGATTAATTTGGTATTATAAATACTGCCTGCTGCTGACACCATAAGCTTCTCTGTGTTCCATTATTTTTTCTGGGCCAAGTAGGACACAATCTATCAGGATGAGTGCACCATTTTAGAAGGTCAGCAATGAAGACCAGAAGAATGTACCACTGATGCTCGCATGTCAGAAATCTACAGCAACAGGAACCATTACTAGCAGTTTTGCTAATCAAACTGGGATGGTTTTCAGTAGGCTTCAAGAAATAGGCTTGGCTAAGATTTCATGCTGGTGTTTGCTGCCTGCTAAGGAACATGGACAATACCTACCTGAAGAGCATATCTTGTGCATAGACTCAATAATCTGTCATTTTGAAGAGAGTGATCAGATGATTTCGCTAGTGCACAAAAATACGAGGAAGACTTGTATATGCTATATGGTAGAAAGTGCAACAAAAATTCAAGTAACCAAACTTGTTCCAAGCTTTTGGTCTGACATGCATCATGGAATAAAGAGAATTTGTTCATTTTTGTTTTGCTAAACAACTACTATGTCCTTTGGTCTGTAGAAGGCAACAAACACAGAACTTCTCCCTATGAGGCTAACAGCAACTCCACAGATCTTTTGGACCTGATAAACAGTGAGGGAGTGAAAGCTGAAACCCCCTTTCCACAGTCCTGATCTAAACAAGGCCCATGTACACCTGGGAATTGAGTTCTGAGTGTGGAACTCCCTCCTAGCACACATCTGATTGTCTGGACTGGGATGGCAGATTTGCCAACTCTAACTTGGGGAAATCCTAGAGATTGGATGGGGTGTGGTCCCTGGGAGTAATGCTCCCTCTAAACTGTGGAGTCTTGTGAGCAAAAATTCTACTTTGTGAGCTACTGGCATTAAAGTTGTGAGTGATTTGGCTACTGCACCCTTCCTGAACGAAGACAAAAATGTGTGAGCCGGAGGTTTAAAAAATGATGAGATAGCTCACACTAGCTCAGCTTGGAAGGAACATTGCCTGGGAGGGTGGAGTTTTGGAAGAAAGCTCAGTGGGAATTTCTGTTTCTTGTAGGCCATGTGGTATGCCATAATGTCTGCCCTCTGAAGCTGCCTTCAGGAGAACTGACTGCTCTATTGAACAGCCTTTCCAGTATTGACATGGTTAAGACCATGGAGAGCAAACAACCCCAAAGTGCTATAGAGAAGAACAGGGGATATGCAAGTACATCAGATGTGGCCTATTTAAAATCTTAACCCAACCCAAGGGGAAGAAATGGTTCTGACATACATGCGAACATGTATCTGAAGAAGTAAGTATGAAAGCTCATACCCTGCCATGATTTTTTTAGCCTTTATGGTGCTACTGGACTCTTGCTCTTTTCTAATGCTTCTCACTTGGCCAGCATCTAATTTACAAAGGCAAGGAAAAAAATCTCCTGAAAATTTCTGTGTTCAGTACATACTGAACACTTAGCAATGAGAGCCACAAAGAAGGATATTTTTCCTAGTCAAAAGAAGAGTTATTCAACAAGAGAAATAAAAACAGACCATTGTCAAAAGTCATAAAGCAGAACATGCATTTTCCCACTGGCAAGAAATACCAGGCTTGGATTCCTAAAGAGACAAAACACAATGGGGGGTATGTGTGAGAGAGAGACAGAGAGAGAGAGACAGAGAGAGAAATGATGGCTGACACTCCAAGTGTCAGTAATACATTAAAGAGAAAGTTATAATAAATCTGAGTATCAACCAACCTGTGCAATCTCTGGAAATAAAAGATTTGGGCACATAGTTTAAAAATCTGGCACATGCATAGCATTACAGATTCCCTTGGGAGTCTGAAGAGACTACATCTAAAACATTGCCTGCAGCTTAAGGAAAAAACTACCTTGAACTTAGTGCAATAAGAACAAATGATCATTGAAAAGGTTCATGAAAAAAGAACAAAAGAATCCTCTGTATGTATATGTATCAGTGATTCAAAGATATATAAACCATGTGCCGTTTGCACAATGGGCTGATTCAGACATAATGCTGCTAATCTCTTAAATGTGGAAGAGATCACGAACTCCCCACAAGGCTTATATATTCCCTCTACTCATTTCTCCTGGCTCCAACATGGATTTCCCATTCTTATCAGCATTAAATACTGTGCGACATTCAATCTACATTTATTTTTATTTATTTTATCTATCAAATTTTTACCCCACCCTCCCTGCTGTAGCAGGCTCAGGGCGGCTTACAAAGGTTAAAACACACGGACCATGATTAGTTTTTGACTTATATGAACTTGTTTGTGGAGCCTGTTTATGAATGTTGTTGCAGTTGTAACTCTCCAACATGGTTAACCCTGGCATAGGAAGAGGAGACATTTGCACAGGAGGGAAAAAGAGAGAGGCAGAGGCCCCCACTATCAATCTCTATTAACCACAGTTCAGAGACCAGCAGTATCTCATGTACACTAGGCTGCTCTAGAAGGGCCTGGCACAGACATAAATAACAGTGACAAAAGTCAGCAGCAAGCAGCTTTGGAGATTGGGGAAAAGATATCGGGAATGCAAGAGAAAAACCATGGGAGTTGGGGCATAGTAAGTGTGTAAGAGTCTGTTGGACTCCTACGCTCATTCAAAGGTTGGTTACAGCCTGTGAACGGTTATGTCAGCTAAAGCGGTGCTGTTAATGCAAATATTTTGCAGGGATCAATGGAGAGAAGGATGACTATCCTGCTTTTTACTCTTTTCTCCCACAGCCTCAATGTTAGCTACAATTCTGACTTTGCAACCAAGCATCCTGGCACCCCAACAGACATTTATAAACCCCAACCAAGGAACAGAATTCCCATTGAGAGCTGGCATGACATAGTGGACATAGAATAGGACCCTGGGAGTCTCAGGTTCAGATGTCCGCTCTGACATGGAAAGTTGCTGGATGACCTGTGGCCAGTCACATTTGCTCAGCCTATATTGCCTCACCTCAGGAGGTGGTGGACTCTCCTTTTTCGGAGGTTTTCAGTCAGAGGCTTGATGGCCAGCTAACAGCAATGTTGATTCTCTGAACTTAGGCAGATCATGAGAGGGAGGACAGGAAGGGTTGCATCAGTGCTTAGTTCTTGTGGCCCTTTCTTACACACCCAGGAAAATGCTGATTGCCACTTTGGGATCAGGAAACAATTTTTCTCCAGGCCAGTTTGGCCAAGGATCCTGGAATTGGGTTTTTTTGTCAACTTCTGGGCATGGAATAGTGGTCACTGAAGGTGTGGGGAGAGGTATTTGTGAATTTCCTGCATTGTGCAGGGGATTGGACTAGATGACCTTGAAGGTCCCTTCCAACTCTTATGATTCTAGGATTGCTGTTTTGAGAAAATGGAGGAACAAGAGAATGCTGTTCTAAGGCATTTTGGGTCCCCATTGCGGAGAAAGGCATGATATAAATGAATGAATGCAGGTATCACTCACAGTGCTCAAGTGAGGCTGTTGGTCAATCTAGCAATAATTTTGATGAAAATGGTGATTATTTGGCAAAATTTTTGATGAGACTGGAGTGGGGCTGCATTACTATGGCCCCTGCTCTAAAGAACTGGGAGAATACACAGGTGGGGCTTTAGTGAATGGATCCTGAACAAAAAGGCAGCACAAACATAAAAACCCAGGGAGAGCAAAAAGAAACGAAGGGGCCATGAAAAACACATCTCTTCCCAGGACTCTCAACACTGGTACCTTGCCTTTGGATACACTCACCAGGAACATCCACTCAGTTCCTACGACTGGGATCAAAAGAACAAGGTGCTTTAAGCAAAGGAGCAGTGGAAGTGATGCCAAGGTGAAGGTGCTCTTGCTTCAAAGAATGGTAATCAAACCAGCTTCACCCCTGCCCCAAGCCTACAAGAAGAGACCACTCAAACCCTCCTCCCCTCAGATTGTCTCCTTGTTGTTAAAGCTATACTGGGTTGACGAGCCTTACTCCCACCTTACTTGAAAGGCTGCAGTAATGTGTCCCACATGGATGACACAAAGAATAGCACTATGCAGAAAGGGGCACCAAGCCCTACTAACACACAAACTTTTGTGTGTATAATGAGGTGTCCTGGGGTAGAAGGCAATGGCAATTATTAATTAACATGTGGGAAGGGGGGTTGGCTGGATCAGATGAATTGACTGGGCAAAGTGAAAGGCATCCTGTGGTCTATACAAGCAGACAGTGATTTGCACGACACTTGCTGGTACAGATGCCAGTCTCTGTCACATGGTACTGTCTCAGGTGCATGTCTTTCTCAGCCCACTGTTGCACCCCAAAGACTCTTTAAGCAGGAAAATCAGAAGGCAGCTACAAGTTCAAACAGATGCTGATTCCTTCCCTGCATAGACTTAAAGCAACATTTAACTTGCTTCTAAAATTCCCTTTAGTCCTTCTTGCCAATTAAAAATACTGGAGTGGATTATCATGTGGCCAGCTCAGGGCAGTCTGAAATACTGGCCTGGATCAGGGAATGAAGTTGCCACCAATACCACATTTTTCACATGTACGCATGAAGCTGCCTAACACTGACAGGTCCGTCAAGACATTATTGTCTGTTCAGACTGGCAACAATTCTCCAGGGTCTCAGGCAGCGATCTTTTGCATCACCTACAACCAGATCCTTTTAACAGGAGATGCTGGGGTTTGAATCTGGGATCTTCTGCATGCCAAGCAGATGCTCCGCCACTGAGTCATGGCCCCCCTCCTTTTCCCTGGACATGAACCTTTAACCATAGTGAAAAAAGTACACAAACAAAATGTTGAAGGACACTAATCAAGTAGAATCTAGGCCAGAAATATGGACTATGTATGTAATATAGTCCTACAAATACTTTGGAGCAAAATCGCTGGTCCTTTGCAGGCAATGATAATTGTTTCTGGATCTCATTGAGCGCAGGAGGAATGTGAGGTGTAACATCGTCACTATGGATGAAGTCATCATAATCATCCTCTGGCCCCAAAGTGTCAAAAGTGCAATGGTGTGGTTTAATGTGAGACATTTCTTGCAACTTTATGCCCTCCACCATAATCTCTGTGCCATCCAGAAGTAAGCTTTGATATGGTGCTGGATAGAACAGCAGGGACAGTTTGTTTCAACGTTTAAGGTCTGTTTTTTAAAACAAGAACCCCACCTCCAGCTTTGAATGGTATTGCGGTGCTGTGGCTTGCCTGTGTTATTCACTGTACTGTTTCACTGCAAGCTTTGCCTTCTCTTCACATAGGAACACAGTATTACGTGGGAAAATGTGAAGTAACTGTCCATATCTGCCTTCCAGACATTATGGTTCCTACTCCTAGAGCCAGGCATTTCAGCTGAAAAACTCTTCTGGTGGGTCATTTGTACTGGGGTTGAATGATAAGACTTGGGGTTTTTTATTGTTTTATAAAATATAATCTAGAAACAAACGCTGTACTCTGCTAATAAAATATACCAGGTTGTGGGAATAACTGTGCTTTAGTTTCTACTTTTCTCTCCTCCCCTTTTGTAGTTTTCCTTTGTTTTTGTGTTCTTTATTTCTCCTTCACTGCCTGTGTTGTGTCCAGAAGGACTCTTAACATGCGATTCAGGAAGCAGAACAAGTTTAAACACATGCAGATTTTATTAATGAGGTTCCTTCTTTGCATAGGATTATCAACTAACAACTTCTAGAATCCTTTTAAACCAACATAAGTTGCTTACCATGCAGTTAACCCAGAGCAGTCTAAAATACTGGCCTGGTTCAAGAAATTGTCACAAAACCACATCCTTCCTTCTGATAAAAGGGGGGCACAAGGCTTCCAGTTCCAAGGTGTGGGTAGGGGAATTCCCACCCTCTTGGCTATCATCACTCCAGTGAGTGGTGGGGGGAAAAGGTGTTTGGCAATGTGATGACATCATTTCTGTCTGCATAACTGGAAATGATGTCACTGCAAAGGTATACACTCTAGCATTCACTCAAAACTCTATGGTTTTACAATAAGGTTTAGAGTGAATGCTAGATTGTCCAGGGTCATGAGATTTCTTCAGCACTGGGCTAAATTGTTTGGATCATTCTCTATATAGAATGGGATGGGTGGGTGCCATCACAGTGTGCCCTGTGGATAGTCCAAGGCTAACCTGATCTTGTAAGATCTACAAAGCTAAGCAGGGTTGGCCCTGGCTAATATTTGGATGGGAGACCTCCAAGGAATACCAGGGTTGTGACATGTTGGCAGGCAATGACTAACCACCTCTGAATTTCTCTTACCTTGAAAACCCTATGGGGTCACCATAAGTCAGCTGTGACTTTCCACCACTATCATGGCTGTATGGTCAGGGTGCTGCCCTGTGGTAAAGGAAGAAGCCTAAGTTTTGGTTCTGTTATCTCTCCCTTTTTTCTACCTTATTGTTACCAGTAGGTCTTCCAAAATATAGATGCCATTTCCCACATAAACATCCATCCAGGGTGGAACTCATGCCTCACCATCCATTTCCCTTGCACTTCCCTGTCTCACAGACTGATGGGGTAGCTCACAGTGTCACCTGCTGCTGTGGCTTCCATTCTTCCTTGGGCATATGACCCCTACTTTTTCCAAAGGCTGGTTCTCCTCACAGAGAAAACATTGCAACCACACTGTGAGCAGTGGTATAGAATCTGTACTGAGGCATTCTTCTAAAGTAGAACTCTAGCCTTCTCCAAAGACACTTCTCCATACTGCCTTCCTACCCATCATGGAGGCCTGATCAATGGTAAGCACTATGGTTTCTTTATGGTTGCCTGGTTTTGTGTTACAGTGAAGGACACAGGTGTGCTGAGATGGAGGAGGTCATAAAGTTACTCAGATGTTACTGCGTGGTCTCTTGTATGAAGCAATAATGGGTATATCATTGCTGCATAATGCTGTGATTGGTAGGTGTGGTGACAGTTGCCAATGATGCTATGGGAGTGCATTTGTGTTACTATGTTGACTTTTGTTCCTAGAGCACTTTTAACTTTGCTGCTATGCAAACACAGAAGCGTAATTATGTAAACCACCAATAGCCCCTGAACAGAAGCTGTTTGGCATACTGGGGACACCCTGTTTGTTTTCATTTTCTACCTCCCCACCCTTATTTTCCCAATGGGCAAAGGTAAGATATACTTAGGAAGTTTAGGCTGCAGTGGCTTCCAACTCCTTCTGGATATTTTTAAAATTATTATTGGAATAAAAGCAAAAGCACTTTTACTTTTATATATCATAAATATACTAAACAGTACAGTTATATGCTAAATTAATCATTATCTATACTTTCATGTTATCAAAGTAATAATGTAAGTTTAAATTGGGTACTAGATTCCATATGTTTCAATTTGTCTCAAGAGTTCAATTAAAAATGGAACAAAATGCTTTTTCTCACGACTTCCATATATCTGGAATTTTCCTGTATCTAGGTGAATATTATCTAATGCACCTCCCCTGATATTGTCATTGCATTTTTTAAAAGTTAATCTGGTAATGCAGAACTGTCTAGGTGACCGGAATTTCTTGATGCAGAGAAAAGAAACTCAAGGCACAGAAGGAGAGAATATTGTAGATTATTATCAACCACTCTCTGTACTCAAAAGTGACAGCCAACTAATATAACAAAATTCAGAGATCAAACTGATACTAGAAGACAAAGAAATAAAAAATAAATGGAAGAACTCTCCAAGAGAATGCCCTCAGAAGATAATTGGCAGCTGGCCTATACTAGCAGTCCACTGCATCTGCCCCAGCCTCAGGCTAAGTAAACTGTGCACAGCATATGCTAATGTCCCCGGGAAAGAAAATGAATGCCAAGTTATATTGCTCTGCAGCAAACTCTGCCAAGAAGGTTCCTCGGAGGAGTCTTTCATTCAAGGAATCACACAGCACTCCTGCCTACCTTCATTTGTTTGGTTTAATAAAACAAGTACAGACGATACAGTCCTTGCAAAAATAAGGACGGATTGTTTAATCAGACAGTGGGGACTGCTGCTAGCCCACATTTGCAGCAAAAGTAATTTAGGGGCTTAAACTGTCACTTTCACGAACAACAGGTGCTGGAGGGATCAAACCTGTAGACCTGAAGCCACAGTCACGGAGACAAGGAAACATACCATCACAGCTTTCTGCAGGGGTGTCAAAAGCTGAAGGCCTTTCTAGGTCCTCAGTGCATTTTGCAACACACTACCTCACCTCTTTGGACACTGTAATCCATTATTAGAGGCATGGGTAATGTCCTGGGGAAAGATAGGTATCTAGCCCCTTTCCCTCCTGGAAGACATAGAGAAAAGCTACCTGTCTTGAAATGCACACCGGGTGCTGGTCAGCAATGGTGACTGAGTAGAGACCAGTATGGGCTGAACCATGTAGATAACTGGTCTCACATAAACAGAGCTGCCTGGAAATGCCCTACCTTGAAATCCACATAATTCCTATTAGTGTCATTAATTATTTTTGATATGAAGGATGCCTAGGAGGAATACTCTGATAGACAAAGATGGTCAATGCAGAATCTTTCTAAAGCCATTGATGCAAAGCAATTCTCCTTGACCTGGAGCATATGCCCTGTGAGAGACTCAAAGAAAAAAAATATATTGTGGTACAGGAACTTCTGGCAAAACCATGAGAGTATCACTGCTATTTTAAACATTTCTGAGAGTTTCTCTTTCTCTTGAATGTTAACAGGTTGGCTCAGAGAAAGGATTTATGTTAATAGTGCGAGAAGAGTGACAAGTTATTTGACAGTGTTCAAAAATTCAAAGTGTAGAATGTTGTGGAAATAATAAATTAACTGTGAACTCAAATGTAAATTGGCTACATGATTGGCAATCAATGTGTAGGAACAGAAAGTCCATTTAAAAACAGATCGCTCGCGGCCTTACTCAGGTAAGGCAATTAATCATCACGGGGTGTTTGAGGGCATAGGCTATACATTTCAGAGACTGATGCATTAACAGAGAAGCGGAAAAATTCCAGTGACACAAATAATGAATTCTGTTTACGATGAAGAACTACTTCCTCATTTAAAAGAAAACAGCATTATGGAGATTTATATGGGAGAGGTGAGTAGAAATTATTTTCCCCTTTTTTATTAAGCTTGATGACAGCACACTGCAGTTGGGTTGCATTATGCTATTCCTGAGTTAAGCACACTTGGATTGGCATCGGACCACTCCTAAATCATTCTGGCACCTGTAAAACCCAGTGTTATGCCACTGCAGCGAAATGATGCCAGCATTCCATACTGTTTTGTGAACAACAGGCTAACACCAACAAAACCTTATGCTAGCAGTTTCCACTCAGCACAAGGGGGGAAACCGGGTGTAGTGTGCGAGGAGCACAACTCTGTCAGCATCCTATGCTTGGTCAAAGCTCACTTACAGTCAGTATAATGTTACACCAGCAAAAAGTATAAGAAAGAACACACCCAATGGAATCAATGAAGAGCCTCAGATGGCCTCTACCTTTCACCCCAGTGGCTGCCATGTCAGATTAATCAATTCAGTCATTAAAGCTTCAGCAGTTCACTTATCAAAAAGCATAGTATACAGCTACATCACTCTGCTCCCAGGTCTAGAGAAATGTAAGCATACAAGAAGAGAACAAAGGTTTAGGAAGGAGGGACCTTGCACAAGAAGAGAACACTGTACAAGCAAATTAGGTAGACAGACAGACAGACAGACAGACAGACAGACACTTATTTTCACAGGTGGGTAGCTGTGCTGGTCTGAAGCAACAGAACAAAATTTGAGTTCAGTGGCACCTTTTAAGACCAACAAAGTTTTATTCAAAGTATAAGTATGTGTGCACGCACATTTCAGGTACCTGAAGAAGTATGCAGCAAGTGAAAGCTTGTATGTTAGATAAAACTTTGTTGGTCTTAAAGATGCCACTGAACTCGAATTTTGTTCACTTATTTTCTCATAATCCTTACATATATTCTGCTGGAGGAGCCCATGTACACTGATCCACCAGCAATCTCAACTCCACTACTGTAAATACAGCCGCAAAACCAAGGCATCTCACACAGATATAGACAGGATCACTTAAAGAATGACACTTGCCCCTACTCTGTCCCACTGCTCTAGGCATTTCAATATGTGCGCAACACTCAGACACTCCTGACTACAATGTGTCCCTCCCTCCTGGAATATGAGAAAATGTGTAAAACCAGTAGTAGCACTGGCTCCTGCAAAAAGAGCACAGGGTGTGTAGTTAGTATTCAGGAAAAGCCAAATAGCGACCTTTTTGGGAAATACCAAACTCTATCTGCTGGTGGTCCTCACTGTACAATCCTGACTTCCCCTTCCTTGCAAGATCAGAGCCAGAGGACATGGCACCAGAACAAATAGTATCCGCAGACATTACAACACAGTTTCTCTCACTGGCTGAACCATCTCTCAACAGCGGAATCCTGAACCTAGACATTGGGGGAGAGGAACTATTTAGATGAGTACTCACACCCAAAGGGAGAATACTGGGTTGAGAAACATGAAATGAAGAAGTATCCAGATGATGGCATCCTGTATTGCTTATCCAGTTCCTCTGTGGTGCTGTGAGAATTCCTCCCACTGCTGATATTGCCGAATAAAAGCTTTGACTGTTTCTGTTGTGTCTCTGGCTTTATAACCGTTAGTAGAGAATTCCTTCCCCGTAACTTTCCTCAGATTGGGCACAGAGAGCTAACAGGGACATTCAGTCACTTGGACAAGAAGCCAGGTACCTAACACCCCTTCCAGTTAGGGTTGCCAGGTCCTTACCTTCTGCTGGTGGGGGGCTCCAGCCTGCTCCTCTGGATCTTCTGGGCATGTCATGCAGGAGATGCTCTAGCATTTGGCCAAAGGCATTTGGTCACCAGAGAGCTTTTAGCCAAATGCTAGAGCATTCCCTGCACAATGTGCTCAGTGCGCTGGGGCTCTTCAGGGGTGGGGCTCCCCCCACTGGCCAACAACAGATTGGGGGCCCTGAAACTGGGGGAAACCTGCTGCCATTGGGGGGGATGGCAACCCTACTTCCAGTCCTCATGGTTAGAGCCTTCTGGAAGAGCCCCAACTGGCAAACAGAAAACAGGCACAGTCTCTGTCAAAATTTTTCCACGGGAATGCATCTGCAGATTAAAAAAAAAACACACAGGAAAAATAACAGGTTATCAGAACAGTATTTGTATGCAGCTAGCCACTGCCATCTGCAAGACGGTATCCAGCTAAGCATCCAATGAATTCCTACCATCATCCCCTTACCCGGCTTCGAAATGTTCATTTGTTTGACTGCAATAAATATGTCACATTTACTAAAGATCATTTACATGGCATCTAATTAATTGTGCTTTTGCCTATTAATGCTTACATCACAATAACTTCCCAGTCTTCAAGGCATCAAAAGACTCCTAATAAAAGCACACTGCACTTTTAAAATATAATCTTTATTCATTCTTTCAACAATTTCCTGAGGTAAATATTATTTCTGTTTCAGAGGTGAGGAGCTGGTGGTGGTGCAAAGGGCCATCAAGCCGCAACCGACTAATGGCAACCCTGTAGAGTTTTCAAGGCAAGAGATGAACAGAGATGGTTTGCCATTACCCCTGTCTGCATAGCGACCCTGATCTCCCATCCAACTATTAACCAAAGCCAACCCTTCTTAGCTTCTGAGATCTGATATGATCAGGCTATTCTGGGTTATCCAGGTCAGGGTGATATCTGTGAGAGGGTTAATAAATCCAAGGCCAATCAGCAAATTCAGTTGAGCAGATATATGAACCCAGAACTTTCAAATCTGATTCCAAAATTTCATCTTCCAAGACAAACTGGCTCTACACTACATAAGAAACTTTCTTGTGGGATCAGACCAGCTTTAGCATTCTTGTCGCCAACAGTGACCAGCTTTCATTCTTCAAGAAAGGCATGACTGATATAACTTATTTTCCCAACTATATCTCACAATCAAAACAAGTGCTTAAGAATATGTACATTCCATGATTGCGCTTAACAAGTTCCCTTACCTTATGGTTTTACTTAATTTCATAAGAAAAAGAATTCTGTACAACCACTTGTATCCAGTGATGTGCAAGCAGAAACATAAATGGACTTCACGCAGCTCTGCTTACACAAAATCTTGAGCCAAACCTAGTGCTTGTCTCCCACAAGTGGAAACGCAAGTGGAGATACAATAAATTGGATTCAGTATAACCAGCTACCATGGTTTTTTCCTTATGTTTTTGTTTGTGCAAGAACTCTAGCACATGGAAAATTTGTGCTGGATCCAATCCAGTATCTCCATTTAAGCATACAGAGGAAGAATGTATGTCTCCAGAACTTTAAGATGCATTCCTGATTTCCTGTAATCAACTGGAGTTCTAAAAGAAGAGAAAATTTCTAAAAATCTGTATAGAAAGTTAATACCACTTAAAGCTGGTGGACACTGCACTATATCAAAGTGAATCATGAGAGGCAGATAATAGGGAAAGTGCCAAGAATCTGAAAAAGTTAATGAGAATGTTTCTTCAATAAATTCTTTAAAGCTTATCTAACAGTATTGTTCATTAGACATGATATTAAATATCACACCTCAGTTGGACAACTGTCATATGAGAAACATCACCTTCTTTACTTGCTTTCACTAAGGAGGCCGCTGATAATTTATTTTTATTAATAAGCATCAGTCTAGTCATAAATCTGTCACTTCAATACTGATTATAAGCTGTTTACTCTCCTCTGCAAAATACTGTTATACATGCAAAACCATTATGCATAAAAGTCATAAAATGTCTAAACTGGGTGTTTACAGATTGACATACTGTGGTGAGAAGTGGCTGCAGCTGTTCTTGGACGTAACAGAGAGATGGACTTTAATACATGCATAGCACTATATCAAGGAAAATTCTATGACTGCTTTTCATCATTAATATTTTTCAGAAGCATGACCGAGACTTACCTCCAGTGGTGTTTGTGGCCAGGAGGTGGGGGAGGCTGGAAGGAGGCTGGGCCGGCCATGTTGTGCCCTCTGGCAGGGCTGGGCAGGACAGTTCTCCACAGCCCACCTTATCAGGCAGTGAGTCAAAGCACGGGGAGGGGGGCATTGGTGCTATACAGGCCTGCCCACGCAGGACCCTGGCCTCTTTGTTTGGTTCACCGGAGATTTGTGTGCATGTTAATTCCTTCCAGCACCTTCCCCTCTACCCCTCCTTGAACTCCACAAGGGTCAGTCCAGTTTTAGTTCATTCGAAGTAGCTGCTTGTAGTAAGCATCTTCCAGCATAGAACAACACTAATATGTATTGGATGAAAAATCTAGCACCAGCTTAACCATAAATAGTAGCACGGACTATTGTGCTCCCCAATACTAGCCAAATTTGAAAACACATCCCTTGATCAAGCACAAGTAGTGCTACCTAAAATGGTCCATCTTCTGTCCTGGTGGGCTGCGGAGGTGGCATGCCTATACTAGACTAAGTAAAAATCGATGTTTTAAAATAAATGTTTGACTTCTTAAAAAATTAAATCAGAGTTTTTACAAATTCTAAGTGTCAGCTCTAAGGTTCCCTCTTTAAAATAGCTTTTTAAAAATGTGAAACTCGTCTGAACTTAATGCAAACACGTACTGTCTTATAAGCGAACCTCTGATTCTCTTATGAAAAACTGCTTGTCTTTGCAAAAGAAAGAACAGTGAGAAAGATATTTCAGTCAATCACTATGCAGCACAGTACTTTCTGTACCTACATGATGGTTCAGTGCTGGAGTCCAGAGACTGGCAAGTCACTGAAGGTGTCACCCACTGATCCGTCTGGGTGGCCATCTGATCTACTTCAACAGCTATTACCAGCCCTTCCTTCTAACTGAGATTGTTTATTTTTCTGGGATGAGTGTGGCATGGGACAAGGCAAGAGAACTTACATGACACAGAAAAGAGGCCAACTAAAGCCAAAAGGAACATGGGGAAGCAGCAGCAGCTGCTAGAGCCTGTCTACAAAAACCTGGCAGAACTGCAGGTTGTAAGAGATGCTCTGTAAGGGGTTTATGAGCATTCAGTCATCTAAAAATAAGCAATGCATTGTTGTATATCATTTTCAAAAATGTTAATTATTTAAGAAACTTCTAAGGTTGTTCTGTGGGTGGCTCCACCCTTTGTGGCAGCCATTTTGTGACTGGCTGTACCTCCTGCAGCAGACCTTTTGTAGTTGCACCCATCACACCACGACAGAATTCCAAAGGTGCCTGCAGGCTCAAAAAGGCTGGTGACCCTGATTTCGGAAACATCGAAATAATTGTGGAAATTTGTAATTTAAACCAATCCACCCTGGTCTGCAAAGACTTCCAGTAACTTTCTAGCTCAGATTCAATATGCTAATATCAAGTCCCAAAAGGCTTTGATTTTGTATACCGACTGTTTCCACCTCCACTTCAGCTTCATGAACACAATGCTAGAGCACTGGCATGATGTCATTTCCAGTTACACAACTGGAGGTGACATTGCAGAATTGCTGTGATGGTACCCCCTCTCATTTTGCTCTCATTGTTGCACCCGTTTCCTAGTTATCATCCACCATAAGCCACTGAAGAGAGACATTGTTGTGTAGTGTTAGAATCTTGGACCAGAACTGGGGAGACCTGGATTCTAATCCCCATGCTGCCCAATAGTTTAAGCTGGTCGCACTCTCCCAGTTAAATTTAAGTCATAGGGTTTTTGTGAAGATAAAATGGAAGGAGAACCACGCACGCTGCCCTGAATTCCTTGGTGAAAGGGTGGGGTAAAAATGAAATAGACCTATCTATGTTACTTCAGAAATTTTATTTTTCTATTAAGCTGTTCAAGAAACCAGAAGTTTGCATTTGAGCACAAGGAAGTGATCTCGGGAAGAGGAGAAAAGTGTTTAATACCTATAGATAGGAAGGCATGGATATTGAATTATCTGAATAAACATTAGTAATGAAGATAAAAAGTCTTCCCTCTAAAGAGTGTATCTTAAGCCCACTTGTACTTTTCTCAAAGGAAAATTATAAATACTTTTGATTACTATAAAGCCCCTTTCCCCTTTAAAGTGAAACTTAAATATTTACAGTTTAATTAAAATACAGAAATTCCTGCAGACTCAAGAAATAATTATTAGAAGAGAATATGACATGTATAGCAATCACTGGAGACCATTCTTGATGTTGCATTACTGCCATCTACTGCTCAGAGCCATGTCATCTGAGAGCTCAGCTACTGTTAAACTTGCCTCCCTTTCCAAACTGAATAATCTTGCTTAAATGTCACATATACCAGTTGCTTCTAATTTCAACAGAAACCAAACTTTTCTCTGGGGGTTTAGAGGTCAAGGGATAAAGAATGTGTTTACAGTGCTTTGGAGAACTATACTTCATGAAGATCAGGGATGGTCTGAAGACTGAAAATGTGCTGTTGGTGTACAGGACCCTACCTCCCACACTCCTCTCACGTGAATTCCCCTTCCCTTCCAGGATTTGCTGTTAACACACTTGACTATTATTTCTGCACCTGGGTTCAACCCTAGTTAAAGCGAGCCAAGATTGCCCACAAACCATAATTTGAAATTGTTGGTCTGCAAACCATTATTCTGTATAGTCCTGTAGCGCATTCCTAAGCAGGGTGAAACCTATCAAAGTCTGTTGAAGTCAATGGGCTTAAAAAAGTGTAACCTCTGCTTAGGACTGTGCTTCTGGTAAGCTCTAATTGTGTTAACACCTACGCGGACATAATTCCAATTTAAGATTAAAGCAAACTATGGAAGGGAAGGAGAAATGTGCATGCAGGCAGGGAGAAGAGAGTAGATGAACCTGTGAAACTGAAGAACAAATTTAGAGTCCTGTGGCACCTTTATGACCAACAAATTCAAGGTATGAGCTTTCGTGTGCATGCACACTTTTTCAAACACATTGGAATGGAAGGTAAGGTTCCAATTTATAGACAGGGACTTAACAGCAAATTGACATGTAACATGATGATGTTTCAGATACCTGCAAAGTGAAAACTAAGTAACAAGTTTATTTATTTATTCATTTTTAGTTTTTTAATTTATTTCTTTTAGTTTTCACTTTGCATGTATCTTAAACATCATCATGTTACATATTAATTTGCTGTTAAGTCCCTGTCTATAAGTTGGAACCTTACCTACCATTCCAATGTATTGTCAGGTTCAACAGCAAGCAAGTCCAGGCACTCTTCACAGTGAAAGATATGCTTTATTGGAATACAAGTATGTTGACCATAGATGCAGATTCATTGTCAGGAATAACCCAAAAAGCATGGAGGCCTAAGTATATACTCTGATGCATTAGCTCAACTAGCAAATGAAAACTTAGCACACGCGGGGGAATTCTCCTGGCGGGAGTTTACATAATGAACAGGAGAACGCCCCCCCCCCACCTGCAGGCAGGGATATTCCCATCAGCTGGGAACACAAGCCTTCACCTCTTGTCAAGGCCAAATAGATAGCAGTTGCCGGCAGAGAGTTCTCCCACGGTTACAGCAAAGCAAGGCTACGCGCATGCGTGCAGGTTAAACAAGAAATAATACAGAATACATGGCAGCTATCTGACATGTATTTGAAAAAGTGCGCACACACACGAAAACTCATACCTTGAATAAACCTTTGTTGGTCTTAAAGGTGCCACTGGACTCTAATTTTGTTCTACTGCTTCAGACTAACACAGCTGACCATCTGTATCTATCTGTGAATCTGAAGTAAGCTATGTTGAATTTTCGTAAAAAATTGCTACTCTATTAATATTCCCCTCTTTACATAGAATCACAGAGCTGGAAGGGACCTCCAGGGTCATATAGTCCAACCCCCTGCATGATAGAGGAAATTCACAAATACCTCCCACCCAACCCCCCAGTGACCTCTGCTCTATGCCCAGAAGACAGCAAAAAAAAAAACCCTATCCAAGGAATAGTTCAGAACTTATTTGTTTTAAAACTGTAATCTGGGTGAAATGTCTAAATCTAAGTAGTATTAACTTGCTATATAGATTCTTTTAAACCAATACTTAACATATTAAAGGACACCCATTGAGGTTCTCTCTCTCAAAAAGTACAACCCACTTTGTGAAGGCTGAGATAATGTTGACTTATATACTAAACATAAGGACAGCTGCAGCAGTAGATAATCTTGAAATAACTTCCAAGGCAGGTTTCAAAAACACAGAAGCACCTGGTATGACCTCAAGGTGGCAAGAACCATTAATGGGTGTGGGTGAGAGGAACTTGTGTTCTACTACCGCTTGAGAAGGTTGCACAAGCACAGTCCCAAATACAGGACTGCACAGAGCCTACAAAGAAGAACTGATTTCTTTGAGCTGTCCAGAACAATCAAATCAAAGACTGAACATACATATGTGCAGAATGTGGGTCACAGTTGGAAAGAAATGCATTTCTAAAAGTCGTCAAAGGCCACAGTCACACCCACTCATGCAGAAGACTGTAGATGTGTCCAGAATCCATGCCAGCTGTGGACTAAAAGAGGGTGGGAGAGGCAGAGTACTCTGCTAGACTGCCATCAGGTTTACAAGTAACCAAGGGCATGGCAGGCTATGCGGGTCAGAGGAAATGCTGCATTGTCTGGAGAAGTGGTTAAGGTTGAAGCAGAATATGGGATACTCAAGTCTGAGTCCAGGCTCTGCCATGAAAATCACTAGGTGCTCATAGTCAGTTGTTCTCTCTCTACCTGAGCTAACTCACAGGCTTGTTGTGGGTATAAAATGGGGGCTAAAACCACATCCGCCACTCTGAGCTCACTGGAAGAAAGGGATAAAAATGGACAGACATTGTTGCAGCTGCCCAGCACTCTCTAGCAGCCAGTATGATGACATTATCAAAACACACTACCCAAAGGAGTCTCAGAGCATCTTACAATCCCTTTCCCTTCCCCTCCCCACAACAGACACCCTGTGAGGTAGGTGGGACTGAGAGAGCTCTCTAGGGAACTGCCCTTGAAAGAAAGAACTTATGACTGACCCAAGGTCACACCAGCAGCTGCATGTGAACGAGTGGGGAATCAAACCCAGTTCTCCCAGATTAGAGTGCACACTCCTAACCAGTACACCAAACTGGAGACCCTTGTGTGCTGCAGTCACAGTGTCAGCAGTACGCTGCCTGATCTATTCCTACTCCCTAGCCTCCCCACCCTTGCCACTCAGCACTTGTGACCTGGCTGCACCATCTGGCCACAAACACACAGGCTGCCACACAGCTCAAGGACCTTGGCTCACCCCTGCCAGGCAACCAGAGGCCCCAAGCCCTTGGAGTGCAGACATTTCTCCTCCCGGCAGCAACCTCTGCAAAGGAGATGTGCTTATTCATATACCCTTTCTGATTTCTGAAATTATTCCAGCAGAGAAATGCTTTGAAAGACAACAGGAGAAAAGCAGAGGAAGGAAAATAAACTTGATATTCAACATTTTGCCCAAGGAAAATTTTTAAAAGAGCATTCAAATAGATAACATTTAATCTATAGATTTGGAAATCCATTTTCTTCATGAAGCTGTACTTCTCCAAAGGGTCGCTGAAAGGGCAAGAGCTTTTGGGTGCTTATAAAAAGATGATACTTTTTTTAAAAAATGGAATTTTGTGCCCCTTCAGCTTTGGAAAGACTAATAATATAATAATTTGGGAAGAATATTTTTTTAATTGGCATTTATATGACTCCCTGCCCAATTAAGATGATTAGTGTTACAAAACCTATTAAGCAACTCCACAGTCTTGGTCCCATGCATTTCCTTGTGAGTTAGTATCAGTCATTCTTTGCACTCAGATACAAAACAAAGCTGTGTTGCAAGCAGGTATGTCATTGTGAAAACAAGGTCTGC
This sequence comes from Gekko gecko, assembly GCA_029375565.1. Classification (NCBI taxonomy): domain Eukaryota; kingdom Metazoa; phylum Chordata; class Lepidosauria; order Squamata; family Gekkonidae; genus Gekko; species Gekko gecko. The sequence goes on from JAPDNY010000011.1 coordinate 37,984,509, forward strand.
CACTGACAGACTCATTGAGTCTCCTGTGAGAACAGACTCAATGCCCATACAAACTGTATATGTTCAGGTGTCTGTGCAGGGTTCCTGATCGTGAATACAGAGCCCACAAGATTGCTGGATCCATCCTCATAGCAGATGGAGTATGTATGGCCAGGGCTAGGTCTTGGTAGTGCATCATGCTTCCCACCCAGTATGCATTCAATCTCCATGCTCAGCACATCTACAAGGGCCTCTTAATTCACAAGATCTGTGTAGACTTGTTCCCTCTCACAATAACTTACATGTGTCCACCTGCCTTGGTTTCTCTCTCATTTCCTCAACACAAGACATTGCCCAGGTCTCAGATGTGTGAGATGTTAAGGTCCGTTCTAAACACAGGCCCTTTTCAACCTCAATGTCACTAGGGAAAGTACTTGTAAAGAAGAGCCCTCATGTATTCTTTGACAAGGTAGTTCTGGAGTTTATCTGAAGACTGTTTCATTCAAGTTTTTCACTGTATAACAAAGTCAAACTTTACCACCCCATAATCAAAATATGTGAATTGTGCAAGTCACCTTTGTCATAACTATAGATGGGTGAATTCAGTCCATTTTCTCTTGACACCAGCAATCACAAAAAAAACCCACATTCTCTCCCCCCAAAAACTAATCCTGAAAGGCTAAGATAGTTTATCAAAAAAGCCATTTCACATTTGAGACCAAGAAGACATTTCTATCAGAAAGGGTTTTCTTACCCATCCTCTAACAAGAGTAACATTGGTTCAGAAATACACATGGTGACCTCAACCCTCTCCTTACTCCTCCCCTGGTCTCTCGTCTTCTCTTTCTACATTATACATAATTTTATTTTCAGGCAAAATGATGCCAAAGAAAATGGAACCAGCATGATTAGATACACAAATGCAGTGCAACCAGTGGGGAGTAATTTGTTATTGTATTAATCTATTCAATTTTGGCAGAATGTTCTCTTTGGAGAACAAAACAGGCAGCAAACACAAGAATTTAACTACACAGAAATCCACTGATTGTCTCTTGGATATTCATAAGTTACAGGGCGCCTTCCACCTTTAGATTTCATTTCAGTTGTAATAAGAAGGCATAAATAATTGAGAGACATGCAATAAATTATTCAGGTGAGTGCACAGTTTCCAAGGAATCCTAGCATGAGTCGGGATTAATGGTATAATGCAAGTCAGAGGCAGAAGTTGTGCTGACACCCCACTATTACCACATGCAGGAACGGAGCTGGGCGCTTGGCGCTTCTCAGCATGCACCTTCCACCAAGGGACATATTAACACTTCTTGAATATTTATGGAGTTGAAGTCCCTGCTGCCTGCTGTGTACTTCTGTTGCTTGGTTGTGCATGCCTATAGAACAGTAAGATTTAACTCAAAAGCTTCTTTTTATACAACTGATTGGGACTTTCGTTACCCAAAGATGATAGCAATGTCTTCTCAGTGACCACTATTCAATAGCACACGATACTGAACCATCATAACTAATAAATAATACAGATATAGACTAATTGGAGAAGTGCCCTTTTTAAAAAGAGGGAGGGAACTCTCAGGACTTACAGGCAATAGTGATGAGACAAGTTTGTATTGGAAGACTCTACTTAATATAAAGAAGACAAATAGCTTATCTATACTACAAACTCAGATCCATCTTAAACTGGTTTGTCATGTCTCCCCACAACAAAGAATTCTGGGAATTGTAGTTTGTTAAGAGTACCATCATAAGCAGAGTTACTGGTTAGGATGGCACTGTAAGAGTACAAAAAATATTAGGTATTCCTACTCATGTCTCAGAACTACAGCTTCATGGAGAGAATAAATAAATAAGTTTTAAATGAGCTTAAATCTGGGTTCTTCTGCTTGATTTCACAGTGACACAGGAAGAAGCAGTCACTGGGAGCTGATTCTACGTTTCTTATACCAAAGGTTGTATGAGCATGCTGAATACCTGGGATTGTACCAAGAACACAATCCATATAATATCTTGTATTAGTGACTGATAATCAGAACTGTATTGGTGGTGGTGGTGGTGGTGATATTTATTAAATTTATTATTCATCCAATTCTCTGGGTGATGTACAATATGAATACAAACATATACTAGATAAAACAATTAAAATCAGACAGCACATTTTAAAGCAGATGGTGAACAAATTAATCCCATTTCAGACTGCCGGCTGCTTCGTGGGCAGCAGGGAAGGGGTAAAACAAAGGTAGAGAGTGCAAGAGGGTGCCAGCCAAGATGAAACTATCACTGTCCTCAACCCAAAAAATCCCAGGTTGGATGATCCTTTAAAAAAATGGTTTAAAAAGACTTTTAGGAGGGAGAATGCAATAAGGCTCTAATGTGCAGCACTTAGTGATCTGGGCGGACCAGGAGCCAGGAGCCATAATGGGCCCTCTGCCCCCCAAGGGAGGCAAAAGAAGAGGAGAAGGTCCTGCAGAACTTGGGCCATCTGTTCATGGTGGTGACTACTCCTGACACCCACCTGCCTGTTCACCAGTGGCAACTGCTCCTTGCACTTGCCTGGCTGTTTGTCTGAGGTGGGCAGCAGCAACAGCTCCTAACTGTTCATAGCACCCACCCATCTGTTTGTTTTTAGTGGGCAGAGGGGAAGTAGCAGCTCCTTGCACCTGCCTGTCTTAAAGCAGCTGCAGAGGCCACCTATTGCTTGGGGCAGGCCTTGGCGACAGGGGGAGCAATTCTGGGGGGCCCTCCTGGACTTTTGCCCAGGGCCCCAGAATCATTAAGACTGTCCCTGGCCCTGGCCTGGTAGCTGCATGCTTACTATTTGCAGAGTACCAGTATAGTTCATTTGACAAAACTTGCAAAGAAAGGTCCAGAGAAGCCAGAAATGTGGCTTTAACTAATGTGTTAAAAATATGCCTTCACACTTAAGTACTGCATAGGCTGTACACAATATGCACAATTCAGAGGGGGAAACCTCTGGTTTCTCCATACCAGTGTATAGCACAGATTCCTGGGCAATGTCCAAGCACTGTGAAATGGAAGAAAGCAAAATGTCATGTGATTGTGCAGCAATAAAAGTCTCCCAAAGAGCTGCTCAGCATATACTTCCCACCCCATACTGACTGCCTGACTGGAAGTCCATCAGGGGTCAGACCACCTGCAGTTACCTTTTAGTTGTTCTGCCTGAATTGACAATCCGCCAGCAAGTAGCAGCTGGTGAGATCTCTTAAACCGGCCCTCATTCTGTGCTGTCCAGTAGCTAAAGAGGAAGGAAACTCAGCAATAGGAAGTACTGGGAAAGCACAAAAAGAAAATAAGAAAGCAGGAGTCCAATAGAATTAGCAAGCATAGAGATTTCAGAGTCATATAGCTGATGCCTCTTTGTTGTCCGATCGCCAGCAACTCCCCATAACTATATATGTAGGACAAATCTATGTGGCTTTAAATGTAATATATCTATGCACTGTAAAAACAATGTTACACCTTATAAACTCCATTTTTATTTGAAGAGATGCTTCAGAGCAATAGCTCTAACCAATCAGAGACAACATGGATAAAGCTCTGCATATAGAAAGAAGAACATAATCTACTAAAGAACATAGTCACTGAAGCATACACTCGTACTCACACACGTAGATTATCCCATGAATACCTTTCATAACTATAATCTTATTTAACTGATGAAACTGAAGTCCTCAAATGTTCAGTTCTTTTTCATATAAGATAAATATTAATGTAACAATGTAACCTTAGGCAGAGTTAAATCCTTTTAAGTCCATTGACTTAAATTGAGTTATGCCCTTCAAATCCATCGAAAATTATATTGTAAAGGAAACCATCACTCAAAGAGCAGTTGGCTTGTGGAACATGGTGATGGCCACTAGTCTAGTTGGCTTTAAAATGTGATTAGACAAATTCACTGATGGCCAATCCATCAATAGCTATTAGCAATAAGGACTATATGTTCAGAGATAACTACTCTGGGAATACCAATGCTGAGATATCTGGGGAGAGGCAAGAACAGGGGAGGGTGTGGACTTCATGACAAACTTATAGGCCTTCTGGAAGCATCCAGAAGAAAAGAAGAGCCCTGGTAGATCAAACCAATGGTTCCCTCTTGTCCAACATCCTGTTTCACATAGCTGCCAACCAAGTTGCCCTGGAGGGCCAACAACAAACAGCGCATACTAGATGTCCACTATGTGAAACAGGATGCCTGACTCGTAGGACCATTGGTCCAATCCAGCACAGCTGATCTAAAGTAAGTCAACAAAGCACTGGACAACAGATCAAAATGGGGATCTAAAGCTACGCCCTAGACTATTAGTTATTAAAATTCCAATGTTACATATGATGTTACTTTCCTGAATTGAATAACTAAGCACATTTTCAAGAGGGCAGGTCAGAAGCCAGAGGAGTTCAGTGAGAGTAGTAGGCTTGGCAGAGTGTGGCACCAGTGGCTCTGTGCCTCTTTCATAACACAGTAAATCCATGCAGACACTGAATACTGCTGGAAGAGGCAAAGAAAACATAAGAAGACATGGCTCTGCATTTCAGCAGCTGGCAAGCACAAGTGATTCTAAGCAGAAGTAGCCTACCCTAGCATTGCTGGGAACTGAGCAGCAAAATGCTTATGACCCACAGCTATTCTAAGCTTTTGTCAGTGCTGGTTTGAAACTAGTTTTGCTAACCGAAACAGCCTTGGCTTAAAATAGAGATGTTAAGAGAAATGTTAAAATGCCTGTCATATTAGCGCAGACACGGACTGTTCATACCTTCTGCTATCTTCATAGTTAGACTCCTATTTTCCCTAAACTTCGTTCACGTCTGCTGTAAATAATGATGACAGAGTGTTAAAGGATCCACTGTCAAATGTGCAGCTGAGGTTAAATAACAGTTTTGGCAAATGCTGTTGCAGCACCTGGTGTGAGCGATACACTGGCTCCCCCAAGTGCCTCACTGCTCAACTGCAAGTGCAGGGCTAAAGGAACCGGGCTTCAGGACAGGAAGAATTCCTGAAATACCATAAAGGATTTCCTGTACAACAAAAGAAGGATTTAGAAGGCACAGCATTTTTTTTAAAAAACAAGAAATTATGGATCCAACTGACTCTGTAACTCTTTAACCTACCTATTGCTGGCCAAGTCTTATTCCAGCTAAAATGTTCAGCAGTGGGATTTTCCCTTGCTTTCATTGGCTTCAGTAGTTGCTCCCTGCCAATCAAAGGCTTGCTCTAATATGTTGTTAGGTACAGGCTGGAAGACACCCAAAACTGAATTTGGAAAAAATAAATTTTAACTTTCCTGGGCTGAAGCAGCAAAGGACTAAACAGAAAGAACAAAAGTGTTTGAGAATTGATGAAAGTGGTGGAAAAAGCTAGAATAAACTAGAGGGCCTTATGTCAATATGAAGTCAACATCAGTCCAAGCAAAACCAGGTTAAATGTTAGGTGGAGACAAACATCACTCTGTTGTGATCCATCATTTCCCTATGAAGACATCTTAAAGACCTTAAACAAATCAGACAGACCAGCAGACTACTTACAACTGTTCTTCGTCTTTTGCTTTTTTGTCTGAAACCAAGTAGACAGTTCCAAAGCTTCCCCGGCCGAGTTTCTGCTGAACAGTATATCTTCCTGCAATCAATGCCTTTGAGCAGGTAGAAATGGATGTGAAAGAGGAGCCATGCTTGACAACTTCCTGGAATCTCAACATTGCTCCATGCAGCACAGCTTTCTATTATATTTATATATTGAAGACCAAAGGCTCCTTTAATCCCAAAGCAACAACAAAAAGAGGAGGGGGGGGAACGAAAGTTACAAATCTTTAAAATACTGTTTGTGTCAGTTTAAAGGAGAATTTCTTAGGATACAGTATCAATATTATCAAACATTTCTCTAAATGAGTTAGAATCTTCCTGTGGGTGTCAAACCCAACACACATCTCATGCACAACTTTTGACAATGGCTGGTGATAGCAGAGTTCAGAAGCTGGTCTTGCAAAATATACAGCAGATATCTGGCTCTCTCTTACCCCTCATTTCAATCATAGATTACAGGCTATTATTTGTTGTGGAACATGTGAGTTAATAGCAAACAGCAGCACAGATGACAACCTCATGAAGTCGCAAAGACTCAGCTTTTAGTAACAGCAAACTGAAGAACTGGGGTATATTTTATATGACAAATTAAAGTGTTCTGATTCAAGACTGACAACAAAATTACAGGATTTTTTAAAAATGGTCTTTACTTGATATGCACTGAAATGCTAAATATCAAAGCAATGTGACACCATAGATACTTTTCACAATGTGGAGCTTGTCTTATACAGTTAACAATACCAGCTTGAGTTTGTTCTGGTTTGTACCTAAATGGCAGATCCACAGTAATTATTTACAGTGTTGCAATATAAACAATTCTTTAACATGCCACAAGTATCTGATTTTAGGATTGCAGTATTTAATGTTCTGGTATACTAACATACATACAGATTATGAACTACTGTGTGTATGGCTGTAGTTCCTCATGCACTTGTTTTCTCAGATACTAGAGGCAAGCACAATCATTAACTGAATTTTATATAACAGAAGCAACATATAGAGCACTTTAAAGTTTCACAAGCCTTTAGGGTCTTATAATCTATCTTTTGATATCTGAGGAAGACAACAATTGTGACCATACTCAGAAGATTTCTATCTGTTTCCTTTCCTTGGTATACCATAACAGCAGACCAAAGAGGGGCAATTTCTTCTCAGGTACATCTCTGCTATGTCCTGTTTCTACCACTGCCACACATATTGCTGATTTATTTGATACAGTTTTAACCCATCCTTCCCCAAAGAAGCTAATGATGGTGTAAATTACTCTCCTTTTCTCCACTGCATTCTCACAACAACCTTGTGAGGTAAGCTAGGCTGAGAAAGAATGAATGGCCCAAGGTTAAACAGCAAGTTTCATGGCAGAATGGGGATTTGATCTTCGACCTCTCAGGCTGTAATCCCAAAGATATTTCCCTAGGTGTAAACCCAACTGAAAAACATGGGACTTACTTCTGAGGACTTACTTGATGGGGTCTGAACTGGCAGAGACTGACCAAGAGAGAGATCTTGGAGTCATAGTAGAAAACTCAATGAAAATGTCTAGACAGTGTGTAACTGCAATAAAGAAGGCCAACGCTATGCTGGGGATTATTAGGAAGGGAATGGAAAACAAATCAGCCAGTATCATAATGCCCCTGTATAAATCATTGGTGCGACCTCATTTGGAATACTGTGTTCAGTTCTGGTTGCCAGACCTCAAAAAGGATATTATAGCATTGGGAAAAGTCCAGAAGAGGGCAACTAAAATGATAAAAGGGTTGGAACACTTTCCCTATGAACAAAGGTTAAAACGCTTGGGGCTCTTTAGCTTGGAGAAACGATGGCTGAGGGGTGACATGATCGAGGTTTATAAGATTATGCATGGGATTGAGCAGGTTGAGAAAGAAGTATTTTTCTCCCTTTCTCACAATACAAGAACTCGTGGGCACTCAACGAAATTGCTGAGCAGTCAGGTTAGAACAGATAAAAGGAAGTAGTTTTTCACCCAAAGAGTGATTAACACATGGAATTCACTGCCACAGGAGGTGGTGGCAGCTACAAGCATGGACAGTTTCAAGAGGAAATTAGATAAACATATGGAGCAGAAGTCCATCAGTGGCTATTAGCCACAATGTATAGATAGGAACTCTGTCTGGGGCAGGTGATGCACTCTATTCTTGGTGCTGCGGGGGCAGCAGTGGGAGGGTTTCTAGTGTCCTGGCCCCACTGGTGGACCTCCTGATGGCACCTGGTATTTTTGGCCATTGTGTGAGAGAGTGTTGGACCAGATGGGCCAATGGCCTGATTCAACATTGGCTTCTCTTATGTTCTCTTATGTTCTTATGAGTAGACCAGTTTAAAATTGCTACCTCATGACCCTAGCCCAACACTCTAACCACTCCACTACACTGACTCTCATGAAGCTAGACAGTCAGGAATTTTATTTTTTAAAATACCGGTAGAATTTTTTTCTTTGTTAAATTATGTTGTTTGATAAGCAAACACATTATCATTATTATTATTACTATAATTATTTAGATTTCTGAATCACTCAACACCGCAAGCGGGCTCTGGGTGATTTACAGCATTAAAACAGATAAAATACAACCAGCATGATAAAATTATTACAGTACACTAATAAAACAATCAATCCAGATGGCGATCAATCCTTTTTGCCAGTTGCCATGCTCTCTGTGCAGCAGGGTGAGGAAGGGAACACAGAGCCAAAAGTAAAAAAAAGTAAAAAAGGAGGGTGCCGGTTTTAACTGTTGCTATCCTCAACCAAACACCTGGTGGAACATCTCTGCCTTACAGGCCCTGAGGAATTGCATCAGATGGTTCCACCGGGCCAAGAGATCTTGGAGTCATAGTAGATAACTCACTGAAAATGAAAATGTCTAGACAGTGTGCGACTGCAATAAAAAAGGCCAATGCTATGCTAGGGATTATTAGGAAGGGTATTGAAAACAGATCAGCCAATATCATAATGCCCCTATATAAATCAATGATGTGACCCCATTTGGAGTACTGTGTACAGTTCTGGTCACCACACCTTAAAAAAGGATATTATAGCATTGGAAAAAGTGCAGAAAAGGGCAACTAGAATGATAAAAGGGTTGGAACACCTTCCCTATGAAGAAAGGTTGAGGCACTTGAGGCTCTTTAGCTTGGAAAAACGATGGCTGAGGGGTGACATGATCAAGGTTTATAATATTATGCATGGGATAGAGCAGATAGAGAAAGAGGTACTTTTCTCCCTTTCTCACAATACAAGAACTTGTGAGCACTCAATGAAATTGCTGAGCAGTCGGGTTAGAATGGATAAAAGGAAGTACTTCTTCACCCAAAGAATGATTAACACTTGGAATTCACTGCCACAGGAGGTGGTGGTGGCTACAAGCATGGACAGCTTCAAGAGGGAATTAGATAAGCATATGGAGCAGAGGTCCATTGGTAGTTATTAGCCACAAGGTATAGACAGGGACTCTGGGGCAAGTGATGCTCTGTATTCCTGGTGCTTGGGGGGGGGGTCAACAGTGGGAGGGCTTCTAGTGTCCTGGCCCCACTGGTGGACCTCCTGATGGCACCTGGTATTTTTGGCCACTGTGTGACAGAGTGTTGGACTGGATGGGCCGTTGGCCTGATCCAACATTGGCTTCTCTTATGTTCTTATGTTCTCAAAGGCCCTCGCCCTGGCCGAGGACATCCAGACCTCCCTAGGGCCGGGGATCACCAGTAAGTTGATATCAGCTGATCTCAGTGCTCTTCTGAGGACATATCGGAGGAGGCGGTCCCGAAGTTATGTGGGTCCCTGACCACTCAAGGCCTTAAAAGTCAACACTAATACCTTGAACCTGACTCAGTACTCCATCAGTAACCAGTGTAGCTGGTGGAGCACAGGCTGTATATGAACTGTCCGCGGTGTTTCCCGCCAGGACTTGCACTGCCGCATTCTGACCTAGTTGGAGCTTCTGGGTCAGTCTCAAGGGTAGGCCAGTGTAGAGCAAGTTACAGTAGTCCAGTCTGGAAGTGACTGTTGCATGGATTACTGTGGCCAGGTCAGGGGTCAACAGAAAAAGAGCCAGCAGCCATGCCTGGCGTAGCCGGTAAAACGTCAGTTGGCAGTATTCATGACCTGTGCCTCTGTAGACAGGGAAGCATCCAAGGTCACACCCAGGCTCCTGACAGAGTGCACTGATGTTAATGGCACCCCGTCAAAGGCTGGAAGCTGAAACCCCAGTCCCGGAGCCCTCCCCACCAGCCACAGAACCTCCGTCTTCCCCGGATTCAGTCTCAGCCTGCTCTTCCTTAACCATCCTGCCACGACCTCCAAACGGTTCATTTTAAAGCTGTAGCTTTCTTCACATGCATCAACTGAGGCCTATGAATATGTAATTTGTAACAATAACACCATGTGTGTGAAACTGTTCTGACACCCAGCTGGCTGAGATACTGACACATCCTGTGCCAAGAACTTGTACTTGGCCGTGTGATTTCCTAATGAAGTACAGCCAAACTTCTAATTACTGAAAGTGATGTTCACAATAGAACAAATGAACTGTAATCTTGGCTTCAAAAAGAAAACACTTTAAATGTGACAGAATATGAGCATCTTTCCAATTCCCTGCCCTCCTACAACAGAAAGGAATAACAAAAATAATCATAGTGTATTAAGGCTACCAGCTAAGGAAAACTCCTGTGTCTATAATTCTCAGTTTGCCTAATAAAGCCAAGGAGGCCGTAATAAAGTCTACAAAACAAAAATACCTTCTAATATTTTTTGCAGACTTCTTTTGTGAATTGTCCATATGTTATGCAGTTTCTCATATAGACTTACGTAGACTATGCCATCTGCAGGGATAGCTCTACTGAACTATCTTACAGGGTAAATGCTTGGATTACAAGAAGGTAACATATGTGAAATCTTGAATAGTCCGAATAAGTGCTACACAAACATTATAGTTACGTAGGCATAGGTTAGCATTTATGTGTAGTACATACCGGTGGTCCCATAGATCTTCCCATCTGGTCTTCAGATACACCCTCAATTAAACTTCATTAGATTCATGTCAGTTCATTGAGAACACATTCTGTCAGTTTCCCACCTGCTCTTAAATCTGTCATGAAACTGGCATGCATCTAACCACTCTAAAATAATGTTGGTAGTGATAACTTCAAAAGCAATAATAATTAAAAATTGGGTATATTTACAGGGATTATTGGTATAACAACATCTCCAGCCATATTTTGAATGAATAAATAATTTTTTTGCCAACAATATGGACAATCCATTGGGCTGGTATGATGAAGGTATTCCCTGAATGCAATACAAGGGAAAGTGTTGGAGATAATTTAATAAACAGCTTTCCGTTTTTAAAAGAAAGCGTCTTCCACCCATCAGTTCATTGTTTAGTTGGATGCACAAATCTCTCCTCAGAGTTTATTTTCCCTGGCAACTGTATGCCTTATAAGTAAAATACAAGTTCAGTTCCCCATATAAATAGACACCACCATTGTCACAACCATTGCTATGGACTGGAAAGGACTCAAGGAAAGGACCGGGAGGAGACACTTTTTAAGCCCCACTTTAGCTCCTGTGGCCAAAGCCTCTTTAAAGGGTAACTAACCAGTTTAAAAGTATTTAACTAGTCAGTAACTTTTAATTATTATTATTAATTAGATTTTTACCCCGTCCTCCCGGCCAGGTAGAACATCATTTTTAACCCCACCCTTCGTCCAAAGAAGGGCAGCGTCTCTCCCCTCTCATCCATTTTATCCTCACACCCATCCTGTGAGGCAGGTCAGGCCATCGGTGACTGGCTCAAGGTTACGCAAGGTGGTATAGAAAGGAACCACTCCAGATTCGGCTAAAAACCACACTGGCTGTCAATATACAGCACTCAAAGGATGGAGGAGGACCTTTTCCATTTACCTTGCCCATCTACTCAGCCGAGATGTGAGGTTGGGGGGGGGGAATTTTCCCGCCCCTCTCTCAGCCTCCCCTTTTGCTCCGGTAAAGCTACCAGCCACGCCGACTCGCACGGTTAAATCACTCCCCCTTTTTGCTATGTTTGGTTCCTGTTGCCAGGAGACGGCGCTGTGCATGAAGGGAACACACTCTCCCGCGTGCGGGTGGAGCTAGAGGGGAAGGGAACGTGGTCGCCCCGTGGTGACGTAGACTGAATTGCTCCGCCCCTTCCTCTAGTCCTGCCGCGTGCCCCGCGTTCCAGCCTTCCAGCGTGTGGGGGGGTCTATTAAAAGAACGCTCCTCACGCAGGTAACGTCGCGCCGCCCAAGCCACTGTCCGCCTCCCCTCCCCCACCTCAAGGCGAGCGGGCCAATGGACGGAGAAGGTGGCCCCGCCCGCTTTCGGTGCTCTGCCTGCTCGGGCTGATAAGCGGAAGTGCCCGGCAGCCAGGAACTGGGCCGGAGGACTGCAAGAGCCGCTTGACTATAGTTGCAGAAGTGCAATTGGCCTTGCTGCCTCTTTCGCTGCACTGCCTGCCGGACATAGCGGCTCATGCGGTGCTTCTGCCTGCAAGGCAGCTGTTTAAGGCGTAGGCGCTCTGCCACGGAGAACGGGAGGCAAACCAAGCAGGAGGGACTAACTCCTGGAGTAAGGCGTATGTTTCTAATGCAGGCAGAATGGTGCAACATCCGTTCGTCGTCACACAAACAAATCCTTTTGGTAGATTCAGGTGGGCAGATGTGTTGGTCTGAAGCAATAGAAGAAATTTGAGTCCGGTGGCACCTTGAAGACCAACAAAGTTCAATTCTTGGTAGAAGCTTACGTGTGAATGCATATGTCTTTAGATAGTACTAACTAGACCGATATTTTCTCGTTTTAACTGCTTTTAGCTATCATTGCTTATATAACTAGTTTTAATTGTTAGATGTGTTCTGTTGTTACTTGCCCTGAGCCTGCTTGTGGGAAGGGCGGGATATAAGCCAAACAAACAAATGCATTGAAGCAGACTTCCTCAACCCTTACGTGTTGCTACCTATATGTAAGATTTGAGGCAGTCTGTTTCAGTGTGTCAAGAAACCCAAGCCTGGGTTTCTCTGAGCTGCAGCCTCCCAGACTAGCAGGCAGCACTCAGACTTGTGGGTCCCCGGGGTTAAATGCGCACAAGAAGACCAAAACCTTTTTAAATAATGCACACAGGCTTATTGAACAAAGAAAGTTAGGAATACTGCCAGGCGACAGCCTCTAGGATCAAATAGCAAAGAACACAATAAAAGCTAACTTTTCTCCCTGATGCTTCAGTACTTGGCACTAACCAGTGCATCATTCTCAATTGCTCAATCCAGGCTAGAAGCTTATGTGTCTGTTCCATGGGCTCTAAAGCTAGCTTGGAGTAACCCTTATCTAAGGCTCAATTATAGTTTCCTGCTCCCTGACATCAGGTGGTGTTCAGAATCCAATCAAAGTGCTGTTTGCTGGAGCCCTTCAAGAGATGATGCAAACTACTCCTGGTTCTCCCCCCCCATCTAGTTACTGAACTGAGCACAGGTGTTTCCACTTAACCAATTACCACACTCTGATAAGAGGTCTTAAGAGAGGTAGGGATTGTGAGAGAGGCTAATCACAAACATCTGCAAGCTGAAGCAGCCCCATTATGATTTGTTTTAACCCTTAGTGAAACTAGGATGCTTTGCATCACACAATGTATCTGAACAAGTGTGGATACACACAAGAGCTTATACCCAGAATTAAACTTCGTTGGTCTTAAAGGTGCCACTGGACTCCCATGTTCTGTCCCTTTGGTAGCTGTGTGAGGGGCAGAAATCCAGCAGACAGAAAATGTTTTCCCCATCAAGGCATCACTTCTACAAAGGAAAGCCAGTGGTTAGAGTGTTGGAGCAGGAGATGGGTGACCCGAGTTCAGTTCCCTGCTTGCCATGAAACTTCCTAGGTGAGCCACCCACACACTGTGCCTCACAGGACTGTTGTGAAAATAAAATGGATGAGAGAAGAATTAAGGGTCAATTCACACAGCCATGTCTGAAGACCCCCAGATGATAACTTTGTCACCATTGCCACAAAATCAGTGTGGTGTAGTGTTTAAAGGGTGACAGACTAGGATCTGGGGGACCCAGGTTTTTATCCCCATTCTGCCAGGGTAGCTTCTTGGTGCTTCGCCAGTGAGCCAGCTTGGTGTAGTGGTTAAGAGTGACGGACTCTAATCTGGGTTTGATTCCCCACTCCTCCACATAAAGCCAGCTGGGTGACCTCAGAACTCTCTCAGCCCCACCTACCTCACAGGGTGTCTGTTGTGGGGAGAGGAAGGGAAGGCGATTGTAAGCCACTCTGAGACTCCTTTGAGTAGAGTATAAAACCAACTCTTCTTTTTCTTCTTGGTAACTTGGGCCGGTCACACAGCTTAACCTACCTCATAGGATGGTTGTGAATAAATTATACAGGAGAGGAGGAACCATGTACACTGCCCCAAGTGCCTTGGAGGAAGTGTAAGATAAAATCAGATAAATAAAATACATGAAACAAATCTGGCTCCTGTTTTGTGGTCTAGCGCTGCAGTCCAGATATATAGAGCTGTTTTTGGCTCCCCTGCCATATGTGCTCCATGCTAGCCCCTTCTCAAACTTTTCAGTGAGGAGGGTTTGTGAAAAATGTAATGTAAAAACTGAGGCCTGGAATCTGCCACACATACCTGTAGCAATATCCAGGAGCAGCTGGAAATAATGGGCTGTGTCATACCTGTGCTTCCTCACAATCCTTGATGTTGTGCATGCTCACAGCAGCATTAAGTCTTCTAGGATGCGGTTCAGACGTTGCCGTGAGTTCTTCCCACGTTCTCCATCTCCACACACGCCTCTAGGCCTTCTAATGTGCCCAAATGTCATCATCAGGAACACAGCAGTGTCTTGATTCAGAATAGATCCAAAATTAAGTTTCAAATGTCTTGTAGAGATTCTTCAGATTAGTATGTTTTTATGAGCCTTATTCATAATCAGACAGGGTTGGGCATACCCATCCCACATGCTAATGTCAACACTGTAGAACTCCTTCATTGAAAGCCTGTGTGGAAAATGATTATAACGTTGGGTTAGGATCTGGAAGACCCAGGCTGGAGTCCTCACTCAGCCACTGAGGCTTTCTGGGTTACCTTGGGCCAGTCATACACTCTCAGCCTAACCTACCTCATAGGGCTGTTGTGAGGATAAAATGGAAATGAATGGAAACCATTTGCAGTCCCCATTGGGAACAAAGGCAGATATAAATGAAATCAGTAAATAAAATTATCCAGGTGATTGTAGTTGGTTTACTATAGAGAATACTCATTTTGAACCAAATATCTAGCACAGGTCGATAGAAATAGATCACAACATGTTTTATAGTTTTAATTGTAGCTACTTTATTTGTGCTGTTTGTGCTTTCTTTTGAGGGTGGTTTTCCCCCTCCCCTATGTTTTAACAGGAGCAGTTCACTCCACTGCTATGGGCATCCAAGGAATGATGAGCTATGTAGTGGAACACAAGCAATTCTTTGTTGACTTGCAGTTGAGGAACACAAAAGTAATAATTGATGGAAATAACCTATACCACCGACTTTACTTTGATGCAAATCTGGACATTCGACATGGTGGGGATTATGATTCTTTTACAAATATCACACACAAGTTTTTTGAAACACTGACTGTGTGTGACATCAGACCATACGTTGTGCTAGACGGAGGAAGTGATGTCTCTGATAAGAAGTTCGCGACCTTAAAGGAAAGAGCACAGGAGAAGATCCAGTTGGCCTTTTCCATCTCTCGTGGTGGTGCTGGAAGCGTATTACCTTTGCTCATCAGAGAAGTATTTAAGCAGATCTTAACCAAATTACAAGTACCTTTTGTCCAATCTTTTTCAGAAGCAGACAGGGACATTGTGTCATTAGCCAATCACTGGAATTGCCCTGTGTTGACTTTTGATAGCGACTTTTGTATTTTTGACCTAAAAGCGGGCTATTGTCCTCTGAATTACTTTCAGTGGAGAAACATTTGCACGTGTGAAGAGTCACGAGATTGCTATATCCCAGCAAAGTGCTTCTCCTTAGAGAGATTTTGTAAGCATTTCGGCAATATGAACAAAACTCTCCTACCGCTTTTTGCAGTGATGAGTGGCAATGATTATATCAACCTGCCTGCTATGGAAATGTTCTTCAGCAAGGTACGCCTTCCTGTCGGAAGCTATGGAAATAAATTTAAAAAGCACATCCGTATTCAAGGGCTTCTGAATTGGCTGTCTCGTTTTGCTGATCCTGCTGAGGCTATAGAAAATGTACTGAAATATCTTAGACAGCATGAGAGAGAGGAGACAAGACAGTTTCTTTGGGCTTCTATGGAGGAGTATGAACCATCCAATGTCAATCTGGAAGACTTTTTTCAGAACGGACGTTATGAATCAGAGGCAGCCAAGAAAGAAGAATTACCTTTGTGGATTCTTAGTGCTTTCGCTAAGGGCCTTCTCGCACCATTCATTAGTGATGTCCTGGTATTAAGAAGAACAATTCTCCACGCTCAGGTAGAGAATATCCAAAGACCTAGCAGTCACGTTACAGCTCTGTCCATTCGACAGGTGATTTATGGGCTGCTACTGAATACTTCAGAAAATTCGTTCTACACCTCTGCGAGGAAACATCCCATTTCTTCCACTCCCACCCTTTGTGAATTTGACAGATTCCAAAAAGAACTCAGGAAATCATTTGTTCCAGCAGCGTCATTCCCAGGAAATTTTGCTCTGACTACGTTAAATGAGGTAAAAGTTAATGATGGCATATCATAAAAGTTTATTAGCAGGGCTATGTGGAATTCTACAGGAGCACTAAAAAAATGTAGATTCCTGAGTGGATTTCATCTAGCCTCCATGGCTGCAAAGATATGCATGAAAGTGCACGGGCAATTGCTGGTGAAATCTCAGGGGCAGCTAAGTAAGTTTTCTAGTAGTCAGTGGCCAAGGCATCAATTACCTCTATGTTCTTG
Source organism: Gekko gecko (assembly GCA_029375565.1). NCBI lineage: Eukaryota > Metazoa > Chordata > Lepidosauria > Squamata > Gekkonidae > Gekko > Gekko gecko. Next base: position 38,001,056 of record JAPDNY010000011.1, read on the forward strand.
GTCCTACCCATGATTGCCAGCATAAATTATGTAAAATAGGTGGTATAAATTTGCATAATACATAGAAAGTACCGAATTTAGTTTGCCTCTTATATCGTTGTGCAGAATTGGGACTGGAAGGCTCTCTCTCCACTTGCTTAGAGCAGAGGGTTTTCAATCACTGGCTGCTGGGGGTGCCTGTTGCCCCAGTGAATGACTGTAGAGGGGGGTACACACAGCTGAGATTTGCATATGAGTTGAATTGACATGTTTAGGCAGTGCAGACCTGCCCTATCCTACTGGCTCTAAACAGTGAGTACAGTCTTGAAAATTTTACCCATCAAAATGGAATCTTCCTCAACATTTCCACTGCAGCTGTTGCTCTGTATTAACAGTTGCTAAAACTGGTTGCCATTGGGGATCTCATTCAGATAGACAGCCGGTCAGTGTCCAGGGCTATATTGACCTCCACCCAATAACAATGTTACAAGCAGAGGTCTGTTGGGGAGATATTAAAATACATATATGTAGAATTTTTAGTGAATAGGTCTTCGGGGTAATGGTCAGGTTTTATTAAAACAGGTTCTCTTGTCATAAAGAGGCAGCATGAAAGCAAGCAAAATGCGTATAGGGAAAATGTACTTTTTGCAGGTGGTATGACTCTAGACAGACTCATTGGAAAGGGCAGGGTGTTATTTGAGTGCAGGTTCAGCCTAATTAAAAATTTCTGTTGGCATCAAGTCTCCTTACAAAAGCTTTTGTTTGCAGGTTCCCTTAGCAGACCGTCTGCAACTTTTGTTGGACACCCTGGGAGTGACAGCCAGTGTCCTTGAGGCAGTTCCTGGTCTGCTGCAGCTCCCTGTGGCAGTGACCTGTTTCTGGATACGGTATTCAGAACCCAAAGTGAAGTTACAGCACATGAAGGCTGTACTACTTGGCATGGTATTTGGTGAATTACACAAAATACTGGAGAACCCAGGTAGGCCTTTGGAGTCCTGCAAGGCAATTTTGAACCCTACTAAAAATACTCTTTTTGGACTTGGAAGCTCCTTCCTTTCCATGCCTAGGTTTACACCAATCAACTTTTCATTTCAACTGATGACTGATCTATCTTAAAGCTGCTGATGTAGCATGATAGACATCTACAAAGAAATTGTAAAGAAATTACATGAAAAAATGTATGATGTTCCTTACTTTCTGTGCCTCATTGGCAACATTCAAAACACTCCAAACTTTATGTTCATTTTTGTTTAGAAAGTAATGGATCTTATAGCAGAAAAGGTTCTTGTAGGCACTTGAACCATGAAGTAGGTAAATTGCTGCCAGCTACATCTGGATAAAATGCATGAGAGATGAGGATTCCATTGAGCCCCACTGTGCATCTTAAGTCATTCCTAAGGAATATTAAACATTTTTTCCAGGTATCGCTGCATTTTATATTTAAGAACATGCAATTCAGATCAGAATTTAAAGCACAAACTTAGTTGGTAGAAGTTACTGTTTAAAGATGTGCCCCACAGATTTAACACTTCCATGTGAATTCTTGCTTAACATCTTAGACCATTCAGAATTTTTTTCCCATTGTTATCTAGAGCCCGGGGCTCTTCATGCAGAAGTCAATAAAATAGTGTACGACCAGTTCCTGAAATGGAAGGGCGAGAAATCACAAAAAGAAGCGCTGGAACTGGACACTGCACACATTTTCTGCCAGTGGCAGTGCTGCCTCCAAATGGCATTATATCTCAACCAGCTGCTGTCTGCTCCTCTCCCTGAGCCAGATCTAACACGGTAAGAGTGCTTCAGATGACAAACCCATGTATGCTCAGTGGGACTGATCTCTGAATAATCATGCACAGGATTAGGAAAGATAGGTACATAGAATCCCATACCTTTCAGTGCAATTTAAACATGCCTTACTTTCCTAGAAGTGTATTTAACCTATACTTTTGAGATCCTCTTTTTTGTCTATACTGCACTTTCTGCACCTTCAAGATTTTTTTTTTTTTTGGGGGGGGGACACAACATTCTATCAAATACAATACTGCTGGCATATTTCTTGAACCAGTTAAGATCATGATCAATACAAGGCTGCTGCTATTATGAAGTAGCTTTAGCCCAACTCATGAGAACTGTTCAATCATTTCAGGGTGTTTGAATCTTTTTCTTGGCACAAGAACCCTGTGCCCTCTTGAGATTAAGGAAATCTGGCATCAAGTGAAGTGTCAATATAATTTTCAGTTTGAAGTTACAAAGTCACATACCATGCCATTTGTATAGCACTTTTAAAGCATTCACAGTATCTCATTAATTCTTACAACATTCTGGAAAAGCAAGTTAGTGTCTGTTTTGCATTGCAAAACGAAGAGATACAGGTTAGCCTAAAGCTACCTAGTGAAGTTCATGGATAAAGTTGGGACTTCCTGGTTCACTTTTGTTACACAACCTCTGCTATCCTAAAAACACAAATCAAACCCTACTACAGTCAGAGGGAGAGCTTTGTGTTCACTGCTGGAATTATATAATACCATCCAGGTAGAATAATGCCAATCAATTAAAGACCTTTATTGGCATATATAAAAACTGACAGGCAGGGAAATACAAAAATCATATGCACCTAATAATACATTCCCTCCTCATAGAAGCCAAAAACAGAAATTTGGCCACCAATTCCATAGTCACTAAGGCGAGAGTAGAGAGTAAATGTCTTCCATTCATCAGACTGATTTGCTAGGTTTCTCAACACAGGCTCGAGATATAAGGATCGAACATCACAATAGGAGATACAGTGCAGAAGGATATGCTCCAGACTCTCGATTTCATTAACACCACAAGGACATAGTCTATCCACATATGGAGTCTTAGAGAACCTACCAAAGGCAGCAGATTAAAATGGCCTAACATAAAAGCTCTTCAATAATAAGGAATGGTTAAACAGAAAAAAATATTCTGCTATAAACCCCGGGGGAGGAGGTAGAATAATGGCTAGATTCTCCAAATTGTAGTGGTAGACACCAAGGTTCCATACCCCACTCAACCATGAAACCTAACCTGATTTAAAAAAAAAAAGTTTATAGCAACTCACCCAGTAGAATGAGGGAAGTCTGCATTTTATATTCTTAGTCTGGTACAATGTTTTTGTTTGCTTTTTGCTGTTCCTCTGATTTTTTTTACTTATCACGTTGAACCTTCATTATCTCAGCAAATATCTACTTGTGCCCTTTGTCCAACTGAAAAGTGCTGCATCAGGCGTTATAGGTATGAGCCGTTAGATAAACTCAATAGGTAAAATATGCTAATTAAACCTGGTACATGAAGAATGTAAATTAAGATTAGTGTTTTTGAAGTGAGTCATGGACCTGCTAGGAACCCATTTTATGTAGAAGGTGGGAAAATAGCAAGTGTCATGCGGTAACTCTTTCATAGTCCAAATAATGGTCATGTGGTTTCTACAGGTGGGTGAAATAGAGTTTGGGAAGAACAGCTGTCCTATATCTATCTGCTTGATTAATCCATGGAGTCTGACCTCAAGAAAAGTGAGGGGTCTTCAGTTCATTGAACAGAAAGAAATAGGGCAACAGATAAACCTGAGCCTTTACAAAGCTGCTGGGGCCATCTTGGACCCATTCCCAGAAAACAAGTCTTTTAGGAAGAAGATCAGCAAGTCTTATTAGGAGAGTATGTACCCTACAGAGCTTACATGCCATGTAAGTACCCAACTCTTATGACAGTAAACCTTTACCTAACATAGAAATACGATAGGTGAATTTTAGATGATAGCTCAATTTCTGTATCTGCTTTGTACAGCCATAGTTCCTGTTCTCATAATTCATCAGGTATATTTTCTCCTTTCCAAAAGTCACTCTCCTGGGAACTGGAACCAGAAAGTCTGGTCTTGCTCCTTCTCCTATGAATCTTTCCCAATAGCCATCCAGGTTTTTAGAATAGGATTCTTTTTCTGCTATGATCTCTTTCACGCTTATCTAGTTTAGTCAACTATAGGGATAAATGACCTTGGTTAACCTCCTGCAGCAAATTGCAAGGCACTTTATTCCAAACACACCGCTTTCATCTGTGTACTAAATTTGTAAATAAGGGTAATAAGAAAACTTAAGTTGCGGTGGAAAGTTAATTTTCTATCTTTTTTTTGGCAGACTTTACAATGGGACCCTTGTGCATAAACTTTACCATGAGCTAAAGACAACAATGGCCACACCAGACAGTCTCCTCAGTGCATCTCCAAAGATGAACCAGCTTTATTGCAACATGGTACGTGTAGTGAGAGGTGTCATACCTACAGATTTCTTCCAGAAAAAGAAGGCCAAGTCCCGTAAGAAAAAGAACAAACAAGCTGTTAAGCAAGTGCTGGACAAGAGAGAAGCTGCTACAGTGGAAGTTCTGCCTTCATGCAGTATTAACAACAGATTCACAACATTCATGATGGAAGACTAAAGGTACATTTCATTAGAAATAAAAGGTTGCAGTTAATGTATTATTTTCATTGCTACTTCAAGCCTTATTGAAAAGTAGGACTCCAGAACCATACCTGGGAATTTAGTGCTCTGTCTAGTTTGCTTTGTCTGCTCTAAGGTTTGGTTTTAGCTAGTCCAAAACAAAAAAGGCCACTTTTCAGAAAGAAGCAGGTAGTAGTCTCACTGATTAAGATAATGGCATTGCCTACATGGTCTATGCACAGTGGCCCAAGACACTAGCATAAAGTCAGAGCAAATGCACAAATTTCTATATGGAATGCATTAAGCAGAGGTACATAAAATTCGTGCATCCTTCAAAGAATTCATTTGCACAGAATTTGGAGATTCTCAGCTTTTTCATTCTGAAGAAAACTGTAGCTCTCTGTGTATGCAAAACTGAAAAAAGTGTTCACATTGTTTTCTATGATAGGTGCAAATGGGTTTCATTTTTCAGAGAGTGACCTTCTATTAGTTTAACAAGGAATCCCACTTTTTTAAATCTCTCTCTTTACAGAATAATTATCTCCAGTTTTCTATGGCAGCCAACCTTTCTCCCCAGTCCCTGACAAACATGCCAGGATAAAATATGCAAAACAAGTGTATATACATAAAATGTGTTATAGAAGAAATGAAAAACAGAATTTGGAGCGTTTTTCACTTAGGTGCAAAATGTCATTTGCCACATCAGCCAGAACATGAATTCACAGTACTTCACTTTCTTATTCTTTCAAGTACTATTCTATATAGAAACTATTAATTTTGTCTCTTGCAACAGATTTACAGGATAACTACCAATGTTTCCCTGGGTTTGAGCCTAATACCAAAATAGAGACTGAATTTGAGGCAGAACACTTACATTTTGTGATGCCAGACAAAATATTAAAAATGCCTGTGTGTATATTGAAACTCACTGCTGCCAGATAGCACAGCATATGTCAAAAATGGAGATCAGATAAAACGTGTGTCTCCTCTTGCATTGAGAAAGACCTCAAAAACCAAGTGCTGTATTTCTGTAATATTGCCAGCTGGAGTAACAAAATATGTCCATCTGTAATGCTCATGTCCTAGGCATGAGTAGAAAAGCTACTGTGTGTACACAAAGGTGATTTTTAAAAAGAATTTCTGGATGTATTGCAGAATTATTGAATGGTCTGAGTGTTCCTGTGACCTTTAAGAAACAATTTTTCAGCAGAGAAACAGCTGCAGTAGGAAGGGAGAGAAGTCTTGTCATCCGACACACAAAGCCCTGACAGCCACGTGTGCTTCTTTAGATCCTGGTTACAGATTGAAAGCAAAATAACCCGGATAGATGAAGACTAGGTCCTCCATACTAACACATACAGACAGATGGAATATCTGTGGTATTACTGGAATCTACAAACACACTCCAGCTCTTAAATAGCCCCTCCCTCAGCTGACACACAGTGTACTACAAAATAATAAGATCCAAGAAAACCATAATAGAAACCATTTAGCAGGAAAATAAAAGGCAATCAAGAGTTACATTAAAAGAGACAGCGGATCTGCCAAGGATCTTGTCTTTTCAGATGCTTATTAAAAAGGGAACTAAGTACCATATATCATGGGCCTGCAGAGGTTCACTCATTCATGGGGTATGATTAACATACTTGGGGGTTCAGACTGCTGAATGGAAAACAGTGGCTGTTGAATAAATAGTCACTGGTAAATATGTAACAGGAAATGTACAGAATGAAATGCAGCCAGCTCTGAGCAAGTGAAAAGTCACCTTGGAAGTAAAAAACAACAACCCAGAAATTATTTTCTGATTTGTGAACCAGATTCATTCAAAATATCAAGTTACACATCTGCACTTATTTTTTAAGAAAAGCAGACATTTACTTCAAAAATTGCAATATAGGCTTTTCAATCACAAAAAGAAAGAAAAGACAGTGATCTGACAGTGGTCACATCTGTGCAAAGAACTTAGGATACAAAAAAATAGCACAAGGAACACATTGCAGGTTAACCTAAAAATAAATACAGAAGCTGAAATATGGCACTCTTGTAACTCTTCCTAGACCAGATGGAATGCCTCGAAAATTCATCAGTAAAGTCCCATCACCACCATAAAAGTTTCTTTCTTAAATAAAAGCTAATGTCTAATACATGTTTCTATACACGTATACCAAAAGGTGGGTCTTAGGCTTTTGACATTTGTTTCTTTTTAAAGTAGTCTCTCACATACTTACAAAGTTCCATTCAATTTAAAAAGTAAAGTTTTGTGTTTAAGGAAAAAAAGTTACCAAAGTTGCATAATTTTGTTTTGTTACTCCCTCAGCTGGAAGTTTAGAAGTCAACAGTCTTTAAAATTACCAATGTTCATTTTCAGTCAGTGAAAGAGGAGGACTTGTCAAAAGCCCTTCTTGTGTCGCTTCCACCTACATAGACAGCAGTTTCTAGTTTTGCCAACAAAGAATGCAATGTGCATCATACATCAAGAAAAGACGATACAGACGAAGAACTGATGTGTTTCTGGGTCTTATCTCTGCTTCTTTCAACCTTCTTTATGATCTCTGCTACGATGCATACTGAGGAGGTGAGCCCCAGAAGAAACAGCAAGTCTGAAAAAAATGAGCAATACGATAAACTTTGCAACTGGCTAGGGACACCGATTCAGCTGTTTAAAATCAGACAACAAGCAATTCAACTGTTCCCCAAAGTTTGGTATCAAAGAAGTCCTACTGACATAAATGGAAGAAAATCTGAAAAAGAGCCACGAGGAGAAAGGACTCAAAAGATATGTTTTGTTAGTTTTTCTATTAATGTTTAAATAATTATCAAATATTCAAAATTAAATGAACCATTTAAACTGGACTACTGTACTTACTTTTTGTATGAATAACAGAAACTTTTACAGCTTTCTAATGTCCAGCATCCCAACTGCTTCTAAAAGAAATCTTTTTGTTATTAATGTGTTTTTCTCTGGAATGAGCTGAGCACCACATCCTTAGGAGATGGAAAAGGCAGACCAGAGTTCTTGAGTTCCCAAAAGAGACCTCAATTAAATGAAGTTTGAGTCCGGTGGCACCTTTAAGACCAACAAAGTTTTATTCAAGGTAAAAGTTTTTGTATGCACGCACACTTTTTCAGATACATCTGAAGACTGTATCTGAAGAAGTGTGCATGCACACAGAAACTTATACCTTGAATAAAACTTTGTTGATCTTAAAGGTGCCACTAGATTCAAACCGTTCTGCTGCTTCAGACCAACACAGCTACCTACCTGACTCAACTAAGTGAATTAAGCTAGCTTGTTCTGCAAGAACAGGTTTGCATTCAAATGTCGTGACAGCGTCAAATGCAACCCCAATCAGGCACACCATACGTTCTCATGACTCCGGTGTCTGGATGTCAGTATGAGCTGGAGCGTGATCAAACCAGAAAATGTCCTATCAAGCTTTGTGCAATAGAGCAGGAAAGTGAAGGCAGTTCAGGATTCAAACCAGCAGAGCATCAAGCTGTGTTCATGCCTCATCTGAGTTTAGCTGTGGCTTGCTGACATCTTAATGTAGCCTTAAGACTGCAATCCAAAGCTGAGCATTCTTACTAGTGAAGCAAGTTGCACTGAATTCAATGGGACACTTCCGAATAATCATATTTAGGATGATCCCAATTAAGTGGCTTATACTTGTACAAAATGGCAAAAGGAAGAAATCCCTCAGGTGGTATCAAGAAGCAAACATTAAGGGAAGCATAAGGGGGCGAAATGAATCTGAAGAAATTCTGTAAAGAACTACCACAAAGCAGAAATGGCACTCAGGTGTTGGGACTAAGTAATTCCATTTATTTGTGAAATGCTTTAATGTTCACTATCAAAACAAAATGAAGACTTCCTTTCTATACATGTCTGAAGCTGAACAAAGATTATCCTTACCTAGTATACTTAGACTCTCTGTCTGAAAGACCTTTTGAAGAGGGGGGAAGTAGATTACCAGTAGCTGTCCCATTATAGAGCCAAGGACTGCATAACAGAACATTTTGTTGCTGCAGAGTCCAATCTCAAACATAGATTTAGTCTGCAAATAAAGAACAGTGAAATTATACCTTTTACATTTGCCTAATATTAACAGCACTATTTTTTGGAATCATCTGGTATGTCAGAGCTCAAATAAAAGATTTTTGAATACTACATTATTCCTTAATATTATAATAAGCTTTTTGGTAGATAATTTATGATGCTGAATTAATTTATGATGCTGAATAGTCTACTAAATTTTCATAACTTGCAAAGATGCTGTCTCAATATTTCAAAATGTTCATATCATACCTTTTAACACAGTGGTCACGTACCTGAGATCTTGAACTCAAAGCATTGAACATATCAAAAAATACAAAACAAGTGAAGGTCATTGTTGTATCTCGAGGTGTTATGACATTGTCTCGCAGCTGACAAAAGACAAGGAAGTTTTAATATATGAAGTTCTCTGCAGATCTACAATAAAGCATTTCAAACTAAGTTTTTATCCAGTATCTGAAACCACAATACTGTAAAACCAACAGTCCGTCCCATAACCCAAGAATTAGAAAAATCCCATTTTGATGCTGCCATATGGGAATCTCGCTCTGCACAGAACTGGTATCTACAGTTCTGAAGTTATTTCCTGCTTTCCTCACAGCATATCTGCATGTAATTTAAAAAAAATACAAGTAGACCTAATGACATTCACTTTTTAGTGTATCTTTAGACTCTAGACAAGTTGCTAGGTTGACCTGTGAATACCACTTCAGCAATACACACTCAGATTCAGTCAAATACTTCAGTTCCCTCAGACTTCAGGATTGTAGCCATGGAGTCTGAAGGCATATCTAAATGACAAAACAATTCTGCTGTCATAGCTGCTCAAGGATCTCTTGGAATTGAATCTGATATGCATTATGGAAATGATTAGAAATTCTTAGTCCCAGCACAGAATTATAGTTCTCTGATGCTTTGGGAGAAATAAAGGTAGGTAACATTAGCAAGGACTACCCTATTCATACTGTGCATTCTATAGCCGAACACCGTATCGCCTATGGGAAATAATTTGTTGAACAGTTAACTTTGACTAAGGTGATTCAACTGGGACAAGCCCTAGCTAGTGGCTGAAAATGGGCACAACATACTAGTATGGATTATTTACTACTGCTTCCCAGTTACGCTACTAGTTTTCAATGCGCTGCATTGCATTTTACTTTGGAGAGCCAATACCAAGATTATTCACTTGGAACTGGGATGAACAACTTCTAACGGTGGTTCAGCCTAGGAGCTGATGCTTCTCACAGTGTCAAACAGAGGTGTTAATTACAAATAGTATTACAAATAAATGAGATATAAAAAGGTGCTAAAGAGGTCTAGGTCTCCATACACTTGTGAACCTCAGAAATTACTATCTCAACCCAAACCACCTGAGGAGTTCAGGCTAAATGGTTCTTTGAGGAAGGATGGGATAAGCATTACTAAACAGTACAACAAAAATAACAAATGACAACTGAAGATGGGAAGAGCCTCCACCCCTTCAAAATATGTCAGCAAAGCTGAGCTAATCCAAATGGACAAAGCATACAATGAGATATAAACAATTCGGAATATCTAATCTGTTTTCTGGTTTAGAGTTGTAAAGAGTGATGGAAGCATGTTTGGACAGTCTTCTCTGACCAGTGAGAAATAGAAGTGTTGCAGAATACACAGCCTGCTTTGGAGCCATATATGCCTTCATATCAGTTGTTATAACATCTAACAGAAGTCTGATTATAAGTAATCCTGTAAACGTAGGTTTCAGTGCAAGAATGCTTCCTACACCATCTGCCAGCACAATCATAACACTGATAGTCACACTGGGGGGAAATTAATGCACTGAGGTCTTCTATCTCGTGTTCTGGCTTATACCTTGAAAAAAACCCTCTCAGCAAAATAAAAGTGCAATGGTCATTTAGGTATAACAATTATCAAGGTAGACAAAGAACTGTGAGATCACCCCAAGAGCTTGAACATGCTCAGTGAGTTTCTTCCTTTGAATAGGCATCATGTCACTTATAATACTGATTGCTGAAATGCTGGAATTTCAAAAGCTGACAACCATACAGGAGGGGCATTATGGAATCTCAGATCTGAAGCCCTCCCTTGGGCACACAGAATTAGTTACGTGATTCTTTGCATGTTAGCACTTTGACAAATACTGCTACTGGCATAGAAGCACTACAGTTAGAAAAACACTTTAAGTGCTTTTTAAAAAGATAAATACATCTGTGCCTTACCTCCCTCCAGAAGACAAATAACGTTCCGCATACAATAATTATAGATGAAACTAATATTTTAACAATCAGATTTTTGGTCAAAATGCTGTCCTTCACATTTCGTGGAGGTTTCCGGATAACATCTTTATCAACAGGCTCAACTCCAAGGCTAGAAACAAGAGATCAAACAGCTTACAGAAAGGTTGAATTCACTGATGCAACTAATGCTGAAAATTATTCAGAAAACTCTTTGAATAGTTTCCTGTTTGCCCACAGACCCTAAGCATTATGTTTTTGCTTGAACAGAATAAAATTATCCTATACCATTTACATAAAGCTTCTAGTGAGTGTTACCCTCATATTAGGATTCATAAAAATGTAAAGGCTCCTGTTTTCGTCTTCAAGAGCAGGTAGACAAGCTCCTGCAGAATACTTGGAATAACAAGCACAGACTTTTTCAAGGCAGCACCATTCTCTAGGTGTCATTAACACCACAATGAAATTTGATGAACTGGTTAACCCTCTATGTATAAACAAAAAATGAAACAAATAATCTGGAGGCTTCAAAAGAGAAGACTGTACCTTAAATAACTGTCAAGCTTTGTACTGGGATCTTTTTTGCAGGGGGGGGAATGGGTCAAATAAGTCTGCACTGCGCAGTTGTACACAGGAGGCCCTGGCGATAGATCAGTGATAATGGGGGGAAAGGTCTGTTCCTTAAGAGGGAGAAGTGCCAGCTGCATAGCAGAGTAAGAAAGGAATATTTTCAGCAGCTTTCACCAACTGTACTCACCAATGGGTTTGCCCCTTTATTAAATGATGTGCCAGCTCCACCTAGTTTTGAGGATTCTATACTGGCCCCCTCCCAGAACCCCCCTATTGACCTGAAAGCTTTTGATGAATTATTAAAGCAGAATGCTGCTAATGGAGATCTAAGGAGGAGATAGTGATTCTTGCATCTCAGACAGGACTGACTGTAGAGAAAAGATTAACTTTCTAACCAATCAATTTCAGGTCCTCCTGTCTACTTTGCGGGTGGGGGGGATTCGACATGAGCGTGAAGCAATTAAAAGAAACGGAGTTGATACCATGAATGAAGTAGCAAGGGGTGCAACAAATATCAAGGATATCAGCAAAACATCAAAGGTTTATCAAAGACAGCCACCCTTACATGTGGAACACAATACAGTTTAACACAGGTGGCAAAGCCTGCACAAAGTAGAACAAAGTTTGAGTCCTGTGGAACCTTTAAGACCAAGAAAGTTTTATTCAAAATCTGCTGCTTCTGACCAATTAGGCTACCCACCAGAACCTACACAAAGCAGTGAGCAGTGACTCACAAAAGCTCATACCCCGACACATATTTTGTTAGTCTTTAAGGTGCTACTGGACTCTTGCTCTTTTCTACAACACAAAGTAGTAAGTGAATATAAACTATTTACAAGATCTCGCTACCATTTCTGAAAAGATCCCGAATACAACAGTATTTGATTCATCCTCTCCAAAAACTCAGCTTAACAAAACATGTTATCTGGAAGTATAAGTATACCAATTTCCAAAGCTGTAACTACACTTTGTTGCATCCTAGGTAAATGAAGCAATGAAGAGGTTTTGGTTGATCTGGTCTACCAAGAAATACCTAACTGCATAGGTTAAATCTTCTATTCAGAGTAACCTTGCCATTTTGGCACTCTGCAAACTACTGACACCTTTTTAGGTAGATATAAGCTGGGGCCCCGAACTCACCTGCAGGTCCCACTTGCTGCCTCACAGGTGTGGGGAGAGCCAAAGGAGGCAACAACATTATGGCCGGGCTGGGTCCAGCATGGAACGCCCAGCTGCACAGTCAGCTGCAATGGCACAAAACCTGAGCCCTCTCCCTCCCAGGACTTGGCCTGAATGAGAGGTGGTCGGGCTGAGCAAGAGGGAATTTAAAGTGCCACGCCACCTGCATGGCTCACCTGGCCACATGTTGTTTTTTCCCACCCATCCCACCCATTCATATTCGTGTCTTAGGGGGCTTGCACGCAGGATATGGGGTCACTATGGGAGAAGGGATAACACTGTAGAGGTGTTCAGGTAATGTTCCAGTTAGGGGTTTGCTTCAGTCTACTTGTCACAACCTGGGAGCGGTAGAAGCATGGGGCCAGATCCATTTTTAGGAAAACCAGCCCGCGTGCCCGTTTTTCCTGCATATGGGGATCCCCTTAAGGGATCATGGGGTGAGGGCTTTCAAGGGGCATGCCCAGCTCAGAGGCTCCCAAGGGTACCCTCACACTTAAGTGGCAGGGGAGACCACTAGTGGCAGTCATCATCGTAGAATCCAACATCTTGTCATCCCATGATTCTCCCTCCCACCCCCCATCCCAGCAGGCAGGCTGGGGTGGGGCTGGAGTTCATCGACTGGCAGGCTGGTCAGTCAGTGCCAGGATCCGTTTGCCACATGCTGTGCCAAGGCTCCTTACAGCTGTAACCAATAAAGTTGTAGCCAATTTTATCCCAAAGTTGAGTTTTAAGTATGTTATTGAACTACTGGTGTATGAGGGATCCCTTGCCTTCATTGCCCTCTCCCTTCCCCTGGGCGCTGTGGAAGCAAAGTGAAAAGTACACAGTGAGCACATCAGAAGAGCCATGGATACAGTGATTACAACGGTTGGACACATGAGACCTGGGCTCACACACAAACCCCAGCCATTTTTGCCAGCTTTATTCCTTTCCGTTATTTTTGTTTCAGGCATTCCCATCTTTTAAAGTGGGGACACCTGGATAATCCTATCCAAGTAAAGCTGCAACCAGGTTCTTTTTATTCTGTCCTGTCAAGACATTTAGAAAGAACCAATTAAAGCCACACTAAATATAGGGGTGTGGGAGATTCAGTGTGTCAAAGGCAGATTTGTCTGAGCGTTTAATCCCATGTAGCTATTTTCTGACCACTGACTTGCAGCAAAACCATGACCCCAGCACTGTGCTGTGAGCTAACTGGATATGAGAAGATCCCATCCAGAAGAACAAGTTTCACACACAGGGAAGACCAGTCTGACAACAAATCATCTTGAAGAAAAGGAAGGGCTGCAACAATGAGCACTAAGCAGTTTTACAGATCTTGTATGTATGAAGAGGAACACTAGACTGTGAATCACACTCAAGATGTTAAATACAGAGAAAACAACAAGAAAAGTGAATCTAACTGCTTGAAGTATCAGATTACACAATTAGGTTATTTCTTTTTAAAATATATGTTATTTATTCCTAATCATCATGTACTTTCTTAGCATCAGCGCAAATTCCTTCCATCAAACCTTTAACAAAATGTTTTTACCTTTGAGCTGGAGGCCCATCCATGATAATGTTGATCCATAAGATCTGCATGGCATTGAGAGGATTAGGAAAGTTCATTAATGTAGCCAACGAGATTAATGTCAATGCAGCTATACTCCTGTTGAGAAAAGTTGTTTTATATAGCTGTCAGCATGGCAAAGTTTACAGATTTTGTTTGTTGCTGAAAAACATTTTATGCAATGGTAATATACTATACATGTCAGTTGCAAAGAAATATATTTGGGAGTTGCCCAGAAACAGCCCAACTGCTTTAAAATAGATCATGGAAGTTACTGGAGTGGTGATCACTGTACAGTCAGTGCTTACTATTTAGCACATAATAGTAATTCAAGTGGCACGCTAATGTTTTATTGCTTGAATAAATCCCACATTTAGAATACATCTCAAATTCAGAAGATTAGCAGGAGCCCAAGATGCTTTTCTCTACTATCTTTAAGTTATACATTTTCCAAGCAGTGCAACAGAAAGGTGCTCTTCTACCATTATATAAGAAAGAAACAACTTATTAAATAATTTCTGGCTAGTACATTATTGAAGCATGTGCCACTGCTTGTAAAAAAGAATCTCAACAAGAATAAAAATATAAAACTCTAGATTGAAATTGAGTCAAACACCTTTTTGTATTAAAGAAACTCCTGTTCAGCCTCACTGATGTGTACAAATACTTAATGTTCCTTATAATGCTATAAGAAAGCTCCTTTACTACAAGGTTTGGAGAATATAACATACCAAGTGAGGCATCATGGGCTCTTGGATTAAAAGCTGAAGAACAAAATTCTAGATCTGTTCCCATTAGCTTGCCAACAACGAAAGGACAACTTTCCAGCACTGATTTTATTCAGTAAGTAAAAATGTCATCAAGCCTTTCAAAGGATAGGTGCCCAATATGCAGAAACTTCCCTTAGTTTTATCCTGGGCCCACTGTACTTCAGCTTTGAATGGCCAGTGCCAGATACTCTTAGAATTAATTCAGCATTATAACAGTGATTCAAGACTTATTAATCAAGTTCAATTTTTGACAATATTGGTCATGTGAACTTCTGTACAATTTGGTAGCAGGAAACTTCTGACACAGTGCAAAACTTACGTGCTAAGTTGAAATCTAACAAAATTTTTAATGTTATTATAAATTCCTTTACCCTCTTCAATGGCAGACCTAAAATACAAAGAACAAAATCAAAGTGCTAAGAGACAAATGAAGGATAACATAATGCATTAAATTAATACTTGGAAGGAGGTTTGAAAATGTAACACGGCAATCTTGGAAATGTAGCATGGCAATCTAAGGTTCAGGTTTTTAAGTGAATCTGCACACTTTCATGGAATGTACCTGTTTTTCCTTGGCTGTTTCCAAGTCAATATTATTCCAGTTTGTTCAGTGTTAATTTAATTATATAGAAAATTTCAGCTCTACCAACACTGGAATTCAAAAACGCAAGGGTATAATACATTACAGATAGCTTATTCCCTATTTTCTTATTCCATTTTGCTCAAGAAGCTAAGCTTTCCAGTATCATTAGAAAAGAACAAGAGACCAGTAGCACCTTAAAGACTTAACAAAATGTGTGGCAGGGTATGAGCTTTCTTGAGTCACTGCTCACTTCTTCAGATATAGCTAGAATGGGAGTCCATCTCTCCTATATATTAGAAAGTGGTGTGATTTCAGATGCCAAATGACATTAGAAGGCAAATTACAATAGCAGGTGAGAACTTGTACTTCCAAATCAATGGCACAGCCATGGGCACCTGCATTGCTCCACAGTATGGCAACATTTTCATGGTGGATCTAAAACAGTGTTTTCTGAACTCGTACCCATTGGCACTTCTCCTGTACTTGAGATTCATTGATGATATTTTTATTGTCTGGACCCATGGCAAAGAAGCCCTCGAGAGATTTCACCAAGCTTTCCACAACTTCCACCCCCCCCATCAGTCTAACTATGAATTACTCCACATAAGAAATAAGCTTCCCAGACACCACGGTACAGATACACAAGAGACACATAAGAACCACATAATACTGAAAACCAGCAGATCAGCAAACATGTCTACCTATCTCCAGCCACCACCCCAACCACATCAAACAATCCATTGTATATGGCCAAACTCTACACTATAGTCGCATCCAATGTTCCCTCTAGGCTGAGTTAGTGTGAGCTAGTTCACAGTTTTTAGCCTCCAGCTCACAGACTTTTGTCTTAGCTCAGGAAGGACAGCTCCAGAGCAAACTAATTTGTGCAGTAGTCGAAGCGCTCGCTCACAACTTTAATGTCAGTAGCTCACGAAGTAGCATTTTTGCTCACAAGACTCCACAGCTTAGAAGGAGCGTTGGTCGCATCTGCTCCAACCTCTCAGACAGAGATATTCACTTGAAGGATCTACAGCAGGCATTTTTGCACCTACAATATCCCCCTGCTATAGTGAGAAAGATGACTGGAAAGGCCAGAATTATATCCAGGGACAGCTTGCTACAAGACAAGCTCAAGAAAAATGACAAAAGAACACCACTGGTGATCACCTACAGCTCACAACTCAAGCTAGTTGAAAGTTTTATTAATGACCTACAACCCATGCTGGATAGTGATGCTTCCCTTACACAGGCACTGGGGGGCAGACCTTTTCTTGCTTATAGACAGCCTGCTAATCTAAAACAACTCATCACCCACAATGACAAACTACTTAACAGTGACATGGACTCTGATATCAAGGCCTGCAACAAACCAAGATGCCAAGTTTGCTCTCATATAGGTCCTAGCAACACCATCAGTGGACCCAGTAACATCAGCCATACCATCCCAGGTTCATACTCCTGCTCATCCTCTAATGTTCTTTATGCAATCACTTGTCAGCGGTGCCCTTCCACCCTCTATACTGGACAAACAGGCCAGTCCCTTCAACAAAGAAATAATGGACATAAGTCTGACATTGGGAACCACAACATTCAAAAACCAGGGGGGAGGGACATTTTAAGTTTCCAGGGCATTCAGTTGCTGACATAAAAGTAGCAGTTCTCTTACAAAGGAATTTCAAAGGGAGATTAGAAAGAGAAACAGCTGAATTGCAACTGATAATGAAGTTTAAGACAATGCATTCACCTGAACTGGATCGAGACCTAGGTTTCCTGTCTTATTATCAATGTTGATTTCTCCATACCTACTGCCCCTCTGCATATCACACCTAATCCAATCATGCCTGCTATTGTCTTTCACCCACTATTGTCATTTGGCATCTGAAATCGCTTCACTTTCCAAACTATAGAACAGATGGACTCCCATTCTAGCTATATCTGAAGAACTGAGCAGTGACTCATGAAAACTCACTCCCTGATGCATATTTGTTAGTCTTTAAGGTGCTACTGGACTCCTGCTCTTTTCTACTGCTACAGAAAAACACAGCTATACCCATATTGATCTATTTCCAGTGTCAGGTGGATATATTTGGACATAATTCATTAAAGACTGCTCAAAGTTGTTCATGACTGGAGTTTCAAAGTTAAAGTTACAGAAGATAATTTGAAATTTGTCAAGCTAGTTGGTACTGCCCGTAGTTCTACTACTAATATTTTCCTATCATAATGTTCTGCAGGTTAATAGGCCTCACCTTTTTCAGATCTTATCTCCAGGACAAATATTTTAAGCTGGTACCTTGTCTACACCTACTTTCCTGCCATCTCCCAATTGCTCTTTTAAAGCAGAAAAACCACTACAGATAAATGACTCAAGAATGTTCATTAACCTAATGGTTACCTAATGGTTTAAAAGTAGTATTTTAAACAATATATAGACATATTCTAGAACAGTCTAAAATCCCAGTCCTTTTGGTGTGACAAACCAAAAGTCCAAATTTAAGTGGTATGGCGACCCACTTTAAAAAAACAACAGTGCATGCATAAATCAATGAAACTACAAAAACTTGGGACCTGCTTACACAGGCTTTGCAACCCACAGGCTGGGAAATGCTCTAGAATACGTTTACTTGCAGCAGCATCTTGCATTTTTCATCCACAGCTAGATGGTATATTTGCATTCATTGCCGTGATTACATATTCCAAAAAACCCACCACGCAGATACTATTTCTGCATGGCAGTCTTAATAAAGAAAACTTACATTATTGTCTGAAAATCATCGTCCACTAGGATCATATCAGCTGCTTCTTTACAGACATCAGTGCCGGTCTGCCCCATTGCCACTCCAATGTCTGCAGCTTTCAGTGCTACTGCATCATTCACTCCATCTCCTGTCATAGCAACTACTGCACCATTATTTTGTAGGGACTAAGAAAAGGTACAATTATTACAATCCAATATTCACAAGGTTTTATTATTCAAACTGCTAACCTACCTGCCGATTAAAAATTTCCAAATACATAAAACCATATAAGAGCAAAATTATTAAACAGAAGAAGACTTGGTTTTTGTACCCCACTTTTATCTACTTTAAGAAGTCTCAAAGCTGCTTACAATCTCCTTCCTTTCCCCTCCCCACAACAGGCACCTTTGTAAGGTAGGTGGGGCTGAGAGAGTTCTGAGAGAACTGTGACTGGCCCAAGGTCACCCAGCAGGCTTCAGATGGCAGAGTGTGGAATCAAACCCGGTTCTCCATATTAGAGTCCACTGCTCTTAACCACTACGCCACTATGCTCGCAACAGCTGGATATAGCAAAGAATCATTCCATCAGTTAAAAACTTGTGCAAAAATCCCAAACAAACAGTTCTTACTTGATGCCTAGTGCTCAATAAAGTGATGCCAGGTAAATCACCCTAGGGAGATCCCCCTACAACTCCCAACCCACATCCAAAGTGCTTTTCTCCAAAAGGCCTTTCTCTGACAGCCTTCAAAAGTATAGGCATTCAGGGAAGGGCCTCCAAGGATGATCTTAAAGCAAAGGCATGTGGGAGTGGGCACTGCAGATTTATAAGACACTTTATGTGCATTTAAATGACGCATTCAAACAAAGCTAAAGACTTTCTACAAATGGTGCGCTTTTGCTCATGAACTAAAGCTATCAATAGGAGACATTTAATCAGAAACAACTTTGAGGCCTATAGTCATTGAAAGTTTCCCTTTTTCTTTGCCATCTGATATTATAGTGCTATTTAATAAAGTGCACAAATACTTCAAAACAGCCTAAACTTTAATATTGTGTGTCAGTTGTGTTGAGCTACAAAGAGCTACCGTATTTTAGTTGGCCCCATGAAAAATTAATTGTATTTTGTCACTCAGCATCAGTGGCAGATAGTTCTTCAGGGGTCCTAACTGTTTTCATTTGAAGTTGTGAGTTAGATGCTGTATAATGGTAATAATATAGTGATACAATGGCATATTTGAATGCTCACATACCTTAACAATCTTCAATTTGTGTCTGGGACTTGCTCTGTAAAATACTGCTATCTAAAAATGGAAATAAGAACAACAGGGTCTTAACTATTTCAAGATCTTGCTCCCTAATAATAACAAATATACCTAGTCTCTTCCACAGAAGACTACGCTAGCGTGACAAGAGTGTCCATCAGTAAAGGAATGCTGAGAGAGGGAGGAAATTCCTCTCCTGATACTTTGCCTGATACTTTGTTTCTTACCTTCCCCCACCCCCTTATTAGAAGAAGAATGTACAAAGGAGATGCAACAGACTGATGGCAACCCCTTCCACAGGGCGATCCAGGCATGAGATGAAAGGAAGTGGGCTACCATTGCCTTCCTCTGTGTAACAACCCCAATCTTCCTTGGCATTCTCCCAGCCAAGTACTGATCATGGTTGACCTTGCTTAGCTCTCAAGCCCTGAAGAGCTCAGGCCAGACTGGGCTAATTGGGGTGCTAACCCCCTTATTAGGCTTGCCTGTTCCTCTCAGTAACTATTAGTCCCATCAGAGCTGAGTCTAACAAGCAGAAAGCTAGTAGCTGGAGTCCTCAAGTCCAAAGGGCCCACCACCCTATCATCACCATCTGTCATCAGTTTACAAGGAGCCCCAAAGAAGGTCAGAATCGGCATGATTCTTGGTTTAAAAGGCCCATCTCTAGCAGGTTAATGGGTCTTTTGCCTCAGACTTTCTTCTCAACTCCTGGAGCCAACACTGGGAGCTGTTCCCACCAGCAGGCATTGTTAGAAGCTAGTGTACTGCAATGTTGTTGTTTTTCTTTTACTTCAGAACTTCAGAAGTGTGCTTGCACACAAAACCTTATACCTTGAATTAAACTTGGTTGGTCTTAAAGGTGCCACTGGAATCAAAATTTGTTCTGCTGCTTCAGTCCAACATGGCTACCCACCAGAATCTATCTCCTTGGAATTGCGTTTTACTTTCAAAAAATTTCAAGTTAATATTTTCTGCACCCTCGCACTGAACCCCCACCCTTTATAAACCAACCTTAGGTGCTATTTGTGAAAGCTGTTGTATGTCCAATGCATCTATTTCTTCTCCGGAGACAGCTTGAGAATTTTTGGAATATAATCCCAAACGATTTGCTGAAAAACAAGTTATTCTGCTTAGATGTTAAGAGAAAGCATACAGTGAAGCAACAGTATATTCGTTGATTCTCAGTGGATGCAACTAGGCCTCCTAAATTCTAACATTTTTGTTATTCTTTACATTAATAATGTTGTCATGAAAGCGTGCAGTGCAGCAAACAGACACTATCTGGCTTGTGTGTCTATGTTCAAGAAGGAAGTTCAGCACATGCTTACAACAACGCATTCTTATACCACTTCATTTACAAACATTATATAGCCAAAACTTATACACTGACATTAGCTCATAGAAGCATGAAAAATTGTTTGTGGTGTTCTTCATTTACCAAAAAAAAGGTCTTTACAATGAAGATGGGGGGAGGGTGTCATTCATCACAGGGCGTCATACAACCTCTACTGGAAGCAGTGCTGGAAGTGGTTGTCTGCTGGGAGCAGTACACTGCTTTTCCTCAATAAACTCAGAGGGGTAATGAAAATGCTAAGCCTCAAGAAGAAAACTGGTTGGATGCAATCGAAGGGGTGGGAGGGAAGTACAGGAAAGAAAATTGCCCTTAAGGCTAACTATTCTGGTCAAGAGTAAATGAATCAAAACTGAATCCAAGGCACATAAATAAGGTTGTTGTGATGCCATCCTCCATCTAACCAGGAGGAACATTTACAGCAAGTGAAGTGTTCAGCAGTTTGCTCAGAGGGAGGTGAAAGAATCCTATAACGGGATGCATAACAGTCATGATTCAATCAACCCAAAAGCACTGGACTGCACTGCTTATACAACTTACTTAGACCAATTTTATAATGCTCAACAAAAGGTAGAATCTTTGTAAGAGACACTGGCAGTAATTGATGCTAGTGCTATTGTGCCTCTTAAACAAAAAGCAAGACATTCTGTAGAGAGACACACGCATCCTGTGGCTAATAAATCTCTATATACTGCTGCTAATGATAGGGTAAGAGAAACATTCTACTATATTACCTTCATTAAAGGAAACACGCAAGAAATCCAGGTGCCTAGATTAAGCAGAGTGACTGGTCCCAGGTCACCCAGTGAATTTCATAGCTTAGCAGGGATTTGAATCTGTGTGTCCTCATTCTAAGTCTGATACTCTAACTGCTGCACCACACTGGTTCAATCTTTGCAAGATGTACTGTAAGAGATCTCTGTATGCCTAGCATATTGTACTGTTATGAGGTTAGAAGGCTTCAGGCAAACAGATGGGGAAAACCCAATTCTTGCATACAATGGGACTTGTCCTTAGGACTAGAAAATAAGAACCAAATCTAAGAAATTCTGTAAAAGGTCTCAATTACTACTGCACAAGAGTACCCTTTGGTCACTAAACACAGAGAAACTTCATAGGTGAGCTCAAATAATAACATAGTGAATACCCTAGGCAGTAACTGTAGAGGACAAACTGTAAGATTGTAAGACATGTTCCTCCTGAGAATTCATTCATGCAAGGAAGTTTAGCCTCAGAGAGGGATCTGGCTTACTGAAAATCAATTAAATGGCCAAGACTTGCCTCTTCAAAGTTAGGCTGAAGGGACTTCCCTTCAACAGATCCTCCTGTAAATGACAAACTTTTGTCTCAGTGAACTAAATGCTCTTGCAGCTACACCAACAGATGAAGACTTCCAAAGCTGTTTCATAAAGTATACTGTATAAAGTATAAGTATCCATTATGCAAAGCCAGTAGATTGTCAACTACCTCACAATCGTATCGGTTACACTGGACCTCAGTTGCTTTGTGGTGAATTGGAACCACTCCAGTTTTTGACTGAAAGCTCATTCCACAGCACAGATTTTAAGATGAAAAATTGCCAGGAGTATCTGCTACCGTGTCCAAGGTCTGATAATTAGGACCTTCTGGACCCAAACAGAGCGATGAACATTATCTCTGCAGTCTCCTGCAGACTATTCAAGGGATGCTGCCTATTAGATTGAATGAAAAAGACATATAGAAGACCTCTCAGCTAAGAACTGGTTGGCACTAATCAATTCAGCACCACTACAAGCTGAACCTGCAAAAGAGCCTATTCACCCTGTAACTGGATGGTGGAGCAAGAAAGTCAAGAAGTATTCAGCCACATTTGCCCTTGTGGCCATCTGAGCCAATTTGGCTGAAAGTTATGATTCCGCCACTCCCCCAACCCAGACATCTCGCAGGGATAGGCAATACTTCAGCTCACTGAAGAATGAATGCTTCAGAATGGAGACTTCATGATCCTCCCTGCCAATTTACAGGGTCTCATGCAGTTATGTATCTCACACGGGCAAGGGGTTGTTGTTCAGAAACAATATTTGAAAGTCAAAAGTGTCAAGCAACTGTCCTGAATCCAATAAATCTGATTACTGGGGAAGATTTTGTGCTCAACCAGACAGCCTCCTCCAAGGTTTTTCAAGTTGCTGGGCATTACACAGAACTTTGTAAGGAGCTCCCCATCAGCTTTCTTCAGGCAGACCTGAAGGCAGGCATGTTTTGACTGGTGGAGGCAAGGCCACCACTAGAAGCCCTGGCAGACTGTTGGTGGAACGAACCATTTTCTTGTAATGCTTGAGCATGGTAACTGTCAAACCCCACTCAGGAGACAGAAGTCCATACACGCTACCATGGATCACAGCACTTGGTTGAAACTCATTAGGCTTGGTTCAGATACTGGGAAGGTATCTGAACAGACGTCACCATTTTGGAGACTCTCTGATGTGAGGCCTCCCCTATCCCTGGTTTTTTTTCATGCCTTCAAAATCTCAGGAAATTTTACACACCTACAGCGTTCTGTGCACCTTGGTGTTTAGTCATGCCGGCCACATGACCACGGAAATGTCTTCGGACAGCGCTGGCTCTTCAGCTTTGAAACGGAGATGAGCACCGCAACCCTAGAGTCGGATTCGACTGGCTTTCGAGCAAGGGAACCTTTACCTTTACTATATCTATTCTCTCTAGTACCAAAGCTGACTAACTGCTGAGTACAAGTCTTCAAGTAACACTTTATCTTGTCATCAAACTCTTCCAGCCTGCACCTTTTGTTACTGAGCATGGCAGCAGCAGAAATTTAAAAAGCAAAGAACAAAAACCTCCGATTATGAACAACTGCTAAACTTGAAGTAAGATGAAAGAAAATCTCTGATAGTTTTCTAAATTTCTCTTTAAGCCCGACAGCAATCAGCAGTCTTGCAACCTCAATAAAGGCAGCACTTTTTTAGAAGAAACTTTTCCTAGCAGAAAATAAAGGCCCACAGAAGAAATAACTCATCCAGTGGCTCAGGAGCTACGTGACTCTGTCATGCCACATGTGACTCTTCTGAGTACCATTCCCCAATGTGGCACCTGCCCCATATTTAACGAAAGCGGGCGAGGGCCTTGCCCAGTGGTGCCTGTGGTTGGCAGTTGGTTCCCACCTTAAAATAGCCATCATAGGGGAACAGACAAGCTGTGAGCCTCTCTGATGGACAGACATCATGCCAGTGACAGAAGTAAAAGTGGCCCTTTTGGTTGCTGATAACTGCAGATCTGGCTCTCTGCCTGTAATAAAGTGCCATACTAGCCTAAAGCAATACTTTCAATAGTGACTGGGAGGACTCACCTATCACACAATGTCCTCCTCCCTCTCAGTGATATTTTTTATTACAGCATTAAGAGGCTGGTGTTTGCAATCAAATAATAAATTGCTATTATATTCATAATAGTGACAATGCAAAAGTAGTTCAAAATGAGGTTATTCTTTTCCCAAGGCTGCAATCCAGAACAGTAAGGAAACAAATCCTCATTTACAAACAGAGCAGGAATACAGCACTTCAGTTCTGCATATCTAGTTAAGCATTTGTGAATACTGACCTAGATTGCTTTTAAAAAGCAACAGAGCTGTTTAGGCTCAGCCAGGAGGCTTGCGAACAAGCTAGTGTGCTTAAAATTTCAGCCAGTTTGAGAAACCCACCCCCAGTGCTACAACAAACTGCTTTTGAAATTGGTGTTGGTTTCAAAAACAGTTTGCAATACATTGTAGGCTGACAAAATAAACCATAATCCATGAAACCGGTCTTATAGGTCTTTGGAAACTGGCCATGGTTCCAATATACCAGATGACCCTAACATTGTAGTATATCTGAGGGCAAGGCAATTACAAACTCAGTTCGAGAGAAACAAAAAAATCAATTCATACCAATGGCAACTGCAGTCTCCTGTGAATCTCCAGTAATCATTTTTATCACCACTCCAGAAGTGATAAGTGTATTGACAGCTTCTTTTACGCCAGTTCTTGGAGGATCAATAATTCCAACCAGGCCCAGAAAGGACAGCTGCCCAAGCTCAGGACCAGAAGCTAAGGCCAGCACTGTCAAAGGGGAAAAAAAAGATTTAGATATTGCTCCTATTTCAAAGATCATCAGAATGGCACTGTCACCGCTTAAGCGCTACAGAACTCTGTACCGACACACACATTTTTTCCCACAACGGTAACATTGCCATCTTTTCAGAGGCTCCGGTACACCATTGTACAGAAAGGGCAGAGCTTTACAAACTAAAATGTCACTTATGATTTAAATTAATCTGCTGAAAGCAATGCAGTGGCACCAGGGACACATTTTCTGCTACTGGGAAGGTATCTGCTCCTGTCCTACATATTATCTTTCAGCTTTTGGAGAAGAGTCCTCACATACAGAGCTTCTTCAGAAGTTCGACAACAGATATTCTTGCTGTTTTTGGAATTTCAGAAGCCTTGGACTGCAATCCAACCTTATAGCCATAATTTCATATTAAAATCTAGGCGTTTTAAGTGCCAGCATCCATATAATTTGAGAACAACATGGTTCTTAAGAATGAAACAAATGGAGGGGGGGATGGCTTATTCACAGCTTTGTTTTCCAGCTTCTCCCATGCCGAGCAGAGGAAGCAATTAGATTCTAAAATGCTGCCCTTTGCTGTGAAGGCCAAACTGAAATAGGGTATTACCTCTAAGTCCTGCAGAGCCCATGGATGCTTTCTCTTGCTGATAAAGATCTCTTTGTTGCTGGTTGAGAGGCAGGCTATGCACTTTGCTATTGTATGTTGTACAGTATCGAATCACTTCCTCATAAGCACCTTTCATGAAACAAATCTCTGGCTTGTCCTAAAAAAAGAGCAAACATCTTAACACATGTGGTCTTGTCCTCTGCCTCAACTCTGTCATTATTATAATGTCAAAGCTTTCTGTTTCCTCATGGTTTCTAATTAACTGACAATTTATTGCTCTAGAGAAGGAAAATCCCTGTACCCACATAATGGACCACATTATAGCTACCCCCAGATAGCATTACTTTGTTCTGAGAATAAATATTGTGTAAAAATATATATATACACAAGATACACACTTGGGGCTGGAGTTAGACTAAACTTTTCACTAACAGAAGGGGGAGGCACAATTTCTGCCAGTTCCCCCTTCCTGCTGCAGGTCTCCAGCTTACCCCTCATGCCATTCCAGAAATCCCCTGCCCCCCCCGCCCCCCCCGAAGCAACAATTCAGGAAGATCAATGGGCTGCAGTGGGAGACAGAGAAAGCCAGAAATTTCTGTTCCGGTGATGGAAGTGTCGTCTGTTAGCAGAAAATCCAATCTGGATCCAGTCCATAGTTACTTTGAAGAACTAGGTTTGAAAGCCCTGAAAAAATGGACCTATGTGGCATAGGTGTCATAAGAACAACATTTCCTGTCATATCAATAACACGTTGAGAAGGATCTGCAACACAACTTCCATTTTATTTGATACAGGATATGCTGATAAGCTACATGTTCTACCACTTGAGTGTCTTTGAGAGAATGGGACTGACCAGCTTGCTGTCCATGACTAGGAAAATTCTGCAGCATTTATACACCCACCTTGACCATATTTACTTAGAAACAAGTTCAACTGAAATAAATTTGCTAATGTGCTTAGCATTTCAGCCAGTTTGAAAAACTCTCTTCTATATGAGGATAACTGCACCACTGCATATTAAGTAATAGGTGGATACCAGATTCTGTAGAATAAAAACTGCAGAAATAAAGTTATACCTGCTGTGTTCTATGTACACACTTAACAGCCATCCATTTTTGCTCAGAGCTGAAAGGATATTCTGCTTTTCTTATGTAGTCCTGCTGAATTCCTTCTAGACCCATCTGTGGAAGAAAAATTATTTCATTTCAGTGTTCTATAAGCACCCATCTGAGTTTGCAGTTAGCAGCACCCAGCCATCAGTAGGTGGCTTAGATTTTTCAGGATAAGAGCTGCAGGATAGACACTTTCCCAGTGTTTTGTTTGTCTGTCGAAGATGTCCATTTCTAAAGATTTACTGTTTTTCGGAAATCCTGAAGATTTTTCAAGTCCAACAGACCCAAGAAAAATACCAGTTTTAAAAACAAATAAACCTGAGCTGCATTGGAAGCCAGCCCCAAGCTGAGCCAGCAGGAACAGTCTGCTTCCTGCTGGCACTGCTGATTCTCAGGCTGTCTTCTGTAGTCCCTGTAAACGTTAAAGGGACTGCAGTAGAAGCTTGACAAACAGCTGAGAGGCGGGAGCAATCTGCTACTGGCTCTCCATTGTTTTCAGATCTACCTGGTAATTCCTGAAAATATCCAGGTTTGGGGGGGGATTTCCCCTCCCCAGTTTTTCTGAGAAAATCCAGATACATTTGGGAAGCCAAAATATACCCGGAAAATACCCATAAGGTATTTTTTGGGTATTATATCAGGTTGGATATATCTGAACGTATGCCCTAATGACTAATGACATGCAGAACTAATGACGAATGACATGCAGAGAGTCTACTGAAACATAACCACATCCATGGTGTATCATGCAGTTCCTTGAGTGTGCTAAAATCACTATGTAGAACATTTTCAGTGCCTTTCATTTTCTTCAATGTAAACAGAAGTACATGCTATATTGTTTTTATATGTCTACAAGAATTGTTAAATAAAAATAATCCCCATATATAGCTTTGGTTTGAAAATAACAACTAAAACATACTATTTGTGTTTTCCTAATCAAATATTTCAGTTTTAAGTATTACTTGCTATTAAGACATGAAATTAACATGGGGCACTTTAAAAAAATTGTTTACTAAATGTAACTCAAAAGTAAGCAAGACATGCTCTATTTAGGGCATCAAAATTTCTTCTGGAAACTTTTCAGATGCATGTTTTCCAGAAAGTACACATCACTGATGTGGCTACAGAGGAGGCTGTTCCCATTGCAGGGGCAGGATTAGAGAGTATTCAAGTCCTTTTCAGACACAGAAGTGGATATTAAACTATATTTATGAGAACAACATGGCAACATATTCTTCTCCCACCCTTACCCCATTTATATTACCATATGTTCTCATTATGCTTTAGAACTATATTCCTGTTTATTAAAATGGTCACCCACATAATTAATGAAATCAAAACAAAGAAGGTTGTTTAATTTTATTTTACAAAAATCTTCCGAATGCCCTATAAGCACCATACAAGAGTAGATAACTCTTTAGAGTGACAGGGAACATATATTCTCATGGTGCTTAGAACACATTCCTAAGTTGAAAATTTCTGGGCCTGCCCAATTCTTGAATGAAAGCCAGCCTACAAATTACCATGTATGCCACACTCCCCAGCAAACTAATATAATCAACAATGTTGGTCTTCTTCCATATTAAGAATTAACTTTGAGATTCTGCCCACTGTGCCTAGTTAAATGCATGGCAGGCAAAGATATGAACAACATTCTAACCAACAACTAATTAGAGCAGCATCAAACAGTGAAGTGCAACTGGAAGTGGATCAGAAGAAAATTCTCACATTGACAAGTTCAGGCAAAATACAGCAACTTAATGTAAACAAGAAATATTTGAGGGCTGCTACTTCGATCCTTCTACATTCCAGGTTGAAAGTGCTCCGAACTCTCCTTCTCACATTATATTTGGATCCATTTCTAAATCCACTCTTCTATTCCACTGACTATACGTTTTCCAACACTACCTAGGGATACAACCAAACCTTGCAGGAGAGCTTTTCCTTCTTAATGGATAGTTAAGGCCTAAGGCACAAGAATGTAAGAGTATCTTAACAGCCCTCAAAATTTTTGAGTTGGTTCCAACCAGCTTTTCTGCTGGCAAAAAAGGAAGCAGGGGTTCTCTCTGGTCACCAAAATAGGCTATGCTGAGAATCAAGGTGCCGCATGCATAAAAATCATGTGGGATGAGGGATGTAGTAGGGAAGGGAATTGAGCAACATTGAGTGAGAAAGCTTGCTGGATACGTTTAAGTTATGAAAACATTTCAAAAGCCAACTACTTCTGAATTCATTATTTGGTATCACCTACTCAGCATTCAAAGTTTTAGTTATGTAAAAAATTATAACATTGAAATAAAGTCTCATGTTGGTAATCTCTTTTGTTCCAGTGGTAAATCTGTAAGAATTTACATAAAATTCTTGGAAATCATTAGAAAATCTGAGGCTGAGGAATATGGTCTCAACAAGTGTTGGAAATATCTAGCTCACTACAAAAGAAGCTGCCCTCTTTTGGTGTTTTACACTATTGATCTTGCCAGCAGACACCACCAGTGAGTTACACCCAAGCTTAACTGAATCCTGTATTCATGTTCTGTGATGTTACTTATCGCTTGCATTGCTTGATTTCATACACTTGCTAGATCTTTCAGATGCCACAGATCTTTGCTCTGGCTGCCAAAAAGTAGAACAGCTTCCCTTCTGAATTACATAAAACTCTGCATTTAGCTAGTTAGGTTTCTTCAAGAACAGCTCTCACTGTTGCCCATCAACTCTGTATACACCCTCCAATGCACACATACCTTCATAGCAAGTGCAATTAAAGCCCCTTCTGTTGGTTTTCCCATTAAGGTGTTGTTTCTGATTACGGCATCATTGCACACACACCCAGCCTGAAGACAAAAAGTGGAGAAAAAACCTTAATGTAACATATATTGCCCAAACTTCAGAATATGATATGCTTTTTAAGAAAGATCTTACCTCCACAATTCTGCTAACAGATGGAATGTTAAATCCATGAACAACATCACCATCAACAAGGACTTCTCCAAACCTGTTATAGCCAACTCCGGTAACCTATACGATAAAGTGAACATGACGTTTGCAATACGGTAAGCATTTAATTTTTCCACTTAAGACTTAATATATGAAGGATGAAGAAAATTACAGCAGACAATATTAACTGTGAAATATGCCCATGGAATTCCCTAAAAAGCACAAGATAGAATTCATTTTTGCTCTATTTCTTTATATATATTAGAGAGTCTGCAGAAAAAGGTTTTATTACTCTGATCAAAGCAGATGGGAATGTTGAGGAAAATACCCATTTACTAAGCTAGTCACAAAACTAGAATTCATGAGAAGCTGCAGGTTTTCCCCTCTGGGTGTAAAACTTAAAAGAGCCCAGTTTTTTTCTGAAGTGGTAGCAGTTTTTATATTCCAGCCATGCCTCTCCTACATACATTTTCATGAGTTTAAAATGGCAACACAAGTCTACATAAAACACATATTTTATTTAAAACCAGGCTCAGTATTTTGCAATGCTTTCTAACCTGTCTTGTAGAGAGCAGAAATGACTGTGAATACAGCCTGAATGAAAACATCAAATGCCCACCAATTTCCAGCCAGTCTTAGCAGTTTCAGTTATACAGAAAAAGCCTAGAGCGGTTGGTATGGAAAAATTTTCAGAGCCACTCAACTTATAAACCAAGCATATCTGTCTATCCATTTTCACATGTATTAACTACACTTAAGATACCTCCTTTCCACATACCTCAGCATGTATCCCATCTGCTGTAAATATATGAGTAACAGTCATTTCATTCTTTGTCAGTGTACCGGTTTTATCTGAACAAATCACATTGCAACAACCTGAAATGCATGAAGGAGGTAATCACATACACAAAAAGTTATAATGGAAGGGACTTTCCTTTCAGCAAATGGATCAGAGCATCTCCCCTGAATCTCAAGAAACAAAGAGGAACTTCAGTCATGCAGGAGAGAAATAAGCAGCAAGTCACTCTCTTCTCCCCAGCCAGACATTCCCAGCAACTTTCCTCTGTTGCTAAGTCTATTTTTAGTGGAAGCTTTGTTATACATCTAAACGATCCTTGATACCTTTCGCCACAGAATCTGCATTCTCAATTTCATTTATTTACTGAATTTGTATACTGCTTCCCAGTGTTAATTTTAAAAATGGTATGCAATTGAAAAACAACAAAAACAAACGAAAGCGGTGAAAACTAATGTTAAAATCAACCACAGCAGCAATCATCCATCCCTAGATCTGAAAGCAGAAGTCAATAGACTCCCTCTTAAACATCCGGTTGCAGGATGGGAGAGGACAAGCAACTAGGCAGGCTGGGGAAAGAGGGGCAAAGAAATGGACAACTGTGTAGCTGGGCAAGGTGGGGGGAGAAGCAGAGTCAAAAGAAGAGGGGAGAGAAAGTGGGGCCAAGGAAAAGGGAGGTGATATCCCGGCTTGAGTATTTTATAACTGAGTTTCAACAGCAGTAATATAAAATATTTGGATGATTGTTATTCCAGCAAAGAAAGCTGATCAGATGGTAAATTACAAACTTAAAGATAAGGGATTTCAGGACAAATCCCATGGATCCAATTATCAGGAGGACCCTTCCCTGGACACAAGAGGCTCTTCCTTCAATGGGAAGGCTCCTTCTGTTGGAGGAAAACACCTTTGCAAGCAAAACAGATGTTTGTAACCAACCCTTTTGTGCAGAAGCATGATCTGCTTTTAGCAAAGCACAAAAAGATTCTTGAAGAATCCAAGTATTAGAAAAACTATATAAATTAGCAAACGTATATAGACTATACGTACAAATAATGAAAAAAATTAGTCTCCAGAAATAAAAGTCCAGTATTTTAGCCTTCTATAAAAGTATTGCATACATACACACACACATATGGACAGATGGTTTACATTTCAAGGTGTTTCATCAGAAGTTATACAAATAACAGCAGAACAACCTCAGCCATTCACAGTACCGTATACATTTTGATTTACTCTTACCTAAAGTTTCCACAATTGGGAGCTTTTTCACGATCGCCCGTTTCTTGACCATTCGCATTACACCAAGAGCCAATGTTACTGTTACAACAATGGGTAACCCTTCGGGAATAGCAGCAACAGCCAGACTGCAATTTTAAGAGGATGTGTTTATCACTGACTGACACACTTCAAAAGTTATGGGCACAGAAATCAAGTTACTGGCCGAAGTTGGAGGGGTAGAAAGTTTCATAAAAAGCTTCACATCTTGCAATAACACCACCATGACCACACACATTTCAGTGATGCAAGGCCCTGCAGAACAAAAGCTTCGACCTGTTCAGAGTATTGACAGGAAGAACTGTCCTCACCTCACTTCACAGCATCAAGTGGCCAAATGTAGAATGTAGCCGTGTTGCCTAAATAACCTTCATCTATTAGTGCCCTGAGAAACAGTTGCAAACAGCACTTAAAAATGGCAAGGGTGAACATGTGTGTATCTGAAGATTTATCCATTTATTTATTATTTCCATTTAGTCTACTTTTATCCTGCTTGCTCTTCCTCTAAGGAGATGAAGGCAGAGTATGTGACTCCCTCACCTTTTATCTTTACAACAACCCTATGAGGTAGGTGAGGCTGATGGGTGGGGTAGTGAACATAATGGGGGACTGAGAATTTGAAATGGAGTCCCCATAGTCATTACTGCAGCACTCTAACCATTACACCCAACTAACTTTTTACTAGAGGTGCGCATACAAAAAAAATCAGGATTTTTTGGATTATGATATATTGGACCCTAAAAAATTCAGGATTCCTGAAAAAATCTGGATTCCAATACTGGTATAGTATTCAGATTCAGTTTTTTCAGAAATCCTGATTTCTTTTCGGCTCTATTATACCCTAAGGGACCATTATAGTCAATGGGGAATCTTTCTGGGGGTATCCAGGAGTCCGGGGAGGCTGTTTTCTGAGGTAGAGGCACCAAAACTTCAGCATAGCCTCTCCTCAAAATACTTTCCAAGTTTCAAAAAGATTGTACGAGGGGGTCCAGTTCTATGGGCCTCCAAAGAAGGAGCCCTATCCTCCATTGTTTCCAATGGTGGGGGGGAAACCAACAAAAAACCAAGGACTGATGTCAAACCAGAATCTCTGCAGTAGAAACTGAAGGTGAGGGGGATTTTTCCAAACTAAGCAGAACCAGTGAATGTACAAAGTGCCCTGCAGAACCAATGCCATTGTGGCAATGCCAGCTCAACAAATCCAAGCAAGAGGGTTTTGCAAGCCCAACATAGCCAGCACATGTAGAGTGCCCAGCAGAACCAGTGCATGTTCAGAGTACCCAAAGAATATGCCCCCCAACCTCCACTGTTTTCAATGGAGAAAAAAGAGCATTGGGTTTTGCTGGGCACTGGGTTTTGCTGGGCACTAGTACACTGCACTGGTACTGCTCAAGACTCTGTACATGCACTGGCTATGTTAAGGCCCCCTGAGATTTTTTTAAAAGCCTGAACCCAATTTAACTTCCCATGTGGCTAGAATTAGCTACCAAAGCAGCTGTTGCTTTTGAAACTGATGGAAATAGCCATTTTTAAGCTTTAAAAAAAATTGAAGGGGGGGGTCAGACAGTAGCTTGCATTGCCTGAAGTATTTTATGCAGCCCATGAGATGGCCATATGATATTTATCAGAAAACCTGACCTCCTTAAAGGTGATGGCCAGACTTTTCCCCAGAGGTCTCCAAACGAATTTGTTAGTGCTAATTTCTCTCTATATGGTTGGGTGTCCATGTGTAAAATCATCTGCAGAAATTCTGCAAGTGAGTTAACCTTTAGTTTTGTCATATGTACATTTGGGAAACGTTTCCTTATTTCTGCAGAACTACTTTTGAGAGAATGAAGAGCAGTCTGCTTAGTATGGCTTCATTTCCTTAGTTCAACACTATGCCTTTAAATAGATGGAACTGTTTCTCAGCAGCAGCCTGCTAACATTTATGCAGCCATTATTTAGAACTGCTCCATCACCCCACCCCTCCTGTCAATGACAGCCATTGATTAAAAGACCATTCTGTGGAGTCCCCAGACAAAGCGCCTGAGGTTTTCATTGTTGCCCTGGAGACTAAATCCACCCAATTATCTGACAATGTTGAATATCAATTTCTTGTGGAGTTCATCAGTCTATGATATCCAATCAATTGTACCATGTACTACAGAGATTAAACACTCTCACCTCACACCGATGGTAAACATATCGAGGATATGCTTTCCTTGCAGCCAGCCAACCAGCATAATTATGCCTGTAATGAAACATAAGTAATTGAACAATAAAAGATGAAACTGAAAAGATCTCAAAACAGGCAGAAATCAAACTGGTAAACTAGCAGCAGTGATCTTCGGAAGAGTTTTTAGCAGGCTGAACAAGTGCAAAAAGTTATGAGCCAACCAAAAACATTTCAGCTCAGTAACTTGAACTGAGAACAGAACCAAAGACTGGTCCCCTGAAGGCCTGCTTGGCGCAGATGATCAAGCAAATAGCCTCTTACAGACTGATAAAGCTTGAAATGTACATAAAATCAGTGTCAGGAAGAGGCCAGGGTGATCTCAGACATTACAACTATGTGTACCACCAATCAAAGTATGCTGCCCACAATGCTCTCCAAAAGCACCATTGCCATTTTTTGTGACATAGGCAATGCACAGATTTTCTATTTGCACACAGCTTCACCACGCATGTATCAAAGCTATACGGCCACAGAAAATTCACATACTGCCCATTTCACATGAAATGGAGAACATCCATATTGGAAGCATCGCAGGTAGCAAGCATTCCTATTGGTGGGCTCCTGGTACATGCAGTTGTAATGTCTGAAAAGGACAACAGTCCTTAAGTAAACAGAGCTTATCATGCAAGGGACTCAAATCAATACAATTTTCAACAATGTTCCAGCTTGGGTTCAGTTTATACTGAAGCTGCTCCTGTGGCAGCCCAAAACCATTTAATGACCATGAGAACCAGTTTATGTATAAACAGCACATTATGAAAGCCCTGTCTTATAATGTGTATAGCAAGGGAACACTTGCTAGTTTATCTCACCTAAACATGCATTGGATACACACACCTTCACGCAATCTGAAACTACATTAAGACATCAGTAGAGCCCAGATGTGCTTTTGTGCAGTCTAGGACCAGCAACTATGATAGCTCTCAGGTGGTACAAAAATAATTATACAGAGTATATCCTTCATTACACTATACCTCGAGAAGGAAGGAAACACTCTCCCCAAAATTGGATATAGCCACAGAATGTCAGAATTTATAATACTAGCCTAAACGGAGCAGGAGTCCACCTTTGTCTGACTACTACTTTGTATGTATGGCTTCTCTCGAGGCCTGCCTATCCCATACTTCAAGTGTTCTGCTTTTAGCACTGTTTTTGAGAAGCTTACTTCCACTATGGAAACTAGTCAAGCTGCAAAGAAATGGGACTTCCACCTGCTTCTCAAGAACCTCTGAACAGACTAGAGAAGCTCAGACAATTCAACATAGAAAATTCTCACAGACTTTAAAAAATAGTGTTTATTTACTTTTCTTGTAGTGTTGACAAGCAACAGCAGTTGCAGGTGTGTAGCTCAGGTTGTAGCCAAACCCACAACAGCTCTCCTACAGACACGTTTATTTTTGTTAGACTCAAATGCTTGTTGATATAGCCATAACTCAGGTACAGCAGTGTTCAAAATAGGTCACATACTGTTCTAGTTCAGGACAAAATAGTATGGACTGTTTCTGAGATCACACTGACCCCATTTGCTTCTACAGGCCAAAAAAAGAAAGCCTAAAAATGTCCAAAGACTTATTTCCCTGGAAGCCAATTAGCTATCAAGAGTGCAAATCTCACCAACCAGAAGCACATTTTGAACCCAAAAAGTAAAAAGCAACTCACTACAGACTTGAGAAAAAGGGAAAAACTGGATATACAAGGTATCAAGAATCCACAATTCCCTAATATTTCAACTAGTTTAAAATGTGGTTCAAATAGCACTGGATAACAGAAGTACTAGTTGTTCTAGCTACAACACAGAGATAGCCCAGTGGTCCAACTTTGGGAGTGGCCCCAGAGCCCAAGTAAGTGGTTATTTTCTTACCAATTATCCCAAATGAATACAGGGAAAGTTGTTTCCCAAGGAGATCCATACTTCGTTGCAAAGGTGTCTTTGGAGCCTTAGTAAAAACAAAGAGAGAAACTATTCTATTCTGTTGATGCATGGACTTTATCTAGGTCCTCTTGAATAATGAATATAGCTCAACAACTGATATCATAGCATGTACCTCCCTCCCACAATCGCCTACCTGCCGTCCTTCACCATTTGTGAAAGAGCTCAGACTAAGAAGTGCACTCAATGGGGGGGTCATCTCAAACATGACTTCATACATTGGAGAAATTCTGCACCTGCCTATATTCTGACTCTTCACTAAAGGCTATATGGCAGGGCATAAATATGCAAAGCTGTATTAGCACACTAACACGATTGAAGATTGTACTAGTATTGTAGACAGAAAGCACGAGACCAGTTTATTGGTCCCCACCTTCCCCTTCCTCTTCCAACAACAAAGCCTGATGTTAGTAAGCAAGCTTTAAGTCATTCATCAACAATAAGCTCATTGCAAAACCATCTAGCTTTGAGGAGAATAAATATTCACATTACTCTTTATTTACACAGCTACTTACTTCTTCTGCTTGCATCATTTTGAAAACTTCTCCAAATTCTGAGTTTTCCCCTGTCCCAATAACTATTCCCTACAAAAAAATAAAAACAAACTCACATTCCACATTTAAGCCAGGGGAAAATTAAGGGTTTACTTGCAATTATGTAATAGTATTGATGACTTTGACAATACAAGAAGACTGACTTAAGTCTTGCAAGCTCTACTTTAAAAAAAAAAAATCTAAGATCCAAGTGGTCCAGCTCGTTTAAAATGTGTAATGGAAAAACTGCAGTCTCTCATCTGTGATCAATGAAATATATATATATATATATATATTGTTTTGTGCTAATTTTGTTGCTGATTTAATTGCTGATTTGCAATTTAAAACTTTAAGCTGCTATATTTTTGTTGGTGCTGGTTTTGTATCAGTGTTGTTCTACTGATTATTTTAATCTTATAAACTGCTTGGGGAGCTGCTGAAAGATGCAACCTATACTTTAAAAACACCCAGCAAAATAATGAATTCCTGCAAGTCCTAATCAGTCTACCAGACATCAGTAAATAAGTCTGTGATCTACTTTTTGCAAACCCCTAGCATAATCAGCAAACAAGTCTTATAGACAATGCTTTAAAAAGTCAATGCAGATATGACATTTATAGGAGGGTGGGGTTTTTTTATTTTAAACAACTTGATTGGCTATTAAATGGTCATTAAGACCTGGAAACCCAACACAAATCCTTAAAATTAGTGTCTGGCGCCAATGACGCTACATGCTCCAGGATCATGGGTTGGATCTTATGGTGGTATGAGGTGTGGCTCTTTCCCTTTCCACAGCATGTCTCAGAAAGGCCTGGTTATTGTTAGACCCTTGTGCAAAACAGCAACCAAGCACAGTGAGCCTACAGGAAAATCACCCCAACCTTGCTCTCGTCCCACCGTGCTTCCACTACCAAACTTTCAATGAGTTTGGTACAGGAGGTAGCTGTGATTTTGTTGGACTCATCATCCTTAGTGCAATCCCTCCTCCCCCACTTGGCTCATCCACAGGGATCCCAGCAATATACTTCAGGAGGCTGCTGTGGAAAGCAGAAGGTGCAGATCTGCAAGTGCTTTCTGCTCAACCACATGAAGACGTGAGCAGTGACTCACGAAAGCTCATGCCCTGCCACATATTTTGTTAGTCTTTAAAGCACTACTGGACTCTTGCTCTTTTCTACTGCTACAGACAGACTAACATGGCTACCCATCTTGAGAATGCAACCCTATACTGCAATGCAACAGGAAACTGAAAAATGAATGCCTGCAGCTCATCAGCATGGGGTGGATATCCTGAGCATTTTAATAAATCCCTGACCTTTAATAAATCCCTAAGTTTAGTGCCCTCGGTAGGAAATACCTTTGCCTTTCCGCATCGAACAAGCGTTCCCATGAAAGCAATATTGCTTCTCGAAGTGAGGTCTCCATTGGTAGCTGCTGGTTGAGGAGATGTGCCCTTAGAGCAAGGGGTTGTTTCACCTGTCAGACTGGATTCATCAATAGAAAGATCCACAGCCTTTGAAAACAAATACATACATTAGGCAAAACAGCTTTATTAAATCTGCCGCCTTCTGAACTGTCAATGCTGATTAAAGGTATTCAAGCAGCGTGCATTCTACCCCAGCCTTCCTTTTTTAGGAGACAAGTCATGTCAACAACAGAATTCAACTAGCTTGCACTTTAATCAAGTACATGACAAGCTGCTTCTGCCAACAGGAGCTTCAACAGCAAGTGGCAATGCAGCATGGAAAGAAAGCCATTCCACTTGGTATGCCTGAAGAAGTTCTAGACATAGCCTATATTTTTAGGCATCAGCCTACAGACTATAAATTTGACTAGTCAAATTTTGTTTCTACAAAGTAAATAAGATACTCACAGGATTCTAGTATAACCCTTGCATAGCCTTACTCTGCTTAATTACATATTTAGAGCTGAGCCCTACCACGAAAATCATAAACTGCAGGGACAAAGACAAAAATGATGACCGGGTGGCTGCCCTGCAGATTTCATCAACAGGGGCGTTAGACAAAAATGCTGCTGATGTTGCTGTTGCTCTGGTACAACGTGCAGTGACCAACTCGGGCGCAGGCAGACGGAGCGCTTCATATGCTTTGAATATACAGTGTCAAATCCAGTAGTCAATAGTAGCTTTTAAAACTCTCTTCCCCAATGTGTGGGTACCATGAGACACAAACAAGGCATCTGAACAACAAAGAGGAGCTGTCCTTTTGATATAACACAGAGCCCTGCAAACATCTAATTTGTGCTACAATGTCTCTTTTTCATACATCAGATTAAGACAAAGAAGAGTAAAATGATTTCTTGGTTAATACAGGAAGGGAACAAAAGACGGGTCTAGCCAGAGAATAATTACATCCTGCTGAAAGGTATATAATTCTTCCCTTACTGACAGCTGACAGCTCTGATGTTCATGCTGAAGTCATTGCTGCAAGGAAGGAGGCTTTCCAGGACAGCAACTTTAGCTCTTATTTTCCTCATAGGTTCCAAAGGACATTGAGTCAACACCTGCAACACTTCATTTAAATTTCAGGTTGGAAAACTGTGGTGAACAGGAGGAGACAACTCCCTACATACATCTGATAAAGCTGTTCAAGGACAGGATTTGTCCTTATCCAAGTTAAGAATAGATGAAAATGCTGATAACTATCTCCCTAAAAGTGTCTGGGCAGTGGCCCTGGCACAGCCCATCATGGAGACAGAGGATTATGTCTTTTTCAGAAGGAAAGAGAGGGTCCAAGTGCTTTCTCTTATATCACCTGTGGAACACTCTCCAGGTGAGTTCATAAATAAGAATGGGAGATGGTTTGCAGGAAGCTAGCATGACCACAACCACTTCCTTGGAAAAACCTGCCATTCAATTTCTACAAGGCCAGTTGTAGCCATTCTGGCTCCAGGTGAGAGAGAAGGTCCATCATTGGCAGGATCCTCCGAGGTCAAGCCACTGCCATGTGGATGGGATCCAAAACTCAAGGGCTCCTGGGCCAGAAGGGGGCAATCAGTATCGGTTGGGCCCCTTCCCTCCAAACCCTGTTGAGTAGTTTTGTAATCAACAGAAGGGGAGGAAACTCATAGAGGAGACTCACAGGTGAAGGATGAGTTAGAGCACCTTCTCCTTGAGACATTTTGAATCGAGATAAGAATCTGGGGATTTTGCAATCACCTAGAGTTGAGAAGAGATCTATGCAAGGATTCCCAGAGTGACACACTACAGCTCTGAAGACCTTTGGATGTATGCACTGGACCATTCCCCTGGGTCTACCTGAGTCTGTTCAACAAGTCAGCTTCTCTGTTCAAGAAGCCCTTGGAGGTGCGTCTGAATACTTGCAAGGTGTTCCTCTACCCAAATCAAAAGCAGAGTTGCCTCTTTCTGTAGGGTAGGAGATCGTGTTCCACCCTGATGACTGATATGTGCGTTTGGTGTGATATTGTATGTCTTGACTAGGATGTGCTTTCTGGTCAGCAGATGGTTGAACACCAAGTAGGGCCAACTTGATCATATGCAACTCTTGTCAATTGATGCTGTGCACCTGTTCCATTGTTGTCCACTTCCACCAACTGACCCTGGCAATGGGCTCCACAACCCAGAAGACAGGTATCAGTTATCAAGACCAAGGAATCCAAACAGATGAAGGATACTCCCTTGTTCAGATTGTTCCTATTGCACCGCTAAGCCACAAATCTGTGTAAGGCTGGTGAAATCGGAATTCTCCTGTGCTGACTTAGAATGTTCTGTTGGAAAGGTAGGAGATGGGACAAGCGTGGAAACAAGCCCACTGAACTATGGCCATAGCCATAACCTGTCTCTATTGTCTCTATTGAGCCTTCCCCTGAGAGGTGAGCAGAAGGGATCAAAGGAACCTCATGATCCATTCCAAGGGCCCTTGTCTCTAACAGTGGAAGAGGTGCTAGATGACCTCCTTTTCTCTTTTGTTTCAACCAAAACCTCTTCCAAAGCCAAATCCATAAAGAGCTTCTGGCCAAAGACTTTCTTAGTTGAGAGATTAGACTTGGAAAGGAGGTCAACCTTCCAACATTTAAGCCACAGATTGCAGCAAATAACAATGGTGGCTGCTTGAGCTCGGGCATCGAACTGTAGGGCATCCTGAGACGCCCCCGCCATGAACTCCACCACTCTTTAGATCTTCAGCAATATCCTTTTGCAGGTGAGGGGATCTAGGTTCAGGTTTCGCAGGTCATCCACCCATACCTGCAGACACCGGAGAGAACTGCAGAAGACCTAACCACTGGGAAGGAGGCTTCGTGCAGCTTATTCAGTGCAACTTCATTTTCTCTATTTCTGGGGTCTTTTAAGGCATTGTCTCCATCCTTAGGTAACACAGCCCCAGAATGCAGAGCTACCACCAAGGGCATGACCAAGGGAACTTTTAAGTCCTCCATAACAGAATCAGGAAGGGGGCAGAACTTTTTAACTATAGTAAGCAAGCTGTTGCCTCAACTAGGTACAGCCCATTCTGCTCTCACAGCTTCCTCGAAATGTTCAGAGAAGAAGCAAAGAGATGAAACTAAAACAAGTTTCTTAAAGCATCACTTGTCTAGACTGGAGGAGGCTGAGGATTTAACCTGATCTGTGGAATTCTGTTTATAGGTGAGTGTTTGAATGACTTTGGGTAAAGTTCTGGTAAAGCATTATGCCTGGAATAATCTACTGGAAGTTTCAGGGGCAGGGATGTCCCCCCCCGACCATTCCACCTCTTTGTCAGATAGAACAGACTAGGTTTTTATTACTGTCTTTCCTCATTACACCCAGTAGATGGCGGTGGCACGTCATACCCATTGGGCACACATTGATCGCCTTCAGAAATGGAAAGCCCTATGCGAGTGGGCACTTGCCTTGGCCGCTGCCTTGGGCTCCAGAGAGGAATCTGAGGATTCACCAGATGATCAGACAAGGAACTCAGCACCTTTTCTGCACCTGTCAAGATACTTTTTTGATGTATAGGAAGCTTCCTAAGAATCCAAATGAAGGGTGCGTTGGGTCACCACAGCACCTCTTATGGGGACTACTCTCCTGCTTTTTTCCCTTTGGAAACTGCCTACTGTTGAGTAGAATATTACCTGGGAACAAAGCCCTGGGGGCCAGAGGTTGCTTCTGAAGCCATAGGATTGGGCAGACATTGCAGAAAGGGCATCTAAGGGAGTCAGTCCTGTGAAGCCCTACTGTGACCAAAAGTGCTTGTTCTTAGCTCTGACCTGGATAGCCTAGGCAAGCCCAGTCTCATCAGATCTCGGAAGCTAAGCAGGACTGACTCTGGCAAGTACTTGGGTGGAAGACCTCCAAGGAATACCAGGGCTGGGACGCAGAAGCAGGCAATAGTAAGCCACCTCTCTGAAACGTCCAATCCCCACTAGAGGTTGCCAGAAGTCAACCATGACTTCCAGATATACACATGTACATAGAATTGAAGAGACGAGAAGAGATGAGATGAGATGAGATGAGATGAGATAAGACGAGAAGCTTGTTCTTGTCAGGAAGGGTATCCAGCAAATATGACATCCATTCCCACAGCAACAATTGAAAGTCTCACATTATGGCCTCACAGTTGGCTATTCTGAGCAACAAGGCAGCTGAAAAGTACACCTTCCTCCCCAAGTCATTTGGCTTACAGCCCTTTACATCCATAGAGGCTGGATGATAGGATACCTTCTGCTTGCTGTGGGTAGATTCCACCACAAGAAAGTTGGCCCTAGGGCGGGAGAAAAGGAACTTGGAATCTTACTCCTTAATCCTATATATGGACTCCACTTGACACACTGAGGCAGGCTTCTGCCATAGTTTAGCTGACAAGTCCAGCAGTCTCTCTGGCTTAGAGAACAGCACTTGTCCCAAAGATTCAAGCTGTAAGATTCTGGACACAGGGTCAGTAACTTTCAGAACTGATGAAGACATGTCAGTTTCAAGAAACCGAGCAACCCTCAGCAGCTACTCTAAGTAGAGACGCAAGCCCTCATTGAGAGATTCTGGCGGGGGAATCTCCATCATGCCATCAGGGGATGGCTTGGTCAGAAGCAATCTTGGACTGATGTTGTAGTCATCAGACAGCAACATATGAATGAGATCAATACTGTCTCGCTCCCAATGACACAGCTGAGATAGCAACTGATGTTGACATCAAGGGGAAGGCAATGAAAAAAACTCCCTTTGTGGAACTAAGGGATAGTCCAGGATTTGGGAGTGATCCTTGCATTGGACCCAAACGAGAGGGGTGGCATCATGAAGAGATTGATGGACACAATTCCTGTAGGCTCATTTTCTGTTAAACTGTGGACAGCAGCTAGTGCTAGCTGACTCAACAGATGAGCAGAGGAACTCTTCTGTGCCCTCACATGGTCAGAGCCAGGTAAAACCTTAATTTTAATCTCACCCTCGGCCTGCAAGACCACACCCAAGCCAACTGGATCAAGATTAGGAGAGGATGTACAAAGACAATGAGCGGCCTCTGGAAACTTCAGGGGAAGACCTGCCATAATGGAGAGCACCAGGGTGGCTGAGGCCAAACAGGCCTTTCTGCTGGTCTTATCGTGTTCATCCTTGGATTTGGGCTTTTTGGCTGGAGGTTTGGAACCTCTCCTTGATCACAAGAACAGACTATCAGACCAAAGGTGGAACAGTGCAGCCTTTCAAAACCAAGGAGATGGAACCAACCTAAGACCTCTGCTCCGAGAGGAGACATGGACACTGGCCCCCTTGTTATCTGTAGTCACTAGAGCCTTTTTCCAAACAGCTGCATTCAGTCAAGAGGCTCTATCATGCCTGGCCTTTGGGTGAAGTGCTTGCAGACAGAGCAAGCAGAGACATTCAGAGGGACACAAGAGGCAGTGAGAGTGATCCTTGATTTATTTATTGTCATTCATAGTCCACCTGCCTCACTGGCACTCATGGTGGATTACAAGTATGACAGAACTACTGAGTCAATCAATAAACCAGTTTCGAATTTTGCTGTTCAACCTTGTGTTTTCTCCTCATTCTCACCACCATCACCAGTTCATGTCTTTCCTGGTTTTATTTTGTGAATTTAATGGTTTTTAAAAAAATATTAGTATGGCATTGGGTACACTTTCTAAATAGTGCCTTTCAGGCCATTTGAATTCACTTCATTAAGAAGTCTTCTGATTGTGAAAGAACAGAAGGAAAAAGAGACAACAATGAAAGCTGGAAGCTCCACCCTCCACAGCAGCAGGAGGACTGAGGAGACAGGTGCTCTTTTTTCCTCCTGTCACATGACTGTTTTGGCAGGAAAGCCAACTGGAGGGAAGTATGCCCTCTAGAGCTTTGGAAAGTTTTGGCCGCATCTACTGCAGCAGGCCTGTGCAGATCCCAGAGGTGGGACAGTGATCACAACAATAAAAGTTTCATTTCTTCTGCAAGTTAACGTAGCCCCCATGCAGGATGAAACCTTTTTGCAGGACATTATTTGTATATGGTGATACCGTCCGGCAAGAGATGTTTTCTAGAACAAGATGTTCCCAGTGATAACCGGGATTCAGGCCAGGTCAAGCACAATATTTAAAATGGAGTTCAGAAGCAAACTGGACATCAGTGTAGATTTAAGAAGCACTATATAATATATATATATATATATATATATATATATATATATATATATATATAATTTACATTATTGATAGTCCACCTTTCTTGATAGTCCACCTTTCTCACTTGGACTCAATGCAGACAACACAGAGTGAGTCAATACGTTCAAAATATGTGAGAATGCCAACTCAAAGCTCATGAAGAGATGAGCACCAGTATTTGCCTGCAGTTTCCAAGCCATCTTCAAGGGCACTCTCATACATTGTGCATTAATATTACCTGGATAGAAAGAGCTTGTAAGTTTATGTTTAAGAGTTCTAAAATTAATACTGATCTGGGCCTTTACTAAAAAAATCATTTAATCCAGAACTACTATAATGTAAAATAACATTAATATGTGCATACCTCAAATAACCGTAAGTCAGCAGGAACCCTGTCTCCCACAGACAGGCAGACAGTGTCCCCTGGGACCAAGTCTCTTGCAAGTGTATGTTCCACCCTTCCCTCTCGAACACTGCAGAGAGAAGAAATACATCTTGCAACTCAGAACTGAAAGCCTAGTAAAATAAAATCTTAGCTGCTCACATTGACTTGAAGAATTAAAACAATACTTCTAGATATATCAGCTTAGTAGCCAATGCATAGCATTATGGGATGCTGTCTTCAACTATGCCATGTAGATACAATTGGTTACAGTTGCTTCAATACAGTGAATCAAAGCACCTCGATTTGGAAGCCACTTGTCTGATTTTGTGTCGGATTTGAAAAAGCAATTCAGCTTCTGCACACGGAAAGGCAAAAATGACTAGCATGCCTGCCTTTATTAAGCTGTCTTCCTTTTTCCTGACAGATCTATGTGTACTCAAGTGTGTTTAAGAGCTAGGATTTTCAGACTTTTAGTGAGAATTTGCTATGTTGACTAGAAGTGCAAAACCTACTAGACAGAGGGGAATTAAAATTCTGTTAAGATAAAATTTACACTACCGTGATCTGCAAAACAATTTACATATTAATAGAGGCATGTCTGTCTTTGAAGATCTCTGAAGTGCTTATTTATATTTATAAGTTAGCTCTGTTTCCAAGCACCTGAGGCAATGTAACACATTAAAATGAAAATAAAATAAATGAATCCACACAGCAGCAGCACA
This sequence comes from Gekko gecko, assembly GCA_029375565.1. Lineage (NCBI taxonomy): Eukaryota > Metazoa > Chordata > Lepidosauria > Squamata > Gekkonidae > Gekko > Gekko gecko. The sequence goes on from JAPDNY010000011.1 coordinate 38,046,003, forward strand.
CTATAAATACTGCACTGAAATAACGAAGAAGCGATGAAATTCTTCAGTAGCTGTCCTTTCTAAGCAGACAACATGCTCTCCAGTCTGATTTTTAAAAGCATGGCTGCATCGACTATTCTTTCTCTTACTCAAGTGAATATATTCTTTGCAGTCAGGCTTTTTACTCAAAAGTTAGTTATGTTCAGCTATGGTATTTCAGAACCTAGCTGAAAAGTTCAAAGTACACTGTCACAAAAGGGTAACAGTCTCCCTCAAGCAATGTCGATAACCACTGCTCATATTAAAGTGAAATCAAGACTACATCTCCAGGCACACCACATAAACAAAGTTAATAACCCTCTGCAGCACTTAAAGCCAACATCTAGGATGATAATAATATCAATAAAGCTGCACCGTACCAGTGGCATTCTGGAGGTACGAGTTTACTCAGCTCTTCCAGAGATTTTTCTGATCTGTATTCCTGCAGGGGCATAACAAGGAAAAAACTGAAGCCGCTTTCCGAACTTGTCACAATCACAACCAGCTAATTTGTTGGGGAGGTTAGCAATAAACATTTCTCCTTAAAGGGAGATTCTGAAGGGCTGCCCCAAACAACTGTAACCTTAAGATGTTTTATCACTGCAAGTGCTTGAAAAAGGGCAGCAGCAACACATAGGAGAGCCAGTCACCGAGCAGGTTGTTCTCTGACACAGAGAGCTTCATTGCTAGCTGCACATTGCTAGCAATCTAGTGACAGGATCCAGCTGCAGCCCTCACTCCCAACGCCCTCTGATAAGGCTGAATTGCCTGCGTATTGTGAAACTGTGGTGAGAGTGCTGGACTGGAACCTGGGAAACCCAGGGTTGAATCCCCACTCTGCCACGGAAGCTTGCTGGGTGACCTTGCACCAGTCACCAGGGCAAGTTTTAGCAGTGAAATCAAAACCAGTATCTTAGCACAGGCCACCATCCCCAACAGCTAGTTCACTAGAAGCTATCAGTGGCTAAGACTTAGTTGCTAAGCCAATAAGTCACCTCCTCCTTCCCCAGAGTAGACAAGGTGGCTATGTAGCTCTTTTGTGATGCACAGACTGTGGAGCAATATCTGGGAAGCAACAGCAATCACAGCTCTCCATATAGACCGCTGTGTATGTGCAGTGTAAAGTAAGGGTGTGCAAAAAAAAAAATCGATATTTTCCAATATTCCTGAATCCTAATACTGGTATGGTATTCAGATTCAGGATTTTTTGGAAATTCTGATTTTTTTCCAGCTCTATTATACCCCATGGAGACCATTATAATGGGGAATCGAACCAAGAGTATTCAGGGGTCTGTTTTTTGAGGTAGAAGCACTGAATTTACAGCACAGCTGCTAGGACCTCTCCTCAACCCCCCCCCCCCAGTTTCAAAAAGACTGAATAAGGGGCTCCAATTTTGTGGGCCCCCAAAGAAGGTGCCCCCATCCACCATTGTTTTCAACAGTAGGGTAGTGTTTAAAAGGATTGTAGTACCTTTAAATGCCTTCTGCAAGGTGAACATTCACTCTGAAAGCATTTAAAAGACTCACAGTCCCTTTAAACCCCTTCTTCACACCCCTTCTTCAAGCTGAGAGTTCATCTGGAAGGCATTTAAAGGGACTGCAATCCCTTTAAACGCTCTTTAACTTCAGCTACCTAGTGGTCCCAAAAAATCCTGGATATTTTTGGGATTTGGGGGGCTTGGCTATTTCAGATAGTCAAAAAGATACTCAAAAATATATTTGGCTGAAAAAATAGCTGGAAAATACCAATAAAGTACTTTTTGATTTTTTTTTTGGCTCTGATATAGTCGAACGCACACCCCAGTGTAATGAAGACATACAGCCACCATATGGGGAAAGCCAGGTACACGCCAAATTTAAACATATCAATTTTTACTGTAGCTATCAAAACTGTAAACAGACCAACATAACTGCAAGGATATGCTTGCTCATAAACTGCCCCCCATCCCTTGACAGTCAGAGGGCCAGATCAAAAGACAGGCTGAAACTAGAAGAGCTATAAGAACTCTTACGTGAATTCTTGAAGGGCCATCTACATATTACACACAAATACATGTAACAAAAGTCATATAGCTTTTCTAGGGAAAGCTGTTCCAGAAGAAATGGTGCAAAAGAGGAAGCAGAGATGCGCTCACTTGACTTAATTCCAAATACTACCCACAACCAATTCTGCCTTCTTCCTGGGATTCTAAACACATTTAAGGAGACAAAAAAGTGCCAATGGGCATCTGTTACAAGCCTTTGCATGTAACTTGTAGTTTGGCCCTTAGTGAATCTTCTCAATGATTTGTGATCCAAATGCCCAACATTGCAGTTACAACCTTCTAAAGCTATTAAAGTCAACAGGTTTACAAGGGTGTAACTCTGCTTAGATATCCACTGTACATATCTGACAGAGCTCAGTCCAATACAGACAGGGCAGTAAGCTATGGTTTCATTTCAGATGCCAGGAGAATTGTATCACTTCCTTGAAATTTTTAAGAATCTCTCAAAAGGGCAAGTTATACATATTTAATGCAGCAGGTAAAGTATGCTCATCAGATTCTTGCAATATTTGAAAACTGCAGTTGGCATTTGTGCCCTAAACACAGAAGTTCCCTTCATTTTCCTTAGACGTCTGTAAAGGTTGTTGAGCATTAATTACTACAAAACTAGCTGCCTGAAGTGAATGTCTTGGTGCACAGCACCAAAGACTTTTAGCCAGGTTTTTACAAGTTAATTCTTTGCATATTACATTAATAGTATGAGAGCTCAAGTGAGAGTTTATCACCAAGGTTTAATTTCAGCAAGTTTAAAATAAAATCTGAAGACAGCAACATACTTAACCCATTTATGAGAGAAACCCACATGACATAAGACTTTCTCAATGAGTTTCCTGACAAACACAAACACAAAAGTTCATGCCACACAGAGACGGATCAGTTTAAGATGCCACAACAATTATTCTTCACACCAAGTCTGTTGTGATGCTAATTATGAGATCACAAACTTCATAATTGCTCAGCCAGATTTCTCAGGCTTACAGTATATACCACAGCCTCTGATATGTACAATAATGTTTCAGCTGTTATAAGAACAATAGTTAGACAAAAATTTCTACTGAAAAAAATAATGTGGATGAAATTAATAAGATGTTATTACCTGTACAAAGGCAACTGTAACAACAATAAGTATTGCCTGTAAGAAAGAGGGGAGAAAGTGTTAAAGCAAGATAGCTGCTTTATTAACATCCATGTGAAATATCCAGACTGCATTCAACTTTAATTTTAATTTCATTTGGAAAGAGATTATCATCTATATGGATGTGACATCATGTGTTGCCAGATGTCATTCTGGCCATCACCCTACCCAGAAAGTTCCTGGGGATGCTAACCAGCAGCCTGGCACCCCTATTTGACACACTATCCATAGATTTTTAAATGTTCCACTATACCCAAGTCCATCCCAAACCCTCATTTTATCAGCTGACATCTCTGTCATTGATTCCCCATATTCTAGAGATATATTTACTTCCTGCTGTTCATTTCAAGGATACATCAATTAAGCTTTGATAGATGTACATATTCTGTTTTCAGATTCAAAGGCATGTTTCAGATTTTATTCTAATGCCAAAACTAAGGTGACAAGCCTAGTTATAGCCAGTATAATTTCTAGCACCATTTGGACAGGAAGGCAAGAGACTTCTTGAAGAAAATCCACTGACATCAACCCTTCATTCGTACTGACAATTTTTATACCATGCTCAAGAGCACATTTGACATTTAGAAACAGAGCCTCCGCTGAGAGATCAACAGTACGCACTGTGGTTCAGTTATGCAATTCAGGCATAACTTTTAGGTTTAAAAAGATTAACTGTGTGAAGGTATTTTAATAATCTGGGATTAAACCAAATAGGAAAAGGGCTTGTTACAAATGTCACTTCAGACTTTCAGCACAAAAGACAGCGCATAATCAGCTCATCTGACATTCAAAGACTTCTAAGTCTGCAGTTCTTTGAACTTGTTATCTTTTATCCATTCTTAGAGTTATGCCCCACAGGTGCCTCCCAGTAGCAGCGGTTTCTGCAATCTCAGTTTAGTCAATATCCTGACAGCAGAGGAAAATTCAAAAGTGAAAAAGCCTCCTCCCATTCACAAAGCAGTGCCCCATTAGAAGTCAGACACAGATCCTCCCACACATGGGCTGAACTCATAAACAGGGTTCTCGCCTTCTCTCAAATAGTAGCTGTCTTCTCCCAAGCAAAAAAAGAAAGGGAGAGAGGCAAAAAGAAAGGGAGGGGGGTTGCTTACAGTCCTCAACCTTAACTGGAAACCTTATGCTCTTGAACATACTCAGCCTTCTCTGCTATTAACTACCCCCTTCCCTTTCTCAACAACATCTCTTCATCTTTGAGGGAGGGGTAGGTCTGGTTCTCTCTTTTTTTCCCTGCTGTCAGGGAAAAAATTCTCACAAAGACTCGATTGTTCTAAAACTTCTTGAAGAAAGAAATAGTAAAATAATAATAGTGGATACCACAATGAGTCAGAGAAAGCTTGCAGGTCACTAATACTGATCAAGTAAGTGTATTTTATTCCCATGGGTGGTTTTCTTTAAAGGCTATTCAATCTGCAATTATTAAGGTCCTTTAATTTAAAAGGAAACCTGTAATTGAACAGTGTTTTGGCCTTACAGATATCCAGGAAAAGGAAGAAGGTAAAAAAAGAGCTCTGCATTGTCTTTAACCTCCTGCCTGGCATGCAGCCCACTGAAAGCCAATGATAATTTCCAGAGTATAAATATAGCACCTTCTCAACTTGTTTTAAGTGGGCAGTACCAAATACTGAGTAGGTGTGTATATTCGGCTAAACTGAGCTGACAAATACCCGGAAAATACTGTGCTAGTTTTTTCCAGATATTTTTTCAGCCAGTTAGCAAGTGGGCCATTTACGTGGCTATATGAAAATAGCCAATCCCAAAAATCCCAAAAATATTCAGGATTTTTCGGGTCACCTGGATAGCTGCAGTTGAAGGTTATTTAAAGGGACTACAAGCCCTTTAAATGCCTTCCAAATATTCCTGGGGCTTGCTTCTCCAGCAGCCTAGTTTAAAATCAGACTGCAGGAGTGAGCATAGCACAGCAGCTCTTGGGGCTTGTTTCTCCTGCAGTTTGGTTTAAACGGGACTGCAGGAGAAAGCAAGCTCAGAATCTTCTGTGCTGCATGGAGCACATTGCTCCAGGCAGCCACCTAAAGAAAAGATCTATGAGGGAGCCACCTAAAGAAAAGATCTGTGAGAATGCATTATTGAATAATGACTGTCATCGTTAAATAATGATTCCTAGCACTTTATTATGGTTTTAGTAGGTTTTAGGATCATTTTAACTGTAATTTGTGTGTCTTTTTATGTAAGCCGACCTGAGCTGGCCTTGGCCAGAAGGGCAGGCTATAAATTTGATAGATAAATAAATAAATAAATAAATAAATAATAGCTAAATAAAAAGTACCTTTAAACACCTTCTCCAATCTGCATGCAAACTGCTGCCTGGAAAAAGGGTCCAAGGAGCCAAAAAATCCAGCAATCCCAATTATTTCCCAAATCCCAATACCATACCGATATTGGGGTTCAGGAATATCGGGAAATACCAGTATTTTTCAGGTTCAATATACCCAAACCCAAAATTGCCATTTTTTTTTGGTGCACACCCCTAATTTACTGAGTACTACCATGACAAATAGGAATTAATTATTGGAGAATATCTCTTTCATGGCTAACTCTACAGATTCAGATTCTAAGTTATCTCATTTTTTGGACGAGTGGATGTCTCATATTTCTTATTTGGAGGGAATAAATGTCAAAAAGGTGGGGAAATCCCCTTCAAATACAGGCTCATTTTTGCATGATCGTTAACTGTGTATCTCCTGGAATAGTGTATTGTATTTTATTTGTTTGTTTTAATGAGCAAAAAATAAATTTATTACCAAAAAGGGGAGGGGTTAGGAATTAATTCTGATGCCTACATTCCTTACCAGGAACAAACTCTTGACCTGGATCCATTCTGTCCTAAGCCTATCAGTAAGCAGATGAACTGGGCTACAGAGACAGTTTTGCAGTAAACAACTCCTTCTAACCCCTAGAAACAGGAAACAGCCCATGTCATGTGTAAAAAGGGCCTCCCGGCAAGATGTATCCCACACAGAAATAAAAAAAATTACATCAATTACACCAAAATTACAACAAGTCCTGTCAGGTTCCCAAGTATGGATAGGAATGAGCAGGTAGGAATCCGAGCCAACTAAAATATAGGGGAGCACAAGCCCTTTCTTCAGGAAAAAGGTCACTGTTAGGGATATTTAACAGATTACAGATCCTGTAATCCACCTTAAAGGCCAAATGTGACAGAAATGCTGGACAAAAATAGTTAAATACATAAGGGGGGGCTTATAAGTACTAGCCACCTGGGCCTTTAAGTGGTAAAGACAGATGTGTTAGGGACAGCAAGTGGCTCAAAGGATCCTGTCCATCTTCAGGCAAACAAAGATCGGGGGAACTCCTCTGTCTTACACAATCACCTTCTTCTAGAACAGGGGTCCTCAAACTTTTTAAACAGGGGGCCAGTTCACTGTCCCTCAGACCGTTGGAGGGCCGCCGCGTTCGCCCCCTCCCCCCACCAGCCTGCTCGCCCTGCCGCCGCGTTCGCCCCTCCCCCCACGACCAGCCTGCTCGCCCCGCCGCCGCGTTCGCCCCCTCCCCCCACCAGCCTGCTCACCCTGCCGCCGCGTTCGCCCCTCCCCCCACGACCAGCCTGCTCGCCCCGCCGCCGCGTTCGCCCCCTCCCTCCCACCAGCCTGCTCGCCCCGCCGCCGCGTTCGCCCCTCCCCCCACCAGCCTGCTCGCCCCGCTGCCGCGTTGGCTCCCCCCCACCAGCCTGCTCGCCCCGCCGCCGCGTCCGCCCCCTCCCCCCACCAGCCTGCTCGCCCCGCCGCCGCGTGTCCGCCCCTCCCCCACGACCAGTCTGCTCGCCCCTTCCTCCTCCTCAGCTCCTGGGTGCTCTTGCCACCCAGGGCTGCTGGAGGAAGAAAGAGGCTGCGGGGGGGCGGCTTTGAGGGGGCGGGGGCGGCAATTTGCCGCCCCAGTGAGCGAGCTGGCAGTGCCTCTCCCAATGGGGCTACTCGGGAGGAGGAGCCCGGCAGGCGGGCGGGGGTGCTGCTGCTGCGCTCCCCGAGGAGGAGGCGGCTCCAGGCGGGGGGGGCGGCATAAACACTCGGCGGGCCGCATGTGGCCCGCGGGCCGTAGTTTGAGGACCCCTGTTCTAGAACCACAACTGAGTACAGCATTTAAGACTTGCCTGCTACTTATTCACAAAGAGAAATGCCACAATCTTACAAATTTATTTAAGCAGAAAAACAGCCTTACCACAGTGATACTGACGGCATCATCAAACTGATGCATGATAACGCTGATGACTGCAGATGCCAGGAGAAGCATGATAAGGGGATTTTTAAACTGCAAAGCAAAAAATATTTTTGAGAAACATTCAGAACAACACTTAAGTATAACACAATTACTTCCTTCAATACTTTAAAAGTCAGAAGTTTAAATGACACAGCTACAGACTATAACTCTATCCAATTTAAGACACTGGAGTTTCAGATTAATACCCCCTTTATCAGTGATGACAAACAAACTGACACTGTGGACCAGGACCTGGCTAGTCACTACAAGAGTCACCATCTACTTGATCTAGAGGTAAGCCTTTGCCTCCTAATGTTATGGTGGGTAAGCATTTGATCTCTAGCTTAATACTACAATCAAAAGAACACACATATCTACCTTCCATATCTATTTGTCTTTTTGGCAGCCTATGGTATCGATAAAATTCCCCTCCAACACCGCATTTCAAATGAACCAACATTCTTCCTGTCAGCTGTCTTCATTGTCCAACTTTTATACCCATACATAGTAATCAGGAATACTACAGCAGGAATCATCTTGACCTCCAGCGACACTGCTTTACACTTAAGGATTTTCTGTAGCTCCTTCATGGATGCCCTTTCCAGTCCAAATCTCCTTCTGACTTCTTGGTTGCAACCTCCCTTTTGGTTGATGATGGAGCCAAGGAATAGAAAATCTTAAACAATTTCAATTTCCTTATCACCAGCCTTAAAGCTGTGTTATTCCCCCATTACATATTACTTTTGTCTTCTTGATATATAGCTGTAATCCTGCTTTGGTACTTTCTGCTTTAACCTTCATCAGGAGTCAGTTCGAATCTTCATTGTTTTCTGCCAGTAATATGGTGTTATCTGCATCTCTCATACTGTTAATGTCCCTTCACCAATTTTCACTCCACCTTCATCTAAATCCAATCCAGCTTTCTGTATGATAAATTCTGTATATATATTGAACAGACAGAAAGACAAAGCACATCCTTGTCTGAACCTTTGCCAATTAGAAACTATTCTGTTTCTCCATATTCTGTCCTAACAGTAGCCTCTCGTATATGGTACAGGTGGCACACCAAAAAAATCCAATATTGCGGCACACCCATTTCTCCACACAGTATGATCCAGTAAGTAACATACTGCAGTGTGATCTCTAGCATCTCTTCCTTTTCTAAATCCACCTTGAACATCTAGCATTTCTTAGTCCATATAAGGTAACAATCTTTGTTGTAAGATTTTGAGCATCACTTACTTGTGTAGAAATTAATGCAGTGATCCAATAGTTGCCTCAGTCTTTGACATCTCTTTTTTTCAGAACTGGCAGTTCTTTAAATTTCCCCTTGATTTCTTGGGTCTTGTGGAACCAATTTCTCATTCTTTCTTTTTTGTTGTCCTCTTCTATTTCTTTACACTGGTAATAATTCTCTTTGTCTCTACCTGCCAGTCCCTGGAATGCTTTTACTTTGGCTTTTCACCTATCTTTAGCATTTTTTTGCAGTCATTCAGCCAGTGAGGCTTTACATTTCTTTTTGCTACAGGCATAGTTTTTATGCATTCTTCCTTGATAATACCTATAGTTTCAACCCTCAGTTCTTCTGGTTCTCATACAAATCTGTTAAAATCTGTTCTTTACATGGTCTTTAAACTCTTCAGCAATGCTGTTTAGATTATATTTTGGCCCCAAGAATGTTGTGGTGTTTTTCTTCAGCAGCAGTGGCAGCACTCTGGGAATCACAATGGATCTCCCAGCTACAGAGATCAATTCACCTTAGGGTTGCCAGCTCCAGGTTGGGAATTTCCTGGAGATTTGGGGGTGGAGCCTTAGGACAGTGAGACTTGGGGAGGCAAGTAGGGTATGATGCCATAGACTCAACCCTCCAAAACAGCCATTTTATCCAGGGGAACTGATTTCTGTCTCCTGGACAACAGCTGTAATTCTGGGTGATCTCCAGTCCTCACCCAGAGGTTGGCAATGGTGGTTCTCATGGAGGAAATGGCTGGAGGGTGGAGTCTATGGCATTACACCAGTCCAAAGTTCCTCCCCTCCTTAAATCCCACCCTCTCCAGGCTTCACCCCTCAAATGTCCAGGGATTTCCCAACCTGGAGTTGGCAACCCTATTTCCTTCCCAACCAACAGCCAACCTACCTTTATCTGCCTCTCTGTCTCCTGTTTTCCATCTTTACCCCCAGCCTCTACCTAGGAAAATTATAGTCTTTCTCCACAGTGAGGGCCAAAGCAGCTTTCATTATTCCCTCCTCCTTTTTCTGCACAACAACCCTGTGAGGTTGGTTAGGCTGAAATATGTGACTGGTCCAAAATCACACAGTCACCTTCCACTGCAAGATGGGGATCTGAACCTGGGCCTTGCAGATCCTACTTTGAAGCTCTAACTGCTGCACCTCACTGGCTTTCATAGGGTGGCTGCTGATGAATGGTAGCAAGCAGCCGAGGCTAGGTGAGTCATGCAAATCAGGGGGACCTGGCAAGCCTAGAATGCTGCCAGGCCTAGAGTGGCCAACCTGCAAATGTGCCCTGGAGACCCCCCAGAATTACAACTGGACTCTAGACAGCAGAGGTCTGTCTCCCTGCAGAAAATGGCTGCTTTGGAGGGTGGAAACTGTGGCATTATACCCAGCTGAGGCCTCTCCCTTCCCAAACCCAGCCCTCCTCCTTAGAGTCCACCACAAAATCTCTAGAAATCCCCCAGCCTGGCCCTGGCAACTTTTGTGAGGCCTGGCCCCAAGTCTCCCTCCCTCCCTCCCTCCAAGGCTGAAAGAGGCCTGGAAAGGGCCCTTCCCCCACCCCTTCCATCGACAGAGCCAGTTAGAAGCCTCTCCCTCCCCCTCCCCCCCAACGTTCTAATCTCTCACCATTGCTGCCTGGAGTTAGGTCCCTGCAGAGGCCATTTCAAAAGGCTTTTTGGGGAATTCAAGAGTTCCTGAAGGGATTTCTTCACTTCTGGGATTTTTCTACAAACCCAGGAAGTCTACTGACTATGCAGGAAAAGCTGTTGGGGGAGAGTGAGGCCCCTGTTGGAGGGAATAGGTATCCGCACTTTTTGGCTATTAGAATAAGGATGCTCATCTAGTCTCTTTAAGTAGATTACTATTCCCTGCAGTGAGGTTAACACACACACACCCCAGCTTTTTCCATTACACAGGAAAGGGATAGCACACTACTGACCATACATATTAAGACTGTCCCAATATGACTGAAGACCCTACAAGAAAGACCAGAGACACCTACCTGAGAAATGTATTTTTTCCACAGTGGCTCATCCTCACTGATATCAAACTCATTCCATCCATGGAAAGCCCGTCTATGACAAACTTCACAATTTCTCAAGCCATTCTGAAGATCAGCCTATGGGAATATGCAGGTGTATATAAATATGTATATATACATGTGTGTATATACATACACAAACTCTATACATGCAAAGTTAAGATTTTGTTTTACTCTAATCAGAATTCTAAAAAAAACTACAGAAGTTCTGCTTATATGCTATTCCTTGAGGGGGAAAAACTATTAAGTCCAATTTGGTTTCACAGACATAAATTTCAGGAATCTGAATGACTCAGCTATTAACCATCAGGGCAAAACCTGAAAACAGTAGCTGAATTCAGATGTCATGCCAGATAGATTAGAGATTGTGTCAGTGATAAGCACTAATACAGCATGTTTGCAGATTCTACTTACTCTTCCCACTTCGCCCCACATACAGAGTTCAATTCAAACTCCAGTTTGACAAAGTGTCATTTTCCTGTGACTTCCAAATGCAGTAGCACAGCATCTTAGTTTAATCCAAGCTTACATTCCTGGCTTGTGAAGAGTAAAACTCCAAGTTGCCAAGCACCTACATCGGAATATCCTGGCAAACTGGAGATGGAGGACTGTAATCGTGCTCCACGCACATAGGGAGGAACAAGGGAGTGTGTGAGTACTATAAACAAGCAGCGTTCATGTCTTTCACAGGTAAATCTATTCAATTTCAGTTTCTCTAACATCTGTATACATCCAGCATTTCTCTAGTTCTGATATATAATGCACAATTGATTCAGCTGAAGTATTTATTCTACTGGATTATGTCTTCATGATATGTCATATTTTATAATGTTACCTATAAGGGTCATAATATAAAGCTTGCCAAGAAAGCAACATAATATATAGCTTGATCAATTGATTTTTCCTGTTATTGCTGCATGCAGGAACAATGGGAACTCTTTAATCATTAATGGTTGGTTTTATAATATGCATTTGCCAGTGTACACATTGTCAGCTTTGACAAGGGCATTTTCAGAGATGGGGCTATTGTTTTGGAATGATCTACTTCAAAAGTACAGAGGACATCATCTCTAGCTAGTTTGTTTGTGCAAAGCATGCAAAGGTTGTGTTTTGTCGTTTTTTTCAAAAGTACAAATGAAGAGGCTAACAGTAGAGAGCCTGAAGATGACTGTAGGATATTGGGCTGTTTTGATATTGTGAGCATGACTGTTACTACTTTTGCTTATTGCAGGGAGGAGGAGGAGGAGGAGGAGGAGAAGGAGATTAGATTTATACCCCGTTCTTCACTCGGAGTCTCAGAGTGGCTTACAAACCCCTTCCCCTTCCCAAAACAGACACCCTGTGAGGTAGGTGGGGCTGAGAGAGCTCTTTTCAGAACTGTCCTTAAGAGAACAGCTCTGACAGAACTATGGTTTGGCCAAGGTCATCCAGCAGCTGCAAGTGGAGGAGTGGGGAATCAAACCTGGTTCTCCCAGATTAAAGTCCACGCACTTAACCAGTACACCAAACTGGCTCTTGAGTTGCTTTTGTAAGCTGTCTTGAGTCCTCAGAGAAAGATGGGTGTATCAACACCTTTTTCAAAGAAAATGTTAATTTTCCTATCAAGTTCTACCATTAAGAACTCTTCTCCCGAACAAAAGCTAGAATTCAGGACATTAGAACTGTGGGTCATCTAACAATCAATATTAAGCAATTCTGATTAGAAAACCATAGCTAGATCTTTTTGTCAAACAGGCCATTTTCATAAAACCTTAAACTGCACTTATGATATTTATATTATTTATTTTATTTGTTTAGAGTATTTTATGCCACCTCTTCAGAGTCCTTCTTGAGGCAGCTTACAATTAAAATCCAGAATATGACACAAACCATTAAAAAAAATCAGAAGCAGCATTAAAAACTATGCATGAAACAGAGACGGCCATTATAAATCTGGTAAGTTAAACCATGAATTAAAAGCCCGAGTAAAAAGATTATATTCTTTTATGTGCTAAGTAGGTACAAGGAGGGCCTGAAGGGGGAGGGTGTTCCAAAGGCGATGTGCCACCACAGAAAATGCTTATTATTAATGGTGCCCGAACTCTAAAACAACATTAAATCAAGATGCAGAATAATTTCAGTTTACAAATTAAATATTTGATGGACCTCATGTGCTACTGAAAGAAAAAAGCAGTATTTAGTAAGGGCTGTAAAAAGTAAAGATCCACTGGAATGAATGTAGCAAATACTAAAGTAAGCAAGTAAATGTTTTATTTGAACATTTATTGTCATTAAATACCTGAAGAATGCTTGCAACTTCATTGACTGGTAATTCACTTGCTTTTTTGGAAGTCAGAACAGGAATCATTGTTTCACTTTCATCATTAGGCAGTTGTTGAAAACGTGTAACCTAAAAATCAAAGAGCTGTACGTATCACCAGCAGACTACAAAAGATTAAACTTATGTTCTAGTTAAGCATTCCTACAACAAGAAAAGCAGCAGCATCCCAATTAGCAGATCCTAATGATTATTATGTACCCATAATCTTTTTGCTCATTATCTTTAATGGCTAAAGAAGGAAGCGCATTCAGCTCACTGTTTCCCTCACACACCCCTGCCTCGTCCTGCTTTTCACACAGATATGAGACACACTTAAACCTGTACAAGAAAACCACAGCTATATACAAACACCAAAACACTTCCTTAAAGTTAAGCAACGGGAGAGGTGATTGCCGGCATTCAACTACACTGCAAACTGGTACATCTGTGAGAATCCTGTTCACTGACACTGTTGTAAAGTGAACAAAAATTCTCACAGATGCAGCGTGCAATGAGAGCCAAACAAAACAGCCTGTTTCTGCCCCTGAAAAGGCATGCAAGGGGGAAGAGCTCCTGAGGGCATTGCACCACATGCCCAATTCAGATTAGGGCCTCACAGAAAATCTGAAGAACTACAACTGCTGCTAAAATGGTGAGCAGCAAAGACAAAAACTGTCTGGACCCTACAGTATTTTATCACATGCCTAATTACCATGCAAGCATTTGCTGAAAAATAGAGTCCTCGGGAAAGCAGAGAGACCTGATGGCTGACTAAGATACCAAGTCTGCAAATGATTTATGGGGCTGTGGAAGTTATGAGGGAATCTCTTCCCAAAAATGTTTGCATATAGTAAGCATGAGATTTGGTTAAATATAGTATTCTTGAAAGCATGGGTCCTTCTTTAAAATTCCCATTTTCTCCAAATAAGTATGTCTTAACAAAAAGCATCTCAGGCATATTTTAAAGAGAATTTCAGTCTCTATGCTCAAGTCTTCAATAGCTAATGGGGAAATAAACATTTTTTTCCAGTATAGGCTGCTTGCCTCATTAGATACGTATTAATCTTCCAAGCAGGCTGCTATGTGGATGCAGTTGTTATGCAGAACAAGCTTTCCCCAAAGAGGCTCATTAAGACATTGACCAACTGAGAAATAAGCTTCAACTAATTTCTAAGAAGGTGTGCCCTTAGCCTAGCATCAACTTTAGTCCCTCTTAAGGTGCTTAAGGAGCTGCAGTGGCTCAAGTGGTTAAGACACTGAACTGCAGGCTGTGGAAGGTCAGTAGTTCAGCAGTTCGAGACCTGAGTGCCACATGATGGAGTAAGCTCCCGTCTCTAGTTCCAGCTCCTGCCAACCTAGCAGTTCACAAGCAAGAAATTGCAAGTAGATAAATAGGTACCACTTCGGTGGGAAGGTAACAGCATTCCCGTGCGCCTTGGTGTTTAGTCATGCCGGCTACATGACCACGGAAACATCTTCGGACAGCACTGGCTCTTCGGCTTTCGAGCAAGGGAACCTTTACCTTTACCTTTAAGGTGCTTTAGTGTTTACCAGTAAGGTTCAAAGAACCCTCTACAAAGTCTGCCCCAATATCTGTCACAACAGCAAGCACAATAGTAGAATTCTTTAAAGTCTGGAGCAAAAAGCCAGCAACCACACTTCTGAGCCTTTTGCTCACCAAGATGTTATGCTTCAACTACCAAGTTTCCATAGTTTCACAGGGCAGCCATGCTGGTCTCTGTGCTCAGGTAAAAAAACAGCTAGTAGGAAAAATGAGTATTTTTTTCCTTTATATGCAACCCGTCTCATGAGAAACTTATTAATCTTAGATACATATTAATCTTTCAAGGAGGATGCTTCCAGGTATGATGCTATGTGGATGCAGCTGTTATGCAGCACAAGCTTTCCCCAAAGTTCTCCATACTTATCTATGGGTGTGTTCAGACGCTCCGTTTCAGCTGCTTTCAGCACGCCTCAGAAACGGCTTTTACGTGCGCGTTCACACGCCCAACATCTGCGCACCGTCCCCAGTCGTCGCTTTCTGGAGCAAACCCCTTTTAAACTGGAGTATTTTGACACCACTTACCAAGTAGTGTTTTCCTGATTCTCCGTTTCAAGCTGCACTTTCCTGACGTCTGATCACTCCATCGAGCCACTTCCGGGTGCTTCAACCCCCCTCCCCTCTGGGAAGCTGCCCCCGGCTTCCGCTTTTCGTCCGCCATTTTTTTTTTTTGCCTTAGCGGTGTGCGCTTAAGCGGAGCTCCACGCCTAAGTTAAGTAAAGAAAAGCTTAAATGGTGCCTAGTTTAGGCATTTAGACGAGTCTGGGATCTCGGGGAGGCCAGTTTCGGGGTGAAAATTTAAACAGAAGTCTTCATTTAAACTGTAAAGGTACAGGTTGAAATCGCTGTTCTGCGCACGCGCCAAACTTTTAGTTCAGGAGAGGGCTGCCTATGCGCATGCTCAAATGAGGGGGGGGGAAACCACCTGCACAAGGACGGCAGGGAGCCCGGAACGAAGAGGTTAGTGTGATCGCGATTCTCCAGGTTAAAAAAAAAATGCATCGGGCTGGAGCAGTTTAAACCGCTCCAGCACGCTGTCTGAATGCACCCTATGTGGTTCTCTCAGTTGTGGACTTTAGCAACAGTGGCGGAGTAGATACTTCAAATACAAATCTCTATTCAGAAGGATTTCCTATTGAAGAATTTTATCAAGCATACTATCTGATGAAACAGGATCCAAAAAATGCATGCGCAATGTTGCACATGTACAACAGAGCTTTCTACTTATTATCCACATTAAAAGAGATTTTTAATTTTCTGTAAGTTTGGAAGAAATTTTAAGAAGTAGTGTGATGGTAATGTACAATCCCTCATCTCAGACAGTGGTGGTTCTCCACATCCAGAGTGTAATTTAAGATCACAAACAAAACCTTCTGTCCCATCTTCCTTCCGCCAGGGAACCCAAGGCAACATTCACAGAGTCCCCAAGGAGGCCTTCTATCCTGGTGTAGACCAGGCCCATACCTGGCAAAGCCATTTTATCATGTTCCCTCCAAACATATACCAGGTGTACTCAGTTTATAATACCATGACATTTATATAGCTATTTCAACTGTTCAGAGTATTTCACACACACTAGTGGTGAACAGATCCAGAGATCACGACAGGGGAAAGATCTGGACCCAACGTGAAACTCCCTGATTTCAGCTCAGCCTCTTAGCTGCAGTGGTACAACAACTACCACTAAATTTAAATTTCTCTTGCCAGGTATGGAAACTGACAACCCTCTTGTAACTTTGCTTTAAGACGGAATTCTTCCACACAGGATACATGAAACAATACTTAGTGAAAATCTCATTTCTATGCAATTTTTAAAAGTACATAAAAACCCTCAGGAATTGAACCTGGAATCAGTGGGGGGCAGGTGTTTTGGTGAGATCCTGGGATACTCAAGAAACAACCCACAAATCCATGAGGGTAGCCAGACATACACATAAAACAAGAGCATTCTACAATACTTTATTATGTCTTTTTTTATACTGCCTTCCCATCTCTTTGTTTCCAAGGCATTTTGCATAATAGGTTCTATGCACAATGCGTATCACAAAATTATTCTGGAATGACAAAGCCATATAACCATATAATCATCAAGTGAATGAAAGCAACTGCAAAAAGTTTAAGAGGATCACTGCCAATGGAAAGACTGAAGAAATAAAGAGATCTCAACCATTTTCCTGGAAGGTGGAAAGGGATGGTCCTGGTGGATCTCCCAAGGAAGATAATTCCTTTAGATATTTACTGTGTAGTTGGATTAACCTCCAAACTTAAGATATACAGAGTAAAGCCTAAATTGAAGAAACAGAACCCCAAAGTAGAAGCTGCAATTCCAAGTGAGAAAAATAATGTATCCTACTGAACAGGGCTACAGAGTAGTTAAAGAGCTTGCTTGGGAACACTAATCAAATTATATATTTATTTTTTTAATGATATTCAAAATGATACTGAATTGGATAACCAAAGTGAGCGTACTGACTTTTGACAAATCTTTACCTTTTAACACAACCTAATACTTATAAAGCTAAATTATCACTGAAATCCTTGGAGCAAAGTACAATATTTAAAAATTATGCAAAACAAGCAGGGGATCTACAAGGACACAAGGGGGCACTTCATTTTCCCCTGTATTCCCCTACCACACTATTTCTTCTTTCCCTCCTCCGGGCAATTCCCTTTCTCACCTTTCCTGCTTCTTTCTCTCTAGTGGTCATATAATGGGACAGTTCTCTTAATACAGAAAAGGTACAGCTTGGTTTTGTCTTTGTGTGGTTTCTAATTTTTGCAACTAAATTAAGTTAGACTTCAAATGAATCTGTAACAATGTTGCAGTGCAACTGCCAAACCTCAGTATCATCTGTAAAGGATACTTCCCAATTCAGTTCTGATTTCCATTCAAGGCTGTTTGTGTAACAAGAGACTCTTTCAGCTATTTCTGTGAAGTCCAAATGAGTCTTATGATACAGGTACCATCCATGCACACTTTGGGCACTTAAGCCTAAGTATGCAAATGAATGAACAAAAAAAAATCCCCTTTGAACCATGTTTGCGCTAGCGTGTATTTAACAGAGACAGAAGAATTAAACTAATATGAGGCTAAAATGATTAGATAATAAAACTTCCTGGATACTTTCACATTGCCACTTAAGATCCAGCTATCTGCAGATCTACACTCACCAAACAGACTGTTAACTATTTGCTTTAACAAGCTGAGGGGGAAAAATTAGACAAGACAGATGTATTCTAAAACAAGTGACAGAGCTGCATTCTTGTCCAGCCACTTCACTGTCAATACAGAAAATGTTCATGACAACCAGTTCAGTTTGATCTTAAAATAGGCTGGTTGCAAGAAGCAAAACTTTGTTGGAGGTTCTTCAGCGAAGGGCTAAAGTAAAAAAAAAAAAGTAAGAAAGATAAGGTGCATTGACAAAGCTGTTACAGACCCAGAAAACCAGCTTGTTTGTAGAATATGCTACATGAATTGTTCCTTAAAATTTTGTCCCTTCATATGCAATGCCTTTGGTATGAGATCTCCTGAAGTCAAACTATGCAATAGTTCTATCAAATCTAAATAGCAAAAGATTGTCCTTGTTTTGTGGCTTAATGGCCTAATTCCAAAGAAACTGCCAATTTGTTACTTATAGGGCACTGATGGTACAAAATAATTAATAAGTGGACACAAGCCATAAGATTTTGTGAGTTAACTCCTGTTTATTTTGACTCATTGCTGTCTGAAATTAGTACACAAGGCCCAACACATGGGACAACTATTTGATAAACAGAAAAGAGCTAACATTAGAAACAGATAACTAACTTTCATTTAAGTTCCAGATAGTCAGCCGTGTTGGTCTGAAGCAGTAAAACAAATTTAGAATCCAGTGGCACCTTTAAGACCAACAAAGGTTTAGTCAAGGTATGAGCTTTTGTGTGCATACATACTTTTTCAAATACACTGGAATGGAAGTTTGAGTTCAAACTTATAGACAGGCTGAACAGCAAATTTACATGTAACATGATGATGATGTTTTGAATTATGCAAAAACAAGCTAAGGTTATAAGGTCAACAGTTGTTTTGATTTAATTAAAGGGGAAAGGACACCAAAGCAATAAATATGTCAAAATAGGGGATACGTTTGTAAAAGCATCTTTTCTAATTGTGGAAAGTAAATTGAGACTTCTCATTTAAGTGTTATTTTACAGACTCAGTGTCATTTTTACACTGGCGCTTTAACTGTAAGCTTCTATGTAGGATGATTACTCAATATTGTTCATAAATAATAAGAGTCAAGTGAAGTCAGGGATGCCTCCTTGGAGAACAGTTACCTGCCTTTCAATCACTCTCTAAGCAACTGCCTGAATTACACAGAAAAGTTCAGCTTCCAGAGGAAAAGCCTAGCCTTGGCCTCAAAAGCCCTTTGCACCAAGCTTATCTTTTGTTACCTCCCCTTTACTGATATTCAGCATAACAGTATGGAAGGATGCCGAACAGAGGTGTTGATTAAAAACAGCCTCAGACTGTGAAAAGTGTGTTCTGCGACTCATTTAATGAGTTATGATATCCATTGTGGTATACCACAGTATCTAAACAAAGCTCTCCAAAACACATCTTAATGATGAGGTTAAGTACCACCTTATGAGACAGGCTTATTATGTGAAAACTGTACAAGACTCATGCCAACATTATTACAGGAACAGATTCTGGCCCAAAGCAGTGCTGTAGGACACCTAATTCCTTACATATGTGTGTCTTATTCATGTCACATTAAATGAGAGATCTGCAGAAAACGGCACAATGTAAAATGGGTGGCCATAATTTCTCAGCTGTACGATCTTTTACATCAAATGGGTATCAAAAAGGAAAAGAAGAATTCTTCTAAAAGAGTACAGGACAAACACCTGCATGTCTACTCAAGCCTACCAAATTCAGTGGGCCTTCCTCTCAAGTAAATATGTACAGGATGCTACAACCTTAGAAATGTAAAATACAGCCATGGAACTCTCATTTGCAACAGCATCACAATAGTAAAACTGGATCCCATTTAGCATTTTTGAAACCTCCCAATAATAAAAGCAATCAATAAAGTATCCGCCCACTGATGAATGTGAGGAAAGCATTTTTCCATGTATAAATTATTCCCATGTGAACACTTCCAATCATCACAGAAATCAGAACACTGCAAAAATCAGGACTCACCATAAATTTTCAGCTAAAGAAAGATTCTGTTAAGGAGCAATAGAATCCAAAGATTTAAGCAGAGGTCTTACACTGACTAGTAATCTAGTCTTCTCAGAGAAACCAGCATATTTACAAAATTCCTTAGAACTGGAACCTTTTTTACACATTAGATTTTAATCCAGAAAATGTTAATCAATACCCAGGTAAGTCACCTGTTTTTCCAGTGCCAGCTTGCACACAAAAAAGTACTGTAACTTTAACATAAATATTATCTTCATTAATAGGAGAAATAAATAAACCAGCACCACTTATCTACTCTGAGAACGTACAATGTCTTGGTTTTTTAAAACATTTATATAGTGAGTCTGCACACTGCCACTGCAGAAACATAACACTGATTTACAGAAAGCACAACACGTAAATAAGAATAGGTGAAACTGCACAGCACAGACCCACTGGCTTGAAAAAAACACTCTATCCAGCACTACACAAAGAGCCTCTGAAGCAAGCGTATGCCTTGAGAAGACAGCCTGATCAAAGAAATGCAGAATGCTTTTAAAATGCTTTTCTCAACCCCGCCCCCCCATGCCTAAACCTCTAATGCAACTACTTGCAAGATATTTACCTTCATTTTCCATCGAAACCACACTTGGGTTGTTAGCTACAAAGACTTTAATGACAGCAACAGCAGCCCTGGGGCTTGGACTGAGAAGGAAAGTGTGAAGGGATCCCTATATTCCAGACAGTCGCTTTGCTCCCACCGCCCGCACATACAGCAACATCCGCGAGGGGAAAGACCGGGAAACACTAGCAAGAAAAAAAGAGGGGGGGAGAAAAACAGAATACAAAACAAATGCCACCAGTTTCTTGCACCTCTCCACTCTCCAACACCATCACAGGAGTTAATCAGATGGAATCTGTGACGCCCCACCACCACGATTCAAGAAGAAGGGAAGACTTGTAACCCATCTGCTCCACAACCAGCCGGGAGAAAGACTCGACCAAGGACCCACCAGGCAAAAAGAAACCGGAAGCCCCCTGGACACTTATAAAGAGGGGGCCCGCCATAATCCTCTCCCCGGAGAGCGATGCCCCAAATTGATCAGCACCTTGTCTCGACAGCTCTCCTCCCAGTCCTCACGGGCAGTTGCCTCCCTCCTAGCATCCCCATGCCTGTTGCTATGGCACACCCCAGACACACACGCTCGCATACACGGAGGCAGAAGCGGGGCGGGGGGGGGAAGAGAAATTAAGAAGGGAGGCGAAATAAAGACGAGCGAGTGAGAAAACGGGAAGGGAGGAAGAGGAAAGAACAAGGCGACGCTGCACCGCAGGAGCCCTTTTGGGGAAGTAAGTGAGGGACATGCCTAGGAGACTAGGGGAGGAAGGCAGCCCCTTACGACAAGGGGGCACGCCTCTTCTTGCCCCCCCCCCCGCGCCACTGGGGGCCGGGCACCGAGGACGCGCCTCGTTCCCACGGAGCCTCAGGCAGACCCGCCTCTTGCGGACGCGACCCCTTCCCCGCGACCCCCACCCCTTACCAAGCCAGGCACCCCTCCGGCTCCAAGGCGCCCTTCGTCCTGCCAGCTCCCACTCCCCGAGGTTCGACTCCTCCTAGCCGCAGCAGCGGAGCCGGGAGCGGCCCACACGCATCCTCGCCCTCTCCCGTGCCGTGCCAGGCGCGCTCGCTCTCCTCCGTGGTTCTCTCAGCGCCCCATTCACTTCCGCAGCCAACAGCGGGCGAGGAGCGGAAGGGCCTAACAAGGCGGCGGAGAGAGAAACCAGAGCCGCCGGAGAGGCGCGCGCATGCGCCCCAAAGGTGGCGATTGTTGAGGGGGGGGCGAGCGGGAGAGGCACTGCCAGGGCACCGGGCCTGCAGCGGTTAGTGGCGCTTTTGCTGTCGCGACCGCCGGTCGGTGCTTGCGGCCTTCTTCGCCATGGCCGGCTTGTTGCTCCTGAGGGATGAAGGGAAGGGTTTGATCCGGGCGGTGGGGATTTAGTGTGTGTGGGGGGGAAAGACATCTGGACGCTGGATTAAGGGACAGGGAGACGGCATTTGGATTGCTTAACGGGCTAACGCGACGGAGAGTCTTCCTTTCGAGTAAAAGGGAAGCATTGGGCTAAGCGCGCTGTGAAGTGAGGGCGTGCCTGACACCCGCGCCCTTGCTCCACGCGCGAAAGTCCTTCCCCCCCCCCCGCAATCTTTTGGCCCCGCGTCAAGCGCCAAGCTAGAGGGAATCCCTTCCTTCGCCGCTCCTCTGTACTAGTTAACGTGACAAGGAGGTTGCCAAAGGACAAGGAGGTTGCTTGAAAAAGAAAAACACCGGGGGGGACGGTCCTCAAGGAGGGGGGCAGCATAGTGGATGTTCTTTTTTCAATTATTTCCGAACACTACAATCCTATGAACTTCTGAAGGGCAGCCTACATAGGCTGCTTTGCGGGGGGGGGCGGGCACACGCTTTATCCAGTAATTCCACGGAGCCTTTAAACTAATGAAAATATGTCCTTATGTCACAGAAAGACATCACCACCCCATGCTGTGCTCTTGAGTATTCCCAGCCCACACCCAGTGCTTCATTTGGAGAGACAAATTGCCTGGTCAGACCCCAAAGCTTCACATAATCCAGTACTGTGATTCCAAACAGTGATCAGCCAGACATCCGGCATGCAATCCAGCTGTGTATTTTTTTAAAAGGCATATTATGAGTTCAGTACATGCATCCGCTTTAGAGTATACCCAGCTTGTTCCCAATAATGAAACACATTTGAGTTTATGCTGCTGACTGGCAACATTCTGGCTCATTTCTTATGTTCCAGGTCCAGTATCTTTTTCTAAAATATGGAGTTTTGAAATTATTCAAGTAGTCATTCTGAAATTAAATGTTTGTAGAACAAAACCCCCATATTTCTAGCTTTTAAAGAAAAAAATAGGCAGTTTCTACAAAAAACGGGGTAATGTTACAGTTGCCATCCTCCATGTGGGAGCTGGAGATCTGCTATTACAATTGATCTCCAGGCAATAGAGATTAGTTCTGGATAAAATGGCTGCTTTAGAGGTGGACTCCATGGCATTGTACCCTGCTGAAGTCCCTCCCCTCCCTAAGCTCCACCCTCCCCAGATTCCACCCCCAAAATTTCCAGTTATTTCCCCACCCAGAGCTTGCAACCCTAGGTAATGTATATCTTGAAGGCAATGGAGTGGCTCATCCATCAAGCCACAAGTAACTTCTTACCCACCTCTTTGGACTACAGTGAGCCTTCTTAACACTGGCCATGCTGTGTCTGCAATTACACTTAATCACTGTTCCCTCTAAGCTGAGTTAGTGTGAGTTAGCTCACAGTTTTTTAGCCTCTGGCTCACACATTTTGGTCCTAGCTCAAGAAGGAGGGCTTCAGAGCAAACAAATTTATGCAGCAGCCAAATCACTCACTCACAGTTTTAATGCCGGTAGCTCACTAAGTTGAGTTTTTGCTTACAACTCTCCACAGCTTAGAGGGAGCATTGCACTTAATCAGGGATTTTTCCTGGGGAATGCACCCGAATGGAATTCCAGAACCTCTTCAACAAAATTGAGCCTGCTTGCGGGGAGAGTGGGATATAAATGTAATAATAAATAAATAAAATAAAAATTATTTTTAAAATGTTTAAAAGTTCATGAGTTTTAACTATATAGACTGAAAACTTCATTTCCACTCTTGAGAGTTCCAGCACCTCTTGCCCCCACCCCCAAAAAAGCCCTGCACTTAATCCAGTACATTTCATGCATGCCCTTATTTGAATGTTACGTGCAGGTCTGGAAGAGTAACAATATTCAATAAATTTAATAAACAATATAGCCCAACACCAGCCAATTACTATTGCGCTTTAGACACACAAGACAGAATTATAGAAGCAAGCTTTTCAGAGCCTGTGATTCTCTTCCCATACCCAGTATGAAGTCATTTGTTCTACCCTAATGTTCAGTATAGGTCTGTTATTAACGGATCAGTGCAAGTGAGAAACTACGGTTTAAAACTAGGCCCAACAGTATTTATTAAATTGTGCCTAAAACTACATGGAAAGTTATGCCACAATGACAGCTTGACTAATTCAAGATACCACTGAAATGTTTTCTTGCTACTACAGATTAAGGGCGATGTACATTTGCTTCTGCCACATTATGTGAAAGGTTCCAAACTCAGTTTCTGAAAATTTAAACATGCCGCAGAAAGTAGAAGGACAAGCACATGTGGAGATTCACTACTTGTAACTATTCTGGTATTTGTCCTGGGAACGATCATTGCATTTACATGTGACACAAATTCAAATACCAATCAACACTCTGCTATGATTACTTTATTTCAATTTTTTCATTCACATACTTATATAAGAGAATTATGCCCCTTTCAGAGACTTCCTAACCAGACACAGGGGCTTGATATATCTAACTCAGCTCACTTCTGTCCCAAGATTCCATGAGAGTTCAAAAATAGCCTTATCTCCCAATAGCTATAACAGGGAGGGGGAAAGGAAAAGACTAAAAAAACCGCTACACCTCACACATATACACCACAAATAATTCAGAACAAGTACTAATAATCCAGCCACAATGTTACTAACGTTTAAATAATAAACAGGTTGAAAGCTAAACAATGACACCAAAAAGAGATGCAAGATTGGACCATACATTTCAAATGCACTTTTAAAGCTCTTCATGTATATTAGCTCAATAATACAACAGTTCTGCATGACAGGCTCTTACTATCTCTAGCAAAGAAGAAGAGGAGATTGGATTGATACTCCACCCTTCACTCAGTGTGTCAGAGTGGCTTACAATCTCCTTTCCCTTCCCCTCCCCACAACAGACACCCTATGAGGTAGGTGGATCTGAGAGAGCTCTTTCAAGGACTGCTCTTGAGAGAACAGCTCTGAGAGAACTTGTGATTGACTCAAGGTCACACCAGTAGCTGTGTATGGAGGAGTGGGGAATCAAACCCGGTTCTCCCAGATTAAAGTCTGCCATTTCTGACCACTATGACAGAATACTGGAGAGCCTAAGTCCATCTCTTGAGTTCACAGCAGAGGTGGCATTTGAAACAGGGACTCCTAGTTTGAAAGTCAGTTTCAGTAACCAATCTGTACCAATATCTTTGGGGGGAAGCATAGCAAAATTAGTTTAAAACTGGATATTTCAGTTGTAGTGAAGACCTCTCCCATTATCTAACTTCAGAGAGTTCATTTAGAAATTCATACAGCCATTAATGCAAAGTGATACACTGATAACGTGAAAACTCTGGTCTCTGTGCAGCAGCACACCAGTCCTCTTTCAGTGGCAGTAGAACTTGGACCCCATTCTCAGTCCCAACAGCTGCCAATGGCACTGCTGCACTCATGGCTGTCCCCGTGCCAGCATAGCTCTTCCACATAGTGGAGTTGCTTCACTGCAAAAGGAGGACAGAGCAAGGTCAACAACCCCTAACGCTCCAGTTGCATTCAGACACTACAATAAACCATGCACTCTAAACTGGGATTTCATCAGCCCACCATTAATTTAAAGCCAGAACTGGCTTTAAGCTGGGATGTGTAGCTTACTTGTTAATCACCAGTATGGTTTCTTGTGACACCTGAATTCACAAGCCCAATTTGTTGAGTACTACTGACTGTGGCAGCTACCAGGATAGCGACATAGGGAAGATATTGAGTATCAACATCTGACTGAATTGGCTTTTCTGCTTTGTAATTTGCCTTCAGACTCGGCAAGAAAGACGGGCCATAGATGAGGACTGAGAAGTAGAGATGCAAGAAAAAAAGCAGATAAACTGTGATCTGCCTTTTCTGTTTTGTAATTCACCTTCAGACTTGGCAAGAAAGACGGGCTATAAATGAAGGCTCAGAAGTAGAGAAGCAGGAAAAAAGCAGATAAACTGTGATTTGTCCTGCCTGGTAGACTACAAAGTGTAATTCAATTGGACATCTGAAACTCAGTGGCCTGCCAGAGCCAATACAGATACCTAGGTGTTGTGACAAAGTTTAAGATGTGCCAGAGGCATAGACAGCAATAGATTCGAGAAAAGGGCCTGGCCAAGAATCTGGCAGGATAACAAACTAGAATAGTCTTTCAAATGGAGTGCTTTGTATCAGTTGGATAGTGATACCCGATATCTTCTTTGTGTTGCTGTTATTTGCTAGCAGCCTTCTGCACTCTTGGGGTAGCCTCCCAGAGAGTGGTGATGCTTGAAGGACTGAGTGAAAAGCAAGATGTAAAGCCCCAGACAAGTTTGATTGTTCCAGCTCTGCTGCAGACAATAAAAACTGATATAAATGCAACTGGATTTATAGATGGAAGCTGTTGGCACTGGGGGTGGGGGGACAGATAAAAGGAATGTTAACATTTCTGTAATTTATTTGTTTAATACCTAGCCCAAGAAAACTCCAGCTATGATATTGCGATAGACAAGTTAGGGGAGTTTTGTACACCATGGAAAAGATTAGCATGAAAAACATTTCAGAGTTTTGTTGCCTTTCAGAGTTTTGTTGCCAATCTGCAAATGCATTACTTTAGAGACCTTGCCAACTCTCTACTAAAGAATCAAAGCATCCTAGTGGATCTTCATTGTACAAGGAGAGGCATATTGCTAGAAATTCCAAATCTCACTTTGGCAAAGGCAATTAAGTGTGTCACGCTGCATATGTCATCCAAAAGACACTAGACTTCCTGGAAGGAAGGATTTCTGCTGAGGCTGCGGCTGGTTGGCAGGGACCCTTTCTGCATTCTGTGCCTAAAATCTAAGCCTAATCTTTTTTTTAATGCCAATTTAAAAATCAGCAAAGCAAGTCTGCCACAGGCTTGGAGATTCCCAACCTATGCAGAAGAAGGCAGTGTTGTAAATTAACTGAAAGACTGAGCACAAGAACTGGAAAATGAAGGGAGATGGAGGGAACTGGCCTGCTCAGGACTGATAGGATCCTGGAGGGAGAGATGTGGGAGGGGATGAAATTTCCAGCGGTTCTCCCTGCCCCCTGGCCTCCAGCTCATTCCTTTAGCAGTTATGTGGGTAGGCTTGTAGCAGTCACTTAAGGAATAAAATGGTGCCATCCACAAAATAGGAAGTTTCATTCTATGAGTACCCCTCACGTATGCAGGAAAGCATTGCTCCTTCACAGTGGAGAAATCAAACAGGAATAGGACTATGTGTATTTCCCCATGTTGCCATGTAGCACTTGCAGCTTGGGATAACAATACAGAGGCAAGTCTTGTGGTTTGAAACTGTTAAACTGAAGGGAAGGGAATAGTGTGTTGGCCTAGAGCCCGAAGTAGAGATGCCATCCTCCAGGTTTCCCAACCTGGATCTGGCAACCCATCCTCCACCGGTGGGCCAGGGAGGACCTGGCGACCCTAGCCCGCAGTGGGGAGAGAACAAGAACTCCCCTCTGTTCTTCCAAGCCAAGAGAAGAACACAAGACCACCCAGACTTCAAACTGAGCCTGCAAGAGATTGATGGGTGATTCTGAAACCCCCCCCTCAATTTCTTTCTCCTCTTTAGGCCCATGAGAAGCACAGAAGAATTTGCTTCCTGTGCCACACTAGGGATACAGTAAAACAGAGATACTAACTCAGTGGCTTCGGAGCAACAGTTTTCCCTTTGACAAGCTATCGGTGGCTCTTCAGAGCACCAGTCTATGCTACCTGCCAATGCTCCCTCTAAGCTGAGCAGTGTTGTGAGCAAAAATTTTGCTTTGTGATCTCCTGGCATTAAAGTTGTGAGCAAGCGATTTGGCTACTGCACAAATTAGTTTGCTCTCTGGAGCCATCCTTCCTGAACTAAGACAAAAATGTGTGAGCCGGAGGGTAAAAAACCGTGAGCTAGCTCACACTAACTCAGCTTACAGGGAACACTGCTACCTGCCGCATCCTCCAGGAAGCTGGGCCAGTCACCAGTGGTTGATAGGTGGTTCCACCGTTGGAGCAGCTTCTGGTGGAAAACTAGAGGTCAGATAACCTGCTACGCTGGCCTTCACTGTAGGCCTCATGCCAGGGATGGAAGGAAGGGCCAATCCTTTCCGCACACACCCACACCATTTTCTGCAGCCTCTGGATGCAGTAATATATTTAACATCAGTGGTTATATTACTTCATGTGTGTGTTTAGTGGGATGGTGCACAGGCTCTTTTGGTTAATGATAAATACAAATGTGGCTCTCTACAAGATGTGGAGTGAGCACCACTGCACTGAAACATTTTGATGCAGGTCCTCCTTGTATTCTCTGAAATGGAATATCTATTTGTAGCGTAAAAAATTCAAAGTGTTAGCAGACCACAGTCTCCCGCTTTCATCCCACAACGTCACTTCTGTTTACATAACCAGAAATGACATCACACTGCTGCAGAACACTTTAGAATTTTGGTGACGGATGGGCAAAGGTCTCCCATATTCTATCAGCTACCAGTTCTCTGTATGCCTTAGGGCTGTCAGGTACCCCCTGGCATACCAGCAGGGGATGGTGTGTGCAGAGCCACTAACAGCAAATCAGGGGGATGACTGAAGAAGCCAGATGGGAGGATGGAGAGGGAGGGGGAGGGAAGCTATTACACTATCAGCTGAGTTCCGATAGGATCAGAGCCTTGAACAACAGTTGCCAATTCAGCATAGGGAAATATGTAGAGATTTTGGGGGTAGACCCTGGTGCGGGTGAGTGGGGTTTTTGGAGGAAAGGGACTTCAGTGGGGTATACTGCCATAAAGTCCACCCTCCAAAGCAGCCATTTTCTCCAGGGGAATTGATCTTTGTATTCTGGAGATTAGTTGTAATTCTGTGAGATCTCCAGGCCACACCTGTAGGTTGGCAACCCTGGAACATTCAGAGAGTGAGATCGGAAGGAATCCTTTCAGAGTTTGTATTGAGTGTAAACAGGCTAAAACAGTTTATGTTTGGACCTACAGCGGGATGGGATGAAAATTCTTTTTTGAGAGATTATAGAGGTCTCACAGTCTGGCACTTGTGATAAAGCAGGCAAGCCTAGTGAATGCTTGTGGAAGAGAACGTAGCTGAGGGAAACTGGGCTGGCTAAAGATTTATGGTTTCTGGGAGGAGTTCATGTTTACGCTGTGAGAACCCTATAGCTAAAGGAAGGCCAATGTTCAGCTCAAAAATAAAGGCTGTTCTCTGTACCCAGGAATTGACAATGAAAATATTATAACTTAATGAGCCCAGCAAAAGCTGTATGTTAGCTGCCCTCATCTGGATACCCTAGGCAAGTCCGATCTCTTCAGACCTCAGAAGCTAAGCAGGGCCGACTCTGACAAGTACTTGAATGGGAGATCTCCAAGGAATACCGGAGGTGGGACACAGAGGTAGGCTAATTGAGCCACCTCTGGGCCCCCCAATAGGGGTTGCCAAAAGTCAACCATGACTTCCAGGCAAGCGTACAAAACACACACACACACACAATATTTTTTTAAAAGCTGTGTGTTACCTGTAAATAGAGGGCAGGAGGTGGCCTGCCAAAGTGGTCAACCTGGATAACTCCCCAAGCATAAGATACCAGTTTACTCACAGTCTAAGGGCCTAACTAGATATTACTCTTCTCCTGGATCCTTCTCTGGGTCCAGTTACCAGATGAGGTCTGGCAAGTCCATGCTTGAAACTCAGTTTCCACTGACATTCAGGGGTCCAACTGGAATCAGGACTGCAGAGAAACAGGACTTATGCCTTCCCCTCTGTGCCATTTTCCTGACCTCAAATGGAGCTAGCAGCCACCATATGCATTGCTGGGGAAGCTTCCCTGCAGTATACCTGTAGCCCATCTAGGGCTGCCAGTCCCCAGGTTCCAGCAGGAGTTCCCCTGCTTTTCAGGGCTTCTGCCTGCCACCAGCCAACTGGCTGGTGATGGCAGGGGAAACCTCACCCTCAAACAGCCATGTCCGGGTACAATGTCCCTGATGTGATGACATCACCTGGAAGTGACATCATCATGTCAGGGGTGTTGTGTGCAACACTCTGGTTTGAGGGGAAAACTCAATGGGAAATTTGGCCTAAAACCATAGAGTTTTGCTCTAAACCAGAGCATCACAGTGTGGTGACACTGCATGGTGACATCACTTCCAGGTGATGTCATCAAGTTTGTGACATCCCAGAACACCCATCAGTGCACACTAAGCTTCCCCAGTGCAGAGCTGCCAGTCTCCAGGCAGGGCCTGGAGATCTCCTGGAATTAAAACTGATCTCCAGAGCGCAAGATTTGTTCCCCTGGAAAAATGGCTTTTTGGAGGGTGAACTCCATGGCATTATACCGCACTGAGGTCGCTCCTCTCCCCAAACCCCATCCTTCCCTGGCCCCACCCACAAATCTCCAGGAAATTTCTCCCAGACTTCCATCTGGCAACCAGACCCAGGGAAAGTATAATATTTAGTTAGGCCCCAAGTGAATCCTTAAAATTAGGATGAAGTACATAAGAACATAAGAGAAGAGTATGATGATTGTTTCAACATGATCAGTTGATTTAATCCACATCAGACCTACACAGTGCTAAAGATTTGAGCCAAATATTTTGGACATCCAATGAAGCATACATTTTACCACAGGTGAATGACAACTTAGACTGATATACCCCCCATTTCATCATGCTAACAAGTTGTATGAATTGGTCTAAAGATTTTTTTCTTAACTGTCTTATCAAAACAACTAATGTACCTTTATCCAGTTATACTAATGTCTGCAACAGCAAGATCCAGGTAAGATCGCTGTGAATTCTTTTAATCATCTGTTAACTGTATTACAAATAGCAAAATTTTCTACAAAGCAGTAATTTTCCAGTCTTTTGTCTCCCAACAGAATAATTAAAATAAGAGTGTGACTGAACAGTAAATCTTTAAGCCTCTTTGTAGGAGCCCTTTTCAAAGAAAACCTGCAAATGCCAAGGGGAATTTTTAAAACCCGTTTGAAAGCATACTAGTAACATTTACAGTATTTTGTAAATGTATCTCAGTATATCTTGAAGAATCTGTCTCCAGTTCAAATTCAACCATTTCAATTTATTTAATAGAATGGGGCTGTTGTTGTTTTGAGATTTTGCCTAGATAGTTTTCACTGATACATACAGAGATGAAAGCATTCTGCTGCAAGTACTACTTATCCTAAGAAAGCTGGGCTCATCACAAGAGAACTGCATGACCAACAAGCGGACTTCTGAAACCCTAGAAATCAGATACTGGTAGCAAAAATATGCATTTGTGTATCTAGCCCACTTTAATGGCCACAAGCTAGGCAGTATGTGGGGAAACGCAACATATGAACTAGTGTTACTTTAGGACTGCCAGGCTGTCCCTTCTGGGTTTCCTAATGATTCCCACTTGGAATTTACCTTTCACTACTGCTACATACTGGAAAAATATTTTCACTGAGCTTTTGAGTACAAGTTTAGTGTCGCCAGCTTCCAGGTGGGGCCTGGAAATCTCCCAGAATCATAACTGACTTCCAGACTACAGAAGTCAGGTCCCCTGAAGAAAATGGCTACTATAGCATTATACCTTGCTGAGATTCCTCTCCTCTCCAAAACCTGCCCTCCCCAGGCTGCCCTCCTCACGAATTTCCCAACCCAGAACTGGTAACCCTAACTTCAAGAATTATTTCTTTACTTCATTGATATCCCATCTTTCTCCACAATGGAGACCCACACAACAGCTAACAGCTTTCCTTTCCTCTTCCATTTTACCCTCACAACAAGCTTGTGAAACAAATTTAGAGTCCCATGGCACCTTTATGACCAACAAAGGTTTATTCAAGGTGCCATGGGACTCTAAAATTGTTCCGCTGTTTCGGAGCGACACGGCTGACCAACTGGAACAAGCCTGTGAGTCAGGTAAGGCTGAGAGTGTCTGACTGGTCCAAGGTCATCAAGCCAGCTTCCGTGGCAGAGTCAGGATTTCAGCCTGGGTCTTCTAGATCCTAGTCTGACTTTCTAACCACCACACCATACTGGCTCTGCTTCAATCTCAATCTCAGCCAGTTCAGCCAAAACATACACTATTTTTGTTTTGTTTTTACAGAACCAAACTTGATGATCTGTGTTTTAAACCATTAAGCAAATTTCTTGAGAGCTCAGCCCCTTTTGTTTACAATTTACTCTCTATTTCACAAATGGCACAACTTATTGATCAAAAATTACTTTGGATTCAGTGAGTGACCTTCACTTCTGTGGAAAGCAAATGGGGTACTTGCCAGCTCCGGGATGGAAAATGCCTGGAAATTTTGGAGGTGGAGGCTGAGATGAGGAAGGCTTGAGGAGGGGAGGAACTTCAGTGGGTTATATTGCCATAGAGGCTTCCAAAGAGGCCATTTTCTCCAGGAGAACTGATCTCTGTCACCTGGAGATCAGTTGTAATTCCTGGAGATCTCCAGCTACCACCTGGGGACTGGTAACCTTAGGTACTTGAAGCATTTTTTGTTTCACCACCATACTAAAATCAAGTGAAAGGCAGAGGAAGGTCACACCAAAAGTTAAGTTCTGGACCGAAACTACATAAAATTATCCTAATCTTAGAACTCGATGGACTCTGCAGTATTAATTAGTGAACACTTTTCTATAATTCATCTATCCACCAGATCTACAAGGATCTTCTGCAAACCAAGGAAGAAAAAAAATATTCCCCAAGAAAAGGCCTACAATCTACTTAGCAGGATAGCGGCCCTTGTGAATATAAAAAATAAACATTCTGTACAAAAAAAATGGTACCAGTTAAGAAAGAAAAAGAGAAAGAAAGAAAAAGCAGACTTAAAAGGCTTTTCTTGGTACTTGGAAATAGTGCATGACTAAGTGAACATCTTAACTTACTTTACCAGAAGCTGCTACCAGAGTACTGGTGGTCAGTGTAGCTTAGGGTTGCCAGCTCCAGGTTGGGAAATACCTGGAGATATTGAGGGTGAGGCCTGATGAGGGGAGGGTTTGGGATGGGGAGGGACTTCAGTAGGGTGTAATGCCACGGAGTCCACCTTCTGGTCATTTTCTCCAGGTGAACTGATCTGTCACCTGGAGATCAGTTGTAATCCCAGGAGATCTCCATCTACCAGCTGGAACTTGGCAACCAAAGTGTAGCTCACTGGAAGAAATCACATTTTGATTCTCTTCATCCAAGTAAGAATATTCCACAGGTTAAAGTCGAACTGACAGGACTACAAATATATTGGTCACAGATGCTAATTAGCCCATCTCTTAGATGTTTGCTGTACAGGCCATGAGTCCAAAAACAAACATGGGAAGGGCTTCTGTCCTAGTCTGCTGATGTTTCAGTCTCACTCCTTATGGGAAGGTATATTATAGACACACACTAAGATGTATCCAAAGTACTGGACTAATGTCAGTCAAACTGTACTATAGATCGCCAGCCACCACTTGGAGGCTGACAGCCCTAGAAGGCAGCTTTAAGTGCACCAGCATCAGGTTTCTGAGCTGATAAGTGGCTACACGGGCAGACTGATTTACAATCATGTTTTAGCCTTTGTGCACTGTAAAGTACTGGGTTTCAGGCCTCATGACTCGGACGACGACATAAGAGAAGACGCGTTTATTCGTACTTCACGTAAGACAAAGAACACACAGTAACGGCCGGAGGCCAACTATATACAGTTAGGGGGGACGGCCCTATATTCCTATTGGCGGGTTTGAATCGCCCGCCAATGCTGCCATTGGTTCACTACTGGCGAGCTCAGGAACCTAGTCCCTATTGTTCTCAGAGAGCGAAGCTTGGCAGTGTTTCGCCAGCTCAGCCCTCTGATCTCAGGACACAACACCCCTCCCCCATGGTTCGTCCCCTATCAGGTGACGTAGTCTTTTAAGTATGCTGGTGGCCTCCTTTCTCTTAGCGAACGTCGGGGGGCCGGTACCGGACTGGCGGGGCCCCTATCGGTTGTTCCGCCCGCACACGGAGCTTGGGCCTCTGGAAGTCGCCGAGGCGGTGACGGTGGCGGCTGTAACGGTGGCGGCAGCGGCGGCGGCGACTCGGCTGCTACCGGGGCCAACGGTGGCGGCAGCGGCGGCGGCGGCTCAGCTGCTACCGGGGCCCCCTCCGGATTCCGTGGACTCTCTGGCGCTGGCTCCGCTGTCGGTGCTTGCGGTCGATCGGATGATGGGGCAGGGGCGGCATTTCCCGGTAACTCGATCTCTCTATCGGGGTCTTGACGCCTCCGGAGCTGGTCGATGTGTTTGCGGAGGACCCGGTCCCCATCGGTTAGGACCTCGTATGACACTGGCCCGGTGGGTTTTAGGATGCGCCCTGCCACCCACTGCGGCCCCGCTCCGTAGTTCCGGAAGTAGACAGGGTCTCCCGGTAAGAAGCTCCGGGCGCCTCCCTGTTCTCGACCAGCTTTCTCTCGGGGGCTCGGTCCGGGTGGAGTCTGTCTAATAAAGTGGTAGGGCGGCGGCCCATTAATAGTTCTGCGGGGCAGTGTCCGGAGATGGGGTTTGGGGTGGTGCGGTATGTGAGAAGGAAGCAGGCCAGCCGGAACTCCCAGTCCCCCCCGTTATGCGGCTCAGGGCCTCTTTGGCGGTGCGTACCGTCCTCTCCGCCTGTCCATTAGTTGCCGGGTGGAAAGGCGCGGATCGTATGTGCCTGATGAGGTTCCTTTCGAGGAACGCTTGAAACTCCGCAGATGTGAATGCTGCCCCGTTGTCCGACACGATTGTGTCGGGTACCCCGTGCGTTGCAAATATCTTCCGCAGGGCCCTTATTGCCGCCTTGGTAGAGGTGGTAGACACTGGGCTTATTTCCACCCATTTTGAATAAGAGTCTACCGTTACCATGAACTGGAGCCCCTGGAACGGCCCCGCAAAGTCTATGTGCAGGCGTGACCACGGCTTGTGGGTAGACTCCCAGCTTTGGGTTGGCGCTCTCGGTGGATTGGGGCGGACCTCCTGACATCGTGTGCACCCTCTGACCCAAGATTCAATTTCTGCGTCCACCCCGGGCCACCACACGTAGCTCCTTGCCAGAGCTTTCATTCGTACGATGCCCGGGTGGGCCTCGTGCAGCGTTTCTAGCACCCCTTGTCTCATGGGCCCCGGAATGATCACCCTGTCTCCCCATAGTAAACACCCTTTCAATGCGGACAGCTCTTCCCGCCTGGCCTTGTACGCTGTGAACTCTGGCCCTGTCTGTTCCGCTGGCCACCCCTCACCACCCAGTTTAGGACCCGGGAGAGAATGGGATCTCGGGACGTGCGGGCGGCCACATCTGCAGCCTGAAGGGGGGGTTTGGCAGTTCCTCCATCAGCAAGACAACGGGGGCTGGGGCCGGATCTTCCCCTGTCTGCGGCAGCGGTAGGCGGCTCAAGGCGTCGGCATGCCCCAGCGCCTTGCCCGGCCGATGCTCCAGTCGGTATTGGTAACCCGCTAAAAATAAGGACCAGCGCAACACCCGGGGCGACAAAACTTGCGGCGTTTGTTTGTCCGCCGCGAACAGTCCCAGGAGCGGCTTATGATCTGTTACGAGCGTGAAGGGCCGCCCGTACACAAAATTGTGGGATTTTTTTACCCCCGCCACCAGTGCCAAGCCCTCCCTGTCGATTTGGGCGTAGTTCCGCTCCGCGGGGGACAGCGTGCGGGAGTAGTAAGCCACCGGGACCTCCCTCCCATCCGGTAGCTTGTGTGCCAAGACTGCCCCGACCCCATACGGTGATGCGTCGCACGCCAGGATGACCGGGAGCTTTTCATCAAAGTGCGCGAGTACTGCGTTTGAAATCAAGAGGACTTTCACCCCCGAAACGCCGCCTCCTCCCTCGCTCCCCATGCCCAAGGTGTCGTCTTATCCAGCAGCCTGTGTAGGGGTTCGGCCACGGCGGCTTTGTGTGGGAGAAAGGAATGGTAAAAGTTCAGGAGGCCTAAGAACGCCTGGAGCTCGGCCTTGGACTTCGGGGCGGGGGCCTCCACGATGGCCTTCACTTTGTCCCTCGCCGGATGCAGGCCTGATGCGTCTACCCGGTATCCCAAGAACTCTACTTCCGGCACCCCGAGGAGGCACTTTTCCCGCTTCACTTTCAGCCCCGCGGCTTGGAAGCGTTCCAATACAGTTCGGAGGCGGGCGGCGAAGCTTTCCGGGGTGGTCGCGGCGATGAGGACGTCGTCGAAGAACGGCGTCACTCCAGGGATCCCTTTTAACAAATCGTCCATTAGATTTTGGAAGATCCCTGGGGCCACACTGACCCCGAACTGCAGCCTCTTCACTCGGAAAGCTCCCCGGTGGGTCACTATGGTCTGTGCCTCGGCCGTGGCCTCATCTACCGGGAGTTGCTGGTACGCCTGTGCGAGATCCAGCTTTCCAAATATGCGCGCCCCTGCCAGTGTTGCTAGGACATGGCTGACCACTGGTACGGGGTATGCGTGCGCCTGGAGTGCCTGGTTAATAGTGCACTTATAATCCGCGCAGATGCGGATCTCCCCGTTTGGCTTGACGGGTGTCACTATCGGTGTCTCCCATCTAGCGTTCGGGACGGGCTCTAAGACTCCCTGGGCCACCAGCCGGTCTAATTCGGTCTCTATTTTAGGGCGGAGGGCCAGGGGCACGGTGCAGAAGCGCCGACGGATGGGCGTCACGGTGGGGTCTAAGTGGAGCGACACCGGGGGCCCTTTGTAACATCCCAGTTTCCCGTCAAAGACCTCCGGGAATTCCTTGCACACCGCCCCCCAGTCCCGCACCCCACATTTATTTACTCCCCCAATCGATATGCCTAGGGCCTCGAACCACGCCCGCCCCAGGAGACTCGCGAGATTTCTTCAAAGATATCATACATAGCCATAAGGGTTTCTCATATCATCTCCATGGTCTTATTCTCACGCAGATAGTGGTTACTGTGTGAAATATAATTGCTAGGCAACAAAAGCAGTTTTGGATTTTTTATGAAGTAAAAGTATCCATCTTCCAGCAGCCCCAGACCTGTGCCATTTTGTAAACCCACTAAAATTATGCAGCAAAAAGCATAGTTCTGTATGCAACCATGAAAAACATCTTTTTAGAGAAGCAACTGTTTTCTTCTTGCAACACAGTTCCAGTCCCAATTCAATCAGATCTCCTGAGTAATACCCCCAAAATAGAACTTACCAAGTGCAGAAAGTCAATTTCCTGAACTAGCGTTCAAGTTGATCTCTACAAAGGACTTCCAATCCCTAGAAGATCAGAGTTCAGACCCAAAGCTTCAACCAGCATAAGACGCCTCCACAACTGAAGTACAGCCAACAAGCTTGCTCCAGAGAACGGCCTGAAGGCCATGATGTAAGTCCTGGTTACTATGGAAGCTAAACAGGTTTTGTAAACTACTAGAGTGAGAGATCACCTGGGAGATCTAACTAAGCCAGTTGTGAAACTTCAAAAATTAAATGTCCCCACATGGAGCATTCCAAGTAAGTCAAGTAAGTAGGGCTGCCAACCCCAGGTTGGGAAATACCAGGAGATTTGGGGGGGGGGGAATTTTGAGGAGGGGAGGGAACTTGGCAGGATACAATGCCAGAGTCCACCCTCCAAAGCAGCCATTTTCTCTAGGAGAACGGATCTCTGTAGTCTGGAGAGCAGTTGTAAACCCAGAAGATTTCTAGGCTCCACCTGGAGGTTGGTAACTCAGGAATTTCAGGTCACACATTGAATGCAGTTCACCATTGGGCACTGGCATGGAAGGTGATCTTGCCTATCTGCACAGGCAGTAACACTTGCTAAGGTCAAAAGAGTGTGTGTGTGTTTCCAGATCATATTGGTGATTGCATTCCGTGTGTGACTTGAAATTCTTTCTCTCGACTAAAAGCCAGGCCAAGAGAACTTTCTATTTTGCTTAAGATCTGCAAAGCTCCTATTAAATGAGCAAATGTGCTCTGTCAGCTCGGGATGCCAGCCTCCAGGTAGGATCTGGGGATTCCCTGGAATCACAGCTCATCTTCAGACTACAGAGATCAGTTCCCCTGGAGAAAATGGCTGCTTTGGAGGGTGGACTCTGTGCATTTTACTCCACTGAGATCCCTGCTCTATCCAGACTCCACCCCTAAATCATCAGGACTTTCCCACCCTGGAGCTGGCAATCCTAACCCCCCTCCCGCTAGTGGCCAGGGGGAACTGGCAACCCTACTCTCAAGTTATTTTTTACTAGCACAAGGTTTTAAGAATGTTGTTTTCAACTATAAATGTGTAACAATGTTAGACTGTAACAATATTTAGGACGTAATTACAAGAAACTGTAAATTATATTAAACCATATAATTTGTTAATAAAATATATAATAAAAATGAATGGCTCCTCAAATGTGATTTTCTTAGACACTAAATTTATTGGTTTGGATAATGCAATCAGTCCAGTTAAAAAGGTATCTTCTTTTCCGGCTTTAAATTTGTCTCCCAGACAAACTGGAAAATGGCCTGTTTGGGTAATAAATGACTAAGGTCAGGGGTGGCCAAGCATAAAGTTTTCTATGATACACAAGGGTCTACTATAGAAGCTTTTACTGCTGACAGTCTGTGGTGTAGGGTTGTCAGGTCTGACTCAGGGAATATCTGGGGACTTTGGGGGTGGAACCAGGAGCAGGGATGTGCCATCACTTTTCTGATGTCACTAGGGTTGCCAGGTGAGTCCAACAAGCCAGAAGGGAGTTCTGGCCGTCACATTTAAGCTTCCCTTTTAAAAGCATTGAAAATAATGGAGGTAGGGGCACCTTCTTTTGGGGCTCATAGAACTGAACCCCCTGGTCCAATCTTTTTGAAACTTGGGTTGTTTTTTCCAGGAGAGGCACCACCAGCTATGCTGAAAACCTAGTGCCTCTACCTCAAAAAACAGCCCCCCAAAGACCCCCAGATACCCACAGATTGATTCTCCATTATACCCTATGGGGATCAGTCTCCATAGAGTATAATGGAGCACCCAGCAGCCATCCCCCCCCGCTTTCTGACAGCCCTGTAGCAGGGGGAGGTGCTCCAAACCAGGGGATCCCCTGCCCCCAACTGGGGATTGGCAACCCTAGTGTGGTTGGAGTGTTGGAGTGTTGGACTAAAATGTGGGAAGCCTAATTTTGAATCCCTACTCTGCCACGGAAGCTTGCTGGGTGACCTTGGGCAGTCACTAAGTATGCCTGGCTCCCACCTGGCACCCCCAGGAGGATCTGGTGAGTAGGGACAGAAGTAGCAGCTTCATATGACCATGCAATGTCACTTCCAGTGAAAAACCAGAAGTGGTGTGATGTTAGGGTAACAATCTAGGATTTGTCAAAACCATATGGTTAAACCATAGAGATTCTGGCAAATCTTTGTGTGTCCATCCCCAGTTTGAAACCAGAAGTGAGGTCGCACACTGGCTTGATGTGGCACTCCCCTCCCCACATCTTCCCCTTGATCCCCCCCTCGCCAGCCTTTGAGGTCCCAGCAAGCAATGGAGAGGAAGCCCAGGATATCCGGCATCTCTGTCAGCCACTCATTTTCTGTTTCATGGGGTTATGAGAATGAGGGGGAGAATGAAAGTCACTTTCCCATTGTGAGTTCCTATTGTGGAGAAACACAGAGTATATATCTGTCTCTGTCTAAATAAATAAAATGTGTGATTTGCTATGATTTTTCAATACTGCAGAAAACGTGTTCTGCACATTTACACTGTTTCATTGCATGTTTCAAACTGAGACAAGCCCAGGGCTGAAATTAGCCATGGGGTATAGGAAAAGAGCACCAAAAAAAGCTGGGCCAGTTATATGTGTAGCATATCGGTTATATCCTGCATCTGTTGACTATAAGAGAGGGATTTCCTTAGCAAACTAAGCTGGAGTTCATTTATCAGCCTGCAAAAATCTATAACCATCTACTCAGATGATGCGCTGGAATTGGTTTAACTGAAATGCCAAACCACTACAGTGCTATTCAGTGACTGTTGCAAAGATTGCTATCTATTTGCTCAGTAACAAATGTTTGCTGTTTGATAGATCAAATATACCTACAAGGATGTTTATTTCTTCCAAATAGTTCAATACATATTTCTAGTTTTCATATATTGTCATCCACACGGTGGGCCATGTGAAATTGATCCAGCAGTAATTGCTGCTCATGGAGGGGATTCTTGCCACGAGAATGGGACTGCCTTGCCCTCCCCACCACCACGACAGCTTGAAAGGCCCCCCAAAATGCTGCTACTATGAGGCCAGGGGACCCATAAGGAATTGCCTGAGGGTTGAGCTGAGGGTCTGCAGTTCAGGCAGAAACTGCAACAACCCTTCCTTCTGTTTGTGGAAATTCCCTACCGTATATAAAATTTACACTGGACAAATCGTGAGATAATCAACTACACAGCACAGTTAACATTGCTGGCCTTAATATTTCAGTGCTAGTTCACCCATCCTTAGCAAAATTTTCTTTTTCTTGTAGAGATCTTAAATACACACCTCAGCTTGCTGGCATGACTGAAAACTATATTTTACTGTGCAACCAATAGGCTTAGACAGGAGTAACTCTGCACAGTTTTAGGTAAATCACAAACGTATTGCATTTCATATTTTCATGTTTTTGTTTTGATTTTATTAATTTGATTTATATCCCGCCCTTCCAGCAAGCGGGCTCAGGGCAGCTCACAATATGGTACAAATGCAACATTCTGGAACAGAACAGAATAAGAACCATTTCACCCTGACAGGCAGAAAAAAGACCACACAAGAATGTATAAAAAAAATCTGTGATTGCCTGCTTCTCTCCCCCCCCCCCAACTTTGGAAGGTGGCAATTATCAACAGAGAAGCGGGTATTTAACCCTTTCTTACCTGTTCTAACTCTTCCCCCTGAGGGAATCCAGAAGCATCTTTGCAAAGGTAAACATGGCTGGGACCCCACAGGGGAAAGACTGTATGGAACAGGCCAGAAAAGGTTAATTGCCCTTTCTCCTCCCATTGTTTCCCCACTGAAAACTGTTTCCTCTCAAACTTGTCTACACACCTGCATGCTACGTATACTTTGGTCTGTTAGAGGACATAGTCAGCCTCAAATGGCTCAACCTCAACAGAGAGCCAGTTTGGTATAGTGGTTAAGTGCGTGGACTCTTATCTGGGAGAACCGGGTTTGATTCCCCACTCCTCCACTTGCACCTGCTGATGTGACCTTGGGTCAGTCACAAGCTCTGGCACAGCTGTTCTCTCAAGGACAGTTTCTGTCAGAAGTTCTCTCAGCCCCACCTACCTCACAGGGTGTCTGTTGTGGGGAGGGGAAGGGAAAGGAGTTTGTAAGCCGCTCTGAGATGCCTTTGGGCAGTGAAGGGTGGGGTATAAATCCAATCTCTTCTCTTCTCTTCTTCTTCTCAAAGAATTATGCCATCTCCTCAAAGGACAGCCCTGCTGTCTTTGTTAGTTTGTTTAAAGCATTTGTATGTCACCTTTCCACCAAAACAGGGTCCCATATTTGAAACTAAGGGGTACTTAAAGGCCACAGTGGTGAGCATTCCATCAAAACAGTATAATATGGATATATGCCACAGGGAGCTCCCGCTGTGTAAGGCAGCCAAGGGTCTTTGTCTTTGTTCTCACTGCTGAAATCACTTAATAAAATGAAATGATCATACTATGCGTCTGAACCCAGTATATTTCAGTGGCCATAAACAAGAAGCCAAGGAAATATAGTTCAGATGCTAAATTAATCCCAGTTTGTTCCAAGCATGGAAGCCATGCATTAGAGGGAAAATATCAATAGTAACTTGTATTTAAGCAGTTGAGAGCACTTAACACATGATTAACAGTAGCTGTTGAGGGAATGTTCATATGAACTGTACTGAATACAACAGTCATGATCCATTTTCTCTCTCCACTGTTTGATCATCTACCAGGAAAGGCTATCATGAGAAAGTTCTGCAACACTGGATAAATCCTGTTTAGCCATACTGGCCTACCCAACACATTTTACCACCATTACACAGTCCAAGAAGTATGTCTATATCTATAATGTCAGGCCCTTAAAAACTGCTACCCAAAGACAATGTTGGTGGGTTGGGCTGCCAAGAGGCCAGCTGCTAAGATGGCTGTTTAATGGTTTGATCTCAACTCTGAACTGCCACAAAAGATCCTCCCTTCCTAGAAAGACACAGGCATGCTCCCCAATGAGTGTTGAGATGTTCGAGAAGCAATTGTGCATCTCTGTAGGATTATATGGCTGTTAAATCTGCAGTCTTTTTATTGTTCAGGATATAAACCTAATCCATGAATTAATGGTTGAAACTTAACTGTTTTATTTTACAGTAGCAAAATGCCTGTTTAATGGCGCAAGAGCTTGTAAACTGAAGGACACTTGTTAGGTACAGCACATCCTTATGTGTTCTGCATACAGACACACTGCCAGCCCCTTCCCCCAAGATCCAAAACAGCCCTCCTTCTCACATCACCAAACCCCAATGCAAATATCATATGGAAACTAAATGTATGACATGCCCAGTTCCAAAGATCTCCAGGATAACAACCACAGCCCCTGGAATTGTCCCCTCATCGCCCCTCTCCCGCCCCAGCAAGCATGTAGACTGCTACAAGATCCTTGCCAGTGAGGAAAAGGTAGAGTTTGACCTCACCACGAAATGCATCTTACTTTTCCTCATACAAAATGCTGGCAACCATTTATCTGTACAGGAAACATGAAGAGGTGCAATCATGGATACTGTTGCGGTTGGGGTTAAACATGCTTCTTGTGATACAAATATGTGAAGTTGCCTTTTAGAGTCATACCTTTGCTCCATTTGCCTGGTATCTTCTATTCTGAGTGGCAGCAGCTGTCCAGCATTTCAGGCAGAGAAAAGTACTTGCTATCTGAGGTCCTTTATCAGGTGATGCCGACTCCAGGACCTTCTGCATGCAAAACAGTCTCTCTTCCATTTCCTCCAGGAGAACTTACCTGTGCAATGTGGAGATCAGTCCTCCTAACTCCAGAAGAACTCTAGGCCCCCTGGAGGTTGGCAACCCCTGATTACAACTGATCCCCAGGCTACGGAGATCGATTCCCCTGGAGGAAATGGCAGCTTCCAAAGGTGGATTCTATGGCATCACATCCCCATCGAGCTCCCTCCTCTTCCCAAACTCTGCATGTCCCAGGACCCCCCTCCCATGTCCAAGGGTCTCCTAAACCAGAGTTGCCAACACTAGTAGCTACTGCAGAACAGACCCAATGTAGTTCTATTAATAACAATCTTCAATAAATGGCATAAAAAATGACATAACTTTTTTTTTAAGTGAGAGGTACAGTTTGACGTAGTGCTTAGGAGCGTGGACTCTAATCTGGGAGAACCATGTTTGATTCTCCACTCCTCCACATGCAGCTGCTGGGTGACCCTGGGCAAGCCACAGTTCTCTCAGAGCTGTTCTCTCAAGAGTATAATTCTTTCAAATATCATAAGACAAACAAATGGTATAATGAGTTTTTGGCTTATCTTTAAATATATTTAAAATATTTGTTGGTAACTATGAAATTGATGCTTGTTACTAGTTCTCCTATATATATCATTTTTAAGAAATATATTTTTGAACATTCAGCTATGTACAATGTGACATGATTCACAAATGTTGATGAAAAATAATTGTTTATAATAACTTTCTTATAATAAAAGTTATTTTACATTTTAAAAGCAGCACTGCTTAGAGAGAGCTCTCAGCCCCACTGACCTCACAGGGAGAGGAAGGGAAGGAGATTGTAAGCCGCTCTGAGACTCTGAGTGAAGGACAGGGTACAAATCCAGTTTCTTCTCCTCCTTCTTCTTCTCCTCCTCAGTTTTTACATGCCAATTTCCTCCGGAAAGTAAGTTCAACAACCTCTCAGAAGGCTACAAGCAACATTCTAGCACTGGAATTACTACCTTTCCTTGCCACGACTTCTGTGCTTCAACTTCCATTCACCTGATTCAGTAATGTTTACCTTTCCCCTGTTCCAGTTATTACCACTGCAAGTCTCCCAGGTGCCTAGAGTAGAAGCTTTGTGAAACAGCCTCTAACTGATATAATCATCCTCAATGCCTGTTTTGTTTTGTTTTTTAAAAAGGAGCCAAACAAGTTTTCTTCAACAGTGTGCATTAAAAGTGACACACCTAGGGCAAGAATTTAACATGTGTGTACAGCTATTTGTCCTACCCTGTTGTAAGGATTGCCGTATAAAACGCTTTTCTGCTGTTCAGCTGCCAAATGCCAAATATTCAAAACACAGGATGTACAGTAAATGCTCGATATCAGAAGAAATTTCACAATCCCAGCCTAGACTGGGAAGAATTCCAGGGGCAGGCCTGAGAAGTGCCATATCATTTCCCTGCCGACATGACAGGGCAGCCCAACTCCTTCATATCTCACCATGCCAAGATAAGCAACCTACTATTTCGGCAGTGCACTTTCCCCAACACCCTTCACAGA
The DNA here is from genome assembly GCA_029375565.1 of Gekko gecko. Classification (NCBI taxonomy): domain Eukaryota; kingdom Metazoa; phylum Chordata; class Lepidosauria; order Squamata; family Gekkonidae; genus Gekko; species Gekko gecko. The sequence continues at coordinate 38,090,100 of JAPDNY010000011.1, forward strand.
AGTGGAAGCAAAACTCTTGTGTCATTTAGGCCTGCATGAGCCCTTGCAAGAAGTTCCTTTTGCCCAATACATCTTTTGCCCGGCTAAAAAGACTTCTCATTTTGTTCCCTTGGAAAATTAGGTTAGGGAGATTTGTGCCAAAGAAATGATTTCATTATTGGACAGGGTTGCTAGGGAGTTAATGGGATGGTGTGGAAATGCTAGATGGCTAATAAGCTAAGCAGAATTTATAATGGCAGGTACAAGAGGGAAGCCTGTGGAACTAGATCCTGGGTGGAAATTAAATGCAAAAAGGATGGAACACAACTTAAGTTATAACTGAACACCAGAACTGCCAATGTGTACAAATGCTGAAAACATAACAGGCTGTGCCAAACCCACTCCCTAACGACCCTCCTCCAAAATGAAAAAGTCTCAAAATCTTTTATTGCCACAATAGTAGAAGTCACTAATAAATACTACCATAGATGATAATCTGGTTTCTCTAGGTGGCTGCAAGCTGGACAAAAAGAGCCGGTGGACTGAATCCAGATTAAACTAGCAATTTTCATCAATTCCCTTTTCCTTCTGTAGGGACTCTAAACACACACACAAGTGTTACTCTTTAGGCTGCCCTGTCCCCCAGAAGTAAGCTTCAGGGAGAAGGGGAAAGCAGGAAAGCACATACCCATCAATGGAAAATTTAGTCTGGATGCAACTCTGAGAACAGGCAAACCTTTAGTGCAGGGGTCCCCAATGTTTTTGATCCTGTGGGCGTCTTTGGAATTCTGACACAGGATGGCAGGCACAACCACTAAGAGGCTGCCGTGGGAAGTGGAGCCATGCATATACCCAGGAGAAGTCCAAATGCCAGGGATGTTAGCCTGATTGCGCGTTATTATGAATAATAACGAGGGGAATTTGATTGATTATTAATAAGCAATCGGCTGCGAGAGCGAAACACCTGTGTATACAGAGGTCAGCCCCGCCGGGAGGTGTTGGTAACAGACCAGGAGACTTTTGTAGTTGAAAAATAAAGTCTTTTACTGAAGTTCTGCACACGCAAACAATTACACAAGCTCACACACAATTATTCAAGGCCTAAGAAATACAGAGAGAGGCAAAGCACATTTGCATTAGCAGGTAACTTGTTGGTGGGCAATACTTACTGGTCCCTTTTGTGCAGAGTGTTCCTCAGGAAAAAATGGAGGGGAAGGAAACTAAGAAAAATGGGGAACCATGCGGCCTGACCAGCAGGTAATCGCATGGGAACTCTGGCTGCAGACCAGAGTTTAAAGATGGAGGCAGGGGGTGGGGATAGCAAGCTGGACATAAGAGGGTCAAAGGTTCGATAGGGGTCGAAGAGCAGAGAGAGGGCCGGTGGTCTGGCATCCCCTTATAAGCAGGAGGGTGGGGGCTGGTTACCTCCCTGATTCCCGCCTCCTGGTAGTCCGTCCCTGAAAGCACCCTATTGGTTGGAAGATGTAGGGGAGGTGTGTGGAGGTGTGCCTGAGGGATGGTCAATACTGAGAGCTAGAAACTTACTCATGTCTGACACCAGGTGATAGCCAGGATGAGTCATCCGGCCACTTCTATTGTGTTCTTGATGGCCTTAGCCCGGCTGTTGATGGCTCTCAATCAGTAACTAGGCAACGATGAATAGACCCTGCCAGGCTACATGAGGTCTTGCAGGTGAGGGGGGAGGGAAAGAGGCTGCCTGCCTGATGTAGAAGGATCTCTCAATGGCGTTTTTGGAGTTCCTAGTCCTTGTATTTTATTAAGGCATGGAGCTGTGCTTTAATGTATACTGGTTCTGTTCCATTTTCCTTCATGAGGAGCAGGCTGGTAACCTATGCTGGGCACTGGAGCTGCTGGAAAGGTCAGGAGAAGCGTCTCTTGCCTGGGTGCAGTCTCTGCTGGCATCTGGGAAGGTTACCATGTGGTTCAGTTCCTTATACACGCACTGGCACAGTTTATTATTTTATTACAGTCCAAAAAGAGGCTCAAAAGCCTTGCAGGGCAACAGGGAGAAGGAGGGTAATTTTAAAAATGCACCGGGAAAGAGAAGCGAAAGACAGAATAAAACTAATGCAAGTTGCAGCAGCTGCTAAAGCAACATTATTTTAATCTGCACAGCCATTTGGATCTCCAGTAACCGATCAGAAGCTGTGCTGGGCAAGAGTCCCACCTGGCTCCACCTGCTTTCTGAAAACACTTGATGGGCACCAGGTCAGGTGCTGGCGGGCGCCATGCTGGGGACCCCTGCTTTAGTGTGCTAGCAGACGGAGAGCTGAGGCACGGCATATATAGCAAAAATATAAAGTCAGGGAACAGGGAAAGGTGAAACAGAGTATGAAATATATTATATATTTACAAGGCTTGGGCAGAAAGCCTCTCTTTTCCCTCTCATACAATTCCTTCCTTTGGTATTAATCCATATCTTAACAATGGAGACCTTAAAAAAAAAAAAGGATAATGCTAAACCCTGCCTGGAGGATACTCTATAACCTGTAAGTCTCAACTCTTAACCTTGGTTGTGTGGAGTTGATGCATTTCTAAGTACCAAATGGGACGCTCTGAATATGGTCAGAAGAACTTACCTTTTCCATCACCTCATTCTCCAGTGCTAGACACCAGCCTCTGGGTTCCACAAACACTCCATTGTTCCCTGATGTCCAGTAGCTTTTTAAAATGGTATTGTTGGCACTTGGTGTAAAAGATTCTAGAGCAGCTGAGAACAGCCTGGCACCCACTGTTGTGGAAGAAGGAAATGTATCCATGTTCATTTGCCTCTCCCCCATAGTCTTCTTGGGCATCTCTCCCATACACCTGCTGTAGCAAACTGGACTTCCATTCTACCTCACCGCAAGCTGTGAATGGGTTAAGGGTCTGATGAAGTTATAGGTCTGAAGGCTCAGCAACTGCTACAGTTTGTGTCTGACTCCTTCAGAACTTTTAGAGATCAGGCCTCATAACCAGGTTGACAGTTGGCAGTGCAAGCACTGCAGAGTTTCAAGGGCGACGGTGTTGCAACTTCTAAACAGGTTTGTTGTCTCAGGAAACCTAGATATTAAAGGTGGGGAGGATGGCGTTTCTGTGGTCCACCAAACAGCAGTGGCCCCAGTCTGAGAGCAAGAGAGGTCTGCTCTACAGCTCTGTAGTCACTTCAGTCCTGGTCACAAGATTTTGCCCAGGATTATGTTTTCTTCATATAATATTTTCACAGCAATATTGACAAATTCAGTGACCACTGCTATCCGCTTCAACTGTGATTGGAATGTGCATACTGTGGAAGGAGTAGAGTTGCCAGCCTCCAGATTGGGCCTGGAGATCTCCCAGAATTATGACTGATCCCGTGACTGCAGAGACCAGTTCCCCTGGAGGTCATAGCAGCTTTGGAGGGTGGACTCCATGGTATTATACCCTGCTGAATGCACCCTGCTAAAATGCAGACTTACCTTGCTTCTTTGGCCTCATGAGCCATTTAGGAAATGTCTCTGTTTCCACTCAGAATGGATTTACACAATGGTTTTACTGTCACCATGCAGCACACAGCTGTGGACATTGTGGTTTTGAAAACAACTCTGAGTATTACTGAGGACTTTCCCCGTGAGGAATATGAACCGCCTGACATGAAGCCTGAACTCACACTGAACCCACCAAAAGGCCAGGACACATGGCTGATTGCTACAAATGTAAGCATCTGGGAGTGACGGGGAGGGGGGGGATCACTTTGCCAGAGAAAATGGTTGGACTGGCTATGATAAAATATCCTAGCTCCCTCTTCCCACATGTATATGGTTACCAAGTGACCTCCTTTTTTTGATGTCTATCGTCTTTTGGGCTTTTTGTAAAAAAAAATCCTGTTTTGGGGTTGGAAGATCAAAAATATTCCTAGTTAGTGGCAATGTTCACAGCTTAAATAGTAGGGGTATTTAAAGTGAGGTTTGCCATAGTGATCATTTGTTTGAAGTAGTCAGTCTGGAAATATGTCCTCTTTTTTGCTTTTCAAAATGTGATTACCCTACACACGCATCATTTGTTTTCCCATGATCTTCTCCCCCCTCCCTTCTATATAGAATATGACATTCTGCCCATCAGCAAGTTCCCAAGAGCAAATTACTGTGCGTTTTTGTATCCTGATTTTTCCCCTCATACTTGGACAGTCACTTATCTGCTAAGACTGTAGCTAGTTTTGAGATTTAATCCAGTTCTTTACATCAGTGGAATGCTGCCTCTTTTGCAAGAGGTGTAAGAACTCTGCAACCAGAAGCCAGGATGGTAATTAATTCCTGGAATCCTGCCCTTAGTCAATGTGGTTTGTTCCTATGTGACAGCTTGGCTGCTTACACTCCAGCCATCTGCTTTTCTGGCAAGCTGCCTCTTTTGCAAGGTGATCTAACTTTACAACGATCAATCACCATCCAGAGAGGAGCAATGGGGGGGGACGGGACTCATTTGTCCTTCCTTTGGCATAAAGCATATCCATCCAGTCAAACTTTTCTCGCTTTGTTCATGCCACTAGATTTGCTGCATGACACCAGCAAGACTAAACAGTTCATACTGCCATAAAATATATGTTATAATTAGGACCCTAGAAACCGGTTGAGAACACTAATCTGTCATCAGCCATGTTTCCAGACACTGTGCTAGAACAAGCCTTGAGCCTCTGCTCAGTAAAAAAAAAAAAAAAAGTCCTTTATCTGAATTTTTCATTTACTCACCAAATATGGGACACCACTGAAGACAATAGCCAAGGTTATAAGTGCCATGACAAACTTCAGATGCTAAGCGGAAACAATGTGGCCTAGTGGACAGAGTGCTAGCCTTGGAGCAGGGAGATCTGTGTTCAGATCCCTTACTGAAGGCCATTGCATATATGGCATCAAACCCAAGTCTGCCACTGAGGATGTATATTTCCCTGGAGAGATGCAACCTGGTCATCTAAGAAGTGTCAGTTGTACACTAACATTGGCACAGATGTATTTGTTGTATTTGCACTAACCTGTTCATATTTCAAAGCATAAAATGTATTTGCTGTGCAGTGCAGACTGTTTTGAAGTCTCTGCCTTGTGTGTTTGTTTAAAACTTTTACAGCCCACCTTACCCCACTCAGACTCAAGGCAGCCAACAATGCAACACCAGATTGCAAGGACACAAAACATAACAATCCAACTAATGCAATTAAAACATACACTGGTTAAACCCACATTGAATTAAAAAAAACAAAGTCATAATCAACCAAAATAGTTTGCCTTCCACCAAATGCTCTCTGGAATAAAACTGTCTTGCACATCTTCCTAAACATAGCAAATAAAGGCACTCTTTACACTCATTTTGGTAGGCCATTCCAGCCAGTGACCTAGCTGTTGCTATCCAATCCTAAAAGAGGGTCACCCAGGCCTGTAGCTGCATTGGATTATTTCAGGGCCCAGCCCCCAACTTTCTGCCAAGGCCCCCCGATTTACTACCCTGAACAGGCAGGCAACCAGGCAAGCCCTGGATGAGATGTGCTCGCCGGCCAGGCCATGGGCATGGGCAGAGTGCCCAGCGCCCCAGCACGGTCCTCCTCCCTTGCCTCCCTCACCTTGCGTCACCCCCTGGCACTCCACTGTGCCCCCAGTGGCCACCTCGCCATCTCTAGCCCCAGCCGGTCCCTCCCATGCTGGGCAGAGCAAGCGAGCGCCCCTGCCTGCCCCCCTCCTGGGCACTGACAGTCGGGACAGGATTGTGAGTGAGCATGGTGGGGGCTGCAGACCCTCTTTCCGGAGCAGGGAGCAGGGACCCTGGCGGCAGGGTGTCCATGCACAGACCAGGCAGGTGGGCTCTTTCATCCTGGGGCTCCAAGATAACAACTCATGCTTTGGGCCCGAGTCTGAGTGGCGGGGGCAAGGGAAGAAGGGAGCTGGGCACAAGGGAACTTCAAAACCTGTCTCCCCCCTGTAGTGCACCAGGACTCAGTTGGGGCTGGAAGTCAACTCTTTGGAAGGCCCTGATTCGAACCCTTTTTTTTTAATTTCAGTGCCCTTCGAATTGTTTAATGCTCCCCTGATTTAAGAAATCCTGGCTATGGGTCTGAGGGGCACCATAAAGATAAAACTGTCAAGAGCATAGAAGGAGTGTTCTTTTGAGAAAAGTGGATTACAAATGAAGTGATTCAATTAAAGAATAGGCACACTGGTCAAGGCTCTACAAACATCAAAAAGAAGATAATCAAAATAGATTTCTAAAAACTGAGATTCAAGAAGTGACATAGGGTAACTCTAGGAATCCCCAGAAGTTATATAGTTGTACCATAGAGTTTCTGTATTCCTAGAATTACCCTATGTAACTTCCAGTTTTTTTCCAGAAGTGGTGTAGCAGCACTTATGATGCTGGTGGGCTTCCCCCCACCCACTTTTCTCTTGCCACTGCTCAGAGTGGCAACAGCAACTAGGGCAGGAGGACTGGTAGCCTTGGAACAAACCATGCAATAGGACTAGGGCTGCAAAAATTAGAAACAGCACAAAAAAAGTCATAAATAATGCAAAATAGATTTACAAAAATAAAAAAAATGCAGTAAGATATATAAACACACAATTTTATATATTATATAAACAAAATCAAGCTGTTGGTCTATCTAGTCCTGTATTGTATATTCTGACTGGTAGTGGCACTCTATGAGCTTGAGGCACTAAGAGGTCTCTTAATTTGAGATGCCAGAAACTGAACTTGGGGCCTTCAGCATCTAGAGTTTATCTTTATTTATTTATTTATTTATTTATGTCTTTCTCCATAATGGACCCTCCAAGCAGCTTACATTGTTCTCCTCTCCTCCATTTCATCGTCATGACAATCCTGTGAGGTAGGTTAGGCTGAGGCTGCTTGATTGGCCCAAGATCACCCAAAGTTGGCAAACCTACTGGGCCTTTGTGCTGTCATTCTCCATTCTGAATATCCTTTTACTACTAGAATTTCTTTTCTCCAAGAAGCCACCAAACAAGTCCCTTGGTGTCCCTTATGCCACCTTCTTTCTTCAACAGCACATTTGCATTCCTTACTTTTTTTTTAATCTCGCCAACTATATTTTTTCTCTTCTCTGTTGCTAGTTGCCTGGCTTGGGATTGCCTGCTCTCACACACACATCGTGCAACAGAATTGGGAGACACATTTTCTTTTAACTGCCATAATTCAGCCACGCTGGCCATGAACATAATATCCATGATTATTTCTTTGTTTATATTTTTCACAGAAAACATAGAATTTCTTTTATTTCAATACAAGCACTCCAATGCCCTTTACCTTTCAAATGCTCAATCCTTCACCTTCTCTAATGATCCTTTAGCTCAGGGGTGTTGAACTCATTTGTTATGAGGGCTGGATCTGACACAAATCAGACCTTATTGGGCCAGGCCATGTGTGTCATAAAATGTAATGCCAGGCAGCGGAGATATAAACTTTATAAAGGACACAAGCACAAATATTTTTTTAACTTAAAATAAAAACATGCTTAAAACATTAGTACCCTTGCAATATTTGGTTTATTTAACAGTGTCTGATAACGGACACCTCTTGCTCTGAATTATTGCACCAAAATTTCTGTGCTATTGCAATCTTGAGTATGCTGTTCAAGTGTGTATCTGTACGCTGCAGACCTACTTTTGATTTATTGACATTCACTACAGAAATCTCATGCTCAGAGTTCTGAGTCTAGGACTCAGGGGAAAACATGAAATGGTCAGGCATTGTGAGCTATTGTACATAAATTGCTTTGTGTGGTGGTCAAGACCATGAGAAGGCACCATGACACAGACAGAGGGCTATGAGTTTGTCTACAAAACTACAGTCTTCCTCAGTGGTCAATATTAGTCTACTATCTGGGAAGTCTGAATTCAAAATCCCCCCCCCAAATGTGCTGGGTGAACTTGGTCTGGACACACACTCTCAGCCTCATCCACCTCACTGGCTTGTTGTTATTCCTCATCCAAATAGTTCACATTGCTTTCCTACTGAGCAAGATTGGATCATGAGGGCATGAATACAGTGGAAAGGGGGAGGGAACCCAGTTGCACCCAGGAGAGTCACAGCATAACAGGTCCAACAAAACACACACACTGTAGCAAAGCACACAAAAGCTCATACCTTGGATAAAACTTTGTTGGTCTTAAAATTACTTTGTATTTCTCCCTTGCGATTGAGGCAGCCAAGTAAAGCAAGCTGTCCCTCCTTCCCTCTCTCTGGGGAGGAGCCTCAGTCAATGGAAGGGAAGAAAGGCTTGCCTTTCTCTCCTGTGTGATTGAGGCAGCCTGGCCAGAAAGCAAGCTCTGGCGAATTCCCTGTCTCTTCCTGGAAGGGGGAGGGGAGGAGCCTCAGCCCTTGGAGGGAACAGAAGCTTGCCTATCTATCTCTCCTGAGCAATTGGGAGAGTTGGGTGAAGAAAGCTATGATGCAGCAGCAGAACTGGAAGCAGGAGATAGCCAGTTCCACTGCGGGCCTGATAGAAGCCTTCCGGGGGCCTGATCTGACCCACAGGCTGCACATTTGACACCCCTGCCTTCGCTGCTAGAGGTAGCTGAATTTCACTAAATTTGTAACAAAAGGCCAATGAAAATACAAACAAAGACACACAGTGAGAAGATCAAAAGCCATGGTACTTAAAGGAATACAACCATGGCGGGGAAAGACCATGTCTTTCTAGCAAAGTTAGAAACCAACAATATCATTTCCCCTCAATGTTACTGTGACAGGCTGTTTCTATCAACTGAGGGGACTCATATAGCCTCCTATGATTTTGGGGGAACCAGGTTTATTTCAAACTATAAACCTTCTCTTCAGATACTAGGCATTCTAAAGGTAGCGAGTATCTAGGCTTTGAGTTTACTGCTGTGAGGTAAGTTTTGTGGCGCACTGGGAGAATATGGAGGTCACTGAGGAACTAATTGTATATTGACCACAAAGAAGATTTATTTATTTACAGATTGGTTTCCGTGAACAGATCTGCAGCCCAGGTTTCCAGGTAGACAAAGGAGAAACCTGGTCGAGGCATATTAATTTAAAGAGTAGTTTGAATTTTCTTTAAGACTTTCCAGCATAAACAGACTTTAATGATTAGCCACTGGTTTCGATCCTAACACACACACACCCAAGATTCCACCCACACCAGCCTGCCCTTTCCCAAGAGTCAGACTAAATGGCACAGGGTCTGCCCATTGCCAGAGACAGGCCTAACTACTGGATACTCTATTCTGTCAGAAAACGAACCAAACCACTCTGCCACACTACCAGGCAGAGCTGCCTTTCACTCTGTCCACTCTTTTCCTGAGCCAGACCTGGGCTCTCACTGCTGTCTCCCTGAGGCAGAATTCAACTCAACTCCTGCAGTATTCCCTTCCAGCATTCCATCCCCGTTGTCAAAGGTGATCGGATGCTGGAGTAGTACTCCTATAGGCTTGAGTGAGTTCAGGGGTGTCACAGTTACCTTTATAAATTTTGCTTATCATGAATGATGACTTGTATATCAGTATTTTTATGCCATTATGGCTCTTTTAATTCTTGTTACTGCCAACTTAATTTGAAACTGCCAAACCTTTTCCATCAAAGTGATTCCCCAACTAAAAAAGAGTTCCACAAACTGGTTGTGTGTAACAAGAGTACGTATTTAGGACAACTGGCTAGGTTTCTTTTAAGGGCTATATAAAATATTGATAATTTGGTGTTCCATTTATTACCCAAATTGCAAACCAAACTGTTCCTTCGGCAGTCTTGGGGCTTTCTACTTGATGTTCACAAGAGAAATCTCTAACATTATCTAAATTAAAATCTTGTCCTATTTAAATGAGACTCTTGAGTTGTGATCTTTAAATCCATCATATTGTAACGTCTGTCTAGCTTCCCCAACTCTTGGTTTCATGGACTGATAGCTTCTCAGTTGTTTAGCAAAAATGCAAATTAACATTTTTAGTAATTATATTGCAAGATCCTTCAAGAACACTGTAGGATTTTTTGTGAAGTCCCACTGGAAAACACTCTTAGGAGGAGTATTGCTGATTTTAAGTCATAGCACTACAGGCAAAATATAGAGCTCTCATTTCCAGGACATCATCTGAACTTGAACAACCCTTAATTCCAGACTTTTGAGCTATCAGTCCAAGCAACAGTACATTGCATTTACATGTCTGTTCTCCATAAGGATTTTTTAAAGTATGCTAACAGACAGGTAACCCATTCAAACTGAAAGCCCCATTTAGCAACACAGCTAATCTGCATGTATAAATTGCCTGCATTGAATGCAATTTGCATATCCAACATCCACCAGGTGAGTGACGGTGTGGTACTTATTCTACAACATTCCTGTTCAAAAGTAGACTCCTTAAATGTGAAAAGCTTATGGAAATACTCCTCAAGTGTAGCTGCCATGCAACCTGATGTCTAGCAAATAGTTCCTATGTACTTATCTTTCTTCTTCTTCTTTTTTTCACCTTTTCCTCTTTTTTCTTTTTTTCCTTTTTTTCCTCTTTTCTTTAATCTTATCTTGATTATGACCTTTTATCAATCATTGTGCATCATCATTTTAAACGCATCTACATGGCGAGAGATACAAACATAATGTTCTGCAAAGCAACAACCAGAACTTTCACCATGCCATGAGTCCAGTGGCACCTTTAAGACCAACAATGTTTTATTCAGCGTATGCATTTTCATGTGCATGTATCTGAGGAAGTGTGTGTCCGAATAAACCTTTGTTGGTCTTAAAGGTGCCACTGGACTCAAATGTCGTTCTGCTGCTTCAGACCAACACGGCTACCCACCCGGATCTCTCTCACCATGCTAGTAAGACCATACAGGGGTTGGCATCTTAAAGCAGGACAAATCCTTTGGAACTTACATCCCGCCTCTAAACTGGTTATCTTTGAATGAATCTTGTGTCAGTTGCATCACTGGTAAATGTTAACTTCTCTCTGTCCATAAAGCAAACAGACCTGTGGCATGTGAAAGATTACGGCATTTTTTTTTATTACGGCAAAAGCCCAGAAATTGCAGAGCTGCAATTCACATGCAGGTTTGATGCTGTCAAGGCCTGCTTGGCGAACAGAGTGCACCAGAATCAGCTCACTACAGAAAGTAATTTTCCCTCCTCACAACCAACCTCCCTTCTGCTTTTTAACGATTTGCGTTACCTTTGCTCTGGCTTACAAAAGCTTGCACCGTCATCAGTTGATCCTTAAGACCCTCTGGAACCTGCCCACAAGGCACCCACTTCTTAAACTCATCATTTCGGGCACATCAAACTAAAACGAGAGTATCCCAGCTCCAAGCTCATGATGGTTTCCAGCACATGAGATCGTACAAAAGCCACAATGTAGAACAAACATACGAGAACAATTGTGGACTAGAAGTCTGTCCCTTTGCAGAAGCGAGCAATGGATTCTCTCACTATCAGAGTCTCTAGGGCAGAGGTGTCGAACTCATTTGTTACGAGGGCTGGATCGGACATAAATGCCACTTTGTCAGGCTGGGCCATGTGTGCCATAAAACATAACGCCAGGTACCAGATATGTAAACATTATAAAGGACAGCAGCTGGTAAGCTCCAAGTCGGTGTGTCCTCACTGTAAGGCCTCATGGCCTGGTGGGGGTTGCAGGAGAAACCCTACATGAATGGACTGGAGGGTCAGTGGTGCAGTGTGGAGCAGATGCTCCCATGCTACCTGGAGGGGGCACCTTTCTGTAGCCCACTCCCATCGCCAATGCTGTGAGCCCAGGCCCCAGGGTAAAAACATGAAGCAGCTGGTGTTGCTTCCCCCTGCCCCTGAGCCACCATGGAAGGGGACTAGGAAGACAAGCTAAACTAAACCACTACCCCCGCCTGAGGAAGTGGGGCAGCCCATGTCTGAGGCCATGTGCACAGAGGGACCCAGGCCAAGTAAAGCCCAATAATTCAGTGATGCCCATGTAGCAGTGGCTGCCTCCAGCCAAGGCTGTCAGGGAATACATGGAGGACTGATACTGGGGGTTCAAGCCAGAGACTGTCAGCAAGCCATGCCAGCCCCATAAGGTGGCAGCCACTGGTCATCTGATGGGGGAGTGGGCACCTCGTACACAAATCCACACGTGTGGCAGGGGCCTCAGGTCACCCAGCAACCAGTGTAACTGGATATTGCCACACCACCTCCTCCATGAGCTGAAGGCCACTGGGTGGTCCATGGGATAGGGAGGCTCAGCCACTGAGTCACCCCCAAGAAATGCCAAAGCACAGCTGCCACATGGGGGAGCATGGATATGACAGTGGAGCTGTCCACCAGCAGGCCCAACAGAGGACCATCTGCTTCCCCCCACATGCAAATGCTGATCTACTTGCATCCGGGACAGCATCCCTGGAGCTGCAGGCCAAGTGGAAAGTCATGAATGCAGGTGCAGTGGCTCTCAATTTACCAATGAGGCTGCCCCTGAAGTGAAGGGGTTCTGCTTGACTGCTACAGAAGAGGTTGTTCCGCTGTGCTAAAGCCACAATTGGAGTGGCTTCACACACCCCAGCAGCCACCTGTTCCTTCCCTTGCAGCAGATGTTTGTGGGCCACATAAGAGCCCTGGACTGGCTGGTTCCACCCCCTGGGCCTTATGGTTGACACCACTGCTCTAGGGCAATCTTGCCTTGACTCTGTCGCTCTTTGATCCTCCCACAAAGCTACTGCTATTTAGCAACACAGGTTTAATGCTCTAAAAAACCCATTTGCTCATTCTGACTGCAGTATATGCAATAGTTCTTTCAAGGCTACCAAACCCAGGAGGAGCCTTTGCTTCCCATCACCACTAACCTCATAATTAATTTTCTCTTCTACCAGATTTCCTTTCTTCCTTCCCTGAAGGAGAGTCCCTCCCACACCATCTCCTGTAACCATTTTGCCATCCCAATGCAGTTACCACTGCAACACACAGAGGCCAAATTAGCCTATAGTTGCACTTATAAACTGCCCAAACAGATTGCCTGAATGCCCTTAAAGGAACAGAATAGAACTAATTAATAGCAGTAAATACATACAGAATGTTGTCCTTGTAGACATTGGGTTGCAATGTGTGAAAGTAGCTTAATGTTAACTACAGATACAAATCATTCATATAAAGGCTCTTAATAGCAGGAATGCCATTGTTAGAAACCTTCAGGATGGGGTTGCCAACTCCAGGTTGGGAAATAACTGGAGATTTTGTGGGCGGTGCCTGGGGAAGGCACGGTTTGGGAAGGGAAGGGACCCTTATTGGAAGGAAGGGCTGTGGCTCAGTGGCAGAGCATCTGCTGGGCATGCAGAAGGTACCAAGACCAATCCCTGGCATCTCCAGTTAAAAGGATCAGGTAGTAGGTGACCTGAAAGACCTTTGTCTGAGACCAGGGAAAAATGCTGCCAGCCTGAGTAGACAATACTGACCTTGGTGGACTGATTGTCTGATTTGGTACAAGGCAGCTTCATCTATTCTTGCCCCATAGACCCCAACCTCTAAAGCACCGTTTTCTCTGGGGGTACCTGATCTCTCTTTTCTGGAGATTGGCTGTAATTCTGGGAGATCTCCAGGCCCCACCAGGAGGCTGACAATCCTACATCAGGAGACATTGCCTGGTGATTTTATTCTCCAACCTAAGCTGCAGATGTCTTTTTGGCAGGAATGGGGTTATCTGTGGTTTTAATCTATTGCTTTTAAACTGTAATGTTTTAACTATAATATGTAAGCCTCCTTGTGTGTGAAGTGCCATCAGGTTACAGCTGACTTAGGGTGACCCCACGGGGTTTTCAAGGCAACAGACTAGCTGCACAAGTGTTTTACTATATTGCCTTCCTCTGGGTAGCGACCCTGAAATTTTTTGGCCGTCTCCTGTCCAGATACTTACCAGGGCTGGCCCTGCTTGGCTTCTGAGACCTGAAAAGATCAGGCTAGCCTGGGCCAAGGAGGGATATAAATATTTTAATTAATAAATACATTTATTCCACATTATCCCACATTACTGAGTGAATTGTATTAATGAATGTGTATGCAGAGCCAAATGGGTTAAATAAAATATGTGCTTCTCTTTTGAATCCAGGCTTTAAGAACTATAAGCAAGGTGGTGTAATGTGGCGGGTACAGTTTGGGACTAGAACAATGTGGGTTCAAAATCCTCATTCTGTTCTGGGTGACCTTGAGCCAATTGTTGTCCCTCAGAGCTTCTTGGAGGATAGGAGGGAATGCTACCCTGAACTCGGGGTCAAATATAACAAACAAACAAATCTTTTGCATCATTACTCAGAAATAAGTCTAATGAATTCAGTGGGCTTGCACTCCAATATGTGGTATTAGCCCCAAGTCGTACACAAAGCATAAACTAATTCACTCAGAAGTAATAATAATTAATAATTATTGTATGACATTGTGTGTAGAATAGCCAGAAGATCCTAAGATAGTCCAGCAGGCAAAAGTTGTAGCTCGTTTAGTATAATGAACCACTAGGTGGTAAGCTAGACTTGTTTTTAAGGTAAGAGATGTTTTAGAGGGGGTGGTTTGCCGTTGCCTGCCTCTGTGTCACAGCCCTGGTATTCCTTGGAGGTCACCCTTTCAAATACTAGCCCTGCGTAGCTTCCCAGATCTGATGGGCTAGCCTGGGCTATCCAGGTCAGAAGTAAGTTCTGCTGAAAATGGATTTCCGTTAAATTACTTCTAAGTAAATATGCATAGCACTGCAGAAGTGTCAGCCTGCTAGAGTAAATGGTTAGGCTGTATTCCTCCGTGCAGTGACGGACATCTGCTTGCTTCTAAATGGATGTTGTTAGGAAAGGGGTTGAAAGAGGCTTGTACATTTACAACTATGAACCCGTTAATGGATGTTATAGAATGGATATAGGAATTCTTTGCGTTTCCAAGCAGCCATTGGAAAGCATTAAAGAAAGGGCAATTGGTTGCTTAGGGACCATCTCCAAATTGGCAGCCCATCATGCTTTTTTTCTCTTCCTATAGCAGGGCATCATTTTAGTTCCAAAACAAAACTGATGCCACTACTGTTTTATGACGCTGCTACAGAATAATGCAGCTGCTTTGCCATCACAATCCATGTTGCTGTGATTAAAATATTTACCATTTCTTGATGCTCGCCTTTTGGCTTTCAGCTCTGTAAGCAGGTGCATCTCTCCTCCAGCATAGCTAATTAGTAGCCTATGTGCTTTTTGTAGATGAAACAAATGCAAGAGAAGATCCAGCTCCAATGAGCAGATGGTATAGTAACACTGGAACCCATAGTGACACAACTCACACCCACCAATCATGGAGTGGTTTGCTGCTGATGCCTCTAGGCCAGCCATACATGGAAGCATCCAGTCAATGTGAGGGGATGATGTTACACCTCCAGACTTCCTCAAGGCTGCTCTCACCCCCCCCCCCCAGAACAGGACAAGGGGAAGGGGGCCATTGCTCAGTGGTAGAGCATCTGCTTGAGATGCAGAAGGTCCCAGGTTCAAGCCCTGTCATCTCTAGTTGAAAGGATCAGGTAGCAGGTGATGTGAAACACCTCTGCCTGAGACCTTCAAGAGCCGCTGCCAGCCAGTGGAGACAATACTCGCTGAGATGGACCAATGGTCTGATTCAGTATAAGGCAGCTTCATGTGCCATGCGTCCCATATGCCAAGGGAAGGTACAAAAGGAGAACCACCGTCCTTTCTGATGCTCCTTTGAGCACAAGAGGTTTGAATGCTTCTGCCTCCTCCAGGTGGCAGGAGATAGGACCATGCCCCAGAGACCCCTCTAAAATTTCAGGAACCTCCTGGCCTAACTGAGAGGGATGCTTGAAGGAAGAAGCTAAGTGTTCCATTGACACCAGACACTTCCTCTGCTGGGAAATGGGAGATTGACTCACCATCCGCATTCAGATATAGGCCTTCTGCCAAGAGCCTTGGCAAGTGCCTAACAATGCCAACTCCAGAAACTGGCCTTGGGGGAGGTTTAACTTCTGCATCCTCTCAGTAATGTATATTGACTCTCTAGAGCTGCTGTTTGTTCTGGTAGGACTTCCTTGCAGGTCTCACATCCAAATATTAATTAGGGCCAACCCTGCTTAGCTTTTGAGTTCTAATGAGAGCTAGATACCAGGGTTGGCATGCTCAAGAGGATCAAGCATATCATCATCATCCTCATCCTCATCCTCATCATCTAGATTTATTAATTGTACTATCCCAGTGTATGCTGGGCTCTGGGCAATTAATGTGGCTTTAAGGTAGAGAGAAGAAAGCATTGGAAGGAGGGAAAGAACGAAGGAGGGAGAGTTAAGAAAGAAGGTTGGAAGAGGAAGGGGAAATGGGAAACGAGAGGGGAAAGGGAGAGGGAAAGGAAGGTGTGAGGTCAGAGAAAGGTTAGTGAAAGGAAGGGGGAAAGTAGAGGGAGAGATGCAAAGAGGGGAAGCAGAAGCTTAGCCATAATGTGCTGCCCCAACTGGACCACCTACTGAGGAGCCTCAGAAATGACAGTTGGTAACTGTGACAACAATGCTATGGGCTGGAGCTGGGGCCAGACACTGGGGAGATGAGTCTGGCTGCTGCCTCCCTTCTCTCTGGTCTTGGAAGGACTTCAGCCAGGATGGGAGCCAGTGTTGCCTGCCCCACATTTTTCTACAGAATTACTACAGTAAACGTTTTTGCAATTTATCTTTATTGTCTCTTCGTTATTTTTGTTACAGATGTTGTTTTTGGTATTTCACATGGAAATGTGGCAGCCCTACACAGTGCAGAAGGCTGGCTGCAGCCCTGAAGGAGGGGAAGAGAAAACCAAGTTTTCTAAATCCCCCCCCCTCCTGCTTTGTCCCTCACCTAAAATCTTCCATGCAGTGTACATAGGCTCCTTTCCCCCAGAATCACTTGATGGATTCGAAGGGCTGTACAATTTCAAGAGGGCACCATCTTGTGATAGTCTGTTGTATCAACCGATATCCTCCAGCATCATCTGAAAGAGAAGACTTATAACTGTCCCTGTTGTATTCAACTAAGGAAGATGGCAGGGTCACTGTTGAGGGGGATTTTTAGGAGGGGACCTACCAGAATATGAACCATTGCCCTTACAGAGCTTGGAGGCTGGCAGGAAGCTTGCTTCTTTCTTTCTCCCTTCCTTTAATAGGCAGATTTCCCTAAATCTCTCCATTGCTGAATATTCTGGAGGCAGCTTACCCTGTTAAGCCCTGATTCTGAACTTTGTCTCAGACCAGTTTAAAGCTCCTGCCATGCAAGCTAAGGCTACAGATGTGATGGAGAGAAGTAGCTCTTTCTTTGCTTCTGGGGACGTGGCTTTGCCCTCCTCATTTCCTCAAAAATGGGTGCTGCCTTTCTTTGTCAAGAGGCCTGGCACTGCTACAGACACCTGCAGCTCCACAATTTGTTTAGATCTCTGTGTAGATTCTTGCCTACTTTGACTTCCTGGAGATGATGAAAAAATGCCTAAGGTGATCAGAGTCCTTTATGAATGCTAGCAAATGGCTTGGGTGTGTGATGTTCATCTGTTCCTGGCCAAGCCTTTAAATGCTGCACCAAGAAGCAACTGCTTTGTCCCTCAGGAAAGAGCTCTCAGAACGCCCAAAATCAAAAATTGCTCTTTCCTTGGTTTATTTCTTATGTTTATACACTGCCTTCCAAGAGCAGACGAAATGCAATTTTTAAAAACCCAATTCAGCATCCCATGGACCTTCAGCCAGTGACAAAGCATCCTTCCTCTCATGCCTGCTGTCCCTGGGCAACTGGCAGGTGAGGAGAGAATTCCTTCTTGCCAGGGGTGGAAAGGACAACAGGAAAATTCTTGAACATTATGCACTGTCAAAGATGTCATCCAGGTTCTCTGTTAAAACTAACTGAATACATGATGTCTATTCCAGGCTAAACAACCAGTGTGGAAGCAACCATTTGTTGTTGTTCAGTTGCACAGTCGAGTCTGACTCTTCGCGACCCCATGGACTGCATCATGCCAGGCCCTCCTATCTTCCGTCATCCTCTGGAGTTTGCTAAATTTCATGTTCATTGCATCGATAACACTGTCTAACCATCTCATTCTTTGCTGTCCCTTTCTTCTTTGACCTTCAATCATTCCCAGCATCAGTGTCTTCTTCAATGAGTGCTCCCAGTCCCTTCTCCTTTGGTGGCCAAAGTATTTGAGCTTCAGCTTCAGTATCTGGCCTTTCAGGGAAAAGTAAGGATTGATTTCTTTTAGGGTTGACTGATTTGATCTTCTTGCAGTCCAAGGGACTCTCAAGAGTCTTCTCCAGCACCATAATTCAAAAGAATCTATTTTTTGGCACTCAGCCTTCTTTATGGGCCAACTCTCGTAGCCATACATTACTACTGGGAATACCATCACTTTGACCATACAGACTTTTGTTGGCAGGGTGATGTCTCTACTTTTTAATATGCTGTCTAGGTTTGCCATCGCTTTCCTCCCAAGGAGCAGACGTCTTTTAATTTCATGTCTGCAGTCACCATCTTCAGTGATCTTGGATCCCAGGAACGTGAATTCTGTCACTGCTTCCAAGACTTCCCCTTCTATTTGCCAAAGAGTGATGGGGCCAGATGCCATGATCTTAGTTTTTTTGATGTTGAGTTTCAGGCCAACTTTTGCACTCTCCTCTTTGACCTTCAGCAAGAGGCTCTTTAGGTCCTCTTCACTTTCTGCCATTAGAGTGGTATTGTCTGCATATCTGAGGTTGTTGATGTTTTTGATGGCAATCTTAATTCCGACTTGTGATTCATCCAGGCTGGTATTTCACATAATGTACTCTGCATATAAATTAAATAAGCAGGGTGACAATGTACATCCTTGTTGTATTCCTCTTCCTATTCTAAACCATAGGTACCCTCATTCTCATAGCAAACAAACCCCAAACGAATATGAATTATTCATCTTAAGTGCAGCACCTTTCTAGCAACACAGAGGGTTATTGTTACCTTGCTCACCGATCCAGATTGTGTTAAGGTATGTTGGTACTGTCTTACACTGCTCCCATTCTGGTTTACACCAGAGACCATTGGCATCATTCCCACACAGCCCTGATAGGAAGAAACTACAGTTGCTTCATGTTATCTTTTCCTCCCACCCTCACATCCCACAGGCTTCATTTGGGTTCTGTTGGAACTCACTGAATTTCTGAATGGCCACCAGAAAGCTTTAAAGCAACCAATTCTTATTAATGTTGGAGTAAGAGAACAAGAGCTGGGTGCTACATTTTGTTGCAATGGTCTTTTTTGCATGGTCTATTTGCATTTTTACTCAAAACTCTCTAAAAAGGAATGGCTTTAGTATGTCCCAGGGAATGCCCACACTCTTCAAATATCACCAGTTGGTGAATTCCGAGGACCACAGTTCACTGTAAATTAAATCACTCAGTCCCACCCGCCTACTCTCTCGTAACGTATAAAATGAGTCTCATTTACACAGTATCTCCAGCAACTGGAATTAACAGAAAATTGTAGTTTCAAAAGAGCCATGGGGGACAAATGGGTATATACGACACCATGAATGCAAGCCTAGGAACACTTTCTTGAGAGAAATCCCTATTGAATAGACCTGAGTAGGATTCTCAGTAGACATCCTTAGGATTTGCTCTCCGTGTCACTTTCCAGTCCCGTCTCCACAGGTTCTCTTAAAGTTGGCCTTCCCCTCCATTTTATTTTGTTCCCATGGCAACCGCAGCAAGGAAGGGTATCACTTATTCTTTTGAACAGGATTCACTAAATCTGTCTATCTAGCTTGTTTGTCTATTTCTAGATGTGTTCACATAAGAAGAGCCCTAATGGATCAGACCAGTGGTCCATCTCCTCCAGCTAGAAGCCCCCTATAGACCTATCCTCCATGACTCTATCTAATCCCCTTTTAAAGCCATCTATGCCTGTGGCCATCACAACATCCCCTGGCAGCAAATTCCACATTTTAATCATTTTTTGTATAAAGAAGTGTTTCCTTTTGTCTGTCCTGAATCTACTGCCCATCAGCTTCCTGGGATGCCCTTGAGTTCTGGTATTTTGGGGGAAGGAGAAAAAGTTCTCTTTGTCAACTCTCTCCCCCTATGCTATCATGTCCCCCCTTAGTCGTCTCTCCAGGCTTTCCTGATAAGAAAGATGCTTCAGCCCTTTATTCATCCTGGTTGCCCTCGTCTGTATTTTTTCCCCAGCTCAGCAATGTCCTTTTTGAGACACGGCGACCAGAGCTGCACACAATATTCACCAGTACCTGAATCCAAATCCTGACATCATGATGCTGACAAATCTGAGCGGCATTCCTATTTATTCAATTCCATTTGGTTGCACATTTCAGATGCCACCACCCCTCTTTTTGTAAGCCTCTGGAGCTTGGTGTTTCTATCTGGTCTTGAATTCAAGCAAAATGTGCAACATTTTATTATCATGTCTGTTAGTTATTAGTTCCCTAACAGGTATTCACTAGCTATAGGCATTTCTTCTTTAAGTGACACAAAAATTATGTTGGCTTGCCACAGTTTTGCCTCACGAAGCATGATAATGAAGTGTTGAACAGTGTCCCGTCACTAGCATACAATGAAGGAAAAATCTGCCTCCATTGAGAGACTCCTTCATGAAAAAGGGAGCAATCCATGAAAGAGATGAAAAGGAAACCATCACGATTACCTTTGATGGCAAGGAGAATAAGGGCTGCTACGGGAACACACTTAACTTAATTGATTGACAAAGAGTTTGATTAAAAAAAAAAACAGTTTTGTTGAAGCAGAATGCTGCTTTACAGTCTTATTGTGTAATGGCTACTGCGGTGCTTCAGTACAAACCTTACTCCTTTTTTTCTGAATCAAAAGATCATTTTCCTACCTACAAGCCCCGCATTATGTCTATTCATAGCAATCTGTTCAGTCTGCTTTGTTCATCATCTACAAAAGTTATTCTGGGAGCAGAATGTTGTCGCCAGCCAATGCTCCTTTTTAAAAGTGCCATATATTCTTCTCAGCAGCATGGAACTATACAACAGGAATGTTTAAAAAGAGCCGTAAACGTGAGGAAATGGACAGCAGGATCTGGGTTCCAGTCCCCTGCTCAGCTGTACAGGCTGCCAGGTGACCTTGAAGCACTAGCTATTTCTCATCCAACTCTCTACTTGACAGGTTTTTGTGAAAATTGAATGTAGGGTGGAGGAAGATATGGAGAAACAGCAACAAGAGGGAGGGTGGGATAAAATGAAACCCGTAGAATAGAGGCATGCTTTGACCACAGTCCTACAATACAGATGCCCTCCCAGCTGTTTTGACATCCAAATGACTTTGTCATTGCATTGTTATCTCTCTGGAAAATCATGCCTAGGCTGTTATTCAGTAAGCAAAAGGTATCTTTCAGCTACTTCTTCATGAGAAACAGCTTGTTTGATGGTCTACCTTTATCCCCCCCTCAAGTAAGAATCCAACAATCCCGTCTTGATCTTGTTTTGTTTTATTACGTTTTTAACATGTATCTGAGGGCCTAACTATACATTACATCGACTTCACTGCTGTTGTCCAGACATACACTGGGAATTCCTGGTGGATGGATGTCTTCCATTGGTTTCCTCAGGAGCAGCAGACTCGGGCGATGTGTCCTTGTTTGCTGCAGGACCAGCAAACGGCATCGCAAAAACAACAGGTCCAGCATTCGCGTGCTTCCCCGCAGCTGGTGCAGAAATTTGGGGTGTTTGGCTTCTCGGGTTGCGTGGGTACCTGGGGTCATGGGCTCCACCTCGCTGGGTGGCATACCTGTAAGACTTCTTCCTCATCTGAGGCATCGGAGGCTGGAGAGGTACTTGCGAAGAGGACCATGTGGCTGCGGCGTTCTTGATGAGATTTCTCGTATGCGGTGGCTTCTTTGAGGGCTTTGTTGAGGGTCAAGTCATCATGGCTGGTGAGCTTTCGGTGTAGCTTGGGTTCTCAGAGGCCTACGACAAACTGGTTCATCAACGTGTCACTAAGGCTGGGGAATTCGCATTGGGTGGCTGCTTGATCGAGGCCCGCTAGGAAGTCATTGGCTGTGTCATGTGGAGGCGTGCAAAGAATCTATGCGCTCAGCTATTTTTGTTGGCTTTGGTGCAAAGTGATCCATGAGCGCCTTCTCGATCTCTGCATAAGTGGCCTCTTTCAGGGTCTTCGGGGCTATCAGGTCCTTCAGTAGCCAGAGGGTATCGATTCCACAGGAACGAAGCATTTCTTCTTACCCTCTTCTGTGATGTCATGGAAGTCAACATAGTATTCCAGGCGCCCAAGCCACGTCTCCCACTTCTCTGGATGCGTTGCATCAAATTCGGGGATGTTTCCTTGGGTGGCCACTATGACTCAGGCAACACATGGCGTGGAGTTGCTAGGAGCAGCGCGGGGCGCAGTGACCCAGGAATCAGCACTCAATGCGGTGCTGGACGCGGGGTCAGCGATGCTGGGTGCGGCTTCCTGGAGGTCGGTGTGCGGTGCAGTGCTCTAGTCAGTCTCGGGTTCCAAATCGCTCATTCGGATCCCATCCTCGTCGCCAGTATAAAGTACTGAGACTGATGCATTGGAGAATGATTTCAGCTCATGCTTTATTGCTTACAGTCAGATCGTGAGATGAGATAGCCGGCCAGTGGCCGGTTTATATTGCCTTTGTGAACCACACCCAACACACACACACACGCACACACCCATGATATGCTATTTACAGTGCTCTTACATTCCATAGGTCCTTTCTTGGATCCTAGCCTTCCTATAGGTGTAGGCTAGGATCCGTTTTAGCTATTGTCTTTTGGAACAAAGCTTGGGCCCTTTGCCTGCCCATGTGTATACCCGACCATGTCACGGTCACCCTGAGTACATAACACTGTAGATGTGGTCTGCTATTTGCAAGTCCGTGAGGACAGTGAGAAAACATGAAGGGGAGTCAGAGAGAAGCTCCCAGGTTAGGCAAAGAGAGGCATTACAATTAATAAGAAGACAGCATGTACAAATGTCTAGAGCAGTGTCGCACCCTCCAAAGCCCAGGCATGCTGAATCATCTCATTCCAACACCTCCATGTCATTTTCCTGATTTGAAATGACCCTGGGGAGCCACTATTTGTTCCATTGGGCAGAATTACATTTATCATAAACTTTCTCTCCCTGCACATCATGGTCCTGATCCAAACCAGGACCATGGGCACCCGGAAATTAAATTCTGAGCATGGAACTCCTGGCAAACATCTGGTTGACAGGACCAGGGCAGACACAAGGACAATGTAATACATAGTAGGCTCTCAGACTATCTACAAGGAACTCAGAAGAGACATTTAGCCCCACAACCAACCTGCAATGATAATGACTGGCCAGAGCTCTTCCACTCTTATGTCTGTGAAAGAATTTGAACTGAGGGTTCCTTAGATCCAATACTAGTCCTTTGCATATGACTCAGAAATATTCAGGCAGCTATATCCATTATGTCAGCAATCACCACTGAAAGGTTTATGAGTATAACATAGTTGTGATCCATCCTGTGTGCCCCCAGCAGCAAAGTAGAAAGCACAAGAACAACTTTACAAAAAAACCCACACCATGAACATAGGAACACCACTTGCTACCCCTGGAAACTCTGTCACTATCCACCAATTATATTCTGTACCAGTGATGGGGTTGCAACAGCCATTCATGGAAGGCTTAGTTCAAAGTGGCTTTGATGACGACGTCTCAGTTTCATATACAATGTACAAAGCAGGAAGGGCCCCAAGTGCCACCTTTGTTAGTAGCCTCCATGATCCAACAATGCTGAGGCACACGTGGCTTCCCACAGACAGAAAATTCACTGGTCGTTCACCTACAGTCAGCAGAAGTCTCCAGACAACCTCTCTTTTAATAGAGAAGAGAAACCCAGAGTTTCTTATCTATGGTGGTCAAAATACTGTCCAGATCTTCCCCTTGTGTTGTTATTGTTATATTAGTACAGGGATCGCCAAGCTTTTTGAGCCTGTGGGAGCATCTGGAATTCTGACACAGCATGGTGCACACAGCCACAAAATGGCTGCCGCAGGAGGCACAGCCGGCCACAAAATGGCTACCACAGCTTACCTTCGATCACACTGTGGAGACCCTTGTGCTGTGGTAACACCTGCTGCCAAAGCAATGTTTTTTTAAAAAAATCTGCACAGCCAATCAAATCTCCAATGACTAGTCAGAAGCCTTGCTGGTCAAAAGACCGACCTGGCCCCTCCCACCTTCTAAAAACACTCGACAGGCACCAGGAAAGATGTCAGCAGGCACGTGCCATGGTGCCCACAGGTACCACATTGAGGACCCCTGCGTTAGTGCATGTGTTCTGCCAGTGGTACTGCCAACTCAATAGTGGTGCTATGCCAGTTCCTTATATCAGTGTATATTTGAGTTTCACCAGCACAGGCAGATTTAGAAACACTGCTGTGTGTGTAAGCCATGTATCCCCACACCATCACACTATCACACTTGCATCTCGTCAGTCTTCATAAGGGCAAAGATCTAGTGCTACGCTGGCATCTTCATTTTGTCTTCAAATGTTTCTTTGTAGACTTCTAAACAAAGACTGCACACAACAAGAATCAGATTTAAAGTGCAGTCCTGTGCAGAGTTATTCCAGTTTAAGCCCACTGAAATCAATTGGTTTAGATTGGAGTAACATTGCACAGTATTGCAACAATAACAGTCTTCAGCTTGACTATATATTTTTCCCCCGTTTCTGGGAGAACCTTAATTTTTCACCCTGGTGTAGGGCTCTCTGCTGATAAAATCTGGCTGTATTTTATCTCTTTCAATTAAAGCTCTAGTAAGAAGCTGTTCTTCTGTGGACTCAACAATATATTTTTATAACAAAGTTTTTCTTTCTGCTTTATTTTTCCTAGCACTTCCCTGAATACCTTTTGTTTACACCGCCCCATGATTTGCTGCTATTCTCACTCCCCCCACAACGCCGATATCTCTCCCTTGCAGAGTGCACACAGGCGAACATCTCGCTCCGTTGTCTCAAAGTAATTTTTCTTTTGCTATCTCGTGGGAGCTGAATTCATATCTTCTCCCTTTGATTTTGCTTTAAACAACCTTCAAACTGACTTTTAAGTAAGGCAAGTAATGTTCTTTCCTGTCATTTCAGTCTTGTGCACTCTCTTATAGGTTAATTCATTCTGAGCATGATCGGTTGGTCAGCTAAACGCTAAAGAATTTTACTTGGAAGTCCCAGTGATATAATAGAAAATTATTTCCCAGGTAACCTATGCTTTTTTTGAACAGCCTAAAAAGCCCGTCGGACTGGATTCTGGCTCAAGGGACAAGCTTCAACAAAGACACTGTGTAGCACAATGGTATTATGTAGCCATAGTTCATTCTGTTTGGGGAAGTTGGTACGCCATTTTGTTGAACTCCATTTTGGGAGTCAGCAAAGCTAGTTTGTATTAAAATTGGGTTATGTTATCTAGGTAACAGCAGGAAGTATTGGTCAGACCTCTCTAGAGAGGTGCCAGATAGAAACTGTATCCTTCCTGTAATTTCTAAATTAGATTCTAATGTACATTACCAGGCTGAAGTGAGTTGCCCTGTCTCAGCAGCTAATTTGCTGTTCATCCTCTACCCAGGGCTATTTGTGGGCAGGAAGGCACAGGAAGAGAATTCTGGCTGGCTCCCAAGTTGGTCACACCCGGCAGGAACTTATTAGCATAATAGGCCACACCCAACAGCAGAAACTCATTAGGACTGGCTACATGAGGGGTGTGTGGCCTAACATACAAAGGAGTTCCTGCTCCAAAAAAAGCCCTGGGTTTTGACAACAAACAAGGTAAACAGAATAAGAAGCAGAAAGTGGGTGTGGCTGGATGACCACACTTCTGGTAACATGGGGGTGTGGCCTAATATGCTAATGTGCTTCTGCTGTTGGGTGTGGCCTATTATGCTGATGAGTTCCTGCTGGGCTTTTTCTACAAAAACAGCCCCGCCTCTACTTGGATGGATGGATGGGTAACTTCCATTTCAATATATCTGAGGAAGTGTGTGTGCACATGAGAGCTCATACCCTGAATAAAACTTTGTTGGTCTTAAAGGTGCCACTGGACTCAAGCTTTGTTCTTCTGCTTCAAACCAACATGGTTGCCCACCTGGATCTAGCAGCATTATGCCATTCATGTTTTGCCATTCAGCAGTTTTTCATGAATCCTCCTCCTTGCAGACTCGTAATATACTAATTGGCTCATTTCCAAAGGAGGAATGGATACCCCCGGCAAAACATTGGTTTTAAAGGTGCTTTCTTTTTGCATTTTTTTCCTCCTGAACTCCTACTTAGAAGACATGTGGCTTTTGCTGGAGCTGCTTCAAACCATGGGTTGCCAAGCAGTCAAATGGCTAGAGCCATTTTGGAATTTTTTTAATAAGGATCATTGGAAAAATAGGTACCTAGATTATGTATGAGATTTGTCCCTTCATATCATAAGAATATAAGAACATAAGAGAAGCCAATGTTAGATCAGGCCAATGGCCCATCTAGTCCAACACCCTGTCATACAGTGGCCAAAAATACCAGGTGCCATCAGGAGCTCTCCCACTGTTGCCCCCCCAAGGACCAAGAATACAGAGCATCACTTGCCCCAGCCTGAGAGTTCCTATCTGTACCTTGTGGTTAATAGCCACTGATGGACTTCTGCTCCATATGATTATCTAATTCCCTCTTGAAGCTGTCTATGCTTATAGCTGCCACCACCTCCTGTGGCAGTGAATTCCATATGTTAATCACTCTTTGGGTGAAGTACTTCCTTTTATCTATTCTAACCCAACTGCTCAGCAATTTCATTGAGTGCCCACAAGTTCTTGTATTGTGAGAAAGGGAGAAAAGTACTTCTTTCTCAACCCACTCTAACCCATGCATAATCTTATAAACCTCGATCATATTAGGACAAAGACAGTTTGCTTTTAGGTAGGTTTAGAAACCTTTAATTCTTGTACATTTTGAATTCTATGTGAGCTGATTTCCTAATAATAAATCTAATTTTATCTATATCTAGAGGTAAATCCACTGATTCAGTACTTTGATGAAGAATGTTGTAATTTTAACAAACATTATATGGTGTACATTGTACAAATGTAAACCACCCATAAATGCCTCATGTTTGAAACATGTTTGGTGTACTTCTATTTTATGTTATTAATACCTGTACCTGGTTTAGGAACAATGCTTGTAACCATGTGACATCCCCATGCGTATAAGTGTAATTTCATTAAAAAAGGGGGTTTAACACTAGAGGAAAGTACTTATATATGTAACTAGAGTTGATGGATGTTTATGCACAGGTTTTAATATTTATGACTTGATTAAAGACTCTGTGATCCTATATAATTTTTCCTCTTTGGGAATTGTCCTTGGTATTTCTACATACAAGGTTTTTTTTCTTTTTTAAACCTCTTTGGTTACCTGAAATTTTCTCAGTCCAGCTGGATTTTTCCAAAATTCCCCATTTTCACTATCAATGATACCCTTTCATATCTTTAAAATCTGCCAGTTTTAAATCTGGGAAATGTTACCAGTAGTTGTTGTTGGCTTTTTAATTAGGCTTTGAAGAATACCATGATTAAAGTCAATTGCACATGTAAGATGAAAATGCATCCTTATCCCAACACTGACACTGACAGTTGTGGGGAATATAAAACAGAGAAGCAAATGAGATTGTACAGAAGGCTCCTCCTGTCACTCAGTAGACCACTATTATAGACATCACACACAGCTGCTGCAAAGAAGGTCACTGAAGACGTGAAATTCACATGAGCTCACTGCACATAACAAACAGTCAACATTTCCTTCTTCACTGATAACTTATCATGGTATTTGTACAGTACACTGGGTGCCCCAGCAATCTAAACACAATCCACCAGCCATCATTAGTTACTCAATAAACCTCCCATTTCTTCATCTTGCTGGGGATAACAACTTTTTTATTTTTAAATTACTTCATTTATACCCCACCTTTCTCTCCCCAAATGGGCTTATGTTGTTCACCTCTCCTCCATTTTATCCTCACAACAGCCCTGTGGAGTTAAGCTGAGAGTGTGTGACTGGCCTCAGGTCACCCCCCAAGCTTCAGTGACAGAGTCAGGATTCGAACCTGGGTGGCCATTTTTCAACATCTGGTTTCAAGCTATGCAGGCTGGGTAATAGCATTTTCCTAAGTTGTGCTTGCTTTATATGTGTGTGACAATCGTTGACAGGGATCTAATTTCAGTTTCCTGTGGGAAGTTGAAAAAATATATTTAAATTGTCTGACTGCTTGGTAAGATACTGATTTTTATACACTTAGAAATTCTCAGAGTTCTGGTACTTGGCAGCTAGGCTGGCTGCACAGAATGGGGGGGTTCATAGGTTGATTCTTCATTGGCTTCTCCTTCCATTGTTTTAGCAAACCCACGTTGGAGCAGAAATTCCCCTCTGCATTGCATGCTGCTTTCACTTCCTTTGATCATCGGATTTTATGGTACCTTCTACATAGATTTATAGCCATTTTATGGCCTTTCAGGGGTGACTTTGCAGTCAGTACAGCATTGGCAAGGGGTATTTGAATGTGGTTTTGAGTTGCACTTTTTCCTCCCAGTTGAGAAAGTGTGGAGCGAATGCTAGATGCAGAATCTCCCTAAGCGTCTAAGTAGTAGGAAAACAGACTTATTGAAATGAAGGGTTCTTCAGAAATACACTTCAACTACAAGACCCCCATTGGAGCAGTTTCATTTCCTGGATTTCACTTTGTGTCACTATGAGCGCTTGTTATTTCAGATTACTACATTATCCTCTGACAAATGGTACAATACAAGCTTCAGATTTTGTGTGCCTGTCTTAGGAAGGCAGCATAATGTGAGTGTGTAGTGTATACAATTCCACTGCTTACACATTTCTAAGTATAGCAAGACACGACAAGATTTTTCCTGTATTTGGCTGAAGGTGAAACTGTCAGTTCGCTAGTGAGTAAATTTCCAAGAAGCTGGAAGAAGTCCACGCCAGAATGCTTCTCCTTGACTTGCAGTCCCCAATGTAAGATGCTGGAGTCACGCAAGATCATGCTCAGGGTCTTCTCACAGGTAAACAGGGTATAACTTTATTCAGAACAAAATCTATTTTTAAAAAAAGAATGAAGCCCAACTAGGGCTGCCAACCTCCAGGTGGTGGCTGGAGATTTCCTGGGATTACAATTGTTAATTATGAGCCTTAACAAGGTAGTGATTTCAACAAGTGATTCCAGCTTTATTAATAGCAAACTAGTCGATCAGACAACACACAACAACATTGGAGCACAGCTCCCTTTTTAAATAACCTGGGCTGTCAAAGCCATGCCTATAGTTATGTTAACAACCAATGATAACACAGGGATAAGGACCAATAAGGTCTGTTCCCTTCATAAACAAATATACAGTTCTGATTGGCTATTTACAAGGTTTCACAGAAACTAACTAATGGGAATGTTGACTCTTACAATCCCTT
Source organism: Gekko gecko (assembly GCA_029375565.1). NCBI lineage: Eukaryota > Metazoa > Chordata > Lepidosauria > Squamata > Gekkonidae > Gekko > Gekko gecko. The sequence continues at coordinate 38,119,497 of JAPDNY010000011.1, forward strand.
TTGCTGACTCAGGCTTAACATGGAAAAGCATAGGATTGATTCAAGCTTCAGAACATAACAACAACTGATCCCCAGGAGACAAAGATCAGTTCACCTGGAGGAAATGGCAACTTTGGAAGCTGGATGACATGATATCCTGTTACATTCTCTCCCCTCCCAACCACGCCCTCTTCAGGCTCTGCCCTCCCAAATCTCCAAATATTTCCTACTCAGAGCTGGTAACCCTAAGCCCACCAGAGTCCAACACAGCATCTTCCTAGCTCCAAACCTCTGTGTGTGTGTGTGTGTGTGTGTGTGTGCGTGTGTGTGTGTGTGTGTGTGTGTGTGAGAGAGAGAGAGAGAGAGAGAGAGAGCTCTAGGATAGCAAGTTTTACTTCTAATAAAACATAGACTTTTGAATATTAGTCATATAATTTCCCACACACGCTTATGAAATGGCACAGTCCCGTTCCTATCCTAGCTCACACAATGTCCCCAAATATACAGTTAGCCTCTTCAACCTGTAGAAAGCCCTGTCATTTTATCTGTACACCAAGTTCCAGAATGAGCACCACCACCACAGCAGTCTTAATGGCTGTCTGCCATTCTGGGCCTTTGTCAAAAGAACGACAAAGCCTTTTTATTTGGTTCAGCTTTCAGTGACCATAATTAAGCTTTGAAGTGGGAATGATATTTTCAAATATGTTGTCCAAAGAACTTTTTTCCTTTTTTTAAATAGAACTGTGCAACTAGTTTCACATACCCAACTGAGCTTTGAACCTTTGTTTCTCATGCAGCGGCCCCCTCAACCCCACTTCCTTCTACCACTCAGCAGTTTCAAAAGCAGCCTGTGAAATGGCATGGGAGTCTATTGTTCAAGGGAAAAGTCAGAACTCCCACGGGGGGCACTTAAAGTAGCTCTTTGGATTCCAGCCACCTTATTTAGCTTGATTTAAAACAGGTATTTTATTGTGTGTGTGTGTGTCCCTCATAGTAATCTGCTGATTCGCATGCCATGTGTAGCAGGCTAAAAAAAGAAAAGGAAGGATAATTTTATACATGTGTGTGTGTATGTGTGTACACACACACAGTCACAATCTGATTAAAAGAAAGATTCACATATGGCAGTTAAAATTAAAAGCATTTCCTGTCAGTGATCATTTGACATGTCTGGATAATCTTCTCTCCCTTCTTATATGCATAAAGCAATTGAGGTTGCTGTCAACATGAATTTCTGGAAATAAGAAGCAAGACAATCAAATAAGAAGTAATTAAGGACCGCTAAGAGGCACCCTGACAGATATGGAAAATTATTTTCAAATAATCCTTTGAATTAATAATACATGCTCAGTTCAAGCCTCATGGGATCTAGTTTTAAAAAAGAGCGTATGCAGCAATGCCTAGCTTGGTCTGAATTAGTTGTCCCAAATGCCACATTATCTCCCATGGGTACAAATTGCCTGAAGTTATTTTTTAAAATTTAGGTATCTGAAATTAATTTGGCCGCTTTATACCTCAATAAGCACATTTGTACATTGTATGCCTAGTATTAAAAGAATGTTCTCTCAAATGACAATTCCATGTGAGAAATTTGGAGCTATGAAAAAATGGGGGGAAGGAGAATAGAAAGTAAACAACTCCTAAATCTTTTTTTTCCAGTCTAGATCAAGAACAGTAAAATCAGGTTAGGAGGAAAATATAAGTTGTGTTTAAAAGCGAATTAGGCATTGATAGTTGCCAGCTCCAAGGTGGGAAATACCTGGAGATTTTGGGATGGAGTGTGGGGACGGCAGGGGCCCCAGCCAAATATCATGGCATAAAATCCACCCTCTGAAGCAGCCATTTTCTCCAGGGCAACAGCTCTCTGTCATCTGGAGTTCATTCTGGGAGATCTTTGGTCCCACCTGGAAGTTGGCAACTCAAGATAAGGGAGGTGGCCTTAAAGGATTTGCACTGAACCATATTATCTGTGCATCTTAAACCGGCTGCCTCCAGGTTGGGGAATAGGACTTTGGCAAAATGATTTCCTTTGAGCCCCCCCATCTCTCTCTCACCCTCCCTTCCTGGAGGAGGAAGTGGAATGTGAATGCCAATTTCTTCTCACTACTGCAAGCTTTGTGGGTGCTGAAGGGGTAAAGAGAAGCAAGCCCTAGCCAGCTTCTCCCCTGAGCACCCATGAACTGGAGATTGGAGAATGAGGGTTAGAAATTGGTGCATATCTGGCATTTAGGCATGATGGCAGGACCTGCCATAGTAGTCCTGCCATTGCAGATCCCTACTGCTCGCTCTGATTTCAAGGGCAGCACCGCTTACGTGACAGACACTCATAAGGAAGTTCAGACGGGTTCACTGAAAGTAGGACTCCTTGTACAATTTCCATGCAGAGTGACACATCGTCCGGCTTCAAGCTATTACAGGCCCTATCTCTATGTAAGCAGAGTTTGTAGAGGCAAAAATATGGGACACCTTAACAGGTTTGAATGACTGTGTTCAGCACTGAGAGAATACCATGCAGATCACAGTGTTTCCTCTCATAAGACGCCAGCAGTATCTTCTATTTAGCCATCCCCTTCAGCATGATATTCTAGTCTGAGCTATCAACCACGCTGCATGCTGCAGCCAAGGGAGTGCCAGTGGAGCTGGTGCATTGTTTTAAACCGCAAGAGTGCAGTGAGGCACAAGGAGCTTCAGGGATGCAATGGAAGGAGGGATAGGAGCACATGATAAAGGCTTGTCCTAGTTAAAAGCAGCTAAATGGGCTAAATGTTGTGTCTTGCCCAGGGCTTGGCTGCTTAGTCGAACTGTTATGCTTTACGCTATGAGCCAAACTAGACGTGACACTTTCTAAAGAGTGGAACCAACTCCCTGTCTCCACAGAGATACAGCAGCTGTGTGGAATATTGTTCTAAAAACCAACAGGAGCCTGATGCTGCTTGGGACTAAGGCATGGGGGGCAGAGGGGCTGCTGCCTAGCCCAGTGCCTAGCCATTCTTTGGAGCTGAAAAGGCCCTGCAGAGCTATTCCTCCCTTTTTGCAGCTGCATGAGCAGAACATTGCTGGTGCCGGGGGAAGGCAGGAGTCCCTCCTCCAGCCACACTGCTTTTCCAAGTAGAATTGGGTTCCCACACATTTTTAAAAGAACATTCCCCACAACTGCTGTGTGGCTGAGAGTGTGTCCGGTCCAGCTCTTTGAAGTGTCACATGTAGTTTGGCTCATTTCTCTTTCCCATACTTGATTTTGAGAGATAAAGCAACACGTTCAAACCATGTTGAATGATCTGTATAGGGTACCAGGAACTGATGGCTGTTTCTGACTCACTGATCACCACATATATAGCTTCTAATCTCCCTGCAGCTTTTTATTGGGGGGAGGCAGCAAGGGGGAGACTTTTTTCTAAAAGCAATAGACCTTTCCCAGCTCTTGCTATACTTTCACATAACAGATAACATTTCTTTCTTTTTAAGGACAAAGATTCTTTTCAGAAAACCTTTCTGGCTGTACCCTTGCACAAAAGCTGCTTATATTCCAATAAAGACTATGCTGTACAAGCTGCCTGTGTATAGGATTGCAGCCCTGATGACTCCAGTAGTTTCCACATGGGAGCAGCTGACTCATGGCGACTCCATAGGGTTATCAAGGCAAGAGATACTCAGAGGTGATCTGCCATTGCATGCCACCGTGGAACAAGACTGGAGGGCTCCGGTCCCTACGATCCACTCCAATCAACACTCTTGACTGCAGCATTCTGTATTAACTGTAGCGTCTGGACATTCTTCAAAGCCTGCCCCATACAGAGCACACTGCAGTGACCTAATCTAGAGGTTACCATGGCATGCTCCACAGTGGCAAGATCTTTTCTACCTAAGATGAGCCACAGCTGGCTCACCAGCCGAAGCTGGTGGAAGACACCCCTGACCACCACTGTCACCTGTTTATCAAACAGGAGGCCCAGGGCCAGGAGCACCCCCAGGCTATGGACCTGCTTCTTGAGGAGGAGTGCAACCCCATTCAGAACAGGGGATAACCCATTACCCAGGTCAGATCTCCCCCCCCCCCACACACACAAGCATCACCTCCATTTTGTTGGGATTTTCTAGAACTGCCTCCAGGCCACCTGTTCATGGTTTCCACAGCCTCCCTGGGATCTTTTGGTCACACAAGATAGAGCTGCATGTCGTCTACATACTGATGGCAGCTCAGACCAGATCTCCAGATGACCTCTTCACATAGATATTGAAAAGCACAGGAAACAAGATGGTACCTTGGGGAACTCACAGGACAAAGGCCAAGTGGCGGAGCAGCAGTCCCCCAGCAGCACACTTTGAAACCTATCTTTGAGGTAGGACTGGAACCAACGCAGAACAGTGCCTCCCAGTTGTAGTCCCAAAAGGCTATGCAGAAGGATACCATGACTGAGAGTATCAAAAGCTGCCAAGAGGCCCAGGAGAAAGAACAGGGTAGCCCTCTCCTGTCCATCTCCCAGCGCATGTTATTCACCAGGGCTACCAAGGCCATTTCAGTCCCATACTCAGGTCTGAAACTAGATTGGAATGGATCTAAACAATCTGCTTCCTTCAGGAATCTCTGACATTGGCCAGCCACACCCCTTGTTCAATCATCTTGCTCAAGAACATTGCTTGTCAGGTGTGTGCCATCTTGGTCTGAAGCAGCAGAACAAAGTTTGAGTCCAGTGGCACCTTGCCCAAGAATGGTACATTTGAAAATGGGCAGTAGTTATTCAACTCTTCTGGGTCCAGAGTATGTTTCCTTAGGAGTGGGCACACCACTGCCTGCTTCAAGGCAGGAGTGACCACCCTGTCTCTCAGGGAGACCAGATTTAAGTAGCCAGGTGGGGCAAGGATTATACAAGCAGATGGTAGGTCTCAAACTTCCAAGAATCAGCATAAGCTGAAAGGTATCCCACACACCTGGACAACTCAGCACCCTGGGACCACTCAATCCTGTTGCTGGTAATGTAGAGTCCAAACTGGAATGGATGCAAAATATTTTATCTACAAAATGCTTGGCAAAATGATCATACCAGGCTTCAGAGCCACCTCCTCCTGTTGGCCAGAACCCAATAGATCTCCTGGCCACATGAAAGAGTTTTGCATGTCTATAGTGTGCCAGTGCAATGGTGGTGGGAAAGTACTGTTTCTTGGGCACTATCACTGCCAGTGATCAGGCTTTCAAATGAGCTCTAGCCTGAGCCTTGTCAGATTCATCCTGAGTCCTTCTCCACCATCGTTTTGTATTGCTACACTTCACTGTGGGAGTGAGATGTGGCGGCTGCTACTTCTGGCAGCAGATATATGGCTCACATAATATCCAGTTGCATCTTCAATCAGCAGTTTAGTGCTCTTTACAAGCAAGAAATGCCTAGCTGAAAATCATAGCTGGTGGGGAGTGGGGGGAGAGAAACAAATGTATCAACGTTATTAGCAAAAACCAACGGCATTGGGCAACAACACACCCAGGATTAATTGAACCGTTATCTGTACACTGTTAAATTTTCTACAATACCCAGGTGTTATTTGAAATTCAGGGAAGATGGTAAAAACCCCAGCTTGCCAACTATTTCCTGGTATCAGTGCCCAAATTCATTGTTAAGAAACTGACACAAGTGCTGTTGTCTGTGTGCTTGAGAAAGCAAAGTTGACTAATTTCTATCTTGAGACACTCCTTAAAATCAGAAGTGCTGTTTCTAGCTTATATTGCTTCAGTGCCTGCGGCAGCTGCTCATTCGTTAGTGGAAAACATAAAGTAGGTGAGGAAATTCGACTGTGTGGGAAGGTATGCAAATTTTTGTTTGAGTAACAGATTTGTTATTAGGGCAAAAAGACCAGAAATAAAATTAATTAACCTGTGGGGGTTTTTTGCTTAACAAACCACAGGCAACTGCAGTGGCAATCATTGTTCACGCAGACTCGGTTTTCCACAATACCTAACTGCTTCCAACTATGTTCAGCAACTTTTTCAATTCAGAAAGCCAATCTATTCATAGTTACTCCAGTCTAAGCCTTTTGCCTGACGGGCAAAAGATCAGAGCTTTCACTAGCAGGAAGAGGACAGCAGCAGAGGAATAAAAGAGAACTCTCACTATCAGAACCGAACATCATATACTGGGTGCAAGTTAAGAGTGTCAGACCAGGATCTGGGAAATCCAGTGTCAAATCCCTGTACTGCCATTGGAGGTCACAGGGCGTCTGCAGGCCAGTCGCTTGACATAGCCTACCTCATAGGATTGTTGTTGCAAGGATAAAATGGAGGAGGGAACAATGAGGTTATATAACTGCATTTTAGTCAGGTGCTAAATTTAGATTAGATTTTAATCAAGCAAGTTAGTGACAAATACAAGAGGTATCCTTTGAGTAAAACAGAATTGTTCAGGAGGGCATTTTTACAATAGAAAACAAGATTGTTCAACATCTGTTAAATTATTCATTTTCTCTTTTGTTTTTTTTATAAGTATTTTATTGGTTTTTGCAGTACTACGGGGCATGTGGAGAGAGTACTAGTTCCCTACCTCTAAATGCTACAGGAAACGGGGAAAGGAAACTAATACATCACAAACTACTGGAATGGGGAAGGAAAACTAAAACTCTATCTCTGAACATACTAATGGATATAGGGGAGGGTAAATTAACAGGGTGACACGATCTGGTTACATAAGTATATATCCTTGTCACCTAGTAGTACAAGAATGTTACTGCTTATAAAAATTTAACAAAGAATAATAAAAAAATTGCATTAGCTAAACGGTTAGCAAAAACTGCATTATCAACAGTAATCTTCATTTTAGAGTCTTTTCTTCTTACGTTTCTTTTTTCTTCAGGGTTTGGGAGCGGCTGCTCCTTTCTCTGATTCCGATGTATCTGAAGAACTATAAAGTTTAGGGCTATCACTTGAATCCTGTGAGTAGGAGTCTTCATCTTCTTCTTCCTCCTCATCCGTTTTAGATTTCTTGTCTTTTTTGCATTGTGTTGAATTAAAGTATTGGTCCACAAACTTTTTTGCCTTAGGAACAGTATCGATATTATTTTTTCTTCATATTTAAAACTCAGTCCTTCAGGAAATAACCATCTGTAAGACATTCCTTTTTTCTGTAGAGAGACAGAGCTTCCTCCTCTTCCTGACTTCAAAGGGGATATCCTTCAAGATTTTTATCCCTTCATTCTTGATTTTTAAAGGTTTCCCCTGAGTAGATTTCAGCACCAGATCTCTGGTAGACCATCTCGTGAATTTCATACATATTTCTCCTGGGAGTTTTTTTTTTTTATATAAAATCTGGATAAGTCCTGTAAGCCCAGTCCATCTCCTTCAGTAAATCTTCCTGTTTGTAATCCATAAATGGGGTAAGAGCTTCTGCTAAATGAGCCTTTAAATCTTCGTTCTTTTCCTCTGGTATCCCTTGAAAATGTAGAATGTACATGGATCTTTCCAGCTGGAGCTGTGTTAGTTGTGTTTTATTGGAGGATCTTTCTTTCTCTGCTTCATCCACTCTTTTGTTGATACTTTCCGTCTGTTTTTCCATCTTTTTTAATGTCTTTTCCGTTACTGAGGTTCTTTTGTCCATTTGTGTAAACTGTTTTTGCAAATTGTCCATTTTAGCACTGAGGTTAGAAGAAGAGAAGAGATTGGATTTATACCCCGCCCTTCACTGCTCAAAGGCATCTCAGAGCGGCCTACAAACTCCTTTCCCTTCCCCTCCCCACAACAGACACCCGTGAGGTAGGTGGGGCTGAGAGAACTTCTGACAGAAACTGCTCTTTTTCAAGGACAGCTGTGTCAGAGCTTGTGACTGACCCGAGGTCACATCAGCAGGTGCAAGTGGAGGAGTGAGGAATCAAATCCAGTTCCCCCAGATTAGAGTCCACGCACTTAACCACTACACCAAGCAGGTTAGTCATCTGTTCCATTAGGGGGTGCAGTGCATTCGCCAACAGTGTAGACATATCTGCTGCTACTTCCTGGTTCTGGGAGGGAGTCGTTGGTAGGCTATTTCCAGTCGGCATTTTTTTCTCCAATCCCACCTTCCGCCCTTTCCCAGCCATAATATCAACACGAAGTAAGTTCCCAAAACAAAGTAAAAGTTAGCTGAATTTAATCCACTTTACGTTCTTATGCAGTTTTTAATTTCACTAGTAATCTGATGTGTTTAGTTTAACACGAAGTTCTTTATTTGCGCTTTAAAACCGCCTTGCTTTAAGGGGGGGTGAAGTCTTGAGTTTCCCCCTCCCCCGTCGCTTTGCACTTAGATGCTTCTAATTGCTACCAAGGTTCTCGTAGACGCTTTAAATCACCTGCAGCATTGCTTAACTCACTCTTTGAAGCCTTGGAAGTCTTTTAGAAGCATTTCAAAACTTTTGACTGTGTCTGCTTGTCTGGCAGTCATCTCTTGGCCTCATACTGGCTCTGCGGTGACAGGACCTTTCAGGGGAAAAGGTGAGCCTCAATTCCTTGGTCATCGCCTTGGAAGAGGCTCTCCTCGCCCCCCCCCAGGCTGAGGATCTCCTACAGAGATCCTGGGAGGGTCCGGGACAATCTCGGACCCTTCCCGTTAGCCGAGTCTCAGCTCCCCCCCATCAGAGCGAGGGTACAGCCGAGCGGTGAAACGCTTAAACCAGAAGTCCTCTTTTTTGTATTTTGTGTGTGTGTGTACTTGCAAGCCTGGAAGTCATGGTGACTTCTGGCGGCCCCTAGTGGGACTAGGATGTTTTCAGGGAGGTGGCTTGATATTACCTGCCTGCCTCTGTGTCCCGGCCCTGGTATTCCTTGGAGGTCACCCTTCCAAGTACTTGCCAGGGTCAGCCCTGCTTGACTTCTGAGATCTGATGAGATTGGGCTTGCCTGGGCTATCCAGGTCAGGCCTAAATCATTCATTTTCATTGCTTTGTTACTTGTATTTATTGGACTGTTCACTAATTTTACAGGGCACCTTTGTTACATTACTTGTAATAGTATATTTGCTTTTAGTGGATTGTTCTCTAATTTGTAACCCAGTTCTATTCAGTGTTGATTGTATGCCTTCGACTGTTTTTACTGCATTTTTTTTATAATTGTGCAATCCGCTTTGACTCTCAGTGAAAAAGACAGACTATAAATGAAGCAAGTAAATACTATGTTCTGCCACCCATTTATAATCCTGGCTTTGAAGTCTGTACTGCATCAGTCAATCTTATAGTAATCATAATCTTAAGACATCTGTCCTGAATTTGTCCAGTTATGATTAGACCAACACTTTCTGACAAGAGTTTCTGAACAGAAAAAATTAATGACTCCTTCCTTTATAAAGCAGGGAGTTTTGTCATGCCTTGTAATAAAGGAAGTAGAGCCATCTTGTGGCCAAATTAAAACAAGCATACTGTTAGAGGACTAAGTTTGCGTTCAGTTTTATTCAAGGTATGAGCTTTCGTGTATGCACACTTCCTCAGACGACAGACCTCTGATCCCTGTGGCTAAGTCTATCTTACAGGACAAAAGGAACAGTAATGTTTTAATGACTGTAGAGAGTCACCCAATGGGCCTTGAGTGTCAGGTAGGGATGCCAGCCTCCAGGTGGGGCCTGCGGATCCCCCAGAATTACAGCTCATCTCCAGACTACAGAGAACAGTTCCCCTGGAGAAAATGGATGCTTGGGAGGGCGGACTCTATGGTGTTGTACCTCTCTGAGGTTTCTTTCCTGACCAGGCTCCACCCCCGAATCTCCAGGAGATTCCCAATCTGGAGCTGGCAGCCCTACGGCCCCCATCCTCCACTGGTGGCCAGTGGGGACCAGTAATCCTAGTGCCAGGCTCTGGCCAAGGACCCATCAGAGCTGCAAGGGGGTGTCTGATTCTCCCCACTGAGGAGGAGGGCAGATAACAGTCTAGGCCTAGCTCAGAGCTTGAGCAACCCAGTCGCCAGTCCACTGGAGCCATTTAGTGGTCCCCTTCTTCTGATCTGTCCCATTTCTAATAAGCTAGTCTGTTTACCAAAGAACTACTTCCCTAAAGACATTAGCATCATGTACTATACATTGAAGATCCTTCCTGACCAATGCTCCCTCTAAGCCACAGAGTCTTGTGAGCAAAAATTCCACTTGGTGAACTACTGGCAATAAAGTTCTGGCTGCGGCATCAATTAGTTTGCTCTGGAGCCATCCTTCCTGAGCTAAGACAAAAACCTGTGAGCTGGAGGCTAAAAGATTACAAGCTAGCTCACACTAACTCAGCTTAGAGGGAACACTGTTCCTGACATATAATTGTACCGAATACCAATTATATACATATTTAATATGGTGCTATTCCCTAAGCAGCCTTTACACACAGCTGGCAATGACCATGAAGCACCACGAGACACCTGGTCTGTGTAGCAAATTCCTTTCCCCCTGATTCCTACTTCTGACTTGGAATATTGTTTTAACAGTGTGTGAGGGAGGGCTGCTATTTTCAGTTTGTGAAAATGTCTGATGCTGGCTCTGCCTAAAGGCTGGTTACATAATGAAGATCCCTGGTTTAACGTAACACCTCAAAAAAACCCTCCACTTACTCTTCTGTACTCACATAAATGCCATATGCGTTTCACAAACCGATACTGGCAATTACTGGCATCTTAAAATGTTCATATTAGAGCCCACTCAGCACAGCTACACTTCAGTAAAGGAAAAATAGTTATCATGTATAACACTCAATTTGGTGGCACATGATGGTCACAAAACCAGGTCAGGCAAAATAAGAACCCCTTCCCTGCAAACGACCCAATGAGGCTCAGAACAGCAGAGTCAGCTGAAGGGAAAATAGGTGAGGGTGTGTGTGTGTGGATTAGCCTGAAACTGCTCAAATCTTATATAATCCTGGAGGAGGAGATTCTGGGGATGGGAAGTCCAAATTGTCTCCCCCCTGAGTCTTCAAGGGCCCCAATGTTGCATTCCCACAAATGACAAATTTTAGTGGCACTATGCCAGTGAGTAGGACACTGAAACTACATTTAAAGTAGAAGTTTCTGCATAATTGGACAACCAGGTATGCAAAACATATTATATGTATTATTGTGGGGGGGCACAAGATCACCCCCTAAAGAGGTGTAGTGCTGTGTATGAGAATAGCCCTCGTGCACAGGCAGAATGTCAGAAACAGCGGAAAAGCCTGCAGAACAAAGTTTGATTCCAGTGGCATCTTTAAGACCGACAATGTTTAATTCAAGGTATAAGCTTTTGTGGTGTAGGGAGATGTGGTGAAATCGACAGTTGGGGATCTATTTTTGCAAAAAGGGACACACTTTGGTTGCTTCCCCATTGGATTGTTCCCCATTTGGACAGAAGGAAATCCTGGCTTTATTTATTTTATTTTATTTATTATTAAATTTTTACCCTGCCCTCCCCGGATGGGCTCAGGGCGGCTAACAAATGAGGCACATATGCCAAGGTTAAAACAGTAAAACAGGATAAAACAAGCAATAAAACAATCATTCATATAAAAATACAAGTGCTCTCGATATCACAAGTAACAGATGGGGTCACACATGACAAGGTAGTCTCAGAGCGACACAGTAGACTCCAGGTGGTACAGCGATCCGTCCTTCCTCCCAGGGCTGTCTCGTTCCCCGATGACACCCACTCCATTTAGTGGTGGTGGTACGGTGATAGTATAGTGATGGTGGCAGCTCCTACTCAAAAGCCTGGCAGAAGAGCTCCATCTTGCAGGCCCTGCAGAACTGCGCCAGGTCCCGCAGGGCCCAGATCTCCTCTGGGAGCTCATTCCACCAGGTAGGAACTGCCACCAAAAAAGCCCTGGCCCTGGTAACAGCAAATTTAGTATCTTTGGGACCTGGGGTTACCAGTCGGTGTTGAGTCCCCGACCATAATGCCCTTGGAGGAACATATGGGGAAAGGCGGTCCCTCAGGTATGCCGGACCCTGGCCATATAGGGCTTTAAAGGTAAGAACCAGCACTTTGAAGCAAACCCAGTACACTATTGGCAGCCAGTGCAGCGTTTTCAGGACCCGCCTGATATGGTCCCACCTAGTGAGACCCATCAGCAGCCTAGTCCCGCCTAGTGAGACCCAACAGCAGCAGGAGCATTCATGTGATAGACATGACTCAAGTGACTCTGGTATTTTCCCCAGATGAGCCAGGTTTTAAAGAAAATTCTCTTTTAACCTGACTCATTGGAGGAAATGTGGGACAGCAGCAAGTGAAGCGAAGCTCCACCTTCAAAATGGGGAAGCCACTAATTTTCCCATCCCTCACTCCTTTAAAGGGCGGTTATTCTCATCCCAGCTAAGGCAGACAGTAGCTTTACAAAAACAAGAATGAAATCCATGTTAACACCTTTTATTAGGTAAAGGTAAAGGTTCCCTTGCTCGAAAGCCAGTCGAATCCGACTCTAGGGTTGCGGTGCTCATCTCCGTTTCAAAGCCTGAAGAGCCAGCGCTGTCCGAAGACGTTTCCGTGGTCATGTGGCCGGCATGACTAAACACCAAGGTGCACGGAACGCTGTTACCTTCCCACCGAAGTGGTACCTATTTATCTACTTGCAATTTCTTGCTTTCGAACTGCTAGGTTGGCAGGAGCTGGAACTAGAGACGGGAGCTCACCCCATCATGCGGCACCCGGGTCTCGAACTGCTGAACTACTGACCTTCCACAGCCTGCAGTTCAGCGTCTTAACCACTTGAGCCACTGCAGCTCCCTTTTATTAGGACCAATCAAACTGACACAAACATCGTGCAAGCTTTAAGCTCACCAGAATTTCTTATACAACATTTTAGATCAACTTGGTTGGTCCTAATAAAAGATAAATGGATTTCATTCCGGTTTTTGGATTTTTCAGAGACCAATGTGGTTGTACAAATTTTTGTAGCTTTCCTGCCTGGCTTGGCTGGGAGAGGGAGAGGAAGGGGAAAGGGAGGTTCCAGGCTGTGCAGGCACCCAAATCACCACTGCACTGTTCTTTTGTACATGTGTAACATACAAAAGGAGGAAATGCAGGAAGTGGGAGCTGGGAACTATAGCAGGAGAAGCATGTGGACACTGTTTCAGCCCACTGTTTGTAGTGCGGAGAAAACTCATTACTGTTTCTAAAAAAGATTAAAGAGATATTTGAAAACATGCTGCGAAACAAATACCACAACAAAAAAACCCAAATTCATATGGTATTGCATAGGGAAGCAGAAGGAAGCACTCTATAAATGTTCTTTTCACAAGGACTTTTGCAGACTGTGCTGCTTTTTAGTGGCTGGATTACCTTGCATTTTTTCAATTATGCTGTTTTTTTAATGACATTGATCAGAGGAGAAACTAGGGGCTGTCTTAACGACTTGTGGCTTCATACTCAGTGGACAGGTGGGGTACGTCTTAAGTAAACCCCCAAAGTGGAAAGGAAAGCTTATAAGCTGTACAAAGCACAGCAAGGCTGTTTTTGTAACATCAAAAGATGCAAGAACATCGTGCAACCTACATAAAGGTAAATTTTGTGCTTCAGCAACTAATTCAAATGCTGCCGCATGGCTGTTTCCTTCATTTTTGTTTCTGCTCAGTGAACACACATCTGTTCAGCTCTTTTGCTGATGTTGTTACTATTCTTTTCTGTAATAACTTTGATTTCTTTTACAGGGTTCCACTCGAGTTGTTAATGCAAGTTCATATATATATGCCTTGGACACCCCTTTTTTACTTTTAGTAGTTTCTCACCTTTTTTGATAGTCCTGCTTTCTGAATATATAGTTTTTACATGTTAAAAACCCAGACTGCTAAATACATTCTGAGTTTGGGTACAGGCAATTTGATATACATGGTGCAATATTGCTTAGCCAAACGTGAGGTGAAAGAGAAGCAGTAATTATCAGGTAACATGCTGTCATAAAAGAAAGGTCAGTGTTCCTTTCACAGTGTCCAAAGCTGTTGACAATACCTTTTAACTGGCAAGCACTGGTTTCCATAGCATTTTAATAGAACAAGTGGAAACCCACAAGGACTTGCAGGAAGCATCTCATTTCCCCCCCATTATTTCCTCTTTCCATTTCCTGAATGCCCCCATAAGCTCTCCCCTTTTCCTGCTTCCTTCTCGCCTTCTAGGGCTGCCAACCTCCAAGTGGGCCCTGGAATCACAAGAGACCTCCCAACTACAGAGATCAGTTCCCCCTTAGGGTTGTCAGCTCCAGGTTGGGAAATTCCTGGAGCTTTGGGTGGGAGAAGTTTGGGGAGGGAAGCAACCTGAGCAGGGTATAATGCCAGAGACTCCGCCCTCCAAAGCAGCCATGGTCTTCAGGGGAACTGATCTCTGTCATCTGGAAAGCAGCTGTAATTCTGGGTGATCTCCAGCCCCCACCTGGAGGTTGGAAATCCTAGTTCCCCTGGATGAAATGGCTGCTTTGGAAGGTGGAGTCTATGGCATTATACCCTATTGAGATCCTTGCTCCTCAAACCCCACCCTCCCCAGGCTCCACCTCCAAATCTCCAGGAATTTCCTAACCTAGAGTTGGCAGCCCTATCTCCTTCACACCCAACAGCCAACCTGCCTTTATCTATCACCAGCTTTCCCTCCCCTACCTCCTCCCCCCGGCAGTCTCTGCCTGGAAAACTGTGGCTCACTTGTGTGGCACTGTTGTTGGGCCAGGCTCCCTTACATGGTAGGAAACCCTCAAGGACTCACTTTTCCCTGTATCCCGCTCTCCACACTATTCCCTTTTTCCCTCCTCCTGGAAGCCCCCATAACCTCTCCCCTTCCTCTGCCTCATTCTCTCCTTCTCAGCCATTCACCAACCTACATTTTATCTGCCTCCCATCTTCAGCTATATTTATTATTTATTTATTTATACCCCCACCTTTCTCCACAAAGGGGACCAGAGCAGCTTACACTATTTTCTCTCCTCCTTTTTATCCACACTACAACCCTGAGAGGTAGGTTAGGCTGAAAGTATGTGACTGGTCCAAAATCACCCAGAGAACTTCCACAGCAAGATTGGGATTTGAACCTGTGTCTTCCTATTCTGAAGCTCTAACTGCTACATCAAACTGGCTTTCACAGGGTGGCTGTTGTTGAACGATAGCAAGTAGCCAGGCCTAGTTGAGTCACCCAGAGGTTACCTCTGGGCCTAGGGTGCTGACTTCCAGGTGGGACCAGGAGATCTCCCAGAATTACAACTGAACTCCCAATGAGAGATCTGTCCCTTGGAGAAAATGATTTCTTTGAAGGGTGAATTCCATGGTATTATATTCAGCTGAAGTCTCTCCCCCCCCCCCCCCCGTAAACCCTGCTCTCCTCAGACTCCACCACAAAATCTCCAGGAATTTCTCAACCTTGAGCTGCAACCCTAGTTAGGCCTGGCCCCATGAGTCTTCCCTCAAAGGCCAAAATAGGCCTGGAAAGGACCCTGACCTCTCCCCCTGCCTTTTTACTCACAGAAACCCAACCTGGAATACTGTGGTTACCTAGTAACAGCCACTAAGAGACTCCATTGCTTAAAGCTACAGGCACTCCTTTTATCATTTTTTGGTTTTTAAAACCTCCAATGTATTTTTAAAAAAGATTTCATATTTTTCTGCAAACCCAGGGCCCTTTTCAGGTTTGTAGAAAGATCTGTCCTGCCTGTTCATGTTCCAGTTACCAGATTTAAGTATCCTCAGATCCGGCCAACTTCACGATTAGTATATAGGTATTCACCAGTTTAACAGCACACTTCCCTTTTGTATATATTACTTTATATAGAGTTAAACCACAACCACTGATCCATGTAGCCCAATACTGTCTCCTTTGTTTCAGTAGCTCTCCAGATTCCCAGGACTAAACCAGATGAGATAGCAGAGATCCATAAAAGGATCCATTTACAGATCTCTCAAGCAGTTTTTATATTAAATACTGTGGGGGATGTGGATTTTCATTGGGGAAACTTATTGGCAACATGTCTTTTTCCTCCAGTAGGAATGTTTTAAGAACCACCTCTCTATCCCTAATCTGAATCCACTCCTATTTACCAATTTAAAAAGTATCCATTCTCAGAACTTCCAGACCCTTGTCCAGTTTGATTCTCAGACAAGTATCTTTCCCAGACTTGCTAAACAGGCAGTAACTGGAAATGCTGGTGCCTATGCACTGCCAGAGCCAGGAGCCCTCTCACCAAGGATGCATTATGACTTTCGCAGGCCCTAGGCCCTTTTGCCTTTGTGGGCCTCTCCCTATAATCATATTGATATTAACAATATTTTTGTTATAACTTTAAATATTTTGACATTTTATTTTTTCTGGTTTAGGCAAAAATTAATAGATTTTCATGGGCCAAAAACTTTCATTTTTTTCTGACGAGAGAAAAAAATTAAACATTTTCTTCAACCCTAAAAGTTCTTTTCCCCCTTCTAATTTTAAAGAAATTAAAACATATTTTGTGGACCCCTAAAAGTACTATGGTCCCTGGCACAGTAAGCCACTGTGCCAGGTGCCTAATGGATAAGTTGGCGCTGCCTCTCACTGTGTGAGTTGGAGTCAATAAAATATGCTACCCCCCCAAGGAAACAGCTTCCAAATATATCCTGAAATGCAGCCTATGCCAGCCCAATGAATGTTCAGTTAAAAAGCAGGTGGGTGCTGACATATGAAAAGTTTGGTTTTGGGGGGAACCAGTCCCTGCTTGTTAAGTGCTGGTAGGGTCACACACACTAAAATAAATCCACTTTCAAGGCACTTTCCAACTGAATTTTGCCAGTTCACAAAGTACACCGAAAGTGGTTTATTTAGTGTGTGTGACCGCATTCCAAACCAAAGCAAAACTACCTTTATTAAGACGCATCCAAACCAGCATTGCTGTCACGGTTTTTTTTTAGTTTCACCCTCCCTAAACAAATCCCCTCCCCATATGCCTGCATCCTCTCCTGGAACTGCAGATCTGCTGTGGTGTTTCAAAACCCCCACAAACACGCAATTTACCCAACAACATGGATCCACCGATATACACCAGCACTTATAAATATGCCCCGCTGCGTTTAACGGTGCTTACTGCCAGTCAGGTGAAATGCGATAGTAAGTTCAAACAAGCCTCGCACAGCCCTTCTCAGTCTCTTTCTCTCCCCCCCCCCGCTTTCTGAAACACTCAAAAATCATATGGGATTCTTTCCCCGCCGGCTGATTTCCAGCAGGCATCCATCGAAACCTCCTTCTTCTGAAGCGTCAGAGCAAAGACGGGCCTAAGACAAGCGACTCCTCTCTCAGCTTGCCCGACTCGGCGGCCGGAGGCGGGAATGGCGCTGGGAAGCACACGGCCCACGCTTCCTCCGCCGAAGCCAGCCTCATTCTCCACCCCACCAGGATGTGAGCTCACAACACCGCCTCTTCCCTCTGGGGTGATGGTTACCGGTTCCGCGTAGGGAAGAAACCGACACGCCCGGGGTGATCCAACCCTGGTTCCGCGGGCTTAGACTCGCTTCGGAGTAGGAGGAGAAAGAGACGCGCAAGTTGCGCGGCTGGCGAGTCACCGCTGGGCGGGCGCGGAGGCTCCTGGGCGCTCGCCTTCGGCCCTGCTCGCAGGTGAGACGAGGCTGTTCAGGGAGGGAGGGAGGGAGGGAGTGTGTGTTTAGTAAACACTGCTTATAGGTGCAGATGGAGCCGCTAGGTTAAGGCCCTCCCGTGTGGAGGGAGGGATGGCTGCTGCGACCCCGCAGCTCCACGGAATGCCTTCCTTTGTCTACGGCCACTTTTCTCATATCACGCAGATACCACGTTCTCTCCAGATTTTGACGAGGACTACATAGGCAGAGATGAAACACGCGGGGCGAGTGAGCGAATCACAGTGTGCCGCCTCTCCCGCTCGCAGCGCACTTAGTAGCCTCCTGGCAGGTAGAAATCCGATCGGTCTGAAATCCAGTGAACCTGTGGAAAGCAGTGCAGCTGATGGATGGGAGCGCTCTTCCAAAAACTTCCTCCCGAAATAAATTTTGTTTGCCCCTAAGGTTTTGTTTTGCTCTTGAAAAAGGTGGCCATGCCAGTGTTGCTGGTAAGGTTGCCGGCCTCCAGGAGGGGACCTGTGTCTCTCCCTGGATTGGAAATCATTTCCAGGCCACAGACATCAGTTCCCCTGGAGAAAATGGCTGCTCTGGAGAGTGGAGTCTGTGGAATTATATCCCACTGAGTCCTTCTCCTTGCCCCTCCCCAAACCCTCTCCTCAGGCTGCACCTCAAAATCTTCAGATTTTTCCCTACCCACATTTGGCAACCCCGGGGTGGGGCGTGGCTTGCAAGAACCACCACAAGACCCTGACAAAGACTTCTTCTCATCCTTGCCTCAACCATCATATGAAGACAAATCACATGACTTGCCTAGTTCCATGACCCTAAAGTAGGGTTGCCAGGACCCCGGTCCAGGAAGGGGTTCCCCTGCTTTTGTGGGCCTCTTTCCACTGCCAGCTAACTGGCCTGTAGGGGAACCTCACCTGAAAATGTCCCTGAACGCATCATGATGACGTCACCTGGAACTGACATCATCATGTTGCCGGCATCGGGGTGATGCTCTAGTTTTTGGGCAAAACTCTATGACAAAATAGGGTTCAAACCCAGAAGATTCTGACATGGCCCAAAGATCCCCCCGCCGAGAAGAAGGTAGGCCCTGGCAACCCTACCCTAAAGTGACCAAGGCCTCCCAAAATGCTGTCCCCTGGAGTCTGTCATTGGCAGCCCGGGATGGGAGGTAGGCTGTCCCCTAACCTTCTACTGACAGCCCAAGTGACCTTCTAAATGCTTTGTTTTTTTTATAAGACAACAGGCAAACAGGATAAAAACATAACTTTTATTCACTATCAGGAATAGGAGAAATAAGGAGGTTCAGTAATGAGGCTTAAAACTATTTACAAGTAACACACAGCTTTTGCTAGACTCATCAAGTTACAACGTTGTAGTGTCAACTGTTTGGATGCACAGAACAGTTGACAGCCAAGCTTTTATTCTTGAGGTAAAGACTGGCCTTCCCTCAGCCTCCGGATTCTCATGGTGTAAATATGAACTCCTCTCAAAAATGACAAATCTTAAGCAAGTTTCCCATAAAAATTGGGCTTTGAGAAAGCTACCATCTCTTCCTCAAGCACCCATTGTACTAGCCGGCGTTATCACATCCAAAGTCTCCTGAGGAAGGATTTTCGCCTAACCATTCACTACTTTAGCCTGCTTGTGAATAAATCCAACTGAGACCTCGATAATTTCTGTGAGACTGTTTCTGTCCCAGCTAATGCTTTTGGAGGTGCAAACCCTACAAGATATGAGCTGACAATGTAGCAGGTTTGTCTCCCTCACCACCCATCCTCATTGGCTTCCACATAGCCCAACACAAGATCAAATGAAACCATCAGTGCCATTGTCGAATTCTATTGAGGTGTCAGAGCAAATTCTTATTGAGGGGTCAGAAGGAACAGTGGGATCTGGCCAGTTGATTGATTAGTATAAATACACAGCTCGTCTTTCATTAGCGGGCCTGTTAATCATAAAATTCAGCCTACGGTACAATGTGCATCCATTACCATTAACGACCCTCTTGGTTACTTTTGGTACTAGAAGTTTAAAGGTCTACAAAACAGTCCTTCCACAACATTTCGACATCATCTTGTTTATCAAAGATGGATTTCTTTAAATAAATCTATACCATAATTGTAGAATTGCGGTCAGGTTACCAGTGCAATCCGAAGTAGAGTTATACCCTTCTAAGTCCATTGAAAACATTGGAGTTAGAAGGGTGTGTATCTCCAGGCTTGCACTGTACTGTAATGAAGCAGTAGTTAAGCTGCTAGAATCTAATAAAGCTCAGCCAGGAGTTTATACAAAACAGGGATCTTTGGTAGGACTGTTCATGAAATACTCTTAAGGTATCCTCCCAAGCCCTGTTCTATTATTTTTAATCAGTATTTTAAAATCAAATCTTTATGAAAGTAAACTAAAGTTAGTATTAATTAAAAACAAGGGATTAATCAAATAGCAGTTGTTAAGAAATATTTAATATGCAGCCGCTTGGGATAGTAATTTACAAATTAAAAAAAAGAAATGTTATATTGTGTCATTTGTATAAGCAATTCATAGATATTCTGGGTGGAAGAGTGCAGCCAGGAAGGTCAAATGACTCTTAATTTTTTCTTTCAGGTAGAGTTGTGACCTAGAATTAAAGCAGCTGCCATGGGGAACCAGCTGGCTGGTATTGCCCCTTCTCAGATCCTTTCGGTTGACAGCTATTTTTCAGACATCCATGACTTTGAATATGACAAAAGCCTGGGCAGTACTCGTTTCTTCAAAGTGGCTCGAGCCAAGCACAGAGAGGGCCTAGTGGTTGTGAAGGTGTTTGCCATTCAGGATCCAACATTACCATTAACCAGTTACAAGCAAGAGTTGGAGGAACTGAAAATAAGGCTGCATTCTGCCCAAAATTGTCTTCCCTTTCAGAAGGCCACATTGTCTGAAAAAGCGGCTATGCTCTTCAGGCAGTACGTACGGGATAATCTCTATGACCGTATTAGTACAAGGCCATTCCTGAACAACATTGAGAAGAGGTGGATAGCCTTCCAGATCTTGACAGCGGTGGACCAAGCACACAGATCTGGTGTCCGTCATGGGGATATCAAAACAGAAAACGTCATGGTGACCAGCTGGAATTGGGTCCTTCTAACAGATTTTGCAAGTTTTAAGCCAACCTACCTCCCTGAAGACAACCCTGCTGATTTCAATTATTTCTTTGACACATCACGAAGGCGAACTTGTTATATTGCCCCAGAGCGCTTTGTTGATGGCAGTGTGTTTGCGACAGAACTGGAAAATATGAGAGATCCTTCTACTCCACTTGTAGACTTGGCCAATAGTAATCAACGAAGTAGGGGGGAACTGAAACGTGCAATGGACATCTTTTCTGCAGGTACTTGGGAGATCCAGTACCTTGTGTGCTGCTTTAGGAAAATTTTCAGTTGTTTTGCTTAAATTGGTAGAAAACTCTGTGGTTTCACATAAGAAACATGGGCTTCGTAATGCCAGCTACTAGGCAATCTTTGGTTTTTCTGCCATCGGCAAACAATGGTGTTCCTCTTAGTTGAGAAATCTCATAGTAACTGAAAGATGTGGAAACAGAGAATCTTAAAGCATGTTTTGACTGGAGAAGCTTATTTATGGGGGAAGGGCCATGGCTCAGTTGCAGAGCCTCTGGTTTGCATGCAGAAGGTCCCAGGCATCTCCAGTTAAAAGGATCAGGCAGCAATCTGAAAGACCTCCACATGAAATCCTAGCGTCCCTGCCAGTCAGAATAGACACTACTGACCTCAATAAGCCAGTGGTCTGACTCAGTACAAGGCAGCTTCATGTGTTCATTTAATTATCCCTTTCCCTGAGTTAGTGGTTCACGTTTCCTCTGCTGGTGTTGAAGGATCTGTGCTCCTCTTGAGCTCAGAATTTTGTGACTCAGCAGTGACCATCTCTGGGACCTTGCATTTGTTTCCTCCTATGGCTTACTGTTTGTAAGGTTTTATTTCTTTTGAAATCTGCAGGCTTTATATGTTCATAGGTTGTACTTCAGGCTGAAGGATCTGTCAGTTGCCCGGTCTCTCCTTTGCCTGCTTTAGAGTGCTGGATTCTGGTTCTTCATTGCAATCATTAGCTGAGTTGCTGATGACTTAAATTCAGACTATGGGGGTTGGAGGAAGGTAGGATGCTACTTGCCCATGTATAGGAAGAGGGCATTTTATTTTTAGAATATGAAGAGCATTCAGGTGCACATTACCCAGTGCAGCTTTGAAGTGGTGCAGTCTAGCAAAAACTGTAAAGTGTGATTCTTCTTTTACCTTCACTCTTAGATATGGAAGGGTCTTACCATAAGGAAAGAATTAAGGCTATCGAGATTTATGCAGATGAGGCTGAAAAGCAGAGAACAGTGTGGTTAAAGGAAGCCTGCCAAACCCAGGCTGCTATTAGTACATTACATCCTTTTGGCTTTTGGGGCACCTGTAGATTAATCAATTATCATTTGGCATTGTGTGTAGTATAGCCATGACATCCTAAGATTGTCTGACAGCCTGAAGTTCTAGCTCTCTTAGCATTATGCACAGCTAGGTGGGGAGCTAGACTTGTTTTTTGGGCTGAGAGAGCTCTGAAAGAGGTGTGATTGATTCAAGGTCACCCGGCTGGCTTCATGTGGAGGAGTGTGGAACTGAACCCGGTTCTTCAGATTAAAGTCCTTTGCTCTTACCCACTACACCATGCTGACTCTCCGCCCCTTTAGATACTGTATCACTTTGTTGATTTTGGTTGTGTGTGGGCAATAGAAGATTCACGATTTTTAGGCATTTGTTTGGTATTTTCCAGGTTGTGTGATAGCTGAGCTCTTTACCGAAGGGGTACCTCTCTTTGATTTGTCGCAACTTCTGGCATATAGGAATGGCCTCTTTTCCCCTGAAAAGGTGCTGAATAAAATTGAAGACCGAAGTATCAGAGAACTGGTAAATAACCCTGTTGTCATTATGCTGGCTTATTAAATGTCTGTTCCTCCTTAGGAAATAAAATTACTTTGTCTTATTGCTCATTTTCTTTCTCTCAACTGTTTTTGCTCCCTTCTGTCCAAAGGTTACCCAGATGATCCACCATGATCCAGAAAAACGTTTAGCCGCTGAAGACTACTTGAAACAGCAACGGAACAATGCATTTCCTGAAATATTTTACACCTTCCTCCAGCCTTACATGGCACAGTTTGCCAAAGAAACCTTTGTGTCCGCCGATGAACGGATCCTCGTCATACGTAAAGATCTGGACAACATCATTCACAATCTCTGTGGGCACGACCAAACTGAAAAGGCAGAGGGGGAGACAAAGGAAAATGGACTGGTTATTTTGGTGTCCGTGATAACTTCATGCCTGCAGACCCTCAAATACTGTGATTCGAAACTGGCTGCCTTGGAGCTGATTCTCCAGTTGGCACCCCGGTTAAGCGTGGAAATCCTGCTGGATCGTATCACCCCATATCTCTTGCATTTCAGCAATGACTCTGTGCCGAGGGTGAGGGCAGAAGCTGTTAGGACGCTAACAAAAGTCCTTGCTCTTGTCAAAGAGGTGCCACGCAATGATATCAATATCTACCCAGAATACATCTTGCCAGGCATAGCACACTTGGCCCAGGATGAAGCCACAATTGTCCGACTGGCATATGCTGGTAAGAAATAAAGGGGGTGAGCAGCGAGAGGAGTTATTGCTTGAATACTGGTATTTTCCAGCTGGGTTGTCCCAACACCATATAATTCAACTAAAGATGGCAGTTAAATATATGGAATTGCAGATTCTTCCTCAGTGCTGAATTTCATTTTTCTGGTGCAATCTGGGATCTCTTGAATTTAAAGCACAGCATTATGAATTGCCTGGATTCAAGATCTTGCTAATATTTAACTTCTCTAGAAGGGAGCTCTACTACTGATGTCACAGACGAAAGAATTGCCCTGACTAAACACCCCTCTTGTTCTGGCTCTTGTTTTCTGTAGTGACCTGCCAGATGCCTCTTGAAGTTTACCAAAAAGGCGTGTTAGTAATGACCAGACCCATGTGGCAAAGACACGCAGGCATTCTTGGTGGCTCACCCCGAACTGGCAAGGTTCTTAGGGAATTCTACAATGTCCAAGTCATCTACAAAACATTATTTACTTGCTTACTTCATTTATAATTAATTTATTTATTTTCTACCCTGCCCTCCCAGCCAAGGCCCTCAATCCTGTGAGGTAGATTAGACTGCGAGTGCGTAGCTGGCCCAAAGTCATCCCACAAGCTTCCATGGCAGAGTTGGAATCTGAACCTGGTTCTCCCAGATGCATCCTAGTCCAACACTCCAGCCACTGCACTACTCTGGCTCTTTGGCTGACTTGTCTTTCTGTGCCTAGGCAATCCGTGATTGGTCATTACATGAATGTGCTGGGGGATCCCCAGGTTCATGCATCCTGTCTTTTCTTTACATACACATCCGTAATGAAAGACTTCTCATTTCATGTCAAACCACAATTGGTATTGCCTCTAAACCACAAAATGTAGTTTTCTGTGTTCCCTTTGGTATTTTGGTTTAGGCAGAGCAAACCATAGTTTTTTGTTATGCCCAAACCACAACTGGAGCTAATCCAGCTGGTTCAGTTCTTGGAGTTAGTCTAGTTGAAAACCTGAATATGGGAAATGAGCCAGACAAGAGGAAAATAGGTGGTGCACATCACATCACAGTGAAAATTATTTTATTCCTTTATATACTTAATTGAACGTAATGGGACTTAAGCATGGAAAAGTTTGGGCTGTTTGTGGTTTGGACATAGTGCCAAACTATAGTTTGCTGGGAAAGTGGAAATCTTTATCTAGTGCTGTGAGCAGTAGGGACTACAAGCCCCAGAATCCTCCAGGTTTGTTTATGTAATGACAAACCATGGCTCTGACACTTCACATTTTAACCAAGTATTCCATTGTATCATTTTATATTTGATTTCCTTCCTGGCCTAGGTTTTGTGTGTAAAATCCCAAAGGTAAGTAGAAATGTGCCTTATAATGTTGCCTGTATTGTGTGCTTGGCTGTTCATAGCATGCATTCAGGGTGCTTGATTTCCATCAATGAAATCTTTAAAGTTAATTTCCCAAGCAAATTAAAATTACTTTAAAATAATTACAGAGAACATAGCGCTGTTGGCTGAAACTGCTCTGAGATTCCTGGAGCTAGTCCAGTTAAAAAACTTGAACATGGAGAATGAACCAAACAGCGAGGAAATGGATGATGCATCACACCCCAGTGAAAATTATGACACGGGTAATGTTCTTCCTCTTACATTCTTCTGCTTTCTTCGTATACTGAATTGAACTTAATGTGACATAGGCATGGTGGTGGTCGGGCTGTTAGTTTTCAAGGATGTGTTAATGGCTTGGATTCCAAGGAAACCCTGTGTTGACACGTTTGATGGAGGTGCACTAACACTTACTTCTTGCAGAACTTCAGGCCTTACATGAAATGGTCCAGCAGAAGGTTGTCACTTTGCTGAGTGACCCAGAAAATATTGTGAAACAGACCCTGATGGAAAATGGAATCACACGGCTCTGTGTCTTCTTTGGACGTCAAAAAGCCAACGACGTTCTTCTGTCCCATATGATCACCTTTCTGAACGATAAGAATGACTGGCATCTACGGGGAGCTTTTTTTGACAGCATAGTAGGTATGTGCTGGGCAACATGCAGCATTCTTCATTGTAGTATATGAACAGTTTTTTTTAAAAAAAAATTGGGGGAATTGAGTGGTTTAAGTTGTTTTATGTGAATAACATTCTGTCTTTAAGGAGCAGAGAACTAAGCTGCTCCTCAGTGCCTAATCACAGCAGCTAATGAAACAATGCACTTGAGTGATGATCATAACTACGTAACAATTGTCTTCCTAGGTCCAATCAATCATTCATCTAGTCCAGTTCTCTTTCTCCAACAGCAGCCAGCAAGATGCTCCGGAAGCCTACCAGGGAGGCATGATGGATCTAACCATCCATAGTTACTTGTCCCTGGCATGTAGTGATCAGAGGTTACAAAAAGGCTTCTGTTCTTTCTTTAAAAAAAAAAAGCTTTATTATTAAAGAACAGTTCTTTATAGTTTATAATCAAGAGAATATAACAATCTAACATTATAACTTTAAAACACAAACAGTGGCCATATACTGACCAGAAATAAGAAAAAAAAGTTAAAGTACAGTAAACATTAATGTATAGAGATAGTTTACCAAGTCTAAGTAATACTATTTAAAGAGCATAAAACGACTGACAGTTGGCTTAAATAATTCAAATATCCAAAGAGATAAGTAGAGAAGATCTCACAGTATTAATACATAGATCAGGTATGAACAATGAAACAACAATTTGTTTCTAGAAATAAATTCTATTACAGGGAACCACATCTCGACAAAATGTGATATATAAAGACTATCATCGCTTTGCAGTTGCTGATCTAGTATCTTTTCAATTATATAAAAATCCCAGATTTGTTGGTAACAAGCTGAAACAGATGGAGATTTATCATTTTTCCACAATGCTGCATCTAACTAAGGGAACGGTAGACGAATTCTAAAGATTCAAGAGCATTAGGGGTGCAAGGGATTGAGTAACCTGTAATATGATGTATATGAGAATGAATAGATCCACCAGTTGTGAAAGTAAGAGCCTCACTCTCACCACATCCTTTTCAGCAACTGGATTGTTTGTTAGGGTCAATAGGATGCATTTTTGACAGAGTGAGATACCATCTGGAGGTAAGTTTAAAAGCCTGAGTTTGTAGATGTATAGATTTGGAAGAAAAAATGAATGAGCACCATATTTTGAACTACTGAGCATCTGTTAAGGCGTAAGCTAAATCCTTATGCCAAGAATGTACGTAAGAGGGCACCTGCGGAACCTCCAGGGCAAGGAGAATTTTATATAAAGTTTCTGTTCTAACAGCAATGAATAATCTCCCCTTCATGAATATATGGCAGTCTTTAGAGACATCTGTGCTTTTGGCCATCACATCATCTTGTGGCATTGAATTCCATGTGTTACTTGTGACATACACATGCCTTTTCCTGTACTATCCAAGGTGCCAGTTCAGATCATCTTCCCAAGTCCCGCTGTTTGTGCCGACACCTGCACAGGCAAGGCAGGGGGAGATCCCAGATAGGCTTTTCCACTGATGAAACTTCATGTCTGGGATGCCATTCCCTCCTTCAGGCTCATTTGGCACCTGTCCTCCTGTCCTTTAGGAACAAGGCCAAAACTATTTTTTAAAGATAGACCTCTAAATAAATGTGTTCCACCTCTTCTAGCAGTTTTTATGGTCCATTTCTAGCCTGGGCTCTGTTTCTAGCCTGGGCTCTGTCTCATGAACATCGTTGTAAGCTGCTGGATGTTGTTGTGTGCTTGTTTTTATCCTGTGGTTATATGATTTTTATTGCACTGTTTTATTTGTGAGCTTTCCCAAGCAGGGGTGGGGAGAGGCAAACATGCACATTTTCTAAATAAATAAATAGTGTTCTAAGTAACTATACTTGTGCAAGCTGGTCTGGAGTCTTGCTTGTTCTTAAGTGAAGCCTACTGATTAACTATTTTTTCAGGACACCATAGTGACTCTGTCTGTGATTCTGAAGTCTTTTGAGTTGGCCTGGCTTTTAGAAATAGTAATATGTGTTCATTCTGCCTGATTTTCAGGTGTTGCAGCTTACGTTGGCTGGCAAAGCTCTTCAATCCTAAAGCCACTGCTCCAGCAAGGGCTCAGTGATGCTGAAGAATTTGTCATCTACAAAGCCCTCAATGCACTTACCTGTATGTGTCAATTAGGTCTTCTGCAGAAACCACACATCTATGAATTTGCCTGTGATATTGGTAAGCCACCGTTCTTGGGTGCAATTAGCTGTTTTTGAATGGCCAGTGTTGTTTACCTACCTTCGACTCTATTCACAGTGCAGTCCTAAGCAGAATTACACCCTTCTCAGTTTTCAGTGGATTTAGAAAAATTTAGGATTTAGAAGGATATACGTCTGTTTAGGATGACACTGCCAGTTACTTGATTCTAACCCAAATGGCTTTAACTTGATCTTGTCAACCAGGGTCCATTAAACAGAATTCTGAAAGCAGAAAAGAGAAAGCAGTCAGAGAACCTCATGCCTTCTGGAGGAGAAAGAAACCGCCAACAGTAGTGGCAGCCACAAAGACGTACTTTGTTTCCTAGTCTTGGCAAAGGTGGTTGAGTATCTGGAAAACAGGGAGGATCATTCATATATGGGGAGGCAATAGAAAAATGAGAAGCGTTCCCCAGCAGCAAGAGTGTGGGTGGCTTGCCATTCCAATGCTCAGGGCTATTTTGGGGCAGGAACGCACAGGAACGGAGTTCCGGCTGGCTCCCAAGTTGGCCACGCCCAGCAGGAACTCATTAGCATAACAGGCCCACCCAACAGCAGCAACTCATTAGGATTGGCTACATTAGGGGTGTGTGGCCTAAGATGCAAAGGAGTTCCTGCTTCAAAAAAAGCCCTAGATTTTGACCACAAACAAGGTAAACAGAATAAGAAGCAAAAGGTGGGTGTGGCTGGATGACCACACTTCTGGTAGCACGGGGGGCGTGGCCTAATATGCTAATGAGTTGTGCTGTCATGGGGTGTGGCCTAATATGCTAATGAGTTTCTGCTGTTGGGTGTGGCCTATTATGCTAATGAGTTCCTGCTGGGCTTTTTGTACAAAAAAGCCCTGGCAATGCTTGTGTGTCAGCCAGCACAGTGTAGTGGTTAGAGTATCAGGCTAGGATATGGGGGACCCAGGTTTGAATCCCCACTTTGCCATAGGAACTTGCTGGGTAACCTTGATCCAGTCATGCACTCTCAAGCTAACCTACCTCACAGGTCTGAATAATGTGGAGGAGAGGAGAACAATGGAATACTCTTTGGGTCCCCGTTGCAGAGAAAGCAGGGAGAGAATTCTGGATGATATTTTATACTTTCATCGAATGAACGGCACCCATTTGGTCTGAAGTTTGTGCATGTCTTTTTGAACCTCCAAAGTTCCTGTCTCTCCAGTTTGAATTGTGTGGATGAATGAGTGTACAGTGACACCTGTTAAAACCTGATTCTCTTTCTTCCCCAGCTCCGTTCCTGTGCCATCCTAATCTCTGGATACGCTACGGAGCTGTTGGGTTTATAACTGTTGTAGCGCAGCGTTTGAATATTGCTGATGTTTATTGCAAACTTATGCCTTACCTGCATCCTTTCATCACTCAGCCAATCATCCAGGTAAAGTGTCAATTGCTTGTGTACCTTTCATCCATTTGGAAATGCAGAGTGTGAGAGGCTTGAAGGTGTCTTGGCTCCACTTCTTGCCTTGACTCTAAGAGCCGTGTTACATACAGTGTCTTGGCCATCTCCATAGCGAGTCCTCCTGCTCCACGCAGTAAAGATATACATACCCCAGAGATGTCATGAACGGAGCTTGCTTGCCTCTACCCCACGTCTTTGGCTTCTGCCCGCAAAGGTGTGGAAAATCACAGCATGGTGCCACTTCTAAATGTTCCTGTAGCAATGAGGAAGATTCTCCACCGTAATGTTATTTTCTGTGGTGTCCCTATTATCATCATAATGAGAGCCAGTGGGGTGTAATGGTTAGGGTGCTGAACTAGGAAACCCAGGTTCACATCCCAGCTTTTACCACAGAAGTTCACTAGGTGACCTTTGGGTCTGTCATACACACTCAGACTGGCCTGCCTCACAGGGTTGTTGTTGTGGGAGAATGGAGGAAGGGAGAACAATATTCTAAGCTGCTTTGAGACCCGACTGGGGAGGAAACTGGGATATAAATAAATAAATGCACCATCAAATGTATGCATGCATCATATGCCACCTGGTTTTCTCACACCGCGCCTCGGTTTTATTACAGACAAAACTCACGTCATCTAGGTTCTTTGGTGCAATAAACTGGTTGCTGCTGGAGCAAATGATGCCATGCCAGAAATGTCTGAGGACTTTTTACTAAAACAATCCAGTTAGCTCTCAGATTCAGTTGCAGTGGTTAGACTAGGACCTGGGAGAATAGTTCAGATCCCCACTCTGCCGTGGAAGCTTGCTGGGTGATCACAATCGCAGCCTGACTTACCTCAAAGGGTTGTGAGGATAAGAAGGTGGAGAGAATATTTTAAGCTGGCCTAAGCTCCATGGAAGAAAGGCAGGAACAAAATTTACTAAATAGATAAGTAACAACTGAAGAGGAATAACAACTTCCTCATGTTGCAAATTAAAAAGCACGATATCAACAAGAGTAGTAGTTGTCTAAAATAGTTATTTAGAACTAGTTTGACTGGGAAGAGGGTTCTTAAAGTTATAACTAATGTGTTATTCTCGAAGCTTGTTAGCACTTTTTAGAATATGGTCTTCTTTAGAACCTGCCACTAAAGTCAGTAACTAGGGCTGCAGTCTTAAGCATACTTACAAGGGAGTTGAGTTGAGGAACTTAACAGCATTTACTTCTGAGTATACATGCTTAAGCTTTTGCAGTAGTCCCCTGTGAACGAGGTGACCTGAAACACTTGCACAATATTCCTAAATTGTGCATCTATGTGATCACTTCACTTCTTCCTTTTCCTGACTTGCAGATTGATAAAGAAATAGTTCTGCTGAGCGTCCTCAAAGAACCTGTCAGTCGTTCCATATTTGATTATGCTCTGAGGTCAAAGGACATAGGAAGCCTTTTCCGGACTCTGCAGCTTCGTCAGAAGAAGAGGAATGGCACTCTGCCTGACTGCCCCCCTCCTGAAGATCCCGCAATTGCACAGCTGCTGAAGAAGCTACTCTCTCAGGTAATGACTTAGTGGTATCATAGCAGTGCCTGAGAATGCATGATCAGAAAATGCATGATCAGGCGGAAGGCTGTATTGTTCTATCAGCTGTACCACAATGAAGTATATGCACAGCAGAGAATACCTTGGATCATTCTCCCACATAGTCCCATTTGAAGTTAATGGGGGCTTCAATGGGAGAACGTTCCCATGTTACTCTTGCTTTGTAAAATAGTTGTATGTGCAAACTGATTCTGTTGAAGAGTTGTGTGGGTCAGATTTACTACCTGTACAGCTTAGGGCAAGGGTGACGAGGAACCTCGGATTCTTTCAGAGGTGGAAACTAAGAGCTGATCTAGATACTAGATTTGCAACAGGAACCAGAGTCCTTGTGATGAAAGCCACCCCTGCCATATCATCCAGTAGAACTTGCCATGTGATTCAGAGCCATCATGTAGTGCATTTTCTCACCTTCATTTTTATTGCCAGCCAAGAACTGTAAATTCTCTCACTTGGTGATGTCTGCTGGGCAGTATGCCTATGCTGTGAGAGATTTACCATGTGATATCAATCTCCATGGAGATGTAATCTCTAGACCGGGGGGGGATTACAATTTTTATCCCAACCTTCTTTCAAAAAGCTCAGGCTAGTTTATATGCCCCCAACCCTTATCTTCACCACAAACCTGTGAGATGTGCCCGGCTGAGAGACAGTGACTTTCTTTAGGTCATCTAGTGAAATCTGGGGCTGAATGGAGGTTTGACACTTTAACCAAGGACTAAAGGCTTCATTGACTAATTTACTGATTAAAGCTTAAAATCTAAAAATTGTTGTGATAGCTTGTGATACTGTAATTATTGTGAGATAGCTGTGAAAACATAACTTGAGTCTTTTTCTAGAAAGATTCAGGCATATAACTCCTTTACCATTTAATACTGGACAAAGGTATGCTAGACTCTATACATTTTTTTTATTTAGAAGATTTATATTCCACCTTTTTGAAAACCTGGTCGAGGAGGCTTACAAAGTAAAACATGATAAAATTATAAAACAGCGTTAATATGAACAAACTATACAGAACCTACCCATAAAAATAGCCAGAGCATAATAATCAGCATAAAACATCTAACGTCTTAAAGTGATCCTCTGCTAGAAGCAGACTATGAGAACAAATTTAAAACACAAACCCCTTCATTAAAGCCCTGGGTAAAAATAAGTATCTTGGCCTGGCACCTGAAAGAGAGTAGAGTAGGTGCCAGAGAAGCCTGAAGGGGAAGGGTCTCCCACAGACGAGGTGCCCCCACTGAATAAGTTCGGTCTCTAAGTACCAACTGCCTCACTTCTGCAGGGCTTATGAGGAAGATCTTAACTGGTGGACTGGGTATTATAGGAGGAGATGGATGTTGGTCACCCTCCCAACTGTCCTCTGAGCTGGGTTAGACTACCTGAGACAGAGAGCAATCCTAAGCGGGTCTACGCAGTATCCTATCGAAGCCTACTCAATGGGGCTCAGTCCAGGAGAGTGTGCTTAAGATTGCACTGATAATAGCTGGCCAGCAGTCACGGAGTGAGTTTCATGGCCATGCAGGGATTTAAAACTCACAGATTATTCTAGTTAATGGTAGTTAACATTTTTAATTTTTTTTTTTTTACTTCTTATTCAGTGAGGACTCTTTTACTTGAAGAAAGTGAAATCTGCCTGATGATTCAAGGCTGTTCCTTTCTGGATGAGTGAGAAACCCATGCCAGCCATGATCATTTAAAAACAGTGTACTGACTCACTGTGCCAACCGTGGCTGAACGGCTCCCAGAGTAACCATTTAAACATAACATTTACATCAGGGCTGTGCCGAGAGCATGCATAGCACTCTGTGCTTCCTCCATTTCAATAAGCACTTAATTTCAACAAGCAGTTTTGGGTTTTGTTTTGTGATAGGGAATGACGGATGAAGAAGAAGACAAGCTGCTAGCCTTAAGAGACTTCATGTTGAAATCCAACAAAGCGAAGGCTAACATAGTGGACCAGAGCCACCTTCACGACAGCACCCAGAAAGGAGTGATTGACCTGGCCGCTCTGGGTATAACGGGGAGACAGGTTGATCTAGTCAAAATGAAGCAGGAGTCTGATGACAAACGTGGTTAGTACAGAACTGTGGTTCATGTCCTCTCGCTCTGTTATGGTCTTTTTTGAAGACGTAAAATAACATTTCACTAGCCATACTGTGTGTCCACCAATTCCATATCTGGCAGGAATGCCTGCTTACTTTGCAAATTAAAGAGGGAATTCACACTACAGAGAGAATGTTCAAAGTATGCATTACAACTAAATTTGTTCACATATTCAGCTGAGAGTGGTAAGAAATGAAGTGATCTACTTGTGTGCTGTGAAACTGTCCTTAGGCAGGACAGCTACAACATCAAAGGATGAATTGCATGCGAGAATGAACCACTGGAAATCATACCTTAGATGGGAGTTTTGTATCAATTCAAAGACCTTTTTTCAGATGTTGAACTACAAGTGGATCAACCTTCAGTTTTATGGGATCTGGCATGATGTAGTGGTTAAGAGCAGCGGACCCTAATCTTGAGAACTGGGCTTGATTCCCAACTCTTTCATGTGAAGCCTGCTGGCTGACCTCCAGCCAGTCACTGTTCTCTCAGAACTCTCTCAGTCCCACCTACCTCACAAGGTTCCTGTTGTGGGGAGAAGAAGGGAAGGCGATAGTAAGCTACTTTGAGACTCCTTAGGGTAGAGAAAAGCAAGGTACAAAACCCCCGACTCCTCTTCTATGAGTGGAAGACAAAGCTATCATATCAAGCATGGCTGTCTCTCATGGCATCCAGTAATGTTTCCCTAACCATTGAATCCACTTTCTGCCACTGCACCATACCTTACCAATTACACAGATGCATGCAAAATAGGAAAATATACATGTTTGATTTGTGTAACTGTATAGTTTGTTTTTGACCACAATTCATCAGCCCACAAAAATGCCTGTGTACCTGACAAAATGCATTGCTATGTCATATCAATACAAAAATTCAGCAGCATTGTATTTTACAGCATTACTTAAAGACTAAATTTTAAAGCTATAAAGACACAATAAGTATGAATGACTAAGCTCATGATACTGACCAGTCAAACAGTACTGCTGTACATCTTTCTTTTTTCAAATAATGGTCCTCTTTGAATGTAATTAGTCCAGTATATTGCGGCTTTTGGACCTGAAATGGAATCTCCAAAACAAATGCCTTTTTCCGAACTAGCTTGCTTGTGCATACAGCTGGTGTCTTGCTGCCTTGTTGGAAACATGATCCTGTTTCATACCAGCAGTAATCTTCCCTTTGTCAAATTATTTATCTATTTCTTCTTAAATGCTGAATCTAGCTTAATGCTGAGAACACAAATCGCACTGTTTATCCACTCTCTCTGCAAAGAGTTGCTGATGACATAAATGATCTGCAGAGTTTAAGATGAAGATTATTTACAGTGTAGTCCTGAACAGAGCTACAGTTTCTTGACCCACTGACTTCAATGAAGCTAGAAGGGTATAACTCTGCTTAGATATGCTCTATAAGGCCGGTGATGGATTGCACTCTTTACACCAGTCATTGTTTAACAGCTGATTTAAATCAGCTCTCAGTTCTGCCCCCCTAATTAGCGTGATACTATACTATATCAATATGAGTAACTCAGTTTTTGCTTACACTGCTAAAGGTCATGGCCACTCTTAAAGATGTGTTACAATAACTCATATGCAGCCGCCTTATAATCCTTCTTTTGGGCCTTGTTGACTTTTAGCTAGAAAGCATGTAAAGCAAGATTCAAATGTAAACGAAGAATGGAAGAGCATGTTTGGCTCTTTGGAACCTTCTAATGTCCCCCAGCCAATGAACAAAGGACACAGCCAAGCCACAGAGCAAGAAATCGCCCAGACCAACAAACCTCTTCGATCAGAGTCTTCAGCTGGCATTTGTGCGCCTTTGTCATCCTCTCCGCAGGTATTTCTAGGCATGTTTTTTGTTTGCATTATACCCAATCCTTAGTAAGAAAGAAGGAGCCGATAGGTGTGTTATCAACATATAGGGATATTCTTCTGTCTCACTATTCAATCATCTTTTATAATGGCTGTGTAAAAACAAGGCCCATTTTGTACCTGATCAACTCTTTGAGGTCCCCCCCCTCCCAGGTCAGGTTACCTTTTGAACCAAATGTCGTGGAGTAAATTGGATGTTAAAGTGGATGGAGAGCCAGCCAATGCTGGCAAGATCTGGAACTCCCAGTTCACCTAACTCTTAACATGAACTGTGTCATTTCTCTTTGGGAGTGTAGCTACAAGACTTGCTTTGGGAAGAAACAGGTAATTTGTATTCAGAATGCCATCTCTGAAATATTAACCTCTGAACCTCAATCAGAAGTGGCCTTTCAATAGCAGTTGTATTTTTATTTTTAACCCCTTCTCCAAGGGGGAATTTGAACCTTGGTCTCCCAAGTCTAATGCGTGTGTGTAAAGTGCCATCAAGTCACAGCCGACTTATGGTGACCCCAGCAAAGGGCTTTCAAAGCAAGTGAGAAGCAGAGGTGGGTTACCATTGCCTTCCTCTGAACAATCTTCTTTGGTGGTCTCCCTTCCAAGTACTGACACACACACACCCCAGCTTCTGAGGTCTAATGGGGCCAGGCTGCACTGCGCCGCCTTCCTTCCAAGTCTAACATGTTATCACACTGGTCTCGATGCAGCATAGTAATTACAACTCTTGTGATGCTTTGGGGGTTTTTTCATGCATAAAAGAGAGCAATAATGGACTTTAAAAAAAATCAGCGGGCTTGGGACTGCATGGTAAGTTGAATGATATTATGATTTATGGGTTTCAGGCAGCTGATGGCACTGTTGTCCCAGCCAGGAAACCAACCATACAAGTTTTGAGCAGCATAGCTTCCCCCTCCACGTACCAGCTGCGCATCACGACTTGTAGAACGGAGCTTCAGCAGCTCATCCAGCAGAAGCGAGAGCAATGCAATGCTGAAAGGATTGCCAAGCAGATGATGGAGAATGCAGAATGGGAGAGCAAGCCACCCCCGCCAGGTGGTTCTCCAAACACCTTTGGGGAAAGCCCAGTCCTATTACGAGGGGGAAGACCTGAAAAGGCACTTTTGGTCCTGTTGACGTGAAGGTCTGCTCATGGGGAGTGTGGATTATGAGGAGCCCTCTTAATGGGTCCAGAGTATTGAGCATCATTTGCACATTCCCGCTATAGCACTGCTAGTATCGATGCTTTATTGTCCTTTAATACTTTAGGGTCTTTTAGGGAAAGAGTATGCGGATTTGATGTAGGAACTCCATTTGATTTGAGATGTGTGACTGCACAAGAAATTAAAAGACACTGACCTTATGGCATCTTAAGTTGGCAGTTGAATGAATATCTTGCAGTGTTTCCATCTCACTGTTCTAGATGACGCAGTTCAGACATGGACCCCGAAAACTGCTCTGAGAATGCTGCTGGTTGATAATAAGAAGGGGCCAGGCAGTGAGTCTTTGGGCTCATCAGCTGATGGGTCTAAAAAATTGAGCTCACAAATTGCAGAGGACTACTGGCCTCAGCTCCTGCCAGCCTAGCAGTTTGAAAGCAAGAAATTGCAAGTAGATAAATAGGTACCGCTTCAGTGGGAAGCTAATAGCGTTCTGTGCACCTTGGCATTTAGTCATGCTGGCCACATGACCATGGAGAAGTCTTTGGACAGCGCTGGCTCTTTGGCCTAGAAATGGAGATGAGCACACCCCCTAGAGTCGAAGTCGACTAGCTTTCAAACAGGCAAAACCTTTACCTTACTAGGGTGAGAGAGAAGAAAAAAAGCATCAAAGGATTGCTTTTAATGTGTCACAACAGCCAAAGCCAGGCAGGAAATGTGGCTTTTACTGATGGCCTGTCCACACATCATTTTGGGGGTGTAAAAAGATGCACACACCTGTTCAAAGCAAGCATGCATTAAGGATCACAACAACTGCTGTGCAAGTGTGTGTGTTCCACTCCTGATGCATTTGTGAGGAGACCAGTGTATGTATTGGCTTTCTTGCATCTATTAGGGTTGCTCAGTAGGACATTTTGAATGGCGGAATATGTGGGGTTTTTTGGAGTTTTGAGAGACTGTCCATAATTAATATGGCTTTCAAGTGCATCTCTTTATTAGCAGCAAGCTTTCTATCTGTGGGTTTTAAGAAACCTGTGGGTTTTAAGAAAGCCAATTGATATCTCTTTTTAACTTACATATACCATTTTAACTATAGTCCTGCTTCTCATTTGTCACATTATCTCACCTGACATTCTTTGAAACAAACCATAGGCAAGATTTTGACCCACTTGAGACTCTATTTCATATTTGTTTTAGATCAGAAAAAAACCCCATATCTCATAAATACTGTCATGTTGTCCAAATGCCTTCTGGTCCTTTTCACAAAGCTGAAATAATTAAATAAGTTATGTGTGGTAAAGACCCAAAAAAAACACTTAAAGGGATAAGAAGTTCTGGTTTTGTGATTAGTTATGAAATTATATTTGCCCTGATCTAGCAAGGCAGGTATATATCTAGGGGTGAGGCATGCTGTATTTGGACATGGATTTCCTATGTGTGTGGACTGTACTGATTCATTTGACTGAGTCATTCTTGCAAGCATGGAGCCCCCTTTGGCTTAGCATTGGATCTCTGGATTCGAGAGTGGCTGATACAGAATTCCACAGAGCTTCAGTGTGAATGAAAAGAGTTGTATGGGGCATTGCTTTCAAAATAGCGCACATTGGATCTATATGGATCTTTCAATAACATTTGCTTTGTTTGTTTATATTTCCAAAGCAAAATATTATTAGTCAAGCAACCAGAGCTAATGCTCATGGTGGGTAGAGATGGCTTTCCCTCTCTTTTAATTCCCTACATTGGTTTAGTATTTTTATTAACTTTTTATTCATGCATGCTTCCATATTAAAGACTCTTTTGCATCCAGCATCACTGACATAAGGGAAACCAATTAAGTTTCCTTTCCTCTTAACAATGTTCAGTCCCAATATAATAATGTGAACTGACAGGTGGAAATGTATAGTGCCTGGACATGTGGGCAGAGAGGCGGTTGGATGGATCCTCCAGTTCTCTCCCTGAAAAAAAAACAAATCTTTTTTTGCTGGTCTGCTTAGGATGGCATCCTAAAGGGCTTCTGGTTGCTCACCTTCATGAGCACAAGTCCGCGGTGAACCGCATCCGAGTCTCTGATGAGCATTCTATTTTTGCCACATGCTCAAACGATGGAACGGTGAAAATCTGGAACAGTCAGAAAATGGAGGGCAAGACTACCACCACCAGGTAATGGGCAGCATGGAGAAGGGGCCGGCTCTTGCACTGCTGACTGTTTCTTAGCTACAGCTTGGGCATAAAGTTAAAATCACATCTCCATTTTGAGAGATTTTAAATACATTCACATGATTTCTTCAAAGCGTGCACATACAGGAGTGGATTGCCATGATTAATATGGTATTTCCTTTTTTACTTTTATCATCCTTTCTCAATATATATTAGGAAACATTTCCATGTTTCTCACACTTCTCATTCCCATTCCTTCCCTAAACTTTAGATCTCTGTAAACAAATTTCCAAGTAAAAGAATCTCCTTATCCCCTAGCTAAGCAAGCTATTGCTCACACAACTCTTAAAATTATCTCCTGACTCACTTCAACCAATCCCTAACACAGTTGATTCTCAGATTTAGTTTGTCATGGCTTCTTTCAAGAAAATCACAGTTTTTTAGCCTCCGGCTCACACTTTTTTGTCTCAGCTCGGGAAGGATGGCTCCCGAGCAACTTAACTTATGCAGTAGCCAAATCGCTCACTCACAACTTTAATGCTCACAAAGTAGAATTTTTGCTCACAGGACTCCACAGCTTAGAGGGAACATTGGTCAACGGGTGGGAATTTGAGGTGAGATGTGACATTAGACTGGTTTACAAAATAGGACATGATGTGTGACCAACTTATTTGGTATTTGCTGTGCAATGTTTTATTGCGTGTTAGCATCCATTTTGTGTGGAACGGTTAGGCAACCATAATAGAATGTTCCTTTCTGTTTTCTAAAACAGATCAATTTTGACATATTCTCGGATTGGAGGGCGAGTTACGACACTTACCTTTTGCCAGGGCTCTCACTACTTGGCTATCGCTTCAGATAATGGAGCGATCCAGCTTCTTGGGATTGAAGCTTCGAAGCTACCAAAATCTCCTAAAATTCTTCCAGTACAAAGCAGGTGCGTCTCAGTCTTTTCACTGAATTATTGTGCTTCCACTGGCAGGTTCAAGTGAGAGGTAAAAAGCTGCATAGTGAAGATGAAGAAGAGTTTAAGGGGAGTTAGTTTTTATACCCTGCGTTTCTCTACCCTAAGGAGTCTCAAAGTGGTTTACCATTGCCTTCCCTTCCTCTCCCTGCACCGGGCACCTTGTGAAGTAGGTGGGGCTGAGAGAACTGTGACTGGCCCAAGGCCACCCAGCAGGCTTCATGTGGAGGAGGAGAGGGGAATCAGACCCAGTTCACCTGACTGGAGTCTGCCGCTCTTAACCACTACACCATGCTGCCTTTCACACACCGATGAACACACAGAGATGTTGTTCTATTCATAGAGTAGAAAATAGGTGCTAGAATGGACTGTACCAATTCAGTCTGCAGGATCACAATTTTGAATGTACCCTATGTTAAAAGAGAAATTGTACTTCCCTGCAAGTAGAAGGCTAGCACATAGGAAATGGGGTGGGCAAGAGCCTTTCTTCCTGATGTGTTAGATCTGCACGCACGGAGATTTATTTAACATGGGAGTGCATTGAAAAATGGCACCTCCTGTTTGCTGTCTGAAGTGACACAGCTTACCTTGAAGTAACCCTCAGGATTCTTGCACTTCATGTGCCTCCTAAGACGGACCAAGTGACTACTTGAGGAATAAGGAGGGAGTGCTTACAGCCAGAGGGGGAGAACCTCCAGTTGGATTCACTAGCCAGCTGCATGTCCCCAAGAAGGCAGCACGTCGGAAAGAGGTGGAACTCCCAAGGGTTTCAGCATCCTAAGGCCATGCAGAATCTCACCAGCACTTAAACCAGGATGACTGCCTCCTTCTTTGTTCCCAGGTTTCTAGATCAGAAGGACGATGGCTGTGTGGTAGACATGCATCACTTTAATTCAGGGGCCCAGTCTGTGCTGACTTATGCCACTGTAAATGGTTCCTTAGTTGGATGGGACCTCAGATCCTCTAACAACGCCTGGGTATTAAAGCATGATTTAAGGTTGGGACTTATAACCTCGTTTGCTGTGGACATACACCAATGTTGGCTCTGTATTGGTAAGATACCATTTGGAGTTTTCCATTCATAATCATGACATGCATTTAGAATTGCTGTGTACTTAAAACTGCCATTTGCAAGACCAGGTTTACTTTCAGGAAGGCCAGCATAGCCCAGGGACTGGAGAGTTGGGCTTGGGTCTGCATTCAAATTCCTATTTTTTCCAAAGACTCAGTGTCTTAATAGTAACTTGCTTTACAGGGCTGTTGTGAGAGCAGTCGTAACATAAGCATTAAAATGTATTGTTGATTTTCTAAAAAGTGCTGTAGCAGAAGAGAGTAAGATGTCTGAATACTGTACATACCGATTCATGTCCTATCAGATTGCTAAAGATGCTGCATAAAAGGTTGTAAATTGGTGACAGGGATTATCTTCTATTCACAAGGCACGAGCAGTGGCACCATGGCATGCTGGGATATGAGGTTCCAGTTACCTATCTCCAGCCATTCCCACCCTTCCAGGGCACGGATCAGGCGCCTGCTGATGCATCCTCTCTCCCAGTCGTGGGTTATTGCAGGTAGCGCTCGTCTTTTTTTCCTTTTCTTCAGTAATTCCAACGCTGACAAGTTGGGGCTCATGAACCACGTCTGAACTGGATGTCTGGCGTCTGCAAACCCAGGAGGTTCAGTTTGAAGAGGTGAAGCAGGCACCGCTTCATGAAGCTGAAATCTTTACTGTTCTTGGCTGCTAAGACTGGACCTTCTTAAGTCCATCCTGCTGAAGCTAATTAGTAAGGGCAGCCTGCTTTGAAATTGGAGGTGGGAGTTAATAACGGCCAGGGCTTTTTTTGTAGGAAAAGCCCAGCAGGAACTCATTAGCATAATAGGCCACACCCAACAGCAGAAACTCATTAGCATAATAGGCCACACCCATGACAGCCCAGCTTATTAGCATAATAGGCCACACCCCCATGCTACCAGAAATGTGGTCATCCAGCCACACCCACCTTTTGCTTCTTATTCCGTTTACCTTGTTTGTTGTCAAAACGTCAGGGCTTTTTTTTGGTAGCAGGAACTTTTTTGCATGTTAGGCCACACACCCCTAATGTAGCCAGTCCTAATGAGTTTCTGCTGTTGGCTGTGGCCAGGGGTCTTTTTGTACAAAAACAGCTGCAGGAGCTCATTAGCATATGGTATGCTAATGAGCTATTAGGCTATTAGCATATGCCACGCCCTCTGACATCACTGGAAGTAGAAGGGGAAGCAAAAGGGGAGGAGGCATCTTCAAAAGCCTCCCCTTCCCTTCCTTAGCTGGTCTGGGTGGGGGAGCTAAGGGGTTTAAAGTTTAAACTCCTTCTCATGAGAGTTGGGCCACAGAAGGAGGAAAGAGGGAAGGAAAGAGAGAGAGTAGAGAGAAGGAAAGAGGGAAAGAAAGAGAAGGAAATGAGGGAAAGAAAGAGAGGGAAGAAGGAGGGAAACAGGGAAAGGAGGAAAAAAGAGAAGAGAAGAAGGTGGGAAAGAAAGAAAGAGAGAAGAGAAGAAGAATGGAAAGAGGAAAAAGAGAGAAGGAAAGGAGGGAATGAAAGAAATTTGGCGGCAATTCGGCCCCATTATATCCTATGGGCCATTGAAGTCAATGGTGAAAACATAGGGTATATTCTGGGGGCTGGAGGGAGGGGTTTGAGGGAGAGCCTCCAAACTCACAGGGTAGCTGATGGAGCCTCTCCCCAAGATACCCACCAAGTTTCAAGAACATTGGACCACGGGGTCCAATTCTATGGGCCCCCAAACAGGTTGCCCCTATTCCCTCCATTGTTCTCTATGGTGGAAAAAAGGTTACTTTTTCCCACCATAGAGAACAATGGAGGGAATAGGGCGACCTGTTTAGGGGCCCATAGCATTGGACCCCCTGATCCAGTGTTCTTGAAACTTGGTGGGTATCTTGGGGAGAGGCTCCACCAGCTACCCTGTGAGTTTGGAGTCTCTCCCTCAAACCCCTCCCTCCAGCCCCCAGAATATACCCTATGTTTTCACCATTGACTTCAATGGCCCATAGGATATAATGGAGCTGAAATTGACATTCGGCTGCCTGAAAGACTCCCCGGGACGCCGGCTGGGGGCGGGGCTTCGCTCCTGAGCTCCCGGAGCTGCACTCCGGTGCGCTCCCCCCAAAAAGACCCCTGGCTGTGGCCTATTATGCTAATGAGTTTCTGCTGGGCATGGCCAACTCAGGAGCCAGCTGGAACTCCGTTTCTGTGCATTCCTGCCCAAAAATAGCCCTGATAATGGCTGTGTTTTCCTTACTACTCTGTAAATGTTATATATACTACTGTAGGGGCCTCTGCATTCATAGCATTTGCATCTGGCAGTGGTAAGTGTTATTTTAAGAACTGTAAGCAGGGAAGCTCACCTGGGAGCTTCCATGTTGTCATGAAAGGACAGGCAGCAAAAGACAATGGTTCTGTTCAGCTGCAGGTCAGTTCGTGAGGAGACTGTGCGGCCCCCTTGTTAGGTGGAGTGACACAGACTAAGGTGTATAAATGGAAAGGCCTGTGGAAGAAGAGGGACTGCATGATTGTGGGTTGTGGTTTTGTGAAAGTCTGCATGATTGTGGGTTGCGGTTTTGAAAGCGAGGGGAAATAGCTTGTGGTGGGGTGGGTGCATTTGGCAGGCTTGTCGACATGAGCAGAACCACATGGTGACCTGGAAGAACCCTGAAGAGTCAGCACTCAGGATTCTCCCTGGCAGCTGGATTATTTTGTCAGATTCCTAGGAGTTGGCGCTCTCTCCCTCTGCCGGTCATAAGGAAGAGGTGGGAGAGTGTTCTCAACACTGAGGCAGAATAAGGGTACGTGAGGAGAGAGGGCAACGCTCCCTTGGTCTTCACAAGAACAGGTTGCAGTGAATGCTGAGAAGCAGCTATCATTTTGTATTTCACTCATTTAACTTTTTTTTGAAAAAAAATATTTGATTTGATAAATAAATAGAAATACTGATAGAATAGAATGCCAGAGCAAACTTCTTTATGAAGCTGTGAATATTACCACCACCACCCCCGACCATGCTTTTGGTGTAACTGCTGTCAATGACTTTTCCATAGCTGTTCAAGGCAACAATGAAGTCTCGATGTGGGATATGGAAACAGGAGACCGACGCTTCACGCTGTGGGCCAGCAGTACCCCTCCTCTTTCAGAACAGCAGGTTTGGCTTTCTGGTTTTTGACCTTGGGACAGAATTGTGCAGTCCTCTGCAGATTTGGGTTTGATGGAGGTATATGCACACAGGGTCAGTGTTACCGCTTCAGTGCAATAGATATCCAGAACATAATTTAAATTTTTGAGTATAACATTTTGAATTTTTGCACTGAAATGTTCTGCATCTAAAGAAACATTATTGTAGGAGAATTCCTGCTGGTTTTCAACAGAATCTCCAGCTATATAAATGGCTTCAGGATTAATAGCTTGATGCTAGTATATTTTTTTAATTATTATAAATTGGCCATAATTCACAAAGCTACTTTTCTGCCCATTAGCCTTCACCTCATAGTGTTCATGGAATATACTGCAGCCCTGCCGATGGAAATCCTATATTACTGACTGCAGGCTCTGATATGAAGATCAGGTAATCTTCAAGAAACATTCATAATTGTTTCTCAGCATTTCACCCTCTGTGATGCCCTGACCTGGATAGTACAGGCTAGCCCAATCTCATCAGATCTCAGAAGTGAGGCAGGGTCAGCCTTGGCTGGTATTTGGAAGGGTGACCTCCAAGGAATAACAGGGCTGTGACGCAAAGGCAGGCAATGCCAACTTCTGAAATGTGTCCACCTCTGAAACGTGTCTTGCCTTAAAAACAAGCCTAGTTCACCACCTAGTGGTGCATAATGCTAAAAGAGCTAGAACTTCTGGCTACCAGACAATCTTAGGATCTCCTGACTATACTACACACAGTGCCGTACCACAATAATAATTATTACCGTCTGTGATGTTCTTGTTTGCATCAAACCTGTCAGAAGTAAGGCAGTACCTTTTCTGAGGCGGTGTTTTTTCTACCTGTCTGTAAGGGTGGAATGCCTAGATTATGTCCAGGGCACATTCCAGATTGGTGGAACAGGGGAGCCTTCCTCTGGAGGAAGAGGTGTTTTCCACCAAAGGAAGGCTCCACCTTTAGCGGAACAGTACTTTTGAATGCAACCCAGTTGTTATTGGGTACGATGTTTGTTGGAATGATATCTTCAGTAATGCAATCCTAAACAGAGTTACCTCATTATAAATCCATCAAAGTGAATGGGCTTAGAAGGGTATATCTCTGTTTAGGATTGCACTGCTATTCTTGAAGTTAGAAATCACTGAGTAAGGAAGCCTCCAGTTTGCAAGATCTGAGCAAAACCATTCATGATAGGATGTTTTGGAGGTCATTAATTCATACAGTCATCATAAATTGGAAGTGACTTTGATAGCACATAAGAAGAGGAGAAGAGAAGAAGAAGAGATTGGATTTATACCCCGCCCTTCACTTGGAGTCTCAGAGCAGCTTACAAACTCCTTTCCCTTCCCTTCCCCATAACAGACACCCTGTAAGGTAGGTGGGGCTGAGA
The DNA here is from genome assembly GCA_029375565.1 of Gekko gecko. NCBI lineage: Eukaryota > Metazoa > Chordata > Lepidosauria > Squamata > Gekkonidae > Gekko > Gekko gecko. Next base: position 38,163,635 of record JAPDNY010000011.1, read on the forward strand.
GAGCTCTGAGAGAACTGCCCATTCAAGGACAGCTCTTGTCAGAGCTATGGCTTGCCCAAGGTCATCCAGCAGCTGCATGTGGAGGAGTGGGGAATCCAAGCTGGTTCTCCCTGATTAGAGTCCGCACACTTAACCACTAAACCAAACTGGCTGTCATCACACATATAAGTAGCCTTCCTGAAGCCCTGAGATCTAACCACCAATAAACTGAGTGCCAAGCTGGAGAGACATTTGGGTTGATTCTATACTGCATTTCTTATAACATCAACCTCAGAAAAATTATTTTAAAGGCTAAAAGGATTCCATCCAAAAATTTTATACGTTCCTGTTTCCCCCAGATTTTGGGATTTAGCATACCCTGAGAGGTCCTACATTGTTGCTGGAGGTTCCAGCGGCCCATCTGTTTCTTACTACAGGAAGATCATTGAAGGCACAGAAGTGGTTCAGGTATGCTATTTCTTATCTTTATATCCAATCCTGATTTCCAGACCAGTTTCAACATCCTCATGCATCAGCTTGCTGTCCCTTTAGGACTTCTAAGTTAATTTGTTAAGGACAGGACTTAGATAACAGCTTCCAAATGGAGGGTTTTTGGACACAGAGATTGCATTCCCCCTCCAGTCTCCTCCCCACCAGCATAGGTGACACAGTCCAAATAGAAAAAAACCAACCACCAAAAACAGATCCTGGTCCCGGTCACACTTGCTGGAAAATGCGGGGGGGGGGGGAGCGAGGCTATATGTGCCGCTGTAATTTGATCCGCCCCTGCGCGATCTGACACAACGGCGGGAGAAGTGGGTGTTTTCCCTTGCAGCTTGTTTCTGGTGTGCTTTGTTAGCCAAATTGCTCTATTATTTAATAAAGATGGGGAATTATAATTATTAATATGCAATTGGCTTATCTATAGGATCTGACCTGTGTATACCAGAGTTAGAATTCCCAAGCACCCAGGAACAGACACAGAAACTGGGTGGCTAAAATAATGATTTCTTTACTAAATATTCTCAAGCATACATACAATATTCACACAGTATAGCACTAAGGAAGCAGAGGTGATTGATGGGTTATAGAGGGGTGATACAACCTGTCCAGATGTGCAGAAGTCCATGGATTCTGGCCTAAACTCAGAGAGTTCAGGGGTGGCCTGCCATTTTGGATCATGGCAGAAAACACACGGTCTAAGGCCATCTGTGTGCTGGGATATAGGCACTGGCCAAGAATGCAGACCAATGGGTGGCCCTGGGGGCTGGTCTCAGGTGAGAACAATAGATTACCTGGACCAATGATGAGTCCCAGGGGTGTGTGATGCCAGAAGGGGCAGACCTTAGGTATGACCAGTGAGCTTCCAGAGAGGCAGGGTCTGGATTTAACAATAGAAGCCAGGTGTTGGATAGCTAGTTAAATGGATTATCTGACTGACTAATGGTCCTGTCCAGGGTGGACAAAAGATGGGAGATGTCTCTGATTAGCTTAGGAAGGATTGCTAAACATTTGAATGATTGATTGGTTTATCCCGGTATCTTGAAGGACAGAGGCAGGAAAGACAAAGAATTTACACATAGGACACAAAGGGCTGGGTGAGGTACTGGAGAGTGCCACGTGGCTTCTAAAGACTTTACCTCTGGAACTCATTGTCATTCCATAAGCATAATCTCTGCTGGGTGGAGGGGGAAGATTGGAGGCTTGCTCTGAGGTCACCTTATGAAACCTGAATATGAAATCCCTTTTGCGGACCACTTGCAGCCTGACTCTTTTTGGACTTTGGTTCAGGTTAGAAAGTAGGGCACCCCTGTTCTGGAGTTACCCAAGAGTAAAAGGCAGTGCCTCTGGCAACAGCTTCATTTAGGAATCAGTGACATGATCAGAGGGCACCAGAGCGATCATACTGGCAACTCCGTCCTCGGCCCGTCGCAACCTCTTTGACACTGGGTTTTCCGTGGTGTTTTTTTACTCCGCATCTTTGGCTGCCTGCTATGAGTTGGTGACAGGTGTGGGACGCTTGCCAGATGTGTCCATGTGATTGCACCTGTTAAATCGGCCCTGCATTTGTCCTTCTCGCATGGCTAATTGTGCGTCTGATCGGAGCCCCTGTTTCTCCAAGTAGCTCTCCATTTTGCATTATCCCAAGCTCCTCTGGATTTATGCTGTGTGGCACAATCAGCGGTGCAAAACAGGTGTCCTCTGGCTGGCTGTTACTAGCTCTTGTGCATTTTGCTTCTTTAACCCCAGATTAGTGTTCCAGTACTTTTGAGCAGAGCATCAAAGGAAAGCACAATCATTTTTAAAAAGTTGTAAAAATCTTCCTAAAGTCCTGGACAATTTTTATCACCATTACTAGTGACAGCAGAACCAATAGATGTCTGTGATGCAGACTCATATGGCATGCAGTAAATACACAGTACTTGATACATGGCCCAAGTTAGCCCAGCCTCATCAGATCTCAGAAGCTAAGCAGGGTCAGCCCTGGTCAGTATTTGGAATGGAGACCACCAAGGAATACCAGGGTTGTGATGTGAAGGCGAACGATAACAAACCACCTTTGAAAGTCTCTTCCCTTGAAAACCCTACAGAGTTGCCATGAGTTAGCTGTGACTTGACAGCAAAAAAGATGCACTAGCAATTTTCCATAGTATAGTGCATTCCCATAAATTGCTGGAAAGCCCTTGGAAACTATGGCAACATTCTTGTGACGTTTGACTACTGTTGCACTTTGTAATTTCTCCTCATTGACAGGAAATTCAGAATAAGCAGAAAGTGGGTCCCACAGATGAAACCCCTCGAAGGGGCCCAGAATCTCTACCGGTTGGACACCATGATATTATTACAGACATTGCTACTTTTCAGACCACTCAAGGGTTCATAGTTACTGCATCCCGAGATGGCATTGTAAAAGTGTGGAAATGAAGATTGCACTGATTTGTATTTACTGTAAATACTTGTAATAAAGGTAAAAAAAAAAAAAATTGCTTCCAGAACATGAAACAATAGACTGTGAGGCTGATGAAGGTGACTGATAAGTCTCTTGCCAATATTATCAACTGTAATAATAGTGGCCATTTCAGATCAACCTATTTTATTAAGTAGCTTGGTTTATGTAGCACTTTCCAAAAGTACCAAATGAAAGCAGTTAGAATGAAGAACCATGGTACTGCTTGGAAGCCTTTATCATTTGTTTTGCCTGTTATAAACATGATAAAACGCTGTTAACGTTGCACACCAGCAAATATTTATGGAAACTGACTTTTTGTTACAGACTGGACAAGAAAAAGTTACAAAGTTAATTTTGCACTATTGTTCACATATATTCAAATTATTGTATACTTCTTATTGAAAAATAAATTGTTTGGATCATTCCTCTGTTCCTAAGTTGTGAGGAAAAGCTACCGATGACCCTGTTGTTGTATGCCTTTACAGATCATGTTAAAGAATTTGATTTAGTTTGATTCTGGGCCTGTTCTCATGTAACAGCCATACAAATCAGAGGATCTCTCATTCCCCTGAGTCCACCCCCCCTCAGAATTTCAGAGGAGCAGAGCAACCCTTTCCCCCATAAAGCTGCATGGTAAGTCTTAAATGGTATCCTGCAAGAAAACAGCTACTGGAGTAGGGCTCAGTTCTGTGGTCTCTGTTATGTCCAACGTGCATCTGTATGAAACCACCAGAGGCGGGCCTGGATCCAGCCACCTTTTCTGCTGGTGAAAATGGAAACAGGGGTTTCCTTTGACCACCAAAAAGGACTGTGCTAGGCGTCATTGGACCTGCATGTACAAAAGCCACATAGGATGGGCTGAGGAAAAAGTGAAAAAGGTGGCTGGATCCAACCCTTTTGCATGGTGTTGTTATTCCGGCTGGTGTGCCTGTCTTGTGCGAAAGATCCACACTGTCCATGAGGAAGATAGCTATGTGATTGTGGGCCTTTGAACACTCTGCAAGTTCTGTAGACTGAACTCACACCAAAAAGACTCCTCATTGTGTTCCTCTAATATTTCAAAGGAACCTCTCCCACCCAGCAGTCTGAAGCCGAGTTGTTCAAGTGAAGCTCTCTTGCAGTGAGGCATTAGTCCCTTCCTCAGCCTTCCTCGTCAGATCTTTGATCCTTCCATACTGTCTGTTACGTCCAAGTGTTTTAAAAACAATTTTGAGGTTTGAGTGGAGATTTGCTTGACTTTTCACTTCTTCAGCAAAATGCCTTCCAACCAAGTCTTGCAAAACTTGTACTTTTTTCCAGATAAAAGTTAAACCAACGCGGTCCCTTTCATAAAAGGGAAACAATTATTCGAGCCTTCTTTCTGTGCTCATTTTGGAGATGCTTCCATTAGGAACTTTCTTTTGTTTTAAACCAAATAACTTTAAAACCAGCCTGTGTTCAGGTTGTGTTTTATTCCCATTTTGAGAACACACTGAAGAAAAGAAGTATGCTGTCGCATATAGCACAAGTTGCTGTCCACATTTTCTACAACCAGATATAGTAAATGACCAAAAGTAATTGGATTTAATAAAAAACACAAATGCGTGAAGACAGTATCACCATCAGTATGATGTTCTGAACAGCTACCCAGATTCCGAAAACTAATACAGCAGAAGCATGCATAGGTGGAAACTTATGTCATTGCAGAAACAGATGCTTTTCTTCCAAGACTATGTATATGGAATGGAGTTGTGTAAATGTGTGTTGGGGGGGGGTGAACCAGTTCCAAAGAAATGCTACTGAGAGCTCTGCTTGTGTGGGGCAGGACTCAAAGAACTTTCCATTTGGGGGGTGGGGGTTGGTTTTCAGGTGTACAAGATGCTGAATGTTTTCCTTCTCCCTACATCTGAATTGGAGAATGAGTACAGCCATCTTGGGTCACACAATCCAGATGGGGAAATCACCAGAGGCTGTTGCCTGACAGACAAGCCAACTTTGTAGTATGTTGTGCTCTCTTGGTTCAGCGTAAAACGGTACAATCTGAAATGCATAAAGGTGCTATCTGGATGTGACTGTCCACTGCTAGTCCTGAGACCTATTCAGTTGTTACAGTTTTAGGGCTCCCACCTCCCATAACGGGTGTGTACATTCCTCGCAGTCCTCCTTATACTCACAGTCACAATTTTGTATGGAAAAGCCAATACATTTTCTAGCTTTGGTATACAACACGCAAACTCTTCTGGCTATGCACACCAAACTTTGAAAATACCTATTCACGCAAAATGGCAAATGCGTAGCACCACCTGTTGGATCACATTGGATCACTAAAACCATTTCAAAGCCTACGTTAATGGTATTGTATTAAACTACTTTGATAGACTGAACTATTGTGCATTTGACTGTTTAACACTAGAGTAGTGTTCCAGCGCGGGGGAAGAGCATCAAAGCACAACCAGCAAGAATGTTTAAAGAAATCAAAAGAGTTTTGTTAAAACAAAAAGTTCACGTGATGTAGGGCTGAGCAGACCTCCATAATGACATCAAAGCTTACAACCAATAGAAGTCTGTCCTACAGAATCATATTCTTCACAGCAGATCCAACAGCCCTGAATACACTAGTGGTTTCTTTTCAGAGCCCACCAATGGCATTGCATCAAACTACTTTGAGTTATGTAGCACCTTCTAAAATTGCTATCAGTGACATCATATCATATATTCTTTAACAAAGCATGGCTGAAAATTTCAGTTCTAGTGTGTTTCAAGGTTTGTTGGCACATAGTATATGGCCATGTAGAACAGAGGGTCTTGCAAGACAACTGCAGCCATATAGTACAAGCCCCCACCCTAGTGCATGACAAACCACAAAAACCATATTTCACAAAAAATCCCAACCTCAAGTATAGGGGTGAATGGGGTCTGAACTTGCTGAGACTGAGCAGGGGAAAGATCTTGGGCTCGTAGTGGGTAGCTCAATGAAAATGTAAGCCCAGTGTGCTGCAGCAGTAAAAAACGCAAACTCTTATGCTAGGGATTATTAGGAAAGGGGCTGAGACTAAAACAGTCAATATTGTAATGCCCCTGTACAGATCTATGGTGTGGCCTCATTTGGAACACTGTGTACAGTTCTAGTCACAGTATCTCCAAAAGGACATATCAGAGCTGGAAAAAGTACAGAGGAGGGCAACCAAGATGATTAGGGGGTTGGAGCACTTTCCCCATGAGGAAAGGCTGAGGAGTCCGGGACTTTTCAAAAAGACTGGGGGGGGGGATATGATAGAGGTTTATAAAATTATGCATGGGGTGGAGAATGTTGACAAAGAGAATTTTCTTTCCCTCTCCCAAAAAACTAGAACTAGAACTCAAGGGCATTCAGTGAAGCTGATGGGCAATAGATTCAGGACAGAGAGAAGGACATACTGCTTTATACAGAGAGAGATTAAAATGTGGAATTTGCTGCCAAAGGATGTAGTGATGATGGCCATAGGAATAGACCGCTTTAAAGGGGAATTAGATAAATTCATGGAGGATAGGTCTATCCGTGGCTATGGTGACTGAGGAGAGCTCCATGCCCAGAAGCACTAAGCCTCTGAATCCCAGGGCCAGGAGGCAACATCAGGGGAAGGCCTCAGCCTCTATGCCCTGTTGACGGCCCACCTGTTCCAGCAAGGCTCTCATGTTCTTATGAAAAGCACCACCCGTATAAGGATTTGCAAAGTTTTCATGTGTTCCCCCATCCATAGAGTGACTTGAATTCCCAGTTTTTTACAATATTCTTTAAACATTACAGGAGCATGAGGTGAGTCACTTTTGGGGGGAGCTCACCCCAAGACACATCAAGCCCCTGCGTTCATGTGGGCAGGGCTGCGACTGTGGGTGTTCTCCGTGGAACCATCATCCTGATGCAGCATTGATTCCATGAGAGAAACCACACAACACAGTCTGCAGCAAAGGAAGTTTCAGGTGGGTAGCCCTATTAGTCTGTAGCAGTAGAACCAAATTTGAGTCTAGCAGCACCTAAAGGTATCTGATTAAGTGACATTTGACTAACAAAAGCTTATGGTGTGGGGGGGAAATGTCATTAAGTCACAGCTGACTTATGGTGACCTCTGGTGGGTTTTCAAGGCAAGAGATGTTCAGAAGTGGTTTGCTGTTGCCTGCCTCCATATTACAACCCTGGTATTCCTTGGAGGTCTCCCATCCAAATACTGGCCAGGGCCAACCTTGTGTAGCTTCCAAGATCTGATGAGATCAGGCTAACCCGGGCTATCCTGGTCAGGGCCACAAAATCTGATACCTGGGGAGATTTTGTTGTTCTTTAGGTGCTACTGGACTTGAATTTTAATCTGTAGGAAAGATGTCGTCGTAGTTGTGGGCCTTTCAGCATTACATGAGTCCATATAAACACTCCTCCTATGGCTCATCTATTAACATTTAAAGGGCATCAGGCCAGCCAGCTGCTGGGTTGCATCCTGACTGTTCAAAAACAATTCCCTTGTTTCAAGGCATGCTTCATTCTCCAGCCTAAACGAATGTGTTCCACCCTCCAAAATCCTCTTTAGTACTTCCAACTTTTGAGATCCTGGCCCCTAAACAAATGAACTCTTGAGAGCTTTAGAGGTATTGGCAACAATGAGGATTAAAAAAAGAGTACAGTCCTCCTTGACCAGGCTCTGCAGAGGTTTCTTTCTTCAGCCGAATTTTCATGTTGCCAGTTTCCAAGTGCCTGAAAATAAAAGGAAGAATCGTAAAGAAAATGGGGGGGAATCACTTTTTTTCATTCCTAAAAGTTACATTAGGCAAGGCTGCATCATCCTAAATTAAACAACTGGCTACATACTGGCCATTGATTGGATACAGACCATGTCCATGTTACCAAGGAGTGTTGCCGTAACGGAGGATTTCAGCAGGAAAATCAGGGGTGGTATGGAATAGACAGACCTTCATTCAGGGTAAGACTCTTGGCGGAGGGCAGGCATTCCAGACAAGCTGTCCAGCCAAGCAGCTGGAACAGTCCAGCTTATTGGACTCCTTTTGCCTCTCTCCCCTGCCTCTTCATACTCAGCCTTATGGGCCCTACTTTGCTCTCCTCTCTCCCTGATTATTCCCACATCTTGCAAGATATTCCAATATCTACTTGCAAAATATGTGGATGTTTAATATCAGGATGCCCTCCAAGTTAAAAAAGATTGAAATATGCCATGCAGCCATAATTCAGTCCTTCAGAAATCACTAGGACTTAAGAACACGCATAAGTGGTTAGCTCTCAGTAAATGCAATCTGACAATTCTTCATCATCTGCAGATGGGCTCTTTATGTTTGAAGGTTTTCTTTTCTGGGATAAGCCAGCAAAGTGCACATTGAAGGCAGGCTGTGACATTGACCCAGCTTTATGACTCTATGAGCTTAGGCATCCACCCTCACCAGCCCATGAACAGTGGCACACGAGGTTCTTGCCTGCGTAGTCAATAGCCAGTATGCTTGGGACTCTTCTAGACCACTATGTGCGGGCAGAGGTAGCTGTACAACCAACAAATTCACATGTAATGCTGCAATGGTGGGTCCACTGTACTGTGGATATTATGAGGAAGGGGAAGATGGAAAATCCCCAGAAGAATCTTTTGTTACGTGTGCATGGACCTCTTGGAAGAGATGCAGCTAGGAATGCTAGGCTCCAGGTAGGACATGGGGATTCCCTGGAATTACAGCTCATCTCCAGACTACGAAGAGCAGTTTTCCTGGAGAAAACTGATGCTTTGGAAGGTGGAGTCAATGGCATTTTACCCCGCTGACGGCCCTGTCCTCCCCAGGCTCCATCCCCGAATCTTCAGGAGTTTCCCAAGCTGGATTGAGTAACTGTATCACCTCCATTCCCTGCTGGTGACCAGGGGGAACCTGGTGACCCTAGGTGCAACACAAATGCAGAGGCGTTCCCTGTGGTCAATATTAACACTTGCAGGAAAATTATACCTGTAATACTATTGGATGTTTGTATAGACTTAATCTGGTTAATTAAAGGTATAACTTGTTCATGAGATTTATGGCCTGTCTTGTGAGTAGGGTTGCCAGGTCTGGGTTGGAAAATACCTGGAGACTTTGAGGGTAGATCCGGGAGAGGGTGGGGTTTAGGGACGGAAGGGGCCTCAGCATGGTACAATGCCATATTGTCCACCCTTCAAAGCAGCCATTTTCTCCAGGGGAGCTGATCCCTGTCAGCTGGAGATCAGTTGCAAAACTGTGAGATCTCCAGGCCCCACCTGGAGGCTGGCAACCCTACTTGTGAGACTCTGAATCTTATTATTACCCGTCTAATTTTAGGGCATGAGCCAGTTCCATCCTCAGTGTACACAGCTCTCTGATCATGGAGAAGGATTAAAAGGAGGAGGGAGGTAGCAGTAAAGGACTGGATCGTTTTCTCTTATATGTGTTTTTGCACAATATTGTCACAGAAACCTTTCTTACAGTGATCTTCTATGGGTTGCTGACAAAATGTTCAGGGGATACTGAATCTCCAGGCAAATGCTTCAAAACTGCAGGTTCAGTCTCTAGAGCTCTCTTGGACACAGTCCCATCCATTGCAATGCTGGGGATATGATAACAAAATACAGTCTGGGTTAGTGCGTTTGTAGACATTTCAGTGCAATGCAGTGGATTCATACATAATTGCCATGAAGTAAAATGGCCATCTGACCATCAAATATTTTATTCATAGCTAGGCTTCATTCATAAAGTGCACAGATTTCGGTGGAAGGAAAGCTCCTGTGGCAAGGTTAGGCTTTACACTGCCATACCAAAATTTAAGCTACCCACCAGCCCTAGCACCTGCGTTCGTGATGGGGTGGTGGTGCATCCATAGACCCAGCAAATATCATTTTCAGGTCAGCTAGGAAGACTCCAGTCTAATAATTAGGTTACATTTCTGATGACTTCCGCAGCCACACAGCAGCTGCAGGGAAAGACATTTTTAAACTATGCCAGTATCATCACTTCTGTATTACAGACAGAAGTTCAAGAGGCAATAATTTGGCTAGATTCATTTTGTGAGATTAAGAGTCAAATTCCCAAGATCTATTCCCATGTTTATGCCAGCTACTTCCATTACAATTTCAGCCTTTGCCCAGGACTGTCTCTGTGCCCAAGCCTCACAAACTGTCTTTCCTAAGTTCCCTTATTTTGCAAATTGCTAAAAAGACATAGCTGGAGAATGATAAACATCAGGAAAAGCTCAGCATAAATGCTAACTAGTAATATATGTTTAATTAGAATAAAAATTATAGAGTAGTTTAATACAGATAAATGTTCTAGAAATTATCATTATATACCTCTAACCTAGGGCTCTAATGCAAGGGAAGTTAGTTGTACTTAAAATCCAGAATCCAAAGAACAGAGTAAAGCATTTTCCCCGCCCAATGGGACTTGGGGTCAATATTTCTCAAAGAGAAGTCCACATGGCAAATTACCATTGGAACTTAGGGGACTTTTAAAAGCAGATTTCAATACAGCTCAAAAATTTGCTACTTGAAAGAAAAAAGTCAACAATCCTAAATTCTTGGATGCACCAAGCTTAGAATGTAAAAAGGCTGCATATACCTTTCCTACCATTGGGAGAAAGCTTTTAGGCCAGTAGTTTGCATGGTCAGTCTCGGCTTGCTTTTTATATATAGGAATTATTATAGCAACTTTCCAGATTGAAATTCCTGAAGCACACTGATTTAAGTAAAACAGGAAGCCAACAGCTTACTCAATCACAGCAGGATAGCTTTCAGAAGATCAATTGATATTACATCTAGTCTCAGAGCCTTACCAGCATTTGCTTAATTAAAAAGGATACTGTCACAGGTAGAACTGGGGAACCATATAGGGTTGGCCAGGTCCCCTCATTGATCCATCAGGGGATTTGGGGGGCGTTCTGGGGGTGGGCAGGGACATCAGACAATGTGATGACATCACCTGGAAGTGACATCATCATGTTGGTGATGTCAAGGGTGACACTTTAGTTTTGGGGCAAAACTCTATGATACATCCATCCTCAAACCAGAGCACCCCCACGTGACATCCCTAACGTGACAACATCACTTCCAGGGACCATTGTGCCAGGGGCATTGTGAAGTGATGTCCCTGATTAGGGGTAGGGTTTCCCCCACCGGCCAGCTGGTCCGTGGTGGGGAGAAGCCCTTGTAGGCGAGGGATTCCCCACTTGGTTCTGGGGGCTGGCAACCCTAGGTCCATAGGACAGGTTCAGAAGGCTCTAACAGTCCGCTCTCTAGATCCCTTCAGTGGGCCTTTCCAACAATAGTAGAGAAATGCTCATTGTAGGTCACAGAAGCAATGCATGATGGTATATTTAGTGCCACAGAAAGCCATTAATTCTAAAATTCCATATTCCAAAATGTTTGCATCTTGTTATTATTAATAGCAGGAACAAAATGTTTCTGCCCTTTACATATGGCATACCACATTTTGAGCTTTAGCAAAAGTCAAAAAGTATGTTTCAACAAGATAAGGCCCAACAGGTGAGCATGCGAGTGAGTACATTTGTAAAGACTTCCCCTACTCTTTCTAATATAGAGAGAGAGCCGGTGTGGTGTGGCGTAGTGGTTAAGAGCAGTGGACTGTAATCTGGAGAACTGGGTTTGATTCCCCACTTCTCCACATGAAGCCTGCTGGTTGACTTCGGTCAGTCACTGTTCTCTCAGAGGTCTCTCAACCCCACCTACCTCACAGGGTGTTTGTTGTAGGGAGAGGGAGGGAAGGCAATAGTAAGCCGCTCTGAAACTCCTTCAGGCAGTGAAAAGCCAGGTAGTGAAAAGCCAACTCCTCTTCTTCTAATATAACCTCCAAACTAATCATCAAAACAAATATTTTGTCTCGCAGGCCTAGAAGTCACTCAACTTAGTAGGTTCATATTGGCTTAAAGAGCTCTAGTATATTCAATAGTATTACTATCAGACCAGGACAGACTGCTGACTTAAAATTTCATAAACAGACACTTGCATTCTCAGCAATGCATAATATTGTTTGCAACAAAAGTTAATGCTGGAGACCATTCAAGTGGTATTAAATTTTTCTCTCCTTGCACTAGCTCAAACAAAGGACCAAGGGACAATAAGCAATCTGATGGCAGAGAAATAGCAAACTGCAAAGAGAGATGATTGCCCTCATAATAAGCACCCACCCTAAAATCACAAAATCTGAGGGAGTAAACCAGATGAGCCCACATACGATCATTTAAGCTAGGACTTTTATGTGTCACACAGGCATAGTCTCCTGCTTCTCTGCACCTATTTAAAACCAGTAAACCATGGTCTACTGCGTAATAAAATAACTGTTTGCAAGCAAAGCTGATCTTGGTATCTTTGGATGTCCTGTCATAGAAATGAGATGGCAACACTGATAAACCCAACCAACCCTAAAGATAAAAAAAGCTTCACCACTAGGAGCAATACAGGCATCAAAATGGCCAGCTAGGATTACAGTGCCTTAGGATCCAAAAAACCCCAAATTCATTCCATTCAAGATCAGACCATTGGTCTACCAAGGTCAGCATTTTCTACTCAGACTGGCAACGGCTCTCCAGGGGCTCAGGCAGAGGTCTTTCACATCACCTGGTCCTTTCAACTAGACAAGCTGGGGATTGAACCTGGGGCCTTTTCTATGCACACTGGAATGCTCTACCACTGAGCCACAGCCCTTCTCCCTAGCCCAACCCTGGATCTCCTATGCAAAGGCCACCCTCCAGCTTTAGTTCATATATGTATAGGCTGGAGTTTTTTATTCACACGTTTGTTCCGCTGAAGCAACAGCTCATAGTAAGAGAACTTCCAGAAAGGAATGAATTTACCTGTATCTGGAATGTAGTGGAACATATATCGGCCTCTGGGTCCTGATGTCTGAACATCTTCTCCTGAGCTGTGCTGGTGGATAGCTGTTGATTTCATCTGTCAAAACAGAAAATACATGGATGGCAGACAGAAACCCAGTGGAGGAGTACTGTTGCTACCCCGTCCCCATTTTGTTCTGATCCCCATCTTGGGGCCTGAGATTTTAATTTATGAGGTGGTTCCCCACCACCACCATCATAGCAAGTAAACAAGATTCTGAGCATCACAGAACAAAAGACAGAGGCCGAAGAAGGACCACAACTGATTTATTGGCCTATCTGGGAGACAGCAGGCAGCCTCTAGAAGATCCTGGAGGAGAAAAACCTCACCTAGAAATGGCAATCATGACAAATGATCAAGGATCCCTTTCTCGAGTTATCCCGATTTTATCTTATTTTGGATCATGGAGCGCTTCTTCCTGGACATGCAGCAGGACTCCTTCACTGGTCTTTTTGGTTCCCAAGCTGCCACCTCTTTTGCCTTCCAAATGGAAACAGAATCTTTTCCCGAAAGGCACTTTTTGCATGTTCCTAAACAACCTGAGTTTTGTAAGCGGTGGAGTTCCACGGTTCGGCTCCTTCCCCTCTGCATTATTTGCTGCCCAGTCACTTAGATCCCATTAGACCTCAAGATCAGTGACCATCACCCTTTCTTTTGTTTCACCTGCTCTCCCACTTTACCTGAGTGGAGAAGCTTGCCATATTAACTGCTAGGTAACAGATGCCTGGGCATATTTTGATTGATTAGATTGGCTAATTTTCTCATCATGAGAACACATTATCCCCTTTAATCAATTTCATTTCTGATTTTATCCTTTCTGTATTCCTTTCATACTTGTATTGAGGCCATTCCCACACTCATAAATCTCATGAACTCTGCAAGTTCTGTTTGGCCACGAAATCATGTTTCAATCAATCATGCATTTCAAAACAATCTGCATTAATGCCTGTTCAACACAGACCAAAAATCTAAAAACCAGCTGCAGTTTAATGTCAGCTTATGTTTCCCCCAGTACTCAATTACATATAAATGTAATATGATGAAGATATCATTTTTCTTTGTAGAAATTAAGATAGGCTCCCCCCGCCCCCAGGTTTTCCAGGTGCCTCACAAAAGAGTAAATCAAATAACTGCATCATTCTCTTGTTGTTTAATTGCACCATCCTCTTGTTTTTTTCTATATTATATACATCAGATATGCAAAGAGTAATAATAATTATTATTATTATCGTATGGCGTTGTGTGTGGTATAGTCAGAAGATCTGAAGACTGTCTGGATGCCTGAAGTGCTAGCTCATTTTTGCAGCACTAGGGGGCAAACTAGACTTATTGGGGGGAGGGCTGAAAGAGCTGTGGCTGACCCAAAGTCACCCAGCTGGCTTCATGTGGAAGAGTGCGGAATCAAACCTGGTTCCCCAGATTACAGTCCCCCACTCTTTAACCACTACACCACACTGACTCCCACTGCAAAGGCTGAAAAAACATCCCTGAGTATCTTCCAAGCTCTCTACAAAACAGGACAAAGTTAGCTTTGGTACAACTTACTCCGGAGAAGATGTAGAAATGGCTTCAGAAACTTCACTGCATATCCAAGTTCAGCCTTGTGACATCTCCCAAGCTGTACGAGATGATACTCCGTGGGCCTGCTTGCCAGTTCCCCAAGTTCTACGTTGTCATATTCATGCCCCAGTGAGAGTACAAACAGAGCATAGCCTTGGCACTTGGCTCTCAGGGCTACATCTTTCAACACTTCCTTGTCCCATTGGCTTGTTTCCCCAACAGATATTACAAAGATAGCTTTGTGTTTCCTTTGGTTGGGTGCTTCTGTGAAGACATTGGTGATGGTCCACTGTATGGCATGGCCAAGAGCAGTTGTTCCATTCAGCTGCCAGGTAGACTCTTGGATATGCCTCTTCATCCGTTCCTTGCTATCATAGGTCACCAAGTCAAACTCGGTCTTAACTGGGCTCTTTTGTGTCTGAGGCCTGAAATCTGGTGGAGCCTGGCTCAACACGGCTACCCGGTCGCCTATCAAAGTGCTTCCTGGTTGAGCAGAAATGTCAAAGTTGTCAAGGGATTGGCTTAGGAAATCTTTCAGCTTCGTAAATTCAAGAGGGCTTACTTTCCTTGAACTTTCCAAAACAAAAGCAGCATCTACATAAGCCGGAGTCAAGGAGGTTTGTTCACGTAGGCAAGATGCGTTCAGCCTGCATTTGTCTGCAGAAGGACATAAAATTATTTTAACACCACAGTGCAAAGAAAGAGAAGCCATGATGGGGGGCGGGGGCTGGTTCTCATGTTCTTTATTCACATGCTCTTACCATAGCAAAGTATGCACAGCTGGAATCTTTGTAAAGCTGGTGTATAATCTCCCTCCTGGTGAATATTTATAACCTGAAACAGCCTTGAGTCATCCATCTGAAAATTATAAAAGATGGGAGAGGGGAGAACTTTTAACTAAGTGAGTGGATAGTAAAATATCTTACGTGTATAGCTGGTGAATCCATTCAGGCTTTTTTCTTTTCTAAGAGGGACGGATGCTTTACTTCTGCACTTTGTATTCATAACTTCCTGGATGGCTATAAAAAGCATCTTTGTCCACAATCCAATAAAAGAAGAAGTTTAAAGGATAACCTACTCTGATACTATCATAACAATAGTGGTTGGAGAACAGAACAGGATTTGAGCCTTGGTCCCTCCAAATCTAAGCTGCTCTGAAGGTTGCTGATGATGACCGTGGGCTGGTCATACCAGTTCCCTCTCTCTTTTTAAACCTACATCACAGGGCTGTTATGAGGATGCAGTGGGAAAAGGAGATCAACACACATTACCCTAAGCTTCCTGGAGGGAGGCATGATAAAAATGTACTAGACAGATAGACACTTCTTGACCTTCTCACCAACACACTTGTAGGGATTTCTAATTGAGGAAAATCCTTACAAATGTGCGTCCATTGGTTTTAGTTTAGTTTAGTAAAGCAACCTAATTAAAAAGCCAGCCTTAAAGTCATAGATCATGGGAACAATGAGTGGGCATCAGGGAGGAAATCTAGCCTTTCCTAGGCTTTGTCATGTTCCCTGTGTTCCCAAATCCAATTTGGTGTTGAATTAAAGAATCTATTTTGTTTCCCTAATGAATCTGCAATGTAACTTCAATAACATTCAGAAGGTTATCAGTGCCATCCTAAACAGAACTGTACCCTTCTAAGCACAGTGACTTCAAAGGATTTAGAGGGCCGTAACTCTGCTTAGGATGGCCTTGTCTGTCTAGCCCAAAATGCTCTTGAACTCTGAGAGGATGTGGCTGAACACCAAGAGGAAAAAGAGTATAGCTTCTCACCGAAAAGGCACGGTTGACCTCGGGGATGTTTTTAAAAGCAATGACCACCGGAAGGATGTCTAATGCACTGAATTCCAGGACTGCGGTGTTGATTGAAACCGTATTAGCAGATTGGCCATTGCTGAAGAACACAGCAACTTTTCTCACGTTAGCACCTGGAAGAGTTCGCTTAAAAACATTCCTGGCAACAAATCTCATTGATCCACCAATGTCCCGTCCACTTGAGGATCTCTGGTAGGAAAGACTCTTGAGCTCTTGGAGCAACCGTTTCTTGCTCTTGAAATCCGCGAAGCGGATCAGATGGTGGGTATTGGAGTTGTAGGTCACCACAGCTACTCTGGCTCCCACAGGGCAATTGCTCCCCCTGATTCTGGTGTTGTTCACAATTGTGATTATGATCTCTCTCATTTGCTCAAATATTGCAGGAGTGGTATCTTGGGATACATCCAAGGCAAACACTAATTCAGTGGGATAGACTGGACATTCTTGTGCTTCTGGAATGCAAAATAAATAAACAATAAAATACAGTACTTTGGGACAAATTTTTAAAATAACTTCAAATACACATTTCGGGCACAGTCTGGGCAAAAGGGAATGCCTTGATTTGGGGCAGATTTAAGCACATGGTTAACTTTTCCATTAAAATCATAGGACTTAAAAGTGGTGCTTAACACAGGCTAGACCATACCTATAACATTTAAAGTTATAATTATAACTAGCTAAATTAAAAAATAAATTATCATATGGCATAGTGTGTGGAATAGCCAGGAGATCCCGAAGGATTGATAGGCTGCCTGAAGCTGTAGCTTTTTTTTGGAACCACTAGGTGGCAAGCTATGCTTATTTTTAGGATGAGAGTGCTGTGACTTGCCCAAGGTCACCCAGCTGTCTTTAAGGTGGGAAGTGGGGAATCCAACCTAGTTCTCCAGATTGGAGTCTGCCACTCTTAACCAGTATACCAAGTGGCTCCATATAACTAGCTAATCTTGGTACTGTGAATGTAATATAACCTGTGGAGCAGTGCCCAAAAAAGGCATGTTGGGGAGATGGAAATTATGTAACCAACTATTTTTCTTTTTCTTATGCCTGTCTGCTGGGAGAGAGGCTGCTGCCATCATGGGCAGATCCACTCCCCCCCCCATTTTCTTTCCTTTCTCTGCCTAAAGAGTAGTCTGTTGACGGCAAGTAGACTGGTTGTTAAGTAACCTGGTTGTTGAGTAAATATTTGTAGAATTCACAGTTATCTGTTGCTGTTGACATTGGCATCTATGAGTCCCTGCTGAGCAGTAAAGCGTGTGCTAGAAACATGGTGGAGAGTTTCATTTTGAATTTGTAATCACCAGATATTGATGAGTGAACAGGAAGAATGTCCATGGGGAAAAGACCCTAAAGATGGGCTGCTGCTGAATGCATGTGCAAGCATCACCAAAACTTAAAACATTTTGCAAACAATATATAAGGAGCCTTTGCCGAATAAACAGCTGCTCGTGGCAGTGCAGAAACGTCTCCGTGTTTCATTAGACAAAGCCAGAGACTGTACAGCTCCTTTTCTTCTAAGGCACAGGGATTTCTTCAAGGTTATCTGGAGCCTTCAGAATTCCCACTGAAGTTTTTTGCATGACTCTGTCTGGGCTGTCAGCGATGTTCCGGGTTTAACAAAAAACAGGCGCCATTATGAAACTGTTGAAATATGATAAATTTATGGGCTTGGAAACAGTGCTCAGAAAAAAGCGATTCTTGTTTCCAAATGTCCACTGAGAAAATATGTGATTATTGTGCTGATTCCAAACTGAGACACAGTGAAAGCAGGCCAGATCCTACCTTCTCACCAGCGGGGGTATTTGGGAGGCATTCACGAAGGGGGTGGGGATGTCACGTGACATTCCCAACATGATGATGTCACGTGGAAGTGACAACATCACGTTGGAGATATTACGTGGCAACACTGGTTTGAGGGCAAAACTTTATGATCCTCTTTTGACAGTTGGACACAACACTATGCCACTGTGGATTAAAAAAAAGATACTTCAGTGCCCCTGGTACCAATGGCAGGCTATCTCCAGTATAAAACTTTGGGCAGCACAACTCAGCTAGGGCAAGAAGCAATACTGAGTGCAGCTGGGGATGTGAGAGGAGAAGTGGGAATTAGCAATTTCAACCTCTGGGATGAATCCACCCTTAAAGAGAGCCCTTGAATGAAGGGTGATGTACTTTTAAACACTTCTTTGAGAGTTAAAAGACTGCTACCCACCTTCTTTTTCTGCTCCAACAAACCCAGAGCATGGGTTAGGCCTGGTGCCAAAAGTGTTAGCCGCCCTGAGCCCGTTTGGGGAGGGCGGGATATAAATTGAATTATAAAATAAATAAATACGGTAAAATTCCCCTCAAACCACAGATTTTTTCCCAAAAGTCAAAGCATCACTGCACCATGTCTCTGACGTGATCACACCACTTCCATGTGAAGTCATTCTGTTGGGGACATTCTGTGCAGCGTGGCTGTTTGGGGGCAGGGTTTTCCCGTCAGTCAGCTGACCAGTGGCAGGTAGGAGTGCTGGAAAGCAGGGGATCCACTGCCCAGACCTGGGGATTGGGAACCCCAACTCTCAAATCTCCAGGTATTTCCAGAACTGGAGTTGGCAATGCTATCTGTACATGCATTGACTGTAGCATGAGAATTACTCAATAGTCAAGTATACACTGTCTATGGATTACATGTGTGCTCACTGTAAGTTTTGAACAAGGCTACAAACTCCCAAGGTATAGGAAACCAGATAGCCTATGATAGCAGGTATCTGGAATATCCCATCTCAGCTGAAAGGTTTTCGAAACATAGTCTGTTACTCATAGTGCTGGTATTACAGTGCAGTCTTAAGCAGCGTTACACCCTTCAAAGGATACAGAGGTCAACAGGTTTAGAATGGTATAACTCTCCTTATGGTTGCATTGTTGACCTCTTAAGCCCCAAGTAATTTGGGCCAGGCCCGTAGCCAGGAATTTCTAAGTCAGAGGGCATTTAAATTTCTCAGAGGGTACTTGGCACTGGCAAATTTAAATAATTTAATTATTCAAAGGAGCCCTGCAGAGCTCTGAAAATAAAAAGGGAAAGGGGGGAGAAGAATGGAAGCAAAATCATGGGCTCCAAAGCTGAGGGCGATTGGACAGTGCGGCACTTGCTTTGCCAGCTTGGGAACTGGAGGGATGAAGGCAGTTGGGGCTTGCCTTGCTGAGAAGCAAGCAATGAGAGAGAGAGCAGAGCAGCAGCGTGGGATAACCGGACCCAAGGGGCTTGACTTGCCAGCCGAAGAGGGGCAAGAGAGAGCAGCATCAGCATGAGATTGGAGGCGGGGCTGGCCTTGCTGGCAGGCAAAAAACAAGAAACAGCAGCAGTGTGGAATTGGAAGGCGGGAGGGCATGGGGCTTGCCTTGCCCAGAGAGAGTGGCATGGGATTGGAGGGCCAAGGGCATGGGGCTTGCCTTGCCCAGAGAGAGCGGCAGGCAAGAGAGGGTGGCAGGAGGCTTGCTGGTGGCAACGATGAATGCAATAAATAAAATTAAACATTGGAAGTTGAGGGGCCTGGGCTGGGTGGGAAGTTGGGGGCCTTGGTGGTAAGCCGGGGGGCCGGGCCCTGAAAGGCTCCAATGTAGCTACAGGCCTGGTTTGGGCCCTGGGCATCTGGAGCACCTGTTCCCCTATGAACCAATCTGCCTGCTCAAGTCAGTAGTAGAAGTGCTGCTCTGTGGCCCACTGACATTTGAGGTGTGGTTGGTAGGTACATGGTAGGTACACTTTTGCGGTTTGATGTCTGGCCTCTGGAACTCCCCAGCACAGGAGGTTTGTTTGGCTCCCTCTTTCCTTATATTCAGGTGACAGGTCAAGATGCTATTATTCCAGCACAGTTTAGTCTTGGGCTGAATGGTAACTGCATTTTGAATCTGGATCCTTCTGTTTTAATCCACTCTTTAACTTTTTGATATTGTATTACTATGTTGTTCTAATTTTTTTTTGGCCTGGTAGAGTAGGCAATTGTTAGCTACCTTGAGGATCCTAATAGGCTGTAAAGGCAGGATAAAATGACTCAAATATTACCTTCCTCCTACTGTTCAGCTTCCCACCAGTGTATCTCCAGCCCATGTTGGCAGTGTGGTTCAGACCAACGCAATAAAATAATAGCAAGAGGAATGAATCTTGGCAGAGTTCCAAAAAACCGACAGGGCACGCCCACCTTGCTTGCCCTGGCTTTAGAGAAGCTTGGGGGAGGTGAGAAGGGCAAGCTGCTTTGGGTCCCAGGATAAGAGTGGGGGCTGTAGTAGCATGGCAGGGGGGCACGGACAGTAGCGGTGGGAGAGCAGTGAGGCAGAAGAGCGGTGAGGCCCATTCTTGCACAGCAATGCCTCCAGTGACCAGCTGCAGGAAGTGTGCCTCTCCGGTCTTAACTCTGTATGTAACACAAATTCTCCCCTAACGGCAGCGTTTAGACTTAGCATTAAACTGACGCAGTGGCCTATGTGCTTGAAGTGGCACAAGACCAACACTCACCTTTCCAGCAAGCTGAACAGAAAAGGGAAAGAAAAAAGATAATATTATTCCAAACCATATTACCTACAATGTTCTAAAACACAGAAAGTTCTTGTTACTACTGGCATGAATCGTTACTTTAACAGCTGCCATTAGGAATGGCAATTGTTACTGCACTGTGTGTGTCCAAGCAATAAAACTATTTTACAGTTCCAGATTTTTAAGTGACACATTTGTAAAGATTCCAAAATATAAAAGCACATGAAATATTATTATATAGCACAACCCGGTGAAAGTAGCTGCAATGATTACAATATAATTGCTCTTGTGTAAGGCATCATTCAGTGACTGAACTCCTCTCCCGAAAGATCATATTCTGTCCCATGCACAGAACTGATTCTAGTGGGGTAGCTATCTGCAGCAGTAAAGACAAGGGGTCATGTGGCACTCTGAAGACTAAAACAGTTCTTGTAGCATAAGATTTCATGAGCTAGAGCCCAGTATGTGAACTGAAACCTCAGTTGGCAAATACATGTAAGGGGTGGGGTGGGGGAACATATTGTAAATAGTGGGCTAAAAGTCCGTAAAGTACAATGTCTGTGACATTTCTACATAAAAATGCAAGTATATGAGATAATAACAGTGACTGTTTCCAATAGCTGTAAAGGGTAACAACACCATCTATGTAGTTATGCTAAGTAATCTAACACCTGGATCAACTAATAGAAGTATAGAAGAGAGTGATCTTTCATGGGGAAAGTACATTTTTTAAAACAAAGGATTCCCTATTTTTTAGGTCTGTCAACGGATATAAACAATTTTAGTTGGTTAATCATCTGCCAACTAGCTGATAAATCACTTTATTAAGTACATACAACTGGCTGATTACCTAAACCTCAATTTTAAGTGTTCTTGAGATACCAGAGTATAAGGTAATGTACAATTCCACACAAAAAAAGCTACCAATGAGTGTTAGAAACAAAAGCCAATGTTAATATTTTCTGTTACCACACCAGAACAAAACAGCTTCAAAAGTAAAGAAGCGTGTCTTTAACTTCCCCCTGAATCAATAAAAACATATCAAATATTAATACACATGATGGGTCAACACTTTCCAACTGAAGACCAAACGCATTTCGGCCTCAAAAGGTCTTCCTCAGTGGTCATTATTACAACATAGTATAGACACACATTCAAGCATATGTATACAAGATCTTTAGTACACTTGTATAGCAACCAGATGTTGTATCCTGAAATTATAAAAATAGAAGGAGGGGAACAAGGGAAACAAAACTCAAATTAATATGCCAAATCCTTATTAGTTTCCACAATTAATTATTTCAACCTATAATTACCTTATATGTTTTGTAATTGGGTCACTGGTATTAATGATGGGCCATAGGTATATTCTATTCTAAATTAATTATTCTAGATAAAAACCACAACATGAAATAATGAAATCATTATATTGATAGTTCCTAATATGTATTTAAAGTAATCTAATAACTGCCATTATCTGGAGAAGGGACACACGGACAAACAGCTGAAGTTTTGGATTATTGAGACTGTACAGACTACCAACCCCAACATGTGCAGAGTGCTCCTGAGAAGAGAGATGTTTTGAATTCATCAACTGCAGACGTGGGCCCCTTTTGGATTGAATGAAGATCTGGACTGGACTTGCTGCTTATGAACATCTGTATCTGCTTTCTTAAAATATGTTTGTACTGACCTGTTCCCCCCCCCCCGAGCCTCTTGGTTTTTCTCTCCTCTCTACCCCCTCCCATCTTGTATCTCACCTGATTGGCATGGTGCAATGTTAAGTGGTGATTGCATCACCTTAGAATAACTATATATGGTGGCCAACATAGCAGCCTATAACAGAATCTTTACTTTGATGGAGTGACACACATTCAGATTTATGAAATCTCGGTTACCAGGTTTGTTGGTCAATTTAATTATTCACAGTTATTAGATTACTTTAAATACATAATGGGAACTATCAATATGATGATTTCATTATTTCATGTTGTGGTTTTTATTTAGAATAATTGGAATGGACATGGCTATACCTATGGCCCATCATTAATACCAGTGACACAATTACAAAACATATAAGGTAATTATAGGTTGAAATAATTAATTATGGAAACTAATAAGGATTTGGCATACATTTGATGCTAACACTCTGTTCCATCTACTGCCACCACTGGCCAAACTTTTGCCAGTGACTAATTGCATCCTCCAGGCTCAGAGCCAAGGCACAAAGAGTGGAACAAACACTTTGGGCAGCATTCCAGCTCCAATCTTATATTTGCTGGGAGGCTACTGGGACAATTACTATGCTGTCTTCCCATTGCACTCTAGGTGCAAACACTAAGGACAAGGAGTACGGCTGGGCCATGAAGAAGGGAAGAGCATCTGAAGGGTCACACTTTTTCTCAGATTCTACCAACTCCCATCACAGGACCTATTAGTTGAAACTGCTACTCATTATTCTTGACATTTCCCATGTTTTTCTTGTCTGTCCAAAAGCAACAAAGCAGGCTTTCAACATACAGAAAGGGAAGGATGTTCCTCACCCCCAATACCACGCAGGACACAAGTAAGACCAATGGCAACAGCAGGTGTGACTAGTAAAAAACCCCAGAGGTGCTCCGATCTGGTGTGTCCAACTTTGTCCCTCCCAGAGCTTCTGTGCCTTGTCAGTACATCAAGCAGAACTGAAACCCACTCCAACACTGACAATGTTTCATTTTCCACTGTGTTTCTGTTCTTGAAAGGGTTAGAAGATGGGACGCAGCAGAAGGCAGTGAGATTTCCACCACAAAACTCCATCAGGGCTTAGAATACGCAACTTGCCCATATCCGTGCCACTGGAGTACTAGTAAGGGGGGGGAGTCCCAGCAATTCAGTGTCCTCCCGGCTTTCCTTCTAAGATTACCACAAGTGGGATGAGTCAAACAGTTGGACTACATAAACTGGAGGAGATAAAGAGTTTGCAGCCCCACTATTTATTAGTTGTTGTAGATTTTCCGGGCTGCATGGCCGTGATCTTGGCATTGTAAGACCTGATGTTTTGCCAGCAGCTGTGGCTGGCATCCTCAGAGGTATAACACAGAAAGCTAGAGTGCTCTCTGTGTCAAGGTGAGAAGAAAAATGGTAGGCAGGTAATTCATATCTACTCAGGAAGGTGGGGTAGGGCTGAGATTATCATGTAGGAGTTCCCCAGGTTGTGACATGCTAATGGAGGAGCTTTCCTGAGGAGGTTATTTTGCATATGCATTGGCTGTTGAAATTCTAATCTTATCTGTAGTGCTATTGTAAGATGTAGAGCCTTTTGTATTGTTCAGGACAGGAAACCATGTCCTATTTATTTTTAAACTCTCTTGTTTCCTGTTGAAATTTTGTTTATGTTTATGAATCTCAATGACTTCCGTATATAATCTGACATGGTAATTGGCTGTGTTGGTAATCGGATGTGCCTTTCAGTGTCTTGGAATAAGATTCTGTGTCCTGGCTTCCGGTTTTGGCGGGCTGATGGCAGCCATCTCTCCCAGCTCCCAGGGACACGGACTGCAAACCAGCGGGTAGAGAGGGGGTGCGATTGTATGCATCACCCCAGGGCCCATGGGATGGGCCCTGAGTCAGGGGGTGTCAAGTTTCGCCATCCCTCCGGCTTGTTGCCTGGGCGTGGGGGCATCCTTCTGCCCAGATGGTCTCTCCACTGTGTTCCAGTATTGGTCGAAGCTATGCACACCAGACCAAGTGAGCAGTGATCAAGTTTTAATTAAGCGACTGGTGAAATCGTTGAAGTAACAGAAGAAGAGTGAGTAAAAGTTAAATGAAGCATTAGAGGGAAGCAAAGTTTATCCCTGTAAGCATGGGGGGGGGAGGTAACCGCGGACCCCCCCACCCTCCAGATGACCAGATAATTGAATTAATTACTACTGGATGAACAGAGCTTTAAGGGACTGTGATGGAGGAGTGTTGTGATTTAAGAACTGAGGAACAGATAAGTAAACATTCGGGACTTTAAAAACAGTATCTGAAAATATACATCATCGGGCTGGCTAGAAATGGCTAGAGCGAAGTATCAGAAGTTTTCTTTTTAAAGACAGTCAACATCCTGGTAAGGGCCAGAGTGAAGCTAAGTCTACCCCTCAAAAAAGAAGCGGGAGGAAAGGAAATTCCCTCCCCCTGTATAACAATGTAAAAATAAAATTTCCAAGGGGGTAGATGGAGTGAAAAGAGAGAAATGATTGAATGGGAAAACTTACGAGTGTTGAAGTGCTTCCATGAATGGCAGCTGTAAATGCAGCAGAATTCTTCTTCAGCAGATAGAGGGTGGAGAACCCCCCCTCGAAAGACAAAGTAACCATGTAAGCATTTGAAAACAGCTTCAATAGGCACTGGAAATTTTCTTCTTAAAGAGACTGTAAACATATCCGTGAGTGATGGCTGTAAAGTGTGGCGAAACTCTGCCTTAATAGATAGAAGGGGGAAATCACCACTATAAAAATAAAATAATTTGGAATCTACACAGGGAGGATAGAGTCGAAAAACAGGAATGGACAGACCTAGAGAATCACTAGAGGTAGCGGAATGAATAGATGGATTTATGGGACCCTGGCAGTTTGGTAATAAAAAGAGGATAAACAAACCCTGAAAATGGCGCCTGATGTGTCGAAAGAATTAAAATGAAACTGAACCTTCTTCAGGAAATTGAAAGCTTAACTGAACAATAAACATTCCTAAGAAGGACTGGTGAGGCAGCGAAGTCCTCCTCCAACAAGCAGGGGGAGAGAGGCAATTCTCCTTCCGAAAAATAAAGTTATTATGCACTCTGGTGGGGGGGACGGAGCTAATGAAATGTTGGGTGAAAGGTGGATATATGGTTTAATTGTTCAGGAGATAGCGGATCTCTAGAAGATATCAACAACATGGACTGTGAGCTGAAGAAGATCAAGAGAAGAAGATTCTCCAGCAAAGGTTTTTTTGGGGGGATAAGGTTTTTGATTAAGGGGGGATGTATGGGTAAAATAAGGGTGAAGGGCTCATATGGAAAAAGTGCGTTTTTGATGGTGATTGCTTAAACGAAATTTAAACGTAATTTGGTGACTCCCGGAAAAATAGTATTTTATCAACTTAGACTAGTATTATAAATGGAAGAGAGGTTCAAGTGCCTGGAAATGATTTTAATAAGCTTAAATAGATTAGGCTTCATTAATTTTAAGACATCAGTTTGATGGGATTCTAATTGAGGTGAAGGGGATGTTATCTGATGCCTATATAGGTTCCTTTTTGTTAATAAGATTGCAAATGGAGTGAGCTTTTAGAAGAAATATATTTAAGCCTAATTTTGAAGTATTTAGTAATTACATTTAAATAATTTTGGATGCTGGGAAGTTTGCGGGTAATGGTTGGCTAAAATTTTTTAAACAGTCAGATGGGCAGAATGTAACAGCCAGATGGGTAGAAATTATTGTTATTGTTATCAGATGATGAGGATGTCTGATGTTTGCATAAAAGAAATTTAAGTGTATTTCAGAAGTAAACTCCAAACAGTCAGTATGGGCCAGAGCTTCTATAAGCGATTTACTCAACTGTCACCTTCGAGGTTAACAACTGAAAGTTTTTCTTAATGCCATATTTGTAAGCATTGTATGCGATCACCACAACTTGGAGCTTCTTTTCTATCTCCCCTTCTTGTAGTTTGTATTAGTCCCCTTCCCCTTTTCCGTAGTTTTTTAGAAAATGCAATAAAAAAATCCCCTTCGGTGAGCATTAAAAAAAAAAGATACTGTGTCCTGTTTGAGTTAGGCTATGTTCAGTCCCTGCTGATTTTTCAGGCTGGCCCAGTCTGCAGTGTCTTTCATGTTCTTTTATTCTTGTCTGAATGCTACGCTATGTGGTCCCGATGTAAACCTGTCCACAACTGCAGGTATGCGGTATATTCCTGCAGAAGTGAGGGGGTTTCCTCCGTCTTTTGCCGATTGTAGCTTCTGTTGTATTTTTTTGGTGGGTCTGAATGCTGTTTGTCGGTTGTTGTTTTTCATAAGTTTTCCCATCTGATCAGTGATTTCTTTGATATATGGCAAAAACACTTTTCCAGTGGGAGACTGTTTTTCCTCAGTTGTTTGTTTTACCTTTGGTTTAATCTATTTATTATTATTTCAGGTTAATTCACCAGTACATTCATCATTTTCTCTCCCCACTCCAACCCTTCCTTTTTACTGTTGACACTTTTGGCCTTTCAGTATAAAAAATCAAGACTAGATACTTACGGCTGTGTTCACGCACATACTCAATGAGTTCACAGGGCTGGAGGGGTGGAAACGATGTGAGATCAGAGTCATTAACTAGTAGTCTATATTTTTCTTAGTGGATAATGTGTAATGCATTCGACAGATATACATACCGAAAATGAGGCCAGTCCCTTTGTTCCTTTTGCACCCTAGAAGAACAGCATAGGAATCAGAAAACTGTATGCATGGAAGTTAACTTGTCTATCTGCCTACACTAGTCAGAGGTAAGATCCTTCATTCAAGGTGCCCTAACAAAGCAGTCTGTCAAGGGTACAGGAGCAGCATAGATGTCTCTTCTAAACAGTAGTAAAGATATAGGAGCTTTTTTCCCTTCTGATCATCTGAAGAACCCATGATTTCTTGAGAAGGAAACTAGCAGTATGAAGGAGCTCCCTCCCAGGGGGCATAATGCAACTCAAAAATTCAGATCAGTTCATGTACTTTTTGTATGCAATAGAAAAACCAGTATTTATCAGGAAAGTATACACTTTGGTAATTAAAAAGACATTGTTTCTGACATAGGTAAAAGTAGTACACCATTGATCAGAGCAAGGCATACCCGATGTCCTGGATAACCCCGTTCTCCCCGGATACCTCTTATACCGGTTTTCCCCACAGGACCCTGGAAAAAGTATATAGCTAGTTATTTAGTTATAACACTAGAAATGTAAACAGTATATAACAATGGGAAAAGGTACCACCAACATCAGCAATCATGAAATCTAGTCAGTGTGATACATTGAGATAAATATCAGGGGTAGGAGAGGACTGGAAAGAAAGGCAGTTTACAATGTACTATTATAGCCCCCACCCCCCAACTTTCCAATTCCCTGTTTCTTTTGCAGACCATTACAATGCCTGTGAGCTTTCCTTGGCTGTGGACAGATCAATAGAAGAAAGTAAGTTACGCATATGGTGGCTGAAGCCCA
Organism: Gekko gecko; assembly: GCA_029375565.1. NCBI lineage: Eukaryota > Metazoa > Chordata > Lepidosauria > Squamata > Gekkonidae > Gekko > Gekko gecko. Next base: position 38,191,513 of record JAPDNY010000011.1, read on the forward strand.
GGCCAGCTGAGTGCAAATTTTAGCCTGCTGTGACAATAATCTGTATATATTCCTGTTTACACTTCATTGTGCTGTTTTCTATGGCAACAATGTTAACTAGGACCAGGCCCGTAGCCAGGATTTTGTAATTCAGGGGGCCTTTAAATAAGTCAGGGGGCACTGATGTCCAGTGTTCCCTCAAAGCTGTGGAGTTTTGTGAGCAAAAATTGTACTTGTTGAGCAACTGGCATTAAAGTTGTGAGCGAGCGATTTGGCTACTGCATCAGTTAGTTTGCTCTGGAGCCACCCTTCCCGAGCCGAGACAAAAATGTGTGAGCTGGAGGCTAAGAAACTGTGAGCTAGCTCACACTAACTCAGCTTAGAGGGAACACTGCTGACGTCACAAAATAAAAAAAATAAAATTTAAATTAAAAAAAAAAGTCAACTGAGGAGAAATCCTGCTTGGTGATCTCAGATCTGTGATGAAACAAAGCTGGGCCTTTAATGATATGGCTCCAAGATTATGGGATATGCTTCTTGAAAACCCTTCACTTGAGCCATGTGTTATACTATGAATTCAGTTGTTCAGTTTTTTGTGATTGGTTTTATTATGTTTTAGGTTCTAATTTAATTTAGGTTCAATATTTGTAATCTACTTTGAGCCATCCAATGAATCATAATCCGAAGTATACCACTGGTGATAGAGAGCCCACCAATCTGCAAGTCTCCAAAGGAGGGAATGCATAGTTTAAAGGTAACATAACAGGGTCTTCTCAGAATATGAAACAAAAATAATACAGTGCAAGGACTATACATCAAAATAGTCCCCCAAAGGCCTCCAAGGAACACCAGGGGTGGGATGCCGAGGCAGGCAATATCAAGCCACCTCTCTGAAGTGTCCTAGCCCCACTAGGGGTCACCAGATGTCACCATGACTTCCAGGCATGCAAGCACACACGTGCGCACACACATACAAATAATCACCCCTCAAAAAAGAAATCTAAAAAATAGCCCCCCAAGATATTGTTCGCTGAAACACAGTACCATTTTTCCTCTATGCCCTTTAAGACCAGGCTCTCCAGGAATGCCAGCATCTCCAATTTCACCCTGTCGAATGGGATATAAAACAAGGATAACAGAAAAAACAGCAGAAAAAGAAATAAAAATGGGAGGAATTCAAGAAGCAAAATTTCCTCCTCATTCAGCTTCCCATGACATGCATTCCTGCAACTCCTACGTACTAGCCAAGTACACTTGAAAACAATAAAAGCTCTTCCATCTGCAAATTTGTAGCACTGATGGGGGAGGGAGAAACCTAAGGCCAGCCTTCAAACTGCTTAAACTGGCAATTATCCCCTCTCCAGCATAACTTGGAGATAGACTGTCACAGTACACAGCTCACTCTCTATTCCTGCATCTTTATACTTTGCAGTGGAAACACACAGACAGAATTGCACAGTTTACTACCAGAATCACTAATAAAGATTGAACTGGGACTGTGCACCACTGCTGAGATGTGGTTCTCCAAGTAGATCTGCATGGATACCTGAATTCCAGTGTCTCCGGAGCATCCTTCGTGTCCCTGTAATTTAATCATATATGACAGAATTACTATAAAGGAACTCAGTTTACAGATATGCACTGTGTTGGTCTTATTCCTTATGGTATACAGATCTGCAGCCTCACGAACTAATTTGGAGCAAATTTTCAGTTATGGTCCTTTCATATTGTTACCTTTGATCCTTTTCTTCCTGGTCTGCCATAACCAGCAGTTCCTGCATCCCCCTAGGGACAGAAACATTGATTTAATCTCAGATTTTTAAAAAATACACTTTGTTTCTGAGACCAGTGTTTGTATTTTGGTTTACGGTGCCTTTTAGCAACAGTTAGGGTTGCCAGCCTCCAGGTGGGGCCTGGGGAGCCCCAAGAATTGAGACTACAGAGATCAGTTCCCTTGGAGAAAACAGCTGCTTTGAAAGGTGGACTCTATGGCATTGTACCCTACTGAGGTCTCTGTCCTTCCCAAATCCCACCCTCCAGACTCTAACCCCCAAATCTCCAGGAATTTCCAAACCTGGAGCTGGCACCCCTAGTTTCAGTCCCTCACACTGATTTTTGTGGCAATGAACTCTGAAATGAAAGCTACAAGCATCCCTCAACCCTACATTCCCCAGGCTTCACCCTCAAATCTTCAGAAATTTCCCAACCTGAAGTTCAAAGTTCTGTAACAGCTCCTGGGATTGATCACAGGGAATATCCCATACTCCACCTGTGAGCATCACTGAAGGAAGAGGAAGAACAGTGCCCTTACCAGAAGGTCTTAGGAAGTAGTGACAGAGCTAGTGAAGGCAAAGGTGCAGCACTATTCAGGCACATGGCTTCTGAGTGGCAAATGGAACCCAGCACACAATGATGACATTACTTATGGGGATCCGGTTCTGCTAGTCACTCAGTACACATGCACCTGCATGGTCCCACCACTAAGGCTCCAGCAGCTCCAACACCATCACCACCTTCCCAATGCCCACCAGAAAGGCCACAATGCCTCCCTTCTCCTTCAATAACAAGGACTGGGATATCTCTTGGGACCTATCTTGCAAGCCACTACTGGTGCCTTCCAGTTATACGGCATCTACAAAATGCATCTAACACAGCACACAGGGACAACATTTCCTCTCCCTAAGCATACCAGAGGCTCAAAGCACAAAAAGCTGGGCCAGCACAGATCCACTCCCTCCCAGACAGATCAGCACATTTTTGTAATCCCGTAATGATGAAGAACCTATAAGCAGTATCTGGTGTATTCCATGTTTTGGTGTAATTATAGGAAAAGGGGCAGAATTTGGTACTGGGCACAGCATTCACCATACTGAAGCTCCTTGTTTCTGTTTTTTGGGAAAAGTTATATTTTTACTTGTGTTGCTGTAGAGATAGAATGTAAACATATTCCAGATGATGTCAGATAAAATATCTGAAAATGTGATGTAAGCTGTCTGAATTGGTCATGGGACTAGGGTGCAGTAGTGCTCACACTTTGTGATGCAGATTTTTTTTTTGCTTTATTTGTCTCAATTTCAGCATTGATGTTGTTTACTTTATAAGGCCAAGTCACATCTATATATCTGTCTTTACTTCGGTGAAGGGGGGATGATGTTTGCCCAGTGGCAAGTATGGAGGAACCACTTCCCAAAACCAGTCAGCGCCAGGAGTTGCCCTTCCAGAGCTTTGTGAGCAAAGCTTCCCCATATCCCCAGTACTCAGCCTCTTATGGCTGCCATTCATTGCTGTGCTTGAGCTGTGTACATTGTTAAAGAGGACCATGTGGATTGTTTCCAGGGATTAAATGCCCTCTGGGGCCACACCCCCATGACTGAATGTCCTGCTAGGCAGGCTTGCAGTTGCCTGTTCCTCCAATGAGGGCAGGGCACACAACCTTTTCCCAGCTAATGAGTGGAGAGGGCGGTTTTCAGACAGCCAACTGTATGAGAGGCATAAATTACAAACCTTCCTTCCCTGCTGACCACGGGGGCCTATTTCTCCTTTCTCTCCAGGATCCCCAATTTCTCCCTGAAGAATGAAACGTATATGATCTCAGATCTGTGATTTAAAAAAGCTGACACAGCAAGTCATTGAAGTGATATCAGAATGGATACAAATACATAACAATCAGGAGGCGAAAAATAATCTATTCTGAATACATGAAATAGCCATGATTCCCAAACATAGGCAAATGTCCTTTAAGCATGCAAAAGAAATTAGGGTGCTGTGGGAAGAGCCTTACTTGGGGCTTTTCCACATTCTTATTTTCCTCATTCCTGTGTTCCTGTTGCTTCGGTGTTTTTTTCCCCCTGTCCCGCATGTGTTTTGCTTCCTTTAGTGGCCGAGTCGATACTACATCACTTTATTTCCAGCTTAAAAATATGCAGCTTAAATCTGTAGATATGCTGGACATAGAGCAATGTAATATAGAATCAACTACTGGAGGGAGCAAAACTCCATGTGGAACAGAAACCCCCCGCCCCAAAGCAACAGGAACACACAAGGAAAATGAGAATGTGGAATAGCCCTTGTACACAAAGCCTTGTTGATTTAAGATTTTTTTTTCATACTCTTAATAAACACTCTTATTTGAACATAAGAATGTAAGCAAAGCTCTGCTGAATCAGATCAAAGTTCCATCTAGCTCTAGCCTGTTTCCCATCCTGGCCAACTAGATGCCTCTAGGAAGCCCCACGAAAAAGGCCAAAAAAGGAATATCCTTTTGTTACTTTGCCCTCCAGCGAATAGTATTCAGAGGTACACTAGTGGCCTTCGAGTGGAGATTCCTTAAACTCTGACTTGAGCACAGACTGATCAGAAATCGGGTGCTGCTCAGTCTGTCTCGTTTCTGGCTGTGTTGCTTATATTGCATTGATTGTTTTTGAGTATTTCTTATCGTGAAGGTGATATAGGATTGTCAGACTTTTATGAACTGAAGCTGAGTGCTTTTTCTGTCACTGCATGACATGGAGAGTATCATTAAATGCTGCTTTCCCCATAACTACCCAAAGAGATGCCTTTTGATTTCGGCCTGCATACAGCCCCTGTCCATGAAAACATGGGAAACTGTGCTAACAAATTTTCTTCAGAATTTTGGGGGAGGGCAGAATCAGGATTGGAGGTCTTTCTCCTCCTCATTTATATGCTATGGGCCTGCTCTAGGTTCTGAAGATTAAGAACAGTAGAATGAATGCAATACTTTATTTCCTCTGTGTCCAGGTTTTCCTTGTTCCCCTTTAGAGCCTGAGTTTCCCAAGCTTCCCTGCAAAGAAAATGAGCAGTATTAACAATGATTTTTATTTTGACAAGAACAAACATTCTTTTCTGCAGTGCTGGAGACTGTACGAGACTTTTCCCGCAGTGTTCAATACTAGGCCATGAGGGCTCCTTCCCAGCCTTAGTTTCAGGTAGGGTTGCCAACCTCTAATTGGGGCCCATCCCCTGGAGAAAATGGCTGCTTTGTAGGATGGATTCGACAGCATTATACCCTGCTGAGGTGCCTCCCTGCCCCAAACCCTGCCCTCCCCAGACTCCAATCCCCAAGTCTCCAGGAATTTCTTAATCTGGAACTGGTAACCCTAGCAGTCCCTTACATGGTTTGTCGTGGCAATGAACTCCGAACAGACAAATGAAAGCTATAAGCCATTTTACCGGAAGACCTTTATTTCCTCCGCTTCCTTTCTGTCCTTTCACACCAGGAATTCCAGCTTCCCCCTAAAAAATATATTACATCAATCAGGTCTAAGTAATTCACCCAGAAATTGGAAATACAGAGTAACTCTTAATATGGGAAGGATAGTACAAGTCTTATTCCACCCCCCCATTAGTCATGCAACTGAGTCAAAATGCCAGTTCCATTTTCCATTCAGTCCCTTTTCATACAGGCTCTCTAACCCACTTTGGCTTCTGAAAGCTAATAGATTTTTTTTAAAAAAAGGTTTCATATACCTCAAGGGTAAAGCACTGTACTCCCACAGTTAATGAAGCATTAACCCAGGATTCCTGAAACCTGTTTTACTGTTGTTCTTTATTCTCTAGGAGTGCGTTCAGACTGGCAGCTAATCCCGCCATTATGCCAGCTCGAATTTGATCCCGATCTTTTTAATCCATCGTCGCATGACCAGACATCCCTCGGGGGAATTGCCTTACCGCACGCTGCCCCCGTTGTGGGTTGTCTAGACGGCATCCACTGAAGGAGGCAAGCGCAGTGGGGGGGTTTAAAAAAAACTTTTTGCACATGCGCATAGGCATCACAGTGCATCCTTGTTATTCTGCACATGTGTAGAGATTTTTTTAAAATGGCGCCCACTCGGGATGGTCTAATGTCAGGAGGATTGCACGCTGGTGGAACAATCAGACGGATGAAAGTCCACAGTTGTCCCGGAAACCCCAGATTTAAAGTGGTATCTTTTAAGTATGCCTCTGAAGCACGGCAAAACAGGATGCCCACGGAAGAGGGACATTTCCCAGGTGTTTGTGTCTGGACATTAACTTTAAATCCAGGAGGCAATCGTGCCTCGTGCAGATCTAAAGAGCTGTCTGATCAGACTCTAGGTGTGTGATGAAACCTCTAAAAAATCTGTTTGCCTTCAGAAGCCAAAGCAGGTATAAAGAGAGCCTTTATGAAAGGGACCTTACGTGTTTCCCCCCCCCATCCTCAACCATAATCCAGAGCGCACACAGAGACATAATCCAGACACCAAACACTTGCTTCAGCTTTGGCCTTTCAGAAAATGCTTTCACAGAATTTCCCAAACTGCTAGTGCACTTCCCCTCGTGCAGAAAGCATCTTGATTATTTGGTAAATTTTTATTTATTTATTTTGATTTGATTTGATTTATATATTGCCCTCCCCGCAGACAGGCTCAAGGCAGTTACGTGCTTCTTTTTAAAGGGCAAAAGATGCATGTAAACACTGGCAGCATTTGCCTTTTTAACAAGCTCCCATTGCCATTTATTTTTCAAATCCTACACTGAACAACTATGTAGTCTCCAAGCAATTAATCTATAACTTTTCTATGTCATTTTTCATGTTGTTCTTTCAATGTACAAAATGCCAAACTTGCTGATCTTAGTCACAGTTCTATGTACACAGAAGCCATCTTGATGACAGAGAAACAAGATGATGTATATTCTTGTTGCTCATAATAATTATTATTTACCAAGAAGTGGTGCGCAAAAATACAAGGGCTCCAAATCCAGTTTTCTTCTTTGCTTTGTGCTGTGCTGACTCCACTTCTTGCAAACTCATGGTTGTGTAGGCTTCAGCTTTCCTTTCCCTCCAGCCTGCTCCCACTGGCTTCTTTCCAGAACCAAACTCTGCTTCTCTTCCCCATCAACTCTATTCTTATCCTCTCTGACCTTTCTGCCACCTTTGCTCCAGCTGATCATTCTGTTCTGCTCAAATCCGTTTAGAACCCAGGTTCTTAGACTCTTTCTTATGGTCATTCAGTGTCTCCACAGAGAGAAGCTCTTCCTTTGCTTTCCTCCCTGCCCCGGCGTTCCCCAGGACTCTTGTCCTTGGCCTTCTATTTTTTTCCCACTCTGGTCTTGATCCCATCTAATCCCATAGCACCCAATACAATACAGTAGTGACACTAGGCTCTACCTCTCTATCCCTGAACTAAGAAGCAATATCACTGGAGAGTTCCCACTCCATTCAAAACAACTTTTCAGATCTTGGATGCAGATTTTTGAGAAATGCCTGTTGTGGATATTACCATAGCTGGTATGTATCCTGTCACTGGCTCACACGTGCCAAAACATTCTTCTTTGTAAAATAAATTCATGCTGTGTAAGAAAAAGTACACTGTGTGGATATATGCACATAAACAGGATAGTTCTGATATCCACCTGTGGACCTTGAAATCCTTGTTCGCCTGGCAAACCATCTGGACCACGTGCTCCTTTCTCCCCCTGTGTAAAGGCACAATTTTAGGTAGTAAAGATTTTCTCAGACAAATATCATCACAGTAGTTCCAAATGGTAGCCAAGCTGGTCTGCAGTGGAAGAGTGAGATTCCAGTCCAGTGGCATCTTACAGACCAACAAGATTTGGGGGGAGGGATATAAGCATCCTTCATCAGATACCCCCAAAATCTCATCAGTCTCAAAGGTGCTACTGGATGCAGATATATTATCACAATGTTTTGTTTTGCGTGAGTTTCATAACTTTTAAGAAAAACCGTTACCACATTTGTGATGAGATGAGAGGCAGTGGAGCAAGAGATGCTGGGACAGATAACAGTGATGGAAAGGACCCTGGCATCTCTGTGGCTGGGAAGAAGGTCTGCTCCACTGGATTGAGAGCCTCACTCCCCAGTTGACAGGAAAACACACTAGCCCTTTGATGTGGTAACACGTCTTGATTGGAAGGTCCATTTCTGGTGTGCTTCGGCACCCTGATTGGCTGAAGGCCCTAGAGGCCCTGGAGCACACAGGGCCTGAAAATGGGAGCTGTTCTTCTGTCTGGGGCATTGTTGGGAATCCAAAGCTCTGTGTGTGTTTGCTGGGCTTTTGGCCATGACAGATGACTACTAATGATACAAAAGAAGGTGGCATCTTTTATCTTGCAACTAACATCTTGCAACTAACAAAGACCAGCTATATCATGAATTGTAAATAACTAGTTAGTAATTGCCCTTTTGTTTATTTTGCTGAGTCCACCTAGATTCTGTCCTTTGTAGTACCCTAAGTTTGTGCCATATAGAAATAAAGTTGTTTAATTAGAGAGAGTCTGCATGAGTCCTTACCCACCCACCTAGCTACATGGCATGCTACTTGGCAACACCCTTATGGAGCTGGCCTCAGGCAACCCACGAGAGAAAGGGGGGCTGGATTCTACCCCAAGGTGGTGGTGATGACCGTGAAAAGGGGGGTAAAAAAGTGGCTAGGCTTAACCCACACCATTAAAGAGATCTTGACAATATCAGTTCTTCATTCTTGAAAGTTTGTAATATCAATCAAATTACACTATTGTAATATCAAATTACACAATTACACACATTCTCCTTTCTGAGGACTCAACATAATTGGGGACTCTCATCTGGAGTACATGCAGGCAGAGGGATGGGAAGTTACAGGGAAGTTTTTAGTGCACCCCCCTTATCTCCATCTAGTGTTCCCTTTTTGCTAGCTGCATGTTTCATGCATTTGGAGCATGAGCAATTCACAAGGCACAGAAAGGGGGGGATACATGATGAGATATGGTGCATGCACAGACCTCTCCTTACCTCCACTGCTTCATTTTACCACCTGTGCAAGTGCCAATGTGTATGCAGGAGAAGGAGGAAAACATGGTTGTATTACACTCCTCCGTGCTATAAGTGCAGTACTACAGTGTCAGTATAGTGTCCTTGCAATTTTTTTAAATTGATGATGAATAATATTCCCAACAATGTTTTTAGGAAATTTGTATAGGAGTCTAAGGGTTTGCTGTTCAGAAACTATACCATCAGATTTTTAAAAAATGAAAAACTAAAATTGTACTTGTCTCTTTTCTGCTGATATTTCTCAAAAATGGAAAGAAATATAAATAAGAAAGGACAAGAACCAACTTTTTGGCCCGGCTCCCTTGGAGCCCCTTCTGTCTGCTTCTACCTGAACAACACCCATCACCATACATTTTGCAGCGGTCTCAGTACACACACACACACACACACACACACACACACATTCATTGAGTCACCACCTGTTTGAGCTGCACATGTTGAGCCAGGATTACGCTGAAGAAAGAATAGAAAGCTACATTTAGCTTCTTGCTCTCCTGCACAAGGCTTCCCTTATTGATTAGTGAATCTGCTGTCCTTTTATACAATGCCCAATACTTCACTTACTGTGAACTTTTTATGGAAAACATACCGGTAGCCCTGGAGGTCCTCTTTGTCCCTCAGCTCCCTGTAAAAATAAGTATTGATAATGTATAGGTCAGTGCTGGACTCTCATGAATCATGTAAATTCCCTCCCTCACCCCCAAAACAAATTTCAACAAATGTTTTATAGAACTTCTCTTTGTGGGGCAGGGTATATGTGTCTCCAAATGTGAAAAATGGGAATCAAGTTGTCATATCGATACCTCTTTTCAGAGACTGGATTTCAATTTATCCTTCAGTTCTAAAGGCACAAGTTTGTGGAGAACTGAGAATAAGTAGGGGAGAAGTTATAACATCATTATTTATGGTTGACCCAGGATTGGGACGGTTCCTAAATGGAAGACTATGAGGATTGACAAGAAAGCATTAATTTCTAGAAGGGCATAACAATTCCTAAATCACCAATTGGAAAACTATGCCCATTTGGGAGCAATACTGGTGACCCCATTGAGATGGGCTGTGCTTGGGTTGCCAGAGATATTCTGTCATATCCTGAGCAATAAATAGAACTCTTGGTGATACAGGAGAGGGAATTCTCTTTACTGATATGTGAATGTGGAATTCCTTTGTGTTTGAGATGCTCACCTGCAAACTACAAGTCCTTCTTAGTTTAAATGATGTGTTAATTCTATATGTTTGACAGTTGCTGGAATAAAAGCTCATTTCTTCCATACTGCAGTGAATGGCCAATTATCTCAAGTCATCAGAACTGATGCATAGATCGTTCACAGATGCTTTCTTTGAATTACACTTCTGTACATTCCTCTTTGTACTGGCTAACTCAATTCTTTCTCTCATTGGCAAAAAAGACACATTTGCCAGCCAATCCCAAATGTAAGATTTCAGTTCACAAGTAGGTATAAATTTTGATAAAAGCAAGTTAGGAAGGAGCTCGGTAGAGCTGTTGTTGTTTTTTGTTAGCTGAAGGACTTTGAACAGGTTATCTGCACTGCTGGAAATCTTTAGGAGATTCCAGCCAACATTGTTCCCTGTGTCTTCTTTTGGAGACAGCCACATGGTCTGAGGTCCTCTGGGGAATGGCCTCAGGCAAAGAATTACACCTGCAATGCACTGAAGCTTTAGAATTCGACCTGGATTTATAACAGTCAACAGTGTTTGAATATTTGAATTTCCCAGTTTTCTTTTCTTTTGCATTTTTACAAATTTTCTGATTTCTAAATTTCAAAATATCTCATTTTCTTTACATATGTAACACACCTGTGGGTTAACTCTCTACCTGCTTGAAGACCTAGTAGTCATGCAACCTATTTTGTTTAAAAGTTTTGGTTAAGACCGTCTTGGGAGTTTTGCAAATCCTTTGTTCTGCTACAGGAGGATATACCTTTGCATGAACAATTCCTTGTCTCACAAAAAGCCGTGGCCTATTAGGAAGGAAGCCTTTCCCCTAGCAACTTCTCTAATTACTTGAGAGATATCTATTTTGCCTTGTGCATGTTTATTTATTTATTTATTGAATTTATTAACCGCCCTCCCCAGTAGGGCCAGGCTCAGGGTGGTGTACAACATAATCAAATAAAACATCACATAAAATAATTTTAAGATCAGGCTAAAACAGTAAGACATCATAACCAATCTGATCAATCCAATTATCTAGCTATAGATGGCACGAAAATCCTAATAGCGCCGCTGTCTCATGGGGGAAGGGGAAGGGGGGAGGAGGATAGGAGTGCCAAGATGGCACCATCACTGTCCTCAACCAAACGCCTGGCAGAACATCTCTGCCTTGCACGCCCTGTGGAATTGTAGTATATCTCACAAGGAGCGGATGTTACTCAGCAGAGAATTCCACCGGGCTCTGGTTGAGAACAGCCATATGTCCCTTGGGCCAGGGACCACCAATAAATTCTGATCTCCCAAGTATTTTAACACATTAGAATACAAAACCAGTAGAAACACAGTGTTTTCTATTCACTGATATAGGATTTCAAGAAATAAACTTTTGAAGGAATTAACATTTGCTTTTTTCTCCACAGCACAATGAAATGAAAATAAAATCCTGGTCTTTTCAGTCTCCACTTGCAACAGATATATTGAGAGAGCTTTTTTGGAATCACTGCTTTTAAAAACATTACTCAGAATGAACCGGGCAAGGCTCCATCCTCTTGAATTGGCCTGCCTTCGTGATGGTTGTACCCAGATAAACTGATATGCCATGACTAGGGGAATTTGTCTCCTAGGACCAGAAAAGCAGGGAAAGAAAAAGAGGAGTTGCTCAAACAATGCTTAGTGGCCGCAACCCCAAAATGTTTTAAAATGCAAAGAGAAACCAACTTTAGGCTGTGATCAGATGTGCAGTTTGATCCGTTGCCATTGCTGTTCCCTTACGAATTTAAAGTGCATGATCAGCAACATCTGTCTGTCATGCCCCAGTCGTCTGAGTCCCGTCCTGTCCCCCTTTACTGCAATTTTCTTTGATACCTGAGAAAGTCTGGTCCTGTTGATCTGAGCTGGTTCCAAAACATATTTCCTGTTGTCTGATCACTCTGTTGCACACCCAAGCAGTCAGGCAGGTCTGACTGGTCTCTTGTTTTCCGGCCGCCATTTTTTTTACCCGTTAGCGAAGTGCATATAACTGCATATTCACACCGCTCGCTCTCTCTCCCCCCTTCCCCGGGGGCTGCTCTAAACTTTGTTTTCTTCAAAAAAGACTTTCAAAGAAAGATGCCCCTGTACTGCAGCTTTTTTCTGTGGTGTGGGGAAGGGGTAAACTGAAGTGTTTAGAGAAGGAGGACTACATGTCCCAGCAGGCTGATCAGTGCTTGTGCACATGCTCAGAGGACACACTTTTTTAAAAAATGGCAGACGGCTCCATGAACTATGTATCCCAGCAGGCTCATCAGTGCTTGTGGCCATGCTCAAAGGATACACTTTTTAAAAAATGGCCGGTGGGCTGCCTGCCTGCCGCCATCTGATCACTCAAGCACAGGTAAAAGTGCATTGAAGAGTGCTAAAAGATGTGAGTCTGATCAGGATTCTCTGTTACAAAATAACTTGGCTCAATTAGAAGTGGGGCAACAGCAGATCAAACTGCCTGTCTGATCACAGCCTTAACATTTTCTCCTTTTAATAATAACAGATGCTACCAGTTTATATCAAGAATATCATTTCAGAAAAATTGCTGTGTTAGCAGGTTTGCCATGCATGGTCTGGCAATCAGGGGGAGAAGTGGAAGCAGGGGATTTCCAGGAAGGAGGAGGAGGAGGAAGAGAAGGAGGAGATTGGATTTATACCCTGCCCTTCACTCGCAGTCTCAGCGAGACTTACAATCTCCTTCCCTTCCTCTCCCCATCACATTTATCCTGTGTGGTAGGTGGGGCTGAGAGAGCTCTTTTGAAAACTGCCCTTGACAGAACAGCTCTGAGAAAACTTATGACTGACCCAAGGTCACCCAATAGCTGCATGTGGACGGTGGGGACTCAAATTTGGTTCTCCCGATTAGCATCTACGCTCCTAACCACTATACCAAACTGGCTCTCTGGGGACCAGCATCCCCAGTGCAATGATGTCACATCCAGTGCAACCCAGAAGTATCATTACACTGTGGATGATACTGTAGCATTTGCCCAAAAGTCTATGGATTAACCATAGAGTTTGAGATGAATGCTTGAGTGTTACCTAGCATGATGATGTCACTTTCAGGTTGTACCAGAAGCAATGTCATCATGCTTGGGATGCCAGTTGTCCCCTCCTCCCATTTCTCCCAGGCTATTCCTCTTGCCCACCTAGCTGAGCAGTGGCAAGCAATGGGAGCTGGGAGTGGGTGATCTCCTGTCCCCAGCAGGCAAATGGCAAACTTATCTGTTAGTAACAATATTTTGAGAATGGTTACTAGAAATTAGGGTTTTCCCCATAATGAGATAGACGGTACAGATTCTGGAGTCCATATCTAGCTTGGAAGCCTCTTATTCTTTGTGTTGCTCAGAAAAATCAGATTTGTTTAAAATTTCAATCTGCATAATTAATTAATTAGTTAGTTAGTTATTTACAAGAGTTCTATGCTGATTTCCTGCCAAGCTATGGTATTAATTTCTTACCTCATTTCCTTTAGGGCCTACAGGGCCTGTCGAACCTTTTGGTCCTCTTGCACCCTATGGATGGAGAATTTAATTTCATATTATTATCCTGCAAAAATAATTTTAGTATTTCTCCTTTTCAAACATTTACAAGATAGACGAACCGCCACATAGCCCACCTTATGGGAAAACCATAATATACAATATTCAGAGGAATGAGTAAAAAAGCAGAAACTGAGATTAAGAAATGAGTCAAATAGCTATATTTGTCATATGATGACTATTGCTATCAAACAGTAACGATTACATATCAGTACAGCCTTTTGGAGCAGTTCCTACTTACATGTCTAAAAGGGTAATGGATCAAAGCAAATTTTTTATAACTATCATTGCTAAAGATAATGTAAATTTGATCCATCTAATTTCCTTTGTTGCTTCCTTACTCCTCCCCCCACCTCCAAAAAAGGCCCCCATCATGGATCAGATGACAAATGAAGTGCAAGGGAGAAAGATTATTGGCATCATTGTCACCAGACAGTTTCTTACTAGAAATACTTCCATTCTTTGAAAATTCACATTTAAATCTATGATTAATAATCCTATTTACATCAATTTATCTGTTACGCTTTTAGTGGTATTCACAAGCCATCATCTATGACCTGTAAAAAGAGTTGCATTTTTATTTATTTATCTATATTTTATTTATTATCAAATTTATACCCCACCCACCCAGCCAAGGCCAGCTCATTTGTAAAGTTGTAAACCAAGTCATAACTAGAAATAGTTACCTTGCTTCCTTGTAACCCTTTGGGGCCAACTGCTCCTATAATGTTGTTGTCCACTCCAGGATCACCCTAAAAAAATAGGTATTTAGTTTTCATTAAAAAAAAAAAAAGTAAAGTCAGTTCTCACTCAAACTATTCAATAATATGCTGGAGTCACCCAACGTATCTGTCTTGTGGTTTTCAAACTCCTGAGAAGCAACTTTCTCTTTCCTAGATAGCCGTCCCTTCCACTGATTTTTTAGTAAAATTCCAAGTACCATATTTGAAGCCAGGAAGTATATTCTCATAGCACTTATTGACAGTCAGTGGAGTTCAAAGATAGTGTTTTAAATATTCAGTCTTTTCCTGTAGCATACTTAGGTTTGAACCATACATGCCCCATTGGTGCAGTTAGATCAAATAGGTGTATAACTCTCCACAAGTTCCTTATTAAGTACATGGTCTGTAAGGGCCTTCTGTGGTTAGTTAACAACGAAGTAAGGATGTAATGAGACTTCTGGCAAACACCCTACAGCTACATACAAACCTACTTTGGAGTGTGGACTTTGGACTGGGACTGTGATGCATGGGAGGGAGAAGTGACTCTGCCCCATGATTCTTCTTTAACCTGAATAACTGCATAGGGTTGATACATGTATTGCCGAGTAAACATGTTGGCACTCTGTATTAGGGTTGCCCTGTCAACTGGTGGGAGATGGACTTCTGTTGCAGTGTGTCCTGCACAATGACATCACTTGTGGTACAACCCAGAAGAAATGTCATCATGCCAGAGTGATGCTTTAGCACTCAATCAAAACTCTATGATTTAATCACTGGCAGAGCAATCCTAAACAGGTCTACTTGTAAGTAAATCCCATTTTATTCAATGGAGTTTACTCCCATGAATGTCCTAGGAGTGCTGCCTGAGTTTTCAGGCAAATGCTAGATCATCACCCAGCATGATGACATCATTTCTGGGTCACACTAGAAACAACATCATGCCAGGGATGCTAATAGCTTCCCCATTTTGCCTGGGCAGTTTCTCTTGCTGCACAGCTGAGTGGTGTTGGACATCAGGAACTGGGGGCAGAAAATCTCCTGCCCTCAGCAGGAAGCTATCAGCCCTATGTTGCCAGAGTCTTTCCTTGGAAGATATATCCAAGGCAGAATAAAAACAGCAATTCTTTATAGCTGTGTCAGACCATTGAAATGGCATAGGGGAGGCAGGGTTGCCAATCTCCAGGTAAGGTCTGGTGTTGTCATGGCATACAGATATTCGTTCCCCTGGAGGAAATAGTAGGGAGCATCCTATTCCTGCTGAGATCCCTCGCCTTCTCAAAGTCTGCTCTCTCCTGGAACGGCCTCCAAATCACAAGGAATTCCCTGGATCAAAGCTGGCAACCCTAGAGGGTTAAACCCCTGATTCACGGCCATGATTTGATACAGGGGCCCATGACTGTTATTTTTTTAAAATGCCTGAAATCTTTTTTAAATGCCTGAAATAGAACTACCAGCATAATGTACTGTTTGGCCCTTAGTGAGGTAATATATATTTCAAATACTCAGCAGATGTTACATAGATGTTTCAGATTGATAGTCCTCTGTGGAAGATGACTAATTTGCATGGCCATACCTAGACAGTAATTTGTTTTTTGGGGAAGACATATAGATGTGAAATACAATATTTATTTCAAAACACCTTTCTACACATTTCTGAGGAACCATAATGAACTTCTCATTTTAATGTATCTCCTGTCGCCTCAGGGTAGTTTTAGCATGCACCTCTCTTCAGTAAGGGTATTTCCCTGTGGCACTGTCATAGACATATGAACATCTTTACTGGTAAACTCTTGCAAACCAAAAGAACCTGCAGATGTTCTGCTGTAGTCTCCTTCTGTTGCTCTAGGTCCCCCAACATACTTTATGAGGCAGGTAGGCCTAAACAAACTAGATAGTGGAGTGTTAAAAATATGACCACATAGGAAGTATTTTCAGCAGTGATACTCTTAAGATGGGTATCAGATCTCAGTCAAGGCAATGATCTGGCATTCTCTTTGTAAGACCCTTTTTAGTGGATTATATATGAGATATGAAAATACAACCAAGACCTTAATTTATAGTAAATATATTTCTGAAGAAAACTTACAGGATCTCCTTGAAAGCCTTTCAGACCACGTTCACCAGGAAGTCCTCTTGATCCTGTGATGCCCTGAAAATGTTGGAAATGTATGTTGAGTTTCAAAATCCTTTGAATCAGGCCTGTCTCAATTCCTGACTTCTAATACTTCATTTTTAAAAAATTCCTGATTGCTCTTAAATCTAGAGAGTAGGGAATTTACTTTGCTTATTCATGCTTTTGTGACCTTGAGGAGTGACTAATGTAATGTACTTTGTGGGGCTCTCCTTGAAGATAACTTAGAAGATATATCCAAGGCAGAATAATGTACATAAGAACATAAGAACATAATTTCCTTCCTAATGAATATTAGGAGATCATGGAGTCTTAAAATTGGAGGGGCCTTTATAGGCCAGCTAGTCCAACCCCTGAATCAAAGAAGGAAATACAGTACAGAATATATCCAATTGGTTTTGATCCCACTACACTGGCAGACTGTTATTTTTTAAAATTCTTTTTATGCTACCTTAGAGCCATTAGGCTGTCAAGATGGTGGACAAAAATAAAATTACAAAGTCAGTAACAGTTAAAACCAGCAACAGTAATGACATTAAAATGACAGAGATTGTGACCAGATCACATCACAAATAAGACTTAGGGTGTAGCTACTTGATGTGCCCAACATATCCCAGGTCATGAGTACACAACCAGATCTGTTGTTTGTAATCAATATACTACTGACTTTTAATGTAAAATTTCTTATGTAGATTTATGTAGATGTTGTGGATTTATGTGGATTTATGTAGATGTTAAATAGTGGGGGGTATAAGATGGAAACCTGCAGAATCCTGTAGCTCAAATAGCCCCACAGATCCACCATCTGATATTCGTCAACCACAGAGGAACAGAATCACTGAAGTTTGGTGCCCTGATACCCATCCCAGATAACCAGTTCAACAGGATACAATGTCAGTGATATCAAAAACCGGCCAAAAGTCCAGGACGATCATCAGGGTCAAGACCACTTTCTTTGTCCTGAAAAAAGCCATCCAGTAGGATGACCAAATTAGCTTCAGTTCCATAACCAGGTTCAAATTGTATACAATTATATGAACTAGGGGTTTTTGTTGGCAATCAGTAGCAACGATATCAAATAGCAAATGGGTCTAGGTGACTGTTGCACAGCTACCACTTGCTTGAGCATATTAACAAAAAAACCCAAAAGCAAACGTTTGCGGTGGCCACTGTTTGGGTTAGGAGTGCTTCTGGATCTAAGCCGGATTCCATGTCCAACTCAAGATGCTGGTTCTGACTCTGAGCCTTAAAATCTTTTATGCCCTGGGATTAACAATGTTTAGGGGCCACCTCTCTCTGTACAACCATCTTGATCCCTGTGTTCCACATCATGCACTGCTCCATATATACTGGTTAAATAAAATCTACCACAATAGGTAGGGCAGATTATTTGCATTTCCAGCTTTCTTCTTTTTAAAAAAGTGTCTAGCCTCTTCCATTGCAGAGATACAAGGGAAAGGCATATCTCCTCAATGGAAGGAATTAGAGGTTTAAAATGAAAGCTGAGGATTCATGGAATCTGCTACACGTATTGTTGTAACATTATATCAGTATGTTGAATTGCCAATTTTAAAAGATCCCAAAAGCCCCAGTAGCCTGGAGGGGGAGTAGCTGCTGCTGGGGGAGTGGGACAGGGAACCTGCAGGGGAACCGGCCACGTGGAAGCTCCGTTGCCACTGCGCTGTGTCAGAAGCTGCTCCAGAAAAGGGGAAACCCCCTTGTGGAAACCACCTGAGATACGTACCATTTTTGTCTTTTAGGAGACACAGTTCTATTGTTCTAATCTTTTAGAACAGTCCTGAATCTATCACAATCCACATTTTGTTAATTTGTCATTCCAATTCTCTGAGAATTTGCATGAACAGTTTCTCATTCATGCACTCTCTTTCTACTTCTACTCAAATTCAACAGTGAAGCAGCAATAGAATTTGAAATAATACCGGCTGGCCAGGGTCTCCCTTTTCACCTTTTGGTCCTGGAAGTCCATGTGATCCCTTGATGAGGACAAAAAAGAAAGTTTATTTTATCTATCAAAACAAAAATGTAGCATGACAGAGGACCAGAAAACATGACTTACCTCTTCTCCGTTAATTCCATCAACACCATCGATCCCATTGTCTCCCTGAGAAAATAAAATCAGGAAATATGAGTTCCATTGTTACCCAGGACAATTATCCTACAGCAATTGCCCAAGAGAAGTGTAGATGCCAACCCTAACATCTAACTAAAGTTAAATAAAGGGTTTCCATTGTAATGTCAATTACTTTGGGTCCCCCCTCCCCTGGCAATATTACTTTAATGTCTTCCTATAATCCACTCTGGAAGGATTTACATTGTCTTTGTATCCAGCTTGGCCTCTTTACTCTAGCTCCTTCTGTTTTCTCTTTTACAACCATTCTTTATGGACATAGAAAACAACCAGGCCCTCTCAGAGGTCCAGAGAGGCCTGGGCCACTTACAGCTTTTGAGGCCCCTAGGCAGAATAACAATAAAAAAGACAACGCCTGATGTCTATAAAAACAAGATTTGAAAAACCTTATCAAACGCCCCAAATCAACAAGTTTCTAAATCGGACACTCCCTTTGACCTTGAGGCCAAGGTCAAATGGCTCCCCACCCCGATTAGCCACCCTGATCACAACACTGAAATTAAAATATCCACGCAGATAATTTAATTTATCTTCCCATATCCATGTAGCAATTCACCATGTTTGGTTTTGTAACATTATCTTGGTTTAGCACCCATTAAGCAAATATACCTAATTTATGGGAAAGTAATAGCATCTCTCCCATAAGAAATAACTTAGATTTTTTTCAGTGTTTATGCAATACGGAATTCTGGCTCAGGGAAGGGGAAGAACTCACTTCTAGTGATCTTACACATAAAACAGACAAGAGGGTTATAGGTCACCTCTTCTTCCATTTCCACAAATACAGATCATAGATAAAAACCTATAATTCTGTCAAACATCTTCTTAAAAACCATGAACCGTATTGTTTGAAATCATAAAGTCAAGAGTGCTTCAACTTGCTCATCTTCAAGCTTCCAAGTAATCTCCCTTCTTATCAGTATGTGAATAAAAATAAGAAACTGAGATAATTTAGATGACTGGTCTGCTCCCAAATCAGGATGAATCTCCAGGTCATAAATTGTACTTTTTGGATTTCAGCGGCTACTCTGGGGTTATATTCATGTCAGAGAATCTATCAAAAACATAATAAATCTGATAGCAATGGGAAATGACTTATTTTCTTCTGAAGATTGCTCAAAAAGATACATTTAGCAGCCTCTAAACCTCCTTTTTTTGCACTTTTTGTTCCTCTTCTGTCATTTGTATTTTCTCATTCTCCCGATTAAATACCCCTTCCCATTTTCAAGGATGCTCAGTTAGCCAGTATCCTGGAACTGTTCCTCTATACATAGCTTTCCAGAAGTCACTGGTTCTACTCTGAAGGAATCCTGGAAGCCTCACAGAGGTATTACAACAAATAATTGATTTTTTTATCCTGGTCTACAATGAACTCTAGGCTAACAACAATCTTCTACACTTCCAGCCTCCATCTATCACTGTGCTTTGGGCTTAACTAGATATTTTTGCGGGTTCCAGAAAGGGAAGAATTCAAGAAGAACTGCAAGACATTACTAAACAAACGACCTCCTCTTTCTGGCCAAACAAAATGACTAGTCTGAAAAGGATCCAAATCAGAAGTTGTACTCACTAGTCCTTTTGGTGTTTTTCCTGCCATTAAGTTCCTCTTTGCCCATGAGCTATAAGGTAAGTGGGAACTAAAATGGATCTCCTTTCAGATGTTCCACCTTCTGCACTACCACAATTAACCTTCAAGGTTTTCAGATTCAGAAACCAAAGGGACTGAAAAGTGAGGGGCAAACTGTATTTCACATGCAAATGATGCAAAAAAAAAAATCCCACAGGGATCTTGAGCTGAGAACTAGGGGGGAAGGAAGGGTTGTTTATGTATGACCAAATTCTCCTGCCTTCATTAGGATTCAATATACTTTATTCCTGGGGTTTCATTTCAATGAACTTCCACAAAATTTCACTTTAAGGGGAAGTGAGAATGATCATTCCCATTGTTCGCAGAAACTGCAGACACCAAAGAACACTACTTTTATCCTATGGGTTTGCAGTGCACTTTTGAAACCCCAAAGACCAAGGATGTTTGGAAAAGCAAAACTATTTGTTACAATAGCATATCTCTAATATAGCCAGATGTGCCCCCGATGTGAATTGAAAATCTACAAGAAAGGGCTCACAGGCCCAGGGTACATGTTTCTGAAAAACCTGGAGGAAACTCCAAGTTGACAGAAAAACATGAAAAGTAAAAACCCAACCCAATAAAAGTAATGACTGTGCATTCTTTATGAGGGGGAAGGCATTTGTGAGATGAGAATTTTGAGCAGAAAAAAGATATAGCAGGGAAACTTTCTTCTTCTTCTCCTCCTCCTCCTCTAGCTACTCCTACAATCAACAATGCAGCCACCCAAGGATTCATTGTACACACTGGTGTGTAGTGGTTTGCTTGCTCCTGAATGGCAATTTTTCTCTTCTTACCACTTTATTATTCCAGGTAGAGGTTTATAAATCCTACAACTCATAAGCCACAGCAAAGATTATTTCAAAAAAGAAACATTTGCTTTCTGTACCTTTTCTCCACGCCATCCTTGTTGCCCCTGAAATATTTGAAAGGACAGACATATATTTAATGAGCTGTACAAAAACACTGAGTATGTGGATGAGATTACTACCAATGGTGCAGGATACTCTTACTTTTTCTCCTTGATCACCATGGCATCCCACATAGCCTTGCTGTCCATCTGGTCCAGGAGGCCCACTGGGACCCTAAAACAAAAAGTCTGAGAGTCAATGGGAACATACAAACCCAAAGAATTGATAAATTAATGCAAAGGATATAAAACTTACTGGTTCTCCATCGTCTCCTATATATCCTGGAATGCCCTTAGTACCAGCATATCCCTGAAAATAAAGTTGTAAATATACAGATGAATACTGAAAGCATTTAGCTAACAAGTTTAACTAGGAATGGCTAGCAATTTACTGAAAGCTATAATTTGACAGTGGCAAATTTCATTCAAGTTTCTTCTCAGAAAAAGTCGGCTTAAGCATTCAGTGATCCTCTTTTCTAAATAGGTTTGGGGGTAAATCTGAGGCATTACAACAGCTGTCTATCTAGGATCATCCGTGTAGCTCAATAAAATAACACTGTACTATTGAAAATTTAATTCCCTAAATAAAGCATGGATTGTTGTAGGTGCCATGGTCAAAACTACCGGAAGTGGTGGGGAGGCATTTCATATGGCCATACTGGAGCTACTTCCATTCACCAGTAATTCAATAGACTGCACCCATTGGATAAATTGCATGTACCTCCTCTCTACTTAATTTTGTAAGGCTTTGTAGCTATTCATGTATTTTTGGAAATAAAGGAAATGACAGGAGATGAGATGATCAAATTTCTTATTTGTTAAAATGGATGAGAAATAGATCTGTTTTCCAATGAGACTCATGCTGAATAGATTACACTGATAAATTCATTGTCTCTTTCGCAGCTGGGACATTATAGAAACTTCTGATTATTGGAATAATAGTAAATATTAGCTGAATGCATTGTTACATAAGAAAGATGGTATATATTGATTTAATGGACTTTTAAATACATTAGGTTCGATCCAATGATCTCCTGCTTAAATGGTGAGACTCTTCCTGTTGGAGAAGAACACCTCAAACATCGGATCCATTCAAGTGTGAATGCATGAAACACCAAATTTTTTTTAAAAAGAGGGTTTGTAAACAGCAGTACAGTTTTTAAAGCAGAGCGAAGACTGCCAGTGATTTGCCAACGTTTGATACATTTGGTTTTTATTACTTAGAAATAATTGTGACTTAATTTATAACTTGTCTATAATGCTTGTAAATAATAGAGTAAGAATCACTTATTTTGTACATTGTGGGAAATTAAAAGAAAAGAAATTCTTATATTTTCAGTGGAGCTCCAAGTTGTCTGTTTTACCAACAGCTTAACACTTACCTGTGTAGAACTTTGGTTCAATGGTATGACAAAAGAGGGAATGCTGGAAGATTGTGTATCTACGTCTAAAAGTCTCTACACCTGCAACGTAAATTAAATTATGCAAAAAGATCCTTACCTTTGGCCCTGTGCTGCCTTTTGGCCCAGCAGGACCTTCTTCCCTCATGCACGTACAAAATACACAACAGCATGTTCTTTCAGCAATTTGGGCCTTGAAAAGAAGAAATTGCCATTGATTAAAAAAAATATTCTAAATCCCTCAAACTGCTAAATATTGCTATTTATTCACTGGTATGATGACCAAAAAAATTGGCTTTAAAGCCCTAATACCCAATCCCTTGCTTCTTTTGTAACTTACCATGTACTCAAACAAGCTTTTGGCAATACTTTGCAAGCCAATTGTCAAATGATTAGTATATCCAAATCCTTTTCCAAATTCAATGTATTGGAAGTTATGAAAGTCACTAGCTCCTTCCAGAGTAACCATTATTAGTCCATCAAGCCCTATTGAAAACACAGTGATGAATATGTTTTAAATTAAATATCTGTTTTATACTGGAATCATCATGAATTAATGTAGATTGTTATATGGAAAATAAAATGAAAAGAGTGAAGATTATCTCATTTGTTCACATTTTATTTTAACACAGTTGTAGATGGGAATACCTGGAAATCACTTTGCAAAAGATGAACAACAAAAATTTCAGGAAGTTACAACCAAAGCTGAAGCCAGGACATGCATTCCCTTACATTCCATCTGAGTACATACTATGCCAAGAATTTATCATAGAAGGCATTCTTGTTGATTTCATATTCTTATCAACGTACCAAAATGTCTTCCTGCAGAGGTTATCAACTGTTAATATCAACCAGGGCCAGCCTGAGGATTTGAGGTAAATTACTTTGCTGACCCTCTGCATCATGGGGAAGCCACTGCTCGTTCTCTATCTTCCATGATGTAGGAAAGCTGCCGCCACCCTCCTTCTTTCCCCCCTTGCACTGAGGGGAGCCTCCCCCCGCTCACTGAGGCCAAGGCTGTGGCTTGTCATGGTGCCATGTCTCCCAATAGGAGTGGATATGGAGGCAAAATTGTACTGGGAAAGAGCCCCACCCCTGGCCTACCTGTGGCCCCATCTGCCCAGTAGAAGGACAAGGCTCAAAACAGACCATCCAGTGGAGCTAGGGGTACTACCTGAAGATGCCGCTTACTGGGCAGGGTGGCAACAGGACTGACTATGGCATCTTGCCACCTCTTGTGCCCTAGGCAACTGCCTTGGTGCACTTAGCAGATGCACTGGCATTAATATCAACTCTCTTGGATACGGATGGCCATTTTGATCTGCTCTATACCTTTTTTTCTAAGTTCTTCAGATTTTTGCTGGAGCACTTTTACATCATCATCCAAGCCATCAGAGAAAATAAGTAATACCTAAAGAAAGATCATATAGGTAAGACTAAGACAAGAACTATACATGGTTCAAACTTCAATCATATATTCATAGTTGGATACAATCAAATTTGTCATATAGTCTGATGGACACCTAGGGTAAAGGGTTAATCAGACATTTGAATAAATTAAACCCTTTTAAATAAAGTAGCACAGACATGAGTCTACAAAGGAGAAATGCAAAGAGAATTAATTCATTTGAACTCGGTTGGTATGTTTGCTGTATGATATTATGTGCTTAGGCTTAGGTTTGATTGATGTGGTAATATATTACCTGGCTTCGTTTTTTATTATGAGGTAGGTTATCAAATGTGTTCCAAAGTGTTTCCAAGAATGCAACATTTAGATGAGATGGACTGTTGACTGTAACTTTTCTGAGTTCCTCCATGGTTTTTTTATGGTCAACTTGGAGGTCTGATGATAAAGTTGAGTTCATGTTTTCTTGAGAAACTGCCACGCTGAACTGTGTCTTTGTTCCAGCATTGCAACTCACAGTGCTTACAGATATCAAGTATTCTAAAATCTTAGGAAGGTAGGCTTCCAACAGGGGATGCCCATGGAATAAACGATCACCCAGCTTTTGAGATGAAATGTCAAACCCCATAACGATATCCACAAAACACTCTGTTTGGAGGGAAGATAAAATGGAAAGCATAACAAATAAACTGTGGGGTTAAGAAAGACACAGACAGTAAATTGTAAAGAGACACATCAGTAATGAAAACTTAAAAATTATGACAATTCATACAAAATGGTCCATCTACCTCTAAACAGCATGATAAAAAGCAGAGACATCACCCTGCCAACAAAAGTCCGCATGGTCAAAGCAATGGTATTCCCCGTAGTAATGTATGGCTGCGAGAGTTGGACTATAAGGAAGACCAAGCACCAAAGAATAGATTCTTTTGAACTATGGTGCTGGAGAAGACTCTTGAGAGTCCCTTGGACTGCAAGATCAAATCAGTCAATCCTAAAAGAAATCAACCCTGACTGTTCCCTGGAAGGCCAGATCCTGAAGTTGAAGCTCAAATACTTTGGCCACCAAATGAGAAGGGAGCAGTCACTGGAGAAGACCCTGATGCTGGGAAAGATTAAAGGTAAAAGAAGAAGGGGACGGCAAAGGATGAGATGGTTAGACAATGTCATCGATGCAATGAACATGAAATTGAGCAAACTTCAGAGGACAGCGGAAGACAGGAGGGCCTGACGTGATCTGGTCCATGGGGTCACAAAGAGTCGGATTCGACTGTGCGACTGAACAACAACAACCTAATGACATGTAATATTTTGCTACTCATGTTGGCCACAGAGAATAAAAACAAAGAGCAAGTAAATTGGAATGCTTGACTTTTTATTCATTTAAAGTATCCTGGAAGGGGAATTATGTTGGGAGATGTACACCATGAGCAGAGCAGGATTTATGCACAAGCTCCCCATTACTATGTATGGGTGTGAAAGTTGGATAATGAAGGAATCTGAAAAGAAGAAAGTTGATTCATTTGAAATGTGGTCTTGGAGGAAAGTTTTATAGATACCGTGAACTGCCAAAAAAGTAAATAAGTGGGTTCTAGGTCAAATCAAGGCTGAACTTCCCTAGAAACTATAATGAGTATACTGAGGTTATCGTATTTTGGTCACATTATGAGAAGAAAAGACTCACGGGGGTGGGGGAAATCAACAATGCTGGGAAAAGCTGAAGGCAGCAGGAAAAGAGGAAGGCTCAACATGAGATGGACTGACTCAACCAAGGAAGCCACAGCCCTCAGTTGGCAAGACATGGGCAAGGTTGTTGATGACAGGACATTTTGGAGGACATTAATTCCATAAATCAGAAGTGACTTGACAGCACTTAAAACACACATAAATAAACTAGAGCTCAGGACTTCAGACTACAGGAACTGTAAATACAAAAAAGTCCTAAATTACCCTTGGGGTATGCTGCGGTACATCAACATGTTTAGGGCTTCAGCATGTTTTGATCTCCTCTTCCTGCATGGTACATCAACAGCTACACATCTGCACAGTTCTATACAGGTCAGGTTCAGGACTACAGGTTGGATTCCAAGAGGTTGGATCCCATCTAAATTATGTGCATGGAAGTGTGGCTTCCCTGTCTCTTCCCTCTCCAGGAGCCTGAAGCCCCCCTCTAATGCTGTTCTGGGGAGATGGGGCAGCATGAGTAGAGAGCTGAAGGGCGGCTGTGAAAGGGGGGAATAAGTAAAAATCACTCTCTCCCCCCATGCATAGGGATCTTTTCCATGGAATCCAACCCTAGGTGAGCAGGAGGTACCCATCTTCTACAGAATTCAATACTTTCATGATATTCTGGTATGGGGTGGGGATTTCCTGCAATGTTTCATGGACTCCCAGCTTCTTCTCTGAGATAAATGTTGTGATCCAGTGTCAAACAGAGTAATGAAATGAAGCCACCATCAGACAGTATAGTGGCTCCTGAATACTCAAAGGTATTCCCCATGGTATGTAGAAAAATATGAAAAGCCAGGTCTGGGAGAATCAACAGGGACACCCTTTCCTCCACTACTCTCCCAGCAAAGGTCATCTGTCAGGGCAATGGTTATTTTCATAACAAACCTAGGCCTGAATCTGGATTGAAATAGGTCTAGACGATCTATTTCTCTCAGGACCACTTGAAGCCCCTTAAAACTCCTCGTCCAAGAGTGGAATGTTGACCACCAGGTGGTAGTCATTTAGCGGACGGACCCATGTTACAAAGGAAAGGGAATGAAATATTGGGAGAAAACAACATTGACTTGAAACTGAAATAATTAGAAAAGTGTTTTTTAATCTGCAGTATTATCAGCAGACAGATAGAACAAAGAAAATAGAATTGGTTACTCACCTACTTTAACTCCGCCATTACACATTTCATTAGTTACACGTTTTTTGATATTTGACAACCCATCGAAATTAGCAATTCTGTATTTCCTCTCTGAGGAACCAGCTATCTTTTGAAGTGTTGTATCTGTAATGTTCCCTACTCCTATTGCATAGATCTCCACACCTTCCTTTCTCAAGTCCTCAGCTGGTTGAGCAACTTCGTCATGTGACTCCCCATCGGTGATAAGCAGCAGCATTGGCCGAATACCTCTAGTCACTCTGCGTCTTGGTGGGCTGAAGAAGGCCTTCACCTCTTTGAGAGCATTTCCAATGTAGGTCTCAGTACCAGTCAACATTGATACGTTAGAGATTTGGTCTTGCAGCTCTGATTTGCTAGAGGTACCATGAAGAGAGAATTCCTTTTTGTATCTGTTGCTAAATTGGGCCATGCCAATTTGCATGTCCTTATTATAACTAATCTGATCAAGCAATTCTTTCAAGAAGATTTTCGCTTTGTTAAAATCACCCGGCCATATACTGTTGGAGCCATCAATCAAGAAAACAAGGTCAGCATGGACTTCACATTCTGCATTAGAGAACAAGATGCAAAATAAGACATTCATCATTCATATTGCCATACAGTGCAAATAATACCAGGATACGAGTATTTATTGATATATTCCAATCCAAAAATTAAAAGGAGAGGATAATAGTCACATTAGGAGCATATGAGATTACAACACCATTATTTTTAAGATTTTAAGGTTTTGAATTTGCTGTGGCTTTTCTGCATGCCTTTTCTTGTGCTGCATTTTGTATATTGCCTAGCATTACAGAAATAACATAACTAGTCTCCTATTCTTAAAATTTGCATTGTATTTAGAGAGGTTTCGAGTAAGGCAGTGTTTCTCAGACATTTTGAACTTGAAGACTCCCTACTAAATTTACTGTTCCCATTCCCATCAGTCAAGTATCATCTCTATTTTTTTCAAGATGACCATCTGAAGATTCTAATGTATTCAAGACATAGGTGTGCATTTGAATCTGTGGTGTGGGGCAAAAGGAACATTAAAGATTATTTCTCTCTACACATTCCCTTCATTTCTTTGTCCAACTGAAATTATACCCACAGAATCACCAGATATGGCACTTCATGAAAGAACAAACTACTAGGAAAGAGTAAACGCCACTTTTTCTCCAGAAATATCTAGTTCCAGGTCCAGAGGTTATCAAAGATATATTTATCATGTTAAATGTGCAATTATCGTAATGCAGACATAAGAACTGACCTGGCTAGTCCAGGCTAGCTCAATCTCGTCAGATCTCAAAACTTTAGGAGTATCACTCCTGTTTAATACCTGGATGGAAGACCACCAAGGAAGTCCAGGGCTTCTACGCATAGGCAGGCAATGGCAAACCACCTGCGTATGTCTCTGTTTTGAGAAACCTACGGGCAGGGCTCTTTGTAGCAGGAACTCCTTTGTATATTAGGCGACACACCCCTAATGTAGCTAATCCTCCCAGATCTTACAGTAGCCCCTGTAAGAAGAGTTCTGTAAGCTCTTGAAGGATTGGCTACATTAGGGGGTGTGTCAGCTAATATGCAAAGGAGTTCCTGCTACAAAAAGAGCCCTGCCTATGGGGTTACCATAAGTTGGCTGCAACTTGATGGCACTTTACACACACAGTGCATGTGGGGACTTCACCAGTGACCCATCATGGGATGCAGAGCTAAAGTTTCACTAAAGTTTTTATTAAACATTGTAGAAATGAGAAGTTTCATATTTGTTGGCCTTTCACCTCCAGTTTAGTTTTGAGACTAGCTTTCTTTGTAGTTATGGGAAAGGCAGTTTCAGACCATCTTCCCAGCAAAGGATGAGGGCTGGAAGAGAACCATTTATTTAGGATATTTCTACAACTCATCATCAGAGTTCTACTAAAACCAGAAGGATCACGCACCTCACCATCTTGATTACATTATGTTCACTAAAAACAGAAAGCCCTCCCAGAGAGATTCAGACTCATGGCAGACACTAGGGTGGTTAAACCTTTAATCAGGACCCAGTAGCAATAAATCAGAACGTATGTAGTATCTGTCATACCACTCAAACTGTAGAAAAAACTCAAGCTACATTATTATTTGCAGACTAGGGACTGGCCAGTTGAGAGCTACTTCCACCTACCCAAATCTCTTAAAGCAACTGAACTTAG
This sequence comes from Gekko gecko, assembly GCA_029375565.1. NCBI lineage: Eukaryota > Metazoa > Chordata > Lepidosauria > Squamata > Gekkonidae > Gekko > Gekko gecko. The sequence goes on from JAPDNY010000011.1 coordinate 38,220,454, forward strand.
ATCTAACACACCTTATCCCCACAAAAGATTCCCACCTCCTTTCTATATTAGGAAGAGTTCCCAGGACTTAGGAACTCTCTTTGCCACATTTTCCATCAATGAGGAAACACCCCACTGAGCTCACTTGGATTCTCCTCTTTCCCTTTGTATTATATTCAAATTTCAGCCTCTAAGGGTCGAACAAGTCACGATGGTGTTCTTGTGGCCTTCATGAGGAGGTCATCTCTATTTTGTGAATATAAAATGCTTCAATGGTCCAATCCTGATCGGTTCTGCAGTGTGGCACTGTTGTTCCCCTCCCGCTACATGCCTTTTCAAGTGCTGAAACAGCCACATGGGGTGCAGCCATTTTGGCACTCAATAAGGCACATGGAGGGCAGGCAAGAGCCCCTTCAGCCTGCTGTGCTGCAGACCTAATCAGGATGGGTTCGTCACTGAATTTTAAAATCAATTTAACATGGCAACAGTGTCCTCACGGCAGCCACAAGGATGCTGTCATATCTAGTTTGGCCCTAACTGAAGCCAAAATCTGACCCCAACGTTGATTTGTGTGCCTACCTGCCCCTGGGCCTTGGGGTCAGCCTTTTTGTCATGCTCAGTGTGGCAGAAGCCACTGCACCTCTCCTGGCCTCTTTGGATCTCCACTAGAATGTTGCCTGGGTCAAGTTCAGCTTTCTAGCCATTACTATATATGGCTCTCAGTAATGATAATCTGCGTATCTGCAGAGATACGCAGACGATACCACTCTGATGGCAGAAAGTGAAGAGGATCTAAAGAGCCTTTTGCTCAGGGTGAAAGAGGAGAGTGCAAAAGTGGGCTTGAAGCTCAACATCAAAAAAACTAAGATCATGGCATCTGGGCCCATCACTCCTTGGCAAATAGAAGGGGAAGTCGTAGAAGTAGTGACAGACTTCACGTTCCTAGGATCCCAGATCACTGCAGATGGTGACTGCAGCCATGAAATTAAAAGACGCCTGCTCCTTGGGAGGAAAGCGATGGCAGACCTAAACAGCATGATAAAAAGCAGAGACATCACCTTGCCAACAAAAGTCCGCATGGTCAAAGCAATGGTATTCCCCGTAGTAATGTATGGCTGCGAGAGTTGGACTATAAGGAAGGCCGAGCGCCGAAGAATCGATTCTTTTGAACTATGGTGCTGGAGAAGACTCTTGAGAGTCCCTTGGACTGCAAGGAGATCAAATCAGTCAATCCTAAAAGAAATCAACCCTGACTGTTCCCTGGAAGGCCAGATCCTGAAGCTGAAGCTCAAATACTTTGGCCACCAAATGAGAAGGGAGCATTCACTGGAGAAGACCCTGATGCTGGGAAAGATTGAAGGTCAAAGAAGAAGGGGACGGCAAAGGATGAGATGGTTAGACAGTGTCATCGATGCAACGAACATGAAATTGAGCAAACTTCAGCGGACGGCGGAGGACAGGAGGGCCTGGCGTGGTCTGGTCCATGGGGTCGCGAAGAGTCGGACTCGACTGTGCGACTGAACAACAAAAATGATAATCACAATAATGATCAGCTTACGTTGAGGATGAGCTGCATGGTGAAGGGGAAACCTTTAAATATAGTTCCAAGCCATTGTGTAGCCAGGATCATTTAGAGCAATAAAATATAAAAGACAAGCCTCTGACCCAGAGAGGGTGACCTCCCTTGCTTAACCTTCATCACTCTCTATAGGTTAGCTGGAGACTCCCAGTCTGCATACCTCTGCCTTACATGGGCAAAGCCCCCTTTATCCCACATCCTACCCTTTGTTCTCTTTGAGCTCAGCACTTACAGGATGCATATAATGTATAGATAAGGTAGCAGTATTCTTAAAAGTAAGTTGAGCAGAATGTGTAAAAGTTATGTAAAGTACTGTTGCCAACAGACCTGGAGGACAAAGAGCTTTGTGATGATTGCATGAAAACCTCTGCAAGCTCTGTAGTGGAATGGTGCTATTGGTACCTGCTAATGTATTCATGTGATGTAAATCTTGCTATAAGTGTTCAGTTTGGTCAAAGGAATGGGGTCAGTGTCTTGAAATCTTGTAGGGACAGATACTTTCCTTGATCATGATCAACCAATAATGGATTTGCCCAAGGAAGCAAAGGGGACTTCGTTGCTCAGAAGGCTGTAAATAAGAAGCATTAGATCTGAGAGCACAGAGGATATAATTTTTAAATAAAGGTTTCACAAAGGTACATTGAAGGCAAAACTAGATGTTACATGGAACTCTGTGATAGTTTCTTCCAAGCTTCTCAGGCTACTTCTCTCAGCAGAATTAGGGGGACAGTAAGGAGAGGCTGGTAAACATTTTCCTATTTTCAGCTCAGTATTGCCCCTGGCAAAGACAGGACAGCTCCCCCAGGAGTATTTTCACCCATGGAAGAAAATACATCAGTAACTTTTAGGTAATATCTACTTTGTGAAGTGCTGGCAGATTAGTAAGATCTCTACAGCATTTTGATAAGTCTTGCACACTATAAATCAGAAAGAATACTAGGGAATTATTTTGTAGTTAAGCAAAAGAGAGTTATAGGATTTTACAGGGGGGCACCCACAAGGAACTTTTTTGGGTGGGGAGCCATCCCATTCACCTCACAATTGCTTCCCCCCCACACATGCTCACTGTAATTCATTTCCTCTGTTTCTATCTCTTGCTTTCCCTTTCAGTGATGATTGCTGTCATCCTTCCCTGTTACTACTATTCCTCCTCTTTGTGTTTCTCTCTCCCCCATTTCAGCCATGGCTACTGTCATTCCACCCCCCACATCCTCTGCAGTTACTGTCATTTCATTTCTCTGTTTCTGTCCTGTTTCTTTCATTTCAGCCATGGCTACTGCCATTCCACCGCCGCCCCCTCTGCAGTTACTGTCATTTAATTTCTCTGTTTCTGTCTTGTTTCTTCCATTTCAGCCATGGCTACTGTCATTCTCCCCTTCCCCGCTACTGTCATTCCTTCTCTCTGCTTCTGACTCTCTTTTTTTCCATTTCAGCCATGGCTACTGTCATTTCTCCACCCCCAGTACTGTCATTCCTTCTCTGTTTCTGTCTCTTTCCCGCCACTTCACCCATGCTGTCAGTCTTTCTCTCCCCATACTGTCATTCTTTTTTCTTCTGCTCCTTCTCCCGACCTCACCCATATGCCTCTATTGCATTTCAGAGTTCATGGGAGGGTGGCTTGTTGCCTGCTTGCCTCTCCAGCCCCCTTCCCACCAATACTTATGGTTCTCTGGAGGGCTACTGTCTTCCTGGGCTTTCCTGCTTCAGTTCTCATGGCTTCAGTTCACACAGCAGATGGTGGGTGCTCCCCCCTCTGACCAACCTGTCCCACCGCTGCCACCTTCCCCTGCCTTCGCAGCAGCTGGTGGGCAACCTTCTGTTCTTTTGCTGCCATTTTGGGATTTTGTGGCTTCCCTGGGCCTCTCCCAGCCCCACCCTCTCTTTCTCTGGAGGCTGCTGCACTGCAGCTGCCTCATCTTTGCCAGCTGCCTTTTTTCAGCCTGAACTTCCTCCCACCACCTCCACCAGTCCTAGTTATCTCTCAGCTGGTCCACAGTTGCCTTTTGAGAGCCCTGGCAGCTAGAGCAGACCACACTCCTCTACCGACACCTGAGGTTCCTTCCAGCCTGGCCATCTTTTTCCTCCAGCTACTGTTAGGAGAGGCGATTGTTCCTCCCCCACCCCCTAAAGTTGCACTACAAGTTTCAGGTTTTTGTAGTACCCTCCAGCCTTTTTTTCTTACTTTCAGATGTTTCTGCAATATTTTATACTTTCAGTGTGTGTTGCTATTATTTAGTAGGACACAGGGAGAGGAAAACAAATTTGACCCAATATTTGGAATAAAGAACCACAAGGGTAAGAAAACAGCCTGATAAAGGGCCAATATTAAAAACTTAGTATATACTTATTATATACAAAAATAAACAACCCTCATTTTGGCCCTTGTGTCCAGGTCATTTGTGCTTTTTAACGAGGCTTTCATTGGGCCCTTATATGTTTTTAACTGTCTTTCTAGTAAATACATGTATTTTTGTATATAATAAGTATACACTAGGTTTTTAATATTGGCCCTTTATCAGGCTCTTTTCTTACTCTTGTTATTATTTAGACCACTGAAGAAGGCCCTTAAGGCTGAAACACGTTTGGTCTAGCAGGTACTGTATGTGAAAGTTTGCAGGAAAGTTTTATTTCAGTGTAAGTGGGTCTGATCCATGGATTTAGCTATCTGCAGATTTGGCTATTAGTATATAGATTGTACAGGGTGCGAAATTATGTTATTATTTATTAATATTATTATTATGTTCTATTACGTGGTTCAGTTTGGGGGGGGCAGTTAGGAGCTTTACTGAATGGACCTCAAAAGTGCAAAAACATGAACTTCACTGTAAGGATGGATTCAAAGTTTCTGTTCCTCTAATGGTGGAAAATTCTTCCAGCAGAATATACCTCTTCTACTGGAGCAAAGACTCATGTACTTGTGGAAGTTCCCTTACACTGGAGAATGACTCTAACAGAACAGAAACGTTGGAGCTATCCATAGTTCTTATACCTCGAATTAGACTAGCAATATAAATTACACTAAATAGTCAACAATATAAAGAAGTTAAAGCTTTCTTGAGCAGTTTTTTTTAAAGAAGAGCAGAATATGACATCTTTTTGAAGAATTAGTGGTATGTTATAGTTGTTAGGGAGTTGGACCAAAGACATTTTGGTCTGAATCTCCATTTGGACCATGAAGTCCAGTGCAATCCTATGCAGAGTTGCCCCATTCTAATCCGATAAACTTTAGTGGATTTAGACTGGAGCAACTCCACATAGAAATGCACTGCTGGAGACCTTGGCCCCATCTGTCCCTCTCTCTTTCCCTGTCTCTCTGCCTCACCTATCTCTTTAGATTGCTGTAAGGCAGAAAAGATCCTTATCCTAGTATGACACCCTGAACTCTTTGGTGGAAGAGTGGGATATTGGGGAGGAGCATTGGTAAAAGGAGAGGCGCTTGAGAGCAAGGAGCACAAAAGCACAAAATCTGGCTGAAACAAAAAACACAAACTTATAACAGGAAAAGAGAAACTGCGAGCTCTGAAGAATGATCCGGTTTCAGGAAACAGCAAGGGGGGGGAACTAACCTGCGAGTCAAGTCACTAACCTAGAAGGCTAAGCAGCTAAACAGAACAAAATATATCTACATAATGCAAATGCGTTTCAGCCCTAAGGGCCTTGCCCAGAACAGATATTTTATACTTTCAGTGTGTGTTGTTATTAGGGTTGTCAGCCTCCAGGTGAGGCCTGGAGATCTCCCACTTTTACAGTTGATCTCCAGCTGACAGAGATCAGCTCCCCTGGAGAAAATGGCTGCTTTGAAGGGTGGGCTCTGTGGCATTGTACCATGCTGAGGCCCCTCCCCAAACCCCGCCCTCTCCCAGATCCACCCCCAAAGTCTCCAGGTATTTTCCAACCCAGGACTGGCAACCCTAATTATTATTATTTAGACCACTGAAGAAGGGCCTTAAGGCTGAAACATGTTTGGTCTAGTGGTTATTGTATGTGAAATTTATATTTGTTGTTGTATGCAATGTCTTAATGGATGTGATGTTACACCCACTACCTCTTTGTTTATATCTACATTCTACAAATGTTGTTTTTAATTCGTAGTTACTGTGCACTTTGTAATAAGTAGATATATTTTGTTCTATGCTTTAGCTGCTCAACCTTCTAGGTCCCTGAATTATCCTATTTCACCAACACTCCTGAGGTCACATAGATACTGTAGAAAGGTGCTCTGCTCCTAATATTGAGGGGGGAAATCTAAAATTAGTGTTAAAGTGATTAATACTTTACCTGGCTTTGAATCATCGCACAGCTGATCTGATATCTTTTTGGTGATGTTTTCTAGTCCTTCAAACTGGTCCACATAGTAATACATTTTATTTGGTCCTGCCATGGTCTGAAGTTCATCCGTCTTTGCTTCTTTTATCCCAACGGCATAAATCTCAATGTCACGGGCCCTGAGTCTTTTAGACACCTCATCGAGTTCCACTGCATCATGTGACTCTCCATCAGTGATCACTATAAGAGCCTGAGGAACATTCCTGCGGTGGCGACTTCCATGTGCCTCAGTGAAGAATGATTCTGAGACTTTCAGAGCCTTAGCTGTGTATGTATTTCCACCCACAAGTGTGTCGCTTTGGATAGCTGAAATGACAGCTGATTTCGTATTATAGGTATTAAGGTAGAACAGTGCGACTGGACTGTCAGAATACTTCAGAGCTCCAAACTGAACTCGGTCACTGCCGACATCAGAATTATTGACCAAGCCAATCATGAAGTCCTTCATGAGGTTGTAGTTTGTCTCACCTATACTGCCAGAACTATCTATTACAAAAACAACATCTAAACGTGCTATCCTTTTGCACTCTGGAATCCGATCTAGAAGAAGAAAAAAACATATATTATTAATCTAGTTGTATCTACTTAAACATTTTTTTCTAAAAAAAAATCATTTCCTTTTGTAAGGGAAATAAAGCATTTTTTTTCTTGTAACAGCAAGCACAAATACCTTGGTTATCGTGATACTAATGCTGTGTTCCCATTATCCATGCTGACCCATAATTGGCACTTTCTCTCATAGATAATCAAAAAGTCCTTGTGCATACCTACCAACAGAAGTTAGTCTAAAATAATGGGAGAGTTAGACCACAGTGTTTAAAAGAGAACTGAAAATTGTTTGAGAGGAGCTTCACTCCTGCAAGAGCTTCACATAACCAATGGAGCCTCTCGTGGCATGTTGCACACATTTATTTTGCCCCATTATTACTTCTAGTCATATATGTTCTGCAGGTTTTTGACGCCATTCAACTTCTTGTGTCTGCTGGCAAAGCAGCCAGAGCTACAGAAATGGCACTGGCAACTGGGAGGAAATCCCACATGCCTCAGAAAAGGGAATGAAGGCTGGTGAAACATGTAGTAGCAGTCTGAGGATCTTTAAAGCTAAGAGTCAAGAATGATTCTCTGCTGTGGCTCCAAGGAGTTAAAATGCTGGGAGACTGAGGAGGAGCATACAGGGAGTGGATTACCCCCTTCGATGGCCACTTAAGACACTTAAGTTGGAGGAAGATTTCCAACTTTGCTTATATTCACTTTCTATACAGATTAGTATTCTAAAAAGATCTTGTAAGGTCAAGATTCATATTTCACATTTTTTAAAAAAATCCCTTAAGTATATGATAATCAGGGCTACTTTTGGGCAGGAACACACAGGAACTGAGTTCCGGCTGGCTCCTGAGTTGGCCATGCAAAAGGGAGTCGTGGCGCAGGCAGTAAGTGAAGCCTGCATGACATCTGGCCAGACAGCTTCGGCTGTTCGAGCCCCACCGCGGCCGGAGTGAGCTCCCGGCCCTATGTTCCAGCTCCCGCCTACTCAGCGGTTCGAAAGCCCGTTAAAGGGCAAATAGATAAACTGGGTACCTGCTTCTAGAGTGGGGGGGCACCCGCCCTTGTGGTATGGTGGCAGCAGCTCGTGCAGTGAACAGCGTGAGTGAACGGCGGCGGCGGCAGGAAAAGCATGGCGGCAGCTGGCGAGATGGGCAAAGCGAAAGGAGGCTGGGCCAAAAGCGTGGAGGCAGGGCGACGCGACAGGCCGGAGCCTGACGGACGGAAGCCAATCAGCGAGCCTGCGCAAAAAAAGTGCGCTCGGCCCGGACTTGAAGAAGGACGTCATCCACAGGAAAATCCAAAGACCAGCGCCAGAGAAAAGACGTCATCCGCAGAAGAAAGACAACTCACTACAAAAAAGGGTGCCTGGTAGGCTTGTCACCACCCTTGTATGTATGTGGCCCTAGGTTAGAATTTGTAATGATGAAATATGTGAACCACTCAGAGCCCCCAAGGGGAGGGTGAGCGGTATACAAATAGAAAATGTAATGTAAGAACTCATTAGCGTAATAGGCCACACCAGACCAGTAGCTACAGTGGGGCATTCTGGGACCCATCCCCCCAACTTTTCACGGGGGGGCCTGACTTAACACCTGGCAAGGCCCCCCAACTTATTCCTGAAGCTTGCCGCCGCTGCCAGTGTGGCAAAACAAACCTCACGCCATCCTTCTCTCCCTCTAGCTCTCTGAATCACTCCTCAGCAAAGAAAGCCCTGCCCTACACTTCCATGCTGCTACGCTATCTCTTGCACCTGCAGGCAAAGCAGCAAACCCCACTTCTAGTCCCACCATGCTGGTAATTTTGTTGCTGTGCTTAGCCTACCAGGAGGGCAGGAGGCAGCTGCGCCAGCTCACCTGCATGCTTTCCTGTGAGACCACCCCTGTGTTGGGGCCGGGCAGTGCCACAAGCCAGCTGGTCACCTCCAACTCCCCCCGTGCCTCGAGCAGACTGATGGGCAGCACATGGGGTGCACAGAGTGGCAGGGGGACCGGATTACTCACCCCAGAGGCAGCTGGACCGAGAAAGCCGATCAGCAGAAGCCTCGGGAAGCCCGCCCCCAAGCCAAATCAGCTGCTGATAGATGGCTGCCCGCCTGGCCAAGGAGGCGGGAGACACCTTTCCCAATCAGCACTCTCGCCCTTCGCTGACTTGGCAAATTTCATTAGTCTTTAAGGTGTGCTGCTGGACTCTTATGGGGTGTGCATGACTTGGCTCCTTGCTTTGGGGGAGGGGTTGCAGCAGTCATGATGGGGGGAAGAAGGGCGAGCACTGCTTTGTCCCACTAGAGCCTGGCACACCCTTCCCCTCCAGCCACCACATAGGCAGGGGCCAGGCAACATGAGTTTTTTATTTTTATTTCAGGGCTCCCTGACTTTTTACAAGGCCCCCCGATTTAAGAAATCCTGGCTACGGGCCTGGGCCACACCCAACAGCAGAAACTCATTAGGGTTGGCTACATTAGGGGTGTGTGGCGTAACATACAAAGGCGTTCCTGCTACAAAAAAAAGCCCTGGGTTTTGACAGCAAGCAAGGTAAACAGAATAAAAAGCAAAAGGTGGGTGTGGCTGGATGGCCACACTTCTGGTAATATGAAAGTGTGGTCTAATATGCTAATGAGTTTCTGCTCTTGGGTGTGGCCTAATATGCTAATGAGTTCCTGCTGGGTTTTTTCCACAAAAAAGCCCTGATGATAGTGTTGATCTTAGCTGTTTGTACAAACAGTATCATTTGACTACAATGAATGGAGATATGGGGGAATGAGTCAGAAGAGCAAATATGATCTATCTAGACTATGGCTGCAGTCACACACACTAACTAATCTTTTTCAATCCACTTTGCAATAGGATTTTGCCAGTTCACACAGGCTGATTCTGCATTGGCCTTTCCCTCCACTGTTCTCCAAACCCAGGCTGGAATAGAAAAGAAACCACATTCAAATACCTTGGGGCAATGCCATACTGATTGCAAGGTCATCCCTGAATGGCCATAAGTCTATGCAGAAGGTACTATAAAGCCCGATGATCAAAGAAAGTGAAAGCGGCATGCAGTGTAGAGGATACCATAAAATCCAATGATCAAAGAAAGTGACAGCAGCATGTAATGCAGAGGGGAATTTCTGTTCCAACATGGGTTTGCTATAACAATGGAGGGAAAAGCCAATGTAGAATCACCCACAGTAAAATCCATTTGGAAAGTGCACTGAAAGTGGATTGAAAATGGATTATTTAGTATGTTTGACCACAGCCAAAGAGTGTTATTATGGATGATTCTGTGAGATCAGAGGTTTAATCCTGGAACATATAGGAATTCATTGGGCAGTCATGGCACACATTCTGTGTTGCAGCCTCATTAGCAAAATAAGTATGTCAGAAATGTACCTTCCTAAATTGTGAAGATTAATTTATCAAGTTAATGCTTCCTGTGGCCTTTTAAACTAGGGTTGCCAGGGGACTTTGGGGGGGGTGTTACTGGAAGGGGCAGGGACATCCCAAATGTGATGACGTCACACATAAGTGATGTCATCATGTTGGGGAGCAGTGGCAGCCCCTGCCTCTCCCCAGCAGCTTGGAGCGCAGCCACACAGCCCCCGCCTCTCTCTGGCAGTATTTAAAGGGCTTTAAATGCTGCTGGGAAGAGGGCAGAGGCCATGCAAGTCTGCTGCACTTCAAGCCCCGAATTCAGGGCTTGGAGCACAGCCACATGGCCCCCGCCTCTCTGAAGCAGCGTTTAAAGGGTGTCTTTAATGCTGCTGGGAAGAGGTGGGGAGGAGAGGCTGGGTGCTCCCTCTTGGGGGCAGGGCTTCCCCTCTGCCAGCCAGCTAGCTGGTGGTGGTAAAGAGCCCCCACCCAAATTGGGAAACCCCTGTGGAACCGGGGGGGTCTGGCAACCCTATTTGAAACCTTTTTGGGTGCTATTAACTTTTGGGAGGTTCTGGGCCCCCAATTCAGTTTCTTTTAAAAAATAACCCAAAACTGAAAACAAACACAAGAAACAAAAAATAATCCAGATTTATCTGTAAATGTGGGGACTATGCAAAACTCTGTATCTTAATTGTGGATGGCCCTGTTGTGTTTGTCAATGTACACAGGGTCTAGACCTTGGCTATTTGATAAACAAGAATGGTATTTTATTGGACATATCAAATCTGTACACTGAGCTTTACTTTTTGAAGACATTTACCTGTAAGCAAGACTAGATTTTTTTTTAATCTAGTTGTGTGGTTACAAAAGAGGAAAGAGTCATCTTCAATTTGTGTACAAGTTACAGGTATGTATGGTAATAAAAAAGCTTTGTGTATAACTCTTCCCTTTGTGTATAAACTAACTTTTTTGGGGGGAGGGTTAAACTTATATTGAGGATCATATTATTTTTGTGTAAATACAGTGTGTGTGTGTGTGTGTATACACATACCTAAACATGCTGGCATGCTGAGGAAATTGATATTCTGTGATCCCAAACAATTTCATAGAATTTGGTTATTGCTATACAATTCCTGCCTGCAATATGCTGTCTGTTTTTAAAAGAACCCTATTACAAAATCATATAATATTCCTGACTATGTAATTTCTGTTCTATTTTGAAACCTACATCTTTTGTGGAGCAAACCCATGTAGAAAATATGTGGAAGACAAGATGGCTTTCCAAGAGAAGAACAATTTTCTCATAAAGGAAGCCCCCTCCCCCATGTTAAGCACCCAAAAGAAAGGGAAACAGTACTAACCCTCATCGGGATTACATATGCCAAAAATGATGTCGCCTTCTATCTTCTCTAGAACATCAAAATTCTCCACATAGAACACCAACTCAGATTTCCCGCTTATCTCTTCAAGCTGTGTTTTATTGGCATTAAACACCCCAACTGAATAGATAGTGATACCATTCTCTCTCAGAGCCATGGCGGGAGCTTTTACTTCATCTTGTGCTTCTCCATCTGTCAGCAAGATGAGAATTTTGTTCACAGAGGATCGTGACCCTTTGGACGGCGTGAAATACTCAGCCACAAATTCCAATGCTTGTCCAGTGAGTGTGTTCTCTTCAATGGCTGCCATTCTTCTAATAGCTTCGATTATGTCACTTTTTGCCAAATACTTGTTTAGTGGGAATTCTTCTTTAGCATTGCCACTGAACTGGACAACACCAATGCGTACTTGGTCTAAGCCAATGTGAGATTTGTTTACCAGATCATTCATAAAGCTCTTCATTTTGTTAAAATTCTCCTCGCCGATACTACCAGAGCTGTCCACTAGGAACATGATGTCCGCTTTCATTTCCTTACAGGCTACAGAAGGAAAGCAAGTAATTATTCAGATGATACACTTAAAATGAAATAAATACCACAAATCATTGTTGATCTGGGTCAACAGAAAGGACACGCCATGCTGCACCAGTAAATATCTTTGCAAAACCTCTAAAGTCAAAATATACTCAGAACCTTTGCTGAGGCTGAAGGCATTACTTCTTTCATGACGCTGTTTAATGAAATAAAACAATATGAACAAATATGTGCATGGCTCATGAGAGACAGCATACACATTCTCTAAATAAATAATCATTATAATAACCAAATAATAACTACATAATAATAATTAATTAATTAAATCCATAAATAATAACAATAACCCAGGGAGGGCAGAGTTTGTGGAGGAAAGAAAGCTTAGCAGGAATGTGATACCATTAAGTCCACCCTCCAGAGCTGCCATTTTCTTCAGGGAAACTGAGGTCTGTAGTATGGAGATCAGTTGTAATTCCAGGAAAACTCCAGCCCCCACTCCCATTCCGAGGCTGGCAACCCTAATTGGGACTCCTGTATTTCCTTCATAATATCTAGTTCCACTTTCAGTGGTTTTCAGAACCCCAAATGTCCATGCACCCTTAGAGGTAAGGACCTGGGTTTGATTGATATAATTGGTTATGGAACAAGGTTGTGCTTACTGAGAGAACTACCAGTGGTATTTCTCTTACCTTCTTCAGTGCATACATCTCGGACAACTTCAGCTTGTATATCTTTCAAGGCATCAAACTGTTGCACAAAGTAAACCCTTGAGCCTGCAATCTCATGCAGTTGCGTTTTATTAGCGTTTTTTATACCAATGGCATACATGTTCACCTTCGCATTCCTTAGTATCTTGGCAGGAATCTTCACATCATCAGAGGCCTCTCCATCTGTCAGCACAATGAGATGACAGGGGACTTTGTTTCCACGTTGTTGTCGTGCCTTTTCAAACAAAGGCTGCATGGATTTTAAAGCTTCTCCAGTATATGTATCTCCTGTTAATTGATTGATATTATTAATAGCTTTTTCTAAAGTGTTTCTGTTAGTGTAATCATCAAGTTTAAAGTGTACTTTAATATGAGAAGCATGTGAATATTGCACAACTCCAAATCGAACATGATTAGGTCCAACATTAAACAGTTTAATCACTTCCTTCAGAAAATTTTTCATGTCATTGAAATCTGACCAGTGAATGCTTGAAGAGCCATCAATGAGGAAGTAAATATCAGCCTCTTCTGTGTCCATACATCCTACAAGAAAAGAGAGACTGAATTAGATATCGATCCTAGATAAACACAAAAAATAAGCACAAGGAGATGCATCGAAGTACTCAGTTATAAATAGGTACCACTCGACCTTATTGTACCAAAAGCTTGTTGAGAAGAATGTCACTACACTGGTGAGTTTGACATTAGGGGTGTGTACTGGAAAAATTATCATTTTGAGAAAGGGAAGGTATATCGGTTTTGAGGATTTTTAGAAATGTTGTCATATCACGAAGACTTGTTGATTTCCAAATCCATTTCCAATAATGTCTGTTCACTGTTTTATATACACAGATAATGGCAGATTTTCCTGAGCTGACCAAATGGTATCAAAGTATCAGGGAACCTAGTCCACCCTCTTTTCTAAAGACTTCCCAGGTTTCAAGTGAATAGGACAAAGGGGTCTGACTTTACAGCCCTTGGAATAAGGTGACCCAAACCATCCACTCTGCATAGTGGAAAAATGGCTGCTGGTTTTCTGGAGCAGCTTTTACCAGTCATAGTAATTACAGGTAAAGGTATTCCCTCCAGGGTGTGTGTCTAGTGAGGTACCCACCAGCCCCAGCAATCATGTTGTGGATGAAAAGGAGCCCAACTAGCCAAACCTAAGCAATGAAAAATATCACATTACCCAAAAATTGCTAATTAATCTGCCAAAAAGTATAAAATAGATAACCCACTAACTGAAGGCAACCAGAGAAACCAACAAACCAAGAAAAAAAACACAATGAAAAGCAAGCAACAAACACCTCAGAAGCACAAAAAAGGAAAGGCACAAGATCAAAACAAAGCAAACATTAAACCACACAGAGCCCAAAACAACAATGAAAAGAATACCTCTCCTGAATTCCCCACCAAAAGGTAGAGGAAAAGCTAGCTAGTAATAATAAATTAATAGTCTGTTTGGAAGTGTTATGTATTGGGTTATCTGGTTTCTATGTATAGCATGAGCTTCGGTCACAAGCTCCATAGACTGTCAGCATTCTAAATGAAGCAACTGGATTGGTCACTGTTGCTAACAGACTAATCTGGATAGACTCTGACTTTCAGTGGGAACAATTCCTATTGGATCCAAACACTCATCTCTGATTGGTTGTTAGTATTCCAGGGGGTGTGGCTTTCCTGGCTCAAACTGTATATAGTTGGGTCGTTCTGTGTGTTGTTTATCTGCCTTCTGAGCAAATAAAGAAATCACTTGTTTGAAACGCTGCCTCGATCTCAGTACATAATAGGAAGCATCATCCAGGCAGGATCCATCCTGCCAGGATCTAGTGTAGTCCAAGCAAGGCATCTCACCCAAGATACAAGTAGCAGCAAGTGCAGCACACAGGCAGCTCAAAATCAACAATGTCATAAGCAGTCAGTTTAAAATTTCCCTCCCCTCCAAGAAAGACTGTGATTGGCCAAGGCAACTCTCCTGATTGGTCCTGGGCTAAGGTTTCCCAGGGAATGGCCTCATAAATACAGGAATATGTCTGAGTCACTGAACTGAAAGAAATGGTTTGACTATGACTGCAAAATTATGAAAAGAAGGATTCAACAATTGCACCATAAATTTAAAAGAGATAATAATTTACACATTCTAGGGGAATTAGTTCCCTTGCTCAAAAGCCAGTCAAATCCAACTCTAGGGTTGCGGTGCTCATCTCCATTTCAAAGCCGAAGAGCCAGCGCTGTCTGAAGACGTTTCCGTGGTCATGTGGCTGGCATGACTAAACACCAAGGCGCATGAAACGCTGTTACCTTCCCACTGAAGTGGTACCTATTTATCTACTTGCAATTTCTTGTTTTTGAACTGCTAGGTTGGTAGGAGCTGGAACTAGAGATGGGAGCTCACTCCATCATGCGGCACTCTCGGGTCTCAAACTGCTGAACTACTGACCTTCCACAGCCTGCAGTTCAGCGTCTTAACCACTTGAGCCACTGCAGCTCCCCCTCGTTTGGAAGCATTCTATGATCATACTAAAGTCCAAAAAGGTTAATCGGTCTGATCCTGCTAATTATTGCCCAATCAGCCTTTTATCATTTGTTTCCTTCAGTATCAAAGGTTAAAGGAATGGATTAAGACCACTGCTTAATTCTTCTCCACTTAGCAGAAAAGTATACAGCTGTGCCAAAGGGGAACCTGCATGTGGCTTTTTATGGACCTCATCACTGGATAAAGCTATGAGTGAAACTAGAGGGTCCATCAGTTGATAAAAGACTTCTTTTATTTATACACTAGTACTACTGCTCAGGTTCAATGTGGTGACAAGGAGCAACTCTCAGACAGTTTTAGTTTTGATAGGGGAGTTAGACAAGGCTATTTGCTTGCTCCACTCCAGATGTAAATAATCTGATGTTGAGCCTCTCGTCCCTGGAGTTTCATGCCCCTAAATTAGCTTCAAAAGAATTACCACTGGTGCTTTATGCTGATGATTCTGTTCTTATTTCTCATACTAAGATTGTTCTGAAGAGACTTCTGAGACATTTCTCAGATTACTGTTTAAGAGGCATTGCCAACAAACTACAATAAATCTAAAATATTGGTTTTCTTCAAATATAGCCATTTAAGGCTTTCTAAATGGGTCGTAACAAACATTCATATTGAACAAATTAGGAAGCTTTGTTACTTGGGAATTGTTTTCTCTTCAAACCTTTCTTGTTTTCCACAGCTTAAGTTTACAGTGAATAAGATTAAGCCTATTACTGGAGCAATCTTATGTTTCTTTTTTCTCTAGGGGAGGAAGATATATCCCTGGTACAATTTAGGTGTTTGATTCAAAAATAATTTCACAGCTACTCTATGATGTTGCTATCTGGATCTTGCTAATCTTAGGATCTATTGATCATCCCCTTTATCAGTTTTTGCATAGAGTAATAGGCATCTCTCGATGTGTTTCAGATGTGTCTCTCAGAGCTGAATTAGACCAAAAGTCATTGGAAACTAGAGCATGGCTTAGTGCTTTTAAGCTTAAAATAAAGACTATCTTTGCCATTGAAGCAGATAGATTGCTGTTTTCTCTCAAACAAGATGCTCATTACTCAGTAGGGGTAAAGATTGTTGACACTAGATTACAGCAGCTGGGCCTTAGAACAAATTCTCCAGCTGAGTAAGGCAGAGACCCTCAATATTGTCAAGCATTTTCTCACCAAACTGGATTACAATAGCATGGTAATTTGTGCTCGCAGAGTTTGTTCGACCCAATTCTTTGACATTTTACCACCTAAATCCTTGCTATCCTGTACAAGATATTTAACGGTGCATCCACTACTAAAGAAACTGACCCTGGATGCAGGAGATTTGAATAATAATTATCAACCAGTCTTGAATGCACCATTCTTGAGCAAGTTGATTGAGTGGATGGTGGCTGGACAGCTCCAGGACTTCCTGTATGAAGCAGTCTGTCTTCAGGCCTGGACATGAGACTGTGATGGCCTTTGTCACCCTGGGTGACTTGTGCTGGGGAATGGATAGGGGGAGGCTATCCCTGTTCCTGACTTTTCAGCAGCTTTTGATACCTTTAACTATGGTAACCTTTTGGACCAACTTGGCAGAATTGGGACAGGGAGGCACCATTCTGCAGTGGTTTCAGTCCTACCTGGAAGATAGGTTTCAGAAAGTGGTGCTGGGGGATGCTACTTGGCTCCTTACTCCCACACAAACCTATGCTACTACCACTACTGTCTTCTGAGACCCTGTTTTGAGTGCTCGTGCCTTCTGAATTGAGGCAGGTAGCAATCGAAGAGAGAGCCTTCTCAATCATGGCACAAAAACTGTGGAGCTGTGGGATATTTGTCCCCTTCCATTGCTGTCTACCACCACTTGAGGAAGACTTTTTTTGTCTGGTTTGGTGTGCCATTATTGACCTCTCCTTCCTGCCCTCTATGTCATTGGATGGCTTTTTTCACATATTTTATCTGTGGTTTTAACTGATTTTATAATGGGTTTGTGTTCTGCTTTTAATTGTTAGCCACTTTGGTGGCCCTGTTTGGGCCCAACAATGGGATGTAAACTTTGTAAATAAATAATAAAGAGTGCTAGATGTCATCAGCATATTGATGATTTCCAGCAATTAACTCTGACCAGATTATCTTAATCAGGGGCCTCATACAGTTATTGGAGAAGTACTGAACTTTGGGAAACTTCACATACTAGGTCCCAAGGACATTGCCTTCCCAATGGGAGCTCTAATGCTTTCCAAACCAAAAAAGACTGATGCCATTATAAGTTAATACCAGAAATGCTTACCACATGTTTCAGCTGATCCAACAAGATAGAATAACTAATGTTTTATCATTTGAATACATGAAGCTGCCTTATACTGAATCAGACCATTAAGGTCAATATTGTCTACTCTGACTGGCAGTGACTCTCCAGGGTCTTAGGCAGAGGTCTTTCACATCACCACTTACCTGTTTCTTTTACCTGGATATGCTAGGAATTGAACTTTCTGCATGTCCAGCAGATGCTCTACCACAGAGCCACAGCCTTTCTCTTCTCTAGCAGGCTGAACATTTACGGAAGCCCAAGTATTCTACACTTACCCAGAACTAGAGAGAACTGAAATTCCCAGTTATGGAGGGAGAAGAAAACATCTGGAGGAGACATTTTGAAATGTTGATAGGGATAGGAAAATGAGGGGGAAGGAAAGAGGTGAGATTTCTTTTACAGAAGAAGGCCTGAAAGAGACATTATAGTACATTCTTAGCAGCAGTGTTTTGCCAGTGAAACAAGGAAAATGTAGACTGGCCAAGTTATATAGGACTTTTCTTCAAGGAAATGTGTTGAGCCAATGTAAAAAATAAACATGCTTAGGCCAGTTGGATTTCTACAGTCCTTTAAGAACAAAACAAGGAACATGAAGATTAATTAGGGGTAATTAACTGAATTATATGAAAGGCTTTACCTGTTTTGAGCAGTAGTCTTCTTTCAGATTGGACATAAAGTGTGTGCTGTATTTGGTTGAAGAGTTTCTTTTGGAAAGTCTTGGTCTGACTTGGCAGGTCAGAAAATTTGGCAACTTTTATAATATTTCGTTCAGGTGGATATGATACAACCTCAGTTAAATGGGTAGCATTAGCTCCTTCAATGCCTATGGCAAATACTGTCACGCCGCCCTTTCTAAGAAGAGCAGCTGCGTCACTTAAGGAGTCGTCTGCAGGTCTGTGCATGACTACAGTGGCTATTTGTTCCACTCCTTGAGTCTTTCTGCTCCCAGCAAGTTGATCAAAGACTCTTTTCCTGGTAATATTAATGGCAGCACCCAAGTTAGATTTCCCCGGCCTTGGCGAAATGCTCTGAATTTTCTGCAGAATATCAGTTTTGTTTGTCTCAGTCTTCAGTAATGATATTACTTGCGGCTCAGTGCTGTATGTCACCAGGCCAGTTTGTATACAGCCTTCCTTCACATCAAGAGAGTTTATTGTGTCACTCAAGAATGATGCAACGTAGTGGGAGTTTTCACGTGAAACGCCTTCATCCACCACAAATACTATATCTGCAACTGAATCGCGTTGACACTGCGGAACTGGGAGGAAACAGCACATATTAGTAAATGGTTTGAGGGTATTTATTTGATAAGGCTTTGCAAAGAAGTATATCTGTCACTCTGTGCATCCTCTTTCTCCTGTCAATGGACTCATACAATTAGAAAGGAATGGGAAGAGAGTATTCTACCACTTACCACTGGTGCTCACAGGTAAAGGGGGAGATCCTATTTCCCTTTCAATTGCACTGCAGTGGCAGTTCCACCTGCAAACTTTTTTACCAGCCATTATTCCATGTGGTGCAGGACAGAAGCACTTTAAAACAGCTTCAGTGAAAAAGGCCCTGAATCTGCTTTGCTCCACATGTCGAAAAATATCCAAGACCTTCTTAAGTCATGCTTCATACATTTATCATGGAGCTTACATGCACTGAAGCATAGGAACGTAAGAGAAGACATGTTGGATCAGGCCAATGGCCCATCCAGTCCATCACCCTGAGTCACACAGTGGCCAAAACCCAGGTGCCATCAGGAAGTCCACCATTGAGGCCAGAACTCCAGGAGCCCTCCCACTGTGCCCCCCCCCAAGCACCAAGAATACAAAGTATCACTGCCTCACATAGTGTTCCATCAATACCTTGTGGCTAAAAACCACTGATCAATACCTTGTGGCTAATAACCACCTCAACTCCATATGTTTATCCAATCTCCTCTTGAACCTGTCTATGCTTGGAGCAGCCACCACTTCCTATGTCCTCTATCCCATGCATAATTTTTAAACCTCTATCATGTCACCCCTCAGTTGTTTCTCCAAGCTAAAGAGCCCTGACCTCTTTAACCTTTCTTCACAGGTAACCTTTCTTCACATCTCCTTAATCATTTTAGTTGCCCTTTTTTGCACCTTCTCCAAAGCTATAATATCTTTTTTGAGTTGCAGTGACCAGAACTGTACACAGTATTTCAAATGAGGCCACACCATAGATTTATACAGCTTCCTAATAATCCCCAGCATAGCATTTACCTTTTTTATTGCAGTCAAACCCTGAGTCAACATTTTCAGTGAGTTATCTACCATGACTCCAAGATCTCTCTCCAGGTCAGTTACTGCCAGTTTGGACCCCATCAACATGTATTTATAGTTGGGATTTTTGGTTCCAATGTAAATTACTTTGCACTTGCCCACATTGAACCTTATTTGCTATGCTGATGTCCACTCATCCAGTCTTGACAGGTCCCTCTGGAGCACCTCACAGTCCTCCCTGATCTTCACTGCCCTGAATAACTTGGTGTCATCTGCAAACTTAGCCACTTCACTGCTTTTTCCCAACTCCAAATCATTAATGAACAAGTTAAAAAGCACCAGACCTAGTACCAAGCCCTGCGGTACCTCACTGCTTACCACCTTCCACTATGAAAACTGCCCATTTATACTCACTCTCTGTTTCCTGTTAATTAACCAGTTTTTAATCCACAAAAGGACTTGTCCTCTTATTCCATGATTGCTGAGTTTTTTATGAGCCTTTGATGAGGAATTTGATCAAAAGCTTTCTGGAAGTCGAAAACAATTTAAGGATCCATTGGAAATAGATGGGAAACAGATAAGAATTATGAAAGAACTGCCAAGGGCGATCATCCAAGAAAGAAAGAAATTCAAACAGTTAGCAGACAAGTTGAAACAAAAGAACATGAGATAGGAACATAAGAACATAAGAACATAAGAGAAGCCAATGTTGAATCAGGCCAATGGCCCATCTAGTCCAACACTCTGCCACACAGCGGCCAAAATATACCACATGCCATCAGGAGGTCCAGCAGTGGGGCCAGGACACTAGAAGCCCTCCCACTGCTGCCCCCTCCAGCACCAAGAATAGAGTGCATCATCTGCCCCAGACTGAGAATTCCCATCTATACCCTGTGGCTAATAGCCACTGATGGACTTCTGCTCCATATGTTTATCTAATTCCCTCTTGAAACTGTCCATGCTTGTAGCTGCCACCACCTCCTGTGGCAGTGAATTCCATAGGTTAATCACCCTTTGGGTGAAGAAGTATTTCCTTTTATCTGTTCTAACCCGATTGCTCAGCAATTTCATGGAGTGCCCACGAGTTCTTGTATTGTGAGAAAGGGAGAAAAGTACTTCTTTCTCAACCTGCTCAATCCCATTCATAATCTTATAAACCTCGATCATGTCACCCCTCAGCCGTCGTTTCTCCAAGCTAAAGAGCCCCAAGCATTTTAACCTTTCTTCATAGGGAAGGTGTTCCAACCCTTTTATCATTCTAGTTGCCCTTCTCTGCACTTTTTCCAATGCTATAATATCCTTTTTGAGATGTGGCAACCAGAACTGTACACAGTATTCCAAATGAGGTCGCACCAATGATTTATACAGGGGCATGATGATACTGGCCGATTTGTTTTCAATTCCCTTCCTAATAATCCCCAGCATAGTGTTGGCCTTCTTTATTGCAGCTACACACTGTCTAGACATTTTCATTGAGTTATCCACTACGACTCCAAGATCTCTCTCTTGGTCCGTCTCTGCCAGTTCAGACCCCATCAACGTGTATTTATATTTAGGATTTTTGGCTCCAATGTGCATCACTTTGCACTTGGCCACATTGAACCCCATTTGCCATGTTGATGCCCACTCACTCATCCTCGACAGATCCCTTTGGAGTGCCTCACAATCCTCCCTGGTTTTCACCACCCTGAACAACTTCATGTCATCTGCAAATTTAGCCACATCACTGCTTACTCCCAATTTCAAATCGTTAATAAACAAGTTAAAAAGCATTGGACCGAGCACTGATCCCTGTGGTACCTCACTGCTTACCACCCTCCACTGAGAAAGTTTCCCATTTATACTCACTCTCTGTTTCCTATTTATAAGCCAGTTTTTGATCCACAAGAGGACAAGATTCCGATGGGAGATCCCACAAGGGCTGAGTTTTAACTTCCAAGGCGTGAGACATACCATCAAGGATCGAGAGCAGATGTTGACATTTATATTGGACAATGACAAAGACTTTGGAGACAAATAATTACATACCACTATTGATTACAAATTTTTTTCTTGGAATGTAAATGGACTAAATTCACCCAACAAGAGAAAAACAATAAAGCATTTGATGGAAAGACAAAAGTGCAATTTAATTTGTTTGCAAGAAGTTCATATTAAAAAGCAGGATCATAAATTTTAATTAATAAAAAATTTGGTGAGGATTTTTTTTCTTTGGCAACGAACAAAAAGAAAGGAGTGGTAACATATGTTAAAGAAGAATTGGAGCCTAAATAAATTTTTAAGGACAAAGAAGGAAGATATATTGCTGTGGAAGTTGTTTTACATGAGAAAAAATCATTGGTGGTTAACATCTATGCACCAAATGGAACAAAATAAAAAAAAATTAAAGACTTGATATTGGAGTTAGACCAAGTGACATATGATCGAATTATTTTGATGGGAGATTTCGATGGAATGATTAGTAACAAGCTAGACAGGAAAACAAAAAGTCACGATGAAAAATTAGGGAAACTACCAAAGGCCTTTTTTGAATTAGTCAAACAAGAAAATTTGGAGGATGTATGGAGGAAATGGAATCCTACATCTAAAGACTTTACTTTTTATTCTAACAGGCATGATTCTTTCTCCAGAATAGATATGATATGGATGTCAGGAGATCTTGCATTTAAAACTCATAAAATTGAAATAATGCCAAGAATAAATTCGGATCACAACCCATTATTGTGGATGTCTAAACAAGGGAAAAAAACAATTTAGATGGAGGTTGAATGAAGATTTACTGGACAAGCAGACCATAGTTGAAAATCTATGTAAAGAGACAAAACTCTTTTTTCAGGCAAATCTGAACCAGTATACTCGAATTCAAATGGTTTGGGATGCTTATAAAGCAGTGTTGAGAGGAATATTAATTTCATTAAATAATAAAGAGATGAAAGAAAGAAGGGCGCAACAAAGTTATCTTGTGGAAAAGATCAAAACGAAAGAGAATGAATTAAAGAAAAGACCAGGGAAAAAGAAAAAACTGGGAGAGATACAAATTCTACAAGATCAGTTAAATGTTATACTGAATCAAGAAATTTATTGGAATTTAAAGAAACTTCCAACAAACCAGGAAGATATTTGGCTTGGCAACTCAAGAAAAGAAAGGAAAGGAAGATAATAAACAAAATTGTGACAGGCGACAAAGAAATTGTGGACTGTAAAGGGATAAAGAGAGAATTTTTTAAATATTATGCAAAGCTTTTTCATGCAAATCCGATAGACCAAGTGAAAGGCCAAAAATATTTGCAGAATTTAAAAATGCCCAGTCCTATGGGAAAAATTAAAGATATGCTTAATAACCCTATTACCACAGAAGAGATTTATAAAGCTATTGACGATGCAAAACTAGGGAAAGCTCTGGGCCCAGATGGCTTTTCAGCTAAATTTTATAAAAAATTGAAAGAAGAGATAGCCCCAACTTTTCAAGTTTTGTCAAATGAGATCAGAGACACAGGGAAAATACCAGATTCTTGGAAGGAAGCAGCCATTTCTCTGATCCCAAAAGAAGCACAAGACCTAACAAGCATGAAGAATTATAGGCCAATCTCACTTTTAAACAATGATTATAAGTTATTTGCCAAAATTATAGCTGAGAGACTAAAAATATACTTGAGAGACTTAATTGCAGAAGAACAAGCTGGATTTTTGCCTGACAGACAAATAAGGGTCAATATTAGGATGGTTGTTGATGCAATTGAATATTACGACAAGCACCCAGAAAAGGAGGTTGGTTTTTTCTTTGTTGATGCAGAAAAAGCGTTTGATAATTTGAACTGGGAGTTTATGTTTAAAGTTATGGGAAAAATGGACATTGGGGAACCTTTTTTAAATATAATCAAAGCAATATACTTGGAACAAAAAGCAAAAGTAGTGGTCAACAACGAAACAACGGAATTTTTTAAAGTACAAAAAGGAACAAGACAAGGTTGTCTGCTTTCTCCGCTATTGTTTATATGGATTTTAGAGGTTTTGCCTTGGAACATCAAAGAAGATAAGGAAATTAAAGGCCTGACAATAAAGGGATTTACATATAAGTACAGAGCCTTTGCGGATAACGTAATGTTTTTAGCAGAGGAACCACTGAAAACTATACCGCTTTTGCTACATAAAATAAAGGAGTTTGGAGACCTAGCAGGCTTTTATGTAAACAGACAGAAATCCAAAGTGATGTGTAAAAATATGACTAGGTCTAAACAAATGGAGCTGCAGATGTCTACAGGGTGCGAAGTGGTGAAAAAAACTAAATACTTAGGTATAGACTTGACAATGAAGAACATTGACCTTTTTAAAAACAGTTATGAAAGATTGTGGTCCCAAGTGCTAAAAGATATTGAAAAATGGAATAAATTAAATTTATCCTAGCTGGGCAGAATCTCGGTGGTTAAAATGAATATCTTGCCACGTTTTATGTTCCTATTTCAGATGATTCCCATAGTAAAAGACTCAAAGGCATTCAATTGTTGGCAAAAGGACATTTCTAAATTTGTGTGGGCAGGGAAAAAAACGAGGATCAAAATGAAAATTTTGTGTGCTGCAAAGGAAAGAGGAGGCTTTCAATTACCAAATTTAAGACTTTATCACAACACGGTCTGTTTGACTTGGTTAGAACAGTGGATTACCTTGGAAAACAGGAAACTGTTGGCATTAGAAGGACATGATTGCAGGTTTGGCTGGCATGCATATCTTTACTATGGCAAGTCGAAAATGGATAATTTCTTTAAGCATCATTATATTAGAAGGGCCCTTTTTGATTCATGGATTAAGTATAAAAACATTTTTCCTGAGGAAAAACCAATGTGGATTGTACCCGCAGAAGTGATAAAACCGTTTTCAGCGTATAAGGGACAAGACTGGTTGAAATATAGGGACCTGTTGAGACCTGAAGGGAAATCATATGTGATAAAAGAAGAAAACCAACTAGACTTTAAATATGGTTGGTTGTGTTATAGACAGATATTTGATTTGTATAAGACAGATAAAAAAAATGGTTGGGTTCAGGGGAAATTATAATGAAATTGAAAATTTATGGCTGGAGGGAGGGAGGAAAATGATATCGAAAATGTACAAAATTTTGTTAAAATGGTATACAGAAGATGAAGTGGTGAAAGAGCAAATGATTAAATGGGCAATTAATATGAATAAGGAAATACCTATGTCATCTTGGGAATTTCTATGGAAAAATGCTTTAAAAATATCTACATGTACCAATCTTAAAGAAAATTGTTTTAAAATGATGTATAGATGGTATATGACACCAAAAAAGATAGTCAATAAAGGTAAAAATTTATCTAACAAATGTTGGAAATGTAAACATGCTGAAGATTCCTTTTATCATATGTGGTGGACTTGTGATAAAGCAAAAACATTCTGGACTGCAATACATACAGAGATGGAAAAAAAATTGAAATGTACCTTTAAGAAAGAACTGGAAATGTTTCTTTTAGGTCTTAAACTAGAAGAAGTAAACGTCAGTAAAAGAACATTGGTATGGTACATGGTAACAACTGCTAGAATGATCTATGCTCAAAACTGGGAAAATGAAAAGATTCCTGATCTCTGGGACTGGTTGAGAAAACTGCTATTTATGGCAGAAATGGACAAATGGAAAAGAAAACTCAACAACTTAGATGCAGAAACCTTCTTGGCAGACTGGAGCAACTTTAAAGAATACATACAGAAGTACTGGGAAATGAAGGATAGTATTTTTAGTTTGAGAAACTACTAGTAATGTAACAATGGTATATAGTCAATAAGTCTTAATAGTTGTCACAAATAAGCAAATTGGGTTACCTATGGAATTTGTATGATAACAAGGATTGAACATGTATTATGTATTGGTAAAATGATGGAAACAATGCTGGGAGCCAACAAGGGGGGAAGGGGAGTTATGAGGAAAGGATATGATGTATATTATTTGAGCCAAGTTGTAAAACATTATATATCCTAACAAAATTTGTTTTAAAAAAAAAAAAGCTTTCTGGAAGTCTAGGTAAACAACATCTATTAGGTCACCCTTGTCCACATGCTTATTCACCCCCTGAAAGGACTCCAAAAGTTTAGTGAGACAAGATCTTCCCTTACAGAATCTCTGCTGATTCTTCCTCAGTAGCTTTTGTTCATCAGTGTGCTTACTAATTCTATAACAGATTCCTCCAACTTACCCGGTATCGACATTATACTGACCGGCCTGTAATTTCTCGGATATCCTCTGGAACCCTTTTTAAAGATAGGGGTACATTAGCTACCTTCCAATCCTCAGGAATGGAGGCAGATTTTAGTGATAGACTGCATATTTTTGTCAGGAGATCCACAAGTTCACATTTGAGTTCTTTCAGAAATCTTGGATGTATGCCATCTGGGCCTGGTGATTTGTCAGTATTTAATTTGTCCATCAGTTGTAGGACCTTTCTCGTCACCTCAACCCGACTCAGGTCTTTCAATACCCTTCCCGAAATCGGTGGTTCTGGAGTTGGCAAGTACTACCCATCTTCCACAGTGAAAACAGAGGCAAAAAAGCGTTCAGCTTCTCCACCACTTCCCTATCATTCTTTAGTAATCCTTTTACCCCTTGGTAGTCCAAGGGTTGCAGTGCCTCCCTGGCAGGTTTCCTGCTAATAATGTAGTTGAAGAAAATTTCATTTTTGGTCTTTATTTTATTTTTTGCAATATGTTCCTCATAGTCCCTTTTTGCCTGTCTGATCATTGACTTGTATTTTATTTGCTACAGCATGCGCTCCCTTTTATTTACCTCACTTTGACTAGCCTTCCACCACTTAAAGGAATCCTTCTTCCCTTTTACTGCTTCCATTACTTTGTTCATTAACCATGCAGGCCTTTTTTATACTTATATCTTTCCTAACCTGTAGTATGCATTTTATCTGACCTTCAAGGATTGTAGTTTTAAATAATCTCCAAGCTTCCTGAAGGGATTTGACCCTCCTTCCCTTCCCTTTCAGTTTCTTCTTCACAAGCCCCCTCATTTGAGAGAAGTTACCCCTTCTAAACTTAAATGTGATTGTGTTGGTCTTTTGGGGCAACTCCCTATTTACTTGCTTTCAATGCTTGCAGTTCTGGTTTCCTAACATGTGGGGATGTCCTCACTTGCTCGTATCATCATAGGTATAGGTGAAGTTGACTGTGGGGCTGCTATGACAACTCTACACACACGCACACCCTTGGCTTTTTGAGATTGTACTGCATTGTTTTCCTTACCTTGTGGGGACACCTTGCTAACATTTACTGTTACACTTGGTGGACTAGGTGTTGAGATGATCACAGAATTATCCATTTGTATAGCTTCTCCAATAACTGCCGATATATTTTGAGAAAATGTTGCAAGATCCTTTGATGTAGCAAAGTTATAGAATAAATGTTGTGTAGCCACTGACTGTAGTTCTTGAATAGATGCAGCCTGCGTTCCTAAAGCTATTATTTTGATCCCATCATCCTGCAGCCTTTTAGCAGGTACCTGCACATCATCTTCTGAAAGACCTGAAGTTGTGACTACCACAACTTGGTTTCTGTCTCTTCTTGGGACTCTGAAAAACGTTTCATGGACCTTTTGAATGGCATTCCCAGTTTTTAAAGACCCACCCCTGTACAAAACATTCTTTTTAAGGTGGTTTAACATGGGGGTTTTGCCTTTATAATCATCCAGCTGGAATTCAATGTACACATCATCACTGTACTGGACAAGTGCAATACGATATTTGTTTGGGCCTACTGGCAGACTGCTGATTACTCTGTTAACAAACGATTTCACAGAAGGGAAAGACTTTTTGCCAAGAGCATTTGAGCTGTCAATCAAAAGGACAACATCTGTAGACTCAGAGGCTGAAAATAAACCAGAGAACTCAAGTTAGTGCATAATCTCAGTACAGATATTTTCAGACAATAAAAAGATTTGGTTTGATCAGTGCTTTTTTGTAAAAATAAAAATAAAAAATAGTACTGATTTTTACTAATTCCTCCCTCAGAACTTTGGACTGTCCCTCCCAAAAGGTGTTGGAACTCAGTATTGGTGAGTACCGTCACAAGAAAAGCCCTGGGTTGGATCCATTTTCTGCTGGTGCCCATTTAGATGTCAAAACCCTATGATGGCAATTACGGGGGAAGCCGCATGTTATATGATTGATATGAACAATAGAATCAGAGAAGATCAACCCTCTTTCCTTCTGTGCCAATAGAAAAGCTTGTGTATGGCTGCCAAACTCCTGGTGGAGAACTTTTTTAAAAATGCAGTTTCGTGTACTTTCAGAAGTGAGAAATGTAGCTCTAGGATCGTGGAAAACTCTATGGTTTGACCATAAAATTTTCAATGATTCCAACATCTACCCATTGTCACATCTGGCAAGTACTTTTGGTAAATATACAAGGCTGCATTTAAAAAATGTCTTGTGATTCTGCACCCCCCCCCCAAACCTACCACCAGTAGCCAGGCTCTGCCTGGCAACCCTAAGCTTGTAGGATCCAACCCACTGCAATGCGGAAATGCCTAAATAAAGATGATATTTAAAAAAACCTCTTGGCACAAATGCACATATAATTCTAAAAGAATTTCATAAAAAAACTACAAAGGCCAGCTCCAGAGGAGCTTACAATCACATCCATGGAACTACCCATATTAACATCATGTGAAAAATTACTTGATACGTTTTCAAAAGGTTATTTAAGTACCAGGTTTCTGTGTTATAGAAGTCTGTGTCCCAAGAACAATGAGGAACAAAGTCAGAAACATCTTCAGTTTGCGTACTGATGATCCAAGAGATAGACCTAGGAATACAAAAAAAAATACCAGCAACATCACAGCTTTATACCTCCAAATGAACTTGCAGCTGGTGTAGAAAATCAGTAGAAAGTAACTCAATGTTGCAAGTGAAATTGAGTGTATTTTGAATCATTTACTGCCTCCTCAATCATTTATCGAATCATTTTCAGTAGAGAGAGAGGGTGCTAGTACTTATACATCTACTTCTGAAATGGAATCAGGGTCTGATATAGTGACATGGCATCTGGCAGGCCAGCCCTATTCTATGAATGGGCTATCTTCAGCAGTCAATGGAAATTCAACCACTCAAAACAAATATCAGCATGCGTACATATCTGCTTTTGATCGCACATATAATAGAAGAGATTGACTGAGGCACTGGGCCCAAGGAAGGACCCGAAGGGATCGCCCAGCAGGTTTTTAATTATTTATTTGTTTAGCATCAAGCCCCCAACATGGTAACACAGACGGTTTTTAAAACTCTTCTCAGTCTGAAAATCATTTTATCATTTTGGAAGGGGTGTGTATTTCTGGACACAAGCTGGTATTAAGAATTGACAATCATTAAGAGTTTATAATCAATAGGAAAGCATAACAGATGAAGATCCAGGGACAAAAGTTCCATGGTTTCTTCCATAGCGTGTTCCACCCTTTTTACTTTGGAAACATTTTTTTTCATTCTGGGTCTTTGCAGCATTGCTTCTCTGCCATACAACCTGACCACTACTCTCTTCTTTGTGATGCCATTGTTCCCTGTCTCCACCACAGGGTTGCTAGCCACCAGGTGCAACCTGGAACTCTCCTGGAATTACGACTGATTTACAGAGATCAGTTCCCCTGGAGAAAATGATAGCTTTGGAAGGTGAACTCTGTGGCATCATACCATGCTAAGGCCCCTCCCCTCCCCATACCCCACCACCACCAATACCCCACCACCCCCAAACCTCCAGGAATTTTGAAACCCTGAGCTGGCAGACCTACTCCACCAGCCTACAGACCTAAAAATATTCTCCCTTTGTTCCTGTAACTAGACCCCACCCACCCACCCATTCCATCGGCAGTCCTCAGATTTATTACCATATAGCACAGTTGTTTCTAGGACTAGGCTATCCCTCACAGTTGACTTAGAATGGAGGGGAAATGTTAAGGAAAGAAATATACATATTTTGCTGTATATTTTCATATCCTCTGGAATGTCAGCAGCTACCCTACATTGTGGCAGCAAGGGAGAAACAAGCAAACTCCCTCCACTTGACCAACAAAGACATGTGCTCCATTTCCCGCACTCTTTTAGGCTTAAATTTTATTTACCTCAGCATTCCTCTACTCTAGCTGCCATGTTCTTTTTGTTCAAAAACTAGTATGGACAACAGATGGTTTATATATGCTGATTGTAGTTTGAAATCTATCCACATTTTTTTCTGTAAAGAAACTTGATCATCAGTTTCAAAATGTTATGCTATGTAATTTGTGAGGTATTGTTTCTCTTCTTGCCAATTGTAAATTAGATGTCTTTGAAACTGAAAACTAGTATAAAAAGCCAGTTCTGTGTCAGAAAAAGTTCCAAACCGGTGAAAACAGGGCTCTAAGGTGCCTGCAAATTCATATTTTCCATTGGTTCCTGGAAAGCGAATATACAGTGCCCCAACCTGCCACTTCAAATATCACCATTCTCACACACACACACCCTGGTTCTCTCTCTTCTCCTTTGTTATAGCTCTGCTGCTTGTTGCATGCATGCAGTACAAACGTGCAAGTCTGGGCCCGGGAACAAAAAGAGACTGGGGTTCAAATAAACAGGGAAACAAAAAACACAATGTGAGGAAACAGGTGGTGCAGACATATGAATCCTATGGTTCAGTTTCAGATTAAAATGCAATTTATGTGCATAGTATGAAATTAGTTTAACGTTTTATTAATTTTCCACATCTCTATGCAAATTTAAATATACTTAGTTGGAAACTTTGGCACATTTTTGTCCTTTCCCCCAGCAATCCTCTGGGCATGCCCAAAAGGTGATGTTGGAGGTCAGGGGACCCATTTAGTACATAAAGGCCATGCAACGTGGGAGAGAAGTATAGTGAGGAGAATCAGGCAAAATTGCCCTTCCTGCCTCTTCTGCTAGCACAGCCTCTTCCACTGGAGCATGAATGTTCCTTCCCAGGGTTGGGCTTGGCCAGTGGGTAATTAGGCTGTTAATGACAGGACATTTTGGAGGACATTGATTCATGGGGTCACCATAATTCAGAAGTGACTTGAAGGCACCTAAGGCAACTTATTTGTATACAAATACAATTAGGCAGCTGCCCTAACTGCCAGCAGCCCTGCCCCCTGGCCCAGAGAGGGGAAAAGAAAAAGCACAGACTCCCATCACTAGGGATTGGCATGAACCAAGAAAATTCAGTTTGATTTGTGGTTTGTGGCATGCCCGGTTCACAAATGATGTACCATCATGATTTTTTAGGCATCAAACAAACTGGTTCAGTTACTGAGGTCCATGACATAGCAGAACACCCCCTGGTGTGCTAGAGACACTGAATTTGCAGGAGCTCTCCAGCTGACTCTCCTCTAACTGACCTCCAAGTTTGGTGAAGATTGGATTTCAGGGATTTGAGTTACAGCACCCAAAAGAAGGTGCCCCCAGGAAAGTGCTTTCTGGGGAAATGACAGGTGCAGGTTCAGGAGGTTGTTTTAAAATCTCTGTCTGTGGTTTCTCTTCTGCTCTTTTCAGTTTCAAATGACTCTTGTCCTCCTATGCTTTGAAGTCTCCTATGTTCCTTTATGTTCCCATTTTCTTACACAGAGCTTGCAACCCCCCCCCCGGCTTGGATTTCTTGTGACAATATGCTTTGAGACTGATCAGTCCTTTTAAGCTTGGATTGCCACAGTAATATTGGATTCTGCTGGGCATTCTGTACACTGAACTGGTTGTACTGGACTTTAAAAAATGCCCCTTCTTCAGTTTGTACTGCAGGAATTATGTGGTTTAACATTAGTCCTCTTTTGTTTGCATTGCTGCCGTTATAGAAGTCTACAGAACAGCTCAGGGACAAGCCAGTGACACCAAACTCACAGGGAAACTTCCGCCCCCCCTTTAAAAATTGGTAAACATTGACTGAGCAAAGACAGTGGGCCAATCTGCATTTAGCATTTGCTCAGTTGTTTTACCAAACCCACACTGGAACAGAAAAAGATGCAGTTCAAAATCACATTCAACTACCCCGGGCCAACACTGTACTGACTGCACAGTCACCCCTGAGTGACCATAAAACGGCCATAAATCTATGCAGACAGTCACTATAAAAGCAGAGATCAAATGAAGTGAAAGCAACATGCAGTCTGGACACTGTCATAAAATGCGACACTCAATCAAAGTGAAAGTGGCATGCAATGTAGATGGGAATTTCTGTTCCAGTGTGGGTTTGGGAAGACAGCAGAGCAAATGCTACATGCAGATCGGGCCAGTCTGTCTGGAAATGTATCCATTCACAAACTGCAATGAACCTCTACAAGCAGCTTCAAAGTTTGTGGAAAGTTTGTGCCAGTTGATCTGTTATGAACGTGACTTTGCAAATCACAAACTGGCCAAAATTCATGATGAACTTTAGTTTGTGAGCCAGTTCATGCCCATCCCTACCCACCACTACTGCATTTGCATCTGTCTGCTCTAGGCCTCTGGTAGCTTGCTGCACTGTGGCAGCTGCTCACACTTGCCCCATTCAGGGCTTGGCCAGTCAGGTTCTGGTGGCAGCTCCTGCCCACCTCACTCTGGGCGAGGGTTGCTCCCTGATTAATCCCATAGGGGGTGGCCCCATCCTGAACTTGTGACCAGGCCCTAGAATCACTAGGATGGCTCCTTCTCCTTCCCCCATACAATTCTCTTGTACTAAAACACCCTGCCAGGGCAAGTAACATACCCAGGAGTCATTCTAACTCATGAAAACCATTCAAGGCAAAGCAAGATTCCCCTCCTTTCCCCCGCCTGGTTCTGATCTTAACTAGGCCCCTCTGGCACTTCTAAAAGGAGTTGCTTCCAAGACCTTGCAGCTACAAGTCCCCCTGGTGAATTCATGTACAATGTAACATCTCCTTTGGCCCTTAGTTTCATAGGGGATTTGAGAACCTGGTTCTCCCAGTCCAGATCCTACTCCAACACTCTAAGCGTTAATCTATACAGAAATGTTTAAGTTGGGAAATTACATTGCTGTTATATTTGGCCTGAATTTATCATCTGCACCCACTTTTATATACCGCTTTATAGATGTTTTAGTACATATGAAAGTTGCAGCTGGAACAATTTAAATGGTTTACTTCATTGCTTTTTAATAGATAACTATTAAATTAACTTCTCCTTTTGTGGGGGGAAGGTTTATACAAAAAATAGAGCTTTAAGTAATCAGCACCAATTAAACTCTGAATTATATTCAAAAACATCCAATCAAGTACAGCAAAATGAACTTTTCAAGAGTTAATACTTTGATTCCTACAAGAAAACAAATAAAGGTTATTTTACTACTAATGTCTCTGAAATGATCCAGCTAAATTCAGTTGTGATTATGATTAACTTCTTCCAGTGGTTTCAACAGAACTTAGCCTTGGCTAATTTTAGGTGGATCAAGCTCTCCTACATTAATATAATTTCTAAAAGTAACATATAATGCAGTTAGTAATAGTAATATAGAAAAGAATAGATGCCGATAACTTTCCATTTATATCTAATGGAGAGGAAAAACTAAAGATACTAGACTATGAAATACAATATTGTGCTATCAAAATGCTAAACTTTGACATACAGTGAAAGCTGTATGTCTATGTTAAACATCCATCACTCAATGCAAACAATTTGGTGATCATTATAAGGGAGAGAGTAGATTACAGAATTTCTTAATTCAATGTGTGTTTCTCTGGCTGTATCTATTACATTCTCTGGCTGTATCTATTACATGCGTATTCTGATGTTACATTTTATTGGAAATTCTTCCCTAATTAATTTTTTCTCAGAATTGCAGTAAGCAAAATTAGGAGCTAAGCCTCTCCTATGTTTTGCTTTTTGCCTAGTTTATTCACCCTTCTTTTAAAAAGTGTGTGTGAGCGAGAAAGAGGACAACAGTACAATCCTATACAGAGCTACAGCCTTCAAATTCATTTGAAGTCAATTGGCTTAGAAGGATATACCACTGCTTAGCATTGCACCGTAAAGGAGCAATATTCAGAATTCACCAGTGCATCACCTAGAAACTGATGGGGGGGGGGGTGTCTATAATATTTTCTAAAAGCTAGAAAAAGCAGAGTTATGTTACACTGATTAAAATGGTTCTAGACCACCTTCTCAACCAGACATCTGTGGTGGTTTCCACCAAAACTTTTAAGGTCCATGGGGGGGGGGGAGTGAGCAATCAACTCGCGCTTAAATTCCCTGTTGGGGAAAAAATGATGCTCTAAAGGTGCTTTACTTGGGGTGAAAACCTTTGTATTGATATGTTTTTCTTTACCTCTGCAGGCAAGTGCAATAGAGGAGAGAGGCAGTGGTAAAGGTAAGGGGAGCTGTCATGAAAACCTTGTGCTGGAAAGGTGGGGTGTGAATAGTTTGGACAAAACCAGCAAGCACAAATGGTTACAGTTCCACAAGGATGGAGTAATTATCCTTGAAACAAACATTGCAACAAACACCAGAAATTAAGACCTGAGGTCCAATTCAAACATGTATACACAGAGACCACAACATTTGTAAAGACTTGTACCTTTATACCTTTGACATCATTGGGTGGGCATTGAAACAAATCCCTCTCTATCTGTGGAAAACGTTATTTTCACATTTGCACTTTAGGAGAAGCTTCCTGATCTAGCAAATAGCTTTAAAACATGTCAACAGGGACTAAACCTGAGACACCTGGGCAGCCTTTGATAAGCAGCAAAAGAAGACACTTACCAACTAACAAGATGTTCATTGCTTCATCTCTTGCAAAGTGGCCTCAGGGAAGACTGACCCTTTTATGAGCAGCTCTGACAGCAGCATCCCATAAATCTATCCTCAAGGCAGCAGTTAGCAGAGTCGATTGCCAGACCAAGGATCCCAAAGCTACTCGAAGGGAGCAGCATCCCTCCCCGGCCCACTCTCCTCTTTCCATTACGTCATCGGTTATTAATCCACTGTCAAAAATCAAACTGGTAAAGGTGGAGCTTGCATCATACATGGCATGAGTTCTTAGAGGCTCTCTTCTCTCCTTTTTGCGAACAAAAATAAATCACTTTCAATTCCTGTGCTGATTTCTTCCTATAATTACACTGTTTACAGTTTGATAGAGGAGGACATTGTTCTTTCTGGTTTTTAAATGCTGCTCGGGAGGCTGATATCTTATCTCCCCCACCCCACCCCTCTCATGTCACTTAGTTTTCCTCTCCCGGGCTGCTTCTTATCACAAGCTTGATCTTATTAGCCAAATAACACAGTAACACCCCCTCCCTCCGCAAGGGCTCTTCTTGGAGAAGCATCTGGAGAACTTGGCAAGATACCTTAGAAAATAACACAGGGGAGGGGGGGATGTGTTTGTACAACTGTAGGTTCCTTTCTGAAGACTAGAAAGACGCAAGATTCAAGGCTCTTCTGCACAATCAGTTTTTGCAGACTTGTTTCCCAATGACATGCAGTCTGTACAGCTGCCAACAGCATATCCAGCTGGGCTCCCAGGCTGTGCAGCCAACACTGGGCTCAGTGTGGCTCCTGGGCTGCACCAATGCTGCTGGAGCCAGCGCAGCTCCAGACATAGTTACTGCCGCTGCTGTCCCAGCCTGACTCCCAGGTTGAGCTGCTGCCAGTGGAATGTTCTGTCTGGCTAGCTACCCAACTGTGTGGCCGCAGCCAAGTCCAGAAGGGTTCTCAGGCTGTGCCATCACTGCTGGATCCAGCATGGCTCCCGGCCTCTTCCGACTGGTGGAGGTGTGTTCTCTGGGATTGAAACCCCAATGTGTATTTTTTAAAACATTTCAGATTTCTCTGCAAACTAGAGGAGTCCCCTGAGTCTCTGTGTGGCCCCAATCTGAAGATTTAGCTATCCACAAATGGTGGCCATGGATGATTAATAGTATATTGTGTAGTGGTTAAGTGCGCAGACTCTTATCTGGGAGAACCGGGTTTGATTCTCCACTCCTCCACTTGCACCTGCTGATGTGACCTTGGGTTAGTCACAAGCTCTGGCACAGCGGTTCTCTCAAGGACAGTTGCTGTCAGAAGTTCTCTCAGTTCCCCCCCTCCCCTCGCCTTCACAGGACACATGGTTCCTTCATCGGTGACCCATCCATTTGGGTAAAGGTAATAGGATCTTTCAAACTGGTAACTGCCGCCTCTAGTCCCGTTACCAGTGATGGGTTCATCACATCCCTCCCGCACCCCGAGTCAAGGAGGGCTCGAACCCTGATGTGGGTCATCATTGCTGGGTTCATTATACGAACAGTCACAAAGAAGAGAGAGGGGTAATTGCTCACCATTTTGGGCACTTCAGGGGCAGGGTCCTGTTGGGTAGCGCCACTCACAAACAGGACCAATTCGTTTCCCTGCAGATCACTCTTCTCTTCTTCCAACATCGAGACCTCCGCAGGGTCAGGATTGGCAAAAAGGGCCCGCGGGTTGCGTGGTTTTGCTGTACCCTTTCTCGGGGTGGTAGCTGGCCATCGTCGGGGTTCCTCTTGAGTCGGGGCTCGACCCGGGTCCCCCTTGGGGCAGGATGCAGTGAAGTGCCCTTTCTCCCCACATCGTAGGCACAAGCCCTGCCTCATGCGTTGGTCTCTCACCCCACCCTGGGTGGAGGTAGGCTTGCTTCTGGTTGGGGTGGCTGAGGTGCTTGGACGGTTGTTCCCAAGAGACAAGTCCAGTTTCATGAGGCGCAATCGGCTTTCAGCTTTTTCCGCTTCCTCCATCCAACCTTGAAGAGTGCGCGGCTCTTTGGAACTGAGAACGTTGTGGCGGACATCCACTGCTAGTCCCATCCGGTATTGTTGAGCCAGCACGGGGTCAGTCCAGTCTCGAATCTTAACTGCGTGCCGTTGAAATTCCTGTGAGTACTCCCTCATGGTTAGTTTGCCTTGTTTGAAGGTGCAGAGGAAGTCTTCAGCCTTCGGAGCCGCCCCCGGGTCTTCGAAGCGGTTCCTCAAAGCCCACATGAAGTCATCAACATTCCCCAGCTCCACCGCCTCCAGATCGTAGAGGGCCACATACCAGCTGGTAGCAATTCCCCGGAACCTTGAAGCGATAAATTCCACCTGTTGCTCCTCGTCCGGGAACACATAGCCCCATCGCTGTATGAATTTCCCGACTTGTAATATAAAGAAAGACACAGTCTCAGGGTCCCCGTCAAAAGTAATCTCCAACATATCTTTGGGACAAATTATTGGAGGAACGGGACCCATGCCAGGCACCGGAGCGGGCAACGGGAGGGGCGCTGGAGCAGGAATGGGGGGCGGCGGTAGGACAGGTGGAGGCTGGATGGGTCCTGGTTGCCCAGGAGCGGGCCCTCCCGGCAATGGGCCAGCCGGAGGAGGCTGACCAGGCACCGGCTGGCCGGGCAAGGGTGCTGCTGGTGCTGGCTGCCCCGGAACAGGCTGGCCGGGAAGGGGAGGCGCAGGCAGTGGTGGTGCTGGGGCTGGTGCCGGTCTCGGTTGAGTCAGCGGGTGGGCTCGGATGGCTTGGTCCATCATCTGCGGTAGGGACTGCATCAGCTTGCCCATGTCCCGCATTAACCATCGGGTATCATCTTGAATAGAGTCCATGCGGGCGTCCGCATCCGGGCTGGACCCCGATCTGGGAGATCCACGAGACATCCATCCCTGGGGAAGCCCGAAACTTCCCCGGGGATCCAGTAAGCTGTCCCGGCTCTGGCTCCCTGGTAAAGACCAGGTAGTCTGGGTGGTGTCCAAAAGATTCTTAGTCCAATCACGCGACCTTTGATAGGTAACCCCCTTGTCCCAAGGAGTTGGGGCACCAAGAAAGTAGGTTCAAGGTATCACTCCTCCATGACTCTGGGTTGGCCCAGCGGGGCTGTAGATCGGGAGTGTGTACAATGCTCCCACTGTGCTGGTCAACGGAGGGGTGGCAGGACCAAAGCCGTGGTTACCGGAGTCGTAGTCACTGGAGCAACGGTAGCTGGAATGGTGGTAACCGGAGTGGTGGTCACTGGAATTGCCACGGTGGTGACCGGAACCATGGTGACCGGTGTGGTAGTCACTGGGACCGTCACCGGTGGGCTTGCCCCAGCCCCGCTCATCGTGGTGGACAGCAGGAGCTGGTGGTGGTAAAATAATGATGATTCCTGACAATTTCTGTCAGGTTCAAAAGCAAGTAGGTCCAGGCATTCTTGATCAAAAGAAAGGCTTTATTGGATTACAGTGCTAAAACCCACAGTAGAAGGTCATTGTCAGGAATGGGGGGCAAGAGCAAAGCGAGCAGGGTTATAGTATGATGCATGCAAGCGACTAGCGAATGAACTGTAAGCGCGCGCGCGGGAAACTCCCGGCGGGAGAGTTACTTCATGAGCGGGAGACGACTCCCCCCCCTCCCCTCACCTTCACAGGACTGGAAAATTCTCATCAACACAAGAATAGCCCAAAGCCTACATTCAAGGCCACCGTGATAAGGAGAAGCGGCAAGGGAAGAAGCTCCCACGTTACTGCCTGCATACCTACGCAAGCGCAAAGCAGAATAGGGAACACATAACAATGGACTCAGTGAGAATCATCAAATAGACCTTTTTCTGACACTACCTCACAGGGTGTCTGTTGTGGGGAGGGGAAGGGAAAGGAGTTTGTAAGCCGCTCTGAGACGCCTTTGGGCAGTGAAGGGCGGGGTATAAATCCAATCTCTTCTTCTTCTTCTATATAGATACACACACACACAATTACATAAAAGAGCACTAGATGCATGGACAGGATATAAATGGACTTCTGCTAACACCATGTTTCCGTCCTTAGTAGAAAGCATGGTGGGCAGTGAAGAGATGAAGACAGTCACTACAAATTAAGACTTGTAAAACAAAAATCAAGCAGCATAAAAATAAGAGCATAAGCAAGCTTAATCTTAGCTTCTGATAGTTTTTACTTCCCTAACACACTTCTGCCCCTTAGTTAAAGCTCAACTTCTAAATTCTAATTTAAGGACCGATTCCCACATTATAGAGTACATGGTGTAGGAAGAGAAAGCTGAAGCACCTTTCCACATGTATTGCAGTCCTGATCCAGATTCCCCAAAAGTGTAGAGAACCCATAATTCATATCTGATGGTTCTACAGGGTGGGGACCCTGGGCCCAACCTCTGTACTCATTAACATGTGAATTGGAGTTGCTAAGCATTGCCATAGCAGTTTGATCAGGAGCCCAAGGACCAGGGCATCAGGACCACCCACAACACGTAGAGACCCTGAACTACTTGCCTGTCTCCTGGAAAGCCAATGAGTGTTTCTACTCGCGAGCATCTTTATCCACAAGGGTCTTTATGAATATAGCTGGGACCCTCTGGCCACTGGTGGGGGATGGGAGTAAGGTTGCTAGATCCAGGCTAGGAAATTCCTAGAATTTGGGGATGCAACCTAGGGAGGGCAATGGGTACAATGGGGTATGGTGTCACAGTGTGGTACAGTGCCACAGTGGGTACAATGCCACAGAGTCTACCCTCCAAAGCATCCCTTTTCTCCAGGGAAACTGATCTCAATAGAGCTGCAATTCCAGGGGATCCCCAGGCCCTACCTGGAGGCTGGCATCCCTATTATGATAAAAGCCCCAGAATAATATTGTGCCACAAACATCTGTCCAGTGGAAGACCAGCTGGAGTGTTTCAAAGTACTTGGTTATCACAAATCAGTATTAGCATAAACTAAGAGCTGGTGTGCTCAATAGGGATGCCAGTCCCCAGGTGGGGGGATCCCCCGATTTCATGGGCTTCTGCCCGTCACCGGCCCTGCCCCCTAGAATGACCACCAGTGGTTTAAAAGGACACTCAAGAGTGGTACCTTCAGCACTTTTTCAGGCACGCACAACCCCTGCTTCTTGCAAACAGCATTCAAAGGGTCCCTTTAAATGCTGCTTGAAAGAAGCAGGGGGATGGAGTTCAGGTGTGCAGGGCGCTGGTCCCCAGTGTGATGATGTCACTTCTGTGTGATGTCATCATGTTGGGGGTGTTCCTGCCCCCTCCAGGAATGCCCCCCCCCAAAGTCTCCCACCGGCAACGAGGAAGGACCTGGCACTAGCTCAAAGCTGGGAACTTGATGGCTCCTTTCTGCCCTCCCCCACTTCTGCCAGCTACGAGTTTGCATCTGGGCTCTCCTGTACTTGGACAGGGTATAGTCACAAGAGATGCAATACTGGGTGGATTCCTGGGTGAAGGGCATTTCTCCACAACCTGTATAAATAGTTCTGACAAAAGACATTTCTAGGGCTATCTCATACAAAGGGAACTCAGCTCTCCAGGGCTTCTCATTCACTAGGGGAAGACAGGAGCACATAAAGATACTATTAGACCTTGCTTGATCACACAGGGAGACCCTCAAACAGAGTTTGGCTTTACTGCAATAATAATGTCCCAGCAAGAAAAGCTGGGGAGGGGCCATGGCTCAATGGCAGAATACCTCCTTGACATGCAGAAAGACCCAGGTTCAGTCCCCAGCATCTCCTGTTAAAAGGATCTGGTTGTAAGTGATGTGAAAGATCTCTGCCCAAGCCCATAGAGAGCTGCTGCCAGTCTGAGTAGACAATACTGACTCTGATGGACCAAAGGTCTGATCCAGGATAAGGCAGCTTCCTGGGTACATGTGTTCAGAATTAAACTAGGCACAACCTGTGC
The DNA here is from genome assembly GCA_029375565.1 of Gekko gecko. NCBI lineage: Eukaryota > Metazoa > Chordata > Lepidosauria > Squamata > Gekkonidae > Gekko > Gekko gecko. Next base: position 38,260,543 of record JAPDNY010000011.1, read on the forward strand.
AAAGAGAGTAGAAAAATCCAGGGTGAAGCCATCTTTGATTCTGTCACAGTGTACTGTCAATTACTAAACATAAGAAGTTGGCACAAACTGTGAAATAGTGGCTAGAAATTTTTGAAAAATCGTTTCTGACCACTGGGAGATTTCTGGTGAAGTGAAAGATATGGAATAGGATGATGAAGTAGGAGCTATAACATTCTGGCACTGTGAAAATCAACAGGAAGTTAAAACGAGGGTCTTTGAACTTAAACTGAAGTTCACTGTTTTGTTTTCATGAAAAGAATTCCCGCTTAAAACACTTTACAACATGGTTTATTTCAGCTAATTATGTATGGACTCACTGAATAGTTAAATTCCTATGTAATTCAGCATTTAACAGTTTGGGTTCTTGTGAGCAGACCATGGCAATGCTTCCATGCTGAAGATTTCAGAAGAGATCTGGGAAATTACGGGCTCGTCAGTCTAATGTTGATAATGAGTAAGTTGGTGGAATCCATTATTAAAGATAGAATTAGTAGGCACATTGATGAGCATGAGAAAAAATCAGCATGGGTTCTGTAAGGGAACACCTTGCTGCATTAACTTTTTAGAGTTCTTTGAGTGGGTGAACAAACGTGTGGACAAGGGTGACTCAGTAGATGTTGTTTACCTAGACTTCCAGAAAGTTTTTGATAAAGTTCCTCATCAAAAGCTCCTAAGTAAACTCAGCTGCTATGGGATAAGAGGACAAGCCCTCTTGTGGATTAAAAACTGGTTAATTAACAGGAAACAGAGAGTGAGCCTAAATGGGCAGTTTTCACAGTGGAAGGTGGTAAGCAGTGGGTTATCACAGGGCTTGGTACGGTGCTTTTTAACTTATTCATAGGTGATTTGGAATTGGGAGTAAGCAGTGAAATGGCTAAGTGTGCAGATGACACTAAGTTGTTTAGGATGGTGAGAACCAGGGAGGACTGTGAGGCGCTCCAGAGGGATCTGTCAAGGTTGGGAGAGTGGACATCAACGTGGCAAATGAGGTTCAGTGTGGGCAAGTGCAAAGTAATGCACATTGGAGTAAAAAATCCTAACTATAAATACACGTTGATGGGGGCCAAACTGGTGGTAACAGACCAGGATAGATTTTGGAGTTGTGGTACATAACTCACTGAAGATGTCGACTCAGTGTGTGACTGCAATAAAAAAAGGCAAATGCTATGCTGGGGATTATTAGGAAGGGGATTGAAAATTACTCAGCCAGTATCATAATGCTCCTGTATAAATCTATGGTGTGGCCTCATTTGGAATACTGTGTACAGTTCTGGTCACTGCACCTCAAAAAAGATATTATAGCTTTGGAAAAGGTGCAGAAAAGGGCAACTTAAATGATTAAGGGGATATAACACTTTCCCTGTGAAGTTAAAGAGGTCAGGGCTTGGAGAAATGATGACATAATAGAGGTTTACGAAATTATGCATGGGATAGAGAAGGCAGAAAAACAAGTACTTTACTTTCTTTCTCACAATCCCAGAACTTGTGGGCACTCAATGCAACGAATGAGCAGTAGGCTTGGAGCAAATAAAAGGAAGTATTTCTTCAGCCAAAGAGTAATTAACATGTGGAATTCACTGTCACAGGAAATGATGAGAACTACGAGCATTGACAATTTCAAGAAGGGACTGGATGATCATATGGAGCAGAGGTCCCTGAGTTGCTATTAGCCACCAGGTATAGATGTACACTATGTCTGGGGCCCTGATGCTCTGTATTCTTGGTACTTGGGGGGGCTTCTGGAGTTCTGGCCCCACTGGAGGACCTCCCAATGGCACCTGGGTTTTGGCCACTGTGTGACACAGAGTGCTGGACTGGATGGGCCCCTGGCCTGATCCAACATGGCTTCTGTTACGTTATTTTGTTCTTATTATTCATTGTAGCATTTGCATTGTACTGTTGCTGGCATTTTGCAAGAATGCAAGGAAAGGAAAAGTGAGTCAAAAGCTGGGGTCCTAGACATATAGAAAAACATAACTTTATAAACAAAGACCATCCCTCAATGGCTAGATGAGGATTTAAACACTGAGAACTAAAGCTATGTGTAGCTGTCGCGGCTCTGTCTTTTTTGTATGATGTATTGTGTACCATGTACCATGCTTGGTGGTGGAAAGTGCCATCAAGCCACAGCTGACTTATGGCCACCTGCGGGGTTTTCAAGGCAAGAGACGTTCAGAGGTGGTTTGCCATGGCCTGCCGTCATGTCAAAACAGTATTTCTTGGAGGTTTCCCATCCATATACTAGCCAGGCCCAGTCCTGCTTCGCTTCTGAGATCTGATGAGATCAGTCTAGCTGGGCTATCCAGGTCATGGTACAATGCTTAATTGTTTAAAATCATCAGACTTTCTCCCTTCCAGTGAGCAAATAGTGGTCAATAGATATAAAGAGTGATGTCCATACTTAGGTTTGCCCAGTGCTGCATTTGCTGGGCTATCAGAAACACAAATTAGAATTGGTGCAACATTAATTTGACTTTAAGCTTTGGGAGAGGCATCCGTTATTCCTACACTTTAGCAACAGAAGAGATATTTGTCCTTCCTTTCCCCTGCCCCTTATTTCCACTCTGGCTTACTGCGAGGGATTAAGTGATTTAGTTCAGGGTGAGAGATCGTTCCACAATCAAGTCAAGATTCTGCTTGCTTGGATTCTTAATGGGCAGCAGTTGCTTCTTGGTTTCTGAATCACAAAGTCCCCCTGAAATTAAATTAATCAGAAATACCATCATATCTCCAAAGGAACACTAGGCAAGATAAATGTAATCGGGAAACCCCTGAACTGGCAACACTGCATAGAGCAAAGAGGTCAGCAATAGAGGGCTATCCATCAGTCTGCATTCATCCTGGGATGGTTGAAACTTCCTGAATTCTACTGGGGCAGCAGTTTACTGCATTCGATGACCCCTTTTTGAGGACACTTCCTCCATATCGCTAGTTCCCCACGATGTCTTCTGAAAATGGAGCTGACAGAAGAAAGACCGCTCCACGCACTAAAACTCTTTGCAGGAGCAATAGGAAAAAGCTACAGCACAGTGAGAAGAAATATTCAGGTTCCTCAGTCTTAAAAAGGGCCTGATTTCACCTAAATTCTTACCAATATTACACATAGCAAGCATGGACCTGCAAGATTCCATGGTGGAATCCCATCCTCCCCCTCCCACACCTTGATCTGTCCTCTACCTTTGATTGGGTCTCCCACTCCTCTCCCCCTGCAGAGACCTGAAAGAAACTCATGGGGGAGGGAGAATCTTGCACACACGCTCCTCCCACTCTGCTTTCCTCTCCAGCTCCCTGCCACTCTAGCCTCCTGCTCAACCCACCCTTCATTGGCATGCTCATCCTGCCACCTTTTCCCTGGCTGCTTTGCCTGCCCCCCACCCCTTCCCTGCCACTCTGGCCTTCCATAGATCTTTTCCCACAGGTCCGTAGTCAGGATTTTGTGGCTTGTGGGGCAAATTTTTTTCTGGTGGGGCTGAAGTTCTTAGTACCAAAAGAAAAGCCATCTAACCAATAGAAAGATGTTACCAGGATAGAGCTCTAAATTGCAAGCTGTCAACCACTTTAAATGACAGCTGCTGCAAGTTCATCACTTCTGCCAGCCTAAATAACAATTCTGATAACAAGCCGGCAGGTGGGGGTGATGACTTCTATAGTCAAGAAAGCTAACACTTGGGCAGAAAAACTCTCTTAAAGGAGATCAGTTTCTTGATGCAGAGTTAGAAGGGATCCTAGAGGTCACCTACTCCAACCCTCTTGCTTAGTGTGGGAATTATTCAACTACAGCACCTCACTCTTTACAGCACACATCTTTTTAAAATATTTAAAATGATTGAAAAAAGCATTTACAGGAGAAATTCTTACGGGGCTGTGCCATTAAGAAAGGGGCAGAGCCCCAAAACCCCCACCGTGGCTACAGGCCTGCCTTCCCATGCTGTTCTGCCCCATCCCCACTCCCTCTGCTCTTCTGCCCACCCAGCTGTGGAGAGCAGTGGAGGCAGCAGCTCCTTCTCTCCTTTCCCTACTCACATGCAGGGCTGCCTCCTCCAGTTCTCTTGGTGGACCAACAGAGGTTCATTGCCTGTTTTTGTGCAAACAACACTGGTCTGTTGGAGAAGATTTTAACCCTTCCCCCTTTTTAACATTTCTGATTTTTCTGCAAACCTAGTTGGTCACCCAAGCTTGCTAAAAAAAATCTCCCTTCTGTCTACATGGATCCAATCCACAGATTTAAGTATCCTTAAATGGGAGCCATGATAACTATCTCTCTACATTATAATCCTATTTTGGAGTGGCCACATTCCATGCACTCCCTCAGCCATTGGCCCGTCAGCCACCACTCAAGAGTATTCATGTGCCATTGGCTGGGCACTGGGCCTGCTCCTCTTCCCCGCCCACTCCCCCTTCAGACCCCTGTGCCCTGTCAGAATTACTGACAAATGGCTTTCTCTCTTGACGAAGATGCTTTTCCTGCTTGCTTCCAGTGTGGGACTAACTGTCCCCTCAGTGGCTGTTGGTAGGTGTTACGAAATGGCAGTTACCTGTGTTTGTAAGATGACTGTGGTTCTTTGTTTAAAATGTTCCCCCATAACCATAAGGTTTAATTGGGCTGTAGTTCTAGAGAGGGGCCTGCAGGGGTATTACTCACTGGGTTGAATGGGGCTTCCTCATCTGCTGGCATACACTTCCCAGCATCCCCAAGGCCAAAAAGTGCAGGAAAACAGGGACTGTCCCAAGGCAGTCTTCATCTCTGGGAGGCAGCAGAAATTCAACCACTCCACAGTTGGGCAAGAGAGAGAGACTGAAGTACAGCCAGCAGCCGGTCCAAGGAGGGATCCTATCCTGAGGTAGAGAATATTGTGTGTAGGGAAAGAGGATTGTGTTTAACCCCTGTTGATTTATGCCATGTTGGTTCATAGTGTGTGCCTACTCCTATAGTGTGTGTGTACTCCATAACTGTGTAAATACTTAAATGAATTCTTTAATTTGGGCTAATAATCTGTGTTGTGCTCTGACCACATAGTCTCCCCTGCTCTGCACAATACCAAAGGGAGGGGGTAGCCCAGGGAAGCAAGGAAAGGTCAGACCCTTGGGTTGCCAACTTTCCAGGGATTCCCCCAAAGATTGGGGATTCCATCTCCAAATAGGGAAATTCAGCCAGAGGGACCTCACTGTCCCTCTAAAAAGGCAGTGATGATTCAGTGAGTTGTGGCAGCAAATTTAAGGAGTGAGATATGCGCACAGGACGAGGGTGGGAGGCAAACAGCTGAGTAGTAAACTGGAGCCCATTTCACCACAGTAGGCAACCAAGCCTGGTTCAGACAAAGGAAGGAAACCCTTTGCAGGCCTTTGTGAGGAACTCATTGGGGCCAGTCCTGAGTCTAGGGTTGCCAGATCCAGGTAGGGAGATTCCTGGAGATTTTCTGGAAGAGTCTATGGAAGCCAGGGTTTGGGGAGGGGAGAGGCCTCAGCTGAACAGAATGCCATACACCCCACTTTCTAAACCAGTTATTTTCTCCGGGGGGGGGAGAGATCTGTTGTCTGGAGCTCATTTGTGATACCTGGTGATCTTCAGTCTCCACCTGGAGGTTGGCTGCCTTAGGTATAGCAGTCAGTGCTTCAGAACAGGGTTTGCTAGATCCAGGTTCTTGCTGTAGAAGCTGAGTGGGTGATTTTGGGCCAGTCACAGACTTTCAGCCTAACCTACCTCGCAGGGTTGTTTCTACAACAGGCCTTATTCCTAGTTAGATATATTGCAGTTGCAGAAAAGGGGCAACTCAGATGTGGCAGTAGTCTGGAAGGAAACCAGTTATTGCATTGGAGGTCAAAAAGCATGAAGCTCTGGGAGCCAGACATATAAAATAAGAAAAGACTCAATGATAAGGACACAAATAGGTTGGAAGGACTCAGAAGATGAATAGATAGCTATAAATAGAAGATAGCAAATAATGGCCAAGAGCAGGAAACAGCTTGAAGGAGGCAGTAGGTTTGACAGCAGACCGATGGTCAAGTTGCACAGTAGGCAGGAATCAGGAATTTCATCAGAGTATTTAATGATGTTTAGGAAGCATAATTTATTAATAGAATGATAAAAAATTATATTGTCTCTGCAAAACTGTTTTAGCTACTGTTGAATTTAATGGAAGTTTGGGTCATTCTGTCCCTTGTAAGCTATGGCCTCATTAAACATTTGAAAAATGAATACATGTGTGCCTCCCAGATCCTAGTCTGATACTCTCACCACTACACCCTTTGATTCCTTCTGTCCTGTGACGGACTGCACTTTTAAAAGCTTAGAAGTGTTGTACAAACAGGTAAAAGGCTGTGAAGGGTTAATTCTTCACAGAAACAAAGGGCCTTGAGTGACAGGCTGCTCCAAGGAATCTAATTGGTTAGCATCAGCTGAGCAGAGAAAGACTTCTGAACTGGATGCTGAGGAGAAATATTTCTGCCATGACTGAACAGAGTACTGACAGTCTGATTTCAGCCTTAAATGACAGCAGTTTAACACAGATGGGAGCATTGGGGGAAAGTTGACACGGAAGTTTGGGAAGTAGGCAGACTTCCATTCAGGCCAAAGAAAGGGGATAGATCTCCTAGTGAGGGGAGAATTTCTCTACCCAGTCAAAAAGGGAGTTAGCTCTGAAGAGTGCAGAGATCCCTGATCTGGTGGGGTTAGAAACTGCCTTTGGAGACCTTAAGAGTCAGTTAAAAACTCAAGCTGAGTACTGGTGTTGCAAGAGAAGGGGTTTGGGTACTGGAAAGAGTGCACCAGCCTTCTGGAAACCTAAAGAGTCAGAGAATACTTAATGAAAGTATACTAGAGTGTTTGGGAAAACACTGGAACAAAAGCCTCTCAACATAAAGATTTAAGTAACTGAATAGCTTAAGAAACTCTCGTTAGCATGAGCTAAAGTCTGTTTCTCTTTATCTTAGAGTTATCCAGGGCTATTTTTGGGCAGGAACGCACAGGAACAGAGTTCCAGCTGGCTCCCGAGTTGGCCACGCCCAGCAGGAACTCATTAGTATAATAGGCCACACCCAACAGCAGGAACACATTAGGATTGGCTACATGAGGGGTATGTGGCCTAACATGCAAAGGAGTCCCTGCTCCAAAAAAAGCCCTGGGTTTTGACAACAAACAAAGTAAACAGAATAAGAAGCAAAAGGTGGGTGTGGCTAGATGACCACACTTCTGGTAACATGGGGGTGTGGCCTAATATGCTAATGAGTTTCTATTGTTGGGTGTGGCCTATTATGTTAATGAGTTCCTGCTGGGATTTTTTTTTTTACAAATAAAGCCCTGGAGTTATCCATATTGAGTTACCTCAGAAACTTTCAACTCCTGATTTCACCTGACCTTTCTCCTCTATGTTACACAAAATATTTTGTTATATTTGAATTTTAAAACACCTTGAGTGCCATTTAAGTTGTTTAAGTTAAAGCAGGCTCCTGATCCTTCCCTCAGGTTCCTAGGCTGAGCCAATAGCCAAAATATTGTTCTGTAACAGGGTGGGACAGCCAGAGTTCTTCAGCAAAGAAGAGAACACATTACTAGGGCAGCCCAGTCTGTAAAGGGAAAGAAAAACAGAGGGAAAATCTTGCCTCTGAGGGAGAGAAGTGAATGAGGCTGCCATATGACAAACTTTTGTTTCTCTTTCAATTGTACAGGGGCTCCTTCTGTCCAGTGAGGCAAACAGTTTCATTTTTAACCCAGATTATGGTATCATCTTCCAGTTGACTAAAAAAATATCCAGACCAAATTCTAGATGAAGGTTCAAGAAAATTTTAAAAGCTGATATCCAATATATCCATACATAAAGGACCTGCACACATTATGAATTATGGCCCAAATTAGATATGTGGCATGCCTTGTAAGCTTTAGAAACCTCTTGGCTCAGACAATCATTTAGGCACACTAGAAGCATGTGTAAAGGTACCCCATGCACTTGATGGAGGGATTTTCCTACCCACTTTCCCTTTGTTTCCATAAAGATAGATTCAGGTGGGTAGCCATGTTGGTCTGAAGCAACAGGACAAACTTTGAGTCCAGTGGCACACGAAAGCTTATACCCAGAATAAAACTTTTTTGGTCTTGAAGGTGCCACTGGACGCAAGCTTTGTTTTGTTTCCATAGTGTGTGGGATCAGCCAGTTGCTCTGGAACCGGGCAGGAATGTTTTGGGCTCTTCTGGATTGGAATGTCCTTTTATCATCTGTTTCACAATGTTGTTCTTCAGGGTGATCATTTGCTAAACAGGCTTACTTGTAGGACAGCTTAAGCTCTCACAGGGTAATGCTGGAGTAGTGCCAGTCACTTGCTTGAGCTCAGGAATTTTGGTGAGCACTCTGTGGCATCTCATGTTGGGGGGAAGTTTCCCAAGACAGTGGGTGTCCAGATCCAGGGAGGCTGGGGAGGGGAGCCCCTTGCAGCTGAATCCTAGTGCTCTCCAGCCCAAGGTGAGGGTGGTGGAATAACTGCACCTTTTGGCAAGCCATTAGATGTGCTGTCTAGACAAAGCTGGAATGTCAGAAATACTGCTCAGGGCTTGAATTGACCATAACACTGGCATGCCTTTCAGCAGCCCAGTACATAGCACAACCCGTGCTGATGGGTGGGAGGGCTTGATAAGTGTCCAGATCCATTGTTACTTTCCTGATCAGCTGTGTTGTGTCTTCATTCCAGGAATGGATGGGCAACTGGGGGACAAATTTTATTATCTGTATATAATTAAAAAAGAGATTTTATTATGTGTATATAAACATTGCTTTGTTTAACTTTCAGAGTTATACAAATAGGGTTCAGGGCAAATAAACTGCTTATTATAAACCCCTTTTTGGACATACTTATTTCAATCCACAGAACTTATTTTTTGAGAACTGTGTAACAGCTGATGTCTGGAAGGGAAAAGAACAGTTCTATCCTGCCTTTGGCATTTCATATTCTCTTTATGCCCGTCAGTGCTACATATTTGTAGCTGTACTATAAAGCTCAGAGAAACACAACCAAGAGATGAAGAGTCAAGTTTCACATTAATCAGATTTACTGAAGGCACTGTTATCTATGAAACAACTGAATTATGGGCACACTCAGAGAAAAGGAGTGAAAAGCTCACAAAGGAAACATGGTTTTCCCAACAAGTTTATCATGCATTGCTTTTATATTAGCTGTTTAGTGTGGAATATCCCTTGTCCCAGTGATCTCCCAATTTGTACCCTTTAACTTTCTCCCATAAACATCTGTGAAGAAAACTTAAGTGCTGCACAGTAGGACACTGAACACTGAGGGTAAAAACTGCTCTCCACACTTAACATTGGCTGGCTCATCTCCCATGAACCTGTGAGAGCTTAACCAGTCCTACAAGTAAGCCTGTTTAGCAAATGATCCCATGTCCCACTAGGTCCACCCTACCCTATATGGTTTGGAACCAACATATCTAAGGACCCATCTACTCCCATATTAACCTGTTGTTGTTATTGTTGTTGTTGTTCAGTCGCACAGTCGAGTTCAGCTCTTCGTGACCCCATGGACCACATCACGCCAGGCCTTCCTGTCTTCCGTCATGCTCCGGAGTTTGCTTAATTTCATGTTTGTTGCATGAACCTACAAAATCACTATAGTTGTGGGGCCCTACTATAGATTCCCCCCACTATCTGAGGCTAGATTGGCAGCTACCTGAGAAGGGGCCTTCTTGGCTGTGACCCCAAAACCAGAGAATTCCCTCCTCAGGCAGATTTGTCTGTCCCCATTTATCATTGTCTTCCACCTTTTCTGTTTCGTTTGACATTCCCTCCCCCTTCTAATTTATGTGTTCATATGTTTTGTTGAATCATTTTCACATTTTGTGTGTGTGTGTGTTTAAAGCTTGATTAATGGATTGATTGTTTGCCACTTTGGGGACCCTAAATTTTGTTTGTCGCCTTGCAGACCCTAAGTTGGATGGAAAGTTATCATAAACATAGTTTTGAATATATAAATATATAAAGTACACACAGGGCCAGCTCGCTCACTAGGTGAACTAGGCGTTCGCCTAGAGCGCACCGACCCTTGGGGCACCAAAAGGCCCCCGCCCCCCACCAAAAGCCCTGCCAAAACCCCGACTCTTCCCCTGGCTTGCCAGCTCGCCCCGCAGCTGCGGGGCGCACCAACAAGCTGGCGCTCAGACGGAAGGGATGGGGTTTTAAACCCCTTCCCCAACTTGCTGGCGCGCCCCGGGGGCAGGCAAGAGGGGGAAGGAGGAGGAGGAGGGGAGCCTTGGGCACAAAAAAACCTTGGGCCGGCCCTGAGTATACACTCACATACAAGGCTGGAGTTACACAAGACTGATTCCATACAGTGTATTCTGAGTTCCATTTTGTTGAAAGTTCAACTGATGGATAAGCTCTGGGCTGCATCTGTTATGACAGCCAAATAGAGCACACTAGTAAATGTCTTTTTAAAAACTGGAAACATTTATTGAATTATTATTTAGTAAACTGTTTTGACTTTCTATAACTAGGACACTCAAAGTAGCTAACAAAACCACACACAATAGAAATACAAATTTCATCAAACTTAAAATAGCATGATATGAGCCTTTAAAAATTTATAAAAATAAATAGCAATCTGCACCAATCAATAGCAGCTGGCTGGCAGACTAATTTGCCAGATTTCCAAATGCCTTCCTAAACAGCAGAATTTTCACCATGTTCAGAAGGACAAAATGAATAAGGGGATGAAATTCACAAGAAAGGGAGCCTGCAGACAAATGACAAAAAGGGTCTTGAAAAATAGTTCTCTGTTATTCTTAAGACATCGGAGGAACAAGGTTCTGAGGTGATGAGTGAATGGAATGGCTAACACTGGTGAACGCAGTCCTGTGGATATCATGGTCTCAAGCCACCACAAGCTTAAATGTTAGAACCAGCATTTTGATCTCAACTTGGAAACAAACTGAAAACCAAGGAAAACAGTAAAGCATTGGAGCAGTATACTTCAAATGCTAGGTCGCATTTAGGACACTCACAGTTGAAGTTGGAACTGACTGAAATTTCAGCCCGACACAGAACTTATTATAATATCTTGATATTACCAAGGCATGTCTGATCATAGGTGAGATTTTTCCATGAGAGGAAATAAACTGCGGTACCAGACTCATTGGATAAAAGTCACCCCTGACCACCAACACATCCTGAACATCCAGAAGAAATTCTGGGCTCCAAAAGAATTCCTAAATTGCAAAGCTGCTGAACCTTAGAGCAAGTCTCATACCAACCAATACTACCTTATATTGCACAGGAGACAACATAGAACCCCTGTGGAACTCCACAACATAAAAACCATGGAACAGAGCAGTAGTTGTTAACCCAATTGCCTTAATTTCTTATCAATATTGGGGAAGTTATGATTATTAATTGGCAACAGGCAAATTAAGGAATGAACACCAGTGTCTACAGAGGTCCCATCCTTCTAGAGGTACCAGTTACAGACACAGAGGCTGCAGTTAGGTTAAAATGATGTCTTTACTGTAGTTTTCTTCACACACAAACAATACACAGTCACACACACAATTATTCAGATTCTAGAAAATAAAGATAGATAATCAGCATGTTTGCATGAGCAGGATATTTGTTGTTTGGGTAATAGTTACCTGTCCGATGAGATGAAGGCTTCCAAATGGAAAAATAAGGGAATTATAGAAAAATGAGGATTATGCTAGGAAAATGGAGCATGCAAACTGAACCAACAGAAAGCACATGGAAGACTCTGACAGCTGTCCAAGAGCCTCAGGGTAAGATGGGTGGCAAGATAGCCACAAGTTCAAGAGTAAGAGAGTATAGAGGTCGTTCAGGGGGAGTAGAGAGAGAGCATATGGCTGAGTGCCCCCTTTTATGAGGGGGGCTTGGGGGTTGGGCCAGGCTGGCCACATGTCCTAGTCACATGCCTCTTGGGGGTGGCCTAAACTTGTCACATGTCTTGGCCCACCTCCTATTAGTCCATCCCCAAAACATGCTGATTGGTGTTGAATTCAAGGGGGAAGGGTCTAGCGGAGTGGGCAATATTGAGAATTAGCAACTTAGACTGGAGTCTGGCACCAGGGTGTAGGTGAGATGAGTCATCAAGCCAAGGCCATTGTCTTCTTGATGGTCTTAGCCAGGTCCTTGATGGGTGAGTGATTAGTTGCTAAGCAACTATGAATAGAGTCTCTGAGCTATGTGTAGCTTTGCAGGTATGGAGGGGGAAGGAAAGGGGGCTGCCTGCGTGTGCTGGAGAGGTCTCTTAATGGCATTTTGGAGTCCTTTGTCCTCATGCTCAGGCATGGCATGACATTTGGTGCTTGGTGCATACTATGGAACTGGTTCATTCACCCTCAGATGAGAGGGCTGGCAACCTTGGATGGCCACTGGAACAGCAGTGAAGACAGGAGGGTGTCCTTCTCTCAGGGTGCAGTCTCAACGGGCATCATAGTGGGTCACCATGCTTTACAGTTCCTTGCGCACACTTGGCACAGCCCATACTTTATTACAGTTCATAAAAAGGCATGGGGAAGCCTTGCAGGGCAACATTGTGCTACCTAGGATTGCCAACTCTTGGTTGGGAAATTCCTGGATATTTAGGGGAGTAGCCTGTGTAAGGCTGGGTTTGGGGCACTAAGGGACCTCAACAGAGAATACTGCCCAAGAGTCCACCCTCCAAAGTAGCCATTTTCTCCAAATGAACTGATTTCTGTAGTCTGGAGACCAGTTGTAATTCTGGGAGATCTCTGAGCCACACCTGGAATTTGGCAACCCTATTTAATGTACCTGTAATGCACAGGCCTCTTAATGGAGTCTTTCCCCCTCATAAGTTAGTGGAGAGTTGAGAAGGCACAAGCGGTTTTGTTAATAAAGGCCTTCACTGTTATTATTGTCTGATTCTCAACTATATATTATTTCACATAAAACACATGTGGAAAGAGCTTTAGTAAGCCAGGATGGGCAAGGACCAAAAAGACATGTAGCAGATCTCACCTCTCCAAGGATTTTGTCGATGTTCTTAGGTTGCACAAGCTGAAAAACATCCACATAAACTTGACAAGCAGAAACTGTGGGAACATCCAGTACAAATCTGTAGGTGTTGCAATGCCTTCTCCTTGCCTTCAACATCTTTCCAACATTTATTTCTTTTTCATCTGTAATTTTAGAGGCACAACCATGGACACTGAAAGTACTAAGTTTGGGATCCATCTCTACAGCTGTTGAAGTGAAGGACATTTGCTTTCAAGGGTGCCATTCAGCAAAGACATTCCCACCCCCTTCTTGTTTTTCAGTTCACATGTGATTATGGTTCAGCAGCACATATACCTCTGGTTATTATAAAATAACCATGGCAAATGTTCCCAAATACAATTTTTTTGGCAATTTATTCATTAGCACCTCCAACAGCTGCTTTGAATCCTTCTATGAACACGCCCCCCCAGGCAATCTTTGACTCTTTCCCACCTTGCAACCTGAAAGGGGAACTGTGATGTTGTCCTTGCTGTAGTGTATCCATCAAAGGAAATTCATTTAGGAAGCATGCGAATTTTGATACAAAGGTCAAATCAGTGGTGCATCTGCTTCCTAATGTTTAAAGAACAGCACTTTTCAGACATTCACTATAAAGGGGAATAATAATTGCAGCAGCAAACTATCTCCTCAAGTCACTAAATCTCTATGTATTGCATAATAATCTGTACACATAGAATTGCAAGAGTTATACCAAAAAAAATGGGGTCTGTGTGTACATGCACATGTTTCTATTGATGCATGGAGCTTCAGCATGAGGAGGAACCAGCAGCCAGTCATAATCCCTCTGCAGAAGACTAAAAACCTTCAGATTTTAGTTGTGAAGTTTCAAATGCCAGTTTGCTATGATATCTGGTACAACAAGGAGGAGGAGGAGACGACAATGACAACTTGGAGCACATTTAAGACCAACAAATTTGTTGTAGCATAAGCTTCTGCAGACTAAATACACTTCATGAAATGCAACTGCAAAAACATCTTTTGTGGGACAATAATTGGTCTTCAAGGAACTGCAAGGCTCTTTGTTGCTTCTATGGTGTGTCCTTGTGAGACAATTGAAAAGCTATAATGCTTACAGGGAAAAAACACTATTTTTGCCAAAGCCAGATCTCGTAAGTGTTTATATTCTTAAGAGCATGAATCCACTCTTTGTGCTACTCTCATGATAGCCCTGGGTTCTGCAGCAGACCTTCCTGAGTCCGTTCCAGAAATAACACGGGGGGGGGGACAAATTAATTTCTACCAGACATCAGAAAAGTTAACCCAGACTCCTGATTAGATGCGGTTTGGCACCTAGACTGTGGCACGTAACACTGACATCATTGCTGAGATCAAGGACCTTGATGCAGGCTTCAGGCAATGATGGGGTCTGCCCAACATCCCTCCATTTCATATCATTCACAGTAGGACAGTAAGGAACATGCTTGTGTAGAACATCCAGTGCAAAAATGTATTTCTTTGAGATATTTATATGACAGATTATTACATGGGAGTACAATTTTTCTCCAGGAAATGATAGAGGGTGATCCAGGAGTGACTGAGGAGGCTATTATTCCTTGTATGAAGGACACTATTCCTAATTTAGGATGATTTCATCACTAGCAATTGCCAGGGGCTGGAGGCTTCTGGGCTAAGCCTCCAATTTACCCACCCAAAATGGGGAATTACCAGCCCTCAGCCAAAACTTTCCACCCTCAAGGAATGGAGGAGAAAGAGGGAAAGGGGGCCTCAAGTCCACACAATGACACTCGAGGAATAAAGGCCACAGCGACCAGGGGAGGCAGCCTAGACCATCACCTGGAAGTGACATCACATCATCCCCAAAATCTGTCCTTCCCAGGCCCCACCCCCGAAAGCTCCTGGTATTTTCCAAGGCAGTTTTGGGAACACGATTCTAGGTAGTGCCAGTGCCAATCCCCAGAGGGGCTACAGTCAAGTTTTTATTTAAAAAGCAAGTTGTTCAAGTAAACTTCAAAAAGAAAATAGTGGCAAGGTACCCCTTCCCACATAATGCCCAGAAAATATGTGTACTTTTTACACCTTTCTTGTTTTTTTAATAAAAATGAATCCTTTCCTGCATTTTGTTGGTCTACCTTCCCACTTGGAACATAAAGCATGAACTCTGGGCGCAGCCCTCCTCCACCGCAAGGTGACTCTCTCCATTGCTTCCATCCATTGTCTATGGGGGATGGAATATTGGGCTGTTGCTGAGCTTAGCAGGAAGAGCTGTGAGAAAAGAAAAGCGGTCTTTAAATATCAGCTGGATGGGCTCACAGATGTTAGCTGTTTTCTAAACAGCGCAGCAAAAACTTACCCTGGAGGAATCTCTTTGTGAGTGTAATTAATGGATCTCCTCAATTAAGGCTTGTGAACTCTGCCAGCTGAATCAAGCTACACTTGAGCTCTCTACTGTTGAATGAATGCCCTAAAGAAAGAAACAGCAGTCATATCTTTGGTTCTCAAGGGCTAATTTCTTTAGCACTATTTTAATCTCACCAACTTGTTGTTCATTAACTCCATATTGCCAAAAGTCACCGAGTCAAACCCTTTCTTCAGAGTCTTCTAGACACCAATGTTGATCTGTGTTTTCCTCTCCTCTAGGGTGCCTCTGGGGAGAAGATCAGGGACACTCCTTTCCATTTCAATTCCATTTTGACAGGTGGATTTCCGGTGTAGGCCTGGAAGTCCTGCCTCCCTGAGGCCCTGCTGCAAGGCAAGATGGCTGCCTCCCTGAGGGCCATTCTTCCAGGGCAAGATGGCTGCCTCCCTGAGGACCATGTGTTGGGCTTTCTCCCCCCGAGCCGTGGAAATGGGGTTCCAGGCTGGGAAATGGGTTTCTGGGTGTTTTGGGACTTCTGCGCTTATGTCTGGGGAATGCTTTGAAACCAGAAGAGGGGGCCCTGGTCCCAAAACAATTTGACTGTGGTATGAGAGTAGTATTTGTAGTCATGCTTGTGCTAACGTTGTTTTGTGCCCCAGGGAGATCCAGGGGAAATTTTTGGGAAGCCCCACCTCCCTCTGCTGCGCCCCCCTCCCCCGGTAGAGAGGCAGATCCTGAGACTGCAAGCCTCAGAGACCAAAAGGAAAAAAGCTTTTAGAATCCTGCTTCAGCCAGGAGTAGAGAAGGAGACACACAGAAGAGACTGTCCCTTTCCCCCCACGCACATGGTTGAGAGAGGCCAAAAGGTTTTAGAGTCTTTAGGCAGGCACCTATATGCCAAGAATAGAGCCAAGTCTTAGCAGTCCCCCTTAGTAGAAAGAATTCCAGCCAGCCACAGGAGACAGATGAACCATGCATGCACACAGAGAGGCAAGCAAGCAAGCAGGCAGAAAAAGCAGGGGCCCCCCTTAGCAGAGAGAATTCCACCCACCCACACAGCCACAAGAGGAAAAAAGTTGATTCACACCCCTTCAAAAACAATAGTTTCAACCCATAAGCAGAGTTCTTACTTACCAGAGCCCCCTCCGAACCCTGCCCCCCAAACCCTTCTTTTTAATCCTTAAAAGCATGCAACCCCCCCCAGCTTTACAAGCAAAAGCTGTGTGCCAGCCAGCTGTGTATTGGAGAGAGACTGTCTGAATTTTTCAACAGAACAAACAGCCCGCGCTTGGCTGCAAGGGGGCGGGCTACACATTCCCCAATCAATCGCAAGGCTGTCTGTTCAAAGACAGACAGGCCCTTCTGGACGGGGAGATGGGCGGGATCTTTAGCCCTCAGCCAATGAACGCTCTCTCTCTCCAGCCCGGCCAAATTTCAATGTCACTTGCAGGCTCGTGAAGCTTTCTCCTCCGCCCCTCCCTGCCCCCCTTCACTTGCATGAGTTTCCTATGAAGGTTGGTGTGTGTGAGCAGGCTTCGAAGTGTTTCTAGGACCCATTCCCAATGGCACTGGGGCGAGGGAGTCATAAAGTTCAAGAGACAGAGACATCCCCTGTTGAGTCCACACTGGGATGGCAAACACAAAGTCACAGCCACTAATAGTGGTTATATTGCAAAAGCACCTATTGACCTTTGGAAGCATAGGTTGGACCTGCTGCACGTTGATGTGTACATAGTTACAGGCTGTTCTGACACAGACACAAGCTCTTCCCAGGTATATAACAGTGGAGTATATTTCTTCAACCACATCAAACTGGCACTGGCTCTCTATGTTCTTCATAGGGGCCAAGCAGGGATGATGTTGCTCTAAGGCCTTGTCTTCACAGATGAAGCCTAGTCTTTCTCTGTGTGTGCAACCTTCTACATTAATGGTTTGCCAACTAGAGGAGTTTGCTTTGGCCCATCTATTACTGTCTCTAGCATATAAGACAGTGTTAGGGCCTGTTTGGAGGCCTAGGGGAACTACCAGAAAAACATGAAAGGTTTCTCTGGCAATCAATGTGACTATAACTAAATTTAAGGCTTGTGTGGCCTGATCATAGGATGCATTGGCTAGAGACCACCAGTGTTCTAATTCTGCTTCACTCTTGGTCAAATTTCTCTTAATAAGCTCCCTGACCTCTAAAGGAATGACTCCATCCATGGCCTATCATACCCATAGCAGTTACTATATTTATTGTATGGGCCTGAAATTTTAAAACAGTTGTGTTTTTTCTTCTTCTAAAGAAAAAAAAATGAGACAACTGAAAGATTTGGAAATTTTATTAAAAAATTCTTTGCAGCTTCTAGGAAAACATCTTAATCATAAAAAGCAGTTTGCCCTCTGTGGCAACTATAGAACATAAAACAAAGATACGCACACGAAAGCTCACACCTTCAACGGAACTTTGTTGGTCTTGGAGGTGCCGTTGGACTCTAACTTTGTTCGATGCCTGGGCTCCCTCCCAGGTCACTGGCCCGTCAACACAACTCTTAAGCATATGCAGAGTGTGGTAGGGGGGCAGACGGGGTGGGGTTTGCAAGCATGGGCCAGGAAGTGGTGCCAGCGTGCACCGTGGGCAGGGGCTCTTGAAGAAGGCCTTCATAACTTTATGCAGACATGGGGATTTGCTGGGAGGAGACCCCCCCACCCCATCCCTCCCATGGCTGCTTGCACACTGTCATCAGTGCCTGAGGAATTCCTGCTTCCCTGCTGTCAACAGGCTATCTTTTGGCTATGCTCCTGCAATGGGTTGGACTAGATGACCTGCAAGGGTCCATCTAGAGACACAAACTTATTAAAAATCCCAAGGTTTCAGAATAAAACCATGAAAAAATTATAACCTACTTATGAATTGAACAACAACAGAAAAACAGCCTTGCTACCATGGTGCATATTTTAAAAACCACTACTTAAAAAAGGTGAACCCCTAGAACTCAGGCTTCACTTTCTGCCTGTGTGCTTATCTGTAACACCAACTGTCTTGCTCTACTCCAACCCACCCCCCACCCAGAGGGTGGAAAGTGCTCCTTCTAGTCACCTGTGGCTGGCTGGAATTCTTTCTGCTAAGGAGAACTGCTAAGACTTGGCTCTATTCCTGGCATATAGGTGCCTGCCTAAAGACTCTGTTTAAAATCTTTTGGCCTCTCTCAACCGTGTATGTGGGGGGAAAGGGACAGTCTCTGTGTGTCTCCTTATCTACTCCTGGCTGAAGCAGAATTCTAAAAGCTCCTTTTGCTCTCTGAGGCTTGCAGTCTCAGGATCTGCCTCTCTGCCTGGGGGGGGGGCTGGCAGAGGGAGGTGGGGCTCCCCCCCAAATTTCCCCTGGATCTCTCTGGGGCACAAAACAACATTAGCACAAGCATGGCTACAAATACTACTCTCATACCACAATCAAATTGTTTTCAAAGCACTCCCCAGACACACGGCAAAAAGTCCCTTCCAGGGACCAGGGCCCCCCCTTCTGGTTTCAAAGCATTCCCCAGACATAAGCACAGAAGTCCCAAAACACCCAGAAACCCATTTCCCAGCCTGGAACCCCATTTCCACAATTGGGGGGGAGAAAGCCCAACACATGGTTCTCAGGGAGGCAGCCATCTTGCCTTGCAGCAGGGCCTCACGGAGGCAGGACTTCCGGGCCTACACTGGAAATCCGCCTGTCAAAATGGAATTGAAATGAAAAGGAGTGTCCCTAATCTTCTCTGGGGCAATCATTTCACACTACACATTTTTATTTGGACCTTCCCTGTGTGTATGTCCTACTTTTTCAGACTGTTCAGTTTGCGGCTTTCCTCTCTTTTCTTGTGCGCATGCCTCTGTTAGGCTGTTGCGATGGTGTGCTCTGTCAAACAGTCTATTTGCATATGCCTGTTTTGCATATACCTCTCCCAAAGCCTACTGTGCGTACATGTCTGGCCTTTTATTGGTTAGCTGCTTTCCTATGTTTGATTGGTTGTTTTCATTGGCTGTTCAGTCCTTCATTCCCTTTTTGAATTATGTCCATAATTGGCTAAGCATGTTTTAAGTAAAGGGGGGGGGGAATCTAAGCAATATCATAACCTAACTGGGAAAGCTGATACCTGTTTTCTTATATGAATACATTCAGAGATTTTAGCACGTGATCCTTTTCCTGTCAGCTAGATTCAAGTCCCAGTAGCACCTTAGGGACCAACAAGATGTTTGGGGTATAAGCTTGAGAGCTTTGAGTCTCAAAAGCTCATACCCTGAAA
This sequence comes from Gekko gecko, assembly GCA_029375565.1. Classification (NCBI taxonomy): domain Eukaryota; kingdom Metazoa; phylum Chordata; class Lepidosauria; order Squamata; family Gekkonidae; genus Gekko; species Gekko gecko. The sequence continues at coordinate 38,280,171 of JAPDNY010000011.1, forward strand.
ATCTTTTGGTCTCTAAGTTATTAACTGGGCTTGACACTTCCTCTTCTATAGTAGACCAACATGGCTACCCTCTGAAACTATTTTCCTATCAAGGAGATAAAGGGCTTGGATACAATCCACCTCCTTAATCTCTGGCTAAAGGCGCAGAAGCTAGCCTAAACTAGCCAAGCATAACCTCCTACAACACTAATATTATCCTATCCAGAATGCTTTTCCTGTCTGCTTTCCATTTCACACAGTCCTCCAAATGAGGCCTTTATAAAGGAGTAGCCTCTTCTGAAATATAAACCAAGACTCCTTGAAGTGTGACCAGGCTTCCCAAGAATTTACCATAATTCGGTGGGGGATGGATACATCTTGGCAGAACTTTTTTAGTAGAAAAAGCCCAGCAGGAACTCATTAGCATAATAGGCCACACCCCCATGTTATGAGAAGTGTGGTCATCCAGCCACACCCACCTTTTGCTTCTTATTCCGTTTACCTTGTTTGTTGTCAAAACCCAGGGCTTTTTTTGTAGCAGGAACTCCTTTGCATGTTAGGCCACACACCCCTAATGTAGCCAATCCTAATGAGTTTCTGCTGTTGGGTGTGACCTATTATGCTAATGAGTTCCTGCTGGGTGTGGCCAACTCAGGAGCCAGCCGGAACTCTGTTCCTGTGCGTTCCTGCCCAAAAATAGCCCTGCATCTTGTGGTGCATGATGCCGTCACCAGGAAGTGACGCCGGGCGACGCACTGGCAATGGCAATTTCCAGCCCCATTGCCAGAGCGCTGCCCGGCGTCACTTCCTGGCGATGGCATCATGCGGCATGGGTGTTCCACAGAGGAATGTTCCGGCCAGGGACTGTGTGTCCTCCGCCGAATTACGGTAAGTACTTGGCAACCCTAAGTGCGACTTAGCATGCTGTGCACACAAAGCTTGAAAACAGCACCCAGGCGCAATGTTCTGGTATGCTGTTAAAAGGAATGTTCCAGGTGGCAGCACGGAGAAGATGGCTGCTTGTTTCTGATGCTCTGATTGGCTTCATGGTTTGGTTAGCAGATGAGCAGTATATCACTGTTTTAATATATCACCAGCATGCAATTTTTTAAACAGTAATTTTAAAAAATATGCACTTTTGAAGGGTCAGGGGGACACACATATCTTAACTCTGCCCTTTTGAAGGCAGAAGTTAGCTCTGCCACTCTGCCCATAGTAGCTGTGGGTAGAAAGCCCACATGGAGATTCCACCTGCAACTGCCATGTAGGTCTTCCTTTGAACAAGATCAAAGTTTTTTTCTTTGATCTGGTTTAAAGAGGGGTGCTCCAGGAATTTCATGAATCCTGTTTTGAATAAGCGCATTGTCATGTGGATGCTCACAATTAAATTGGGGACTTTCTGCATCCTCACTCAGCATGGCTCATTTTCCATGAGCTATCCAAAATTAAAATAGTATCCACATGTCCCTTTGATGGGTGGCTTCTTCTGGTATGCACATGAAAAAGATTGGGGTTACATCTGCAAATAAACAAATATTTTTACTATCTGATTAAGAACAGATTACCGCTCAACAGCTTGGTTCTATCATGCACTCAGGGTCTTCCAAAGAACTATAAATTAAGGAAAGAGAAATGTTTTCCACAGAGTTAAATTGGCTCACAATTAATGTCAGTAGAAACTTCAGTACAAAGTTTGAGTCCGGTGACACCTTTAAGAGCAACTAAGTTTTATTCAAGGTATGAGCTTTCGTGTGCAAGCACACTTCTTCAGATACAGTGCACATGCCCACGAAAGCTCATACCTTGAATAAATCTTTGTCGGTCTTCAAGGTGCCCCCATTGGACTCAAACTTCGTTCTGCTGCTTCAGGCCAACATGGCTACCCACCTGGATCTATCTTTTCTTCAGTACTTGCCTTGATTCCTGGCTCTGATAATATTTTTCCTGTGGTTAATTGCTCAGGTGGGTTTTTTGACTTTTGGGGCAGGGAGCCAGATCAAGATATTCTTATGGACCTCTCTGATTGTAGAAGCAGGTTGTCTGGAATCAGGGTCCCGTCCCCCTGTACTTACCAGCACCTCTGGGGGAAGACCAGCATGCTTAACAACATCATTATGTTAACTGTCACAAACCATTTTTGTATAGCTTTCAGTATTATCTCTATTGGTACCTCATTATTCTCCACAAGGCAGCCTTCTTATGTGTGCATGTGTGGTTTCTTTTGCTCCTTTCCCGTCAGCACCTCATGCTACTTCTTTCCCCCCTGCTTCTATTTCACCAGTGTGTCTATTATCCCCTCCCCATGCTTTTTTTCCCCCAACATCCCATAAGTGACTTACCTCTGGTGATCTCTCCCTGCGGTTTTATTTCATTCTTCTCTTTCCCCATTCATCTCACCGGGTGCATTCAGACATGCTGTTTGATCTGGTGTTGTGACTGTTCAACAACAGATTTTATATGCACAATCACACAGTCAACATTTGCTTCCTGCCCCCAGCCGTTGCTTTCCCGCTCAAAACCCCCTTTAAACTGGAGTATTTTGTTACCAGGTCCCAAGTGGTGTTTTCTCAGTTCTCCTGTTTAAAGCCACATTTTTCCCGTGTGATCGCTCCTCCGGTGTCAAGCCACTTCCAGTGGTTTAAACCCCCTCCCCGCTCGAAAGCTGCCGTGGAAGCCCAAGGCTTCCCCTTTTTGTCTGCCATTTTTTTAGCATTGGCGGTATGCACATAGGCGGAGCTCCCCTCCTGCATTAATAAAACCAAAGTTTAAATTGTGAATCGTTTTAGCATTTAGACCAGTTTGGGATCTCATGGAGGCCAGTTTTGGGTCAAAAGTTTAAAGAGAAGTGTTCTGTTATAGTGGTTGGAGACACCTCAGGGCATGCTTTTGGCGGGAAACTAGTTGTTCTGTGCATGCACGAAGAATTCAATTCTATGGATGACTGCCTATGCTCATGTGCAAACTGAGAAAAAAAATTAAAACCCACCGACACACACTATCGCATGTCGGTAGTGTAGATGGTGGGAAGCAATGGGACTGCGTGGTGAGCTGGGATAAGGAGGTGAGTGTGATTGCGATTATCCAGATTAAAAAAAATGGCATTGGGACGGGACCCATTTAAACCGCAGTCACCACGGCGTCTTACCGCACCCAGTGACTGAAAGCTTACCTCTTGGTTCTGCCCTTTTTTTCCTTCTATATTTCCCTGCCCCCCTGCTTCTGTCCTCACTTATCTCTACTCGTCCTCCCTGAGTTTACAAGGACAGCAAACAAGTGTTTCATTCTTCTAGAAATTCACAGTGATGGGATCTCAAATATGATTGTTTTGCTGGCTTGCTGCAGTACACTGTAAAATCTTGTACCATTTTTCACCACATGGTTCTGAATCCAAGCAGTAGAAAAGCCTGCATTAGTGGAGGCAATAATTTGTTCATCATCTACCTACTTCAACTGTTGGTCATTTCCAAGCGGCACTTTGGACCTTCTGACATTCCAATGTAAGGGTGTGAACTTTTTCTATATGGATCCTTCCCACACTAGCAGTGAGCCCACAGTGGAAGGAGCTTGTGTGTGACTCCTAATGACACCAGCATCCATCTTCCTAGTTGGCAGATATGAGTCTGTGCTCCCTCCCTCCACCTTACACTATGTGGAACTATGGGCCAGTGGTTTCCACATTGACAGCTGACACTATAACGTAAGAGGAGAAGCCACAGATGTTCCCACAAGGAACTAGGAAATTAATTGGGATTTTCCCAGTGGCTATTTGGAATTTCCCGAGAAGAAGGGAGGCAAGAGAACTATGTCTGCTGCCTTGAACTTTGTGCAAGGGAAGTGGGATAGACAAGTCATCCCACTCTCAGGGACCATCGGGAAGGGGAGCCAACATTATCTTTCATACTTGATGTTGCCGAAGCTGAAATTAGTTTCTCTTCTGGCTGAGTTTCTTGGGAGCACATACACTATGAGGCAGTGTTTAAGACACGAGTCACTTGGGCCCCCATCTAGTTTATCAAGCCCTTTTATATCTTACTAGCCTGCTACCCGTGCTTCACTACGGTATTTAAGTTCCATACATCCAGTTATAATACTGATGATGTGAAGTCTGAAATGTGACATTTGTTATAGGAATTCTAATGGAGAAGACTGTAGTGCAGGCCCGTAGTTACAGTGGGGTGTCTCGGGGCCTGGCCCCCTGACTTACTGCCAAGGCCCCCCTGACTTACCATCTGGCACAGGCACTCCCTAGGGAGTATGTGCAGGGGTGGGGGGCCCCTGGACTTATTTAAAGCCCCCCTGAATTAAAAAAATCCTGGCTACAGGCCTGCTGTAGTGTAAGAAATGAAGTGGTGAGACATACGTACTTTCCCCCCCTCTACTGAAGGACCTCTCTCTAGACCACATTGGTGGTTCTGCCCTCAGGTGCTAGGATCACCAGGTTGCTTGATGAGCTCACTCTGGAACAGGCCACATAGAACTGCCCATTTAAGAAGCAGTTGTCTGTTACATCAGCTCCTGCTACCTTCCACGAAAGTGATAGCCTCTCTACTCGTGTTCCTGAATTGTTTTGCTCATATGGAGACTGTGTTGTTCTGAGCACCTCAGGGTGATTTTGCTGGTACTTGGCCTGTGCAACTCAGTACACTGCAGGAGTACTATGTGCAAATGTCTTTGCCGCATTCCTAAGTTGCCTCCTCCTTGCAGTGTTGGTGTATCTGGCTCAACGTATGCCAGGAGCTTTCTTGGGGGCAGTAAGAGGTGAGAGGTGTGAGGGGCGTTGGTGTGAGGGAGTGGTGATGTGGTGGACATTTCTTCAGGTTCATGAGGGAGACACACATCGAAATGGCTCCTAGAAATGTCCTTTACTATCTCCCCATAAAATTCATACCCTGGCCCTGCTCCTACACCTGACAGACACCAGCTTGTCTGGTGTTGGGGGAGAATTATATTTAAAGGCATCGGGGAGGCTGGGCCAGCAGCAGTGCTAAGGCAATCCTGCTGAGCAAACCTCCCTGGCAGCTCTAAGCATCCCACCTCCTCTCCTACAACTGACAGGCCAGTGTAGGACAGGGAGGGGAGGAGTATTAGAAGCCACAATGGAGGCAGGGCTGGCAGGATCACTAAGGCATTACTGCTGGGGCAGGTTCCTCATGGTTTTAAGCACCCTGGGTGAGTGTGTTGGAAGCCATCAGAGAGGCTGAGCCAGCAGCATAGCTAAGGTGATCCTGCTGGGCCGGCGTACCTGTTGGATCAAAATACCCTGGTCCTGCTCCTACACCTGACAGGCACCTGTCTGGTGTTGGGGGGGATTGTATTTAAAGGCATCAGGGAGGCTGGGCCAGCAGCAATGCTAAGGCAATCCTGCTGAGCAAACCTCCCTGGTGGCTGTAAGCATCCCACCTCCTCTCCTACAGCTGACAGGCACCTGCCTGCCCCGTGTAGGAGGAGGGGGGGGGAGTATTAGAAGCCACTGTGGAGGTGGGGCTCCACCTGACCGACAACCGCCTGTTAGGTGTAGGAAGTGAGGGGAGTGTGTTGGAAGCCAACCTCCTCTCCAACCCCTGACAGGCACCTGCCTGACCAGTGTAGGAGCAGGAGGGGGAGGGAGAGGAGTATTAGAAGCCACTGTGGAGGTGGGGCTGCACCCAACAGACAACCGCCTATTATGTGTAGGAGGTCGGGGGAGTTTGTTGGAAGCCATCGGAAAGGTTGGGCCAGCAGCATTACTGAACCTCACAGGTGCTTGATGGCCACTCCCGATTTCCTCAACTGTCATTAGCTGTCTGCAGTCCCCTGTAACTGTTGTCTTTTTTTTACCTCAGAACTCTGAGCTCTGCATCTGACCAATCAGAGGGTGGGGAGTGTGAAATTGACAAATAGTATCGGGGCAAACGGCGGCGCAACCCCGAGGCAGCTGTAGTGGGAAATCAGCCCTAGTGTTTTCAGTTGAACATTTAAGTGTTTTGTTTCTTTGTCATAGGAGGCCAAGAATGCAGCTAGGGTTGTCAGGTGCCCCTTGGCCACTGGTGGGGGGGATGTAGGATTGCCAGATCCAGGCTGGTAAACTCCTGGAGAATTAGGGGCAGAACCTGGAAAGGACAGGGGCCTCAGTGGGGTACAATGTCATAGAGTCCACCTTCCAGAGCATCCATTTTTTCCCAGGGGTACTGATCCTGTAATCTGGAGATGAACTGTAATTCTGGGGATCCCCAGATCTCTCCTGGAGGCTGGCATCACTACATGCAGCCCTGGCATTACCAACCTGAAGGTTCTCTCAGAATTACAACTATCTCCAGATGACAGAGTCACTGCAGAATATCAACATTATATTTATTTAGCTGCTTTGGGTCCCCACTGTGGAGGAAAGCAGATTATAAATAATGCATTTATACATTTCATCGTGATATATTTTCTTCCATTGGAAAAAATTAGTATTTGGGCTGTGATTAGAGTGCTAACAGAAATCTTGGTGAAATCTAATATAAATATTTATGAGTTATGGGAAAGTGTACTTCACAGCTAGCAGATAAAAAAATAAACTCTCCATTGTGATTACTTAAAACCCTAGAGATTTCTCTGCAAGGCTTATAGCCCACTGGTTTAAATATATCTTTATCATAGGAAATATAATTGTAAATAGATTACGTTTCATATTCTAATTTAGAATGCAGAGTTTGAGTCCAGTCAGAGGTTAAGATGCTGAGAAGGTCTGTAGATCGGCAGTTCAAGACTCTAGTGCCGCATGATGGAGTGAGCGCCTGTCTCTGACCCCAGCTCCTGCCAACCTAGCAGTTCAAAAGCAAGAAATTGCAAGTAGATAAATAGGTACCACTTTGGTGAGAAGGTAAGAGTGTTCTGTGTGCTTCGGCGTTTAGTCATGCTGGCCACATGACCACGGAAATGTCTTCGGACAGCGCTGGCTCTTTGGCTTGGAAACGGAGATGAGCACTACCCCCTAGAGTCAGATCTGACTAGCTTTCGAGCAAGGGAAACCTTTATTTATAAAGTATTTATAAAGATGGCCAATTTCCCTTGCAAAGAACATTAATGCTCTAAAGCTGTCCAGTCACCTATCTGAAAATACAAAAAAAAAACCACCCAGCATATAAGAAAGGTGTTTTCTTCTTCCATTGGTCTTTGGTCCCTCACACACACCCCCCCCGTAGTAACCAAAGATTATATTTTAAACTGAAACTTGGGACATGCTCTTTCTGATAGCCCTAGTTTCTGATGCTACAGTTCAGCATCTTGAGTCCTGACATCCTGCAGAACGAAGACCATAAGGCTGCGAAAAAAGCAGACTGGGCTTTGTAGTCCAGAGGATGAGAGTGTGGTGCCCTTATTCTAGTGTGGAAAATTGTCTGCCTTTCTTGGAGATGACAGTGTTGCTGCTTGAGTTCGAGAGTGCTTAGTTGGGAGTGCAACAAGTTATCTCTATTTCTCATAATCAGCTGAGTTGTGTGGGTCTGTAGAAGTCCAAAACGTTCCTGAAGAAGGAAATGGGATGGATAAGGGCCAATAAACTGAAGCTCAATCAAGACTGAGGTCAAGGACATCGCTGCTGGAGAATTTAGGAGTCAGCCTGTCCTGGAGAGGGCTGCACTTCCCCTGAAGGAGCCAAGTTCATAGCCTGGGGGTGCTGCTGGATACTGTCCAGTGGCTTGGAAGGTCAGGGCTCCTTCATAGCACATAACTAGGGTTGCCAACCTCCACAACTGATCTCCAGGCAACAGAGATCAGTTCTTCTGCAGAAAATAGCTGCTTTAGGTGGCAGAATCTATGACATTATACCCTGCTGAGGTCCCTCCCCTCCCCAAGCCCAAGCCCAGTCTCTATACCCAAATATCCAGGAATTTCCCATCCTGGTGTTGGCAACCCCACACATAGCACCTTTTGTTAGTTTTGGCTGATAATCCAGTAGGGTTGCCAGCCTCCAGGTGGTGGCTGGAGATCTCATGGGATTGCAGCTCATCTCCAGGCAACAGAGATCAGTCCACCTGGAGAAGATGGCCTTTTTGGAAGGTGGACTCCATGGCATTATACCCCACTGAAGAGCTTCCTCTCCCCAAGCCCTGCCCTCCTCAAGTGCAACCCCTCCAAATCTCCAGGTATTTCCCAACCCAGAGCTGGCAATCCTGTGGCCCTTTCCTTGAAAAACACGGTTTGGCCATAGCTTTCCATGATCTGATCACATGCAGGTGAGATTACTGCAATGCACTTAATGTGGAGATGTCTTTGAAAACTGAAACCTTAAGTCAGTCCAAAATGCAGCAGCCAGATTATTAGTCAGGAATCGGATCATATCACCCCTGCACTGAAAGACCTGTGCTTGGCTGCCCGTCTGTCTCCAGCACAATTCAGGGCCATGGTCCTTGAAAGACTAGCGACACCCATATCATCCAGCCTACCAGTTAAGCTCTTCTTCTGAAGCTCTGCTTTCCGTGCCCCTGCCTTCAGAGGTGAGGCAGGTGGCAACCAGAGACAGGGCTTTTTTCAGTGGTGGCACCTCACCTTTGGAAGGTCCTCCATCGTGAGGCTTACCCGGCACTGACCTTACTTTCTTTTAGGCACCAGGCTAAAATATTCATTTTTGCCCAGGCCTTTAATGAATATTGTATAGCCCGCTTCTATATTTCCTTACAGTCACCTCCTGCTGCCGTTGTCTCTCCCTCCCTTTGTCTTCACCACTATGAATTTTCAACGGTAAGGTCCTCTCAGCGGGGCTTTCTCTTCCTTCACTTATGAACCTCTGTAAAATACCAGGTGCATTAGTGCCACAGTGAATATATCTATACCAATGATTTTACTATTGCTAAGGGAAGATGCTTGGATTGGGGTGGACTGGGAGGAAAAAGGGGCCCTGGCCTGGCCCGGCCCCCACAAAGGTGGGGGGAGAGAGGGAAAACCAGCCCAGGCTGTGCCATGCCACCTGCGGCTTCTCCAGGCATCTCCCGGTGTGTTCTTCTCCCCAGTCCTGGGGGGGGTGGTCAGGCTGGGTCTGTCCTTCCATGTGCTGCACAGACCAGGGAGGCTGCATGTCCTTCTCCTCATGGTTTTTGCTGCTCTGGGAAGGCTGCCTCCCAGGCCTTCAGCCTGCTGGGACTTTTCTGGGAGGCCTTAATGGCCAGTTCCTCCCAGCTTGAATCACAGAACCTTTAATGAAGCCACATTTCACCAGCTGGCCATTCGCACATCTCTCAGCATTTTTTCATGTTCTGACTCCATGTTTTTGAGCTCGCAGTATCTCTGAAATGCAGCATTTGTGACTCAAGGGTCAAATCCTTCTTAGGAAATCCATGACAAATCCAGAAACTGTGTGGTTTACTACTTTCTGTAGCTCTAAACGTTTACTCAGGAAATGCTCTCCCATGGACCTGTCCATTCCAATGAGCAACTCCTTTCCAACAAGTAATGAGACACAGAACTAACTGTCCAGAGACTGCATGTTAAAAACTAAAGGGCATATACATTTCTTAGGAAGAAGTAATAAAAATAAAGTTAAAAATGGGCCATGCCATATCTCTGGAGGCAGCAACAAGAAGCAAGAAATATTTGGCTCAAGAAAATGTGCAAGTAATCAAACTAGAAAAGAGACAAGAAACTCTTCTAGATTTAGGCATTTTCTGTTCCATCAGTGACAAGTTCACAATCTGGGCACAGGCTTAGAAAGCTGGGACAGGATCCAAAAATTTCACAGCTTGTTTCACATACCCCATAGCAGGGGTCTTTTCATAGAAAAACAGCTGCAGAAGCTCATTAGCATATGGTATGCTAATGAGCTATTAGGCTATTAGCGTATGCCACACCCCCTGACATCACTGGAAGTGATGTCAGAAGGGGAAGCAAAAGGGGGGGGAGGCATCTTCAAAAGCCTCCCCTTCCCTTCCCCAGCTGGTCTGGGTGGGGGAGCTAAGAAAGAAGGGGTTTAAAGTTTAAACTCCTTCTCATGAGAGTTGGGCCACAGAAGGAGGAAAGAGGGAAGGAAAGAGAGAGAGTAGAGAGAAGGAAAGAAGGAAGGAAAGAAGGAAAGAAAGAAAGAGAAGGAAAGGGGAGGGAAAGAAAGAGGGAAGAAGGAGGGAAACAGGGAAAGGAGGAAAAAAGAGAAGAGAAGAAGGTGGGAAACAGGGAAAGGAGGAAAAAAGAGAAGAGAAGAATGTGGGAAAGAAAGAAAGAGAGAAGGGAAGAAGGAGGGAAAGAGGAATAAGAGAGAAGGAAAGGAGGGAATGAAAGAAATTCGGGGCAATTCGGCCCCATTATATCCTATGGGCCATTGAAGTCAAAGTTACGTTTTTCCCACAATAGAGAACAATAGAGGGAATAGAAGCAACCTGTTTGGGGGCCCATAGAATTGGACCCCCCTGATCCAATGTTCTTGAAACTTGGTGGGTATCTTGGGGAGAGGCTCCATCAGCTACCCTGTGAGTTTGGAGCCTCTCCCTCAAACCCCTCCCCTCCAGCCCCCAGAATATACCCTATGTTTTCACCATTGACTTCAATGGCCCATAGGATATAATGGAGCTGAAATTGACATTCGGTTGCCTGAAAGACTCACGGGGCCCCGGCTGGGGGCGGGGCTTGGCTCCTGAGGTCCCCGAGCTGGGCTCCGGTGCGCTCCCCCCCAAAAGACCCCTGCCCCATAGTGATATTAAGCTGGAATTTCTTGACCCCTTTCAAACTCAGGGGACTTTCCTGGGGACCAGAGTCTGCTGTTTTTTAAAAAGTCAAAAATACCACTGGGAAACCAGCATGGTATAGTCCTTAAACTGTCAGGCTATAATATGGGAAATCCACGTTTGAATCCCCACTCTGCCATGGAAGCTCGCTGGATGACCTTGGGCCAGTCACACACTCTCAGCCTAACCTCCTTCACAGAGGTTGTTATGAGAATAAAACTGGAGGAGAGGAGAATAGTGTAAGCCACTTTGGGTCCCCACTGGGGTGAAAGGTGGGAGATTGATGAAGATGAAGATGATGATGATGAATAGATAGATGATAGATAGATGATAGATAGATGATAGATAGATAGATAGATAGATAGATAGATAGATAGATAGATAGATAGATGATAGATAGATAGATAGATAGATAGATAGATGATAGATAGATAGATGATAGATAGATAGATAGATGATAGATAGATAGATAGATAGATAGATAGATAGATAGATAGATAGATAGATAGATAGATAGATAGATAGATAGATAGATAGATAGATAGATATGCCAGCGGATATACCTAAAGCAGCTCTTTGGATCACAATCACTGGCTCTCTTGCTGCTTAATTTCCCTTACAACGAATCCTTTACAGCTGAGCTAGACATGTCAGCTCTAGTCTAAGTCAATAGTTTCAAGAATGCCAACCTGCAGGACGGTTCCACTGTATAACAGAATGGTTACCTATTGAATATATGTCAGTATCTAAAATATATACTTGTCTTGCCTCGCAGCACAATAATTTGTTAAATTGCTGTGTTGGTGTCACACAGTCATGCTGGCCCATGCCCTATTTAAGCAGAACAACAGGGACCCAGAATGTTCCTTCTCATTCTGGCACATCAGAGTCACATAGTTAAGAGGCTTTCAGTGTGATCCCAGGCAGAATTACAGCCTCTAAGGCCATTTACTTCTGTGGACTTAGAAGAGTCTGACTGTATTTAAGATTGCACTGTAAGTAACCATAATATAAACAAAACTTTTATAAGAGACAATCATTGAATGTAGAAGGTAACACTTTTCCTCACTGCAAAGGAATGATTGACCTCATGGATTTATTTATTTTTTAAAAGCAGCAATGGGCCAAAGGGCTATCTAACTTATTGAACTCCAGGTCTTCTTGAATCGTGATGGAACTGGATTGTCTAATGGAGGCCTTGGAAGAAGATCACAACAGCTTCTCATATTAACACCTTGCAAAGTTTGCATGAACATATCCTTGGAAACAAATGTCCTGGAACCGTTAATGTCCATCTGAGTATGTATGTTAAGAAAGAACCTTGAGCTCGCTAGAGCAACAGGTTCTTGCTCCAGAAAGCTGAGAAATTGATCAAATGTTGGGTGCTGGAGCTGTAGAAGGCAACAACCACTTGATTTGATATTGTTCACAGCTGCTGTGTTGATCTCATTGGTTCAAGTCTCTGGGGTATTTTGACACTTCTCATTCAGTGGGATATATTGGGTATTCCTATGTTTCTGGAGAACAGACTGTTTGTTAAACAATTTATACAGCTTTCAGAAGGTTTTGTTACTAGTGCCATCAAGTCGCAGCCAACTTATGGTGAAAAAAATATGGCAAGTTAAAGGCTTTGTTTGTTACCAGTGAGAAGAATTCCAATTATAATCAGCACATGATGTTTCTTTGCAGGGGACAATATAACCAATGAATGACTAAGGGCAGCTAATAGGATAGATCAGGAGGCAGGACAGGAGGATAATGGCCAAAAAAACCACAACTTTTTCTGGAAGTCCTTTACCATTCTTCTAAAATTGTTCAACTGTCCTCTAAGTTGTAAGCACAGCTGGGGAAATCAGCCGGTCCCACACACAGAGAGTTGCATTCAGTAAACTTTATTGCGACAACTGGATTGCACAAAGTATGACACTTTCTAGCAGCTGAGAAAAAGAGGAGCCGGAGCTCTCAAGAGGGAAATGAAGTTTTCAATCTGTATACTGAATACTCATGAACTTTTAAATATTTTTAAAAGAATTTTGTCAGAGGTTCCAGAACTCTGTTCCGGCATGTTCCCCTAGGAAAAAAAGCCCTGGCTGAGAGTATTTTGGATATAAGAACTTACAGGCAGAGAGAATAAAAGGAAAACGAGAGAAGCACTCAACAAGCTCTGAAGAGGAGAAAGCTACATTAAAGCTCAGCCTAGTATTGTGATGGGCTAAAACATGCCCTGTATCAATCTATACATTTATCAAAATGCTGTTGACCTCTTGTATATGAATATGGAGGTTTCCATTCACACATCGCGGCTAATAGCTACTGATGGAACAGGGAACTTGAGCGTGATGGCACTGCATTGCATATTTATTCCTGGAAGACTTTCCAGGGGAGAGGAGGAGATGCTAGGTTGCTACTCTTAGATCCTTTCCACACTTGGGTCTCATCCCTGGTTTTATCAAAGTTCAACTCGTGACACAATACCTTGCATTTATCCCTGGTTATAACAGCATCAGGAGCTGCGGTGGCTCAAGTGGTTAAGACACTGAACTGCAGGCTGTGGAAGGTCAGTAGTTCAGCAGTTCGAGACCCGGGTGCCGCATGACAGGGTGAGCTCCTGTCTCTGGTTCCAGCTCCTGCCAACCTAGCAGTTCGAAAGCAAGAAATTGCAAGTAGATAAATAGGTACCACTTCGGTGGGAAGGTAACAGCGTTCCGTGCGCCTTGGTGTTTAGTCATGCTGGCCACATGACCACGGAAATGTCTTCGGACAGCGCTGGCTCTTCGGCTTTGAAACGGAGATGAGCACCGCAACCCTAGAGTTGGATTCGACTGGCTTTCGAGCAAGGGAACCTTTACCTTTACCTATAACAGCATTCATTTATCCCAGGACAAGTGGGGGGCACAACTGGGGTGACCTCAATGTAATGTGGAAACAAAAAATACCCCGAGATATTTACAGGGGTGAACTTGAGTGTAGTGTAGAATGTAAGTTCAGGGACAGGACTGTACCAGGATTTAAGGTCTAGCGTGAACTGACCCTTGGTGGAGGTCGTATGACATGCATCCTCTTATAACTTCTATTTCTGGCCTTTGCACTTTCTAAAGGCAAAAGACAGGAGTATTCTACTATGTTTCAAAATGGAAAGATCTTATTAAAATCTTCTGCTGCAGTGACAACATTGAAAAGTTTCTTGATGCAGGCTATGAATAAATATGAAAATAAACACATGCACACACATTGACCAACTAGCATTTTACTTCCTGTGTTTGAGCATAAATCTCCAAGTACAAAATATAAGCATCCCACATGTCAGCAGTGAACAGTGTCCATGTATTTAAATTCTTTCTTTCCTCTTCCACGTGGAAGCAATGATCAGAGGGAAAGATGAGCCTGAGGCTTCTGTGTAAGCTATAGAGAACAGTGACTGATTTACACTCACATGTGCCATGTGACTTGAGCACAGCATTATTTTTGTTGCCCTCCGCAGCTCATAAGGAGCACTGGATGGGATCATGGAATTCTTCCCAAAACACGATCTCTGTGTTCTTTCTTAATGACATGTGAGCCAGATGGACTACTCATTCTCCACACAGGAACAATTCATTTGTTATCAAAACTTTTCTTTCCTTTTGTTTGCCTATACAGTTACAAATATATTAAATCACAGTGTGATTTAATAAAGTGTTTTATTCATGATTATTTTATTCATGATTATTTTGACCAGTGCCCTTTCAACCTCAGGGGACTTTTCTGCGGAGCTGAGTCTGCTGTCTGAAAAAGTCAAAAATACCACTGGGAAAACAGCGCGGTGTAGTGGTTAACTGTTTTACCATCAGACTAGGATACGGGGAACCCAGGTTCGAATCACTTTCCTCCCCAGTGGGGACCCAAAGCAGCACCCAACATTGTTCTCCTTGTTTCAGTCACAACAGCAACTCTCAATTTGTTCAACAGCAACTCTGTGAGGCAGATTAGGCTGAGAAGAAATGACCTGGTCACCCAGGGAGCTTCCGTGGCAAAATGGAGATTCACACCTGGGTTTCCAGAATGCTAGCCCAATGGTCTAACCAGATGAACAAAGTTCGAGTCCAGTGGCACCTTTAAGACCAACAAACTTTTATTCAGGCCAACATGGCTACCCACCGGGAGCTCTAACCAGATGCAGCTCTGCTTAGAATGGCACTGCCAGTGTCACGTATAGGAAGACTACATTAGATATCGTAAGATATTCTATGTGCCCCCCTCCAATTGTGCCCAAAATTGTCTATCACAAAAACAGGAGGGAAAAACTGTCCAAATGTTTTCTGGAACCCTCTGCTGGCATGCTTTATACCTTAAAAAAAAATCAGTGGTTGGGATATTATTATAGGGTATCTTGACTATTGTTAATTTTAAAAAACTGGCAAAAAGCCCTCTGGTGGTGAGGGGGGGAACAGTAGGTAGGAGGGGAAGGCATGGAACAATCTCTCTGTGGAAGACCATTGCTTCTCTGATGGCAAAGGCATTCGTAGTGGCAGTCAGAACAAAACGAAGAATCGTCCCCATGCAGACGCAACCAGTATCCAACCAGTACAGTCAGATATATACTGAGTTATGGCACAATTAGCTCATGAATTCCAGATTCTTCCAGCACATATATGGCCTACCAAGGAGAAAGTCCATTCAGGCCCATTTCAAGAGGCACTTTTGTCTCCTATATTTCTTAGGATATAATTTTCTTTTATTTTTAACTTATTTAACATTACAATATTGATCAATGTTCTGTGTGTACATAAAGTGCCATCATGCTGCAGTTGAGTTATGGTGACCCCAGCGAGGTTTTCAAGGCAAGTGGCATTCACAGGTAGTTTATCATCATCTTCCTCTGCAAAGTGACCATGGAGTTCCTTGGTGGTCTCCCATCTAAATACTAACCAGCATATGGTAGGTAGGTAGGTAGGTAGGTAGGTAGGTAGGTAGGTAGGTAGATAGATAGATAGATAGATAGATAGATAGATAGATAGATAGATAGAGGGCTATTTTGGGGCAGGAAAGCACAGGAACGAAGTTCCGGTTGGCTCCTGGGTTGGCCACGCCCAGCAGGAACTCATTAGCATAATAGGCCACACCCAACAGCAGAAACTGATTAGGATTGGCTACATGAGGGCTATGTGGCCTAACATGCAAAGGAGTCCCTGCTACAAAAAAAGCCCCTGGGTTTTGACAACAAGCAAGGTAAACAGAATAAGAAACAAAAGGTGGGTGTGGCTGGATGACCACACTTCTGGCAATTTGGGTGTGTGGTCTAATATGCTAATGAGCTATGCTGTCAGGGGTGTGGCATGATATGCTAATGAGTTTCTGCTGTTTGGTGTGGCCTGTTATGCTAATGAGTTCCTGCTGGGTTTTTTCTACAAAAAAAGCCCTGGATAGATAGATAGATAGATAGATAGATAGATAGATAGATAGATAGATAGATAGATAGATAGATAGATAGACAGACAGACAGACAGACAGACAGACAGACAGACAGACAGACAGACAGACAGACACTATCTTTGATAGCTGGATCTGGAAGACTAATAATATTTTGCCATTTGTATCACAAGCACAATATGCATTATTTAAAAAAAAACAGTTCTGCAGATATGTGGGTTGGGTGAGCTTGAAGGGCTTTAAAAGTTAACACACATGAACACATGAAGCTGTCTTATACTGAATCAGACCACCAGTCCACTTTGGTCAGTATTGTTTACTCAGACTGGCAAGAGCACTCCAGGGTCTCAGATGGACGTCTTTCACATCATCTACCACCTGGTGGAGACGATGGATTAAACCTGGGGCTGCATGCCAGACAGATGATCTACTACGTGCTTTACTTGGTTTAACACCAGGTACAGCCCTTGAATTGGACTTTGAAACAAATGAGAAGCCAGTGTAAATGTTAACGGAAAGAAGTGATGTGTTCAAACTGGCTAGCCCCTGTTAAAAGATGGGATGATGCATTTTGCATTAGTCAAAGTTTTTGAGTTATCTTCCAAGGTAGTTCCATTTAGAGTACATTTTAGTAGTCTAGCCTCGTGACTACAATAGCATAGATCAATATGGCCATGTCAACTGAGTCCAGAAGAGAAACCTCAATGTCTGATGCACTTGAAAACAAACAAACCATTGTTCGCTACAACATTTACTTTCTTCTTAAACTGCAAAGGTGACCAATAGCACTTCTTGGGCTGTCTTCTTTTCTCAAAGGTATCTTCCTACTGCCAGTGGCTGTAACTGAGCCTGCATGTGTTTATTAAAGACACAGTTCAAGTTATCTAAAGTAGATGAACCCAGTGGGTAGGAAGTAAGGTCAACAGAGGGGATATTCCTGGAACAGAAGCTTCAGTCAGCTATAGCACTGGAGCAGCTAGTCAGTATCCTACATTTTCTCAGCAGAAGAAAGGAAGTGCCAAAGAGACTAGCACCAAAAGAGAAGAGGCAGGACTTGAACTCACACTTCACACATTGCATAGGATTCCTTTAAAAACACAGCCAGCCTGTAGCACTTAGGAAAAAGACACATAGTGGGCATCTGGAATCCTCCACTGGTCAATCTCAATCTCAGTCTATCAAGTACTGCTCATATGGCTATCACCCTAAGCAGAAGTTAGAACCAAAAATTATTTTAAAAGACCTTACTCAGTATTATATCTCTTATGTTTGATTATTGTATCTACGAATTCTGCCACTGAGAGGGTGACACAATCATTTGTATCTGATAGCAGCCATGATACCTGGGCTCGCACATTTAGCAATTCCTCCTTTGGTCCTGGTTTCATACCAGCCATATATACCAGTGCAGGAAGACTGAAGAGAAAGAATAGCCAGGGATCCAGTTGGACTAGTTACTGGCCAACACTGGCAGGCGTCCCAGGTACAGCTGAGATTTTGCACCACCAGACCTAATCACTTGGGATGGGCTTCTCATGTTGATTGGTTCCCTGGATATTGCTAAGCAACTTCCCACATAGCTATTCCGCTGCTATATCCCTAAGATCAGTTACTGCTGATCTGCTGTGCATCCAAGCTGACTAAACCTTGCTTGTCTCCTGGCACAGCCTGTTTTTGGCTCCTAGACCAGCACAATTGTGTCAGCACTGGGCTTACAGCACTGCTTTTTAACATTTTATAATTTTTTTATCTAACATTTTATAAACATGACAACAAACAAATCAAAAAAACAAACACCAAATCCATTGAAGCAAAGCAATAGAAGAAGAAGAAGAGTTTGGATTTATACCCCGCCCTTCACTGCCCAAAGGCGTCTCAGAGCGGCTTACAAACTCCTTTCCCTTCCCCTCCTCACAACAGACACCCTGTGAGGTAGGTGGGGCTGAGAGAACTCTTAACACAAAGGGGAATTTCAGACAGATGATATAATCCGGAAGAGGAACGGTTCCCAAACGGTTTCTGGTCTGGCATTTCAGACAGAACCATTTTAGAACCGGTTCCCTACCGGAATATATTTGTAATTTCACACAGAATCGCTTCTGTCCCATTCAGGAAACGGGGCTGAAGCGTTTTACCTGTCAACCGCTTCCAAGTAGTCGTCAGTTTCTTCTCCCGGATCGGATACGCTTTTTTCCCGCCTTTTTTCGCCCGCGCGGGCGATCTCCGGCTTTTTTTTTTTGAACGTTCGCTTTAGAGCGTTATAACGCTATAACGCTATAGCGCAATAGCATCATAGCAACCCCATTGGAATGCCTGCAGTGTTGTTTTTATAGCACTATAGCGCTATAGCGCTCTAAAGCGAACATTTTTTAAAAAAAAAGGCGTGGCGGGAACCGGCAGGAAAACAAAGCGGTGCAATCTGAATTGCCAAACCGCTTCTGATTCGGCTCTTTTCCGGTCAGGGAAAGCCATGTGTGAAATGGCAGCCCTGTACCGGTTTACTTCAAGACGAATCAGAAACGGCTTCAATCCGGCAGAGTCTCAGTAATGTGAAATTCCCTAAACTGTCCTTGAGAGAACAGCTGCGCCAGAGCTTGTGTCTGACCCAAGGTCACATCAGCAGGTGCAAGTGGAGGAGTGGGGAATCAAACCCGGTTCTCCCAGATAAGAGTCCGCACACTTAACCACTACACCAAACTGGCTCTCCATAAATCACTTCAAATAAGTTATACACAATACACATATTATATTAAAATGAACGATTTTAAGTTCTTCGGAACCACTTCAAGTTGCTGCAAGTAATCTATTATAATGAACCAAACCTCAACAAAATCTAAACAAGAAGGATGGGATTCATATTGATTCACCTGATAAGTGATTTTGTCCATTATATACATTTCCCATATCTCATGGTGCCATAATGTAAGTGTAGGTCTATCTAAACATCTCCAGGCAGTGGCTATTGCTGTTTTGGCTGCTATTAGAAGGATGACAATCAATTTTTTCCTAATATGTGGGACTGAGTCATCTGGCCAATGATTTAAGGGCACTATGCCAGTTTATCTCTGAGTTACACCAGTCTGAGGCTTAGATGTACCTTCGCATCCTGGCTCCCTTCTTTGTAATCCCCTTCTACTTTCTGACTAGGATATGAGGGCTCAAGTGATCACCATTCCTACTTGTACCTGATGAAGGGATCTTTGACTGTCAAAAGTGTATGCCCTGGAAATCTTGTTGGTCATTAAGGTGCTACCAGACTCACATGTTTCTCTTCTACGGCAGACCAACATGGCTACCTACCTGAAACTAAAGTAACACAGAGTCCAAAAAAATAAAGTAGGTTTAGAGGTGGGTACCACTTCAAAGGTTGTGGAAGCCCCTTTATATTTTGTGAAACCCTCATGGCTGTCTTTTGGGTTTCCCCACAGATTTTATTTCTGTTGGTTCTGTACTAAAGTGCTCATAAAAAAGAAAGATCAAAGTGGCCGCTAGAGGGAGCAAAACATGTGGGGGGCAGAACCCGATGTGGCACGGGCACACAACTGACAGAAGTAACACATATGGAAAAATTTGATATAAGCAGGGCTATTTTGGGACAGGAACGCACAGGAATGGAGTTCTGGCTGGCTCAAGAGTTGGCCACGCCCAGCAGGAACTCATCAGCATAACAGGCCACACCAAACAGCAGAAACTCATTAGGACTGGCTACATTAGGGATGTGTGGCCTAACATGCAAAGGAGTTCCTGCTACAAAAAAGCCCTGGGTTTTGACAACAAACAAGGTAAACAGAATAAGAAGCAAAAGGTGGGTGTAGCTGGATGACCACACTCCTGGTGTTGTGGGGAGTGGCCTAATATCCTAATGAGCTATGATGTTGGGTGTGGCCTAGTATTCTAATGAGATTCTGCTGTTGAGTGTGGCCTATTATGCTAATGAGTTCCTACTGGGCTTTTGCTATAAAAAAGCCCTGGATATAAGTAGATCCACACCTGCAACTCAGTCTTTGCTGTTTAGTAGTGTTCATGGAGAAAACCTTACTGCTGCCACAGCTGCATATGAAAGCTGAAAAACATGGGGGGTGGGAAGATAATCCAGGACTGCCCAGTCTGGTTCTTACACATCCACAGTTTAATCTCAGTGGAATTCTTCCAGATTTCTAATATGCTTGCAACTTTCTCTCTGCTGCTTTCTGGCTATATCCACGTTTAATTTTTTAAAAGCACCATAATAAAGCAGTCCTAATTATGTTTTTTTCACACCCTTCTACATCTGCTACAAAGGTGGCAGAACATCAGGAATTCCTGGCATCCTATTAGATATAGTGCAGAAAATCTAAGAATAAACATATGTTTTATGTATAATAAAGAAACAGAAGTTTTTAAAAAATGCTGTAAAATGAAAAACACACATTATGTTTACAAGATAGTTCTGAGAACTTCTGACAATAAATTAGGTTACATGTAACCAAAGACAAATTAAAACCAGAAATACAGCTATGGCTGTGTATAAGCATCTTTCTGGGAGGGAAACACTCCATCTTAATCAAGCCATGTGCTACATGGAAGATCCATGATCAGAACGCCAACATTTTCTTTAATGTTCAAAAAGCATGCAGTTTGGATTGGGGACGCAGCACTGAGATGTGACTTCCTGATTTGCTACTAAAGGGGATGGAGGAAATCTGTCAAAACTGCTGAATTAGAATTCATTAACAAATTCAATACAATATATTCCCAAGAATTTAATAGGGAGCTGGGATTCTTAACTCACTATAGTTTCAGAGGGTAGCTGGATTGGCCTGTGGTAGAACAGCTAGATTCGAGCCCTGTAGCATCTTAGAGACCAACTCATTATAGGAACTAATATCATACCCCTT
The DNA here is from genome assembly GCA_029375565.1 of Gekko gecko. Lineage (NCBI taxonomy): Eukaryota > Metazoa > Chordata > Lepidosauria > Squamata > Gekkonidae > Gekko > Gekko gecko. The sequence goes on from JAPDNY010000011.1 coordinate 38,301,109, forward strand.
CACCTCGGTAACTTCCTCTTGTATTTGCTTGTTTCATTTCATTTCACATTAAGTTCTACAGTTTCACTTGTTGTTGTTCAGTCCACAGTTGAGTCTGACTTTGCAACCCCATGGACCAGATCACGCCAGGCCCTCCTGTCTTCCGCTGTCCGCTGAAGTTTGCTCAATTTCATGTTCGTTGCATCGATGACACTGTCTAACCATCTCATCCTTTGCCGTCCCCTTCTTCTTTGACCTTCAGTCTTTCCCAGCATCAGGGTCTTCTCCAGTGAATGCTCCTTTCTCATTTGGTGGCCAAAGTATTTGAGCTTCAACTTCAGGATCTGGCCTTCCAGGGATCAGTCAGGGTTGATTTCTTTTAGGATTGACTGATTTGATCTCCTTGCAGTCCAAGGGACTCTCAAGAGTCTTCTCCAGCACCATAGTTCAAAAGAATCTATTATTCGGCGCTCGGCCTTCCTTATAGTCCAACTCTAGCAGCCATACATTACTACAGGGAATACCATTGCTTTGACCATGCAGACTTTTGTTGGCAGGGTGATGTCTCTGCTTTTTATCATGCTGTTTAGGTTTGCCATCGCTTTCCTCCCAAGAAGCAGGCGTCTTTTAATTTCATTTAGTTAATTTAGTTTCACTATCTAGCTATAGTTGGGGGGTCTCACACCCTGGTGAGTGAACCAAGTAGTCTTTGGATCGGATCTTGTTTTGAACTGGCCTGTCTCTTTAATGTCAACCCTGCCCTCTGTTGTGTATATGAGTTGGCCTCATGTACTCCTGTGTGATTTTGCTGCTACAGACTAACATGACTACCCATCTAGAATAGTCTTTTTTTAATGGCCTTCAGTTCACTGACATTATTGACTGGTCTTTTCCTGTCTCAGGAGCTGTCTGTCCCGCCCTGGAATACATGTCAACACCTTTCTTTCTCAAACCTTTTAGTGCTTTAGCAACTCTGTCACATGATCTACCATCAATGATAATCAGCAACATCTGCTGAATGCTTTCATTTACAGTATTGCTGCCTTCTAGCATCATTAATAGGATGTGAAAGAAGAGTGCCATTATGTATGTAGAAAATAATGTAGATGTATAGTATGTTTTAGCGTAAAACTAAACAGCCCATTCCAGAAATTTGTGGATTTGTGGATAACAATGCCAGGGAACGCAAGTCTCCCGGACTGTTCATTAAGTTTTATTGCATCGAGCTTCCGGTCTATGGCAACTCGCTAGCAGATCTGCATGCTGGCGGTTTGGGTGGGAGGGCGAGCGTTCGCGCCCCCCTGGAGCCATTTGGGAATGGTTCCTAGTCATGGGGCTTTTGAGGGGTGGCCTCTTCGCCAATATGATGCTGGGGAATTGAGGCACTCCTCCGCCCCGATGGTCCTGCTGCTATGCGACTGTTTGGTACGAGAACTGCTGACTGGGACAAGCGTTTGGATTTTCTCTGCCTGGCGTGATCCCAGGGGCTGTTTCAGGACCTGCTGGATCGATTTAAGGATTGATGAGTGAGTCTGCGTTGAAATGATACATCAAAGCCTAGATGTGAAGTCCCTCTACTGCAAGCAGAGGGGGGGGGACGCCCTTTCTCCCAATGCTTAAGCGAACGCGAAAGCATGATTTGAGGGACTGATCAAATTGTGGCAATGGGCTGTAATGGAGAGTCTTTCTGAAAGAAAATTGAGCATATAAGCAGACCTTAGAGACTTTGGCATTCTTCCTCGGCTAATGTAAACATTCCCAAAAGATGGCGATGAGAGGCGAAGAGGGAAGCGGGAACAATGCTTTCTTCAGGAAGGAGAATTGTGGAAAGCCAGGTCATGTGACCTAACCATAGACTCTGTCTTCAAAGTAAATCGTGGGCCCCCTGGTGGCTAAAGTGGAGTAGCGACCTGGATCTGTACTAAAAGCAGCTGTACTTTTAAAGGGACAGTGTTTGGTGTGCATTTCTGATCATAGAGACTTATGGGAGATTCTAAGTTTAGGGGGTTTTTTGCGGTTGGACTGGCAAGTGGATCGAAAAGCGGTTTATTTGTTCAGAGTAAAGGGTTTGCTACCCCAGCTTTATAAGATCTGCTTGCCAAGAGAAAGGCTGGATTCTCCAACAAGCGTGCTTTGAATGCAACAAAAGGAAGATCTCTTATGATTCAAGATGTTTAAGGAAGTGAAGATGTCCATGGAAAAAGGAACTTTGTCTACATCTTGAATGGACAGATCCAGATTTATAAAAGCTAAGGGAAAAAGAAGATATATCAAAGACAGAAGAAGGTAAATTGTTGTAATATTCCTGCTGAGGGAACACTGGTTTTAATTATTTCACCTACGGGGGGGGCGGGAGTAAAGCGTAAAAGGAGAAGCCAATTTGTCTTAAGAGCTGTGATTATCTATATTTTAACTTTGAATTACGTTCTGTTTAGTCTGATAAGCTGATGTTATCAACAGAAGCGATGATTGGCGGGCACTCTTCATGTTTCAAAATAACTGAATAAGAGTAACAACTACTTTATAAGCATTGTATAACCTCCACCCTTGTGTTTTTAGTTAGGTTCTTTTTACATTCTCTTTTAGATCGTAGATTTCCCCCTTCTTTTTCTGTTGTAGTTTTATAAAATGCAAGTAAAAAATTCCCCTTCAGGGGGCAAAAAAAAAAGTTTTGCTGCATCATGGGAGTCTCCATCCATTAGTCCTAGAAGAATTTATGGGAAGACTCTAGCTCTGTTCTTCAGAGAATGGATTGTCTGCGTGAACTGGTTATGATGTTGTATCCTCTAATAGGATTTTCATCCTGGAGAACTTCAGTGATCACTGATTCTGTACTGAAGTCCATAAAATAGGAAATGTCTGTTTTGGTGGAATATTTCACTGCTTCAAATTGAACTTGATTGTAGGGTGGCAAACATCAGTTGTCCTCACTGGGACAGTCACAAGGTCTTTCATAACATGTTCTTTGTAATATGTGTTTCCCAAACTGCAGTGCCAAAAATAATATTCTAAATGTTCTGTCCTGCTGCTCTGTGTTGCAGTTCAGCTAGGGAAGATAGCAGTAACAATCCTGAGAAGTGGTCACCATTGCATGTCAAAATACTACTAAATCTTTATCTGGGTCTCCTTTGTTCCATGCAAGACTTGTGAGCTAAGATTACTTTCTGGAAACTTAATTGCCCTTTCAATATGCCTGGAACATGTTTTTAAGAGAACGTGTTAAAAGGATGGTTCCTGTGACAATAATATTTCATTACGTGATCACAGCTACATCTGGAATCCATTATATCAATGGAAGTGTCAAACTAAATTTAATTCAACATGACCAAAAAGGTTTCAGTGTGTACCTAATACTAGATACATACTGCCAGCAAACATATGCTAAGCCTCAGCCAACATTGGCAGCATATCATAAAGGTTGAAGACACAACAGTTTTTCTAGGACTTTTATTATGACAATAAGCCAGTGTAGGTATTTAGACCTTTATTAGTTGTTCAATCTATATGCTTTGGGGGGGAGGGAAGGGGACAGGTTGGGACCTATTTACATTCATTTAAAGGTCTGAGGGGAACCTGTACATGTACAACTTTAAGTGCATAAGGCTCTTTTGACATGACTAAGAAAAAAAGAGGAATGACACACACTGTTCTAAAGGGATCTTTAAGGGATAAACCTCTGAAGGAGGCCCAGAAATGAAAAAAGACTAATCAGGGATAGTTTATTGAATAGGATGACATGCACAGTCTATATGTTTGTGGAAGTTAGAAGAAGGACAGCAAGAGGAAGGAGAGCAAAGAGAAATATATTATACCTCATATTCTGTGTGAGGAAGACTTCTGGGGAGGACAGCATCTAGGCAGCTGATGATCCAGCCAGACCTTGGATCTACACAAGCGGGGGAACTGGAGTTCCACAAAGGGAAGCTTGGCAAGGGAGCCAAAGGAGGTTCTGGCAGAGGTTCAGGCAATAGAACAAATGAGATCCAGAGAAAGGGGCAACTGGAAAAGGAGCAGGTGAAGCAAGCAAGCCAGAAACCCATGGCACCTAGAAGCTAAGTACATTCAGGGAGAGTCAGAGTAGTTCTTGATACAGAGACACAGAAATACTAGGAAAAAAATACTTAGGGCGATTTCACACAAAGTCTTGTGCCGGGGTCAATCCTCTGTTTCATCCGTTGCATTTTGTCAATTTCACACCATTTGTCCCGGGGCTGGCTTTTGGTCTGGAGCTTCCCCCATTTACTCCAGATCAGCGTGATCCTTGATTCCCAGGAGTTTCCTGTTGCCCCGCATCAAATCAAACCCGCCCACCTTCCCCCCTCTATGTTAACTGCAGGATTTCTTGATCTCCACCCACGTTCCTTAACCCTTTCCCAACCCAACCTGCAGAAACATGTGCAACAATTCAAACCCACCCCCAGTTATTTTTCTGTGGTCCCTGTTCCGGTTTATTTTCTCCTGCACCATTGAATGAGGAAGACAACAGTTTCACAAATACAAGAAATTTATTTCAGATGTATCTTCACAAACAATTCACCTTGTTCTGCTAAGCTGCAGTTGGGAGCTGTACATTTACTTGAAGGAGCCTGAAGGCGAACTGTGTACTTTTGCCCTTTAAATCACTGTACTCAAATGCAAAGCAAACCACACAACAGAAGCATAGGAATGTTGCAGGAAGCCACGCCAAGGCTGTAATAGGAAAATGAAACCCCCAGAGCGGATCCGGGGCAGACGGCTACAGTGTGAAATTGACAAAAACGATCTGGGGCAGAAAACTCCAAGGAAAACCAGTGGTAAGTGCCGTGTGAGAAATCGGCCTTAGTTTTCCTGGGAATGGAGACCGTTGGGGGAATTCAGGCCAAGTCAGCAGACAACCACCAAATTAACTGGGAAGGAAGGTAGAGGCATTCCTGGGCTCTGGGAGCTTCCTGTGAGGAAGCAGGAATGTTTGAGGGTGTGGAGGAGGCATACCATGTAGAGTTTCCATGTCAGAATATTTCTAGATAAAGGGAGACTTGTGGCTGGAAAGAGGTGTGTCAGAAGTAGGCCAAACTGCTGCAGCTGGCTTATGCCTGCAAGTTCCTGTGCTTATCACACCGTGAACATATCATGTAGATTGGCCCTCTGTTACTTCATTGGGATGAGAAGTGTCAGTTCTACTAAGAAAATGTCATGAAGTTACAGGATAATGTCACTGTGGGAACGAAAGTCACTAGATAACAGAGTATGCTGCAGGAAAATACCTTGATCAGACCAAAATATCTTATGCTTTTAGCAATCTACAATGTGGAATCAGATCATTTTCTCTATGAGATTTTCATTGTGCCAAGGATTCATTTACCTGGGCTTGCCTAGCCACTGGATTACTAGGTCATCGCTCCATATGATTATGCTGAGCAACCTACTCCTACCTGTTCTTCTATTAACTCACCTCTTTTTGTTCTGTAAGTGCCCCCCGTGCTGGGGGGAGGGGCTTGAGCTTGGCAGAAAAGGTGGGTTGGTCACAGGCCCAAGAGGTAAATATGAATGCCAACAGCAACAATGCGTGGCATGGATCCTACCCCTATCCTTCCGCTCTCCTGAGCAGTTAGTTTATTCATTTAACTAAAATATTTATACCACATCTTTCCTTTTGGCTCAAGCTTAAAACCTTCTTCTAATCTAAGGAGACTTCCTCCAGCGCAAATGGCTCTTCTGTTGGAAGTGATCTCACCAAAACCTACCTCAGGAGGTTGTTGTGAGGATAAAATGGAGGGTAAGAAAGCCATATGAGCCACTGTGGGGAGAAAGGCAGAATATAAAAGATGCAAATAAATAAATTAGCAGTTTCTTTTGAAATAACCTCGTTCCTTGATTGGAACAAATTCACATTTGAATACTTCATGTCTCTGCTCAACAGCTGGGCCTTATCAAAGCAGCCAATTGACTTTGTTCCTGTGGACAGCTGTATTTATTTATGACTCCTAGAGTCATTCCTTGGTATGACATCCTGGGATAAGCCATATCTTTTTCACCATGTGTATTTGCTTAATGAGATAGATTTATTGGCAGTAATACGGGGTTAGAGCCAAAGAACTGTAAGGGGAAGGAAAACAATCTCTAGTGCTGTTCCAGAGACACTTTCACAAGAACTTGCACAAGAGCGAGATATAAGTTCTACAATAGTTCCCAGACTTCCTGTTGCACAAGCAGTTGCAAAGTCTCCTTTGAACACTGTTGCACGAACATCCAACCCAGGGTCCAACCTGATGTATTTCATTTATAGTTATTTGTTTATATCCTGCTCTTCTTCCTAGTGGGGACTAAGGTGGCCTATAACAGTACAAAACTATAGTTTAAAGTAACAAACAGAATATTATCACAAACTACAGCTTGTACCAGAGCCCACTGAGAATTTCAGGGTGCAACTGCCCTTTCACTGGACAAGATGCCCCAACATTTCCACCTTCATTGTCGCCTCACAGGTCTTCCTATGAGCTCTGTCAGATTCAGTTTCAGTTCTCTGCCAACACCATTCTAGATGTCTCGCAGCCCTCTTTCCATCACCCAGCTCCATAGTAAATAGCCAGATTCTGTCTCAAGGATGGAAGAGGGCAATGGGGGGCAACTATGTCAATACCTTCCAGGAGATTTCATTCCAGGCTCCCACCATGACCTCAACAGAGCTGTCAACGGGGATTCTGAAATCCCCCAAAGCATTCTGGAAACCAGTTGGATCCATTAGTATCCATGGGTGGACAACTTGAACTGACCCCTCACCCAAGCAAAGTGTCAGTGCCACATTGAAACATGCCTTGAGGAGGCAGTGGTCAGATCACGATACAGGCTGAAATGTCAGTCCCCAAAGGCTAAGGATAAACAAATTGAAACTGAATCCTGCCAAGACAGAGGTAATGCTGGTTCAGAAAGCCAAGGTCTTGAAGGACATTATGCTTTCTATATCTGATAGGATCTAAATGACACTTGCTAACTCAGTAAAGAGCCAAGGGATTATACTGGGCCCAGCATTATTACTGGTGAAGCAAGTTAATGAAAGAGAAAAAATGCTTTCTTCCTGCTTCATTTAGCCTGGAAGATGGATGGCTCCCTATCTTGACTTAGCTGGTTTGTCTATATGGATCCATGCCACTGATATCTCAAAGATATATTGTCATAATGCATTCTACATTGGTTGGCCCTTAAAGTCAGTTCAGAAACTCCAGTTGGTAAAGAACACCACAACTCAATTCTGTTGGGAGCTAGTTGGAACAATCACATCACATCAGTCACTCCATTGGTTACTGATACATGCATACACATAACCAATCACTCCATTGGTTACTTATCAGTTTCCATGTTCTAGTCAAGGTATTAATCCTCACCTGCAAAGATCTTCACAGCCTTGGACTGACCTGACTACAGAATTGCCCCTTCTAGCATTCTCCACTTTGTGATCCTTGCTCATCTAAACAAAATCTGCTGAGGATGCCACCTTTCAAACAGATAAGGTCAGCAATGGTCCGTACTTGTGCATTCCCATCTTGTGAAACATCCTGGCTGTGGAGATCAGGAAGGCGCCTCCATTTTTGTTATTTTGCCGAGTATGCAAAACAAAAATGTTCAGGAGTGCATTTTTTAAAGAACTGTGGTATAATGGAACAGCTCAGGGGACATTTTGTAAGGGAAAAGGATTAGAGGCTATTGCAGTGTTTATTGGATGCATCACCTTCTTTTCATTGCATTATCGTCTACCTTTGTAATTCTACTTTCTGCATTACAGTATGCCATGCCTTCAATAGTTTTGTTTCTATGATTGTTTGCATTGTTTTCTAGTCCCAGTATTAGTGAAATGTTTTTTGGATGTTTTATGCTGCCTGATTTAATTGTTTGCTGTATTTTTTAATCTGCCTTGAGGTTCCATGGGAAAGATGGGCTATAAAAGGAGGAACTAAAAAGGCTGGAAGATCGCAGTGTGAATAAGGTTGGAAGACGCTCAGTAGCAAAGATGGTTGAAATAAGGTTAGAAGAGGCTCAGTGGGAAAGACAGCCTATAAACAAAGTAAATGACTGAATAGGGTTGGAAGGTCCCTTCTCTTAAAGAGCAAACAGAACAAAGTTTGAGTTCAGTGGTACCCTGAAGATGAACAAAGTTTAATTCTGGGTATGAGCTTTTGTAAGTATGCACACATCTTCAGATACCTAAAGGGCAAAATTTGAGTCCAAAATTTGAGTCCAGTGGCACCTTTAAGACCAACGAAGTTTTATTCAAGGTATAAGCTTTTGTGTGCACGCACACTTCCTCAGAGACATTGAAATGGAAGTTAACACTCCATACATGTAGGCAGAGGGTGAGCAGCAAATTAGCATAACAACATAATGAAGATGTTTAACAGATGCAAGGACCAAATAGGAATAACAAGCTTAGTTTATATGGTCACCATTTGTTTGGATTTAATTCCAGGGGAAAACATAGTGAAGCAAATAAATATATCATTATTGGTGAATGATGTGTAAATGAGAGTAATTAACTGAGACCCTGTTGTTACATTTCATCTGTCTCCTCTCAAGCATGGAGGTCACTAACAGCATCCTTTTCTTTAAGGTGCGGTGACTGGTTGTGCAGTGTTATATCTCCTCTGTCACCAGACCAGAGAAATACATTCCAATCTACCATTCCAAATTACATTACTATTCATTGCATTTCATTACAATCACTATTCCAATCTACTATTCCAAATAAGAAACACAATAAAATAAAGAGGATGTATGGCCCTTCTTGGTGAAAATACAGATGTAAGGACTGAATGAGATTAGCATATGTAGTTATATAAGAAACTAATATCCCTGTTAAGTCCTGAGGGTTTTTTGCTGCGTGTTGTAATAACTTGTAATTCAGCAACTTCCCTTTCCAGTCTGTTTCTGAAGTTCCTTTGCAATAAAACAGCTACTTTGAGGTCACCCACTGAATGTCCTGGAAGACTGTCACTATTCAGTAGAGGCTGTAAGTCATTGTTGAGGTGTTGAACTGTTGAGAGCTGTATGTGACTACTAGTGTTGTTCTTTTATTGTCTCTTTCAGACCTGTCTTATAACAGACGTTCTCTGGATATCATTTTGGTTTTGTTAATCTGTTTCTTGACTTCAACAGGTGAATATTTTAGTTCCAAAACGGTTTGTTGTAGATCCCTCAGGTGAGAATATCTGTCTGTAGGATTGCAACTAACGCAGTTGTGGCATAGAGCCTGGCTGTAGACAATAGATTGTTTGATATGATTAGGATGGTAGCTGGATGCATGTAGATATGTTTGTAGGTCAGTAGGTTTCCAGTATAAGGTGGTTTCTATACATCTGTCATGTATTTGTACAGTGGTGTCTAGAAAACATATTTCTTGCGTAGATTGTTTCGTTGTCAGGTTGATGGTAGGGTGAAAGTCATTGAGTGCTTGGTGGAATATGTCCATGGCTTCTTTACTTTGTGTCCAGACAATCATCAATGTAATGCAAGTATAGGAGAGGTTTCAGTGGGCAGGAGTCAGTCATGAAGATGTTAGCATACTGTGGTGCCATGTGGATACCCAAGGCTGTACCATTAAAATGAAGGTACAAGTTGTTACCAAATTTGAAGTAGTTGTGTGTGAAAACAAAATGGCAGAGTTTGGTGGCAAGGTCAGCTGTGATATTGTCAGAAATCAGTATATATACACAACAAATCACAGTTGTTAAGTTTGACTCATACTTGGATACATTTAATTATCTAAGTACAAAACATTCTATAATGAAAAACAACAATCTCTGTCAGAACAATACAAACTATAGAACAAAGGAGAGTAAAAAACATCCAGTGAAACTTTCCAGATCTGGGTCAATAGATCACAAGTTCCTGAATGTATTACGTCCCCTGTTGTGCTCTAAAAGACATCTCTCTTCATAAGTACAAAAGGCCAATCTGCATTTAGCATTTGCTCCGTTGTTTTACCAAACCCACACTGGAACAGAAAAAGATGCAGTTCAAAACCACATTCAACTATCCCGGGCTAACACTGTAGTGACTGCAGAGCCACCCCCCCCCCCGAATGGCCATAAAATGGCCATAAATCTATGCAGACAGCCACTATAAAACCAAAGATCAAACAAAGTGAAAGCAGCATGCAGTCTGGACACTGCCATAAAATGCGAGACTCAATCAAAGTGAAAGTGGCAGGCAATGTAGATGGGAATTTCTGTTCCAGTGTGAGTTTGGTAAGACAGCGGAGCAAATGCTAGATGCAGATCGGGCCAAAGTCTGTAAAGTTTCTCCACATCAGTTTATTCTAATTGGAAGCCCCTAGAAGTTTTTACAAAGTGGGCATGTAGCTTAATGTTTTTAGTAGGATGAAAACCTCACCATCCAAAGTGAAAACTGCTAACAGCAATTCTGGCAAAAAAGTGGACAAACCATCCCTGAAAGCATGGTTGGCTGTGATGCCAAACACTGATAGTCAGAAAGCAGGCTTGGAGGCCTGCATTGGTTCTTTGAATAGGTGCTGAGTGGGCCCAGGTCTGGGTCTCAAATTAGATCTGTGCCGAGCCTGTTGGGGAGGCTGTGGAAAAAAATCTCTGATGAAGATACTGAAATGTATGTTGCCGTTGATATTGGCATTGAAAGCTCTTGTAAGTTTGGTTGAAATCTCGAGTGGTACTTGTGTTTGTAAGACAAGGTATGAGTTTGGGTTATACCAAAGGATCATGTTGTCTGATGGTTTTTCTAGATATGCTGGAGAAAGTCATTGGTCTTGGTAGAGAAAAGAGATGAACCCTCAAAAGGTAAGTCCTGTACACGAGCCCACATCTCTGGTGGGAGAGCTATTGATCTTAGCCAGGCATGTCTCCTAAGAATTATGAAGGAGGCCATAGCTCGAAGTGATGCATCGGCTGCATGCCTACTGGCATTCAATTGCTGTTTGGATAATCTGAGGGCCTCCGTCTGGATAACCTTGGCCAAGGATTTTTGTTGTCAGGCAGTTGTTCTAGATAAGGCGTGATTTTTTTCCCATAGGAAAAATGGTAAGCTGCCATTATGGCCTGGTAGTTTGCTATTCTGAGGTTCAGAGATGAAGAATACATCTTGTGACCAATGCCCCCTCTAAGCTGTGGAGTCTTGTGGGCAAAAATTCTACTTTGTGAGGTACTGGCATTATAGTTGTAAGTGAGCGATTTGGCTACCGCATAAATTAGTCTGGTCTGGAGCCGACGATTGAGACAAAAATGTGTGAGCCCAAGGCTAAAAAACTGAGCTAGCTCACACTAACTCAGCTTAGAGGGAATACTGCTTGTGACTCAAGACATTGATCTTTCTGTCCTCTTTATCTGCTGGAGTTGAATGTATACCCACTCTCTGCTTAGCCTGCATGTCCTCTGCGATCAAAGAAGTTGGGGTAGGATAGGTAAAATGGAAGGGACAGACTTCTTGCTGAACCCTGTACATGTTCTCCACCTTGCGAGATATGGTACGAATGGATGATGGTTTCTCCTAAACAGATCTTGCTGTCTCTAGTATTCCCTTAAGAAGAGGGAAGGCTACTATTCCTGGCATATCCAGGTAGAGTCATCCCAGTACTTTGTCTTTAGGTCTGGTATATCTAGGGATTGTGCCATCCAAACCATCTTTTCAGAATACAGACACAAGTCTTGACTTAGTGATACTGGGTCTTGGTCTCCCACAGTATCATCAAGAGATGGTTCTGAGGCTTCTTCAAAACTAGCAATGGATCTGCAGTCTCCCTGTGCTGGGGAGCAAAGCTTGGGAGAAGGCATTCATGGGGTTGTATGCCCACTGAACTCAGCAGTAGATCTTTGGGTTCCTTAGAAGGTACTCCCTTCAAGCAAGTCAGATCTATCAACATAGAACGTTGGCCCTTGTCCTTCAATTAAAATTTATTATTCTTTGGTGGAAGTTCCAAAGAGGACCTGGTTGGGGCTCGTTCTGGAGTTCAGATCCAGTCTTGGAACCAAGTAGATGGAAGCAACCAACAAACGGTGGGAAACATAGTCTTCAACAGGTTTGGGGACTGAAAAAAATGGTTTTTCAAGCAAGGTAGATGTTTTGGCTGCTGGGGTGACCAAGGCGAATAAAGCCTTCACCCACAAGGCTGCTTTGAACTGGGAGGTGTGGTCCACACAGGCCTTCAGGGTGAATTGCTGGCATATTTTACATGCCACTATGTTTTGATTTTCCCTGAGGCAGAGCAGACAGACAGAGTGCTCATATGTCCGGGCCATCTTTGTTGAATGTTGAACATTTCTTGAATAAACACATCTTGACAAAAAAGACAGAGCTAACGAACAACATTCTTCTCAAGGTGGCAACAAAAAACTGAGGAAGTGTGTGGAACCCCTTCCTGGAGCACGTGACTGTTGGGTGGGAAAACTAAAGGGCAAAGTCATCCTTTGTGGACATAGACTAATGGAGACTAACAGGCTAACAGGCCTCCCAATGTTATATTCACTTCAGTAATGAAATATGGTATTAGAATTAAAGCAGACAATGCATTGTTAATTTCTCACAATATTACCAAAGAAAATATTCCAGGTTTTTACACCTGAATGCTTAAAAGTGAACATCCAGCTTTATCATTTTTTAAAAGCTGGATTAAAATTTTTTCAGTGTAAATACTTGGAATACTGGAGACTGATATGGTCTCATGTTAACCAAAATCTGATTGCCTCTGATCAAAAAGAAAAAATTGCCAAGATTATGTGCAAATGGTATTTAACACATAATAAACTGACAGAAATATACCCCAGAAAATCAAATGCTTGCAGGGGATGTTCAGGTCTGGCAGAACTTTTACATACCTTTTGGATTTAGCATGTAATTAAACCAGTTTGGCAAGATATTCTGATCCTCGTTTTAGATCTTACAGGATGCAGTTTAGTTTCAGACCCTATGGTAACATCATTAAGTTATCTGAAAGACTGTGGAGGTGCTGCATAGAGGGAACTAACTGCAAGTTTGTTAATGACGGTGAGATAATGCATTGCATCTTGCTGTAGACTACAGGAAACTCTTTCCACAAACAATTGAATGCTGAGAATTTGGAATGTGGCTCTCAGCTTTTGTCAATTGAATATGCTTGTTTCTAAGCTAAACATTTGGATTTAGCTGTTACCAAGCGACCCGTCTCTAGATACACTGATAAGAGCCCCCTTACTGGAATTTAAGAAAATCCAAGTTTTCCTGGGAATGTTTGACATAGATCTACAGTATGCTTATATAATCCTCGGGTCATATTATTTTAACATTTAGGGAAATGTAGTAGAAATGAAAAAGCTAGTGAAAATTTTCTAGGCTAGTAATTTTTCCAGGCTAGGATGTTTACAGGCTAGTTTGTTTATTTTCTTATGAAATCTACTTCAGTGATGAATATAGGGGATGTGCCCAGCCTTGGATAGGCCAGGATAGCCTGGTCTCCTCAGATCTCAGAAGCTAAGCAGGGTTGGCCCCGGTCAGTATTTGGAAGAGAGACCACCAAGGAACAGCAGGGTCATGATGTGGAGGCAGGCAATGGCAAGCCATCTCTGAACACCTTTTGCCTGAAAACCCCATGGAGTAGCCATAAGTCAGCTGTGACTTGACAGCGAAAAAAGGGGGGGGTATTGATAAGATATGTGATTGGATATACCCATATAAGCAAGATCCTTGGGAAATTGGGAAGGGTGTTGGCAGATGATGGGGGGTGAGAAGAAAGAAGGGGAAATGTCCAGGAGGGTAGATGACAGGGATAAAAAAAAATATGGAGGGGGAAGAAGCAGAGTCAGGGCAAACGGATGAAGACTTTTAAGCAACTAGTGACAGAGCAAGAGGAGAGAAGCAAATCGGGACCATTTCTGCAGTAGTGAAATCCCCCACATTGACGTTTTTAAAACTGCGTGTTGTGAAATTTTCTGCAGTCAATTTTTCCTTGCCTGGCGCAAACCCAACGTTTTCTCCTTCTTATGCCACATTTTCTAAACTCACTAAAACTGGGGATTCTGAAAATGCAGGGTAAGAAGGAGAAGACTTGGGGTTTGTGCCTGGTGAGGAAAAATCGACGGCAGAAAAATTCACATAACGCAGTTTTAAGAACATCAACACAGGGAATTTCACTACTGAGGGAGAGAATGGAATTTCTCTTTCTATCACAATTCCCCACAGGATCCCAAACTGAAAGTGAGCTGTTGCTGAGATGTGTGAAAAAGCATGAGCAGATATATTTCCTAGCCCCCCCCCCCCAAAGGACCACAAGAATAAAGAAAAAAACCTATTTAATTGAAATTAAGACACCAACAGTGAATAACACTTCAAAACAGAGTGACATAAAGCTGTGTGCAAACTAATTTAACTGGGTCTAAGAATGGGGAAGGAATATATCTGTAGGATTTGAATGTACTCTTATTAATTCTCTGAAACTGTGATTTAATGCTAAGTTTCCCCTTCATATCTAAATATCCATAAGTGCTTGTGGGATAAGCTATATGATTTTTAGAGTATGGTGGAACAAAAGTAACTTCAGAAAATCAGAACTCAACTATTTTTGACAGCAGAAAATCAGAATCAGCTGAAAATTCTTACCACTATTACCACTTAGGATGACATTATCATACAGAAAAACAGATATTTACTATATAATTTACATAATTGTGTTTTGGTTAAGTGCCATGATTAGATTAATTCTCCTCTACATTTCTTCAACTAGTTTAATTTATTAATAGCAACACCTACTAGGTACACTCAGCCACACAATGCAGTTTTGATATATCATTTGAAATTAAAGACACGTGTGGCATTTGTGCTGATTCTGGCTAGGTGTGATGAGCCCACAACACATTGGTAAGGACGTCCATACAAAAAGATTTAACCATTACATCCCACACAGAAGATACATATGAAACAGCTGCTTTTGACACCATTTGTAATATGGAAAGTAGTGCCACCTTCTGGTTAAAATTAAAACAAAACACTACTGGCTTGGAGGAAGCTGGGTGATGCGTTGGTTCACCTCAGAGCTGGAGCAACCCCATTACCAGTCTTGTGAAGCCAGTTCGTTATGCTCACCTTCTGGCCTGCTGTTTCTGTACCAATGGTGTACCTACCATATTTGGCGCCTGCGGAGGGGATAATTTTTAACACCCCTCCTCTGTTGTTGTTGTTTTTGCCGTCAAGGCTGATTTATGGTAACCCCATCGGGTTTTCATGGCAAGAGAGGTTCAGAAGTGCTTTGCCATTGCCTGCCTCCTTCTTAGCTTCTGAGATATGACAAGATGAGGTTAGGCTGGGGCTATCCATGTCAGGGCCCTTCCTCTTAATGCAAGATTATTTCCAGTAATTATCATGAAATAAAACAAATAATAATGGACAGAAAATAGATTCAGGTGGGTAGCCATGTTGGTCTGTAGCAGCAGAACAAAGTTTGGTCTTAAAGGTGCCACTGGACACAGATTTGTTTCAGTGTCCGGAAAAGAAATGCAGACAGTGAAAAAAGATCCAGTTAAAGAAAAAAGATCAGATTCCAACATGCTTATTCCATCACGAGAGCCAGCATGCTGTAGTGGTTCAAGTGTTGGACTAAGATCTGGGAAATCCAGGTTCAGATCCCCACTCATGCCATGGAAGCTTGCTGGGTGACCTTGGGCCAGTCACACTACTCTCAGCCTAGGACGGCCCCAGGATAGCTTGATCTTGTTAGATCTCAGAAGCTAAGCATGGCCAATATGGAGGCAGGCAATGGCAAACCACCTCCGATCGTCTCTTGCCTTGAAAACCAAAGGGTTGCCATAAGTCAGCTTTGACTTGATGGCAAAAAAAAAATAGAGGAGGGAGTTGTTAAAAATTATCCTCCCCTCAGGGTTGTCATAAGTCAGCTGTGACTTAATGGCAAAAAAAAAAATCCATTACACCACTCATGTTCTGAGCAGGCACTTGGGAGGGCTTCTGTTCTCCATTGTGAAGCCCAAGAGCTGACCATCCCAAATATTTACAAGGCATTTTGGAGAGCTAGGAGTCTGCCTTTGTACTAATGTCTACTAACTAACACTAACCAAAGTATCACAAAATAGTGATCACAAGCTTCCGCAGACTGGATGTTAAGAAACACATTACCCCCAAAAGAAGGTGCCCCATCCTCCATTGTTTTCAAAGGACTAAAGAACTAACAAACTAGAAACTGAAGGTGAGGGAGCATTTTTGCAAGCCCAGCAGAACCAGTGCAGTGTACAGTGCCCAGCAAACCCAATGCCATTGGGGCAATGCCAGCTGATGTCAAGCACAAAATCACAGTCCAGTTAGGGAGGGGGGTTGGAAACCCAGCAGAACCAGTGCAATGTACAGTGCCCAGCAAATCTAGTGCCTTCTGTTCATAATATTAACAAAAGTTTGCTACTATACTACCCTTAAATACATTTTGTCACCAAACAGGATAGGGGTGAGAAGGTCTTGAGAGGGGGAGGGACACGGAAAAATTAGGTGAAGGAAGACAGAAATGAATAAGAAACATGTGGAAAAGAGGGAGATAAATTAAGAGAGGGAAAGGTTGTTTTATCTTGCTGTAACACCCTAACTTTGCAAGATCTGGCTGAGCTGGATGCAAAGAAAGGAAGAGAGAAAGGCTAGACTATTGCAGAAAATTACCTGCAGGCTGGCAGTTACTGTAGCAGCTATCAGGCTGTGGGCTTGGTGATACAATCTGTTAAGCAAGTTTGCTTCAATCTTACATAAGAACATAAGAGAAGCCATTGTTGGATCAGGCCAATGGCCCATCTAGTCCAACCCTCTGTCACACAGTGGCCAAAAATACCAGGTGCCACCAGTAGGTCCAGTCTTGGAGAAAGGGGAGTTCAGCAAATCCTAGAGTGCTTTTTCCTATGCTCAGACTTCCCTGCACCCCTAGTGGCAGCACCTGAAACTTAATTTTAACAATAAAAGGAAATATGTTCAGCTGGACACAGCATGATGCTGGCTTCAAGGGCCCTCCTTCAAGGGCCTTCCTCAAGCTGCACCCAGAGTAGAGCGCACCCCCTTGGTATGCCACTTGTCTGTACAAAGCCTTCCTACTCACCAGAGATCTAGTTCCTTTTTTTCCTGAGTCAGATTTGGATTATTTGCCATTTTATAAGCATAGGTCATATTGGGATTCAAGTTTATGAAATCAATCTGATCAATAAAAATTTCTATTAATTTACATGGGAATCATACTTCTGGCTATAACTCCCCTTGTTCACCAAATAGGGAGAAAAATATCTGGGGCAATAAGGAATCCTCCCTGCCAAATTTCAGATAGTGAGGAGAAAGTCCTCCAATTCCACAGATAATTAAAATTCTCAGTTGCAGAGAGACCACATGGAGGTATGGATTTTTGCTCCTTTCCCAGAACCCTCAAGCAGGGGCTGGGAAATGTACAAAAATGGAGTTTGCAGGTCATAGTAGTTAAAATCTGCCACTTTTCATGCTTTTATCTCATTACATTCCATTTGAGCATCTTCTCTCAGCCTTTCCATATTGGAGTCTGGCTGAAGTTCAGTGAAATAAAATACGGGGATGGAGTGTTAGGTCCTCTTGGTCACACACTCTGGTTTTGTTTTAAAATGGTTTCCACCCTTTTAATATGGCCTGAACCTCTGGCTTTATTTTCCCCATTGCTGTGACATTGCCTGCTTGCCAGCTTGTGCAAGCAAAGTCCCTCCCACAAATATGGTTCCTATCAAGAGGTGAGAGCAATGCAGACTAAGCCTCTGTCTCCATCCTTCCCCATCTACCATGCTCCTTTACTAAATATGCAAGCAAAATCTGTGCCACAGTCTTAACAGGTGGCAGCCCCATAGAATGCACATTAGACCTATGGTTATACAGAATCAGAAAGGCTTTGGTACCATAACCAGCAGAAAGTGCTTATACTGTGTACAGGAACACCAATCAGAACAATTCTCTCTGGCAGAGAGATGGGCTAACTGTTCTTACTAGATGATGTTCCTATTAGAAAAATATTTGCTGAGCCATTATGATTCCTGCCATGTCTTGCTGCCTAGAAACCAGGCTGCTAGGCACCAGAATAACAGTTGGATTGGAAATTTCAGGTAGGTAGCTGTTGTGAGAATAATGGGGCTGCACGTGTCTTGTGAATGTGTTCACCCGTGCCACCCACACCTCTCCCTCTTGGTTCGTGTGTTCTCTGAGTGTCGCCTCCTTACCAAAGGCAATAGATGCAAGCTAGGAAACCCTCAAACGCTGGCAGAGACACTCTTAGCAAAAAGGTCTCTTCTTAAAATAAAACTTATCTTTATTAAGAAAACATCCAAAAGTTTCCCAGGCAAGGTGGTTGGCAAGACGCCAGACCAGATGCCAACACTGTACAATCCTATTTCTTAAACATTGATAGTGAAAACACAGACAATACATGCAAGCAAAGTTCCCCCCCCAAAGCATGCAGAAAACGAAAGGCCTTTCGGGCTGACTCCCAAAGTCTCCACAGAGCAAAATCTCTCCTGGTTCCTTCAAGAGTCAGCGAAAGTCTGTTGGGACTGCCCAGTCTTTTATACCCGAAAGATCAAAAAAGATCCCCAATAATCAAATTACAGTTGTAAATTGAAATCTTGAAGTTGAGGATATTTGCAAGGAAATTGCTTTCTTGTGTCTCACACAACAAAAGTTGCCTTTTGTTTACAGGACCAGGAATGGTGTTATTGTGTTTTTCCTGGTGTTCCCAGCATTGAAGATAAAACCATTCTTTCATGTTATCTTTGGGATGGGAGTAGGGGTGTGAATCCCTGTATCAGATGGATTGAAGTCTGTCACTGCCTAAATGGCTTTTCCTGCCAGAGAAGATTTCATGGTTTAAAGGGATATAGGGAGTCTCACACCTAAGGGAATTTACATTGATTTAGATCCTGGGAGTGGAATGAGTGAACTTTGTAGGTGACAGAGAGGGGTGCTTTGCCTGGACAAGGGTTTTGCACAGACTCCTGGGATTTTGTTCAGTGACAACAGACCAAAGCAGTTTGCTAGCAAAGACAGAGACAGATACATGGATTTTATAAACTATTTGGTTCATTTTAAAACCCAAACCTTCTATATTTCTGAAATTTCTTACCACAGTAGCCAAGTTAGTTTGCAGTAGAAAAGTAAGATTCAAGTCCAGCAGCACCTTAAAGACCAACAAGATTTTCAGGGTATAAACTTTCAAGAGTCAAAAATCCCTTTATCAGATAGTTGGACTGAAAATTTCCCGACTGTTGCTAAATGTAGAAAATAATTTAGTTTGGATTCAGAAATTTGTGATATTTATGTGCTGGATGTTAAATTGATTTGGTAAATTTCCAGCTGCATATCTTTAATTTTCACTAAGTCTGTGTGCTGGATTGATATAATTATGAATCAACACGAAACTGTTGAGTGGCAATTTCCAGATGTTGCTGCTTGTTTTCCCCCCCAACTTTGTGTATCATGACCTCAGGAAAACAGACACTTTTACAGCTACAATACAGTCATAAATGTCAAAGGCTAGCTCTGCCTATGAGACTGGCTGCAAATGGTGTCACGAAGCCATCTAATTTAATGTGTTCCTTGGTGCAGGGAGGCTTTCAGATGCATTCAAATACATGAATAGGGGTATGCATGACAGAATTCCCAAGCAGAAAATATACACAAAAATCACAGTGTCAGGTCATTACAGTGATTTCTAGGGAGAGTATTAGCTATATGATTCTTAGTGAAATGAAACAACAATCCCCCCATCTGTACTGTTTTCAAGTTTGGGTGCTTACCCAACTAGCAGAAGCATGTGCATGCACTCATTGTTTTGTTCTTTGATTCCACTGGTTTCCCATGCAGTGTTACCCTTCCTTTCAATTGGGTCCTAGCAAGGGAGGAACACAAAGCGCTTCCAGGTAATCACCTTTGCAGACAAGCTGCAAACAGGGAATTTTTAAGGCAGCTGTATTGGCTCAGCACTTACTGTATCCACAGCACATGTGCGTGGAAACTCACTTCAGGGTCCTTGAAAATGGGGGGTAGGCTGGAAAGGGGAGAGTATAATGTATTCAGGGTGAATCTGGTGGCATTAATTTCAATTACTGCTGTCCCAGACCCTTGAATTGAGTGTCTATTGATAAGTATGGTCCCAAAAATCTGGAACCTGAAAACTTTCCATAGATTGCCAGCCCAACCAGTAATGCCCTACCTGAAAAGAAGTAATTGTGGCAAAAACTCCCCCCACCAAAGCCTGGATCACAAACTGTAATGAAGTTTTTCTCAGTGCACACCCCTATAAACAGATATTGACAATAGCTGAGATCTTATAATTTTCATATTATTTCCATGTCAAAACATTTCATAGCTGTTAAAAGAATGTTTCAGATATGCACTGTAATGAAAGATAACTTGTGGTTCCTTCAAGTTATGACAGAGCAACCAAGGGCTTTGGGTTTCAAAACTGTTCTTCATGCTTTGTTGGAATGCAGTCAAACCACCATTCTTGCTTCATTTCATTTCAGTTTTTGTCTCTTAGCAAATATTATGCTGTTGCATGGGGTTATGGCAATTCTGAAATGGTGGCCATGGTATCATGACATACTCTCACAAGATCCTGTTTGGCATTTATTTTTTTCATTATTAAAACAATCAAAAACATTAGGGTTTTTCTTCAAACTGGAGCGTTCTTCCATTAACATCTCCCCTTTCTGTACTTGACCCCATTGTGTCGCTGGAGCCAAGTTCAAATAATGTAGATAGCTAAACCCCTCCCCCGCAAAATAAAAAATGGTCTGTTGAAGACTGAATATACCTCTGGAAACCAGAAACATTGACAGCATCTCAGTCACTTGAAGAAAAAAGGGGGGGAAGAAATTTTGCCTGAAGGGGAAACTTTCACGGGGTGGAGTTGGATTTCTAAGTTGTTCTTCCCTCTTAAAATTCCCCATGGTTCCCGGCTTCCGGTCTGGGATTCATGGCGTCCTAACGTGTTCTGGCTTGCTCTTAGAGCTCCCAGAGCATACGGAGGGTCTTGACGACAGGGTGGGCTTCACATAGCCCACCGCAGATCCCCCCAGGCAGGGGGATGACTGGCAGCGAGCCTGGCCCGAGAGAGGAGTTGAGATCGGCTGATAGCGGGGCTTTAAAGAGCGTCGCGACCAGCCTTGATCCCCTCCCCCAGAGAAGGCACTTCGGAAAATCTCTACAAGACCCCACCGAGTTGGATTCTCAACATAAGAACGCATGACCCAGACCTCCAAGACATTCTACGGAAACTGATATCAAGGAAACACGGCTATAACAAGACACGGACTTTGAAGGTAACTTTTTAAAATTGCTCACCGGAGATGCGTTTTGGCCGAAAATAAACAACATCCGATGAAGCGCATGATCGTGCTGTATCTGTCGTACTAACATTGGAGCGGAAAAAGTGCAGTTAAACAGCTAAAAAAGGCCAAAAAGCCGAATTGTTGATCATTCTTGCGGTTAGATTATTGACTTTAAAATAGAAACTAACAGTAACTCCGCGAGAACTACAGTGGAAAAGTACTGTAGCTGCTGCAGCAGAAATCGGCAAAACAGGAAGTGACTTCAGAACAGACAAGTAATCATCCTAGAGAAGACCAAGGAGGCCGGAAGAAGGGAAGAAATCAGGAACAAGGGGGACCATCAAGACTGCCGGACAGGAAATGAGTACCCGGAAGAACCATTTACCATGGAGAAATTGCGCCCGCCATTTTGGGAAGGTCAGAAAAATTTTCTTTGATTTTAAACGAAAGACTCAATATAAAAAAGCGAAACTAGTGCGATTTAGGTGGGCACAAGAAGGACTTTGATTTAGAGTGGGTTGGAGGGAAAACTTTGAACAACGGCTTACGACCTGCGGCAACGACAGAGGGCAAATACCTGGTCCTCCCCGAAAATGGCTGGGAAAGAGGAAAAAAAGCTACAGGGCATGATGGAAGCTATGGAGAAACGAGTGATGGATGCGATTCTGAAGTTGGAAAAGACTGTAATAACAGAAGTAACAGAGTTGAAAAAAGAAATGTCTGGAATTACAAAAGAGATACAGACGCTGACCAAAAGAGCAGATGAGATGGATGTAAGGGTGAAGGGAGTAACATCTGATATAGCTGAGGTCACTATAGAAACAGATAAAGTGAATGTGATGGTCCAATATAATGCAATGATTAACCACATGAGATTCAGGGGGATCCCTGAAGACAAGAATGAGGACATCCATTCAGTTATGGTAGATGCTGTTGCAGACTTTTTGAAAATGGAAGAGGAGAGAGTGGCGGCACAGATTGATGTGGTATACAGAGTCAACTCTGCGATTGCGCAAAGGAAAAAATTACCTAGAGATGTAATTGTCCAGTTTATATCTAAGAAGCTGAAGGAGGATTTGTTTAAGCAACAATTTCAGGATGACTTCACAATTGACAACAAGAAAATTATGGTCCTAAAGGAACTACCCAGAGCGATGCTTCAGGACAGACGACTTTTTAAAGACCTGATTGACAAGCTGAAAACAGAGGGCATAAGATATAGATGGGAAATTCCTAAAGGCGTCAGTTTTTCGTTCAAGCAGAAGAGAGTCACCATCAAGTCAGTTGACCAAATGACCAGATTCATCAATGATTATTTTAAAGACTCTGATAAATAATTATAGAACCAACATGGAGAGTCAAATAATTTCATGGAATATTAATGGACTGAATTCACCCCAAAAAAGGAAAAATGTCAGACTCTGGTTGGAAAAACAGAAATGTGATATTGTTTGCTTGCAAGAAACACATATTAAAAAATCAGATGCCAAATTTTTGATTCAAAAAAGATTAGGAGAGGAATTTTATTCACTCTCCTCCCAAAAGAAAAAAGGAGTTGTTACATATATTAAAAAGGAGTTGGAACCAAAAGAAATTTTTAAAGACAATGAAGGGAAATTTTTGGCGGTAGAAGTTGTGTTGCAGAATAAAAAGACATTAATTGTTAATCTCTATGCTCCCAATGGGGCAAAGGAAAACTTTTTCCAGGATTTGTGGGAACAACTACGACAGTTGACCTATGAGCAAACGATTTTAATGGGCGATTTTAATGGTACTGTTGACAATGCTGTTGATAGAAAATCAAAAAAAGGAATTGAGGCCATGGGCAAACTTCCTAAAGTCTTTTTTCAATTGACTAAACATGAACACTTGGCAGATGTTTGGAGAATTAAAAATCCCAGAGATAGAGAGTACTCTTTTTATTCATCAAGACACGAATCTTTTTCAAGGATAGATATGATGTGGATGACAGAGAATTTAATCTTGCAAACACGCAAAATTGAGATATTGCCTAGGACTCTTTCTGACCACAGTCCGATAAAATGGTCAACGTATGTTAAGAGGAAAAAATTTCGATGGCGACTTAATGAAGATTTGCTGGACAAGCAAAGTATTGTGGATAAAATAAGGACAGAAACCCAAACATACTTTCAATTGAACTTAAATAAAAGTGTACAGATGCAAACGGTATGGGAAGCCTACAAGGCTGTGATGAGAGGACATCTGATTGCAATCAATAATAATGAAAGGAAACAACAAATGAAGATAGACAAAGAAATTATGGAAAATATTCGGAAAAAAGAAACAGAACTCAAGAAAAGGCCTGGCAAAAAGAAGATTTTGAGAGAACTGAGGATTTTAAGGGAGCAATATGAGGCAAGGTTGAACAAAGAAGTATTTTGGAACTTGAAAAAATTGCAACAGAAATCCTTTGAAGGTGCAAACAAACCTGGCAAATATTTAGCATGGCAACTGAAGAAAAGAAGAGAGAATAAAACAATCACTTGTCTGAAAGATGGAAATAAAGAGATTTTAGACCCAGGAGGAATCAAGAGGGAATTTTTTAAATACTACGCGACTCTCTTTCAAGCGAGGCAAGCGGATCCTCAAAAAATGTTGGATTACTTATCCAAAGCTAACTTGATACAACCAAACCCTGAAATGAAAACATTTTTAAATGCTGCAATAACTAAAGATGAAATTAGTAAAGCAATAGCTGAGGCAAAAATCTCTAAAGTTCCAGGCCCGGATGGCTTTTCAGCTAAATTTTATAAAAAATTTCATGAAGATTTGGTTCCGGTGTTGGAGATTCTTTTAAACGAAATTAGAAAGACAGGAAAGATTCCAGATTCCTGGAATGAAGCTGCAATCACCTTAATTCCTAAAGAAATGCAAGATTTAACAAATGTTAAAAACTACCGACCCATTTCATTATTGAACAACGATTACAAAATATTTGCAAAAATATTGGCAGAGCGCCTTAAAAAGTTTTTGAAAGACACTATTGTTGAGGATCAAGCTGGCTTTTTACCAAATAGACAAATTAAAGACAATATGAGGGTTGTTTTGGACGCAATTGAATATTATGATAAACACCCTGAAAAAGAAGTTGCTTTTTTATTTTTGGATGCAGAGAAGGCTTTTGATAACTTGAATTGGGAATTTATGTTTAAAGTGCTTGAGAAATCTTTGATGGGCGTAGAATTTATAAGAATGATTCAATCGATATATAAAGAACAAAAAGCTTCGGTGATTGTCAATGCAGAACCAACAGATATGTTCCGGGTAAGAAAAGGTACTAGACAAGGTTGTCCCCTGTCACCATTGTTATTTATCTGGATTTTGGAGATTTTGCTACAAGCGGTTAGAGATGATGATAATATAAAAGGTTTGAATATTGGAGGTTTTTCATTTAAATTAAGAGCATTTGCGGATAATATCATGTTTATTGTTGAAGATCCTGTTAATAATATGCCTAAGGTATTTGAAAAAGTAAGAGAGTTTGGTGATCTTGCAGGGTTCTATGTCAACAAAAATAAATCTAAGATACTGTGTAAAAATATGACTGGTACAAAGCAACAAACGTTACAAAATGTGACAGAATGTGAAGTGGTTAAAAGGGTTAAGTATTTGGGAGTTGAAATTACAATGAAAAACATAGATTTGTTTAAGAATAATTATGAAAAACTGTGGGGTTCGATAAAGAGTGATTTAGAAAAATGGGAAAAACTAAGATTATCTCTTCTTGGAAAAATTGCCGTTATTAAAATGAATGTACTGCCCAGGTTAATGTTTTTGTTTCAGACAATACCAATTGTGAAAGATGGGAAAGTGTTGGTAAAATGGCAAAGAGAAATCTTTAAGTTTATCTGGGCAGGAAAGAAGCCAAGAATTAAAATGAAGATAATGTATGATATTAAAGACAGAGGTGGCTTCCAAGTCCCGAATTTGCGTTTGTATCATGAAGCAGTATGTATGTCTTGGTTATCTGAATGGGTAAATTTGGAAAATAGAAAACTTTTAGCTCTTGAGGGGCACGATTGCAGATTTGGCTGGCATGCCTATCTTTGGTATGGGAAAAACAAAGTCGATTCTATGTTTAAGCATCATTATGTAAGGAGGACATTGTTTGAAGCATGGACCAGATATAAGAATACAATTTCGGATGAGAGGCCTCTGTGGATTGTTCCAGCTGCAGTTATACATCTGTTTTCAGAGCATAAAGGTAATGACTGGTTGAAATATCAGGAATTGTTGCAAAAAGAAGGGAAAAAATATGTTTTAAAACCAAATAATGAATTAGAATTTGAGTATGGTTGGCTACAATATTGTCAAATAAGGAACATCTATAAAAAAGATTGTAAAGAGTTTGGTTTTAGAGCTATGAATGATGATTTTGAGAATATATGGTTGAAAAAAGAGTGGAAAATGATATCAAAGATGTATAAAACTTTGTTGACTGTATATACTTTGGATGAAACTGTTAAAGAACAAATGATAAAGTGGGCCATAAATATGAACAAATAAATTTCTATGGAATCATGGGAATTTTTGTGGAAAAGATCTTTTAAAATGTCTACCTGTATCAATGTAAAAGAAAACTGTTATAAGATGATGTATAGATGGTACATGACACCAAAAAAGATTGCCAATATTAGTATGGATAAGAACTTGAGTAATAAATGTTGGAAATGTAAAAAAGTAGAAGGTTCTTTTTACCATATGTGGTGGTCATGTGATAAAGTGAAAGCATACTGGTCTAATATACATTGTGTGATGCAGAAAATATTGAAAATCCCAATTGAGAGAAAGCCAGAACTTCTTCTCCTCGGTTTGACAATGGAAAAAATTCCACAAGAAAAAAGGACACTGTTATGGCACATGATTACGTCGGCGAGAATGGCCTTTGCTCAGCATTGGAAAATGGAGAAGGTGCCAGATATACATGACTGGTTGAGAAAACTGTTGTTTTTAGCGGAAATGGACAAAATGACAAAGAAATTAAATGGACAAATGGCAGAACAGTACTTAAAAGACTGGGAAGGATTGAAATTGTATCTAGAAACTGAATATAGAATGAAGGGGAAAATATATAACTTGGATACGTATGGATATTGAACGAGAAGTGAAATGAATTTTGAACTGTATGTACTGTTATATATAATATGCTGAAATTGTAGAGGTTATATATAATTGAAATGTGTTACCTGGTTTGTCGATGTACTTAAGTCTAAGCTTGATTACCTTATAATTTTTCTGTTTGTTATTAGCAGTGTTGGAAGCCTATTAGGGGGGTGGGGAGGATTGGGACGGGGATCTTCTTTTTTGAAATTGTATTGGTAACGTGATTGGAAATGTTGAATGTATCCCAATAAAATTTTGTTTCAAAAAAAAAAAAAATTCCCCATGGGTCCCCAGTTTGTTCCTCTTAATGCATTCCCCAAGAATGTTTCAGCTGCTTATCAAAGGTGGTTGTGTTCTTGCGATTACGAATGATTCATGCCTGCAGCTTCTTTGCCCCTTGGTTGATCTGCCAGAATAATGAAGGGTTTGTAAAATTAACATTGGTACAGAAGGTGTTCTGATTTTCATGTACTCTGCTATTGTCATGCATTGGAAGTGGAACTGGACTGAAGTACTTGGAAGCTTATCCTCAGAGACAGCACGGGCCACAAAATGACTTCTGATTTCTCCCCTTCAGGCTACATATCTTTTGTGCCCTTCACAAACTAGGCAACCACTGAAAAACAAGACTATTTACCAGCAATCAGTTGACTCCCCTGTCTTCCCATGTCGTGCAGCAAAGCTGTGTGATACAGTGCAGAGTCAAATTTCTCTGTGTTGCAGAGCGGAGTACACTGCAAGATAATGAGACTCGCCCAGTTCACTGGAAAATTAAATGATTCTTCCTGTCTTCTAGTGCTGTGATGTGAACCACTGCACACTGCAGAAAGACATGGAAGTTACCAGGGTGGTGCTCCTTATCTTCTTGGCAGCTGATAGAACAGCAAAGGCAGACAAGAAAGAGTCCACAGACAGATGACTGTGTGCTCCCTGCATTGTGCAAGGTTACTCCCATGTCAAAACATTTCATAGCTGTCATCCATAATTACAGAGTGTTTGGCCAATTAGATAACATTTATTTATTTATTTCATCAGCTGCCTTTTAATTGACTAACCTGTTGATGGCATTTAAACTTGTTGCTTATTGCCAAAGGAAGACTTCAGTCTTTTCTTGGTAGATTAACGACTGACATTTCAAAAATATCCTGCCTGTTCATTTATGTCCAGGAAGTTTCCATTGCCATACTGCTTACATCAACAGGCATATTTCCCAGCAATATTTGCATCTTAATGATAGTTTAACACTTTCACACCAACAATCTCCAGTAATCATAGAAAATGACATCATAATATTAATTAAACACACCAGAAAATAAGACTATGTGTTTTAAAGTAAACAAAACATGAGAAGCAAACAAAATCAAACTTTGCATGTACGAGAACAAAGTTTTTATTCATCTTCAAAACATCAGAACACAATGCATTGCATCAATGAACAAAATTGCATGTAAGAAACACAACTCCCATTATGCATCAGATACATTACTCAGCTCATACAAGGCAAAAGGGCCAGTCCATACACAGGTAGGTCTCCAAATGTGTGTGGAGTTGCTTGATCAAGGGACAGGTGCATACAAGGCAGTAGAACACTGACTTACGCAATATGAAACGCTTATGATTTTAGTAAACACAAGAAAATGGAAATGGGTGGGATCCAACAAGCTTTTCTGCTGGTGATAGAGGAGGTCCCCTCTGGCCACCAAAAAGAATGCTGGAAATCTTGGGAGCTGCATGGGCAAAATCCACTAGGATAAATCTCTGAAGGTTGACCACCATCATCTAATAATCTGAATCTATTAGTATTATTTAAAGTTTAGCACCTTTTAATGTTGGAATGTTTTATATGGTTCTAGGATTATTTAAACTGTTTACTGTGTGTTTTTATTCTTTTATGTAAGCTGCCCTGAGCCGGCTTTGGCCGGGAGGGCGGGATATAAATCTGATAAATAAATAATGAGGGGAATGAAAGCGACATTGAGTGAAAACGCTGCCCAAATTCAGTCCAATGTTTTCCTTCTGGTGTGCTATTTTATTATAAAGGAGTGTGATGTAGTGACATGGGCTTTGGTGTAGGAGACCCAGTTTCACTAAGTGGTTACTAAGTGGTCACTAAGTGGTCACTAAGGTGATCTTGGGCAAGATTTTATTTCTCAATCTAACCTGTTTCACAGAGTTATTATAAAGATAAAATTAGGAAAACTCTGTGCATTCTGCTTGAACTCCTTGGAAGATACACAGGAAATTATACAATAAATAAAAAAATATTTTCCTCCAACCCAGATAACTTTTATGAAATGGGGTTTTTGTTAAACTAGAAAATATTCCTAGCATATTATTTCAGGAAAACTCTTCTTATTCAGATACATTGTGTTTATTTCTTTTTTTTAATGCTGAGATTAAGAAGAATCAACTGTATTAAACATTTATCAGGTATTCTCATTCTTCACCTTGTGAAAAGCAAAGTAATTCTGATCAGTTGTACCAGTGGCAACTCAGAGCCAAAGTACAAATTGTCCAAAGGCATTGTTTTTCTCCTCTTTGCAAGATGCACATATTAGTGTTAATTTTATTAGCTGTGTTATTCCTGTTAATTAACATTCTTCAGCAACCAGAGAATTTCAATTTTCCTCAAATCAAGTGACCCTAACCTCAAGTCTGCTACTAAAATACTTTAAAAAAAAATCAAACCAAAAGGTAACTGTGTTAGACCATTGTAGCCAAAAAAAAAAAAAGAGTTTTGTAACTTCCTAAAGAAAAAACAAGCTTCCATAGGCTAGACAGGCCAAACCAAAATAAACCTGTTAGTCTTTAAGATGCCACAAGACTCTTGGTTGTTTTAAAAATTAAAACAGATACAAATTTCCCTACAGTTCCACAATCATGCAAATCTGCTTTGCTTGAATTTGGAAAGCAGTATTTTGGCTTACTTTATTCTCTCCCCCTTGAGAGTCCACAACTGGCTGCTATTTATGACCGACACACTCCACACTAGGCTGATTTCCTGCATAAAACTTCACACTCTTCCTGAGCTTCAAATCTGTTTTTATTCCCTCCACAGCCACCATACCAGAACTGGAAGCACATGTCTCGCTCTTGATGATAATACCACTTCAGAGTGTAATCTTCACATTCACCACTGTCCATATTCACAAAGCAAGCATCTAGAAAAAAATAATAAAAAAATGGGTTCACACTTAATGAAGAGAAGCCTATGAAACACATGTCTTTATCTATGTCTATTAGTTTTCAAAAAATGGTGAAGCGGAGTATAGACATAGTTCATAATTTTGACATATTCTCTTTTTGCTGCAGTTAGGATATAGGAATTTGATGTCCACAGGGCAGGCCCATAGCTACACTGGGGCTTCTTGGGGCCCAGCCCCCTGACTTACCAACAAGGTAAGTGACATGAGTTTGGGTGTAAGAGACCCAGTTTCTCAGATTCTAATCTGGCCAAGATGGTCACTGAAATGATCTTGGGCAATATTTTATTTCTCAATCCAAACTCTTTCAAAGGGTTATTATACAGATAAAATGAGGCAAACTCTGTGCATTCTGCTTTGAACTCCTTGGAAGATACGCAGGAAATTATAAGATAAATAACATCCATTACCTCCACTAGTGAACAGAAATTCAACCTGGTTACAGGAGAAACACATGGAATTTGTTCAGCACCTGCTGGTGACAACACTGATGACTGGACCTTTGTGTGCTTGTGTAAAAAGGGAAAGAGCTCAGCTCAGCCTTATCTATAATAAGTGCATATAAACCAGTGACAGATGGGGCTGGAATGGCTTAGCTGACATGTTTCTTCTCCAGGCAAACAAGAAATAATCCAGTCATTGGAGGAGATATCCAGGATTACAACTCTGTATAACTAAGATTAGGGACTAGTATTCCTATTGTTATGTTGCCACTTTACTCTTCCAGCCCTAATGGAAAATCTTGTTCCTGGATATATTAACAAGAGATATATTGTTTTCTGTTTCCATACATTGCTCTGCATATTGATTCCTGTTTAGAATCTGAGTCCCTTATAATACAGGTCTCAAACAGAAAGTTACTCTAAATTTTAGTCAGTGCTGTCAACTTTTAAATCCATTCTTAATCCATGCAAAGCAATAAAATACTTCATTTTTAAAACTGACTGCCAGAGAATGTCTGCAGAGGATTTAAAAAAGAAACAACCATAGCAGACAGTAGGTTTTGGTCTAACATGGAAATCGCTTCAGTAGAAGAACTGGATCTTCAGCTAACTGTTCCCCAGTGGATCAGACTGATTCACAAGAATTTTGGTTTAAATGTGTAGTCAGCTGCAGCCTTCATTTCTGACACAGAATGGTCAGCTCTTCTAAAATGACTTACATAATTGTCTCCCAGACCGCAATATGCAGAGAAGGTATTTGACTAAAGTTCACTAAAACATCTGCTTGTAGCAGGACACTTATGGTAAACTGCTCAGTTCTTTCTAACAGAATGAGACTAATTACTATAGAGGAAAATATATTAAGTAATATTTGAGAGATATTCCCTACTCACAGCTTGAGACATGAAACCTGTTCTCCCCCATCCCCAAGGCTGTTTTATCCAATTTTTACAACCAAAAAACTGGAAATTTGGGGCAGTATTGAATAAAACTCCTATGATAGGATAGGATTCTTTTTAAATGCAAATTTTGAGTTTTATTAAAGGGATAAAACTAAAAGACATACAGAGAAAAGAAAAACTTCTGAAACCAAAAATCATAAAACAAACTAAAAGGAAAAGGGGGAAGGGGATATAAAAGGCTTCTGATTTTCTCTACAACAAAGATAATTCTGATTACAAAATTTTCCTTGCCTATAAATAAGATAGGGTTCTTATCTCATTACAGACGCTAATTTTTTTGCCCCCAAGCTCTTCCCTTCTGTTTCACTCAAGCTGATCACAATATTCAATGCACCTCTGCGTCCTGAGTTCCTTCTTTACGACACCCCCCATACACACAGCCCTTCTGCCTGGGATATGAAGACTCAGAGATCTCCAATTCCTACTCGCATCAAGAGCTTTGACTCTTGAAGCTTATACTGGGGAAATCTTGTTGGTCTCTAAGGTCTCGAATTTAACTCTTCTGCTGCAGAACAGCAAGGCTACCTTTTCCCTCTCCTTCCTGTTAAAAAATCACATGGGCTGAAACAGAGCAACCATCTTATCAGAACAAAGTTTCAAAAAACTACTGCCACTTCCAAAGTAATATCAGAATCAAAGTCTGAAAGAAGCCAGGTAATCTTGGATTCAACAGTCACACAAGCATCAGAAACAGATGAAAAAGGAGGGCAGGAGGAATATATTCCTGGCTTTTGCTCTCATAGGGCAATCAAATGTAATATGAGCTATAGGCCGAGGACAGACTGGCAATTTGCCGCGGGATGGGACCCGGGCTGACAACGACTCAATATCGGATTAAATGGAATGTTCACACAGGCACATCTGCCTGGCGTCCCCCACCCGTAGCCTACCGGTGCTCTCGCGCTTCACTGCCAGATTAAAAAAACACCTGATAAAAGCCGACGCAAATCTTGAAAGCCTGCGTTTGTTGCGCGTTTCTCCGCTTCCGGGGAGTCTGAACGCGCAGCCGAAAAGCCGGGAGCAACCCGCGTTGGGCATGAGGCAGCAGCGGTGTGATTGGCTGCGCTCCACTCCACTGCCCAATGCGGTGCCGGCGTTGCAGGGCAAAAAAAAAAAAATCGCCGAAATGCGCTTATGCGCACATACGCCCACAGCCGAAATAATGGGGAAACAGCTAATATAGCGCGCCTCTGGCGCGGCAGTCTGAACGCTCCCGCGCGCCTCCGTCCCGTTTCTTCCGGCAGAGGCCCCCGCTGTGTGGACGGGAAAACCCGGTATCGTTTACTCCGGGGTTTTTTTGCCCCGACTCAATACCGGGGCAAATTGCCAGTCTGTCCTCGGCCATAGTCTCAATCCTAGTTGTGGAACAGTGGCAGATTCTATCTGGGTAAGACGTCCATGAATATCTCCCATTCAACACCATGGGAGGTAAAGAGTCCATGCATGCCAACAGAAAGGCTCACCAGAGCTTTGGAAACTTCTCCTTATAAAAATGTGATGGTATTTTTGAATGGAAGGACAGCCCAAGTGCAATGGGAGAAAAGACTAACTGAACATTTAGCTATCTACTACTGTGATCCAGTTCTGTAATACGATCCCTTATTAATGTATACACCTCCTTGGTAGGTAGACTCACTATTGTGTCTGTTAGCAAGTTTAAAATGGACAACTTTAAGTCCATTAGTTTATTCCACGATTATATACATGACTCATTATGAATAAGAGTAAGCTGTGCTCCAGTTCAGGTTTTAAGACTCTTAATGTGATATTTTAAGGCTCTGATCCATGCCATTGCCTCCAAAGAGATTTGACTGAACTCTGTCCATAAGACAAGTCCAAATGGGCGTGCCCTCTGAAACTAAAAGAACAGCCTGGAAGAATTTTTTCCCTCCAGAGATTTTGCAGAAAGCTGGATTTAATTACAAGAAGCCCAAAGCAACATTCAGTTTACTAACAGTGGGAGAAAACTAGCTCTTTTGTAAACAGGATAAATCGTTAGTCAATTAAATTGAGAGGGCAAAGACAACGTTTAAGCTCAAAGGAGCCATCAGTATTTTACTATTTTAGGGCTAGTAGGTCCAATCACCAAACAGGCAATCCTCTACACATAATGGAACAGCAGCCTTGTACACATACATGCCAGCATTTGTATGGTGTTGTGTATGATCCAGGGCAGATAAATTTACATCTCTACACATGTATATACAATTCATACCATTCACCCCCCTTCATTTTTCAGGGAATGTATGGATATATACACGCACCCAGTGATGGAATGGGGACACAAATACCTCATCACATATAAAAGATCATTGCTTTGATGAAACTCAAATATCATGTGGAATTTAAAAAAAACAAACACCCAAATAGTGTTTTCTCTGTGGTAAAAATGTGGTAGCCCCAGGAATGAGTAAAATGATGAGTTCCACGCTAGAAAATCCATCCCAAGGTTCTGGCAGGGCAGAGAGGAGTTGTGAATAAGTAAAAATATAAGGGGTCATGGATACTACCCACACACACATACCTTGCTCAGAATGTTCCCTGTTCCATGTTCCCTTGCCGATGTGAACATTGCGCTCTGTGAAATACTCATTATGCCCATAATCATAAGCATATTCAACCTCTTCTGTGTAAATAGGTTCTTTGGTGGTTTCCATCATGTTTTGTTGCATATTGTGTCTGGGTGCCTCTGTTATTTGCAAAATGTCTCTGTAATCCAATTCAGGGAAGTGAATTCTAAAAAGGGGGAAAGGGAACAGGTAGAGGGAGATGGTTTCATTACAGGATATACTGATAATGGTGCCCTGGATCAGTGATTTCTAACAGGGGCACCTGGAATGCACTTCCTTCTTGAATATTGGGAATAAAAACAAAACAGTTTTCAATTAATAGAACCCACCACCACCACCAAGATAACTTCAAGTCACTTCCTGATGTGACATCAGAAAGATCCCACTATGGGAGCCCCCTAATTCAGCTCTGTGTGCATTTCCTACTTTGAGTTCCCTTGAGGTCCATGATATTGCACAAAAATAAGATGAGTTCCAGCACAATTCCACACAGTAAAATTCCACATAGGCACTTCCAGCATTATGAAAAGGAAGCATCCTAAATGAAGTTAATCAGATTGGTCACTTCCCCACCTAAAATTTCAGTGACATCCCAATGATTAAATCTGATAACAAGCTATAATGTACAAAATGATACAGTCAGCATTCACCCTACCTTAAGCCCATGGTTTCTCCGGACACAGCTATCAGCTACTCCTAGTCTTTTGTCCACCCTCAGGACCATCAGGTAATGATGGGCTTTTCCGCACTTCTTATTTTTGTTGCTTGTATGCCCATATTGGGGGCAGGGTGTTCCTTTCCTACATCTGTTTTGATCCCTCTATTGGTTGCTTCGATATTTCATCACTTTATCTCCAGTTTATTTTCTTGCACTTTTATTTGGGGATAACCAGTGATAACAGCAATGAAATATCAAAGTGACCACTAGAAGAACCAAAACACACGCAGAATAGAAAAAAAGATGCAGTGTGGGCACACAAGCAATGAAATAGCATGTGCAGAAGAGCTCTCGGTTATAATAGTCACTTAACCTTTGTGGGTGGGTGTGTGACTTTGCTATGCTTAATTTTCCTGCCTAGCAGTTAAAATCCAAATTAGCCAATAAAATCCAAACATTTCGGTTCCAGTCCAACATGATCACCCTGTTTTAGCATGTTCTCCGTATAAATATAGCCCCATGATGCTTTTTTTCCAGACCATCCACCCATTGGCCATGTGACTCTAGGTCACTTTGAGCCAGTCTCACTTTCTGCCTTGCTTTCCCTTTCATTCTATCTCAGCTTGAGACTGTCCAACACACACTGCTGCTGTGTTTTCTTCTTCTCCTTCCCACCAGACTTTCCAGGACTTCCCCCTCTTCAGCACAGATTGATCTGTTTTGTTTGCTCCTTTTTGATTCCCTTTTGGTGATAATACTGTTTAGGATTTAAGTGTTTAGGTGTTAAGATTAACTTTGTGTGTTTGCATGCATATACATCTCCTGCTTTCCTATTTGCTGTTTTTCCAAATAAAGATTTGAATTTTGATTCTATGTACCTTTTATTTCTGGAAATCTCCCTGTTCTCATAATGAAGAAGTATACAAATTCAGGGCCCTGGTATATACCAGGAAGTGATCCTTAATATAATGTTTGCCCAAGTGTGTGTGTGTGTGTGTGTGTGTGTGTGTGTGTGTGTGTGTGTGTGTGTGTGTGTGTGTGTGTGTGTTAGACACACAAGGGGAACTAAGGGAGCAAACCCTCTCCCATATTTGGAAGCTGTAACCAAACAGCTTCTCTTTCCCCCCATGGCAAAGAGCTGGGCCAACTCATTGGTTCAGGAAGTGCTTCAGAAGAGTTCAGCAGGCATCACCTTTGTGTCTGCAGGGAGTGCCCATTCAAAGAATAGCTGCCTCCATCCATCACAGGACTGCAGTTGTCTTGGAATCGCCTAGCATTTTGTAATTGGCCATGCCTCTTTGGCAGCCATTTTGTGTTGATGCCCACTGTCCCTTTGCAACATTTCAAGAAAAGTTACCACATGCTAAACCAGGTTAGGGGTACTGACCTAGGGCGATTCTGCATCTAGCATCCACTCCACATTTTCTCAGCTGGGAAGGGAAAGTACAGCTCAAAACCACATTCAAATACCTCAGGACAATGCTGTACTGACTGCAAAGTCACACCTGAATGGCCATAAAATGGTCATAAATCTATGCAGAAGGTACCATAAAACCCAATGATCAAAAGAAGTGACAGCAGCATGCAATGTAAAGGGGAATTTCTGTTCCAACATGGGTTTCGTAAAACAATGGAGGGAAAAGCCAATGCAGAATCAGCCACTGACTCACTGATCCAAATGACTGCCCAACATAGGCATTCTTCTAACATCTGCTAAAATCAACACCATTTTTGTTCTTTGGTTCAAGGAGCAGGAAAGAAACAGTTCTCTTTACCTATCTGTCCTAGCTATTAGCTGCTGAGCATCGCCTCGGTCCAGGCTTTCACATTCTTCCTGAAGGTCTGGAGGAGGGTAAGGATTCATTTGCCCTGAGGGAATAAGAAAAGGGGATGGAAAGCAAAATGCCAAAAGATTTTAAAATGTAGACTATCATGACGCATCAACTAATTGTTTATGTATAACAGGAAACCATTTGATTCACGGAGTAAGCACTGAGTTCTCATAATATATACAAATGGAAACAAAACAAAAAATCCAGCATTAGCACTCTTGGAATTATAACCAGCCCATAAACCTGATAAATAAGATGGGGGGGGGGAGCTCAGATTTATGATGAACATAAGAACATAAGAACATAAGAGAAGCCAATGTTGAATCAGGCCAATGGCCCATCTAGTCCAACACTCTGTCACACAGCGGCCAAAATATACCAGTTGCCATCAGGAGGTCCAGCAGTGGGGCCAGGGCACCAGAAGCCCTCCCACTGCTGCCCCCTCCAGCACCAAGAATAGAGTGCATCACCTGCCCCAGACTGAGAGTTCCCATCTATACCCTGTGGCTAATAGCCACTGATGGACTTCAGCTCCATATGTTTATCTAATTCCCTCTTGAAACTGTCCATGCTTGCAGCTGCCACCACCTCCTGTGGCAGTGAATTCCATATGTTAATCACTCTTTGGGTGAAGAAGTATTTCCTTTTATCTGTTCTAACCCGACTGCTCAGCAATTTCATAGAGTGCCCACAAATTCTTGTATTGTGAGAAAGGGAGAAAAGTACTTCTTTCTCAACCTGCTCAATCCCATTCATAATCTTATAAACCTCGATCAAGTCACCTCCCAGCCGTCGTTTCTCCAAGCTAAAGAGCCCCAAGCGTTTTAACCTTTCTTCATAGGGAAGGTGTTCCAACCCTTTTATCATTCTAGTTGCCCTTCTCTGCACTTTTTCCAATGCTATAATATCCTTTTTGAGATGTGGTGACCAGAACTGTACACAGTATTCCAAATGAGGTTGCACCAATGATTTATACAGGGGCATTATGATACTGGCTGATTTGTTATCAATTCCCTTCCTAATAATCCCCAGCATAGCGTTGGCCTTCTTTATTGCAGCTACACACTGTCTAGACATTTTCTGCGAGTTATCCACTACGACTCCAAGATCTCTCTCTTGGTCTGTCTCTGCCAGTTCAGACCCGATCAACGTGTATTTATATTTAGGATTTTTGGCTCCAATGTGCATCACTTTGCACTTGGCCATATTGAACCCCATTTGCCACGTTGACGCCCACTCACCCATCCTCCACAGATCCCTTTGGAGTGCCTCACACTCCTCCCTGGTTTTCACCACCCTGAACAACTTCGTGTCATCTGCAAATTTAGCCACATCACTGCTTACTCCCAATTCCAAATCGTTAATAAACAAGTTAAAAAGCATCAGACCGAGTACTGATCCCTGTGATACCTCACTGCTTACCACCCTCCACTGAGAAAGTTTCCCATTTATACTCACTCTCTGTTTCCTATTTATGCCAGTTTTTGATCCACAAGAGGACTTGTCCTTTTATCCCATGACTATTGAGCTTACTTAGGAGCCTTTGATGAGGAACTGTATCAAAAGCTTTCCGGAAGTCAAGGTCCACATGTTTGTTCACTCCCTCAAAAAACACTAACAGGTTAGTGAGACAAGATCTTCCCTTACAGAACCCATGCTGAGTCTGCCTCAATAGTTTTTGTTCATCAATGTGCCTACTAATTCTTTCCTTAATAACAGTTTCCATCAACTTACCCGGTATCGATGTCAGACTGACTGGTTTGTAATTTCCCAGATCTCCCCTGGAGCCCTTTTTAAAGATGAGAGTGACATTAGCTACCTTCCAGTCCTCAGGAATGGAGGCAGATTTTAAAGAAAGATTACATATTTTTGTCAGGCGATCCACAAGTTCACATTTGAGTTCTTTCAGAACTCTCGGATGAATGCCATCCGGGCCTGGTGATTTATTAGTTTTTAAATTGTCCATCAGTCGGAGGACTTCCTCTCTTGTCACCGCAATCTGATTCAGGTCTTTCAAACCCCCTCCCGAAATCGGTGCTTCTGGAGTGGTTGAATCATTGAATTGAAAACTGTAATTGAAATCAGTGGGGCTATGCAAGTTGAAATTCCAGTACTGAATCTTGCTTAACTAGATTTGGGATCTGTTCCAAACATCACCTGTTCCAAAACCTCAGGATTTACCCATAAGATCCTCTGAAACCACAGACTGAAGCTTGTGCTGAGATCTTGTTGCTTCTGCCATACTTATGCCCAGGTGGTATTTTTGAAGCAGAAATCAAAAACATAGGATACATACTTTGTAGTGTCTTTTGAGGAGATTTGGTGGAAGTCAATTTCATATACCACAAGAAAAAGTATAAGCAGGTGGCCTTGAGCATTCTTAGAGGTAAATCCCATCAGAAATCAACAGAAGTTACATTCAGATAAATATGTTTGATTTGCAAACCTAATCACATATTTACTTAAAATCAGTGTGAGTAACTACGTATTTGATAAAATGTGTGTGCACACGAAAGCTCATACCTTGAATAAATCTTTGACGTCTTAAAGGTGCCATTGGACTCTAAATTTGTTTACTCCTAGTAAATGTGGTTAGGGTTCACATAAGCTATTCCTAGCAAACTGTATTGTGTTTTTAAGAATAACCCTTTTGAACCTGAGACCTTTATTTACAAAACAGTAAAGCAAATTCACAGCAACTGAATCGCAAAGCAACAGTTAGCAGAAACAGTTGTAGCAGGCACATTTGGGAATGTGTGAAAATAACCTAATGCAAATGTTGTGTGTCTTCTGAATTAAACCCTGAACTAAGAAAAACAAATTTTATAATATATTGGAGTATTTAAGGGCATATAAACTAGTTTAGGATTTCATTACTGAGAAAGTGGACACATGGAAAAAGACTCAACCCTTAACAGAGAAAAAACAGAGTGATTAGTTCCTTAAGAGAAAGTAAACAGAATTACATGTCACTTACGTTTTAAAAGATTTAAGAAGGTCCGGCTAAATTGCAGGGCATACGGCAGTTCAAGTTGACCAACCCTGCCCAACTGCAAGAGATGTTGCTCTATTGGGTCACTGGAGAGTTCCATCATCTCTGTATCATCCACTCCACTTCCAAGTGCTAATGTGAACATTGTGAACCCTTGGCATTTGGCTTCTAGTGCCATTTTCCCAAGTTTTTCTCTGTCCCAGGAACTTGTTTTGCTCCCAAGTATTGTAAATATGACCCTGTGTTTCCTTGGACTGGGGGCTTCTAAAAACACATTATTAACTGTCCACTCTATAGCATGACCAACAGCTGATGGACCTTCTAGTTGGTAAACAGATTCCAGTATGTGCCTTTTCATCAGGTCTTTATTGTTGTATTGGACCAAATCGAACTCTTCATACACTGGGCTTGTCCTTGCGTTGACTGTGAAGTTCCGTGGAGCCTGTTGCACCAAAGCCATCCTTGCACCTCCATCCAGTAGTATCGGTTGGGGGGAAATAACAACGTAATCCACCATGTTGCTCACAAATTCCTTCATTACCTCAAACTCCTCACTTCCAACATTACGAGAGCTGTCTATGATGTAAGTTATATCCATATCTATTATAATGGGAGAGGGAGTATCCACTGCACATTTTGGGTCTGGTTTACACTTATCTGGGGGGGAAAGCATTAAGCATAATTAACTCTAAACAATGATTAAAGGGATGAATTTACATTTTATGCATTGCTCATCTCTAAAAATATTTCTAATGAATTATTTCAAACAGCTCTCTCTCTCTCTTGCTCTCTCTCTCTCTCTCTCACACACACACACACACACATACACAAACACACAATATTTTATAATAAATATTTATGTTTTCAAAAAATGCCCAGGTTAATGGGCAGCACATTAAGGACTCTATGAACATTCATAATTTATCTGCATCAGAACTCAGATATGTATAGACTCTAAGACATGGATGTTTTATGAATTAAACATAATTCTATAAAAACTTCTATAGTTTGGAATGTACAATGAAGTTCAGCACATGTGCAGATATGCTCTGATAACAGCTTAGATAGAAATAATTTCCTCCATAAATATGGCTTTTTAAGTCTCCAGAGAATTGAGGGCAAGCCCAAAGATGTTCTGGAATCTTGGAAGGGTGAATCCAGCAAGGATCTTTTAATTTCTTAAAAGGGTAGAGGTGAAAGGCATTAAAGCAAGGAATAGTTAAGCTGGAGAGGGAATTCCAAAAGAAATTCCTCAGTTTCTCAGGTTGTCAACAGCAGTGCTCTCGCACTTTCTCCCTTCCCATAACCTTTCTGAGAACTCTAAATGCTGTTCCTGCCTTCACTATATTACTTTGCATAGCTAGTGGGAAATGAAGATAAAATGAACGAAGCAAATGATACTTTTCCATTAATTCCTCATTCATGATAAGATTTCCCCTTTTGTTTCGATTGGGGGAATTAATGAAATGAATGATGATCATTCATTGAATTTTTCATTCATTTATAAAATGACTGCCCTCTGCTAGTGGTCATGCCTCTGTCCATATTGATCTTTTGGCAGCTTAAACAGAAGACTTCCTGCGTCCTGGGAGGAAAGTACCTGTGGTGCCCTGTGAAAAGACACATGCATATTTCAGAAATGCTCCCCAGTAGGGAAATTCATTGATAGATGCCATAAATGTTGGGAGTGAGCAACTCAGCACACCTGAACATTGGGGGAGGGGCGCTATATCACTCTTAGTGTGTATAGGTGTTATCACCTCGAATGGGATGCCTCTTTATGTCTTAACCTGGGAGCTGCCCTCTGACCTCTCCTCTCTCACTTTGTCCTCTCACTTTCTGCACATGGTCTTCCATGGAGACACATGACTCTGCAGGTCCCTCCTGTAAATACAGTGTCCTCATACTCCCATACACATGATGCTGAATTAGCTGACCATTTGTGATAGGGAAAGTACTCTTTAGATTAGGCTTCGCTTTCTCTTCTTTTGACTGCAACTGGAATGTGAATTGGATCTACTTGAATAAATGTAAATTTATGGTTTTGTGCAATATACTTCTTGGGAGATTTATTTACTACACTCAGTATCATGCTTCCGGGACGGGGCAAAGCTCTGCTATATTAACAAAATCTCCTAATAATAAATTCGTCTGGCTTCCAGATGACTGGGGAAATCCCTTCATTTTGGAAATTAACAAAAACTGTCCTTTCTTTATGAAACATAATCATATATCTATGTGTCTGATTTAACACTAGTAATAAAAGAAGTGGGTTTACCAAAGCAGAGAACACAATTTGAGATACTGCCCAAATTCACATCCTCCTCGGAATCCAAAATGAGTAACTGGAATCGGCCAGTGTCATCTACCTAATTAAACGCAAGTTTAGATTAGACACAAAGAAATGGACTAAAATGTGAAGAGCATTCCGTTTTTCTGGTGCAATAGAGCAAAACCCAGTGCACATGCCACTGTCCTTCATGGTGACCTCTATGTTGCATTTCAGGATCGAAGCATTACAGATGTATTTTGAATTCCCGTTTCAAATTCTGCTGAATATCTCTTGAATCTCTGCATGTATAATACTAATAGACTGTTCCAGTTCTTCAATTTGTATCAGTTCTACAGTGCACGGGAATGCTGCTGCCTGTTCTCAACAGCACAGTCCAGCCCTTTGATTTCAATATTAGAATTAAGTGCATGCAGAACTTTGGCTCAGTTGTGTGAAAAAAAATTGCCATAAACATTTCTTGATTGTACACATTGGCTTGTCTTTTTTAGACATCTGCATAATCTGGCATTTGATGGTAGACAATAGGATCTGATCAGTGCTTCTGACAGCCTCTCGTGATTCCAAACCCATAAAATATATGTCATAGCCTATCTGTCCAAGTGAGGGCTTAGAAAACGTTGCCATTTAAAGGTGGGCATATGAGAAGGAAAAGTCAGAATCTGGTTCTGGAGATTGTTGGAAAAGATCGTTAAGCAGTTTCTGGCTAGGAAAAGAACAACCAGATTTTAAGGACAGTGGGGAGCTGAAAAAAAAACCCCTTAAGATTAATAATGACTTGTGCCTGTTTGCTTCCCATCAGTTCATCTTGTACATTTGCAGATGAACTGTTTATTATAAAAGGCACTGGAAGTACCCAGTGCTCTTTTATCACAAGGTAACTGACCTTAGAAACAGGGAGTTGCCCTGAAACTCAGTGTTGGTCACTGAAATGGGAAGCAAAATAATCCTTGCAACTCTGGTTTCCAATACCCACCATATTAAAAAGGAAAGGGGATTTCCCTGAATTTTCCATAAACAGAGAACATTAAAAAAATCTGTTACTGGGGTACATGGTCATAATACTGTTGTTAATGTTAAAGATGCTGAAAAGACACAAGCACAGATAAAAACACTATATGTTGCATTTGGAGCATAACTCCAACTAAAGAGGAGTGGTTGGAGAAATGAAAAGGAATGCGCACAGTTGAGTAAACGAACCTGTATGTTGCAAGGTAAAAAGTCACATGCATTAATAAATGAAATGTTATTTTCACAAAGATGGTGAGATGAATTTAATAACATCTATATGATTTGTTTATATTGGAGATGAATTTGTAAAGCTTTTATTCATTTTTTAACTGAATACTGATTGTAAATAAAATAATAAAAATAAAAAATAACTAAAAGTATCAAGTTATACAGCAGTTACTGAGAGATTAATATGACTCTGAAATTATTCATTGTAGAATTTCTATTCTGAAGCTTAATGTTACTTTCATTATCACAAGACTATTTTGGATTGATTCATACTGCACAGATGTTCAGATTTTGCTTCAGTGTGATTATTTTTCTAGAGTAAACACAACTGGCAAATTGGCAGTGGCTTAATCCTTCCAACTGTCGTTAGGTCCAACATCTGACATCGGCATAAACGAACAAAATAAACCCATCCTAACAACCTCTTGACCAAACATGGCTGCTGCTCAACTGATCAGGCGATGACTGGATGGAGATTTTCCTTCAGAAATGTAAAACAGCTGTTTTTCAAACCCTGGAGAGCTGGTCTAAACATTTTCCAGGAAAATTCTATAGGGCATATTGAGTTGCTACAATGTATGCCTCAAGGACCAGACGTTAAGATTACATTTGAAACAAAAAATTTAATAACTGATTCCTTTTGATCTGCCATCTCTGTTCCCTTGTCTGTCCCCACAATTAGCCCGTGTGCTGTTTAATTAGTGACCCTTTTGGTCATGATACAGTTATCCTCTGACATTCTAAGTTAGTGACTCCAGTGCTGTATTTAATAGCTCTGTTAAACATATTGCCTAAGCAAGGCACCCTAAATGTTGCAACTTAGATTTTGCCACTGGAATTTAATTTAAAATTATAACACTCTGATTTTAGTTTCTGAACTGACCGCTAAATTTGAAGTTCATTTCCCCCCTATTTGACTCACTTCCTTAATTGGATGTTTGGTCTGGGTTAGTTAAATGAGTAAACACTTCACTAAACACCAATGAAAATCAGCTGTCTGACATTACCAAATGTTGACTAATATGTAACTGATCCTGCCAAATGTCAATCCCTCCTGCAAAATTGTTAGCTGTCAAATGCAAAAGATGGCATACATCAATATAAAACATTTGCTGAGAACTCACATATGCAGTGGATATATGCTGCAAGAGAGAACTGTGAGAATAATTCATTATAGGTGTAATGAAGACTTCAGAAGAAACGTGTCTTCTATCCTACCTTTCCTTTTTAAAAACATCCAGCTTGATGTTCTGGAGAACTCAAAATGCTGCACCCTGTTTTGTACTATGTTGATTTGTCCTAATACAAAAATTTAAATGGCTTTTATTTGTAGATTTTTGCTTTGGACCAATACCCCTGCCTGCAGCCTTGTGTGAGGATAGGTCAACAGGAGCCATTGAATTATTTTTGTCCATATTCTTTGCTAAAACTGAGATTTTGAAGACCCAGCATTAAATTATGACATATTACATGATTATCCTGTCTAGACATTCCAGTAGGGTAGCCATATGAGCAATCCTAAGCAGGTCTGTTTAATGAAGATTGCTCTCAGGACAGTGTTCATAGGATTTCACCTCATGAAACTAGAGTCTAATTGTGGTCTAAAGTCTATGGAAACTTGAGCCATTACAATAGTGCAAACCTAAACAGGTCTACTCAGAATCACACTGAAGTCTACTTAGCAGGGCTTACACTCAGGAAACTGTTCTTAAATTGCACTGCAAATTTGTTTTTAAAGTGCCAGAAAAGTCTTTTTTGTCTGTCATATCTAGGATTCTCTTGAAAATCATACATCAGAGGGCTAATTGACATTAATAGTAGATGGTATAGTAAGCTTGTTTCTGGGCAGTACCACTTCAGATTGTGTGGCTCACAAAATTATTTCAAAAAATGAAACCCACTCAAATAGAAAACTGGATGTCAAGGGGACACCTTCTATCCCAGCCTTTCCCCTGACAGTTTTTATGTGCAAGGATTTTTTCACACCATCCAAAATAGGTTCATC
Source organism: Gekko gecko (assembly GCA_029375565.1). Classification (NCBI taxonomy): domain Eukaryota; kingdom Metazoa; phylum Chordata; class Lepidosauria; order Squamata; family Gekkonidae; genus Gekko; species Gekko gecko. Next base: position 38,345,693 of record JAPDNY010000011.1, read on the forward strand.
AACCTCTCCATTATTTATGACAGATCATATAAGCAAAGAGCTGAGCTGTTCTTTAAATTACCATAGGTTTATAGCACATCAGCCTTTGTCATCAATCGACATGATGATTTCCTTCTTAGGATAGCCTACTTACCGAAAAAGCCTGTCTGACATTAGGTACTTCGCTGAGGGCAATGACCACAGGTGTGATATCTAGTGCACTGAATTCCAACATGGCTGTGTTGATGGAGGTGGCATCCTGTGATGGGCCAGCAGTGAGAAATACCGCAACTTTCCTCATGAGGACACCACGACGATGACGCTTAAAAACATTCCTGGCAACGAATCTCATGGCTGCCCCAATGTTCCGTCTGCCTGAGGATCTCTCCAGTGGTATTCGCTCAACAGCCGCCATTAGAAGGTTATCCCGCTGGTATTCAGAGAACCGGATGAGGTGCTTTGTATGAGCATTGTATGACACAACCGACACACGAGCTCCAGTTGGGCAATTGCTTCTGCTAATGGTCATATTTGCCAGCAAAGACCTCACAATGTCTTTCATCCTTTGAAAGGATCCTTGGGTAACATTTCGAGACATATCAAGGGCAAACACCACTTCAGTTGGATATACCGGACATTGGTTCTTACCTTGGAACAAAATAAATGTGTCAGGAAATTCCCAGCATTTAGATCTTATGATCTTTTTTGGTGTAACAGAATAGAAATTTTTATAAAATCTGCTTACCTAAACAGCAAGCTAGATGGAATATAAAAAACTGTTTTAATTTCAATTGTTATTTCTGTTTTATATATATATATATACACACCCAATGGCAACACACAAACCCCACACACAGCACTTGTTTCAACACCTACTGAAAGCTAAAGCATAGCAGCAATAGCACAAAGAACTAAATCACATAGTTAGCATTTTATTTTTAAATTCAGGAGTTCTGAGTTCACACCCTAGCTCCCATAACCTTTAGAATTTGTTAAAATAGTCATAATAATCTACCTTACACGGCTATTTGCGATTATTAAGGTTAGAAAACATTTGTATATCGAACATCTGTTTGATACTTTCAGGATACATTTAGAGTAGGATTCTTTCAAGAAACAGTAGGAATGTTTCTTACCTCAAAAAACTGATTTAATTTCAAAAAAATCCTTCATATATAATATTCATACAGATTTTATTGTACCTTTTTCTGTTTATATTGGGAAAACATCTGTGCAGAAATGGCATGTAATTAAACAATTTTTAGAAGTAAAGTAGATTTACTTCTAAATAAGGTATTTGGGACTGGGAGTGAAATAAATTTAGTGCAATCAATTTGCACTAAATTGAAACTATCAGCTTTTTAAGGTAAATCCCTCAAAGCTGCTTCTGGTACTAGCAAGGTACCTATGATGGACTATCAACGGTTAATGCCTCACAGAGTCTGAGAACCTTTGAGTGACAGGCTGTTCAAAGGGAATTCTGTGAAAAGCTTCAGTTGAGAAATGACACTTGGGAACTGACAGTTAAAGAAGATCATTTTAATACTGACTGAGGACTGGGAAAGATGCTAAAAGAGAAGTGGGAGGATCACGGAAGGATCCTTGTTCAAGCTGAAAAAGAGACAGAGCTTTTAGTCTAGGGAAGCAATCTCTACCCGGTGAAAGGGGAGATATCTCTTAATAGATGTTTCCTTGGTCAGTGTACAGAGAAGGATTTTGGGAACTTGGCTGTGTGGTGCCTTCAAAACCTTAAAAGTCAGTGCAATTCAGGAACTTATACTTGAGAGTTTAGGCAGACACTGAAAAGAAAGCTTCACTCCTCAAAGTTTCAAAGACCTTGTGGAAAAGCAGAAACAAACTGGCAACAAATTATCATGAATTTAGTATGATTACAAAGTTACCTCAGTTATTATCATCTGTTCACCCTTATACATTCTATGCTTGAATCTACCTGACCTTTCCCCTTCCATGTCAAGTAAAAGATTTTGTTTATTTTTGAAATTTCATAAGCCTCTTGTGTGCCATCACAGAAGTAGAACAGAAGCAGGTAATTTTGTCTCTTCCTTCAAGTCCCCAGGCAGGGCCAGCATCAAAATATATAATAACTAGGAGTAGGCATGAACTGGAAAAATAGAGATTCATGGAGATTTGTGATTCAGGGTTTTCACGAACCCCGAACCACAAACTTCCACAAACAGTTCGTGCTTTGGAAAGTTTGTGGGGCTGCAGTGGATCATGGGCAGATTGTGGGAGACACGTTCTCCTGAACCCCTGCTTCATGAACCATGAACTGGCCTGGTTTGTGCTCTAACTGGGGTTTGTTTATCGGTTTGTGCCCATTCCTAATACAAAAAAGGGTGGGACAGCCATAGACCAACAAAAAAGAAGAAAATAGCTGTAGGGGCTGTTTAACAAGAAAGAAGAAACAAAGGGAAAATCCTGCAAGTGGGGGAGGGAAGAGGGCAAGATCATCAGAGCAGACCAGTACTTACGACAGTTTCTTCTGGCAAGGTTAACAAGTTCACAAGGCTGTGAGTAAAAAGGAAAAAGCTAAAATAATTAAGTGTCTGACCACTTAATAGAGCTCCCATTGAATTTTTTTGTCAGTTTTCCAACTGCAGCTGAAAATCAGTTGTTACTACACTATTTTACAACCTAAATCAGGGGGTCCCCAACATTTTTGAGCATGCAGGGACCTTGGAATTCTGACACAGCACCTTGGATGCAGCCAAAAAATGGCTGCCACAAAGTGTCTGCCTCAGGAGGCAGAGCCATCCACAGAATGGCTGCTGCATCTTACCTTCAGTTGCACAGTGAAGATCCTTGTGCTGTGGTGGTAGCTGTTGCCAATGCAACATTTTTTAAAAAATCTGCACAGCCAATCAGAAGTCTTGCTGAGGAAAAGCTTCATCTTTTTAAAAACACTAGATGGGCATCAGAAAAAATATTGGTGGGCCTAGATAGTAGACTTTTGGGTTTCTTTCATTATTACTTACAATAATTATGAAAACTGGATCTTTTGTCATTGTAGTAATTTTAAATAACTACAATTGCCCATCTAAACAGCCCAAATCCCCCATCTAAACAGCCTGTAACAATAACAACAAACATACACATTATGATTTTCTTTCTTTTTGTTCTGGTTTCTTTCATTATTGCAGTCTCTGCCTCTATTAGTTTCACTTTTGCAAGCCAGAAACATTTTCCTAATAAGAGCATTAAAAAGCACACTTTTCCTTAGGGAAGGGAGAAGACAAGCTCAGAGCTTTCTTGATTGACTGCAAGTGTAGCCGCTATGATTACATACATGTATGAGGTATTCCAATCCTGAAGGGTATGGGGTGGGTCAGCACTTTCCTTCCAATGCCTGCCCTGCTGTTCCAAAGTTTCCCCTTGCAGTCTGCATGTCCCTGTTTGCCTGCTGTTCTCCAAACCTTATCCCCTGTCCATGCAAAACTATCTCAGGGTCCTCCTCCTCCTGACTGACTGCCCAGATGCATTACCCTCCTTGTGCCACCAAATGTCAGTCTGTCTGTTCTTCTTCAAGATAAGTAGCTGCAGTGCTGTATGGGTGACTGTTTGGAATCTTTCCTATCAATTCTCCCATGGGATTTAATATAAAACATAGTTGTGTTTCGTTGCTTCAAAGTGGGGGAGGGCTTTATTCTATCTGTCTGAAATCTGGCAGTGGGGGTGTTCTCAAGGAATACTACAATCCCACTGAATTTTGTCCAATTTGTATAGAAAACTATGAAGGTACAGACCTGAGGGGGGGGTGTCTTTCATTGAAAACAGTGGTGAATAATAACAAAATAGAATTGTGACAATGAAACAACAACAAAAGAAATAAAATAACAGAAAATGAAACAGCCCAATAACAAAACACTCCCCTTCGGAATCAATAACAATAAATGAAAGAAAGAAAACAAATTCTCATGCACAAGTCTTCTAGATACCATTCCTTCTATATTTCCCCCATTTTCTTCACCACTTATTATCTTGTCTCTCAACAAGGAAATTTCAGATTTAGCAGTTAATAATCCCACTAATTAGAATTACCATTTAGCAGTTAGTCTAATAAGTAATTTGTATTGGCAGTGAGAAAGGAGTCTATACATACCGCCGTAGTTATCAGGTTTTTGGGTCCTTTTTGACCCTGAAAAAATATTAAGCATAAACTTAGAAAATCAAACTACTACACTGAACTGTAATATCTATTGATAACAAAAAAACAAGGTGAAAGAGAGATATCACATTTCAAATGTGCTTTTAAAAACAACATGACCAGCACCCTTCATGCTCCAATCTTCAATTCATTTTCTGTGGTATTACTTCACAGGTGATGAATACAGATAGCCATTTTGTAAGACATTCACATCTGATAGGTGGTACAGTTCTCCCTTACCACTTCGGTAGAATTGCACAGACACCATGGTGAGAAAGTCCACTTTGGGAGACTTTGGTTAACCATAATGGCTTGCAATTTCCTCTAAATTTTTTATAGTTATCTGTGCTTCACATATTATACAGGACAAGTGGGGATCCATCAAGCGTTATGGAACAGGGAAACCTGTTTTTCCTTCTCCTTCTTGCTATCAGCTCCACACACCCCATCCCTGCATATTCTCCGGGTCGCCACTCCCTCCTCCAAATTCTGGCCACTGCCTCTGCATCCATACCACTGTGATGCTTTTTGGTGCATCGTGTTGGTTTGCTGGGCAGTTCAAAAGGCTGCCCAAACTCTGGTGCCTTGCTTTTCTTCACTTCTAAAAATGTTCCAGTTTCACTATGAACTGTATGGGGGGGAGTTACCTTGAAGGGTTGGGTTATGTTTAAAAAACTAAATGGCAATTTCCATGCAAATCTAGAGTTTCCCCCAGGTTTACAGAGTCTGGATGGCCACATTGAGCAGATTTCTCTATCCACATAGGGGCTGACCTTTTGAATTTAGATAGTGGTAATTATTTTTCCAATTTCTAATGAAACCATAGGAATCCAAAAAATTAAGGTGTTCTGTGCATTATGCAAGGATTGAATGAGGTGGAGGAAATTTGGGACCTTTCAAACTGCAGATTTAGTATCATATTTTTGAATGCTCCCTCATGAAAATTGTAGTGAATTGTAGTGAATAAAGACAGCTTTTCTTGGTGTCACAGTTTACTGCTAGTTGGGAGCTTTAATATAGAAGAACATTCAACAGTACAATCCTTACATGCAGTCTGAAGTGAATATTCCACAGTTTTATGACCTGAGTCTGCATAATATGTAAAGTAGCTCTTAGATTATACTGAAGAAAAAAATTAGGTTGGATCCAGACTAATGATCTCTTTTAATGGAAGACACTATTGGGAATGTTCTATCTCCTGTGTCCCACTATAGCTCACTGCTGCCTCCATCTCCAGCAGACATTAAGGAACAGCACAAGGGGCAAATTAGGGATCTGCAGGGGAGGGGTCTGGCAGAAATTGTCTCCTTCCTGGATCTAGCTGATAATGTGGACTTCTTTTTTTACTTTTAAGTCGCAGCTGATTTACAGTGACCCTGCAGGGTTTCCAAGGCAAGTTATTCAGAGGTGATTTGCCATTGCCTGACTCTGCGTAGAGACCCCAGACTTCTGTGATGGTCTCCCATGTAAATACTAACCAGGGCTGACCCTGCTTAGCTTCCGAGATCTGACGAGATTGGGTTTTCCTGGGATATCCAAGTCAGGACTTAGTCCTTAATTATGTCCACAATATTCTCGGGGGGGGGGGGCAGTGGTGGCAGCTGGATTTTGTATACTTGAACAGTAAGATAATATTTTATAATGTATTTTCAGATACATTTGGTCTCAGATTTCAATATTAAATACATTTTGTTTCTTCTAAAACCATGTTACCATTTCTCCAGGTGGTCCTCTGTCTCCTGGATCACCCAGTGTTCCTGGCATGCCACCTTGGGCCTTAAAAAATGCAAAGAACTCATTAAGAATCAGTTTCTGAAAGTTGGTTCAAACTTTGTAAGATAACAACATAAGAAGAGGCCTGCTGGATCAGACCAGTGGTCTATCTAGTCCATCATCCTGTCTCACACAGTGCCCAACCAGTTCCTCTGGAGGGACAACAACAGGGTATAGAGGCCAAGAACTTCCCCTGATGTTGCCTCCTGGAAGATTTACTGCCTCTGAACTTAGAAGTTCCTCTCAGTCGCCATAGGTAGTAGCCACTGATACACCTATCCTCCCTGAATCTCATTCACTTGTAAGTCAAGACAAATTTAGCTTAAGCTACCACTTCAGACAGAGGTCCCCAAACTTGTTGAGCCTGTGGGCACCTTTGGAATTCTGACACAGGGTAGTGGGTGCAACCACAAAATGGCTGTCATGGGAGGTGGAGACAACCACAAAATGTCAGAGAGTGAGGTTATGAAAAACTGTGATAATAGGTCTTCATTATTTCTGGCTCAAACTCTGTTTAATGGGATGCCCTTTAAAAGAAACATATTGTTAACTAGAAAGAAGGCCCGTTGTGGAAAGAAATGCAACGAGCTCTAGACAGAGGGTTTGGGAGAGCGCTCCTGCCTGCAGTCACGGCACACATCCTGCCCACAAATAGCTATATGAAAGGCGAGGGGAAGACAGGCCAGCAACGGGCAGCACGGAGCCCAAGGAGAGGGCCCACGCCAGCCGCACCTCCCGGAGGCCTCCTCATGGCTTCAGAATCCAGCTGGGGAGGTGAAGATGGGGTGGTGAGGGGTGGTGCGCTGCTGAAGAAGGGGCCCAACACCTGCCACCCCTCCCGGAGGCCTCCGAGTGGCTTCAGGAGGCAACCTGTTGTGGGACGAAACATAACAGGCTGTAGACAGAGGCCAGCACCCCGTGCCCCCCTCCCAGTGAAGGAGAGCAATGCGGTGAGTGAGGGAGTCTTGCTGGGGACTGCAGCCATGATCCATTCTCAGGCCCACAGGGTGAGGAAGCTGCCACCATCACCTCCTAGCCACCGTGGCTCCTCGCCTCCCACTGACTCTCCAAGCAGGTGGTGGAGCGGTGGCGAGCAAGGCACAATGAGGGTGAGATGCTGAGCGTGGGTTCTGTGGGCGGGACTGCAGGAACGTCATTAGCCATGCAGCCAGTAGAGAGAGCCCCCTGGTGAGCCCCCTGGTGAGTGATTTGGGAGTGTGTTAAGGGTCCTTGACCAAAACAGAATTATATATAAGGAGAGACAGTACTGTACCGCATACATACAAAATAAGTATACATGCTGAGCTGGCTAAGAAACCCTCATCTAGCAGTATCTGTTTTCATTTTGCAGGGAAATAACACATTTCTGCAAAAGGAATAAGTGCTTTGTCTCCTTGGTATTCCCTTTATAGGAGCCCAGCCACTTTTAACCTGCAATATCGCTTGTAGCTATGATAGTTAGTGCTGACAGGCTGGTGAGAGCTTCTTGCACATGTGTTCACTAAGAGAGATTCTGGCCAGATTTTTATAGAAACATAAATGATTTCGAAAAAGTGAACAAAATTTGATGTAGCAATCAAATGATCAACTTCCACCTGAATTATAAAAATACATTAAAACAGGGAAAATCTGATGACTTCAATGGAAATTCAAGTTAGGTGCATTAAGCATTGTAGCTATGCAGCCCAACTGTGTTTAATCAGAATCAAATCCCACTATATTTTAAAAATATCACTCTGCTATTTGTTTATCAGCATCATATGATAAACATCAAAAACTCAAAAAGCCCCACCTGGCCCCACCCACTTTCTAATAACACCTAATAAGTCCCTGGTGCCTGTTCCTCATGCCTGCCTCCTTCCCCATGGCTTTTAGCTGGGCTAGGCTTGCCAGGCATGACCTGGCCACCAGCAGGAGATGGGGGGGAGGAAATGGGCAGGGCCAGCTCACCCACTAGGCGAGCTAGGTGCTCGCCTAGGGCGCATCGGCCACAGGGGCACCAAACTGCGCCTGCCCCTTCCCACAAAAAGCCCCCTGCCACCACTGCTGCCGCCTCCCTGCTGCCACCGCCAGCAAAGAGCACCCCTGCCCTCCCCCTCCCCCTTGGGGGGGAGAGGAGGTGGGGGTGGCGGCCGGCACCACCAGTGAAGAGCACCCCAGTGGGCGCTCAAAGGCAAGCTAGCACTGAAAGGGAAAAGGGGGGGGTTGAACCACTGCCCCTTCCCTAGCTTGCACAAGCCAGCACTGAAAGGGAAGAGGTGGGAGTTTAAACCCCCACCCCTTCCCTAGCTTGCACAAGCTGGCACTGAAAGGGAAGAGGCGGGGTTTAAACCCCCGCCCCTTCCCAAGCTTGCACAAGCCACCTCTTTCTTGGCTTGCCGGCATGCCCCGCAGTTGCAGTGCGCGCAGGCAAGCCAGCACTGAAAGGGAAGAGGCAGGGGTTTAAACCCCCGCCCCTTCCCTGGCTTGCCAGCGCCATCCTCTCTGTCTCCAGGCCCCACCGGTAGGTTGGCATCGCCAGGGGGCATGGGCACCACAAGCTGGCCTACCTAGGGCGCCCAGACACTTTGGGCCGGCCCTGGAAATGGGCACATGGGGGGTCAGGTTGCCGCCAACTCTGAGTTGGGAAATCCCTAGAGATTTTGGGGAGCAGAGGGTACACAGCAGACATAGTGTCATAGAGTCCACCCTCCAAGGCAGCCATTTTCTTCCAGGGAATGGATCTCTGTAATCTGGAATCAACAGGAATTCCAGGAGATTGAGATCCCCGTGCCACATTTGGAGGCTGGCAACTGTACACTGGGGTCTGCCATTGATGATGTCATGATGTAATTTCCGGGGAAAACTTGTAAGTTATGTCAGTCCTCTCTAGGAATTGCTAGAAGCTATGGTAAAACCACGGTTTTATTTTTATTTTTTTCCACTGCCACTCTGAGAGCAAGTGGAAAACAGGAGCTTGAGGTTGGGGATCCCCCATTGGAGGTTGGCAGCCCTGGGCTGGACCTAGCCAACTATCAGAGTCTTAAAGAGGTTGAGTTGTGCCAGTGCACCACTAGTAAGACAGTGAATGGCCCGAAGTATGGCGGAGGAAGATGTCTCTGGGTTGATGGGGTGTGCATGCCTGGGTTAAGTCCAAGGCCCACTGAGATAGCTCCAGCAGCCATAATTTTACAGTGCCATTCAAAGCAGAGTTACACCCTTCCATGTCCATTTTGGCAGAGTTAAGAACCAGCATTCACTGAATCCTTCATTTCTGTTCGTCACAGATAGCCAAAAATGTTTATCATTATCACCCAGGGCCGTAGTCAGGATTTTTTACTTTGGGAGGCACCCTGAATAAGTTGGGGGGCATCCCTGCACACACCCAGGCTGTGTCAGGAGCAACAAAAGGGTAAAAGTTTTTTTTAAAAAAATGTGAGAGAGGCAAGGCCTCTGGCAGGCGAGGTGGGGTGGGGTGGGGTAATGGCTTGAAATAGCTGTAACGCTCGCAAAAAATAAAACAAGCCATTTGGTTGGGAAGTCGGGAGGCCTGGGCTGTAAGTTGGGGGGCCCAGCCCCTGAGATGCCCCACTGTAGCTACGGGCCTGTAATCACCTGTCCTCTAATTCCTTTGATGCCTTTATCTCCTCGAATGCCTACATCACCATCTTCTCCCTACAAAAGGAAATGAAATTTTACTATCAAGGAAAGATGTGCAACATTCAAGACAATTCATATAGGAAACAAAAGTTAATCAGTTTGATGTACCTGGGATCCAGGGTATCCAGGAAATCCAGGTTGTCCCTGGTTTTAGGGAAACAGAAACGAAACTGATTTTATCTCTGTGTTTTAACTCATTTATCTGAAACAACTTTTAAAAACAGCGAACATTATTTTTAAATTACCGTAACTTTTTCATTACGTATATTTGTAGTCCAAGGGTTGATTCAAAAACTATCAAGTCCATATGCTTCCTGTGTGGATTTTTGACAAATATATTCTGGAAGTTCCCAGCTGGAAATGGAATTCCCAGATGTGCATGGGTGTGAATCAAATCAGGGCCATAGCACACTAGGAGAAGGCACATGAGTCATTTTCTCATCCTGAAAGGGCCTGTGGAACTGCTGCTTACCCACTGGGGAAACATACAAATACTGCTGGCTACACTCCCCACTGGGGCAAGTAGTAGTTCCCTGCTGCTTGATATATCCAGGATAATCACCATAAAGCCTGTGGATGGTATCCAAATGACCAAGATCTCACCAGATATGAAGAAATGACTTTTCATGCACTTTTTTAACAGGCATAGGATCCCAAAAAACTACTTGCTACAGGAAATATTTCCTTGTCTGTCTTCCAATAATAGCTATTTATTGGAATAAGTGTAAGTGTCTATTGGAGGTAATGCCATTTTCATGTATTCTATGGAACGGCAGGCTAGGGTTGTCTGGTTAGGCACAAAAAATCTTGTAGATCCAGGTCCCTATATGATTCATAGAGCAAGGCCAGTTTATACCAGAAAAGAATCTGATGTCTAATATTCTCTTTAAACATAAAATATTTATTTATTCCTAAAAACTAGCCATTAACATTGTGTGCAGTCCAATTGTTGTTGTTGTTTTCTTTACAAGCAATGGAGCAACATGGTGTCATGGGCTTTTGCCTTCCGTAACTGTGTTTGCAACAAACAAGACTGGTTAAGTCCTCCAGTCCCTCATGTGCTAGTCTAACTTATTTAATGGTATTAATCTAGTTGGTTTATTACCAATAGAGTATTTATCCAGTTGTCAACCATATGAAGTATAATCCAACAGGAAATTCTTCTGCACAAGTCACATAAAATAAAAAATGGACACTCCCATGTATTTCTGTGCAGCTTCTATAAGCAGTATTCCAGCTAGACTGTACCTCCTAGCTGTGATTGCAGCACCATTGATTATAAGCCCAATGGTACCAGGACGGCTCCAGGTGTCTGGGCGCCCTAGGCAGGAAGCTTGGGGCGGCCCCCACTGGGGATGCCAACCTCCCGGGGGGCCTGGAGACCGGGGGGGGACGGCAGAGGAGGGCTGGCTTTCCTGGAGGCTCCGCAGCTGCAGGACCCCCAGGAAAGCCAGGGAAGGGGGTGGGGTCTAGCCACCCCTCCCAGCGCTGGCTTTCCTTGGGGCTCCGCGGCTGCGGGACCCCCAGGAAAGCCGGGAAGGGGGCGGGGGGTCTAGCTGCCGCCCCCTCTATCCCAGAACCAGCTGTCCTGTGGGCTCCACGGCTGCGGTACCCCCAGGAAAGCCGGGAAGGGGGTGGGGGTCTAGCCGCCACTCCCTCCCTCCCAGAGCCGGCTGTCCTGGGGGCTCCATGGCTGCAGGACCCCCAGGAAAGCTGGGAAGGGGGCGGGGGTCTAGCCGCCACCCCCTCCCTCCTAGCGCCGGCTGTCCTGGGGGCTCCGTGGCTGCGGGACCCCCAGGAAAGCCGGGAAGGGAGCGGGGGGGTCTAGCTGCCGCCCCCTGCCTCCCAGAGCCAGCTGTCCTGGGGGCTCCAGGGCTGCAGGGCCCCCAGGAAAGCCAGGAAGGGGACGGGGATCTAGCGGCGGCCGGTGCCTGGTTAGGGCGGCGGAGGGGCGCTTTTCGGGAGGGGGGAGGGGCACCATTTGGCGCCCCTGAGGCGGGCACGCCCTAGGCAAGCGCCTAGTTCGCCCAATGGGCGATCCGGCCCTGAATGGTACCATTCAAGGATAGATTTGTCTGAAATCCCACAGCATGGCCCTCACCTTTGCACCTTTCGTTCCTTGTGTTCCATAGTCATTTTTACCATCCAGTCCCTGTGAAGACCAGAAAAATGAATGGTTAGTTAAATGTAGCCACAGGATGTGAAAAACTTAACAGGGCTATACAGCAAACCCTCCTGGATGTCAAAAACCAAGATGTGTACAGGATCGGTGTATTTTTGAAGAAATGTCCAAGGCCATGGAAGAACAAGACCTGTAAAAGCTAAGAATTCCCTCTGTTTGATTCATCTGATTTTTTCATATTTTGCCATTCCCTAGGGAATGTAAAAGAAGGATTTGTACATTCAATTGGTACAATTGTCTTCCCAAGAATGGCTGTTGAAGGCAACAGGCTTGTTCACATTAAAACAGATATATACTGAAATCAAATTTGCATATTTTTATGTTTTGATACTGGAAAACATTATGAAATTCAGGTGTCAAGAATGACATTTGAATTTCAGTGCCAGAATTCAAGGACGCCAACTCAAAGACAGCTGCTAAAACTCATGTTTCTGTAGTGAGATTTGAGCTTTAACATTAATTTTTTAGGAAGTTTTGGCAGATGATTTTTAACATGGGGAATTCTGCTCCCCCACTCCTTTTACTGATGAAGTGAGGCAGAGCTATTCATTCCATGCTCAGAAAATGCATCTTTCCTTCTCTTTTGAAATGAATTTGAAAGTGTTATTGAAAACAAGAAAAATCACTGTTAATGATAATAATGATAATAACAACAATAACTACAACAGCAATAATAATTTTAATACAGTAAAGGAAAATGAAATGAAGTAACCCTTCCTGAATTTACTCATAATCACAAAGGTTGCCTTCAAAAAACTAAAATAAAATTAAAATAAGAAACTCAGAAATAGAAAGTCAAAACTCACAGGCAAGCCCCTTGCTCCAAGCGGTCCTGATTGGCCATTTTCTCCAGGATCACCCTGTTCACCCTTTCATGTGATGAGAAAGAAATTAGCTACCAAACACTGTAAGTGGCTACAGAGCAATTTTACTGGATACTGGGCCAGGGGTCTTTTGGGGCGGAAGCACACCGGAGCACAGCTCCGGGAGCTCAGGAGCCAAGCCCCGCCCCCAGCCAGCGTCCCAGGGAGTCTTTCAGGCAGCCGAATGTCAATTTCAGCTCCATTATATCCTATGGGCCATTGAAGTCAATGGTGAAAACATAGGGTATATTCTGGGGGCTGGAGGGAGGGTTTGAGGGAGAGGCTCCAAACTCACAGGGTAGCTGATGGAGCCTCTCCCCAAGATACCCACCACGTTTCAAGAACATTGGATCAGGGGGACCAATTCTATGGGCCCCCAAACAGGTTGCCCCTATTCCCTCCATTGTTCTCTATAGTGAGGAAAAAGTAACTTTTTTTTCACCATAGAGAACAATGGAGGGAATAGGGGCAACCTGTTTGGGGGCCCATAGAATTGGATCCCCTGGTCCAATGTACTTGAAACTTGGTGGGTATCTTGGGGAGAGGCTCCATCAGCTACCTTGTGAGTTTGGAGCCTCTCCTCAAACCCTCCTCCAGCCCCCAGAATATACCCTATGTTTTCACCATTGACTTCAATGGCCCATAGGATATAATGGGGCCGAATTGCCGCCGAATTTCTTTCATTCCCTCCTTTCCTTCTCTCCTTTTCCTCTTTCCCTCCTTCTCTTCTCTCTTTCTTTCTTTCCCACCTTCTTCTCTTCTCTTTTTCCTCCTTTCCCTGTTTCCCTCCTTGTTCCCTCTCTTTCTTTCCCTCTTTCCTTCCTTCTTTCCTTCTCTCTACTCTCTCCCTTTCCTTCCCTCTTTCCTCCTTCTGTGGCCCAACTCTCATGAGAAGGAGTTTAAACTTTAAACCCCTTCTCTCTTAGCTCCCCCACCCAGACCAGCTGGGGAAGGGAAGGGGAGGCTTTTGAAGATGCCTCCCCCCTTTTGCTTCCCCTTCTGACATCACTTTCCGGTGATGTCAGGGGACGTGGCATATGCTAATAGCCTAATAGCTAATGAGCAGCTCCTGCAGCTGTTTTTCTACGAAACAACCCCTGTACTGGGCACTAAACTTCTTCAAGCAAAAGAAGGTACAAAACAGATGTAGGTGGTAACCAACACCACCCCTACAATTCTGGCAGCCAGCAATGTGGTAAAATAGTGTTTTGGATTAGGATCACGGAGACCTGTATTCAAATCCCCACTTAACCATGATGCTCAATAGTTGACCTTGGCCCAGTCGCTCTCTCTCTCTCAGTTCAACCTATCCCACAGGGTTGTGTTGTGAGACTAAACAGAGGAGGGGACAGCTACATATGCTGCTCTGAGATCCTTAGAGGAAGAGCAGAATCAAAAGCTGATAGGTTAGATTTGTTAGTTTAATACAACAATTAAACCCCAAAAAATACTTTGGGAAAGGTAAATTTCTCATTTCCCCCAATACTTATGAAATCAAGAATGTGTACCCCCCATAACCCAATATTTACTGCCCTGATCAATTGCTATATATAACTATTGCTGACATTGTTCTTACATCAGACAAAACTTTTTAAATTTAAATCAGACATCTTCAAATGGACAAAGGGGACTGTTGAAATCAGGGATGCTTACCTTTGGTCCCCTATGTCCTGGGTTCCCTTTAGAGCCATGTGTTCCCACGACTCCTGGACTACCCTCCAATCAGAAACACATATTGAAAGTCACATTAAGAAAAAACAACTCCTCTGTTCAAAGTGCACATTTGTTTGTTTTGTATTTCACTCCTAATAACTTTTCTGACCACAGAAATTGTTGGCAAGCAATCAAATAGCTTTTATGGTTTCCATAAAACTTTACCCAGGATTCCAGTAATAAAGTCTGTCAGAGCACTACAAATAAGTTTTTAACAGTTGAAACTGAAGTCATGTTCATGACACATCTCATGGAAAAATCCCCTACTGAATGAATAGACAATTTAAGGCCCACAATCCATACCTAGTGAAAAGTGGGGTTTGGTGACTTGTCCAGAACCAAAACATTACAGGGGAAAAGCCTCTTGAGCAGATAAAGGTTTGGTGGAACCAATACAGTCTCATGAGAAAAGGATGAATGGGGAATGCAATCTGTTTGATACCAACATTATAAATAAAAGCCAGGGGAAGCCACCCTTAAAATGTCTAACAAAGTCATATCAAATAAGAGGTCATCTTCCCTCAAAAAACACACACATTTATAATTAGCAGAATGCTAACTTTGTTATATTATCATATTGTGCTGCTTTTCCGCAATCATGATCTTGCATGCCATTCAATGTTTTCCCTGATATTTCCTGAATTGAATGCTAAACAGGATAGTGTCTGGCATGCAAGCAGTACATAGAAGGGAAGGACTTTCAAAAATGTCATTTTTCACTGTACACTAAATCAATATGAAGTCTGAACTGGAAAAAAATACCAAGGATGAAAAACAAGTTCAATCAGCCCTCCGTTTGTATATGACCTTGGGACAGGAAGATCGCCTCTTGTGAATCAGCATATATTGGCTGAAATACATATTCAATTAAAAACAAATCGTATCTAATTTCTAATACACATTCATACATGTATACAAATAGTGCAAGAAACTCAAAGGTATTTTTAGAATGCTTTGGATACTAAGATTAAAAACTCATATGTGTAACTGAAAAGGGAGTGTGAGGAACTGCAACCGTAGACTACAAAGCTTCAGATGTAACAAGACCATGAGCAAAAAACATTCAGGACTGTAAATGAAATACAGAAGCTATGACAGGATAAGAAAAATTAGTTGACATACAAAAAGGCAGATAGACAGTTGGCCAGGAAAAGAAGATTTCAAGGCTGAGTTCCTAATGTAATTTTTTTTGCCCTCAGTAAATGTCATCTTGTACTATTCTCTTTTTGTCTTGTTAAAAAACCATAGATCAATATAGAAGGGCTTGTTGTAGACATTTAATTTTAAAACCTACTGGTAAACCTGGTAAACCTGGTCCTCCCGGAAGTCCTGGTACGCCTTGGTTGCCTGGGGCACCCTAGTGACAGAAGACAGTAGAACAGATGTTTTGGTAGGCACAAGGATAGACCTTGGCTTTTCACTCAGCCGTGGCTTATTTTCACAATCACTTCAGCACTCAGGAATCCCAAGTAAATGCCAATCAATTCCCTACCCTACAAAGGGCAAGAGCGGGGGGGGGAGGGTTGTTGGCAGCCCCAGAAGGCATGGGCATAGCCAAGAGAGCACAAACACAGCATGGGGGGAGGATATAAGAGGAAGGCATAAAAGGCGCCATCATGCCATCCCCCATCTCTTCAGCCCAGCCTGCATTAATGTGAGGATTGTGTGATCATTTGCTGGGCAAACTCAAGCTACTGTCTACCACTAAGGAGAAAAGAGTATCTGATGCCTTTACTAGCAGGCATGAAGAGAGGCAGAGATGGAGGCCACTGCGATTTCTAACATGCATGCTCACAGTGCACAGAACCAATGAGTGCCATCATTACTTGCACCCACGCCAAGTACTACTCAACCGCCTTACATGGTCCTGTGAAGCTGATTCCCCATGTTCCCATTTGCCACCTTCTGATGCTGTTCACTAAAGGCAACAAATTCCCTTCCTCCTTCAATGGCACTCAGTAGCGGTACCTAGAGTCCTCCCAATGAAACACCACATGAGCTGTCCCTGATTGACAGCTGGATCATGAAAAGTCAATCATGGATTTTCACTGGAGAATTCAGCTTCAGCAAGCCACTACAATCCACCCTAGACAATAGTACAGCATGAACTGTGGGCTATACATGCTCCATGTTACATTAAATACTGCTATTCCACATAGCTTGTAAAGTACCTGTTGGCCTTGCAGTCCAGGTTCACCACTACGACCTGGTTCCCCATCTTCTCCTGGCAAACCCTGCCAAATACAACATGAAGAGCTAACAAGAATGGACAATTCCAAACATTTGCAACTTCCATAAAAATAAACGCATGTGATTATTGCCCAGTTGTAATCTGCAATCCAACACGATCATTAAAAAACCTTGACACCATTATTAACTTGGCATCCTTGCTACATTGCCCTCACACACAGCTACTTCAAGTTTGGGGACTATTTGTGTTTTCATTTGCACACATATTTATGGCTGACTTGAGTACGCTTCCTCATTTCTTATTCCTCAGCTCCAGTTCTTTGTTGGAGAATATTGAGGTATATTGATAGTTATCTTCATTATCTGGATGAACAATGAGGAAACACTTGAGAGACCCCAGCCAAATATCAACAATTTCTGCCTAGCAGCCTGAGCCTGCACCAGTCAACGGAGCAGGCCCACAATGATCCTGTCCAGAAATAACCTTCACCTCCATCCCACCAACCACTCTATACCCCTTAAATAAAGCACACCCCTTATCAACTTGACATAGCGAACCACCAGACAATAGGTCTCACACCAGAGGGACAAAATCTTCTGACAGCATGTAAATACAGTGACTACTGACCTTTAAGCCAGGAGGACCTCTGAGGCCAGTGGGACCCTAAGTGAGAGGAATAAAACAATTGTGGCATCCTGAACTGGAACAAACATTGGCATTCAAAGCCATATGTCTCTGTGAAATGTCACACACTCTTGCCCTTGTGAGGCACTGGGGAATTTAATCAGCAGCTCCAGTTTAAGTGATGGGATATCCACTTCTCCCATTCTTGAAGGCCTTTTGTTTATCAGACCTATAATTTCAAGCAGGTCCCATCGACTAGTCAAAATGCTTGCCAATTTATGATGAGCTGGAACATGTCTATAGGAAACAAAGGAAAAGAAGATCCCCAGTTGGGGAAAGAGGACAGTCCTCTAATGCTTCTACCAGGTAAACAATTAAATGTCTTGTGGTGCTATAACGTTTCCTTTTTGGTCCCTTTTATCTTTTCCTTGGCTGAGCAGCCCCTTTTCTTTCCTCTTTATTTCTCTGTTTGTCTCACTCTGTTGTTTAAATGTATACAGATACTTGCTACCTTCTGATGCTCTGACCCAGTCTAGGGAACTGAGGGATCAACTAAAACCCTTCTTTTGTCTTGGTCTGATAATGGCACACGAGAGGCTGATGGTAATTCAAAACTAACAAACAGCTTTATTTCACTTTTGAGGAGAAAGGGTCAGGTAGATATCAGGTTTAGGACTTAAAAGGTGAACAGGCAACAGGAATGAGGTAACTTTGTATAAATAGTTGGTTTGTCACAAAGAAGTAGATGTTTTGTTATACAGACAGGTCTTTAAAACTGAGGAGAGAGATTTCTTGGCAGTTTCTGCGTAAATAAGCAAGCATAAGCTTCTTTGTCTCAAAGGCATTTAAGTTGGTGAAGGAAGGAACATTCATGCAAGTTAACCCTTCTTAACCCCCTCTACTAGGAGCTATTTCCCTCAGAGAAGGGCCAGTCATCCCACTTCCCTAACTCAGGATCCTTCTTGATCCTCTCACTCTGCTTAACTCCCCTGCACACTCATCTGTCATTTTTAACTGCCCCATTTCCCTCCTGAGACCTCCAGCACCTCTTTTTCAAAAAAAAAAAAAAAGGCCCTACTTAGGATCAAATTGTTAATATAGCAAAGCAAACGTTTTACCACAGATCTGACTTTCTAATCTTGAGATCAAATGATCTTTGTCTAACTTTTAGGCTGTTCAACAACAGAACAAACAAGCAATCAAATAAATAAGGGAAGAATCTGTCAGTGTAAAATCAGCATTGCTTCTCTTTCTCGCATGTTTTCTCTAGAACAACAACTGTTCTTACATTTGCACCCTGTTCTCCTGGTCCTCCTGGTCTG
Organism: Gekko gecko; assembly: GCA_029375565.1. Classification (NCBI taxonomy): domain Eukaryota; kingdom Metazoa; phylum Chordata; class Lepidosauria; order Squamata; family Gekkonidae; genus Gekko; species Gekko gecko. Next base: position 38,364,144 of record JAPDNY010000011.1, read on the forward strand.
CCATCAGCTCCTGGATCTCCCTGCAATGCCACAATAAAATTGTTCAGTTATCATTTGTTTCTTGCCCAGACACCAAGATTAGATTTATGATAAACCATGATAGTTGTCATTCAAGATGCATATTCCCATCCATCCCAACACTTGCTTTGCTTCCTTAGCAGCTTCATTGCACCCGTCTGCAGGGGTCTTTTTTGGGGGGGAGCGCACCGGAGCCCAGCTCCGGGAGCTCAGGAGCCAAGCCCCGCCCCCATCCGGCATCCCGGAGAGTCTTTCAGGCAGCCGAATGTCAATTTCAGCTCCATTATATCCTATGGGCCATTGAAGTCAATGGTGAAAACATAGGGTATATTCTGGGGCTGGAGGGGAGGAGGTTTGAGGGAGAGGCTCCAAACTCACCGGGTAGCTGATGGAGACTCTCCCCAAGATACCCACCAAGTTTCAAGAACATTGGACCAGGGGGTCCAATTCTATGGGCCCCCAAACAGGTTGCCCCTATTCCCTCTATTGTTCTCTATGGTGGGAAAAAAGTAATTTTCTTTCCCACCATAGAGAACAATGGAGGGAATAGGGGCAACCTGTTTAGGGGCCCATAGAATTGGACCCCCTGGTCCAATGTACTTGAAACTTGGTGGGTATCTTGGGGAGAGGCTCCATCAGCTACCCGGTGAGTTTGGAGCCTCTCCTTCAAACCTCCTCCCCTCCAGCCCCCAGAATATACCCTATGTTTTCATCATTGACTTCAATGGCCCATAGGATATAATGGGGCCGAACTGCCACCTAATTTCTTTCATTCCCTCCTTTCCTTCTCTCTTTTTCCTCTTTCCCTCCTTCTTCTCTTCTCTCTTTCTTTCCCACCTTCTTCTCTTCTCTTTTTCCTCCTTTCCCTGTTTCCCTTCTTCTTCCCTCTCTTTCTTTCCCTCCCCTTTCCTTCTCTTTCTTTCCCTCTTTCCTTCCTTCTTTCCTTCTCTCTACTCTCTCTCTTTCCTTCCCTCTTTCCTCCTTCTGTGGCCCAACTCTCATGAGAAGGAGTTTAAACTTTAAACCCCTTCTCTCTTAGCTCCCCCACCCAGACCAGCTGGGGAAGGGAAGGGGAGGTTTTTGAAGATGCCTCCCCCCCTTTTGCTTCCACTTCTGACATCACTTCCGGTGATGTCAGGGGGCACGGCATATGCTAATAGCCTAATAGCTCATTAGCATACCATATGCTAATGAGCTCCTGCAGCTGTTCTTCTACGAAAAGACCCCTGCCCGTCTGTATCCAAGTGTAGTAGAGCTGCCGGATCTTAAGGAGTCAGAACAACAGAAACTTTTCTTTCTTCAGATTCTCTTGGCAAATGCTGTTTGTCCAAGTGATCCAACAGATCTGCCAGAATCAAATGGATCTATGGAACAACATGTTCACATGCCTCTTGTTTTCCAGCAGTCAGATTCAAGGTGTAACTTAATACACAGATGCCGCTTAAAGTATTTCTCAATCCTCATCCCCCTGTTGGTGGCACATGAGTTTAAAGGCAATTTTAAGCATTTAATTTGTTCTGGATTTCTCAGTCAACTGACGGACATACAGGAATATTGACTTACAATCAATCTTCAGCATTCCTGCTTTTTAACAATGCACATGTGATATTTGTTTATGTTTGCTGGATCCCAGTTAAAATGGCTCTAGTGGTCCCTTTTACTTCTGATGCAAAGCTATGTGCACTCAAATAAGTGTTAACATTAATATATGAATAACTATTTCACTATCAAAAGCAAACAAAATTCAGCCTTGTGAAATAGGTGTCTCTTTTATTGGAAATTTCTTTGTCCTGAACAATTTCTAGATGTTTGAATACCTGCCGCCCTGGGTTTCCACTTTCACCTGGAGGACCAACATCATCGTTGTCAATTCCAGAATATCCCTGAAAACCAACAAACAGAGACTATAAGTGTTTCAGCATCTACTTTGCTAGCACAGCTAAAAAAAATGAATCACAGAAAAAGATCAGCATTCTTTTTTATTTAAATATGGGCCCACAATAAAAAATTACAATGTTTTCCCATAACCAACAAAAGGAAATAACACTGATGGTAGGCAATTAACTCAAGCATGAAATCTGAGTGGGTGGCTTGCAGACTGGAGGTATAATTTCATAGGATGAGAATGCATCTAGTTAAAGGTTTTAAAAAAGATTTTGACCTAACACTTTTTTGATCTCATACCTTTAAAAAAACACAACTGTACTCTGAGTCAATGGAACCCCAGATTGTGTCCAGTTTCTGGTGACCTCCAGCAACAAACAGAGTGAAATGTTCTCATATAAATATACTAAGTTGTCTTTACCAAGTCTATCTAACTCAGCACTCTTTAGTGTAACAGGCAGCAGTTCCCTAGAATTTCAGGCAATTAGAGGTCTTTCCAAAATACATATCTGAGATCCTTTAGAGAAGCCAGGGATAGAACCTGGGGTCTTCTCCTAGTAAGGCCCCTACTGTATCACTGTGCCACAGCCATGATTGACAGGGGCCTGGAGATCTCCCGCTAGGGTTGCCAGCCTCCAGGTGGGGCTTGGAGATCTCCCACTTTTACAACGGACCTCCAGCTGACAGAGATCAGCTCTCCCGAAGAAAAGGGCTGCTTTGAAGGGTGGACTCTATGGCATTGTCCCATGCTGAGGCCCCTCCCCTCCCAAAACCCCACCCTCTCCTGGATCCACCCCTAAAGTCTCCAGGTATTTTCCAACCCAGACCTGGCAACCCTATCTCCTGCTATTACAATTGAACTTGAGGTATCACAGAAATCTGTTCCTCTGGATAAAATGGCTGCTTTGGAGGGTGGACTCTATGGCACTATAGATATTTTCCCACCCAGAGCTGGCAATCCTAGCTACAGTCCTTCCATTGTAATGTACACATACCATATGCATATGGACTGTGAACTGGAAAGGGAGCTCCATCTTGAGGATCAATTAAGCATAAGAGTATAAGAAGAATCCCACTAGATCAGATCAGTGGTCCATCTAGTCCAGCATATTGCCCTGGAAGGCCAACAAACAGAAGAGGCCTACCCCTCATGTTGCCTCCTGGCACTGAGTTTCAGAGGTTTACTGCCTCTCAGTGTGGAGATTCCATTTAGGCTAGTAGACATTGATAGACCTATCCTCCATTACAGTCATCTGGCCAAATACAGATAAGTAGAGAAAAAGTACAACTTCTGGTCATGACAGACACCATTACTCACATTGTCTCCTCTTAAACCATTCTGTCCACGTTCACCTGGCTCTCCTCTGGGGCCTTTTCTACCCTTCATTGGTGAAAAAAGAGAGGTTAATACATGATGAAGTACCTCATATTATCCTCTATAACCCTTTGCATCCTCAGATTTCATTCCAGTATGGCCATAATCCAACAAAGATACAGACTTTAGCTGATTGTTTTTGAAGGACTTCAAACATGCTGAATTCTCTGCTGGATTGTTACAAATGCATTGAATGTCCTTAGAGAAAAGCTGACCAGGCCCAGCTAGGTATTATATGTAAATGACGTATCTATCCAGTTCAAGTCTTAATCACAAAGAAATGTAGAGCAGTTTCTAAAGAGCCAGAGATCTGGCCTATAGGCCACCAGCTATCGGGGTTTCCACCAAGTATTAAAATATCAGATAAGTTTTACCCATCGTCCACTGCTGCCTTTCTGTCCAAGTGATCCAGGAGCCCCTCGTTCTCCCTAGATCCCCAAAAGAAAAGAAAAATGGTACACTGTCTTAATAATGAACACATCTTGGAAATTTATTCTACGGAACAGAATATACTTGTGTGGAAACTCATCTCAGCCTCCAAGCCTTTCAGAAGACCAGGACAGATGTGTTCCAGGAGTACATCTGTAGAATCTTTATGAGTCTGGTGTTCTCTCTGAGTGACCAATTTTCAAATAGTCATGAGATTTTAATACTTGACTCTAATATTGATGACGAGGTATGTTGGCTATTTTAAAGCTTTTTATTGTTTGGTTGTGCGGTTCTTTAAAGTTATGCACCTCTTTGAACCATCATCATCAAACCCATTCAAATCATTCATTATCAAGTCTAACACCACATTTCTATATAGACAATACCTCTTCTCCATCTATCCCATCAAGACCATCATCACCATTTTCACCCTGTTGAAAGAATTAAAAAGGAATGTATATCACAAAGTTCTGGCTGTTTGGTGTATCTGTCCAGATGGTAATGTTCTATAGGTAAAAGGGCCATGGCTCCATGGCATGCAGAAGGGCCCAGGTTCAGTTGCAAGCATCTCCAGTTAAGAAGATCTTGGAGAGATCTTGAGATCTTGGAGAGCTGCAGCAAATCGGAGCAGACAATATCAGCCTTGATGGACTAGTGGGTATGATTCAGTATAAGGCATCTGCATGCATTCACGGGTGTACCTGGATCAGTTCAATTTGCTGTAAGCTGCCTTGGGTCTCTTCTGGGGTTGGGGGGAGCAGAATTTTAAAATATTTAATCAATTAGACACATAAATGAATAATACGGGGCATTCTGCCTATGGCTGAACACATGCCTAGCTGGTCAGCTTGCAAAGTACTGTCATTGGTCAATGCTATTTCAAATCGCCAGTAGGACTGGCCATGAACCATAGTTTAAAAGAAGATCTCATCTAACCATCTTAATACCATTCAAACTACATTCAAAATTCATCATCTAAACCACACTGTCTTCCTTTTTCACAAGATTCTAAGAGCTAAACTTTTAAGCATACAGTTGTGTGACACCAATTCCATATATCAAAGGATAACATACTTTATTTCCTCGATATCCTCTTGCTCCCTGCAATTTAAAAGAAACATGCCGTGAGTGAGTTATGCCAGGAAACCTGGGGGCAAAATCCAAATACCAATTATCTTCCTGAAGTGCTAACAGGAAACTAAAATGCAAAAATATATCTATATATCTATATCTATATTAGCAAACCTTTTTTATGCCCCAATACTGAGGCTTGCAGTGCAAGAACTGGGCCCACACACAACAGCTTCTCACCCCAGAGGGGTAACCTGGCCAGGATCTCTGGCTTTCCTGTCCTGTATAACCACAGCAGCAATCAACACAACTCTTCCAACCACCACCACAGGGTCCCTATCCTCTATTAAACTGAGCTTCAGAGGAAAGGAGATTGCACTGAATTTGGAAGCTCTGTGCACCCAACAGATAAAATAACAAAATATGGCAAAGTATTATTGAGGATTTAGATTGCTGTGATCTACTGCAGGTCCTAGGGATAGAGTAGGATAGGTACGGAAACTCACAGAAGATAACGTTAAGAAACAGCAATAAGAGGAAGAACACAAATCATCCTCTTTGTATGACCACCCAGAAATATAGAAGAGTGCCACCATTTGGCATCCTAGAGAAGCTGAAGGTTGGAGAGCCAGACCAATATTCTCCTTGTTCAGAATACTGTGGGTTTCACCTAACCAGCTTTTCTGCTTGTGAAAAAGACAGAAGGTATTCTCTCTGAACACCTAAAAAGGCTATGCCGAGAACTGTGAGACCTACATGTACAGAAATAATGTGGGATGACGCCTTTCATATGCAGGGGAATTGAATGAAACCGGCAGGACCCAACCCTATGCCTCCGCTGCACTCAAGGAATACGGAAAGGAGAACGTTAAAATATTCAAACAGAATGTGGGGGAAACCAGCAAGACAGAAGGTAAGAGTGCATCCAACTCTAGATTTCATGCAATAATTACAGCAGTATTAGTCTGCTGCAACAAAAATACAGACAAATGACACCTTAAAAGGACTACCAAATTTTTATTCCAGTATAAGCTTTTGTGAACTAGAACCCATGAGATATACACAGCAGGTCCTCCCCAAAGTAGATTATTATATATGAGGCTATGAAAAAAACCCAGGCTTCAAAGGGTCATGAAATACAGGAAGTATAAGATGAAATGTAATTAAGTAAAATTCAAATATAATCATTAAAAGTACAGAGTCTATTCTGTACAGCAGAAACTGGCCTTCTATTTAGCTTCTCTATAATGGCTGTGGATTTGCAGGTTTTATGAAATCTTCTAATGACACAGATTTACATAAGGCAATGGGGGGAATCTGCATTATATTCAGACTTTTCCTTCTAGTTCTAAGGGGTCTTCTTCAACAACCTCGGTTTCATTCAGCAGGTACAACATCTGTACTACACAGATCCTTCTTCCCATCATCAATTTGAAGCCCCACCTGTCTACTTTTTGATTCCATCTAAAGGTGGAATCTCAAGAGGATTTATCCCAATATGTCTCAGGAGGATTTATCCCAATATGTCCAGGCCCATTCTGCATTTACTATTTATATTTATAGTCCACCTTTCTCACTGAGACTCGAAGCAGTCAATACAATCAATATGATGAGACATCTAATAAGCAATGTACAAGGACCGAGATTACAGAGATCTGAACAAGCATAGCATATTATGCAGATGCAAGGCAGAAAAATCACATCTGTAGAAAACAGTGCAGGGACAACAGGGTAATACATGCAGCAAACAGATAATACTTCTCACAGTCTTTTTCCCTCTATAAAGCACCATCCTGAACCATTCTGCTATAGTATGGCCTATTACCTTTATAGAAAAGGTTTTATGGTCTAGAACCTGTGAAATGCACATAGGAAAATAAAGCCCCAAGCCCATCATGTTTCAAGGAAGAAACACATCTGTACTGAAAATGGTAAAAGATTGACACCAGGGTAGACCCATGGAAATGAAAAAAAACCACCAGATTAGGACCAGAATGCTAGTCTGGATGCACCTGGGAAAAATTACACACAAGATCATCCACTTACCTTCTGACCCCGCTGCCCAGAGCAACCTGCTTCTCCTTGTTTCCCATGGAAACCTGGTGGACCACGTTCTCCCTAATGAAGAGAGAGACACCAACAAGTGTTTAGGCACCATCCCTCCTTATGGTTATCAACCCTTGGCCTTGAAGAACCCTCTTCAGTACAAAGCTGAGGATCCACAGCTGTGAGATTTTTTGTTACTATAGCATTTTACCCGGAGCGTCTTCATCTGCTGAGCCTGTCACATCACTATGAAAAGCTGGACACCTTTTACTGCATCAGGAACTATCATCCCTAACAGTGATAAATTAAAAGTACAGAATCGCTTAATAAAATTTCTAATATCACTGAACACTAGGTTGTTAGCCCTGGCTTCTGAAATTCCTGGAGATTTGAGGGGGGTACCTGGGAAGGTCAGGGTTTGTGGGTGGGGAGGGAGCTCTGCGGAGATGTGATATCAGCGTTCAAAGGAACCACCCATATTTGGAATCTTATGAACCAGAGAATATATCTAACAGCAATGGGTGGACCTCTGATGCAAACTAAAAAATCAGGAGGGGGAAGGGTGACAGGATCCCCAGGTTTAGGGTATATGTTTACCTGACTTGTTGCTTATGACTCTGGTTACAAAAACAGTAAAGAAAATAGATAGATGATAGAGAGACAGACAGGCAGACAAAAATGTTTACCTGACAGGCTGCCTAGGTTTGCGGAAATAACGTTATTTAAAATATTAATGGGTAAAAAAACTTTAAAAGTAACTTGTGATACCTGTGCATTCTTATACAAAAATCATAGGTGTACACAAACAAAGTGTTCATGTGAGGGGAAGAGGAGAAACTGGCTGACTGGAAAAGCTGGGGAAGGGAACTGTGAAATCAGGTAGAACGAGAGAGGAAGTGAAAGAAAACAAGGGTATAGGATTTCCTCTCCTCTGTAAGTCTTCACAGATGCCCTTCTTGTTTAATGCTAATTTCCAAGGACACTCTCAGACTCCTTTTGTTTGGGGCACCCATCAAGTGATACTTACGACTCCCCCTTCCTCACCAGGGTGGCCAGGTGATCCTCTAAAGCCAATCCTTCCCTGAAAGGTAAGAAAGCAGGGATGAGAAATTTAATTCAGTGAGGTTGTACCTTGCCAATAACATCTGTAGAACTGGCTGAGAGATCTTTAGGTGGCAAAACAATGCCCACCTCTCACAGTCAGTCCTCCGTACAACCCTCCCCACCTTCCACTACAGAGGACTCTGCTGTAGGTGCCCCCATCAGAGACCCCAATTTTTAAATAGATTGTTGAACACTGAATGAATTTAACAATTTTTGAACTAAAAGCACACTATAAACTGATTTTAATAGATCAATCTGTTAATTCAAAGCCTGAATAAACAAAATGTTTTGGCCTGGCACTTAAAAGAAAATAACGTAGGTGCCAAGTGAACCTCAAAGGGAAGGGCATTCCACATTCCTTTAGGTGATGGAATTTCCTCCCTGCATCAATTCTTCTGACTTTATTGAGTATTCTTAGATTATATTGCCAATGTTTATTCCGTCTACTGAGGGTTTCTGCTCATTACTGTTGTTTTATTGCAACACTAGCAGCAAGGCCCGTTGCGTGTAGAGATGCAACAGGCGCTAGACAGAGCAGTGTGGAAGGAGCCGGCGTCCTGCCTCGTGTCCGGGTGGCAGGGCGAGTTAGCCACCGCTGCCTCCTCGCTGCCATACCGGCGAGCCAGGGGGGAGGTTTCAGGGCTGTGGCCCTAGGAAGGTGGTGCTGGGGGGCAGCTCTGGGCAGGCAGGGACAGGGGCTGTGGCTGTCCAGCGCTCTCAATGGCCTCTTTTGGGAAAGAGTTCTGGGGGGTGGAGTGGCCCTCTCCATGTGCCCTGGCCGTGGTGTGGGCGTGCACAGCAGCCAGGCAACTCAGCTTCCCAGTCTCCCGGTCCCCGCGTCTCTGCTCCGATTGCATTAAGACCCCCGCCCTCCGTCCCCATCTGTCATGAGTCTGAGGTGGCCGCTGCTGGGGCTGCTCCTCCCTGCTGCCCCCGGCATTGGCATAGGCACGCACAGCATCCAGGGGGGCGTGAGAAGGCAGGGGCCTCCTGGCGCCCACCCAGAGAGTCCGCTCTGGCTCCAAAGCCCCCTGTCCCCGCGGCTTGGCTCCTCCTGCAGGAAGGCCCCCACCCTCCCTCCCCAGGTGTCGCGAGCTCCCAGCGGCATGTGGCAGCGAAGTTGTTGCAGACAGGGCTCACCTCCTTTGGGAAGCTGCAGTGAGCGAGGGAGCCCTTCATATGGCGCAGGAGCACCATGGCCCCGAGTCCCAGAGGCTGAGCAGCCGCCAGAGCATCCATTCCCTTGGGCGGCTGGGAAGAGACTGTGGGTGAGAGGCTGTCTGCTGGCTGTGTGGGCGGGACTGAGCCCACGCAGCAAGGGAAGCCAGCCAGTGGCCAGGGACACATTCCTGAGTGGCAGTTCCCACGGCGAACGGATTTTGCCGTGCATTTTGACCATATAAGGTAAAGGCAGCCAACCACTACTCTTTTATATAATAGGAAAGGATTTGCTGGATGCCACTTCAAGAGTGATATGACTACAGACAGGACATGAATAAATACCCAAACTATTTTCATTTGGCGTACAAAAGTGAGAACCACCCTACAATCACAGTTAGACTGGGACAGTGAAATCATCAGTCTGGAGAAATCATTGCCATTACAATACATTCACATACTGGTAGACGGGCATGGTAGTGCATGGAACGGAATAAGCTCAGAGAATTAGGAGACCGGGATCAGATAATAGCTATAGTTTTACTACTGACACAGGAACTGGCTTCAAGGAATTAGCAGCATGGAAATGCTATGTGATACTTAGTCTAAATTTACTTGAATTTTTAAAAGAAAATGTATGGATAGAGAGAACAATATAAAAATTGGGATCCAAAGTGAGGTGCAGAGGAAACACCTCTGCAACTAGGACATCATAAAGCTTGGGTAGCATGTATTAAGGCACTTGGGAGGTTAAACAGCTTCTGCTGACCCTACCTGTTATAAAAATAATAACTTCATTAACCAGTTGCTTCTTCTTACACCAATGTTCTTTGCCCTTTGGTGGCGATAGGGAGAACTTACTTCTGTTCAATATAGTGGTGGGGAGGAAGAGAGGAGATTGGATTTATACCCCACCCTTCACTACCCAAAGGAATCTCAGAGCAATTTACAAACTCCTTTCCCCTCCCCTCCCCACAACAGACACCCTGTGAGGTAGGTGCGGCTGAGAGAGCTCTGACAGAAACTGCTCTTTTCAAGAACACCTCTGTCAGAACTATGGCTTACCCAAGATCATCCAACAGGTGCAAGTGGAGGAGTGGGGAATCAAACCCGCTTCTCCCAGATTAGAGTCTGCGCACTTAACCACTGCACCAAAGAGAGAGGGTTAGTGACTTTGGTGGCCCTGATGAAGGCAGAAAGGCAGGGTATACATTTATAGATAAACTAACTAAATAAGTTCATCCTGTGTTGCTAAGTATATTCTTGTTCGGCATGGAGACTTGTTTGTACTTTTCTGTATAACTAGACTTTCCTCTTTTGGTCTGGATGTCTGTTGTATTTACCAAGGTCCCTTTGAAGCCTGAATTATAAATTGTAGATTTTCTCCTACAGCCCACCAATTGGTGACTACAGGCAGTGTGAATCGTGCATGTCACTGCATACCAGTCTTTCTTTCTAACAGGAGAGCTGGCTCAGTTTCCCCTCTCAACCCAGATCTGTGTGTGTGCTGGACTGTCCCTTTGCTCCTTATTCAAGACATAAACAGCTTCCCACACAGGACTATGAAAATAACCATGTACTTTTCACATTGCAGAAGTTAACAAGGAAAACAGATTGCCTTACACTCATGGAATACTTGGAAAGGAAAAATGTGTGCCAATTGGACCTGGACTTTTTATCCTTATTGCATATTTGAGGTTTGGAGGATTTCTTTCTAATGTATTCAAGCATTGTGAAAGTAACATGAGAAACCTTGGCAGAATGGTTCTGATCACTCTGACTTGATTTCTACTTATTTTTCTCAGTCAAGCGTACAAGTCTGAAAACGTGGCTTCTTGGAGAGGCTTTTCATCAGTGATGCAGAGAACTTTGGAAACATCCACATTTAAAGTGACCTTGAACAAAATGCCTGGTTTTTGTCGAGTCAAGCATTTATTTGGATTTCCTCTAAGGCTTCCTTGCAATTAGTTTGGTATCTGTGCAGTGGCACTAGTTAATTACTCATAACACAAGCCAGATCACTATGCCCAGAGTCCTCATGGGAAGTCTCTTTGAAAAGTTTGGTTATATACACTTGTCAAAGAATGGTGTGGGGGCAGGCAGGTTTGCCACAGACAAGGTGTCCCTTCTAGGGATCTCTCCCTCCCCACACACCTTCTCCTTTCCCCTGCTCCCTTCACCCTCCCTGCCCCCAGGGCAACTCCCTCTTTAGACAGGGTGTGCCCCACTGTACGGCTGAATTGGAGGCATGAAGAAGCCAGGCAGAGTGAATAAGAAACAGTTTATTAAACAAATATTATCACAAGTAAGTAAGCCCAGGGCTATTTTTGGGCAGGAACACACAGGAACGGAGTTCCGGCTGGCTCCTGAGTTGGCCACACCCAGCAGGAACTCATTAGTATAACAGGCCACACCCAACAGCAGAAACGCATTAGGATTGGCTACATTAGGGGTGTGTGGCCTAGGATGCCAAGAAGTTCCTGCTATCAAAAAAGCCCTGGGTTTTGACAACAAACAAGGTAAATGGAATAAGAAGCAAAAGGTGGGTGTGGCTGGATGACCACACTTCTGGTAACAGAGGGTGTGGCCTAATATGCTAATGAGCTGTGCTATCAGGGGTGTGGCCTAATACGCTAATGCGTTTCTGCTGTTGAGTGTGGCCTATTATACTAATGAGTTCCTGCCAGGTTTCTTCTACACAAAGAGCCCTGAGTAAGCGTCAGGCCTTTGCGGAAGAGAGACTTTGTTGAGGCCTACAGGCTGCTCATTCTTTACCTTTAGGCCTGTAGCCAGGGTTTTGTGACTTGTGGGGCAATTTTTTTTCTTGTGGGGCTGCAATTATTTGCCGTTATTTTTCTGTCTATACACACCTATACTTTTAACTAGTAATAAAGACAACAATAGTGCATGTTGGTGTGCGTGTGCGTAAAGGGCCGTGAAGTTGCAGCCTACTTAGGGTAACTCTCCGTCGGGTTTTCAAGGCAAGAGACTAACAGGTGGTTTTGCCATTGCCTGCTTCTGCATAGCGACCCTGGACTTCCGTGGTGGCCTCCCATCCAAGTACTAGCCAGGACCGCCCTGCTTAGCTTCTGAGATCTGACCAGATCAGACTAGCCTGAGGATCCATAATTAACTAAAGTAGAGTGGGAAAGACAGAGTCTCATCTGCCAAGCTGACCCTCCTCAATTCCCCTCCCCTCCATTTTCTTGCTCTTGTGGAGTGTGTTGCCAAATGTAGTGGTGCCCTTTATAGCCTTTCTCTTTACATCCTTTCCTTTCCAGTCAGTTTGGTGTAGTGGTTAAGTGCGCGGACTCTAATCTGGGAGAACCAGGTTTGATTCCCCACTCCTCCACTTGCACCTGGCTGGATGACCTTGGGCAAGCCATAGTTCTGACAGAGGTGTTCTTGAAAAGAGCAGTATCTGTCAGAGCTCTCTCAGCCCCACCTACCTCACAGGGTATCTGTTGTGGGGAGGGGAAGGGAAAGGAGTTTGTAAGCCGCTCTGAGACTCCAAGTGAAAGGCAGGGTATAAATCCAATCTCCACCTCCTCCATCTTCTTCTTCTTCTTCTTCTTCTTTGTACTGTATCCTGAAAATGTCTGGACTTGCCTAGTATGGTCACTCTCAGGAGAAACCCACAGAGATGTCCTGCTTCTAGCAAGACCACAAGGAGAGAAGGAGGAGTGAGAGAATGTCCCAGTTTAGACAATGCGAGGCACCCTATTCAATGAGAAGATAACACACACACACACACACACACACACACACACAATCTGGTTCTAATGCATAGGGAAATATAGCACCCCTCCCCAGTGTCCAGGCATGCTTAGTTCCCTGCTGATGTGCCAGTAGTGTGTGTGCTTGAGTGAATCAGTGCTGCACATGGCTTCCCTGCTTCAGGAGACATGAGTAGTGGATACATCCCATATGCTGGCTTCAGCCTTGCCGTAGCATACAGTGTGGAAATCAACACCTTAAATCCTGTCACCCTTCCCTAGTCTTACCTTTATTCCAAGAGGTCCGGGAGTACCCCCCAGGCCATCGTCTCCAAAGCACTTGCAGCAAACCTTGCAGCATTTGCGTTCCGCAATAGTGTCCTGCAAAACAACAAATACCACTCACATCCTAAAGGCTCTGGCTTGGTGGAACTACTAACGTCAGGGCCCTGAGAGATCTGTTACAATTCAGCAGGGCCTGCAAGGCAGAGAGCATAAGGCTGAGGACAGCAATGTTTTTTAACAGCTGCAGCATTTTAACATCATCTGGTTTTAACATCAATGGTGTAGTGGGCTAATCAGTCATGAATAGATATTGGCGCACTAACTGCTTCTACCCTCTTCCCCCAGTGTTAAAGTATCGTTAAAGTAAAGTGAAATGAGGGACTAAAATTGTATTATGGCACCATGCGGGTTTGGGGTATTTTAGAAATGTACTTTAAATTATTTATGATTTTAAATGTATTTTACAGAACTTTGTTGGTCCCTGCCCTGAGCCTGCTTGAGGGGAGGGAGCTATAAAAGCCTGATTTAATTAATAAATAATAATTAATAAATCACCTGTTAAACATTATCAAAAACAGAGAAAGGCACCCTTTCTTTGTCACTCCCATAAAGAAACTTACAAGTTGTCTCCATAAGATGCCTGGAAGTAACGGATTTCCAATGTGCAATGGTTCCCAATACCCAAATCCTCTACCAAACTCTGTTTCCTGAAGTTCATCGTATTTTTCCACATTTTCCAGACCAATCATTAAAAGTGCATCAAGCCCTGCAGGAAGAAAGGGGCTACTTGATTTCATTCCTTGGCAAGTAAAAGGAGTCAGCTTGATATAACGAAACCTGTAGAATTGGAATGGATCCTACCCAGATGCTGTTCTAATGATGGATCCTATTGTTCCTCTACCACTTCTGTGCTTTCCTTCAGAGAAGAAAAGGGCTCCTGATACCAGAAGAATTTTTCTGGAATTAATCCTAAATAGGCAGCTGTACAGAAAAACTTATCCTTTCATTTACAAACATGTTTGTTGGGTAACGCTTTATATTTTCTCAGACCAAAAAAATTGGATTGTGCTTATCTGTATTAGATACTCTTTTTAAAAAAAAAATAGCCTTCTTCTTGGTTTTTCTTGGGTACTTTCCATAGTAGTTGGATTCTCTCATTTTCCCTTGTGAGTCTCTATGGCCCATTGCATCTGCTCCCTTAAATTAGAGCTGAATAAACATACTTTAGTTGTTCCAGATATTGCTTAACTGAAATTAAGAAATTATATTCTCTTGTGTTTGGGACTATAAGTAGTACCTCTAATTTATAAATAATCACACTACACAATGCAACAACATTCCAAGTATTCCATGACTTTCTGGAATCAGCACTGTAAAACTATCACAGAAAGTTCTGTTTGCATCCTTGTCATCTGTTCACCCGTCCTGTAATGAATCTGTGAATATTTTTCGGTAGGAACGCACAGGAACGGAGTTCCAGCTGGCTCCCGAGTTGGCCACACCCAGCAGGAACTCATTAGCATAATAGGCCACACCCAACAGTAGAAACTCATTAGGATTGGCTACATTATGGGTGTGTGGCCAAGCATGCAAAGGAGTTCCTGCTACAAAAAAAGCCCTGGGTTTTGACAACAAACAAGGTAAACAGAATAAGAAGCAAAAGGTGGGTTTGGCTGGATGACCACACTTCTGGTAACATGGGGGTGTGGCCTAATATGCTAATGATTTTCTGCTGATGGGTGTGGCCTATTATGATAATGAGTTCCTGCTGGACTTTTTCTACAAAAAAAGCCCTGTATATATACTATATATATAAAACAAAACACAAGCCACTTTGAACATTTACTTAGACAGAGAGGTAGGATTTACATTTTTTAAAATCAGAACAACTAATAACAATTTGAGATTGATATTTACTAAGAAGGCAGGCGTTCCCCTTATTCTAGTCCTTCTCTTCCCTGCAAATAAATGCAATGTGACTCTGGACTCTGGAATGCTATAGAATGTCCATATACCTTTTGTGCGAAGAGAGTCTGCTGTCACTTTGAGGTTTTGTTTACTATCATCTGCTCCATCTGTAAACACTAAGAGGACCTGCAATGAAACATTTGTGGTGAAGATGGGATAAAATACACATCTTACAAGACAATGCATCAACCAAACCATACTTCACTGCCATACTGGACACTTTCTCAAACCATTCAGAGCTCCACTGCTTATTACACTCACCAGGGCTCTTTTTGTAGCAGGAACTCCTTTGCATATTAGGCGACACACCCCTAATGTAGCCAGTCCTCCAAGAGCTTACAGTAGCCCCTGTAAGAAGAGCTCTGTAAGCTCTTGGAGGATTGGCTACATTAGGGGTATGTCACCTAATATGCAAAGGAGTTCCTGCTACAAAAAGAGCCCTGACATTCACCCCATAAAAGGTAACCATACTTAAAACAGGTTTGGACTGCAGAAAATTCTGAGGGCTTTCCAGACAGGCAAACAAAGTTGGAGGGGATCTGTGCTTACATTCTTTCCTTAGCAGCTTGTTTTCTCTGTTCCTCCCCCTCCCATTCCTTATGAAAATTAAAGGAGAGATAATAAGATAAAAATGGCAGCCCTCTAGTTCTCTTCAGATTTAAACATGGCTTAAACATGTTTAGAAACTTCAAACTGCAGTTTTTGAGTGGTGCTCTTGAACCCAGTCCTACTGCTGGATAAGCAGGTGCTACCTGTGGACAGGAGTGCCTTCTACCAGCTCTGACAGCCTTTCCTGAGCAGAAATGATGTGGCCACTATGGTGCATGCCCTGGTTACATCTAGATTGAATACTGTAAAGTGCTCTACGTAGGGCTTGAAAAGTGTTCAGAACTGTTAATTTGTGCAGGCATGTTGTTGCCAGGATGTTGAGCGGAGTGTTGAGTTGAGCTGACCCAGCTATGGTCATCTTCAGAGACCCTGCTTTGGGTAACCCCACCTTCTGGGGGAGGGCTTCCTGGGTTATGGCACTGAAACTCTGGAACTCTCTTCCCATGAAGATTCATCAGTCCCCTTCTGTTGTCATCTTCAGCCAACAGGTGAAGATTTTTTTGTCTTTCAGTTGGCATTCCCCTACTGATCCCTCCTCCTCCTCCCTCCTGCCCAGTGTTTTAATTGTTTTTATGCCTTTGCATGTATTCTATCTCTATGGCCCCGGTCACACGGGAGGATTTGCACTGCATCTGTCCCCAATAGGGATGTCAGCCTCCAGGTGGGGCCTGGGGATCTCCTTGAATTACAGGTCATGTCCAGACTACAGAGATAAACTTCCCTGGAGAAAACGGATGCTTTGAAGGGTGGACTCTATGGCATTATACCCCACTGAGGTCCCTGCCCATCACTGTCCAGGACAGGGGCCCAGGCTCCACTCCCAGATCTCAAGGAGTTTCCCAGCCTGGAACTGGCAATACTATCCTTCTGCCAGGAGCCAGTGGGACCTGGCAGTCCTGGTCCCGAATCAATTTAGAGTGGGGAGGGAGGAGAAACCAAAATATTCTACCCCTCTCTTTTGCACTGCTGAGATCAAAAGCATCTCTCTTGACTCCACCCAGTTTGGAAGGCAGGGAAGATAAATTAGCTCTTTCTCTCCTATTTTCACTGCAGAAATCAAAAGCATTTGTTCTATCCCCAGCCAGTTTAGAAGAGGGGAAAGAACTCCCTTTTACAACTTTACTGTGCAGCTATGTTGCTGTGTGGGTAAAGTGGAAAAGAACTGGACTTCTAGCTGATCCCCTGATCAGCTGTGAGTCAGCAGCTGCAACTTATTTGGCAGCTGTTTGAGTTGTGCCAATGCAACCCAAACATATCCCTGATTGGCTGACAGATGGATCGTGTCAAACAAGAGAAGTTCGTTGGTTGAACAGGTTGATTGAGAAAATCTAATCCTAGTTAGAGCTGTTTTTTTCATTACCAAAGACATGCTGTGGATGTGCTATGTAGAATAGCCTTGCACATTTGCTCTGAGTCAGCCCCAGGTTTGTGTGCACAGTTTGATGTAGTGGTTAAGTGCGCAGACTCTAATCTGGGAGAGCCAGGTTTGATTCCCTCCACTTGTACCTGCTGATGTGACCTTGGGTCAGTCACAAGCTCTGGCACAGCTGTTCTTGAAAAAGAGCGGTTTCTGTCAGAAGTTCTCTCAGCCCCACCTACCTCACAGGGTGTCTGTTGTGGGGAGGGGAAGGGAAAGGAGTTTGTAAGCCACTCTGAGACGTCTTTGGGCAGTGAAGGGCAGGGTATAAATCCAATCTCTCTCTCTCTCTCTCTCTCTCTCTCTCTCTCTCTCTCTCTCTCTCTCTCTCTCTCTCTCTCTCTCTCTCTCTCACACACACACACACACACACACACACACACACACTAAGTACTGTCCAGTCACTTCTGACTTCTGGCAACCCTATAAATTAATGACCTCCAAAACATCCTATTGTTAGCAGCCTTGCTCAGGTCTTGCAAACTGAAGTATAGTGCACATCCAAAACCCGCCATGTTCCCTGCCATAGTGTCATGCTGTGCCAAGCCTGGCTCGGAGATTCATAGAATGGTAACCAAGCAGCTGCAGCTGTTGGGCTATGTTTCACAGCTGGGCAGAATATTCGGGCAAGGGAGCCGGGGAGGCCTTGTTTGCAACAGTGGTCCATTTGGTAAAAGGCCTCACCAAACCTAGAAAGGCCACAACAGTAATACTAGGACAGGTTCTTCGCAGACTGTTTTACCAGTTGCATCCCGAACCCATCATCGCACAGTTGTTGGTACATGAAAGACATTTCTGACCAGCTTGGCTGCTATTTGAGATGGGGATCTAGAAATTTCCTTTTTCCTTGAAGCAATACTAACTATTCCCATGGGAACAAATTTTGAGTTTAGTGGCACCTTTAAAACCAACAAAAGTTTGTTCAAGGTATGAGCTTATACCCAGATTTAAACTTTGTTGGTCTTAAAGGTGCCCCTGGACTCAGACTTTGTTCTACTGCTTCAGACCAACAAAGGTGCCCACTTGGATCTATTCCCATGCGAAGCACAGGATGGTGACATTATTTGACCTATGGAAATTTATCTTCCAACAGATCATGAATCCTGAGATTATGGCTCAGCATGCCTGGAACAAAACAGGGAACGACTTAAAACTCATTCCAAGCTGTGTGCTCATCACTTGAAACTTTTCCCATCATACAAAAAAGCAAGTGTTTACCTTCACTTTAGCAGAGGCCAGACTGAGCGATCGGTCCCAAAAGGCCTCTAGGAAACTTCTATTCAAGTAAGTGTTCATCGTGGTTTGCACAGCCAGGAATTTCTGAATGATCTCTTCATTGTATGCTTCAAAGTCGGAGTCAAACAAGAGCTGACCATTTCCAGCAAACACTTGGTACCTAAACCTGATGTTCATGGGAGGCTCAATGGGGCAACTGATACTGGCCATGGAAGCCATCACGGGCACTAGCCTGGACAGTTGTGCTTGCATTGTCTGCTTCAAATGCATTGTCGATGCATGCGTGGAACTATCAACTGCTACAGCAATATCGATATTGCAGTCTGTAAAGAAGGGGGAAACATCCATGTAATTACAACACATGTAATATTTCATTGCAATCTTCTCAGTTGGCCCTTGGAGTACAAATAGGATTGCCAGTCCCAAGCGGTGGGGGATGGGGAGAGGATTTACCGGGAGCAGCAGGGAGGCCCATCCAACCTACAGCGATGTGTCTATGCCACTGATCATGTGACACAGAATTGATGCTTCACTTCCAGGATGCCAGGGCAACACTCTGGTATTTGGCCAAAAACTCTATGGTAAATTTGCATTCTACCATAGAGTTTTTGCCAAAATACCAGAGCATCAAACACACCCCACATGAGATTCTATCACTTCCGAGTCACATGAGATGCACATAGTCATGTTCCTGCACCTGTGAGGATTTTCTCTCGGGGGGGGGTAAGCTTCCCCCTGGCTGGCCAGCTGATCAGCAGTGGGGAGTTGGGGCCTGGCACTGAGGGACCCTCACCTTCACCAGTACAAATGGCATGCTGGGTATTCAGAATCAGAAGTTGTAATCAGAGGATTGGGGTATTGGGCTAATATAAACTGACAGCATTTCAGGAACTCATCTATTTGTACTGGCTGATGGTCGGGACCACTGTACCTTAGTGCCAAGGGCCTAAGATGCTGGCGACAGCTGGCCTAACCTCCAGCTTTTTCATCAAAAAGAAGAACTGGTGTTTAATTCCAATGGAGTGAATGTTGCAAGTGGAGCACATAAGAAGGTGGTGCTTTAGATTTCCCAAAGCTAGGAAAAGTACAGCCCAGAACAACCTAGCACCACCCCTGCAGGTACAAAAATCTGTTACATGTGTATACTTCTGTGCTACAAAAGGAACATTGTTTTCTCATGGAATAGACTACAATTTTGGCAAAATGTCTCAGAGCATAAATAGAGGCACTTTCACACATTCTGAATAATGCACTTTCAATTCACTTGCAACAGCAAAATCCACCTGCAAATGATTGTGGAAGTGGCTAGAAAGTGCATTGAAAGTGCAGTACTGAGCATGCATGAAATTGCATTCACACTGTGAATAGTCACCCACCAGTAAAAGCCAAATTGAGCATGCCCCAATTCAGAGTGTGGCCACACACACAAGAAGAGAGGGGGTTAACCAGCTCCCACCCAGTTTTTCCTGATTGAAGCTAGACTCCTGTTATTAGCATTTTAAGAGGGGAAGCCATGTTTATTTCCCTTTAAAATGCTAACAGTAGCATGGGAAACCTGGTTTCAATCAGCAACGCTAAGCAGGATCTGAAATGGCCTCTCCCCTTTCTGCACTGTTTGGATCAGAATCAGAGTTGCACGTGCCATTTGCCCTTCACAAATGTACAGAGATCGGCAGCTTGTGCCTTACACAGAAAGCATTTGTCGGTCGGGCAGCACTCAGCTGCGTCTTGACTAGATATTTCCAAATGTTCAGAATGGCTGTGTCATATTGCAGCAGGAACTGATTTGGAAGCACACGGCAGAGCAATGAATTCTAGGGTGTTGGTTTTTTTTAATAATAATACTCAAGATTTGGACTCTTCAGTCACAGGAGGAAGGCAAAAAAGAGTTTGGCATTCTTTATTTGTCTTCCTAAAACCACATGAAAGGTTTTTGTTCTAGGAAGCAAGTTCTGGTTCCAGAGAGGTCTTGGCTACCGCTGCTCATATTTCCATGCTTCAACTTCTCCAGAAACAGTACAAATCACCATATGAAGGAAGTGTCTTAAACAGCATGTCAAACAAGCATCACTGACACGTCTAAACACTTGGCACATCTCAAGTCACTCTTTGGATCTTTGAGCTTTTAAACAGGCCAGATATGTATAAAAAATAATTACACATTTAAACCCAGTGCTCATTGTTTGTTTGTTTGTTTGTTTGTTTGTTTGTTTGTTTGTTTAAAGACTATACTATGCTTAACTAGTACATGCTTAAAATAACTTTACCTTTTCTATGCCAGAATTTTCATGGACACTTTACATCAAGGGTCCCCAGCATGGCACCTTTGGGCACCATGGTGCCAACCAACACCTTACCTGTCGCCTGCCAACTGCTTTTGAAAAGTGGGTGGAGCTAGGTGGGGATTTTGCCCAGTGGGGCTTCTGGTTGACCACTGGAGATCGGAGGGGCTGTGCAGATTGGGAGGGGGTTTGAGGCTTCAGAAACTGCAGCTGCTGCCACCACAGCACAAGGATCTTCACTGCACGACTGTAGGTAAGCTATGTCCATGTAAGAAGATATTTTTAAACACCATGTTCGTTTTAAAAGGCATTGTGCTAAGCAGAGTTTTGATCTGAAATGTTGAAGAGTTACTCTTAGAGTTTTGCATAACCCCACTCTCTGACATTTTGTGGTTGTGGTTGTTCCCCATCCCGAAGCAGCCGTTTTGTGCTTGGCTCCACCTCCTGCTACAGCCATTTTGTGGCTATGCCCACCAATCTGTGTCAGAATTCCAAAGGTGCCCACATGTTCAAAAAGGTTGGGGACCCCTGCTTTATATGCATACGGGACAGGTTCAAAACTCTTAGGTACACAGGAAATATATATCTTGTTGGTAATGAAGAAGGGCTCCAGGCTTCTGGTAGAACATACTTCAAAACATAGAGAGAAAAGATCTTAGTAAAGCTATGAAAGCCAACCGTGTTTCTGTAAAGCAGTAGATTGAAAAAAGGTAACAAAGTAAAAAAGAGAAAGAATGATATAGAATACTTAAATTAGTTTAGAAAAATAGTCTCGCTATCTCACTCAAGCAGCTCCAAAAACCAGGGAGGAGGCCAATAACAATTGTTGGGAGTATGCAAAACAGAGCAAAAAAGTCTTCACCCTCATACCTTTAGAGTACCTGATTCAGAGCTCAAGACAATCAGAATAAGCTCCTCTCAAGGCACAGTTGAGTACTATGGAGGTTACACTAGGAGGCGCTGTTGCATCAACTGTGAACAAGTCTTTTTTTTATGGTCTCCACTAAAATTAAAGACTTGGCTGTTTCTGGCAACAAGTCTTTTTCAAAACATTTGCTGTTGGACTGTGTGTAGTTTTGCTTGCAGCTGGCTATATTTATCATAGATCAAACAGCTGAGCTAACAACATTTAGGTTTGAGACAGAGAAAGAGTCTTTCCCAGCTGATAAAGCTGGCTTTTGTGGAAATCCAGTTAGAACCATTTTTTTTTTTACCAAGGTCCCACTTATCCTCCCATTTCTTTAGACCAAACTATAGGTGACATTTATAAACAAGTTGGCTCCATGTTCCAATATTCCCTTTCCCCAGGTGCAGGGAACATCCATTTAAAATTCTACAAGAGCCTGATTCAGCTTGGGACCACAACATGAGGGAACGAGGGGCTCCTATCTCCCACACACACACACCATTTACCCAACCTGAAATGGCACTGGAGGGGGTCATATCTGACCCCTCAGACAGCTGCAGTATAATCCTAACCCTAACCTCAAGTAGCTAAGAGGCCTGGCCCTGTCAGCAGCCTCAGCGGGACAAGGAAACAAGAACAGTTTCCTGGCTGGCTAAGAGCTGTTTCTGTTTGTAGTTTCCTTCCTGGCTGTGCTATGAATGGATTTTGATTTGGCTGTCACTGGTCATTGGACTACCAGTTGCCCCTTTGGGTGAGTTAGAGCTCTTGCTGGCCTGGTCTGTTGGGTTCACAGTCCTGGTCTGTGACCTGCTGAAGCATTGCCCCTGACTTTTCCCGCCACATCTGGATTCTGCAGCTTTTATCTCCTTTCATCCTAATCTTGCTCAAAACCAAGTTATCACAGAATCAGAAGGGATCCCATGAGTCATTGTGGGATCCTTGGGCAGCAGGGCCATAACATAACATAACATAACATGACGTGACATAACATAACATAACATAACATAACATAACATAACATGACATAACATGACATGACATGACATGACATGACATGACGTGACGTGACGTGACGTGACGTAACATAACATAACATAACATAACATAACATAACATAACATAACATAACATAACATAACGCAATAACAGAGGTGGTCTGAGATACGATGCAAAAAGGGTTTCTTCAGCTTTGTCTCTTATAGCCATGATCTGAGTGTGGATATAGTCACCCACCCAGCTGCCTTGTGGGTTCCCTAGTTTGGAGCTGTCCCCACTGGGTTAGCAGTTAACCCCCTTTCCATCTTACCTTTCCTTCCCTTCCTCCTCCTCCAGGCTGGCCCTCCTTTCTTTCTCCATCACCTTGTCTCCCAGCAGCCAGTCCCAGCCCGCTCCTGCCTCTGCCCCCTCTTCCTATCTCTACCCCTCCCTCTTAAGCCTGACTCTGCCTCTTGCTTCCTCTCTTTTCACCAGCTCATCTCCATCCTGAGCACACCCCAGCTGAGCCTATGCAGGGCCAGACAGGGGAGTGCCAGGATCCAGCGCTGCCTGAAAACTCAGGAGACACCACCAAGCCAGCCAGTGGACCCATGACCCAGGCAGCAAAAAGCCCATCTGTAGTTGCAGTGCTATCTTCTTCTTCAGGGGCAGACCTGCAGGAAGGGTAGACTCACCCCATGTTGTTCCCCACCATCTGTGCACTGGCCTCTGCCATGAAGGTTTTCCCTGCATCCCTCTCCCAAGCCAGGGTGCCACCAGGTAAGGAGGGCTATTCAGCCCAGCCAGCAGCTGGACATGCCCTGCAGCCCAGCCAGCGGTTGGACATGCCCACCAGGGTCAGTGAGTCCAATCTCTTATATTTCAAACATCTCCAAAGGTTTTATTTTAGAAAGCACCAGGGAAGAAGCTTTCATAAACATCCAAGACAGCTTAATTGACTGATAAGCCATTCTTACTTGTAGGAAATTTTCCCCTAATGCTAGCCTAAATCTATTGTATGGTAATTTAATTCCACCACTTTATTTTATTGTACAAAAGGTACACTCTGCCTTTCTGCCCTCACAATGACCACCAGATGATTCTTTTCTAAGTAGGGTAGACAAACAGGGATTCCATCTTTTTTTCTTCATGCATCCCTTTAAAGGTGCAACGTATATGCTGAACAAATTCAGTTCATCCTCTGTCATTCATGTTTAGACCCTTTTCTCCTTCCAGCTTTTCAATATCCTTCTTAAACCCAATACTGTAAGGTGTTAAAACAATGCTGTCAAATCATCCAGAATTAAGTAACCTCTCTCTTGGGAATGAAAGTTAATACTCCCATGCTGCAAAGGGATACCATAAATACTATCCAGACTCACCTCGCGGCTGGTCTGCACTCTCACAGACTTCCTTGAAGATCGTCTTCTCAATCGTTTCCAGTTCACTGAAGTTATTCACCCTGAATACCCTCTTTGAACTACCAGCGATCTGATTCAGTTCAAAGGACTCTGAAATTTCTTTTCCTATTCCTACTGAGAAAATATTGATCCCGTACTTCCTCAGAGCAACGGCTGCCTCATTCACACTGTCATTGGACTTTCCATCGGTCATGACGATGAGGGATTGCAGCACTCCCTGGTTCTTACGGCCCCCATTGGCAGGCTCAAAGACATTCTTGACGAAACTGAGTGCCTTGCCGGTGAAGGTGGTCGATTTTAACTGGACAATGCTTTCAATTTTCTTCTTGATCTCAGTGTCACTGTAGAATTCATTGAGATAAAATTCTGTCTGAGGATTTCTGCTGTACTGGACCACCCCGATGTGGACTTTGTTCTGAGCAATGACGAAGCTGTCCACAATGTTCTTCATGAACATCTTCATTGCTGTGAAATTACTTGACGTTATGCTTGCTGATCCATCAACCAGAAACACAAGGTCTGCCTGCTGAGTTTCACAAGCTGTAGAGAGAAACATCCACTTTACCTTGATCGGTTCCTCATTAAGAAAACATGTGTGAACTGGCTAGAGCTGCCAGGTAGTCCCTAGCCACTGGTAAGGGATGGGGGGGGTAGGGTCCATTTTCATCAGAGAGCCAGTTTAGTGTAGTGGTTAAGTGTGTGGACTCTAATCTGGGAGAACTGGGTTTGATTCCCCACTCCTCCACTTGCACCTGGCTGGATGACCTGGGCAAGCCATAGTTCTGATAAGAGCTGTTCTTGAAAAAGAGCAGTTTCTGTCAAGAGCTCTCTCAGCCCCACGTACCTCATAGGGTGTCTGTTGTGTGGAGGGGAAGGGAAGGGAGTTTGTAAGCCACTCTGAGACACCTTTGGGTAGTGAAGGGCGGGATATAAATCCAATCTCTTCTCTTCTTCTTCTAAGAAAGAGGATAGAATTGCTCCTATCCTCTGACCAGATGGAATGGGTTGTGGGTTCCTTCTTGAGGGATTTCCCAGCTACCTGAGAATTCTACCACCACAAATTCTGCTTATTTTGTTGGGTCAGCGTGGCCTGCCTAGAGGTGGAAATTCACATTCAGAATAACAATCCTCAGTTCATCACTTTTGAGGGATTCTTGGATAGAAGCAAAAACATATTTCACAGAGTGGCAGTTCTCATTGGCACAGGCCCAGAGGCAGAGAGTTTAAAGGGAAAGGGCAGGTTAGGAGAGCTAGGGGGTTGAGGTATTTAAAGGGCAAGATCTCAAGGAAGCAAAACATGCTCCAGTAAAACATGCTCCCTCCAATCCCCTTAAGAAACACAAAGAGGGCACTACACATAGCCTTCCTCTTTGATCTTGAGTTTTCATACCTACATCACTAAGCTTATACACTCAAGCTTATTCCTGAACTTGAAACACAACCCGATCCAGATGTTTTGCAGAAACTGCAAAATAACTGTATCGCAGACACCTAGATACTAGGAACTCTTGGCCATTTAGCACCTGAATTAAAATGTGATGCAGAGAAAGATGAATATCTTGCAATTATGTAACTAATTAGAATCCAGTTTTTTTAGTTGTGACTATTTTGCTTACCCAATAGTGCATTTTATCAATAAATTATCAATACTCCTTATCAACTAAGTGTGTTATGTTTGCAAAACTCAGAGTTACCAGCTTACCCGGTTTTGATTTGTCACATAGAACATGAGTTACATTTTGGCGTAAGGTTCCCAGAGAGCTGTAACTTGGAGCAAAAAACCATTTCCCTTCCTCGCCGACCATTTCTTGGAGCTCTGTCATATCTGCAGCCTCTGTCCCAATGGCAATGATCTTGATTCTTTCTTTCTTCAAAGCCTGCACTGCTGCAGGAAGATTGGGTCTGTCTGCCGGTGCAGTTGGCTCATCAGTGACGAGCACCAGGAAGTGTGTGATGCCAAGAGAAGATGTCCGGCCGCCGTAAGCTGCACCAAACCTTTCCCTTGCAAAATCCAAAGCTTTCGCAGTGAAGGCCTGCCCTCGCAAAGGAGCCATTTTATAAACAGCTTCTCTGATTTGAGTCTTGGTGGAGAACGCATTCAGAGAAAATTGCTCGACAGGAACATTGCGGTATGCAACAGCTCCAAACTGGACATAGTCTTTCCCAACCACTGAGTTATTTACAACAGCCTCCATGAGCTGCTGTACACTCTGGAACTGCAATCCTGTAATAGATCTTGACCCATGCACTACAAAGATGACATCAGCAACTTCAGGTCTTTGGCATTCTAAAGCTGAAAAAGCAAAGCAGCCTTGTTATTTATTTATTATTGATTTATTTAAAACATTTTCTGTCGCCTTTCTACCCAGTCAGGGTCCCCAAGGTGGCACACATAAAAACACTGAGACATTTGAACAATTAAAAACAATGTTTGAAATTATAGCCCTGACCTGGATAGCCCAGGCAAGCCTGATCTTGTCAGATCTCGGAAGCTAAGCAGGGCCAACCCTGCCAAGTACTTGGATGGGGGACCTCCTTGGAATACCAGAGGCGGGAGGTGGGGACAGGCTTTTTTCAGCCACCTCTCTGATTATCCTCCAGGCCCCCCCCCCATAGGGGTCAGTCACCAGAGGTCGCCATGACTTCCAGGTGCACACACATTTACACAAAAGTGCACACTCATGCACATATGAAAAAATATTTGAAATTATAAAGCAATGCAATAAAAGCACATAAACGACACCAGGAACAGGGAGGATGGCCGCTAACTGTTATTGGCGGTATGCCAAACAAAACAAAATGGTCTCTCTTCACCTGCTGGCAGAAGACAGCGACAGAGGGACACAGATTAATCTCTATGGGGGAGGAGTTACAAAGTTTTGGAGCCATGATCAAGAAGGCCCTTTCTTGGGTTGCCTGCCACCCATCTAGCCTCAGAGGCAACTGGATCAGGGCCTCCAAGGGTGACAGGAGTTATAAAACTCTAACATCGCCGAGTTATCCCTTTGACCCCAGCGCTAAATGATAAACAGCCTCTTTTCAAAACACAGACAGAAAAGTGCTTAAACAACTGGGCACAGCATGGCTACTGAGCTTTTAACAGATGTTATGAAGAGGGGATCTTGGCAAGAGAAGTTTTGTCAGCCGAAATTCACTCTTCTTTGAAACTACGAAAGGTACAGGGACTTTGTCTTCCTTTCCACTGGGTCACTCTAGTCAAGAGTTGACAATACTTACATGCCTCAGGGTTGCAAATATGAAAGAGTATTGTCTTTTCCAAATAAGAAAGGGATTCATAGCTGTCTTCAATAAACACTCGATCTGGTGTTCCAGCAATTTCTCTAAGCTGGGAGTAGACCGCTTTGAGTATTCCAACAGCATGGATGATGATTCCTTTTTCTCTGAGTCTTTTAGCAGGTTCCTCCACGTCATCATAAGATTTTCCATCTGTGACCACTATGAGATGCTGCTTGACTTCAGGACGCCCGCCTTCAGATTTGTCAAAGTAAAGAGAGACAAACTCTAGAGCTTTCCCTGTCTTGGTTCCCTCCTTCATCTGCTCCATTTTAGATATTGCATAATTCAGGTCCTCCTTGTTCCTGTACCTGTTGAGACTGGAACTCAACTTGTGCAATGGAGCTGTACTGGAGCAGTCCGATCTGAACCTTATCAGCACCGATATCAGACTTGATTACAATCCCCCGGATGAAGTCCTTCGTCATGTCAAACTGAAGCTCATCCATACTTTCGGAGGTGTCAATTAGGAAAATAATGTCAGCTTTCGAGTCCTCACATACTGAAAGTTTTTAAAAAGCATGTTAAGTAAATTCGGTAAATATTTCCTCCCTAAATACTAAAATCATAGCAGTGGACAAATACAGGCTTTGAATGGTTCGATTCATTATAGTCAATAGGGTCCTCTTATCCAGTATTTTTGCTTTTTATCCAGCATTCACTGATCTCTTCTAGACCTTTCCCACATATTATTTGCCCCAGGTTCAATGCTATTGGGAAACAGGTGTCCCCCCCCCACTGCTTTCCCCACAGCATTGTGGTGCAATTATGCACCTCCTGGGTTTTCCTTGATATTTCTCTGATATTTCCCAAACCTTCATTGCTCAAAAGTTTGGGAAAAGATCACAGCAAATCCTGAATGTCAGCTGTATGTTCAGATTTTTCCGGTTCAGCCTATGCACCAAAGATTTTCCCTGCCCCATGGTGGCTATTCCCTGCCTTCTATTTGTTTTAATTAGCAAATTAATATCATTATATTCTTATAACATTGTATCAATCTGTGTATCAGATTCTCTGAATTTCCAATTCTCATTTTTAAAAAAAAATCTCTAGACCCTTTTGTTGTGGAGATATAAGGGGAAAGACATATCTATGCAATGAAAAGGGCTAGAGATTTACTTTAAAAATGAAACTTGAAGATTTGATACACAGACTGATGTAACATAATAATGAGATCAAATTGCCTTTTAAAAAAAGAAATGAAAAAGACGGGGGGATGGCTGCTGCCAGGGGCAGGGACAGAATTTGCTGGGAGACTTGGGCCGGGAACATGTGGGGAAGCCTGCCACATGAAAGCTCCATTGCTGCTGTACTGTACTGGCAGCCACCGCAACAACAGAGAAATTACAAAAGCCTATGTACAGGGCCAGGCTTTGGGTGTCCTAGGCTGGCCGAGCCAGGCACTCCATTGCTGGGCCGTTCACCCCTCTCCAGGGTAGGGGATGTGCCCCAAACCACTGGCTAGCCAGCAGACATACATGAACACCAGATGACTAGTTGGCCAGCTGGCAGGTGTTCATGTGCCTAGAGATGCCAAATGACAGGGCCTGGGGTGCCATGGGGGGTGCCCACTGGGGTCTCCCTACCCAACGGCATCCTAGGCAACTGCTTAGTGGGCAGACTGCCCCCACCTATATAGCCAACACTCTGCTCTTAATCCTGTTCTATGACCCAACAAAAATTAATAAAATATGGTTAAATAATTGTATTTCTGATTTTTCACTATTTAAACAATATGGGCAGATGCTACAGTTTCCTTCCTTTTGGAGCAGCCCTTACTCTGAATAGGGCTGCCAACTCCAGGTCTGGAAATAGCTAGAGATTTGAGGGTGGATCCTGGGGGTGTGGGGTTTACAGATGGGAGAGACCTCAGTCAGTTACAATGCCATACAGTCCACCTTCCAAAGCAGCCATTTTCTGTAGGAGAAGTGGAAGAAATGTAAATAAATAATAGTGATCTATGTAGTCTGGAGGTGTAATTCCAGGAGATCTCCAGCCCTCACCTAGAGGTTGGCAATACTAAGAAAGAGGAAGGACCAAAGCAAAGCTTTTCACTTAGCAGAAGGGAGTTCATTTCCTTCAGATCCTACAGGTTTAATTATTTAGCTTTTAAAAAAATTCTGCACACGTGAGAAAGTGAGAGGCCTGTTTTATGTGTGTCACAGTATGTATACCGTGGTAACTGGGTTCCCCATTTTTTTCTGTGATAAACGCACATAATATGAAAGAGAGATGCATATCCCTAAAACATGCAGTGGATAGATGCTAGGGAATCATTTGTCTCCCGAGTACATGCAGGGCCGGCTCCAGGTGTCTAGGTGCCCTAGGCAGGAAGCGCTGGCTTTCCTGGAGGCTCTGCGGCTGTGGGGGCCCCAGGAAAGCCAGGGAAGGGGGCGGGGGTCTAGCCGCCGCCCCCTCCCTCCAAGCGCCGGCTGTCCTGGGGGCTCTGCGGCTGCGGGACCCCCAGGAAAGCCAGGAAGGGGGCAGAGGTTTAAACCGCCGCCCCCTCCCTCCCAGCGCCGGCCCTCTTGGGGGCTCCGTGGCTGCGGGACCCCCATGAAAGCCAGGAAGGGGGCGGGGGGTCTAGCCACTACCCCCTCCCTTCCAGCGCCGGCCCTCCTGGGGGCTCCGCGGCTGCGGGACCCCCAGGAAAGCCAGGAAGGGGGCGGGGGTTCTAGCCACTACCCCCTCCCTTCCAGCGCCGGCCCTCCTGGGGGCTCCGCGGCTGCGGGACCCTCAGGAAAGCTGGGAAGGGGGCAGGGGGTCTAGCCGCCACCCCCTCTCTCCCAGGGCGGGCTTTCCTGGAAGCTCTGTGGCTGCGGGACCCCCAGGAAAGCCGGGAAGGGGGTGGGGGGTCTAGCCGCCGCCCCCTCCCTCCCAGAGCCGGCTGTCCTGGGGGAACCTGTTCTAGTATAAGACATGTTGCTTTTCAAGCTATAAGAGTTAGAAAAATCATGAGTTGTAGCTTTTTGCTTGAGGAACTCCATATTTCACACTGACTGTATAATTTTTGGTCAGAAGAAGATACATTGTTGAAACGGCAGCACCAATCCGGAGACCACCGTCCCGCCGCCTTTTCGTTTCTGTTGTATTAATTTTTGTTATAATCACATTCAGAAATCAGTGTTTTGTATAAAAACTTGAGATAAATAATTGTGGATGCTTTTTTCATCACAGTTGTATGATTCATACATTGTAAGTTCTTCTGACTGTGACCATCTCATTGTTTGCCAGGGTGGTACGACGGTTAAAGGGTCAGACTAGGATCTGGGATACCCAGGTTCAAATCCCCCCTTCACCATGGAAGCTGGCTGGGTGACCTTGAGCCAGTCCCACACTCTCTCAGTCTAACCTACCCCAAGAAAAAGAATTGCACCCTTTCTCCTGCCACTTTCTCACTGGAAACTATCATCTATATACAGCTTTTACCCCCATTAGGAGAAAACTATAGGTACACATGGGTTTTCCCCAGCAGGAATGGTGGTTCTTTGGTGAGAAAACAGCAGGGCAGGGAAGTGTGCCATCTTCTCCTTGATAAAGCTTCATCAACAAATGTTATGGACCCCCTACCCTCCCTCAATTAAACAATCCCGGAGTCTTTTTTTTTAAGTTGTTGACATGTAGTCAGGATTTTTTGATTAAACTTAGAGAATCATGTTTGAAACCTCCCTGCAGGCACAAAGCAATGTGCCAAGGGAGGTATTATACCACAGGATGATTTACACATTATAACTACTTCCCAAAATGGTCATGTTTATGAGGCCAACTGATTCTTCCCTTGAATTACTTGTCTGGAAATTAATGCCAAACTGGTGAAAAATACCACTAGTATCTTTGCTTCCCTGCAAGTGGCATTTGATTAAGGAGGTGTTAGGATGTTTGCTATGATAGAACTTGGAAGTCCTTGTTTTAAGAAAACACCTTACCCTTAGGAGAGCAGATCTCCCGCACCACATCAAGTTTGATGCGTTGTAGGGAATCAAACTCATTTACAAAAAATGTCTGGTTTTTCTTTCCAGTTATCTGATCCAGTTGTTCTTTGCTAGCGTTCCTGACACCAATAGCATATATCCCAATCCCTTCCTTTCGCAGTTCCACTGCTGGTTCAATCACGTCATCTTCAGATTCACCATCTGTAATAAGGATGAGGTACTTTGGAACATCATCCCTGGCAGCCTTCTTAAACAGGTGCTTCATGTACTTTAAAGCCTTTCCTGTTTCAGTACCACGGCCCAACTGCCAGATTGCATCGATGGCTTTCTTTAGTTGTGCCTTCGTTTTGTACTGGCCAATTGCAAACTCCAGGTTTGGAGAACTTTCGTATTGAACAACTCCAAACCGAACCCTGTTGGCGCCAACCTGAAACATATCGACCATTTCATTCATGAAAGTTTTCATGTCTGTGAAGTCCTTTGGAAAGATGCTGCCTGATCCATCAATTAGGAAATAAATGTCTGCTTCCTCAGTCTGCTCGCAGCCTAATAACATAAGAAACAAGAAGTGAAAAGCAGAACAATATTCATTTATTCAGCACTGAAAACAAATGCTTAATGTCAACAAAAAAGGGAAATGTTGTTAAACAGAAGATTGCAAAATATTACTTACATTTCCAGGACAAGAACAAACAGTGGGTGAATAAGACAAAGCTACTTACAATGCGGTAACAGGACTGTGTAGATTTAACAACTTGGGTTAGGTCCAGACTAGTGTGAGTGTGTGGGGAGAAAATAAATTCATTGTACAGGAAGGGGTGCAGAAGGTGCTACCTCCAGTCTCCATGTCCTACCAGAAGAAAAACAGCTGGAAACTAGCAGTTTGGGGGGAGGGAACACGGACAGCAGAAGGATTCAACATCCCCCTCCCCTTCTGCCCAGCTGGGCTGTTCTTTATATGGCCCCCCCATCATCTTCTGTTTTATAAGGATTCAGCACAAAATTCAGTGAGATGCATAGGACATGGCTACATGCTATGAGAGCTAATGTGGTGTGGTAGTCAGAGAGCTGGACAAATCCACCCCACTGCCAAGAGCTCACTGACTGACCTCTGGCCAGTTACACTCTCTCAGCCTAACCTATCTGATAGGGTTGTTGTAAGCATGAAATGGGAAGGGTGAACTATGTATACTGACAGAGGTGACTCCTCACAATGTACGAGAAAATCACTGGGTCAACCCACTGGGTCATCCCAGATAGCCATCAGTTTGAGTGTACACAAGTTTATTTAGATGATATTCTGGGAGTAACAGTGACATAAATCCTTTACCTTCTTTCAGGCTACGAGTCCACACTGGGATTACAAACGCTTGTTCCACAATCTCATTACAAAGCCGTTTCTTTATCTTCCATTCAATGTCTGGTTGCTTCAAAAACAATTCCATGTTGGTGACATGTTTCCTTGGGGGGTGAGTTGCAATTTGCTGTAGCAGGTCGCTCTCTGAGATGTTTTGGATGCCCACAGCATACACAGTGACGTCACTACGTCGAAGACTGGATGCAGGTTCAATGAATTTATCTAATGAGTAGCCATCAGTGATCACCACGGCCAATTGCTGTACTCCTTGATCTCTCCTGCTACCTGCCTCCTCAGTGAAAACCTCTTTCCTCAGGAAGTCTATAGCAGCACCAGTGTATGGTTGGCCACCACGGTATGGCAACTTTTTCAGATAGTTCAGGACCTCTAATTTGTCTTCAAATGTATCCAGAGTGAATTCTAATCTTGGCTCATCACTGTAAAGTACCAAGGCAACTCGTACGTTATCTGGACCAATATCCAGAGCATTAATAATCCTGAGTAGAAAAGCCCTGGTCAGCTGGAAATTCTTTTCACCAACCCGACTGGATTCGTCCACAAGGAATACAATATCTGCTACAGATGCCCTGGAACAAACTGTGAACAAATGCAAGATAAGGTAGGAAAATAATGTGTTAGATCCTTCTGCACAGGTGGATCCTAAGACTCTCTTTTGCTTGGGAGAAAGACTCCTCTGACTGAGAAATTCAAGAAAAAAAGACTTCCTTCAACAGAGAATGTCTTTTTTTATGGAGGAGATATTTCCTTGTTGAAGGCAGTCTTTCTCTGGTGGAAGAAGAGTTGGTGGAGGGAGTCATATGATCCAACTCTGGTCAAGAGGCTTCCATGCTTAGGTATGGCCAATCTTTCCAGAACAACAGAGAGAATGGACAACCAGAGGGGTTTTATCACTCCAGGGCACGCCAGATATAAGCAGTGATATACAGGACAATTTGGGATAATGCAGCTGAAAGAAACAGACTAGAACATAAAACCTGGAGGGGGCAATTTAGATAAGATTGCTGTCAACGAACGATGCACATGAATTAACCTGAATGGCAGGGATCAAGAGAACATTACTACTTCTGCAGCCCAATCTGCTCCTCCTGAACATTTTCAAAACATTGCTACAGGCCTGCTAATCTGTTACACAGCAGGCGAGAGGTGCATGGTCCTGGTCAGAGCTGTAATCTCTGAAGGGGAGTCTCCTTTGTGAAGGAGTAGGAACACAAAGTGTACACATGTTAGGAGGTCTTTGGCATGTGTGAACTGCATCCATCTTGAGTATATCGATAACAGCCCCTCTTCAAATAGTAAGGGTAACTCCCAAGAAATAATGGACCTCATTTAGTATAGTATGCACAATTCTGGGCACCATATCTCAAAAAGGACATTGCAGAGGTAGAAAAAGTACAGACGAGGGCAACCAAGATGACCAGAGGGTTGGAACAGCCTCCCTGTGAGGAAAGGCTGAACAGTCTGGGACTTTCCAGTTTGGAAAAAAGATGACGAAGGGGGGACTTGAAAGAGGCACAGCATGGAAAGAGTTGACAAAGGGAAAAAAAATTCTCCCTCTCCCAAAATACTAGAACTCGAGGGCATCCAATGAAGGTGATGGCAGGAGATTCAGGACGGACAAAAGGGAATACTACTTCACACAATGAGTGATTAAAACATGGAATTCGCTGCCAGAGGATGTATGGCCACAGGCACAGCTTCTAGAGGGGATCCGCAGATTCATGGAAGATAGGTCTATCAGTGGCTACTAGCCATGGTGACTAAACAGAACCTCCAAGTACAGAGGCAGTAAACCTCTGCCAGGAGGGAACATCAGAGGAAGGCCTTGGCCCATATGCCTGTTGTTGGCCCTCCAGAGTAACTGGTTGTCCACTGTATGAGACAGGATGCTGGACTAAATGGGCTGCTGATCTGATCCAGCAGGGCTCTTCTTACATTTTTGAGGTTTTTATGGTCAGCAGCAAACTCAGTTGTCACATACTTAAACCATATCTCAAGAAGCTAAAGAAATGGTCAGATATACCAGTTTTTACTAAGATCCACAGTCATCAGAACCCTATCTTGGAACAACCCATGGCCATTAGACTATTTAAACTCTGAAAATGCTGAAAACAGACACATGAAGCTTCCCTATACTGAGTCAGACCATGGCCCCATCAAGCTCAATATGATCTACTTTGACTGGCAGCAGAGCGTGGGTGATGTGAACAACTTCTGCCTGAGACCCTGGAGTAGGGGCAATCTTAATGGTTCTGAGGCTTTGGCCTCCAGAATCACAGTCCCCCTATACACAGAGGCCAAGCCCTCAGTGGTCCTCACCCCACGGGAGGCTGGTGGGGGCTGGTGGGGGCCCAGAAGCCAGTTGCCTGAGCCCTAGGAGGGGCGGGCACAAATGGTGATAGATGCCGGAGCCTGCTGTTTGTCAGTGGGGATGGGGCTGTTGCTGGTTGGAGGGTCCCATCCAGTATTGCCCATTAACTAAGATTGCTCCTGTCCCAGAGATCTGCTGCCAGTCAGAGTAGACAGTACTGACCTTGATGGATCAATGTTTTGATTCAGGCAGCTTCATGTTCTCAGCCTGATACACATTTCTGTTCCTCACACATTTATACCATCAGCAGAGGAAGGGGCATGCATGAATTTGGTCTCTAACATGTAGTTCTCTCATCCATAAATACAACTTTACCTCCTGGAACCTCTGCAACAAGAGCATCCTTGAATTCTTGATGAGCCGGTCCATCCAAAATATCCACTACATCCTTGTGAAACTGACTGACATTCTGCTCATCATTGACTTGGAAAACCCAGGGAGAGGTAGCAACTGTATGCAGTTCTTCCCTGTCAGAATTTAAGACACCAACGGTTATGACGTTTACTCCTGTTTCTTTCAACTCCTGAGCAGCTTCTGTGACATCATCTCCAGATTTTGCTGAGGTGACCACCACAGTATATTGGGGTGTTCCTTGGTTCAACCGACTCCCGGCTTCTTCCGTAAAATAAGTATCGCGGACAAATCTTAAGGCACTCCCAGTCTGCAGAGGGCCTCCCAGGAACTGAACACTGCTCTGGATGTGGCTGAGAACATCATCCTTGTTCTCGTAAGTTTTCAGCAGAAATTCCACCTGTCCATCTCTGCTGTATTGTGCAAAACCAATTCTGTATTTGTCGACCCCAACATCCAGTTGTTCAACAACTTGGGCAATGAATGTTTTTATTTCTTCAAAGGTAGAAGATTCCATTGCCTCGGAGGAGTCCACAAGGAAAACAACATCGCCATACTGCTTTAAAGAATCTGGAGAAAAAGAGATTACAAATTCTCTGTTTTTAAAATATGGGAAAATCTATTAATTTTGTTGAAGTTCACTGAAATTGTTCACTGAAATTGACAAATTGTACAAACAGTATTGCTGAAATGCATCAAATGATTCTCATATTCCCCTTGAATTTCTGACAATACAAGGATTGTTCTGGGCATGGAGCAGAGGTCACTAGGGGTGGGGGGGAGGTATCTGTGCTTGCACACAAAAGCTTATACCATGAATAAAACTTTGTGGGTCTTAAAGGTGCCACTGGACTCAAATTTTGTTCTGCTGCTTCAGACCAACAGCTATCCCACCTGAATCTATGTTCAACACACTATCAGTGTATGATGAAAACAGCTTTTGGGTGAGAATTTATACCCAAAATACAGTTACAATCAAAGTCCTTTGGAGAGCTGGACCATCATCTCAGGCTGGCCAGCTGTGAGAACCTAAGGGGAGGCCAGCAGGATCAGACTAAGGGTCCATGTAGTTTAGTAGGCCAATTCCCAATAGTGGCCAGTCAGAAGTCAGCTATGGGCCTTCACAGTTTAGCAATCTGACAGACTTTGGTTGCATCCACACAGAGTGAGGATTCTCCATTTCCCTGTCATTGCTGCTGTGAATGCACAGACATTCACACTAGGAAAGGAATGTCTGCACCGGTGGTTTATGTGCACTTTCCTCCATCAGTTGCTGTTTTTCCTACCTTTCCTGCTTCTGCAACCATAGCACTGGGCTGGGATTTTTTTAAAAAAACAACATAGCAATTGCTATCTATTTTACCACAATAATGTTGTGATTTACAGCCACAATGTACTAGTTCCTCTGAATTCTCTGCTATGTATTCGGTCGCTATCTGATAACCTCAATTAATCTCCTGTAAAACTGAAATAATAATGATTACAAGAAACTTTCTTGTGAGGACTAATAGAAGCAAACGATGTCACCTACTAAGGCTACAGAAACAGGTGGGTAATATAATTAAATTCACTACGAATTCCATTTTCGTTAAATCAAATCACTATCAACCTTCAATCGGTCCTCTGAAAAAAACTTAAGCATATCTCGTTTGGGGTCTATTTCTACCCCTTGCCAATTTTCAATTATTTGAAACAACAAAATTATGCTTTGGAACTAAGATATTAGAAAACTAACTTAAACTTACATTAATTTTAAAAAATCAACCTCTTAAAACATCTAAAATTAATAATTTCTAACTTTTTTGTTCCTTGGGGTATTTTTCCACCCCAAGAACCCCTTTCTGTCTGTGAATGAAAAGGGTCATCACATTGTCATGAAGGGATATATCTCTCCAGAGCACTTTAAAATGGTTTCTTGGGGCAGTGTTTCAGGAAAGAAACTCATGGGACATTTTTGTTTGTTACATGAGCTGGGGTTAAAAGTTACCCTCAATGGCAAAATGCAGTTGATTTCTATCCTGGGTATTGTTTTGTTTCTTTTTTTTCTTACAGACTATAAAAGGTTAATGGCTATACTCCTGGACATTATTTACTCCTTTACAGGTAACAGTGTCTTAATAGGGAAAGGTTCTAGAGCCATTTTTCTCTGCATTCTGTCCCCTATGACTAGGGTAGCTGATTCACCTTTAACTTACATTTAGTCTACTTCCTGAAAATTATCTCCCTGTGTTTTGAACACTGTTCCTTCTTTCAGTCTCATTATTTTGAATGGCATCATGGAAATCACCATGGTTAATAATAAATGTAACTAACCTATCTGGAGCTTCATAGTCTCATGGTAAATGTAAACACCAATACAACATCTAAGTGGCTGCCAAAATGTCAACATGTAAAACAATTCCACTTACCTTTAATTTGGCTCTCCACTTCAAAGCACACAGTTTGGAGAAAATTTCTAGGGAGATCTTGAAGGATATCAAAACTGTCAATGTTGAACAAAAACTTTTCAGAAGGCCTGCTGGCAATTTCCTGAAGCTGAGTGGTTGTCCGGACACCAATTCCCACCACGTAAACAGAGATTCCCCTTGCCCTCAGTTTGCTGGCTGGTACTTTGACTTCATCATTAGATTTTCCATCTGTGATGAGAATGAGTACCTGGGGAATGTTTTCCTGTATTCTGCTTCCAGCAGATTTAGTGAAATATTCGGTCCTGATGAAATCTAACGCAGCACCTGTGTGAGTACTTCCATTCCGCAAGGTCAAATTCTGAATATGTTCCAGAATGTCGCTTTTCAGAGAATACTGATTTAGCAGAAATTCCTTGAAGGTCTTACGGCTGTACTGAGCCAGACCAATTCTAACCTGGTCACTGCCAACATCAAGACTAGAGATCAGGACAGTGAGGAAGTTTTTCACCCTCTGAAAATATACCTCACCAATGCTGGTTGAACTGTCCACCAGGAATACAACGTCAGCCACAGTAGCTTTTCTGCACACTAAATGAAGAAAGAAGCAAAAATTGGAAAAGCTGTTTTACTTTTGGCTTCAGAAAAAAACACCAGTGTGACCTTTCCTTGGCCAACCCAACTTACAATTGGGTGTGGGGTTACATTTAGGCCACAACAGCATCTTGTCCCAGCTAAGTTTAGTAGAGTCGTGCACTTCAGCACAACTTCCCATTTAAAAGATCAACATTACTAACTGTCTCAGCACTAGTGATTCTCACAATGCCCTAAAAGCTCTTGTTATGTTGTGCAAGATAGCACCGGTGTTCTCCACAACAGATAATGTTGCGTTGCACCAGGTAACACATTCAAATCATTTCCTTGTGCCAGCAAAGGGAATCTAGCCCCAAATCCTATGGGGTTGCTGCTGAGCAGGAAATGCTCCATAGAATGCTTTTGGAATGTCACTGGTGGCACCATAGATAATTCATATGGGCTTTCAAGGAAAGACACAGGAACAAGAGCTTGCATTAATCCTGCAAATGGATATTTCTGCATTGTTCTGTGTGGTTTGCTTTCAGCCTATTAAATTCATGAATATTTCTTCAGGTTCTTCCAAAAGGCACATTTGGTTTAAACTGAATCTGTTCCACTTCTGTGAAATGTTATTGACATTCACAAGAGAGATAACCAAAACTAAGACATTTCCGGTGTCAGGTATGAAAATACCCTTATTGGCAATTCATCTTACATCAGATTACTACTAGGATAGTTTGGGAGACGGGGGTTGGATCCAGACCAAATTTTCCACTGACAGAAAGCAGGTGTAATTCCTACCAATTCCCCATTCCTGCTGTAGACCCCCCTCCAATTTGCCCCTTATTCTGTTCCTGAGGGTCCTCTGCCCCCCCCGGAACAGCATTTCAGTCAGATCAATGGGCTGCCAAAGGAGGAGGAGGCAGAACTGTTTTGCTGGTGGAGGTGCCTTCCATTAGTGGAAAATTTAGTTTGGATCCAACCCAGGAGTTATAACACTGCAAACAGATTTCCTCCTCTGGCTATGAAACTAATAACTGATTAAGGTGACTGAGGACAAATAAATGGTCAATGAACTCAGATTTTTTAAGTCTGTTTATCACCTTGCCTATAAGCAGGCAAGAGAAGACTGTTCCCCCAGACCCTTGTGGATTTACCTGAAGCAACCTGGCTGATTTGTCGAGAAGCTTCCTCTGCTGTAGTACAAAGCACCTGAAGTATATTTTGGGAGATACCCTGAAGAGCAGCAAAATCTGCCACACTGTAGACATGCATTTCATCTGGGTCACTAGCAATTTCCTGAAGCTCAGATAATACGGCATCTTTGATGCCTACAGCGTAAAGCGTGATGCCTGCATTCTTGACTGCCTCCGCCGGTTCGCGGATATGATCCTGAGCTTGCCCATCCGTTATCACTACTGCAATCTGGGGGATGCCTTCACTGCGTCGACTCCCAGCCATTTCATTGAACTGTGTGTCCAGCATAAACTGCAAACTCTCTCCTGTTTTAGTACCCCCGCCTTTGTAACGCAGGTTTTCTATATTGTGTAAGATGTCCTCTTTGTGCTGGTAAGTGTTCAAGAAGAACTCATTGCGGGGTTGATCGCTATATTGAATCAGACCAATCTGGACTTTATCTTCCCCAATGTCAAAGTTATTAACCAGGGTGTACAGGAAGTCTTGAATGATTTTGAAGTTTTCCTGCTTTATACTCCATGATCCATCTACCAGGAACACAAGGTCTGCAACAGAAACCTTCCTGCAGACTGAAAACACATGTTACAACATTCTTCCATCCTTAATAAAGGTAGTGAGCACTTTTAGGACAAGCAAAAGAAAGTACTACATTACACGACTTATGGATATGGCGGCCACTAATTACTTGGATGGATTTTTCTTTAAAAAGCCTAATTCATGGTGGATGGAGCTTTAAACATCCGTTAGCCATACTAGCTAACATGTTTGGAAGCAGCATCTTTCAGAATGCTACATGCTGGGGGCAAACAACAGAGAGGCCTGTCTCCTTCATGTCCTGCTCCACTGTTGGAAACACATTGTTATACTTAGGGATGTGAGCCTCCAGGTGGGATCTGGGGATCCCCCAGAATTACAGCTCATTTCCAGACTACAGAGATCAGTTCCTCCAGAGAAAATGGATGCTTTGGAAGGTGGACTCTATGGCATTGTTCCCTGCTGAGGTCCCGCCCCTCCCTGAATCCCGTCCTCCTCAGGCTCCACCTCCAAAATCTCTGGCACCCCTAGTTATACTAGATATATTCATCAGAACTTTTCTTACGTTTGTTATCTAATTATAGTTTCAGGGATTTTGTTGTGGGAGTGGGGGTTGCAAAACAAACTCACAGCCATGACCCATATATCTGAAGGATGGTTCTTCCCATATGTCCCTGTGCTATGACTGCAGTCTTCTGGTTGTTTTCCTACTTAAGGTGGCCCACTTGGTGTCTACAAGAGCCTGTTCTTTCTCTATAGGGGCTCCCACCATGTGGAATGGGTTCCCTGAAAAGGCAAGGGGGACACCACCTTTAGAAGGTTTTATGAGGTGATGTAAGGCCATTTTATTTGCAAAGGCTCTTAATGGAGTATACAGTGCAGTTTTCTTCGGGAAGGTGGTTAATTGGGGTTTCATTGTACCTTGGAATTGTAATCTTGGAATTGCAAGCCATTTTGAGCCACAGAGAAATGGCAAGATATAAATACTTCAAGAAAGTTCAGACTTAAAGATTTTTGTCTCAGTAGCTTAGCCATCCCAGCAGTTTTCAGTGAAACCATATCCTAAATACTACCATAACTTACAGAACACAACAGGGTGGTATTTGTGTTTTTCCACTCATTTGAACTGGCAGGATAATATTATCTCAAGAAACCTCCATTTATTTGTTTACTTCAGTCTGCCTTTCTTGTTGAAGCTGATGGTAGATTATGGAATTAGCAAACAATGCAGTAAAACCCACTATGATACAGACAATAAACTGGACTACAACATCAGAGAATTACATCATAAATACATTGTTTTCAAATAGCCTAAAATTTTTCACAGACATTAAAACCTCCACCCTGTTCCCTTTATAAAAATGTCCTCCAGACATGTCTGTTTTATTACTCTTTCTTTAGGGTAACCTTTCTTTGGTTTTAATTCTATGTAGAGTTACTCTGGCCTGAATGTTGCCTTTCATGGTACAGTGGAAGTATGGGAACATATACATAAGCAAGGAGAAAGCAAACCATATCTAGGGCTGGTATTCTATTATTTGGTAGTGCTCCACTATCTTTAACTGCTGCATAGCATCAGAAAGTCATCAGGTGAGGCTATTAACAATATTAGATATAGAAGTTTCTTCTGAGGGAAAAATTACAATAAGTTATCAGTTCAAATCAAAGACGGTTTTATTCCTGACTTCAGCAGCAGGTGGCCTACACTCAATGCCTAGTGCTATTTCTATTGAAAAGACAACAGTAATTGTATCACTGATCTTACTGGGTGCCAAATTAATATGAATGCTTCATTACCAGTGGTTTGGGCATCAATGGGGCACAATGTGGTCAAAAACACAAGAATGAAAACTTGGTTCCAGTTGTCCATCCTGAATGCACCTCTAGACAATAAAATAAAGTAAAATAATTAGAAACAACAATAACCATTAGGTGTGCTGAAAAACACACTCCCTGTCAGATTTGTCCAAAAGTTTCAAATTCTCTATGCCATTCAGAAGGGAAGCCATGTTACAATATCTGTCAGACCGGGGTAGGGGTGGAGACAGGAATGCAAAAATTAAAGATTACTACATTTTTATTATAGCATTCACTTTCATGGTCTACATCTTTCTTTCTAAGATGTATGTAGTGCGTGTCTGCTCTAGATGGACCTTACAGTGAAACTCCATGCACATCTACTTGGAAAGAAATTTCATCATTTCATTGGGGCTTACTTTCAGGAAAGGTTACATAGGACTGCAAGTATCTATGAGGTTATAAAGAAAACGTGTAAACAGCAGGGTCAAAGACCCCTCTGAATTATTATGACGGAAGGTCTAAGGAATTAGAAACCTTTGGATAAATGGGATAAGGCATCATCCATTTATATGTGAATGGATGCTGTTGTAGTCATCAAATAATGGACACACATGCACAAATGACTATCTTAAAAAAAAACAGGAATCAAAGAATATTCATCTTTTTTGTAACCAGGCAGTAGAATCATTAAGATCTTCTTTTTGGTCTTTTGGCAGTAGTAGGCCAGCTGGTGAACACAATGTTTACCGCAAATATTTATGGTAATTAATAGAAAGGAAACAGCAGTCTTAGAAGTAAACATGACTAATGAAGCCCTTCAGACAAAGGTTAAAATTGTTTATAGGGAGCCAAACGATCAGAATCTACCTCCCAAAGATAAAATGTTTATTAACGACATAGTAATC
Organism: Gekko gecko; assembly: GCA_029375565.1. Taxonomy (NCBI): domain Eukaryota; kingdom Metazoa; phylum Chordata; class Lepidosauria; order Squamata; family Gekkonidae; genus Gekko; species Gekko gecko. The sequence continues at coordinate 38,406,785 of JAPDNY010000011.1, forward strand.
CAGCAGGAGCCAGATGTGAAACCACTGGAACACACATGCAAGCAAGCAGGGTTTGTGCATTTCAGAAGCTCCTCAGGTCTGGCCTTCTGAGATGATTGGATACTGAATCTACACTGCATTTCTTTTATGCAAACCAGACTGAGAAAACAATTCCAAAAAAACTGGGCCTTGCTTTACCATAAGCCACTGTCCTTTGAAGCCTAATCACTCAAATCCCCTGTGCAAAACTAGACAAGCTATAATGTCTTATCTAAAGACTTGAAAGGTGTTCCCTTTCATATGTGATCTGAAAAGGCAGAGGCAAGAGGCAAGAAAGATGTGAGCAGATGACTTCAGCTAATGTATAGCTATTTGTGAATATGGAAGATCTCACTGCTTGACCATTAAGTAGGGTTGCCGGATCCCCCTGGCCACCAGCAGGGAATGGGGGGGTTGTGTTGTCAGATCAAGGTAGAAACTCCTAGAGATTTGGGGGTGAAGCCTGGGGAGGACAGGGACCCCAGTAGAGTACAATGCCACAGAGTCCATCCACCAAGGCATCCATTTTCTCCAGGGGAACTAATCTCTGTAGCTGTAATTCTGGGGAATCCCCAGGTCCCAGCTGGAGACTGGCATCCCTACTAAAGAAAGGGATGACAAGTACAGGAAGCATATATTCCAGTGAAATTTCACTGGTCCAATCACATGCCTTCTTGATACCACTTCAAAGTACCAAGGGAAGGCCCCTTTCTTGTTCATGGCACCAAAATGATGAAGCTCTAGTTTCCTGGGAGAGTTGTCTGTCTGCCTCTGTCACTGCCTTCCACTGGCAGATGAAGACTGTTCTTGTTGACTTCCTTGCAGTAGCCTAGCCAAGTAGCCCCATATTCTTATCCCCAGTTTGGAAGTGGAGGCCAAAGTCCTAGAGACGTGTGATTTACTTAAGGTTACCTAAAAAGTTTATGACAGAGATGAGATTTGAACTAGCAACCTCCTGGGTCTTCTTAGCTGCTCTGCTACCCCAATTAAGTTTCATGCTCTTGGGATAGTGGGCATGAGATCTTGTTATCTTCAACCACACTGTTGTTGCTGGCCATCTGCTCAGCCTTTCAGTAGCCAACTGCTGTAACAATTTTCCACAACCAGTTTGAATATGGGGTAGTCAATCAACAAACTATGAAGAAGTGAGCAGTGAGTAGTGACTCACGGAAGCTCCTACCCTGCCACATATTTTGTTAGTCTTTAAGGTGCTACTGGACTCTTGCTCTTTTCTACTGCAACAAACCATGGTGAAATAGATACACGTTGCAGATCTATTTTCAGAGCTTTGCTAGTTAGCGAGGTGTTTGCCACATCTCACTGGAAGTCTAACAATAAAAAAGTTATTTAATGACACAATTTATTTCACTATCACCTTGTATACATCACTGTCTCATTCTGAGAACTACACATATGTGAAGGCACACTTGTATTTTGCTGGTGAAGCAATACACTATTAATATCACCCTGCCATAAGTTTTTCTAAGACTAACATCATTTTTCCCCAATCAGCTTTTGTTCTAATGCAATCTATGCTGTGAATTATGTTTGATGTACATGGTATTTCTGAACTGCTTTCAGAGCAACAGTACCATAGAATAAACATCCAAGACCACAATGTTAAATCAATTACTTCAGAAAAATAACTTGGATTAGTAATTCAATTAATGAGGATAGAAAGTACAGGACCACACACAAGTGAGCAGATGTCAAGTAAAATTCCAGCATCGAACTTGGTCTGGAAAAGGGCTTACTTTACAAGTATGGAAAGCAAAGTATCTATGAACAAGTGAAGAATTCATTTAAAATATGACAAATGAAGCTAGATTGTTAATAGTGCATGGGTAGGGCACTCCATTGCCCAGAAAGGAGAGTGGAGGGCAGAAGTCCAAATGAAATCTTCAGCAGCTGAGACATGGCAAAGGCAAAACTGCGACTATCTACCTCAGTCTAAATTGTTTAGCTATTTATATATCCAGGGCTTTAAAAAGAGAGAGAGAGAGAGATGCCAGAACTCTCAAGAGGGAAATGAAGTTTTCAATCTCTATACTGCAAACTCATGAACTTTTAAACATTTTAGAAATAATTTTGTCGAAGAGGTTCTGGGACTCTATTCTGGGACATTCCCTCAGAAAAAAAGCCCTGTATATCTCTTCCCAGTGGGGACCCAAAGCAGTTTATCACATAATTCTCCCCTCCATTTTCTCACAACAGCAAGTCTGCAATGTAGAGAGTGAGTGACTGGCCAAAAGTCACCCAGGAAGTTCTCATAGCAGAATGGGGACTCAGTCTGAGTCTCTCAGATCCTAGTCTGGCTCTTTCACCGTTAAATCTCCTTGACACGTGCTTTTCTTCCGCCTCAGCATTAACATGGCAGCAGATATGTGATCAGTTTGGATTAGCCTTCATGCTTGATGGTAGATGAATAGTGGCTACTTTTCAGTATTCTTTGAGTGAGGAAGGTGATGAGGTAACTTAGAAGTGAAGGGAAACCCTAGTGGAGCGTAAGGGTAGAAATGGCAGAAGAGGCTGCTGCTGCTGCCACCGCTGAGGGGCTGCTGCATGGGAATGGGCAGGAAATGGTGTTGGTGTTAACTGTATACTTGTGGGAGAGGTGCTGTTTGTTTGTCAGATTCTGACAGGATTTGAAGATTAATACAGTCATCAAACTGATGAGTCTTCAGCATATTAAGTAGTGCTTCTCATCCTTAGGTGTGGCATAAAGGCTGAACTCTGGATCAAAAAGTCCCTGAATCAAATTTTCCCTCAGTCATGAAGTCACAAACACCCAAATTACAAATGCTTTGTAAAGGCGCAGGTAGGTTGAAAAAGTGATTGATGTAATTCAGCCTCCAATTCTGCCATCCATTGATTCAGAAGCCCAGAACAAGCACCTATAAGTGCCTGTTTTTCACACATCAGACAGATGTATTTATTTCTTCCCTTCTGTTTTTTACACATACACATTAATAGCGAGAAAAGCCTAAAAAGTAGCATGAATTCAGCCACAGTGGCCTTATGCAAGCCATTTCCCCTCCCACAACATGAGGATAATACCCAGTTACAGACTTTGTTTTGGGGATTTTAAGGGAAAGTATGTAAAACACTTCACTCAAAAAGTGCTAATATAATACACTCAAATTTTTTTGTTTGTTTAGTTTATTGTATTTAGCCATTGGCCATTACAAAATGCTAACTTACAAAGTGCATTTGGATGTCATGAACTAGTTCATGATATGAATGAGCCAGCAGTCCTCCAGCTTCTGTGCTTTCCTTCCCTCTCTTTCCTCTCCTCCCATGCCAAACCAAGACTGAAGATTTCCTCTGGTTGGGTCAAAGTCTTTTAAACTGGAAAGTCTTCAAACTTGGCTTGTTGTGCTAGTGGAGAAATGAGGAGGGAGAGGAAGTGGACCCCGTGGATTTTTCATTTTGGGGGCAGACAGTTGTTTTCTTGTGGTGTATGAACATCACCACTGTCTTCCAGTCTCAGCTGACAATAAATCCCATGTGTATAGTTGGTCTCCCAGAATGTTTCACTCTGAAAGCAGAAATCCTTCCTCTAGTGCTGATTATTATTGACCATCAACTGTTTTTCTTCAAACTTCATAATAAAAGGTTCACGAAATAAAAATCTGTGTGAAAACTGGATCTCCTCCTAGTCAATGGGACACTGGACATGTAGCTCCCTGCTGCTGCCTGTGCTTATCATTCTCAACATTAGAGATTTTGCCTTTCCTGATGAAGGAATTTCCTACTTTAACAACTTCATAATCAAAGGGTAGTAAATACATGACAGTACAACATCCATCGTAACATACCAATCATGTAAACACACACACACACAGAGGTAGCATGATTATATCTTTATGAATATACAGCTCTTACAATTGATTTTAAAAACTTTGCACAGCCGTTCAAACTTTGCATAGCTGTTCAAAACCAGATTACCCTTCTTCAAAAGAAAAGACAAAATCAAGCATATTAAAATGTGTGTGACATTTTAATATGGTCCATGTTACTCACAAAAATATAAGGTAAAATATTTTTAAAGTTGCCTTTTATTCCAAAAGCCAACTTTAAAAATATTTAACTTATATTTTCAGCTATGAAAATCAGTAGTTTTGAAATTATGAGATGTAGAAAAATACTGCTTTTTCAGTGCAGTTTTAAGAACACTTTCTTGGTGGGAACCACACTTACTGGATCTGCTTTCTCTCTAAAAGGAGAATGGATATTGTACACCCACTACCTCCAAATCTGCATCTAAGGGCTTCATGGGAAGCACATAGGACCACTTCTTAGAGGTAACATTTAGCATTACCGTGAGCTGTACTCATATCTCTTATTTTCTGTATGTTTATACACTAATGACTTACATTTGCATCTAGTCTTCATTTTCTGTGAACTGAACGACGAGCATCATCCTGTCTGAGGCAAGTTCAAATCCTACTGTTGTCTGTTTAAATAAATATGAATTCAGTGTTCCCTCTAAGTCGAGTTACTGTGAGCTAGCTCACAGTTTTTCAGCTTCCAGCTCACACATTTTTGCCTTAGCTCCAGGAAGGATGGCTCCAGAGCAAACTAATTTATGCAGCAGCCAAATCGCTCGCTCACACCTTTAATGCCAGCAGCTCAAAAAGAATTTCTGCTCACAAGACTCCACAGCTTAGAGGGAGCATTGGTTATGACTCTTCCTCTTACCTGGATATGCTCTTTCTCCTGTAGTCTGACTTTTTTCAGAGATGGCTTTTTTCTTCAGGAAATCATTAAGCCTTATGCCCTGGAGCATGGAAAGAATGATATACACAACTTCAACTCCATATAGGTCTCACATTAAAACTAGATTTGAATAGTCCCATCTAGGAAGGCTCTGTTCTTCCCAATCCCTTGACTCTAGACAATGTTACATTTTAATTCTATAATAAATCATGACTAGCTAAGGACAGCACTGAACTTGCCATGAATCTCAAGCCTAAACATTCTGTAAAATAAGGATGTGACATCTTTGAATGGAGACAAAGAGAACCTTCCTTATCCACATAGAGATACTGATAAACTTTTTAGTATTAAAAAGTCTTCAAGAAAAAACAAGCAAGGAATGATGGGAAGGCTACATTTTTCTGGATAAAAACTCATATTTAACAAAGATGGATTAATAATGAAAGAGGTTTGACATACTGGACTCACTGACTACTTGAAGATCCATTTGAGCAATGTCTAGCAGTCCATACAATCTGTCTTCCCTCAGTCTTCTCCAGAAACATGAAACATTCCAGCTATGTGAAGACTGCTACTCTTGCTAGAAACTGGGAGTAACTCCTCCCAAGAAATTCCCTGCATGGTATTCTCCTTGGCCGATAATCCCTCCCAGACTGAACTCTTAGACTCTTGTGTAAACTAAGCTCCCCTTTTCCCCAAAAGGAAAAGTTGTTATAACTTTTTTAAAAATTAAAAATGCTACATTGTCTTGGAGTACAATTATACTTAATATGGAGTAGTTTGAAGGAATCTGACTCTGGATCAGATCCCTGACTATACTTCAACAACATTATCTCACTTTGATTCACTTTCCCCTGTGTAATAGTGGTTTATTACAAGTTAGTAAGCAGGCTGTGGTGAAGTTTTTGACAGGGATGGACTGGGAAGTTACAATGGTCCAGCAGTATGCCACGCTGAGTGGCCCCTGTGGAACGGCAAACCAGCACTAGCTCAGACATGGATAGTGGCACCAACATTGTGTGTTGGATTGGTTATAATGGGATTTTAGGAAGATCCCTCCAGGTTCCACAAAGAACTGATCACAACTGATTGTGAAAGACCTCAACAGATTTTATATACAATCTGGGCCTGCAACAACTCTAGCAGCCATCTAACAACCACCACCACCACATCTTCTTCTCAGATACCATCAGGAGGCAGATGGACTCTCCTCCAAATATGAAGTCTTTCTTAACTGTATCATTCTGTGTAATTCTTTACCACAGGCTCAGCCATAGTGTCCTCCTGTTGTAGTGCAGGAGGGGACAACTGGTAAGCCAATACTGATCATTACTGAAGCCAAATGGTCCAAGCTAAGTGGACCTTGTGGTTCTGGCAGAGCTATCAGGACTCGGTCATGCTTGTTCCTGGCTGCTGGTGGACCTCCATGGCAGCATTCTACTGGGAACTCCTATGAAGCCCACCCTTAAATTTTTTGAATCAGAAAGGACTACTAAATAAAGCATTAGTCATTACTAATACCATATTAATTTGACTGTATAGATGATTTGACTGGGGCATCAGATTCAGGAGAGTTTCTTTACATTTGCTGATCTGATGAGATCGGACTAGCCTGGGCTAGCCAGATCAGGGCTCCTTCCAGCACCACCAGGCAAGGAGCTTTCCCACTTTCCTGGAACATGGGGCGGGTGCCACGTTGGTTAACGGTGCTCAGAAGAGCCACGGGTGGCATGTCAGAGAGTCTACGTTTGGCTCCTGAGCAACTGAATCAGTACCACTGATCTAAGGACAAGCTGTCATACAAGGCTTTGGCCCTTAATACTATATAAATGTCATTGTTTTGTCTCAAATGTTTTTTCCTAAACTTTAGAAATTTATGCTTTTCATACCAGAAGTCATATCTAAAGTGTCCGTAGATTAGCCACAAAAACTAGGCTTTACTATTAATGCAGTCGCACCCAAGACACTTCATTAGTGGAAACAGCTACAAAACCTGCAAAGGGTTGTATTCTGGAGGATTTCTAGATATAACAAAGTTATTTGGATTGTACTTCAAAATCCATAAACAGTGGACTAAAGGAACCAAAAGGTCAAAGAGGATGCTCAGACAGAATTGTGATGAAGTTGTTTGAGTCTGTTCATGGATCTGAACCCACTCTGGAGCTTTCCTTTTGTGCGGAAAAAATGTAGACAAAAATGCTTAGCTTGCAGAGCTCATAAGCAGACTTGGGAGGAGTCTGTCATTTATAAGGCCTCCCTTAAGAATTTAAGATGAAAGAAAGAAGATTTTGTAACTGGTAAAGGAGAAAAACCAGCACTGCATTGTCTGGAGCTTGCACATTTACTGCATAGCTATAATCCTCAGAGAGAGAGAAAGAATGCATTCTGGATAAATAGAAGGAGCCACTGCATATTTCTGTGTTCAGGGCTGACCTTCCCAGCAGTCAACATGATGCTCTCAGACAGTACCATTTTGCTGCCTCTCATATCCATATGTGCAGGGCTATTTTTGGGCAGGAACGCACAGGAACGGAGTTCCGGCTGGCTCCTGAGTTGGCCATGCCCAGCAGGAACTCATTAGCATAACAGGCCACACCCAACAGCAGAAACTCATTAGGGTTGTCTACATTAGAGGTGTGTGGCCTAACATGCAAAGGAGTTCCTGCTACAAAAAAAGCCCTGGGTTTTGACAACAAACAAGGTAAACAGAATAAGAAGCAAAAGGTGGGTGTGGCTGGATGACCACACTTCTGGTAACATGGGGGTGTGGCCTAATATGCTAATGAGCTGTGCTGTCAGGGGTGTGGCCTATTATGCTAATGGGTTCACGCTGGGCTTTTTCTACAAAAAAAGCCCTGCATATGTGACTTAAAAGAGCTTGGATTCCTGTGATCATCTCCTTAAAATAATAAAAATATCACTATCATTTCCTCTTGAGGTCCTATGTAAAGAGAACCTGTGTAAACGAGGTAGTTGCCACCTATGTAAACGAGGTAGTTACCAACTATGTAAATGAGGTAAAAAGGTAAAGGTAAAGGTTCCCTTGTTCGAAAGCCAGTCAAATCCGACTCTAGGGTTGCAGTGCTCATCTCCGTTTCAAAGCCGAAGAGCCAGCGCTGTCCGAAGACGTTTCTGTGGTCATGTGGCCAGCATGACTAAACACCAAGGCGCACGCAATGCTGTTACCTTCCCACCAAAGTATCTACCTGCAGTTTCTTGCTTTCAAACTGCTAGGTTGGCAGGAGCTGGAACTAGAGACCTGGGTCTCAAACTGCTGAACTACTGACCTTCCACAGCCTGCAGTTCAGTATCTTAACCACTTGAGCCACCACAGCTCCTGTAAATGAGGTAGTTTCCAACTAAGTTAAGGCTCATTTCTCAGATTTACATCAGATTAAACTAGATGTGATGAGGGAGTTCTATGATAAGGATCTCCTACAATGTTGTGTGTGTTTGTAAAAAGCAGCTGTGGAGGGAGGAAGATGAGAAATCAGGTCAGGGAAGCACCAACAACAGAAAAATATTTCATATTTCTTTTCCTGACATCATTTGCCTGAGAAAAGCCCATTTCAGTCATTACATTTGGGGTCATTCAACCGTGTGTACTAGGAGTGTGTGATCCTGCCAAACCACACGGTTGACATTTTGTCTGCATAGACATACTCCTAATTCAGGCATATACATGCATTTTCAGTTTTAATTAGAGATGCTAAAACATTCACAACAAACATGTTTGACACACACCGTGTTCGATGGACATAATCGCCTGTCAGCTGAAGTCCAGTCTCTTTGTCCGTCCAGCAACATCAACTGCCTGAAAACCTGTCAGACAGCTTTGTACCTGCGCATCAGCTGCAGCGGTGGTGGTGCTTCGTTTGTTTTTTGCCTTGCTGGGGCATTGCATCTCCACAGTTGGGTGAGACTGATTCTATGTGAGGTCATAGATGGTCAGATCATTAAATGATGGGGGGGGGGACTATGCTGCCTTGAAGGCTATGCAAAAGAACAACAATAACACAGATTTTAAAAAACAGCAAATGGCAACACGATTTTTTTGTAATTCTTTATCAATTTTCAATTTTATAAAATACAAAAGCTCATTAACAATATAAATTGTAACAATCAACAATAAACAAACAGCAACAGTTACATAGGAACTATCGTGTTAACATTGTATTGTATATAAATCTGACATATACATATACATTTAATAAGAAGCAAAGACAATATATTTCTTAGGTAGAGCATTCTGTGCTATGTCATTTGTTGTAATATATCGAAAATATAAAAACAATTTTTCCATAAAATTGAACTGCTTGTATGATTGTCTGCTGTTAACAAAGTGCATTGTCAATTTGTCCATTACTAATAGAGGTTAAGATGTTGAGCTGCAGAACGGAAGATCTGTAGTTCAGCAGTACTAAGCAGTTATCTTTGTGCACATGTGCATTCTCACACAGCCTGACTGAGTTCTACTACCCCATCCTTGCTGCCTAGGTGCTCTGTTGAGCTGGCAGTTGTTTAAATAGACAATTAAATCGCTCATTACATCACTCATGAATCCTATCAAGCAGTCATCAGTTAGTGGAACTAATGGCCACTCACCAGTTTGAATCAGGAGCATCTTTGCACATGTGCAGTTTTGGAAAAACCTAATGCAAGCTGGTACAGCAGGTGTTCATAACTGCTTGGCACAAACCAAAAAGATGGAGTGATTGCTTCACATCTGATCACCACCTTCAGATATGGTAAGTTTGACAGCTGAATGGATTTGCAGCAAAATTCTCAATGTCCCCAGCAGACTGGCTGTCTTTAGTCAGCCCAGACTGTTCTTTTAATCCCCCACTCTTCTTTGCAGGTACCTGTCACTTTCATGGCTGGTGTACACTCAGATACATCTCACTGGATTACTCATCATTTGATAACGAGCAACTAATGTGTGTGAACTCTCCGGATTGCAGAATTATTATTGGTATTGTTGTTGTTGTTATGCCATCAAGTCAAAGCTGACTCATGGCAACCCCATGGGGTTTTCAAGACAAGAGACATGCAGAAGTGGGTTTCCATTGCCTGCCTCTGCGTAGCAACCCTGGTATTTCTTGGTGGTCTCCCATCCAAGTAGTGACCAGGGCTGACTCCATTTAGCTTCCAAGATCTGTTGAGATCAAGCTAGCCTGGGCTATTCAGGTCAGGGCACAGAATTATGACAGCAAAGAAATTCATTGTGGTGTCATAAATGCCAAATGACCTATCCAACTGGCTACATCTTCCTTCATAAAGAAGTCCAGAATCTACCTTGGCCAAGATCCAAAGGACCATAAAACTTCATATTGTTAATTCAGTTCTACATGTGGGCTCAAAACAATTGTGTAAGCTATTCAACCTTGTAGATGCAGAAGATACAAAATGAAGGACAGGTTTCCTTGCTCAAAGACTGAGCTACTTGCACAGGGAACACAGTAGCTCCACATCTACGTGACATTTCTCCACGTAAAAATAATTTCTGGATTCCATCTCATTGCTGATCAGTGTGATCAAGACCTAAGCATAACATTTAGATAAATGTGGGAACCAGGATGCCACTGGGGGGGGACTAATCTATATACCTTAACTGTATAGCTTTATTCTTGACCTCTCTTTCCTTGATCCACCTAGTCTAGTACATATCAAGAAGAGAAACACTGAACGTTTCTGAGGGGTGACATGACATGATAGAGGTTTACAAGATTATGCATGGAATAGAGTAGGTAGAGAAAGAAGTACTTTTCTCCCTTTCTCACAATACAAGAACTCATGGGCACTCCATGAAATTGCTGAGCAGTCGGGTTAGAACAGATAAAAGGAAGTACTTTTTCACCCAAAGAGTGATTAACATATGGAATTCACTGCCACAGGAGGTGGTGGCAGCTACAAGCATGGACAGTTTCAAGAGGGAATTAGATAAACATATGGAGCAGAAGTCCATCAGTGGCTATTAGCCACAGGGTATAGATGGGAACTCTCAGTCTGGGGCAGGTGATGCACTCTATCCTTGGTGCTGGAGAGGGCAGCAGTGGGAGGACTTCTAGTGTCCTGGCCCCACTGCTGGACCTCCTGATGGCACCTGGCAGGGGTCTTTTGGGGGGGAGCGCACCGGAGCATAGCTCCGGCAGCTCAGGAGCCAAGCCCCGCCCCCAGCCAGCGTCCCGGGGAGTCTTTCAGGCAGCCGAATGTCAATTTCAGCTCTATTATATCCTATGGGCCATTGAAGTCAATGGTGAAAACACAGGATATATTCTGGGGGCTGGAGGGGAGGGGTTTGAGGAGAGGCTCCAAAGTAAGATTTTTTCCCACCATAGAGAACAATGGAGGGAATAGGGGCAATCTGTTTGGGGGCCCATAGAATTGGACCCCCTGGTCCAATGTTCTTGAAACTTGGCGGGTATCTTGGGGAGAGACTCCATCAGCTACCCTGTGAGTTTGGAGCCTCTCCCTCAAACCCCATCCCCTCCAGCCCCCAGAATATACCCTATGTTTTCACCATTGACTTCAATGGCCCATAGGATATAATTGCCGCCAAATTTCTTTCATTCCCTCCTTTCCTTCTCCCTTTTTCCTCTTTCCCTCCTTCTTCTCTTCTCTCTTTCTTTCTTTCCCACCTTCTTCTCTTCTATTTTTTCCTCCTTTCCCTGTTTCCCTCTTTCTTCCCTCTCTTTCTTTCCCTCCCCTTTCCTTCTCTTCCTTTCCCTCTTTCCTTCCTTCTTTCCTTCTCTATACTCTCTCTCTTTCCTTCCCTCTTTCCTCCTTCTGTGGCTCAACTCTCATGAGAAGGAGTTTAAACTTTAAACCCTTTCTCTCTTAGCTCCCCCACCCAGACCGGCTGGGGAAGGGGAGGCTTTTGAAGATGCCTCCCCCCCTTTTGCTTCCTCTTCTGACATCACTTCCGGTGATGTCAGGGGGCGTGGCATATGCTAATAGTCTAATAGCTCATTAGCATACCATATGCTAATGAGCTCCTGCAGCTGTTCTTCTACGAAAATACCCCTGGCACCTGGTATTTTTGGCCGCTGTGTGATAGAGTGTGGACTAGATGGGCCATTGGCCTGATTCAACATTGGCTTCTCTTATGTTCTTATGTTTGATCCTCGTATTTGTTAAACATCTTTATTATGCTGTATGATCATTTACTGCTCACCCTCTACCTATATGTATGGACTGGTAATTTCCAATTTTGTTTCTGTCTCTGCGTTGACTCTAATTGGCCCTTCCTGGCAACTAAACATCCCACCCCACCCTCTCTCTTTCTGTATGTAATGGTTGAGGAAATTCTGTTTCACTGTATTTGAAGAAGTGTGTGTGCACACAAAAGCTTATACACTGAATAAAACTTTGTTGCTCTTAAAGGTGCCACTGGACTCAAACTTTGTTCTCCTGAATGCTGATGTAACTGGAAAGGCAGTCCTATTTTTGCAAATCTACAGTCTCAGTTCAGGTAAACTGAGCTGCCACTATGTCCCACCAAAATGAATGGAACAAATTTTGTTTCAAATGACTTCAAATCCTGTTCAATGTTTAGCTACAGCCAGAACTGAAGTCCATACATTTAGCCAGACTGAATTTTGTTGAGCAGATGCTCTCCTACATGGCCCTGCCTCAAAAAGGATGTTATAAATTATCAAGGCTGCTGTTTAGAGTATCTGTGGAAATGGGACACTAACATGCAGTTTAAACCATGTGGAGTACAAAGAGTTTATACATTATGTTAACTAAAACAACACAGGATGAAATGTAAGTAAATACAGGACAAGCAGCTGTGTTCCAGTCTCCCATCCCAATAAGACAGATGTTACTGCATTAAACAGTCAAGGTCAGACTAGGCTAGCCCCCATCTAGAATGGGACAAATACATCTCCTTTCCACTAAACACACACGTATTACTGAAATAGTCTTGATTAGAGTTGGCAGATGATGGTTCAGGGGTTCAATTTGACCTCAGGAATAGGAATTTTGGGCTGAGTTTTGATCACAAGGATTTCCACCCCAGCCCAGCCCCATTATTATTCACCTACTGGTGGTTCCTGGACCAAGAAGTATTCAGTTAGCCTTGACTAGAGCCAGAATTCTTTCAGCTCCAGCACCCACCTGGAGGGACACTCTGCCAGCTGAGATCCAGGCCCTGCGGGATCTCTCACGGTTCTGCAGAGCCTGTAAAAAACAGAGCTGTTCCACCAGGCTTATGGTCGAGGCTCCTGACCTAGGAGAATGACAGCTTACTTGATGGGCCTCCCTTCCATTTCTTTTTTTGGCCTCTCTCCAGTGCTCATGCTTATTCCTTTCTCTGATGAAATTGTACTGCACGTACCATCTGTCTGTTATGATGAGTGTATTAGAAGAGAAGAAAAAGAGACTGGATTTATACCCTGCCCTTCACTGCCCACAGGCGTCTCAGAGCAGCTTACAATCTCCTTTCCCTTCCGCTCCCCACAACAGACTCCCTGTGAGGTAGGTGGGGCTGAGAGAGCTCTGACCGAGAACTGCTCTTCACCAGTTTTTTTATATTGCTTGTTATTATACTCTGCTTAGTACTGTGTATTTTTGATGTAGCATGTCGTTATTTTAATAAATTTATTATGAAGGAAGAAAGAAAGGAAGGAAGGAAAGAAAGAAGGAAGGAAGGAAGGAAGGAAGAAAGAAAGAAAGAAAGAAAGAAAGAAAGAAAGAAAGAAAGAAAGAAAGAAAGAAAGAAAGAAAGAAAGAAAGAAAGAACAGCTCTGACAGAATTATGGCTTGCTCAAGGTCATCCAGCAGGTGCAAGTGGAGGAGTGGGGAATCAAACCCTGTTCTCCCAGATTAGAGTCCACAAATTTAACTACTACACCAAACTGGCTCTCTGATGAAATTGTACTGCATGTACCATCTGTCTATTATGATTAGTGTATTTTTAAAAAATTAATAACTATTTATAGATGTTTTTATAATATACTGTTACTTGTCCTGAGGCATGCTGTATGCAGGGGAGGGCGAATCAGAAAACTAATAAATAAACAATACATATAAATGAACTCCACCTTGATTAAAAAGAGAAATTTGAAGAAAGGAAGGGCAGGAAGGTTTTATATAATCTCCAAATTTCATTCTGGGGATGCTCAGAGGCAGGCAATATCTTCCAAAACTTTTTTATTCTCCTACTAGAGCACCTTGTGGTGCATAACATTTAAAAAAAAAACCTACAAAGGCTAAAGTTACAAAACAATGCAGAGGTGCAACAGAAAACTACAAAGACACATTAAAGGGAAATTGTTTTATTTGAAAGAAAAGGGAATAGGAGGAATCATTGCCATGTCAAATGTTTTTCAGGCGAAGCAATTAAACACCATAGAGATTAAGCCAACTGCTACAGTCTTCATTTAGTCATCACCATATTGCCAGCAACTTATGGTGATGAGGCTGCTTCCGCTTACAAAAGATTCTTCCTGTTCATCATACCTACCTGGTCTGTAACAAGCCCTATTCAGGGTTCTTCAGAGGCATCTGACTGGACCTCTTTGGGGTTCAAGGGTTAGATTTAGGGACCAGATTAACACCACTCACTCCAAGGCGCTCTTTGGCATGCTGGAGTCACTTTAACAGGGTCCTCTTAACATCATGGCCGTTGGTGTTCTGTGCTTGTGCTATCCACAAAAGCGGTGCTAATCACACACCCTTTCCCATTCAGTGAGCACTTTCTCTACCATTTGGAGCTGATCCGGTGGGAAAAACTGACACAATCAGCCCTATTCACATGCTCATGGCACTCCCACCCCCATGCCCATGTAAAACAGTACCACGAAGAAGCAGATGATCCCACACAGATTGGCGTGCATCATGGGACTGGAGCTCAGGACACAGAGAGAAAAGGTTGTGTTCCCACCAGCAGCCCAAAGGCTGTTTCTCCAGCCTCACAGACTATAGTTAGCCCAGGTTTTCGCTTCTCATTGCTGCAAGATAATGGGAACAATGTCTTCTCATGCTTTGTTGATTTTGGCATTTTAAACCCAGCTTTTCTCCCCCACAGGGACCAAAAACAGCTTGCAAAAATGCAATTCAAGTACACAGACATCTCTCTGTCTAGACAGACAGACAGATAAAATGAGCTATATCTTGGGCTGCTGATGACCCATTGGGCTGGATTACCCAAGGCCCCAGTCTGCAAGCCAGGGGCCAAAAGCCTTTTGACTTTTCCTAAAAAGCTTGCACCTCTGACCACACCTAGGCTTTTATGCCCACGATAAAAAGAGAAAGCAAAAGTTCAGCTTGGATCTTAGACCACTGGCAGAGATGTACCCAACACATCCCTCACCAGTATGAGGTATTTCAGTGTTTCCCCACTTTATATCTGAGCTCCAATGTAAGGCAAATATGGTCAATGCTTTGTTACTGGGCACTTAATTATCCAGAGGGGGCCGCAGTGGCTCAGAGGTTAAGATGCTGAGCTGCAGATCATCAGGTCTGTAGTTTGGCAATTCGAGACCTGAGTGCCATGTGACAGAGTGAGCTCCCGGCGCTGGCCCCAGCTCCTGCCAACGTAGCAGTGTTAAAGCAAGAAATTGCAAGTAGATAAATAGGTACCGCTTCGGTGAGAAGGTCACAGCGTTCCGCGCACCTTGGTGTTTAAGTCATGCCAGCCACATGACCATGGAGAAGTCTTCAGACAGCGCTGGCTCTTCGGCTTGGAAATTGAGATGAGCACTGTCTCCTAGAGTTGGATTCGATGGGTTTCAAGCAAGGGAAACCTTTAGTTATCCAGAAAGCTCAGTTAACTGGCATCAGGCAGAAGGCAAGTTTCTTCTCCCCCTCAACCACCATATCTCTGGATCTTTGGGCATGCGTGCACCCCACTCCCATCTCTCCAGCTGACCAGATTGACACCTCTGGCCATTCCTGGGTTCCTGATCATCTTCAGGTACCTCCTTCCTCCCCAGTCTGCTTATAGCTGTGAAGAGCCAGCTCTGCTACTAGGCTCCTGGGCAGCTGGTTCACTTGTCTACCTGCTCAGGATGGTCCCATGACTGGGAAAAAGGGGAAGGGTCCCGGCAGGCATGGAGGCTTTCACTATGGCATTCACAGTGGGGCTGGGGTTGGTCATGGTGGGTTCTTCTAGGTAAGGGACAGGCAGAGCAATAAGCTTGAGTATCCAGTGCATTTAGTTAACCAGCAACCTTCATTTCCCATGAGTGCCCAATAACAAAGCTTTTACTTATGTAAGGAAGTAAGGCTCGTATCTAATGGCTGGATTAAATCATTTGAAAAGATTAGTTGCTGTAGATTTTCTGGGTTGTGTGGCCATGGTCTTGGCATTGTAGGACCTGATGTTTCGCCAGTAACTGTGACTGGCATCCTCAGAGGTATAACACAGAATTTATGTGGAAGCTACTTTTTCTGAAGGTTTATAAACAATATACATCTGACTGCAATGTTACTTATTTAAACCTATCAGACGAAAAGGCTCAGTTATTTAAACAATGTCTCCTCATCAATTTCAGTTCCATTTATCAGTCATCATGGCTCACTCTTGGTGGTTTGCATCAGCTCACTTGCACAGCAAATGCCCCTCCCCTGTGACATGTGACCTTGTGCATGGTCTGGTCTTGGAAGAAGAACAGCAAAGTTTCTATCCTTGCCCTAGAACTAAAAAAGTAACAGGGCAGCCCCTTGCTTTCTATGTAGGGATGGGCACAAACCAGTTCATGAACTAAAGTTCGTGATGAATTTTGGCTGATCGGTGGTTTGTGAACTGCAGTTCGTGGCAGGTCAACTGGCACGAACTTTCCACAAACTTTCAAGCAGTTCATGGCAGTCTGTGGCGGTTTGTGAATGGATAGTTTCCTGACAGACTGTCTCCACTCAGTCAAAATGTTTTCCAAACTCCAAAGCAGCATAGCTTCAAGAGCATGTAGAGAAGCATCTGGGGAGATTCCCTGAGAGTCTGATATCTCTATACACTCCTGAACTGCACCTTTTATTTCCCCAGAAAGCACTTTCCTGGGAGCACTGGAACTTGGACCTCGTAAATCCAATCCTCACCAAATTTGGAGGGCAGGTAGAGGAGTCAGCCAAAGATCCCCTGTGAGTTTGGTGTCTCTAGCATGCTGGGGGCCATTCTACTGCTTCACAAACCTCACAAACTGTTCCAGTCTGTTCAGCGCCTAAAAGTTCATGACAGTTCATGGCTCAGGAACAGAACATGCCACAAACCACAAACTAAAATGAACCACATCTTCCTGGTTCATGCCCATCCCTATAGCTAAGGTCTTTTGAGGCCTGGTCTACACACATAGAATACAGTTGCTAACTCCAGTTTGGGGGCATTCCTAGGGATTGGGGGGACTGGGGATGATGGCTTTTAGACAAGGAAGGGAGCTCAGCAGCAACATGATGCCACAGAGTCTGTCCTCCAAAGCTGTCATATTCTAGAGTAAAACTGATCTTTGTATTCTGGAGAGCCACTGTAATTCTGGGAGATCTCCAGACCCCACCTGGAGATTGGTAACACTAATGCAGAACATAATGAGAGAACACGGAGGTATGCAGAGCCACAAAGAAGTAACTTTGGGCCAAACATACCTTCACCCACCCATCCCCAGGCTGTCAGTAGATAACACAGCCATTCTTAAATACATGGAATACTAACATTATAAATGTAGGAAAGAGTAAGAGCCCAGTAGCACCTTCTCTTTGCTGCCAGATAAGGAGAAGACTAACAAAAAGTTGTGGTAGTTTATGAGCTTTCGTGATTCACTGCTCACTTCTTCAGATATCTTCAGGTATATGAAGA
The DNA here is from genome assembly GCA_029375565.1 of Gekko gecko. Taxonomy (NCBI): domain Eukaryota; kingdom Metazoa; phylum Chordata; class Lepidosauria; order Squamata; family Gekkonidae; genus Gekko; species Gekko gecko. The sequence continues at coordinate 38,424,315 of JAPDNY010000011.1, forward strand.
AGTGAGCAGTGACTCACAAAAGCTCTTGTCTACTGCCACAGACAGACAGACACAGCTACCTATCTTGATCTATAAAGGTATTATATAACTTAGGATATAGCATTTAAGAATGAGTCATTCATTCATAATCATGAAATGCCAATTCACTAGATCATCGAAGCAGACTTTCTCTTTGACTGTAGACAGGGTTGCCAACTCTGGCTTGGGAAATTCCTGGAGATCTGGGAAAGGAGCTTGCAGAGGGAAGACTTTTGGGTCGAGAGGAAGCTCAGCAAGGATTTGATTCCAGAGTCTATCCTCCAAAGCAACCTTTTTTCTCCAGGGACGCTGATCTCTGTAGTCTGGAGGTCCATTGTAATTCCCAGAGAACCCCAGATGCCACCTCGGAGTTGGGTGTACCACTGACCTGAAGGTGAAAGGTCAGACAGCTGCACCCTTGTAATGTCCACTAACCTTAGACAAAATACCCACAGCCTCACGAGAACGGACATTCGGCCTCTTTAGCCTCTCCCCTGCGCCCGAGGGAGAATGGACTGCACCACTTCAATTGCAGGTAGAAGAAACCATTTCTGAATGTTCCTCCGTGTGAAAACTTGATGCAAGAAGGTAACTAGTTCCTCTGGGTTCAAGTTTCTCTGCTGGTCTACTGCTCTCTCTGTCATATCGAACGAAGGGAGCTTGGACTCTCAAAAGCTCATGCCCTGGAAATCTTGTTGGTCTCTGAGGTGATCCTGGACTCCAGTCTAGCTGTCCTACTGCAGACCAGCTCAGCTACCCTCTGAAAGTAGCTCCTTTTTCTGTGTCTCTCTTTTACCACAGGGGGTGTGCAGATGTAGGTATCCAGTCAAGTGATCTCCCACCTGCAGTCTGAAGTGGTGCTGTCCATTCCGTCACCGCATTCTGCCACACGGGCAGGCCTAGTCCGAGGATCCAGATAAACAGGGCCAAGTCACCTCCTATCACAAAGGACCCCGGATAATGTCTCATATGAGCACTGAAGCCCTATAAACTACAGGTCATTTGGCTACCCTACGCAAACAGTAGCTTTACGAAAACAAGTTCTAAAAGACCAACTTCTTCAGCTGACAATTCTGTATTTTCTTAAGCAATCATTTGCCACCATTCTCCAGAAATTACACCACTCTGGAAGCATTTCCTTTAACAGCTGCAGCTCTTCCAAGAGGCTTATACGAGTGGAAGGAAGAGTGCAGCTCAACCTCCATGTTTGGGTTGTGAGCTACCACGTCCCAGAAAATCCAAACTGTTTATGACTATGAAGAACAACACACAAACTTACTCTTCTCTCCCCCCCCCAGCTCCCAAGAACAAATTGAGGCATATTTTTTTAATGATGCTTCCTTCTGTATTAAGTATTCCAACTTCCATTTGTTCTATATAGGGTAATGGTGTGGTAGGATTTTTTTCATTAGGAGATCCGAACTGTCCACCAAAAAGGAGCTTAGCTTAAATAAGCCTCTGTGTGGAAGATGGAATGGATTACATTTCTCTCCATCATCCACCCGCTCGTTGCCAATTTTCTGCTTCCTCAGCATTAGCCTGCCAAGGAAGATCTGGGGATGGGGCATCTATGGGGGCTGCCCTGTCCCTTTTTCTTCTGCAGTTTCCTCCACTAGTGCACTGGGGGCAGCCGTGGGCACCGGAGACAAGAGGCTTCCTGCTATACTGAGACACCTGGTCCTTTTGCCTCTTCCCCATCCACCTGGCAGTCACACATTTATCATTTCATTATTCACATCATCCACAGTCCGCCTATCTCACCAAGACTCAAGGTAGATTCCACAGTGTTAATCAAATGCAGTCAACGGTACAACACTGTAGTACCACTATAAGATCTCTGAATACAAACAGAAATCCAGAACAGAGCTGAAACAAAGCATGAGCATTTAAACATGACATGTTAAGTGACACAAAAATTACATAGCAAGAATGTAATAATTGACACAGAGAATACTCCATCTTTCTGTGTTATACCTCTGAGGATGCCAGTCACAGCTGCTGGTGAAACATCAGGTCCTACAATGCCAAGACCACGGCCACACAACCCGGAAAATCTACAGCAATTAAAGTAGTAATTAGGGTTGCCAGGTCCCTACCTGTTGCTGGCAGAGGGCTCCAGCCTGCTGTCCTGAAATCTTTACCATAGAGGGTTTTTTTCTCAGATGCTAGAGCATCCGCCCCACACACAATGTGCCCTCCGGGTGACATCCTCATGCCGTGCACATCAGCGCAGGTGGTGCTGCTCAGGGATGCGATTTCCCCGCCAGCCAGCTGAGCGGCAGTGGACTGGGGCCCCTGAAAGCGGGTAAACAACACACAAATGAGATGGCAACGCTAGTAGTAATGCATCTTTTGGAACCATTTTATTACAGTACAGACCTATTACCAGTATTTTAAAAAAACCCTTTTGCTCAGCTTGCAGAAAGCCAGGAGAGTGGGAACCTTCCTAATGTCATCAGACAGGCCGTTCCATAAGCTGGGGGCCACCGCAGAGAAGGCATGCTTACAGGCAGTTGTTGGTTTTGTGGGAATATACAAGGTCTATAGCGCAGCCTTACGAAGAAGGTCTGAAGATCTCCCTACAGAGGAACAACTGAAGGACTGCTAGTTAGCATAGCTAGATAAGGGACCGCCCATGTTTTCAAATTATGTCCTTCCTGTCTCCTGATTGGCTCTTCTGGAGACTTCCTGCTCCTGCAGAGCTTCTGTTGTTGTTGTTCATCCTTCAGCAGCTAGGTTAGACAGTTAAAGTTCTCTCTCTTCTACATTCTATAACAGGGTGTTCTTCTTTAATAAAACTATTTATTTTTTCTCTAAACAGTCAGTGCTCCACTTCTTTTGCATCTTTAAACTCTGCCAACAGGTTTTGCCCATGGAAGGCCCTGCTCATATGAGCGAAGCTGTCATGGTAGAGCACAGGGAGAAAGGTGGTCCTACAGACATGACAATCAAGGCCATGAAAGGCTTTGTATGTGATAGCCAATACCTTGAACCAAACCAAGTAATGGGCAGCCAGTGGAGTGACTGCAAAATGGAAGTAATATGCATGCAAAATCGAAGTAATGAGCATGCCTTGCCTAGCTCCTGGTACTAACCAAGCTGCAGCATTCTGGAGTCACCAACCTGGCTTTGAGGTGAGACCTATGTAGAGTGCATTACAGTAGTCTAGTCTCTATTTATTTACTTTTTTATTTATTTAATTTGATTTGTATTTGATTGTACTGTGGCGTGCATCCAGGAGGCCATACTGGCCATGTCAAGGTAGAGTGCCACTTTGCAGGCTAGACTGAGATGGACGAAAGTATTTTTTGCAGTTGCATTAATTCACTTCTTCAGCAGCAATGCTGGATCCAGTACGACCCCTGGGCTCTTGACCGAATCAGCAAGGGTCAGCTGAACTCCATCAAACATGTGAAGCACAATGTCCTTCAGGACCTTTGCCTTCCCAGCCAGCATAATTTCAGTCTTGTCTGGGTTCAGTTTCAATTTATTTGCTTTCAAACATTTGACCACAGCAGTCACATGTGGCCCGAGACCTCTGACGGTTGCCATTCCCCAGTTCCAAGTGGAGGGGGTCCCACAGTTTTTGGGCTTCTGCCTGCTGCCAGCCAGGTGGCTGGTGGGGCAAACCTGCCCCCAAACAGCAGCATTGCCACGTGACATCCCCAACATGCTAACATCACGTGGAAGTGATGTCATCATGTCAGGGATGCCATGTAGTGACGCTCTGGTTTTTAGGCAAAACTCTATGGTTTGATGCCAGTTTTGATGCCAAAACTGACTGTTACATATTGGTGTCACATTGTCCCCGATAAGGCAATTTTATTTGCACTCTTAGGATCTAAACTGGAAGGTACATGTTGGTACTAATATTATTTCCAGTATATGCATCTACTTCTGACACAAGGCCAGATATATTTATCGCTCCAAATAAAAATCTTTTGGTGTGTCATTCAGTTCCAGATTGGAAGTAAGCATATTAAATTAGGGTACAGTAAAATATGTTTTTTTAATATTGGATGGAATTTCCAACTGAGTAATTAAATATTAATCTAAAATATTTTTAATTTCTCCATACAGCATTCCATTTTTGGTCCTAAATTAATTGTTTACTGCCTTACATGTGTATCAGGGACTTTGTTGCATGGTGTATTTTGTACTTTGTGCTATTTGACCTCTGAGGAAGGCTTTTGTGAGCCAAAACGCATCAGGTCATGCACTGTTCTTTTTTGTGCATTTGTCACTTTGAACATTTTATGGCTTTATTGGGGCCCCTACAAGGTTTTTGTGTGTTTTTGAAATGAACACTCTTTTGTCTATACTTATGTTTTTAACTTTTGGCTTTTAATAAGTTTCCTAAACTTCCTTTGGAGGTTGATGCCAATTTAACCACAGAGTTTTGCTCAAAAACAAGAGCATTGCCACACAATGTCCCCGACGCAATGACATCACTTCTGCGTTATGTCAGCATATAACCTCACTCCACCCCACTCCCCGAAAGTTCCCTCCCCCCCTGCTGACATGGACATCGGACCTGGTAACCCTGAGACCTCTACCACATTATCAGCAGATTTACAGAGCTGTGTGTCATCCATATATTCCAGAGCTACAAATGATTCTTCCTAAAAGCTTTACATACAGTTTGAATAACGCAGGGAATAAGATTGTGCCCTGTGGAACCCCGCAAGACAATTACCACACTGTCAATAGCTGGTCTCCAACTGCAACCCTCTGAGTCTGATTCATGAGGAAAGATTTAAACCAGTCCAAGGCACACCCTGATAGCTAAATATCTTGCCTTTCTCCACCATGGGAACCCAAAGTGGCTCAAATGCAAGAATGAAGGACAAAAATAGAGAGTGGGAGTTTTAACAGAAGGAAGGGAGAAAGTTTATAAACGCTCAGGGAACATCTTTCCATCCTCATCTGCTAGGAGATCTTCCTACCAGCTGTAGGGTATGGCCCCATACCTAAGAGCTAAAGGCCAAAATCCATTCAAGCTCTGCCCTTTGCGTGCACCCCTGGCCGTGCCCAGGCCAGATTAGAGAGGGAGAAAGAGACTGAGACTCACCTGGGTCTTGCAAGCAGGCAGCCATCTTCCCACAATTCTTCATCCTGACACTTCACATCCCTTTCAGCATGGCTTTTTTGTAGAAAAAGCCCAGCAGGAACTCATTAGCATAATAGGCCACACCCCTGACAGCACAGCTAATTAGCATATTAGGCCACACTTCCATGTTACCAGAAGTGTGGTCATCCAGTCACACCCACCTTTTGCTTCTTATTCTGTTTACTTTGTTTGTTGTCAAAACCCAGGGCTTTTTTTGGAGCAGGAACTCCTTTGCATGTTAGGCCACACACCCCTAATGTAACCAATCCTAATGAGTTTCTGCTGTTGGGTGTGGCCTATTATGCTAATAAGTTCCTGCTGGGCGTGGCCAACTCGGGAGCCAGCTGGAACTCCCTTCCTGTGCTTCCTGCCCCAAAATAGCCCTGCCTTTCAGATATCATTAATTGTCTGCTCAACTTCATGATCCTGCTGTTGATTCCTAGGGATGCTGCCTCTGACCATGGCAATTCAGTTTATCCATAGATCATAGAATCATAGAATGTTAGAGTTGGAAGGGACCTTGCAGGTCATGTAGTCCAACCCCCTGCACTCTGCAGGAGCAGGGTCAATACCTTTCATGTCTTTGTCTAGTCCCCTCTTAGAGTTATGTAAGCTAGCGGGCAGTATCATATCTTGCCACAGTGCATTCCATAAGTTATGGATTGTGTGCAGACACTCCCCCCCTTTTGTCTGTCTTGAATCTACTGCATGTCAGTTTCACTGAGTACCATTCAAATTGAACAGGTGACCTACAGGATCAGACCAGTGGCCTGTCTAGCCGAGCATCTTGGTTCGCATAGTGGCCAACCAATAGCCCTGGAAGGATGACAAAGAGTCCAAGACTTTCCTCTGGTGTTGCCTTCTAGTGCTGGTAAAAGGAGTACCAGCTGGTACCACCTTTGGATGTGGAGGATCCCTTAAGTCATCATGGCTAGTAGCCACTGATGGGACCTATCCTGCGTAAATCTGTGTAAACCCCTTTTAAAGCCATCTTTGCTAGTAGCCATACCTATGCCCGTTGGCACTAAATTCCACAATTTAATTAATCATTGAACAACAAAATAGACTATTGAGTAGAACAAAAGCTTCCTTTTGTTCATCCAGAATCTATTTCTGTCAGTTTCATTAATGTATCATTTCATTCAGTATTATGGAAAAGAGAGAGAAAAGGGTAGTCAAAGTAAGGAGATGTTTTACTTCTGATGGTGTGTGCAACAACAAATAGGGGAGTTTAGTCAAAAAATGTAACCAATATAGGGAGATGGTGGGAGTATGTTTCTGATAAGAAGTACAACAGAAATAACCTCACTGTCAGAATATGTTTCCAAGTATATAAATCTTGTGTTCCAAGGCAGAACCACAAATGTGGAATGAAATTACTGTCCACACAGCTACAGAAAGATCACAGGCCTTTTCATAAGAGTTTAATGAGTCAGAGTTCTCCATTACCTAAACTGCTATCTCCAAAACTGCAGGAAACATCATTTTCAAAGCCTGCAGGGACCTGATTCAACCTGGAACCAGGGTGTGTGGGGAAGCGGGTCTTCTGCCTCCCCCTTGTGCTGTTTTCTCAATGGCCACAAAGGGGAGTTATGCAAATAACTTTGGAGTTGCACATGCAGACCTGACTCCTTTAAAAAGTCTAAATGTAGTTTAGCACATAGTGTGTAGCGGGGTTTTTGGGAAGACGGTCAAGAACAGGCTGACACTGCACTCTCCTTTTAATTCATGTTCACTGCGGTGTCCTCCAAGCAATTCTGCACTAAAATCAAATTCAGCCTTCTTTTTAATCCAGTTTCCCCCCCCATTCTGCACTAAAATTGAGTTCAACCTTCTTTTTATTCCAAGGTCTTTACCCATTCTGCATTACACTCCCTCCCTTCAGTGGTCAGCCCAGTTTCAGCCTGCTGTTGCTCCAAGTTATTTGGATGCTGTTTTGCTGTGAACTTAAATTGCCTTGACTCGAACACTGAGAAAATCCAGAGTGGCAAATGTGGAAAGAACCCAATAAGTTTCAGTATATTCAGTCCTTTGCCAATGTCAAGCGCTGATTCCGTATGCTTTCCTTCACATAATGCAGCTGAAAAATCCAAATTGCAAACATTTGTAAGCACAATTCAAGCTTCACACAGATACCTGTGTGATGACCTTATTTACATTTTTGTGCTCTCCTTTTCTCCCCAATAGGTACCCAAAGCAGCTTACGATATCACCCTCCCCACCTCCATTTTATCCACACAACAACCCTGTGAGGTGGGCTAGGCTAAGAAAGAGTGACTGGCCCAGTAAGCTTCCATGGTAGAGCAGGGATTTGAACCTGAGCCTCCCAGATCCTAATCCCTTAACAGCTAAAACATGCTAGACTTAAACCATGCCGGGTTCCCACCTTCTTGCAGGTATTCAGTTCACTGGGCCACTGAGGAAACGGGGTGATCTGTTTACACCTGCCATATCCCCATCAAATCACCTTAATACAAGTTAGGAAGGGCTGGACAGAGATATCAAAGGTGCAAAGAAAACTGCCTGATGAGTTTCCTATACATATGCATGGGGGGAGGGGGGAACAGAGCCCAATTGAACCCTGTGGTAATACGTCATGAGGAACTGTTGTACATTCGCTGTAGGCATTATGCCTATATGGTGCACCTTGATAGCAGGATGATGTACACCACTACTGATTCAAAAGGTATCTTAGCATAGCAACAAGCTGCATGCCTACAAATGCTCCTCTCTCTCCAACTAGCTGATACATAAACTAAATGCCCTGTGTTTTGTGCTGTGGTGTAATGGGTAGAATTTCAAACTAGGATCTGGGAGATGAAAGTTCAGTTCCTTACTCAGCCATGGAAACTTGCCAGGAGACCTTGGGACAGTAACCTACTCTGAGTCTAACTTATCTCAAAGAGCCATAATGATGGTAAGAAAGGAGGACGGAGTGCACGGGGATCTTTTAGACCAGATGGGAGGAAATATTTGCATGGCAAAGGTTGTTTCCACTCAAGAGTTTCTTGTCAGATCAGAGTGGTCATATACCAAACACACACACACACACACACACACTCTCACCACTTCTTGGTCGTATAAAAAGACATCAGCTAAATTACCTTTTTGTCCTTGACATTTAATTGTGATCAGAGGTCTTCTATTAAAATGCCACATGTCATTTCTTCCCCAAAGATACATTTCCGGATTAAAAAAAAATTTTTTACAACTGTAGAAACTATGGAGCTGGATGACCCAGGCTACCTCTATCTCATCAGATCTCAAAAGCTAAGCAGGATCAGCCCTGGTCAGTATTTGGGTGGGAGACCACCAAGGAAGTCCAGGGTCACGACGCAGAGGCAGACAATAGCAAACCACCCCTGAAAGTCTCTTGCCTTGAAAACCCCACGGAGTTGCCATAAGTCAGCTACGACTTGATGGCACTTTCCACCACCAGGGACTACACCATTTACAGTGAGGTCCCGCCCCACAAAGTCTCTCCTATTCACTTCAGTGGAAGAAACTGAATTGCATATGCATTCTTTTGTGTCTGCAAATATGCCACTTCCACTGCCTGCTTATATCCGGTACACTGAAGGTGGCATTCTCCAAGGCCTGATGCTCTTCCAACCCAGCACCAGCTGTCAGATAGCATCAGCACAATAGAACAGGCACAGATTGTTTTGCAAATACATATCAAAAAAATTACTGAGATAAAAACTAAGTTTTATGTACAATGCATGTATCTTATGCAAAAATTATCTTATGCAAAAATTAAATTCTGCCCTAAATCTTCATATGATGTATATCACATTGCAAACCTAATATTATTCACCAACATGTGTCTTAGCAAAAATACTTCTTCTATGTATCCCCCAGTGGCCCAAGCAATGAGAAATCATGGGATAATCATCATCATCTTTTTTTCAAGTATTTGTGTGTGTATGTGTCTGGAAGTCATGCTTAACTTCTGGCAACCCCTAGTGGGGCTTGGATGTTTCAGAGAGGTGGCTTGCTATTGCCGGCCTCTGCATCCCGAGCCCTGGTGTTTCTTGCAGGTCTCCCATCCAAGTACTTGCCAGAGTCAACCCTGCTTACCTTCCGAGATCATCTTCCCACCCAAATAGGGTCCCCAAGGTGGCAATTACAAAAACAGCATTTAAAGTATACATAAGATATTTAAACACTCCAATGAAAACATAGACATACAAGACACATTACAACACAGCCAGGAGGATGACAGACCCCCCCCACACCTGCACCTGGCCCCTGCAGCTGCAGGGAGGCTGGGGAAGGAAAGGGAAGCCACACTGCCTTTCTGGTCATTTTCACTCCTGGAGGATCAGCTGTTAGGTTTAGCAGGGGAAGGGAGGGAAACACCAGAAGGGCAGATCAGCTTCTGGTGAGTTTCACTCCTCTCCAATCAGCCCTTAAACCTAACAGCTGATCCTCCAGGAGTGAAAATGACCAGAAGTGGCAGGGCCTACCTTTCCTTCTCCAGCCTCCCACCACTTTCCTTCGCTACCCACTTAATCTAATTAAGTTCCCCACTCCCGTGCCCCAGAATCCTGGCTATCGGGCTGCAAAGCAAGGCCTCTGAAGATGACCAGTGTAGATAGGTAGGCTCAGTTATGAGTAGGCAGTCCTTAATGTATGCTGGTCCAAGCTGTTGAAGGTCAGTATCAACACCTTGAATGGGGCCTGGAAGTACATTGGAGCCAATGTAGACGGTATATGACAGGGATGATAGGGTCTCCATGACCTACTCCAGCAGTTTGGCTGCAACATTCTGTATCAGCTGTAGTTTCCAGACAGTCTTCAATGCTCCTAAGCTTATCTAAGCTCTGAATAAGAGGGCACTGGAGTTTTATGGGACCTTTTTATGTATTTGTTTTATTTATCTGCCTACCCAGTCACAGTGGTAAAGCCACCCAACAATCTGCAGACAAGTATTTTGGAAAGCAAAGCAAGGATTATAACACAGTGCAACCAGTTATTTTTTTATCAACATTTTCCAAAAAAATGCTGATTATTTAAGATGTATATTACTATAATTTATTTCCATAATGAAGGAACAGCACCAGCTAGTGGCGTATTAGAACACCGCTCTTAACACAAGGTTAAGCAGTGTCTAGACCAATAGAACCGATTTCCATGCAGTGTGTTTAGGGTCACTGAAAAGCCTGATTAGGTCAATGCTTACTGTGCTTTAGCCTTTAATAAAGTGGGCACCACAATAGTAAAAGAACAAAGAGACTTGAAAAGAAGCCTAAGAAGGAAAACAGAAAAGAGTAGTCAGGAATGCCCTCCAGTTACACTGAGTTGTTGTTCCTGGCTCCCACACCTGGAACCCTTGAACAAATTCCCAGCCAAGCTTACCTGTGAGTTCTTGAGGCGTGTTTTGCACACAATAAACTAAATCTTGTATTAAATTACGAAAAATATATCAGTAGAGTCTCATCAGACCAATAACAAGAAAATAAGAAAGCTATCTTTTCTATCTAATGCATTTCATACCTGTGCTACAGATGGCAAGTCTCTTACAGCATGAGAACATTCTGTTTGTTACAGCTAGTCATAACGTAGCACAGCATCGGTGTAGCATAACATAACTGTACCCTAGTATAAGCACAGCATATAGCTCCAAAGCTAGACAATTTTCAGTAGGGGGCACTATCCTCATGTGCTTATGTCACTTCCGACATCACTCCTCAAAGTGATGTAGGCAGGTGGGGAGTTACACCATCCACAGCTTTCCAAGCTCCGTCTCCATGGCTTTCCTCACGCTTGCAAGACAGCCGCTGCCACTGGCTCCGCTCAGGACTCCTCAAAGCGACATAGACCGGCCTGAGCCCATTTGGGCTCCCCATTGTCGTTTCCTGCTCTGCCAAGTCAGCGCCCCAGATTCCTCTTGAATGGCAGGGCCTGGGAGAGGGAGGGGCAGGTTCAGGAGGGGGCATTGCCCCATGGGCCCCAGCAGGGGCTACAGGCCTGCTCCTTTTATGGGCCCATTCAAAACAAATGGCTGAATCAACTTTTTATAAAGTTTTCTGGCTCAGATGAGGAATGTATTAATTTTTAATTGGCTGATATAATCCCTTTTGTTACCCTCAAAGTGGCTACTTTTATCTTTGTATTAATAAACACAAGAAAGAAATTAGTAGCTGCTAATTCTGCAAGAATTTTAGCTAAATTGTAACTCCAGGTTACCTTATGGATTTTTTTTTCTGTTGCATATATTTCTTACCACCTTAGTTTTAAACTTTTAAAATTTTATCCTGTTATGTAAAAATGTTTTAACCCATCTGTTGTTGAGGGCACACTGTTATATGTCGGTGTATATGCTGGGATATTATGGCCTATGGCTACATTATTAATAAACTTCACAAGCATTTTTCTCTGTGTGCCACCGGATCCATCACTGCCACCTGCAGTTTATAACACAACAGAAGTCAATGAAAAACCTGTAGAACACAATAAAATGCAGCTGAAGTTGTGATGGAAAGGGCTGACAAATCACAGCTGACTGATGGCAACCCCCTGGGGCTTTCAAGACAAGAGGCCCCGAGAGGCTGCTTGCCATTGCTTGCCCACACATCACAACACTGGAATTCCTTGGAGATCTCCCATCCACAAGAGACCCAGCGTGGTGCTGTGGTGAAGAGCAATGGGCTCTAATCTGGAGACCTGGGTTCAGTTCCACACTCCTCCACATGGAGCCAGCTGAGTGACCTTGGGTCAGCCACAGTTCTTTCAGAGCTCTCTCAGGGCCCCCTCCCAAATAAGTCTAGCTCTCCACTTTAGTGGTGCATAACCACTAAACAGACAATCTTCAGATCACCTGACACACACTGCCATACAATTATTCCCGTCCAAATACTCACCAGGGACCACCTTGCTTAGTTTTCGAGATCTGACGAGATGGAGCTAGCCTGCCTGGGCTACCCAGTTAAAGCAGTCTTGAAAAGAAAAGAAAAGAAAAAAGAAAGTCAGCTAATCATTGCAAATATACAGCCCGAATGCAAAGACTCCAAACAGAAGCCCTTGACACAGAAAGCTGCACTGCATAGCCTCCCCTAAACAAACCCTTTCCAGAAAGAACAGAGTCTCATCCCCAGGCCCGTAGCTACCACGGGGCCCACAAGGCCTGGCCCCCTAGCAGTTTTTTACAGGCCCTCTCTCTGAACCTCGGCTCCCCCTCCCCTCTGCTCCCCCCCCACCGGCTGAATGCCTCCACACTCACAGCAGAGTGAAGCCAGGCAAGAGGCTCTCCTCCTGGAGCATACCCCAAGCAGCTTCCAAAGCAGTGTGGCTGCAAAGGGAGAGGGAGGGGGGAGAAAGGTGGCAGATGCCAGCATGTGCAGACAGGGCCAATGTGAGTGGCAGCTCTTTGAACAGTGGGCGATCACCTGGGCACTTGGCAGACTGAAGGCAAGCAGGCTCTCCTCATCCTGGAGCATGCCCTGAGCAGCCTCCAAACTTGGGCAGCTGCAAAGAGAGGGAGAGGGCAGTGGGCAATAGGGGGCCGGTGGCAACTCTTCACTGGCTGGGGCAGTCCATGAGCATCCCCCCCTCCCCATTCTCCAGGAATGAAAGCCAGGAATGTCATTGACTTGCATGGGCTTCATTGAAATACATTACAGCACAAGAAGAGTTGCAAAGAAAATGCGGAATGGATTTTCCATTAAGGTCTCTAGAATGACAGCCCCCAGAGTGGAATGATAGCCCCTGGGGTAGTAGATATTCTCTGGGACTGGAATGACAGCCCACAGAGTGGAACAACAGCCTCTGGGAGTAGTGGGAGTGTAATGGGTCTGGAATGACAGCCCCTGGGAACAGAATCTGTGTGTTAGGACTGGAGTGACTGGTCCAGTCCTGGCACACAGATTCTGTTCCCAGGGGCTGTCGTTCCATTCTGGGTCCTGTCATTCCAGTCCCAGAACATGTCTCCTACTTCCAGTCTGGAAACACTTCTGCTACTCCCAGGGGCTATCATTCCACTCTGCAGCCAGTCATTCCATTCCCAGAACACATCTGCTACCCCCAGGGGCTGTCATTCCAGTCCCAGAAAAAAATTGCTACCCCCTGGGACTGTCATTCGACTCTGGGGACTGTCAATCCAGTCCCAGAACGTTTCTGCTACTCCCAGGGATCCATTCCACATTTTCTTTGCAACTCTTCTTGTGCTGTAACGTATTTCAGTGGAGCCCATGCAAGTCAATTGGCATTCCTGGCTCCCATTATTTCCAATGGGCCTTCAGGCCTCTCCCATTGTTTCCAAAGGGCAATCCTGTCATTCCTTTTAGTACATCCCTGTGGTGGTGGTGGTGGTGGTTGTTATTTTACTGTTGGGGTAGGTGTCTGTGGGGCGGGTTGGTGGTCTGCTGCTGGTGAGACCTGGTGGCTGCTGCCTGCCCTAGGCAAGGCCTCCTTCGCCAGACCTTCTCCTGGCCTAGTGGTGGGATAGCTTAATGGCCTACATGAGGATCTAGGGGGAGTTGTTTCCCTATTGAGTTTATGTAACTCGTGGTGAAGCCTGCTGGCTGCTGGCTGTCCTAGGCTAGGCCTTCTCCAGGGCTCCCTGTATTTCCAGTGCTGCAAGTCCAGAATACTGGCTAAGTACAACCTGAAGACTGAAGTAGTTGAGGTCCAAAAGAAGCTGCCCAGTGCTGGCTACCATAGACAATTCCCCTACTCATTGGGTGGATATACAGATATCGACCTAGCCATTGATGAGTTAGGGCTGTGGGCAATTTACAGCACTGCAGAAGCCGGGGGAGCTATTGTGTTTTCCAAACTGGAACCAGAGACAATCAAGATTGAGCAGACCTGGGAGACCAACATACACAAGCAGTTGGTAGCCAATGCCTTCATGATTTGCGGCTCCCTGTACACCATCAGCAGCTACTTGTCACCTGAGGCCAGTGTGAATTTTGTTTACCACACCAGCACAGACACCAGTTCACCCCTGAACATCTGCTTTGAGAACGGCTACAGATACAGCAGCATGGCAGACTACCACCCAAGAGAAAGAAAACACTTAGCTTGAGACGACTTCCACATGATTGCCTATGATGTCAAACTCCCCAAGATGTGAAGATCTCAGAGAGACTGGTGGTATGGGAGGATATGACATTACCCACCTCCCTCTTACTGATGCAAGTTGTGTTGAAATGAACAGGACTTGTGCCAGAGCAGCGTGGTAACACTAGTGTAGGGGTAAGAGACCTTCCATAAGTTAGCTCTGTCCAAAGCTTTCACTCCATGGCTTTTATGATTGTCATCTAATGGCATCTGCCACAACATGGCTAAGGTTGTGTTTACACATCAGTGTCTTTGCTAGCTAGGTGTTTTAGGGCTGAGGCACAGAGCAGTTCATCTACCCACCTGACAGAGCTTTCACCCTCTCCTCTATGACCTTCTGCTGGGCTCAGAGTTTAAACCCTTTGTTATCAGGAATCCATGCAGGAATGGTCCATTGGTGACAGGCTTGGCTGTATTAAATAGGAAGGCAAGAGTAATGTCCCAGATAACATTTGCCTGTCTGCATTTTAATTATACGAAAGCAAACCGCTTACGACCATCCCCGTTGCATTCGCTGAAAAATGTTGCGTTGAGTATATATTAACTGCACAAGAATCATCCTCACAGAGCCAAAATCCATACTACAAATGACAACCATGAACAAAATAGCTTGATAGGTCCTTCCACATCACAAAGTACCTTGGCGAGGGGCCAGTTTGTTGTGGAGGGGGGGTGGGAATGCAGGAGTTGGCTGCTTTCCCCTTTCCAGGGTTTGGACCTATGTCTGCAAGGTAAACAAGAGACTTGAACACTTGTGTTGGTAAGTGCAAGTGGAAGGAGGTTATGAGGGTAGAGGGAAGTTACAGCAGCGGAAGTGTTAAGCATTCCGTTCTCAGCATTAAAATTATGCAGAATGGAAAGCAGCTTTGCAAAAAAGGGGGGCAATAGCACCTTTGTTAAAGGCAATTGCACTGTCCTTTCTATCTGCCCCACCAATTTCAGGTCCATACTTAACACAAAAATAACTTTCCCTCCCCAAACCCTGCCCTCCTCAGGCTCCACCCCCAACATCTCCAGGTATTTCCCAATCCGGAGTTGGAAACCCTACCAGGAACAGCAAGCGCACATACACATACAAAAACCCCAGCCAATCTGCAGGAAAGACCGTGGAAGACTTTTGCGAGGGGCCAGATGAAATTACCAACTCTCAGGCTTTAGTTTTAATTGTGTTGTCAGAGTCTGAGTTTTCATACATATTTTTCCTGCCTTTATTTCCCAACCTTTTTTGTTAAGTAAACGCTACTTGTATTTTCAGTTTTATTTGTGAACATTTACTAGAGCCTTGGGTATAGGGCTGCCAACTCCTGCTTGGGGAAAACCTGGAGAATTTGAGGATGGAGTCTAGGAAGGGAGGGGTTTGGGGCATAGTGCCATAGAGTCCTCCCTCCAAAGCAACTGTTTTCTCCCGGGGAACTGATTTCTGCCATCTGGAGATCAGCTATAATCCCGCAATACCTCCAGACCAGTGTTCCATCTAAGCTGAGTTAGTGTGAGCTAGCTCACAGTTTTTTAGCCTCCGGCTCACACATTTTTGTCTTTGCTCAGAAAGGAAGTCTCCCGAGCAAACTGATTTATGCAGAAGTCCAATTGTTCACTCACAACTTTAATGCCAGAGGCTCACAAAGTAGAACTTTTGCTCACAAGACTCCACAGCTTCGAGGGAGCATTGCTCCAGACCACCACCTGGAGGTTGGCAAGCCTGCTTGGGTGGGGTGGGGCTTAAAACTGTAATTATTTTTTTGGTCTCCCTGTAAATCCCCTAGGGAGGCCATTTACAGGTGATTTTAAAAAGAGTGCAAAAACCCTCAGAAAAGGAGAAAAATGGCATATTGCTAATTTACATTCAGAGCTGCACATTTACATATAATATTAACTAGAAAATTCAACTCAGCATAATGCCAGCCCTCTCTGGGGCAGCCAGCAGGGCGAAGTTCCTAGCGTTTCTCTCAGTTCCTGTCACTCAGAAAGGTTCTTCGGGGGCATGGGGGAAGCACTCTTCAACCCGTTTTCCTGGACAGCAGGAGAACCTGAACACTTCAGAGGTCAGGCCTCTAAAAAAGAGACTCGCCCTCTGAAAAAGAGGACATCTAGCCAACCCCAACCCCCTGGTTTAGTTGCCAACCTCCAGGAAGTTGTAGTTCAGGGCTTTGAATTATGAAGACTCTCTAAATAAAAAATACTAAAAGCCACTGAATTACAATTTTGGGTAACATTCTGGGCCTCTTCAACGTCACACAGTTTAGGGTCTCATCATGTCTTAATCCAGCCCTGGTATTAGGAAAAAGTGGGACGACAACTGTCAAAACTGTGCAGAAGGTTTGCAATAAGCATGACCTCCGCTCCGCCTAGCAATGTCGCTGTCCCTAGGTCTGCACACTCTGCCAAAACGAGGAACCACGGGTCTACACAATTAAGAAGTAATAAAACATCATCCAGTGTTTGTGCTACAGCGGTCTCTTGGGCATCATGTTTTTCATTCAACATTGACAGCAAAGACAAACCATGGAGGGGAACGAGCAAGAGATTTCTGCTAAGGAAAAGAGGTGGAGATTCCTTGACGATTTCTCCTCTGCTAGTAGGAGGCAGGCCCCCAGGGGCTCTTCCTGATGGTCACCTCTCTTCTAGCAGCAGAACTCCTCAGAGCATTTCAAGCCTCAGTGGGATGGAACAGGCAAGAAATCCTTGTTCCTCTGACAGAATTTCCCTCAGTCACTGAGAATTACCCTTAAGGTTTCTCCTGCCCGGGGCCAGCCTGAAAGCTGCTGAGAGATCAGCCCAGCGGGGAAGCTGGCCAGAAGCTCGTAAATGGAACCTTTAGCTTTTCCCCGCCACGGGAGCCCCCGCACGCCTGCTCTCCCAGCGGCTCTGCAGGTCCGGCTGGGAGAAGTTTTTAAAGGGAACTTGAAGTCTTCAGCTACCCAGCCGAGCCCCGCTCAAAGAAGCTTTTAAAGGAAACCTGAAAGCTTCTGGTGCCCAGCGGAGCCCCGTGCACGTTCCTCCCCCTCTCCCAGGCCCTGGAAGGGTCCTTTTAAATCAAAATGACCAACGGCACCTCGCGCCCATCCCGAGCAGCGCGGAGGAGATCAGGCGCCAGGCCCTGGAGGGCTCCCTTTAAATCCTAAAGAGAAACGGGCCCCTCGCCCCATTGCATTTGTTTAAATTCTGGTAACATCCCTTAAAAATAAATTAAGGAATCAAAAACTTTCTGAAGGGAACAAAATCAACTGGAAATTAAACTGATTGGAAGTTCACAGCTAACTGGTTCAGGACTACAGCCGCAACTGTTTTCAGGGGATAAGCGGTGACTTTGGTCGAATCTGTACTTGCATTTTTAAATCAGTTTCGTGCTGCTGTCAAGCACAGAGAAAGGCAGTGTCACAGCAGCACGAAACTGATTTAAAAATGCAAATACAGATTTAACATCTGAGTCATCCCTGACACACACGCGCTGCACAACAGGAGCCCTGCCACACGCAGGCGCGCGAAAAGAGCGCGGGTAGGTTCCCGGGCGGTGCTGCAGCGTCTACGGCTGCTCGCGGGAGCCGTGACGTCAACGTTTCTGGGCGGTGGCGGCGCTCAGGAAGTCCCGCTCGGAGGGGCCGGGCGGGTCGAGGGCGGCGCGGTGTCGTCAGGAGGAAGTGGCAGCGCCGGCGGGAAGGAGCGGGCTGTGGGCGCTGCCGCCGGGCTCCGCTTTGGCCATGGACGCCGCGACGCTGGAGCAGGATGCGGTGAAGTTCGCTCAGCTGGCGGTTCGCCGAGACCAGGCTGGTCGCTACCAGGAAGCGGTCTTCTATTACAAGGTCTGGATCAGAGCCCTCTCTCTCTCTCTCCCCTACTCCCCCGTGGGAGCCCCGGCGTGCCTTGTCAGTGGGAGCCGGAGGAGGAGGAGGAGTCCTTATGTAGTCGGCGTCACTTGACTGGGATTTTGGAAATTCCGTTTATTGTGGGTTGGAAGGGTTGGGGGTACCCCCGGTACAAACCTGTGTGGTCGTGGGGAGCCGCATCTCGGTAGGATGGAGGCTTTAAGGTGCTGCAAGAGCCTGGCTTTGTTTTTGCCTTAGCATTCGGGGTGCGGCCTGCCGACTTCAAAGTGCTCCTGCCCTGGAGGCCCGCAAGAGCTCGAGCCGACGTGTCTTCTGAAATAGTGTTTTGCGAGTTAAGGCATCGTTAGTGTCGTTGCTTGTGGGGAGAGGAGTAAACCTTCTCCAGTCGTCTGTGGGGTAGGATGGCTTCTGTTTGTGCTTAATGTTGTCAAGTTTTCAACATCAGGCCTTGTTCTTGTGATTTTAAAAGGGGGTTTACTTCTGAGCATATGCAGGGTGCATTTCCTTACCTGCCTTCATAAGTGTCACGGCTTCTACCTAAGAGGATGTGGTTTGTAAAGGAAACTTGAAATGCCGAATAATCTGAGTGTTGGATTCCTCTCTGATTATTCAGACATCACAAAGAGAGATGTCCCTATGGGGCTTTCCTACTTTTCTCTTTAGGGTGTGAGCTCAGGAGAGAGAAGAATCCCTAAGAGGCCAGTAGTTTGAGGAAATGGTGCTCCATTAGTTTGTTTTCACTTCCATTCTCTCATCCACCCAGTTCATAAAGGGCTCTTCTGTTTTAGAACAGTAACTTGGCAAATCCTTGTGTCAAAGTGGCTGGCACTTTCATTCAGAACAGAGGGATGTGCTGTGGCCAGATTACTCTGTTTCCCTCTTCATTGACTTGGCACCAGGCTCCTCTAGAAGTATCAGTTGATGCAGATCCCTGCAGTCTCCCTCCTGGTTGTGTGAAAGTGTGCTTATACTCATGTGTACAGGACCATACTGTGTGTGAAGAGGTAACATGGATCACAAAGGCAGCACCTAATCTCTTCACATAGATTAAACATTTTGCACAGAGCCTGTACATAGAATCGTTGAATTTGTAAAGTATGGGGAGCCTTCAGCCATGATCCTGATCTCCCTGCTCCTTGATTTTTCAGTTGTACCTTGTTTAAAAATGTCTGCCCAGTGTGTGTATATGTGAAAGTGAAAGAAAATGATAAGTGAAGATTGTCCTGCCCTTCTGTTCAGACTTGTGACCAAAACAAAAGGTGTTGATTGTGAGAAGGCCATAAATCACATAAGCCCTGCATAAACAAGATCACATCCATCCTTATGTCACATTAAGGTTAAAAAACTATTTCAAAAACAGAATAATTACTGATTATTCAGTAATTTTGGGGGGGTTAAGACATGCTGGAACACTCAAGGGAAATTAAATTTTCAGTCTGTGTACTGAAAACTCATGAACTTTTAAACATTTTAAAAATAATTTTGTCAAAGAACTCTTTTCTGGCCCGTTCCCCCAGAAAAAAAAGCCCTCATCATTACAAAATACATCATCTGTGCATCGGGCTTCCTTTTCCTCCAACCCTTGGCATTCATTCTCAGTGGCTGCTTCTCAGTTAAGGAATCCAGTTAAGCCTGGGTATCCTCAAGGAGCAGAATAAACTCT
The DNA here is from genome assembly GCA_029375565.1 of Gekko gecko. Lineage (NCBI taxonomy): Eukaryota > Metazoa > Chordata > Lepidosauria > Squamata > Gekkonidae > Gekko > Gekko gecko. The sequence continues at coordinate 38,443,996 of JAPDNY010000011.1, forward strand.
ATTTATGTTGGATATTGTCAGGAGGCCAGAGTCAAGCAAATAGGAGGCAGCTTTGCAGACAGGCCTACCAAAGTGACTAGCCTACAAAATGGTTCATTAGATGGTGGCTGTTTATCTTTCTGGAACAGGGTAAGTCCAACTGGTATGCCCAGAGATCCAGAGGTTGCATGTTACCTGTCTGTTAATGGCACAATATGAGCTGAAGGCCAGCTTCAGCAGTCCTTTTAACATTACAGAGGCTAGACAGTTAAAGAAAGGGAGATGAACAAAAGGTAGGTGGCCCTGTTTAGCTGCTGGCGTTTGTTGTTTTTGAATAATTGTAATCTGGAATGTGGTGTGTTGAGGTATAAATTAATCATGGAGAAGTGAATATATGAGGCATGAAGTTAGTTATTTTAGTGGATTCATTGTTCTCTGTTTAATAACTGGTATGTGCTTGAACTTGACCTAGAGACTGGTCATATCAGGAATTCCTCTAAACTCCGGAGTCAGAGTGTGGCACCCATAACCATAGGTTCAAAAATATTACTTGCTTTGGTTATTTTTGTGTTGCAACTTGCCAGGGGTATATCAAAATGTGGTTAAACCTGCAGTTGACTAGATACCGAGGGTGTGGTTGTAATTCTAAATGTCTTGCATGACTCTGCTTTATGTGTAATGCAATCACATAGCTAGCACTCTGCCTTCCCTTTTTTGTGGTTAGGTTTTTTCTCTTCTCAGTTGTCAGTGGACTACTTGCTTTCTAATCAATATAAAAGCTGTGTATGAGTAGTCCCATTGGCTAGGGCCAAAAGACATTGAGTATTCATTGCAGTTACCCAGTGTTGTCTCTTTCGAGTGGTAGCGGTTCTCTGCAAACCCAGCCTTGGTACCTTTCTTTGGGGATGATGACATTGTCCCTGGGGCCTTCTGCATTTACTGCTCAGTGCTCAGCCACTGGGGAATTTCCCCCACAAAAAAACTTCAAGCGGTGTCCCTCCAAGATTGTTGTATGTTGGCGCAAGTAAACTGAAGTGAGAAGGAAGAGGCCGTCGTGTGATTTGGATGTTTTTGAGGCTTATGTGGTTTTGCTATGCATGTGTATAAAGTTAGTTTTCCATCAAGTGACGCTTTTTTAAAAAAAGCCTGTTTATGTTTTCTCTCCTCAGGAGGCTGCACAAGCTTTGATTTATGCTGCAATGGCAGGATCAACCCTGGAAAATATTCCAGGAAAGATCAGTGAATATTTGGACAGAGTTCAAGCCCTGTACTCAGCGGGTGAGGACAAAGCATTCCATTTTAATTTGGGAATCTTCCAAGCATGCTCTGTATCCTCTTTCTGTGCAATCCAAAGCCCCCAGTCTTCACCAGAGAAATCATTGTTCACACAATGAGAAAACCCACATTTCAATCACCGTGCATGAAATCTGCATGCAGGTGGAATGCTGTATCTCAAGTGGAAGCGTAGGCATCTTGCAGTCTGTGAAATTTCCTTTAAAGTAAACAAGTAACTGATAAGTGGCTTTGACAGACAAGACTGTATCAATTTATGCTATACAGGTTACTTCTTGCACTGTGTTTTCAAAATAATGCCGTGCCAGCTTTTCTGGGTTACTTACAACTTCCTCTGAATACAGTTGTTTAACAAGGATATCCTGTATTCTTTGTAAATAAATAGAAGTCCAGTGGTACCTTAAGGGGCTGACAATAAAACTGCCTAATGTAATTATGAAGCACAGTGACAAAGCTGGAGTGCTCCCCAGAAATAAGCAGCTACAAGACAGGCCTGAAGGTGAGAGCAACAGGGCACCATCTGCCACTCAGACCAGTCTATCACGTCATCAGTGATTTTCACCCCATCCTGGGTAATGATATTTTCTCTTTCACGAGCCTTGAGTGGCAGGCCTTCCTCACTTACAAACAGCTCCCCAACTTAAAGGAGCTTCTCAGTACTGGCAGTGGTCCATCCAACAGGGCCACAGGCCCAGGAACCAAGCCTTGCAACAAGTCAAGATGCCAACTTTGACCTCACGTACATTTAGGCAGTACTATTAGAGTACCTAATACTATCAGCTATAGTCATCTACTTGCTCATCTGCCAATGTAACATGTACCCTCATGGGTCAGCAACGCCCTGCTGTTGTTTACATATGACAAACATGACAGTCTCTATGCAAAAGAATAAATGAACACAAATAAACAGTATTCAGAAAACAGCAGAGGAATGTTTTAAATCTTCTAGGGCATACTGTTCTTCTGCCAGTATGAAATCCAACATGAAAGTGCTGAATGCAGATTCCTCTAGAGACTGAACACTCTTTCCTCCCTCAGTCTTAAACAACGATTTGGGATTTAGTAGCCCAGCATAACTCACCGTTTACAATTGTTCATTAGTTCTGCTTATCATGTTCCGCTGTATCTTGCTTGGTTAGATATGATTGTAGGTTAATCTTACTCTGTAAATCTTCAGTAGGTAGGAGTATGCCTCTCCTTACTGCTTAGACAACTTCTGTTTGAAACATCTCCCTGCTCCTGTTGCTCATGACTTTAAGTATATATGGCTGTTAGCCATGGTGGCTAAAGGGAACTGCCACATTCAGAGGCAGTGACGCGCTGGATGCCAACACCAGGATACTTGTGAAGCACTGGATACCAACACATCAGGGGAGGGCCTCAGCCTCTGTGCCTTGTTTGTTGGCCTTCCATAGGAAACTGGTTGGCCATTCTGTGAAACACGATGCTGGACTAGATGGACCACTGGTCTGATCCCGCAGGGTTGCTCTAATGTTCTTATGAAAGTTATAGGTGCATACTTCATACATTTGAAAGTTTTTGCTGGAATAAATTCCATTGGTCTTTAAAATGCCAGTGGCCTCCTGTTTTATTTTGCTGCAGTAGACTAACACAGTTACACTTCTGGAATTAGGATCTCATGATAGTTCAGAATGTACAGCAATTCATCTCAAATCTCAAGCTGTGACTGCTTGTGAAGGACTATTTTGATAGCCGCTAGTAGTAAGGCAACATGTAACCTTATTTGTCAACTGGTCAGTCTTTCAGAAAGGCAAGCTGATTCTTTTTTCTTAATCTAGTTCCGTCACAGAAAACCGACCCCTTGAAGTCGAAGCAGCAGTTGGACTTGGAGCGTGCCCATTTCCTAGTCACTCAGGCATTTGATGAAGACGAAAAGGGCAACAAGGAGGAAGCAGTAGAGCTGTACACGGAAGCAGTGGAACTCTGTTTGAAAACAGTATGTTAAGTTCCCACTTAACTTGGTGGAATTATGTTATGGTAAGAAATTCTTCCATTTATGCAGATGACTGACATGCAGGGTGTGTGCACACATCAAGTTTTTTGGTTTTGTAGTCAGCACATAAACTTGAACTAGCCATGCTCGGCTGGGTATAACAGAAAAGAAATGTAGAGGCAGTTGCTCCTCTTTTGTAAGAGTGAGAGGTGACTGTTTCAGATCTTTATTGGCATAGTGCTGTGCCAGGTCAGCGAACATTTCTGTTTCTAGGGGGAAAACATGATGTGGATGCACACTTTTTGATACTGGCTTAAAAAGTAGTACCTGTATTTCTTGGGAATTTCTTAAAATTGGCTCCCTTTTCTTTTTGGAAGGCTTCCGTGTAAGGCATGTACTGAAGGAACTGCCTGCCTGCCCCATTTATGTTGGAGAGGAACCATATTAAAGTACTGTCTGGAGCATTGTGGGGTCTTCCCAATGCATTTCCCCCATCCTCTGCCAGCTACCCCGGCAGGGCTGATTGTGGGGATTAATTCAAACCTTCTCCTCATCTTCTGCAGTTGCTGGTCCTCCTGACCACTGAACAAGCAGCCTTGTGCATGCAACATATCCAGCACAGCCTGTGGGTCTAACCAAGACAGAAAGTGGGGATTACAGTGACCCAGCAGGAATGTTCTGTGTTTGATGGCTGTCTCTCCTGTGCTTGAGGACAGCTAACCTGGATGCCCGTCCCCCTGCCATACAGCTATAATTTAGCTGTTTGCCTTGACTGCAAATTTTCTGGCATCCCATAATGCAGGAAGGTGATGGAGAATGGCTGTGAGGGGTTTCCCCATCTAAAAACATCTTTGAAAGATGCTTAGACCGACTGGTTGTCACTTTGTTTTCCACTTGTAACGAAAAGTGGGTAAACTGTTAAAAGCATTAAAATCTGCAGCTGTACAACCTTGTATGCACTCATAACAACTCACCTGAGAGCATGGCAGTGGCAAACGTTAGGGCAGCGCTTATAGCAGTTTTGTTGTTTTGCATGGCAAATCCTCACAAGTATGTGCTTTGATGAATAGAAAAATTGGGTGCTGTCATGTAGAACCCACTACAGGTACCACTTTTTTGTACAAAAGCCAGTCACCAAAACTAATCAGCGGAAGAGCTCACCATCATGATGTAACTCCACCAAGTTCAACTCTTTTTTCTCTTCCCTTTGCTTGATACATAGGGGGGAGTGGTGTTTCCTTCAATGAGGCAAAACTTATTTCCACTCTAGTAACATAGTTAACCTCCCATTCTGCTTTGTTCATTGGCTTCTAAAAGAATATGCTATGTATTTATTGGAATGTTGTTATTATGGCACTATTATAATATTGGGGTGGAGGGGAGCTTCGTATAAATATTAAGAGAATGTGTCATAATTCTCATTCTCTGTAGTGCAGGTCAGGACTATGCAAGTGTTGAAGCAGGTTTATGCTGCAGATCCAGATCCCTGGGCAGATAGAGAATTGAGCATGTAAAGCAAAGCTGCATGTACATTTATGCTTCCTGATCCAACAGCTAGAGAGGTGTGTGTGTAGCCCTTGAAAGAAAGCTGAAATCTGAGAAATGGGTTATTTTGGAGGTGGAGCAGTGGGAGTGATTCAGTCTGTTTTTTAAATGGGCTTTGCTTGTAGTGCATCTTGTTGTTAGTGTCAGAACTCATCGAACGTCCTCCAGTGTCCTGCTTTCCATGTCCCAGTGCCCTCAGATCAGGGAGGGGAGGGGTTTCTTGTCACCCTCTCCCTTCTTTCCCAGGCCTCTTCACTACCTGTGGAAGAGTCTCTGGCCATGTCCCTCCTTGATCCTGTTGAGGACTACTTTTAAGTGGCTGCCCCAGAGGCAGGCCTGGCCAAAAACCTTGCAAGAGCTCTAGGGGCAGGGGCCGTAGTTCCAGCCAAGTTGCCTCCTTGGCCAGATTCCTGCTCGTTCTGATGGCTCCCAGCAGCCCATGCTGCAGCTCACAGCTTATTAAAGGATCCAGGTTGTTTTGAGGCTGTGGACCATTTCACTGCTACTTAGGGCGTACTTGGCAGCAGTGCTGAGAGTGGAGGCAGAGAGAATCTATAGAGTCACCTGGGTAGTGGATCCTGCTCCTTCTACCCTGCTGCTTCTGGTGAGTCCGAGTACACTGCCCCCAACCCTGTACACTCGTTCAGCACAAACCTTAGTGTACATTTTCAGTAATCTGCTGGAACTCCTATGTGGTATATGAAGGACCAAGATTAAGAGAGATGATTGGTGCGCTGAATGGCTTGTCTGTAGGTATCTGAGAAACTCATAATCAAGCTGAGATTTAAACCAAAGGCTTTGACTCCATAGTTCTTGCTGTTATCCGTCTTGCCAGGCTCTGATGTTTGGATGTACTGGGGAAAGCTCATTTTATCTAGTGTACATACACGGAAAGCCATTAGGAAAGAATTACTGGTGTTTATTGGCCACAAACAGCTCATTATGAGAGTGTGTGTATGTTTTATAGCTGGAAGGAGATGAATTTTAGTAATGGCTGACCTTGGGGCATTTAAATGTGCAGTGTTAGATCAACAGGCTTTTTGGAGGAGGAGGAGGAGATTGGATTTATACCCCGCCCTTCACTACCCAAAGGAGTCTCAGAGCAGCTTACAAACTCCTTTCCCTTCCCCTCCCCACACCCTGTGAGGTAGGTGGGGCTGAGAGAGCTCTTTCCAGAACTGCTCTTTTTCAAGAACAGCTGTGCCAGAACTGTGGCTTGCCCAAGGTCATCCAGCAGGTGCAAGTGGAGGAGTGGGGAATCAAATCCAGTTCTCCCAGATTACAGTCCGCGCACTTAACCACTACACCAAACTGGCTCTTCTTTTGCTCTTCTTGTTATTTAATATTAAAGGCTAATGAAACTTCAGATTCAGTTCTCCATACAAAACTGAAGCAGCTGGCCCGGCAAGCACTGGACAGGTGAGTCTCTCAGGATTACGTGGAGTGTATTGAGCAAAGATTGCAATCCCTAAGCATGCACACTAAGTCATGAGTGTTTCTCCAATCATTCATCTGTAGTCCAGGGAAAAAAGCTTTCCTGACTGCTAATCAGCTAGTAGAGGAAATCCTGGCAATTGAATAGTTAAGAGCTTGTTATGCCCTGTCACTGCACTTTTACCCCTTGATACAGTATCTGCCTAGCAATCCAGTTTTCTGCTGTCTTTGTAATCTTCAGAAATAATGATTGTAAAAACCACAATGTATGTTGCGTGCCAATCAAACTAAAAGCCTAAGGCAAAACCAACTCAAGCACCTCCCTGAGTCCTGCGCTAAACTGCTTTAGGGATGCCCTGTATGAAAGGCAGGAGGGCTTCACCATTCCCTCAGTGCAAATGGTGATTGAGCGGTTACGGAGCGAAACACGGTGAGAAAGTTGTACCTACAGAGAAGATGGTCTCTGAAGACCCTGTTTACTAAAATGTATGGGTGTCTGTAGAGAATGTCACAAAGATTATTCTTGGAGGTTATAGATAAGTTCACTAGCTGAGATTCATGTTATTTTTAAAGTGTAAAAGGAATGCAGTGAGGCTTTTTTAAAACAATGTGTCCCCGGTTAGATTTTTTTAAACCTAACTCACCTAAATTTGATACTGATGTTCTAAACATTTGGTTTTCAACCTGCAGCAGTGGTAGTAACCATATTCAGGCCCGTCCTGGAATTGCTTCCTGACAACTCTGCAGTGAAAATTTACAAATGCTGATTCTTCTCTTTTTAGAAAAGAAGTTAGATGAGATTTACACAGGACATTATGGATAACTTTGAGAGCCACTAATTCTGTGGGGTTCTTTCCCATGTTTATGTGTGTTGCACTGGTGGCGTTACAAGGGTTTGTATGATTTTTAACAGGGAGGTGAGGAAGTAGTCATGAAAATGTGGAGAATTCTGTGTTACACTTTTAGAGACCTTGACCTGGATAGCCCAGACAAGTCCGATTGCGTCAGATTTTGAAGCTAAACAGGGTCAGCCCTGGTTAATATTTGGATGGGAGACCACCAAGGAATACCAGGGTAACAACACAGAGGCAGGCAATGGCAAAACCACCTCTGAGCATCTCTTGCCTTGAAAACCCTCCGGGGTTGCCATACGTCAGCTGTGACCTGAGGGCACTTCCTACCAAATGCTTTTAGAATCTTGGCATAGTGGTGAGAGGTTGGTTTTGGTTAGATTCTTGGAGGCACATTTTTTACTTGGGATAGTTTTTTCAGTTGGAACAAAATAGTTGTTGCCACTATTGGGCACCATGAACAAATAAACAAACGGCAGACTTTAATATTGTCGCTTTTCCTGTGAGGTAAAATGTGAGCCCTTTATTTCAGAGCTGAGAAGCTGAACGCTTCAACCCCGTCTCAGAAAGACAAGCCAGCTGCTGTGAAACCAAACCAGCCCGTGAGGACTTTCTTCCCTTTGGGCCCTGACTTTTCTTTGAATGACAAGCCCCAGACAGTCCGGGCTGTGCATGCCAGTGAACCTCAAGGGCAGCGATACACCACAGAGGAGATTGAGGTGCTCAGGTGAGAAAGGGAGATGCATTTCTAGGTTTTATTGCATGTGTTGAGTTTGCCTGGAGTACCTAGCTTCAAGAACTGGGTGCTAGCCTAACCACGTGACTCACTGAGCTGCAGCAGCACATCTTACAAGGCTCGTAAAGCGAGCTCGTGCCCTTCTGAGTTTAAGATGACCAGGCAATGTATACTTCAGCCACGTTTTCCTCCTTGTGTAATGGTCATGCAGGAGGCTAGTAGCATTATACATGTCATGAGTTATCTAGATTAAAACATTGGAATTTGGACTTCTGGGGATGGTGTTAGACAAAGCCAAAGAAATGCTGTATTTGGGGCTGGCAGGCTCCAGATCCCTTCTGGTGTCTAGGGGCAGCTGTTTACACATATCCCACATTTCTAGATGTGAACTTCCACATTCAAACTGTTGCAGACTTCCTCAAGCTAAGTCTTTTTGATCCAATTTTTTAAACGTTTAAAAAGAAGATATAGACTTGAGAGTTTCCTTAGGGGCCCATGACATTCATACAGCCATACAGCACACAGTGATTGAGTTTGTTTCACTAGAGGAAAGACTTCATTTTCCCCAGCAGCAACCTGTTGCAGTTTGAGTGCAGTGAATTACGACTTAGCAGCAGGGACGTCACTGTTTTGAGCAAAGAGGTCTGGATTCCCTTCTGCCGATAAGCAACATTTATGCTTCTGTTGGCAATAGAAAGTCATCAGCATGAAACGTAAGAATTCCCAGGCAGACAACAGATAATGTATTGTGTCATTCTGTGCCATTCTGTCATATTTCTTATTTTTCTTTGCAGCCTGAAAGATAGACTGTTATAAAAAAATATCTAATATAATTAATTGTGTAAACAGAACTTCTTTGCACAATAGTGAAAGGGGAAATGTGCTGATTTGGTAGACAAGATGGTCTATTGTGTCTGATTTCGTTCCTCTTGAGATGCCCTAGAGGAGGGGTTCAAAGCACTGGGCAGGGAGGTTTACTCCAGAGGGTGACATGATGGGGGGGACAAGTGGATTTTGAAGAGTGTTGTGTTTCTGACATACAGTACCTTGTTTTGTTTTGATATTGTGATACACAGGAAGACGTCAAAGATAAATGGCATTGAGTATGTTCCTTTCATGAGCGTTGACCTGAGAGAACGCTTTGCTTTTCCAGTCCCTTTCTCGTAAGTGTCTGTAAGTTGTGTGTTCTCTGGAATGTTACTTGAATCTCTCACAGTTCTTAAAAAGATTCTTGTGCCAAGTGGGAAAACTGGTCATAGACTAGCTGAAAGCCTTAATGTTAATGGCTTAGTTCAGACATTGTGCTGACCCATGATTTAGTCAAAATAACAGTGGTTGGTGTGATTGTCTGACTAGAGGTCAGTCCACTAACCATGGTTCGCTAGTATTAATTAAGCCAGGATTTGAAGCTGGCTTATTAACCAAAGTTAGTCATAACTATGGTTTTGTGTGATACCTGAATGCAACATCCTGGCTTAATCCTGGTAGTATCCTGACTGTGCCCTCCTAGGCTACAAAGAGAAGGCATTTGCTGAGGCAATCCATGACTTTAGGATAATTGCCAATATGTACCTAGAAATAAATATAAGATCCAAATTGTGACAATTGGTAGAATGTAATCAATAAAAAATGTGAGAAACTAAATATGAATAAAGAAATACCTTCCAGTTTAGGTACTAAGAGTACAAGTAAAATATTGGCCCTGATAAGGTGATTTTACTTGTACTCCTTGGACCTAAACTGGAAGATATTTCTTTATATTTAATTTCTCGTGTTTTTTTTTTAATTACATTTTACCAGTTGTCACAATTTGGATCTTATTTTTATTGTTTTTAATTCTTTGTATATTGTTTACTGTATCTGATGGAAACCACCATGAGCCTGCTATGCGGGGAGAGTAGGATACAAATCCAATAAATTAAAATAAATTTCTAGGTACATATTGACAATATTACTATTTCCAATATATGTAATTCCTTCTGACACAAGGCCAGATACATTTGTGGCCCCACAATTTGTGTGTGTGACATTCAATACCAGATTGGAAGTAAGTATATTAAATTGTTGGTGGTGGTGGTGTTCAGTCACACAATCAAGTCTGACTCTTCGCAGCCCCACGGACCACATCACGCCAGGCCCTCCCATCCTCCAGAGTTTGCTCAATTTCATGTTCGTTGCCTCCATAATGCTGTCTAACCATCTCTGCCGTCCCCTTCTTCTTTGACCTTCAGTCTTTCCCAGCATCAGGGTCTTCTCCAGTGAGCGCTCCCTTCTCATTTGGTGGCCAAAGTATTTGAGCTTCAGCTTCACGATCTGGCCTTCCAGGGAAAAAGCAGGGTTGTTTTCTTTTAGGATTGACTGATCTGATCTCTTTGCAGTCCAAGGGACTCTCAAGAGTCTTCTCCAGCACCATAATTCGAAAGCATCTATTCTACAGTAAAATCTGCATTTTTAATATTGGATGGGATTTTTGAATTGGGTAATTTAATATTAATCAAATATTTTTTATTTTTCCATACAGCATTCCATTTTGGGTCCTATAGCAATTGTTTACTGCCTTACAAGTGTAACAGAGGCTTTGTGTGCAGTATTCTGTACTTTTTGAAGAAGGCTCTTGTGGGCCGAAACGCATCAGGGCATATAGGGTTCTGTTTGCGCATTTGTCACTTTGATTACTTTATGAGGCTTTATTTGGGCTCCTGCAAATAAAATAAACTCTTAAAATAAAAACTTTTGTCTATACTTTTTTTGGATGTTTTAAACTTTTGGCCCTTTACTAGTTTTCTAAACTTCCTTTGGAGGTGTGGTTATTTGGGAGCCAGAAGAATCCTGAGGAAGTCAAAATGTGTAGGATGAGGATTAAATGGTCCCAGGAACTGAACAGGTGTACAGAAAATCTTACTTTAAGGGATTATTTATTTGCCCTTTGATAAAATGATTTTATCCTCTGTGTGTGTGTGTTTGTGTTTCACAAACATTTGATTTTAATCTTTTTTTTAATGTTTTTTAATTCCAGAGATAAATGTGGAAAACTGCCATTATCCCCAAAGCAAAAGGCAATGTTTTCTCGATGGGTGCGGCCAGATGAAATATCAAATAATCCTACAATGATCTATACTGTCTCAAGTTTCAGCATCAAGCAGGTATGGGTCTCTTGGGTCTGATATCTCTGAAATAGTTGATAATTTTTTTAACTTGGCTGCTGTTTTTTCCCCTCCCTTCTGTGTTTTCTTAATTTTTGAGAAACTTCAGGCAGATTTAAACCTGTTTACCCAAAACTGAGTTTCATTGGAATCAAACTGGGTCCTGCAGCACTTGGGGAAATATGTTTCCTGCAGGGAAAACTTGCAGCCAAACATTGTGTGTAGTTTATTCCTTTATTTATAATATGATTTTTGGAGACAAAAATTTGGTATGTTTTCCTTTCTGTCTGTGTGTGTGAGTTGTTTTTTTGCACCGGGTGATTAGAAAGTGGCACATCCTTGTAACTGTCTTTTGTTCTCAGACAATTGTATCCGATTGTTCCTTTGTGGCCTCGCTTGCCATCAGTGCAGCATATGAAAGACGATATAACAAAAAATTGATTACCAGGTATGCTCTGTTTGGTCAGAAGTTGTGCAAACTTTCTTGTAAATGGTCTTGTGTTGGAAGTAATGTACAAGTAGAGAGGGCAAAGACTTGAACTTGGTCTAGCAACTTGCAGCCAGAGCTTTGGCCGGCAGTTTCTAATCAAAATGTGAAATTCAGCCCCATCCTCCAAATTTTTGTGTCTGTTGGCTTGCCCACCACAGAGAGCCATTTCTCTCTCTCTAGGCTTGTATGACTTCTCTCTCTCACACATACACACCCTTCCCCCGTTCTGAACCTCCACCCTTCTTTGAGCCTCTATTCCTTCTGGTCATCATAATTCCTCACAAGTTTGCATTTCTCTTGGAATGTTTAAGGCTTCCATCCTAGCAGTTCAGACAATAGCTAGGGATGGATCCCAGGCAGGGGACCCTCTTTTCCCCTCTCCTGCATAATCTACATGATTCCATAATTGGATATTTCAGTGCATGAGTCTAGAAGGTTGCATTTATCAAGACGCAGTGGTTGAGCCAAATTCTTCACTATTGAGTAAATGTTCTTAAATGTAACTGAGGCATGGAGTGTACTGGCTTGGAAAGCCTGGGAAGGGCAGCCCTCTTTTTCCCTTCTTTTGTGGACCCTTAAGCATGAGGCCTTAAAGTTAAAGCTGCACGAGCTGTACTGGCTTCCAGTGGAGCACTGGATCAGGTTCAAGGTGCTGGTTTTGACCTTAGGCCCCTAGCAGTCAGGGACCCACATACCTTCAGGACCACTTCTGTCACTATGCCCCAAGAAGAGCACTACACGTGGGAAGTAGGAACCTTCTGATGATCCCTGACCCAAGAGAGATCAGGCTGTCCTTAACCAGGGCCAGGGCCTTTTTGGCCCTGGCCCCTGCCTGGTGTTCTGCCAAAGATCATCCATGCCCTGCAGGATTTGTTACCTTTCCACAGGGCATGTAAGGCAGAGATGTTCTGCCAGACATTTGGTTCAGGGCAGCGATGGGGCAATACATAATCTGGCACTCTCTCACACTCTGCAACCTCCCTAGGAGGCTTGTGGAAGCTGAAATTTTCCGCCATCTTGGATGGATTGATTTATTTGCTGATATATGTATATATGTATTATGTATTTTATTGCCAGTTTTAACTTTATTTATTGTATTTCTTTGTTGTAAGTCGCCCTGAGCTCTGCTTGCAGGGAAGAGCAGCCTAAAAATCTAATTAAATAAATACATAAGAATGTTAGTTTAAGTTCTAACCATGGAAAACTATTTTGCACATAGTTTTAACACCATGTTTCCTGGGTGTTGTTCTTAATGCATGACTCATTTAATTTGGCCGCTGCTACTCCGTCAAGTACCCCTTTCCCCCACCAAGCTGTGTTAACCCTTAAACCCCTCCCATCACCTCTCTTCACCTCAACTCTTAGGTTGACAGCTCTGACCTTTTTTCCTCGCTTTTCTTCCAAATAGCATCATTTACCCTCAGAATAAAAAAGGAGAACCAGAATATAATCCGTGTGGAAAGTACACAGTCAAACTGCACATTAATGGCGTTCCTCGGAAGGTAAAGGACTTTTATGTTTGTTGTAAGAGTTGCAACCTGATACATTTTGATATTTGTAGGTTAAAAACCTTGAACCAATAAAACAGGACCAATAATTCAGTATTTCTCAGCTGATAACTTTGAACCACGTTAAAACAGGACCAAACGTGCTTTGGCCTTCAGGTGGTCAAATTTTTGTATATACGTGCACACTGTGACAAAGAAACATGTTAGTGCCACAGCAGGTTAACAATAAGGCCTGAAAATGAATGAAATATAATTATTCAATCATTTATATATGAAAAATAAACAGTTTAATTACAAAAAAACTTAAAATTTTTTTTTTTAATTAGTCACATTCCAGATATCCTATGGGGTAAAAGAATTAGGGTTTTTCCCCTTTGGTTTTGGTTTGCTGTTCTAAGAGTTTCTCCATTAAAACGTAAGTCTGGCTTACCTCATAGCAAATGTGAAATTGATCAGTTTGGTCCCAAGAACCTTCTTCATAGTCTACCAGAGGCCTTGATGCAAAGATAGAGCTGCTGTCCTCCCCTCTGTTTCTCTTGTAAATGTGTGCTCTCTCTCTGTCTCCCCTGCCCCCGCAATCCCCATTTTTGTCTAGGTGATCATTGACGACTTCTTACCAGTAGATCACAGCGGAGAACTTCTGTGTTCTTACTCAAATAATAAAAATGAACTCTGGGTATCCCTGATAGAAAAAGCTTACATGAAGGTCATGGGAGGTTATGATTTCCCAGGATCAAATTCTGTGAGTACCTCCTCATTCTTGGCAAGGAGTGACGTCTGGGTGAATAACATGGCTTGTTGGAGAAGCTGAAATGGATTGTTTGAGGCCAGTGAAAAAACATTCTTAAAAATGCTTTCTATATTGCTTGCGTTTTGTGGAGCACATGCTTTTTCCAACATGACCATTGGATAAACTAACATTGGAAGTGCATTTTTGAAAGATGAGACACCTTGATCGAGCCCGAATATTGAAATTTTAGGGATGTGTTGCATTTTGGAATTTTGCTTTCTATGTTTCTGAGCCTTTGGTGAAGATTGCTGTTTTCCAGGTCATTCACTGCATCCATTAAGAGATGGGGGGGACTGGGTTGGATCCAGAGAACTGCCGATGGATCTTTCCCAATTCCCCTTTTTCAGTGCAGCTCCCTGTGTTTTCCCAGGGGTAAGGGGGAGCCCTTGCACATGTAGTGAAACAATGTGGAGAAGTAGGAAGGAAAAAATCAGAAATTACTCTCCTATCTTGTGCCAGTGGAAGTGTCCTCCTGCTCAGGAAATGGGGAGTTTCAAGCCAACCCATAATATTTTTTACTTGCTGCCAAAGTTAGGGGGAAAAGAATTCTGTGTGTGTGAGAGAGGGGGGAGAGAGAGAAACATTTCATATCTTGATCTTCTGAATTCTGGTTTGAAAGTTCTGTTGATCGTTCCAAAAACTGTGATGTTTTAAATGGGGCTTGCAAGCTGCTGTTTATGACTTAACTTTCGGCACTAATGTTGTTACTGTATTTCAGCCTTTGTGCCAAATCCTCTGAATTGTGTGTGTTAACCTTTTCATGCCAGAGTGTCTTAATTCTTGCAGAAGAAACACACATGCACAAGCTACTATTTTTGTGCACTAGAAACCACAAAACCTGTGTTGCAGTGCACCTTTAATTAAAGCTATGTGCACAAAAGCTTCTGCAGCCTCTGCTGAAAGCATGTAATTGATAGTACTGAATGAACTGATGCATAGCTGGAACGTCCTGTTATTAAAATAAGCTTCCACATTTTTCTATGTGTTCAAAACCAGGAAATGTAAAATGGAATTCCTCATTCATACCTGCTCTTACAAGAAGTGGAATTGTGAGAACTTAAGCCATTATTATTAAAAGTTTCTGCCTGCAGAAATTGATATTTTTAATGTAGTGTGCTTTAATGCAGGCATGAATATAATGGGGTTTATTTGCTGATGAAATCTGTTTGTTTCAGAACATTGATCTTCATGCGTTGACTGGTTGGATACCTGAAAGGATTGCTATGCACTCTGACAATCAGGCTTTTAACAAAGACAGTTCTTTCAGAATGCTTTACCAGAGGTAACTTCCGGCTTGTTTCAGACGTGCTCTAGGTACCTTATTCCTTAAAAGTTCCCCAGGGCCTGTAAAGCGAAGCTGTTCCACCAGGCTTTTGGTTGGGGCAGCAGACATTCAGCTATTCTGGCCTCCCCTGTTCATGGTCCCTTCCCAGTGTCCTGCTGCTCTGGGCAATACTGTTTGGCCACTGGTGCTTCTTGGGCACGGGTCTTTTCTGTTATTGTCTATTGTGACATGAGGCACGGGTCTTTTCTGTTATTGTCTATTGTGACATCTACTGTTTTACTGACTTTATTGTTTTGTGGATTTTATGTTGTAAGCCGCTCTGAGCCCACTCTTGGGACAGGGCAGAGGATGAATTAAATAAAGGTGTTGTTGTTGTTATTGTTATAAATGGATTTGCCTGATTTTCATTAGAACTGCTTTTAAGCAGAAGTTTTGTGGGTTTTTTTGTTTTTCAAGAGACATGAAAGTGGACTATATTACTTTTGTTTGGATTTTAGGGTAGGATTAAAACATGTTCCAAAGCCCTGGAAATATTATGACATGTTGATGGGTCTGTGACAGATAGCTGTACTCATTACAGTTCTTTACAATTTCTGGTCATTCTTTCACTCCAGCCCCAGAATTCACTAATTTTGCCATCAGTTTGTTGATCTCCCCAGAATGCCATCTGTCCTAACTCTGATATGGGTTCCTCTTCCTGGAGGCCAGCTCTGAAGGAAAATGTCTTGTTTTTATGGCCAGGTTTCACAAAGGGGATGTGCTTATTACTACAGCTACAGGAGTGATGACGGAAGAAGAAGGAGAGAAATGGGGCTTAGTGCCAACCCACGCCTATGCGGTTTTGGATATTAGAGAATACAAGGTACTCTGTGGAATACTTATTTTCCCTCTAGAACCTTTGGAAGTCCTTTTTAAAAAATATAGATATTTTTAAAAAATCCCATGGCCCATGTGATTGTGCTCAAAATCTTGGGGGGGGGGTGGGGTTGCACAGCTTTGAAATACCTTTGTCAAATGAGATTTATTCAGATGTTGTAAAACATTTATGGTGGGTTGGATCCAGTCAGCTTTCCTGCTGGTGAAAAGGGAAAGTGAAGTCCCCTTGGGGACACCCCCCCCTCCAAAGGTAATGCAGGGATGAAGCTTGTAACAGGGAGGGGAGTTTTTATTGATTGATTTACATGATTTATTGTCCGCCTTTCTCGCTGGGACTCGAGGCAGATTGCATAGAATAAGTCAGTACAATCGACAGAGCGGGGCATCCAAAAGACTATGCAATAGGTGTGATTCATGGGAAAGTGGACAGGATCCAACCCAGAATTTGGCTCCCTGAATCCTTGGGAAGAAATCTGCTGATAAAGTAATCCAGGTAACCTCCCTATATTTTTTGCTTCTCTAGGGGCAACGTTTTCTCCAGTTGAAAAATCCCTGGAGCCACCTGCGTTGGAAAGGAAGATACAGTGAAAATGATCTGAAAAACTGGACTCCTGACCTCCAGAAATATTTAAACTTTGATCCCAGAACAGCCCAGAAAATAGACAATGGTACAAGAGCAGATAGCTCCCCCCCCCGCCCGCCAGCTTATCTAAGGCCCTTTCACAGAAATTGGCTTTGAGGGAAAGGAGCGTATTCCATCCTAGCAAGACAAATGAGAAATACAAAGGCACCGAGGTCCTTAGCAGAATCTTTGCATGCCAGTTATTTGCGAGCTTGAAGCCTGCACGTGGGCATGGCTTGTGCCACACAGATGGCAACAAGAAAATTCATAAATATTGGAGCTGATGAAATTGAATTGTAGGTGGTGTGGGTGAAGTCAGTCACTTTAATTGTTAGTGTTTGCATGCTCAAATCTTTGCAGTGCAAAATCAGAGAAACTTCTCTAAAACCATTTATAAATCAGTGTTTAAATATGGAAACAAAACTGTAAATGTAGACATTATTCATTTGTGAAAACATAATTGGGTTTCTATTAAGTTAGTTTCTCTAGGTAATGGCCAGTAACTGCCTTCTGCTAAGTGTGTTTCTTCCTGCTGTTGGAGGAAGGTTTTCACTTAGCAGAAGGGAGTCTTGGATGGCAGCCCAGTATCTTCAGTTTTTAAAATAGCACATACAAGATAAAGAGAAGAAACCTAGTGCTGCTTGCTATTAGGCAGTATCATGTGGACAAGCTTGAAGTCAGGCCACATATTAAAGTATAACTTGGGTTCTAATCCTATGCTCACCTTCCTGAACATAAGAACATAAGAGAAGCCAGTGTTGGATCAGGCCAGTGGCCCATCCAGTCCAACACTCTGTCTCAGTGGCCAAAAATACCAGATGCCATCAGGAGATCCACCAGTGGGGCCAGGACACTAGAAGCTCTCCCACTGTTGCCCCCTCCAAGCACCAAGACTATAGTGCATCACTTGCCCCAGAGTCCCTATATGTACCTTGTGGCTGATAGCCACTGATGGACCTCTGCTCCATATGTTTATCTACCCTCTTGAAGCCATCCATGCTCGTACCCGCTACCACCTCCTGTGGTAGTGAATTCCATGTGTTAATCACTCTTTGGGTGAAGAAGTCCGATGAACTCTGGTAGTTCTCTGGGGACTGTATGTATACAAACAAGGTCATACAGTCTTACCATCTCAGTGCTTTTCTTCCCAATCTAAATGCATTGAATTTGTGTCAACATATGGCTACCAAGATGTATATTTTTTCATGGATGTGTTTGACTGCTAACATACAGAACCTTCTAGGCAAAAGCTTGCCCCAATTTTTGCAGCTTTTTGTTGTCATGGAATCATTCTTCCTATAAGATGACAAAGAATTAAACCAATCTTAAATAGCTTGTAAAATTTTAAACAGCTTGTTAAGACAACTGGACAGGCTTTTGACCTCCATGTTTTCCCTTTTGTAGGGATTTTCTGGATCGCCTGGGAAGATCTCTGCCAATATTATGATGTTATTTATTTGAGCTGGAATCCAGGTCTCTTTAAAGAATCAACATGTATCCACAGGTTTGTCCAAAGGGAAAAGTTGTGAAGCTTTGAGCTTCCAACCTATCTGAAATTTTATTTTATTAGTAGTTCTTAGTCTTTTGTAAGCTTACTTAGCAGCCACTCAGGCTAAAGGTATCACTTGAATTTTGATACCCTCATTCTTAGCCTAAATGGCATGAGCAGTGTAGGGTAAATATTTGCTGATATAGTGTCAGCATTCTACAAGCTGAGCCATACCATGATGCCTTCCTTTTGAACCTTTGCAAGTTGTAGGCGCCTGGTTTGGTACCTGATTACTTGGTTTTCATGCAAGGGATAGTGTTTTTCCCAAAAAATATTTCATAGTTGTCAGAATTACAGGGGTCTTCAATTGAATGGAATGGAAAAATTGTTCCTTTTATTGCAGCATTATGATTGCATGGAGGAGTAGAACACTGGTGTCTTGTCCCCTTTCCCTTCTCTCTTTAGTGCTTGGGATGCAAAGCAAGGCCCTGTGAAAGATGCTTACAGCCTTGCTAATAACCCACAGTATAAACTGGAGGTCCAGTGTCCACAAGGTGGTGCTGCAGTGTGGGTTCTGCTAAGCAGACACATTACTGACAAGGTAGGCATTGTTTCTCTGAGGAACATTGAACTAATCTGGAGGTTGGTCCCTGCTGTGTTTCTTCTACAGTTTGAACCCTGGCCAGTGTTTCTTTATTCTCATATGCATTGTTTTAAAGCAGAAAGCATCTCTCTCTGTTCTGCACAGAGCAGTGTGCTGGATTCCCCTCCAAGTACCTGACACTTGAGCCATGTCTCTGAGCTGGCACAGAGAGAATGGGCTGTGATCTGGGAGGCTGCCAGTTCAAATCTCTCCTCTGCCATGATCTCACTAGGTAGCTTTAGGCAATCTGTTTTGGCTCATGCGCCCCCCTCCTGTAATAGGGAGTAGTAATACTAGCCTATATTAGAGCTGTTGTAAGGACTATAAGCAGCCTGAATAGCTCAATCTCATCAGGTCTTGGAAGCTAAGCAGGGTCAGCCCCGGTCAGTATTTGGGTGGGGGACCACGAAGGAAGTCCAGGGTTGCTACATAGAGGCAGGCAACAGCAAACCACCTCTGTTTGTCTCCTGCCTTGAGAATCCTTACAGGGTCGCCATAAGTCAGCTATGACTTGATGGCACTTTTCAAAGACTACAACAAGATAATGCCTGTAAAGTCCTTTGCCTCTGAAAACAGATTATTCTCTCAAAATAAAGCTATCCAAGTGTGAGACTTGAAGTACCCCATCAACAGTTTGGGAAACTTTAAGTCATATCAAAATGTAGGGCTTTTTATAAATAGCTAAAAATAGTCAAATCCAGTGCTCGTTAAAAAAAAAGAATAGCGACCCAGACAAATTGTTTTATGAAGTTTATTGGGATACTCATATTTTTGTAATCTCTGTCCTACAGGATGACTTTGCACACAACCAGGAGTTCATCACCTTGGTGGTGTATAAAACAGATGGGAAAAAAGTCTACTACCCTGGTTCGTATGTCAACATCCCAACACACTCCTTGTATTAATGAGAAGTTTCCAAAATATCAGAAGTTCATTGCTGAAGGGAATGAATGAAACCCTTTTCTGATAAATGTTTTGCCTGCCTGGATTCTGTGATTATTTTTTTATCTCACAGCTTTGAAAGTCGTTAAGAAATTGGTTCTGTGGTCGTGTCCTCAGACTGAGTAACTCCTAACCATGTTTTCTGCTGGCAGAATACCCTTCCACCAGAAAAAAGGGGGAAGCAATTTTGCCAAGTCCCCTTTCCCACTTCACTGCCAACACTGACTCCCCTCCCTCCCCAGCATGATTTCCTGTAGGTACAGCAGAATGTGTTGGATGGGAAGAGGTGAGAAGATTGGTTTCCACTCATATCAGATAGGCTCCCAACTATTGGATCCGCCTCATAGAAATTTGGGGGCGGGGGGGCAGGGTTTCTGTGTGTTGCTGTACCATTGGAGTTACTAAACAAACTTCCACCTACTTGTATGAATTTTTCAAACCCAAGTCTATTTATCTTTTCCCTTTCAGCTGATCCTCCGCCATTCATTGATGGGATACGGATCAACAGTCCCCATTATCTGACTAAGATAAAGCTGACTTCCCCCGGAACCCACACGTTTACTTTGGTGGTTTCTCAGTATGAGAAACAGAACACCATTCACTATACCCTGAGGGTAAGTACTGATGGGTGGCCTTGCAGTAGGAGGTTAGGTGATGGTCACAAGTAAATTCTTTAAGACTGCATGGGGGGGAAAGGGAGCTCACTAGGGAGGGCTGTTCTCACTTGGCGGAGGTGGCTGGGCAAGTGGTTTATTTGCATGCTTTTTTACAGAGGGGATATTGTGGAGTTGTTTAGTTCTTTGTGTTGGCATGAGAAGCTTAGTGCAATATTACCAATAGACCCGCTTTAACAAAAAGATATTAAATGTCTCAGTCCATTGTGTGTGGGGGGGTCCCTCTGGCTATAGCATGAAGACAATCATATCCATGATCCACGTGGACAGAAGGTACATGTAAAGTCCCTTCTATACACGGAGGGGCCGTGGCTCAGTGGTAGAGAATCTGCCTGGCATGCAGAACGTTCCAGGTTCAATCCCCAGAATCTCCAGTTAAAAGGATTAGGTGGGAGGTGATGTGAAGGACCTCTGCCTGAGACCCTGGAGAGCTGCTGCCGGCCTGAGTAGACAATACTGACTTTGATGGGCCAGTGGTCTGAGTCAGCAGAAGGCTGCTTCAAGGGTACAGTGCCTTTGAGAGACATCCCCACTGGCTTTCAGTCTGCCTTCAAGTGTTGTGTTTTGGTGGAAGCCAGAGAAGCTTCCGTAAAACTAGTGAAAGTTCTTAGAGGACTTCTCACATGTCCCAGAATCCATCTGCTTGTCCACTTGGGTGTTTCTTTGGGACCAGAATAGAGATGGCACGTAGATGGGAGGAAGCTGCTTATTCAGCCACTGGCTTTAAGTACGCAGAGGTGGCGGTCACACACATGAGATAAACCAGGGGGAAGCTATTCCCTCTGGAGGAATTTGATCTGCAGTTATGCGATCACACAGCCCTTTGAAGCTGCAGGGGCAGCCCGCCACTTCGTGGTCAGACGCAACCGCGGGTGAGTCAGGTTTTGTGGGGGGGTTTTGCCGTTTGTTTCCAATTTGCTTAAACAGGGAATCGATGAATCGCATCTCAGCATTGAGGGGTCCCTATGGAGTGTGCGATGATGCACAATACTGGGGAGTGGGGACAGCGGCACGGAGTTGGGATGGCCTGATCAGACCATCCCGACACCATGAGAACGTGCTGGAGCGATCAGACGGGAAAGTTCGTCCGTGGCCCGTAGCAACCTTTTTGCTACCAGACTTTCCTTGGTGTCTTTTTACTCCGCTTCTGTGGCGGAGCAAAACGGGTTGCTGACGGGTGCAGATGTCTGATTGCGCCCTTTAAATCCACCTGGCATTCGCACCTATGGTGTGGCTAATTGTACATGTGACTGTGCCCAGAGACTGTTCATCCTGTGCCTGCACGGATACATCCAGTCCATAGGGCTGGAGTTCTTTTACAGTGAGATTAACTGCTTCCATTGGATAAGTCATAAGCATTTTTTTTAAAGCCCCATTGCCTGGAGGATCAAGAGGGGATGGCGCTGTGGGCAAAACTGGTGCCCTCCTGAGTACTGCTGGCCAAGCATGGTGGACCATTACCTGGAATGCCCTTTCTCTGAGGGCTTGAGATCAGCAGATACTCCCTTTCTTAGGCAGAAGACAAGCCTTCTGTTCCTTTTTTTTCCTGAAGCATTTGAGAAGATATTTTTAGGGCTTCTCCTTATATAAGTTATGCAGATATATATTTGTGTGCAAAAGTTAATGTGTGTTTGCAGAAATTTGCATAGACGTGGGAAGCATTTTTCTATAATGAAGAATAAACAAAATTATATAGTTTCATCTCCATTTTGGCACTTTCTATTTTACTACTGACTGATAATCCCAAACAACTAACCCTTTCATTGATTTCATGATATAGTGTGCTAAACTTTTTTAAAAATTTCTTCAGGTGTATTCAGTGTGCAAGTTTACCTTCTCAAAGATCCCAACGCCGTATACCATCTCCAAACGGGTAAGCAGTAATTAAATACATGGCCGTCTTCTTGGTGAATGCAGTTTATCCGCAGATACAATACAATCTACAATACAATGCAAGTTTCTCACTGTTTTTGAGGGTCTTTGCGAATCATCAGCATTAATCCTAGCAGACATAAATAACTACTGAGGTTGGAATTTCAGCTCCATTCATCCTTTGATCACTTAGATGGTTCAGAGTAGTCATTTTCCCCCCTACCTCCATAATATTTCTTCACATGGCCAGCATTGTTTGGGTCCATCCAGGTTGTAAAGGCAAGCTCCATGCAAGAGCTCTAGCTGAGCTTTCTTTTCTTTGAAAGACTGTTGTAATTGAAACAATTCAGATGGCTCAGGGATCGTGTTGTCCTTAAAGCATATTTGAAATGCCCTCTCCCCACTACAGGTACCTTTCTGCAGCCAGAGTCTAGAACACCTTCGACAGCCCCTCTCTCAAAGAATATATGAAGACTGTTTGGAAGCTCTAATTAATATGCAAGTTTCTGATTGGCATTAGCTAAAGAAAACATATAATAGAATCACAGAATCATAGAATGTTAGAGTTGGAAGGGACCTTGCGGGTCATCTAATCCAACCCCCTGCACTCTGCAGTCTTTTTTAAAATCTTTTTTAAAACCTGCACAGGCTGCCAGTCCCCGTCCCCCCGAATCTCAGCTCTATGCCCCCCCCCAAATTTCTGAAGTACCATGGGTACCTTAAAGAAGCCTGCTTGGTTTTAGTGCCCTGATGGTAGAATGCTCTCCTCACAGCTACCACCAAGTCTTTTGAGTTTTCAGCACCAGGTTAAAAACTGTTTTGTCTGAGCATTTTACAAAGGAGTTTTTCCTTTATTTTTCTTTCCCCACTGTTTGCCGTCTATTGTTACATTTTATGCTACCTATTTTTAAGTGAACTATTTTATTGTATATCTAAAGCTGCTGAACTTGCTAGCACCTGAGAGATTTTTCTGCTGTTTATGTTGTGGTACTTCATTTTATTTTTTTAAACTCCAAGAATGAAATATGGACTGAAAACATATGGTACAGATACCTAGACTAAATAAAAGCAATTTAAAGATTTTTATAGAATTATGTTCTGAAAAGAACTTGGACAAAAATCCCGTGGCACCTATAAGACTGACAACATTTATTCCTGTCTGAGTGTTCGTGAGGCAAAGATAATTTCTTCAGCTACAATATGATCTACTGTATCTGAAGAAGTGAACTCTGTCTCATGAAAGTTCATATGGAATAACATTAGAACAGAGTTTGAGTCTAGTGGCACCTTTAAGACCAACAAATTTTAATTCTGGGTATCTGATGAAGTGTGCATGCACACGAAGGGTTATACCCAGAATTAAACTTTGTTGGTCTTAAAGGTGCCACTGGACTCAAACTTCTTTTTGTTGTTTCAGACCAACACGGCTACTCACCTCAGCCTGGAATAAATGTTAGTTTTAAAGGTGTCACTGGACTTCTGTTTTGTTTGCTACAACAGACTAACACAGCTACGCTGCTTAACAGTCCAAATCCTGCACTAGATGCACCTTGCATTACCATTCACTCTCATTTTGCAAGAGAACACATACTCTGTAGACATACCAAGAACTGGACCTGAAATCTAATGTGCTGGGGAATAAACTTGACTTTGACAGTTATGCTAGTGAGGAAAAGGGGCTTGTTGTGTGTTAAAGAGTAACTAGGAATTTCAAAAATAGAACATAGCGTGCATTCTTAAAAAAAACCCCAACCCTCTGGCTTACTCTTCCATAGGTGAACGGTCAGTGGAAAGGTCACAGTGCTGGCGGATGTGGGAATTTTAGAGACAGCTACAAGAACAATCCTGTATACCAGTTCCAGCTGGACAAGACTGGGCCGCTTCTGATTGAGCTAAGAGGACCAAGGTCAGCAGAGATTTAAGCCAGGGCCACAATAAAATGTGAGCCTGTTCAGACATTATGGCAGCTTGGCGGGTAACTTGCTCTGCTGTTCCTAGTGTTACACAAAGGATTTGCTCTGTGTGTGTTGAGTGGCAAAGAGCGGGATAGTAAAGCCCTGCCCCTCTGTAGCTCCTACGAGTTAACTAGCCATTGCCCTTATTCCTGTCAATAAGAACTTTTCAGAAGAAACAAATGACAATATTCAGTAGTAGCAAAGTTTGTACTTCCATAGCAAATGCATAGAATCATGGAATGGGGGAGGCAACAGTGGGAGGGCTTCCGGTATCCTGGCCCCACTGCTGGACCTCCTGATGGCACCTGGTATTTTTGGCCACTGTGTGACAGAGTGTTGGGCTGGATGGGGCATTGGCCTGATCCAGCATTGGCTTCTCTTATGTTCTTAATATGTATGAAGCTGCCCTGAACTACATGAGGCTGTTGGTCCATTCAAGTATTGCCTGCTCAGAGTGGCAGCAGCTCTTCAGGATCTCAGGCAGAGGTTTTTCTCATTGCCTGTTACCTGATCCTTAACTGGATATGCCAGGAATTGAACATGGGCATTCTGCATGCCAAGCAGATGTTCTGCCACTGAACCATGTCCCCTCCCAATACACACAGCTCCATAAGATGAATAAGGTTGGTATCCATAATACACTTTTCTAGAGCTTGTTGTGATGTCCCCTCTAACCTGTGGAGTCTTGCGAGCAAGTATTCTACTTTGTGAGCTGCTGGCATTAAAGTTATGAGCGAGTCATTTGGCTGCTGCATAAATTAGTTTGCTCTGGAGCCATCCTTCCTGAGCTAGACAAAAATGTGTGAGCTGGAGGCTAAAAAACTGAGCTGGCTCACACTGGTGGTGACCAAAAGGTAGTGAAAACGTCTGATCTTATTTGTAGGCAGTACAGTGTGGGTTTTGAAGTCGTGACAATCTCCACCGTAGGAGACCCAGGCCCTTCAGGCTTTCAGAAGAAGAACAGCGGTGACTACAGGTAAGAATGATCCTATTTGATCCTGTATGTTTTCTTGACTTGTATTACGGGAGACCTTGTATTAATGCTTACTTTTTGTCCTTCCCCAGGTGTGGATTTTGTTACCTGGAAATTGAGGTGGTACCTGCTGGCATGTATAATATTATTCCAAGTACCTTCCTCCCTCAACAGGAAGGGCCCTTTTTCTTGGACTTCAACAGCACTTCTACGCTTAAGACATCGCAGTTGCAGTGAGGCAGCCTGGAGTGGGGTCTTCTCAGACACGGCAGAGCTGAGGCAGGGTGCCAGTTGCTTTGCAGGAGAGCCAAGAAAGAGGAAAGTGCTTAGCTGAAGATGCACTTTTTTAATAAGGTTCTCCCTCAGAGTGGCGGTCCACACCATTCTCTCAAAGCAGAGGGGAAGCATGAGAAGGGCCGGCTTCTGAATACTGACAAACTTGAGAGCAGGCAAGGAGAGTGCTTGAACTACGATCTTAACCTTATTCTTGTTCGTGTAATTAATTTATAAGAGTATAGCACTTTATATTTTTATCATTGAGGTGTGGGGTTTTTTTTGAAGCATCTCAGTCTTCGTCCTGTCAGCCCCCTTGTTTAAGCCTTCTTTTTAAATACATGGTGGGTATTGCTCTGGTCATTTGTCTCTCTCTGGGAATGGAAACATTGCCTGTCACTTACAACAGAGGTTACCAGCCTCTGATACCTGCAGCAATAGTGATACCACCCAGGTGGGTGGCGAGTTGCTGCCTGTGCTTTTCAGTGCCAAAAACCATACCAGCAAGACGGGAGAGGGCCACATATGTAGTACTGGATGACTTTATAGGTGGCACACTGGCTCCTTTTTGGGTAACTGCAAGTTACATTCTTGTCTGCCGCAAGCAAGCTGGAAGGAGGCAGATGAACCTCATATATAGACTTCTAGTCGAGGGTATCACTCACTCAGTTTATAATCTGTTTCACTAGTTCATTTCAGACAAACCCTGCATCCTTTCCCCACAGTATGTCTGTGTTTAAGGAAACTGTTGTCCTTGCTCATAAGTGTGCACATTGTACAGCTTCGTTACTGCGATGTTCCTCACAACCTGACAGTAAAAGATTGCTTTTCAGTATAATCTCAAGTGATAGGTGCCTTTGGACGGAAATATTAAATCATGTGCTTTGTAATTGCTGTGTTGTGATGGGCCATCTGGGCTAGTGGGAACTGGAGCCTGCTGGGAGCTTGCCAGTAATTTGCAGCTTATCTGCTTTGCAGGGTAATTAGTAAGATGAAAGTTACAGCTGGAGCCTTGACAGCAAATAAGTCAACAGTACAAAGACTGATGGCAATAGCTGCTTTAATATGCCTGAGCCTCTTTACGATCATAGAATGCATTCACTGTAAGGGTAAGTATGAGTCTAATAGATGGTTTCACAGATATTTTGCTGCATTTACACACTGTACGAATACTTAATTGGTCCTGGCATTTTAGTGTGTGTATATTTTGCATGATACTGGGCATGCCCCTGGTTTTGTGCCTGTGTCCTAGAGCAGTAATTGGGAATATAATGGGCACAGCCAAGTACTTATGGCCATGGGGTATGGCCAGTACAAAATACTAGGCCTCCAGCTAAGTCCCACTCAGTACCTTCCAAGTTAACCAAGAGTGATGTCAACCAATGCTCCCTCTAAGCTGTGGAGCCTTGTGAGCTACTGGCATTAAAGTTATGAGCGAGCAATTTGGCTACTACATAAACTAGTTTCCTCTGGAGCCATCCATCCTGAGCTGAGACAAAAATTTGTGAGCTGGAGGCTAAAAAACTGTGACCTCACTCACACTAATTCAGTTTAGAGGGATCACTGATGTCAATAATGCACACCTAGCTAGTGAGGCTTTCTTCTAGCAGCTTGTTTTATGCTGCATTTCAAATGAGGAACCTCATTTAAGCATGCCCTCCTTCCTCGCTTTAATGATCTGTGGCTTCACAAAAGACCAGCAGTGAAACCAGAGTGTGTTACAGTATACTGCATACCCTGTGATGTCATTCTGTGGCTAGCCTGAAGAAGAGAAGACTAACAGGAATAGCTGCACTGTTCAGATACCTAAAGGGCTGTCAAACAGATAGGGCAAGGTCTTTTTTGCTGTAGGGGACAACACTAAGTCTAATGGGTCCAATTACTTGGGGGGAGGGGGCTGGCCTCAACCTCATTGGAGGTTTTTGAGCAGAGGCTAGGCACCCAACTGGAAGTCAGGCTATTAAGGTCTTTTCCCATGCTGTGATCTAGTAGATGCTGAAGCAGAAAGGTGTACTACAGGAGACTGCTTTTAGATGTCGCACAATTTTTATTTTTAGGTCCCATTCACACACAGCAACCTATCTTATTGATGGGGAAGAGAAGAAAAAGTAGTCGCAGTGCCCTTACCTGGATAGCCCAGTCCTGTCAGATCACAGAAGCTAAGCAGGGCTGGCCTTGGCTAGTATTTGGAAGGGCGACCTCCAAGGAATACCAGGGTTGTGATGCATAGGCAGGCAATGGCAAACAACCTCTGAATTGTCTCTTGCCTTAAAAACATGTCTAGCTCGCCACCTAGTGGTGAATGCTAAAAGAGTTAGAACTTTTAGCTGCCAGATAATCTTAGGTTCTCCAGGCTATTCTACACACAATGCCATATTATAATTAGCAGTCACAGTACAGAGAGGTCTCAGTCATGCAGACTGTTGGTCCTACCTGGCACACACTATGGCACAGCTCCCAAAAGGAGCTGCATGGCTAGAATGCAGATATCAACCGAACATCCAGTTCTGTTGCATTTTCAATAAAGAGAGGGAAATACATGAATGACTCCATGAAGGTGC
Organism: Gekko gecko; assembly: GCA_029375565.1. Lineage (NCBI taxonomy): Eukaryota > Metazoa > Chordata > Lepidosauria > Squamata > Gekkonidae > Gekko > Gekko gecko. The sequence goes on from JAPDNY010000011.1 coordinate 38,471,884, forward strand.
TTTAATACAAGCTTTACAATGTAGAATTGACAACTGACCATAGCAAGCACCACTAGCAAAACTAGTACAGGACAGGTAGAATGGCATATTGTCCCAGGGTGTACAGTAGTCCAGGTAAGACAGACTTTTGATTAACTGTGGGTTGAAGAAAGGGTTTGTGTAGAAGTACTACATAGAGTTACACATTCCAGGTGTCACTGGACTGCAAACAGATACTGTATGTTTCTCTGAATATACCACAGGAACCACAGTCAGACTTTAGTTTTCACTTTTATTACTTATTCCATTTGGCACTCGCAAAGTTCATTTCCTTGACTGAAGTGGACGGTCAAAAGCACAAATGGAAGGCAGGGGTATATATCTCAGAACAACCACTGACTTGAGGAACAAGTATAAAAGGGTTTTTCTAAAGCATCAAAAACACACTTTATGACCATACTACACATGAAAACAAAAGAGTGGCGGAACAGTTTACTGTAGTGTAAAGGTTTTTACATTTGTTATTGGAATAGATATACAAGCTATAATAGGGACAAAGTACAACAAGATTGTAGGCCAGGAATCAATGGGGGGGGGGGAGATGCTAAACACAAACTAAATAATAAGTTAGATCTATGAGAGGTGGCAAATCACTTTTTAAAAGTCCTACTTTTTTAAACTACCTCTTATTAGCGAAACTACTCGACTTCTCTACTCTAACAGCTATTGCTGAAGCATGCCCCAGACTCCTTCCAGTCTTTATTCAGCTGTTATGTTCAAGGGATGCAACCATTACCAGTCCCGTTAAATAGTCTAAAAGCCCCCTATACATGACAACTTACAGAAATTCTCTAACTTGCAGAGATGCTATCCCTTCATGCATATCTCCCTTCTTCCTTTACTTGGTAGGCCCAAGGTTTTAAAAAAAATATTGCCCTATCCATGCCTAAATGAGGTGTCAAAATCACAATACTGAAGTGCTGGAAAAAAGTGTCACACACAATGATAAGAACAGTCACACGTACATTTCATTTTGACGTCTGGATTCAGAATTTTACCCCATGCCAATCCAAATCTCAAATGCTACACAGTTCATGTATCTAGCATTCTTTTTTAAAGGTTACCTTCAAGGTATGTCTCCCCTCGTCACTTGCGAGCTGTGGAAGCAGAGCAAAGGTTTCCAGATTTGCCACATGAAACTGCTTCCTGTCACAATCTGCAGTATAACAGTTCTACAATTTTGATCATAATGCAGACATGTAGAATACTGTATTTTAAAAGGATATGCCACTGGCACTTCAGAATTCAACTCTGTCTACACAGCAGCCCAGTTCACAAAATGGATACCCACCCAAAAAAACCCGGATGCCAGCAACGCCGAAACATTTAGCTTGTCCTTCGGCTCCCGAGTGGCACAGAACTCCATATGAGGGACAGTCCTCATTATTGCTTCTGCCAAACTGCTACAGAACACTTCACAAAGGCTGTGAGCTAAAACAAGCACAGCCAACAATGTGTAACAGATTTCTGTCATGACTTTCTTTTAAAAAACACACACAACTTGAGCCCTCAACACTGATGTAACTCTTAGTGCAGTTTAAGGAGTAAACGCTTAGAAGATTTGGCATATATTAAATAGTTATTGGCACAAGGTTCTTCCGACGTTCAGAAGAGGTTTGTGTATAAATAATTTAGGATTTCTTTTGCGCTCCAAACTGGACAGGAGTTCAGCCAATCTGCACTGTTTTTCTGTCCACACAAATCCCATCATTGACTTTCAAACACTGTAGGGAAAGCTGCTTCATCCGGTTATCCAGTGTTGGCCCAGTGGAAGAAAAGCTGGCACTGCTGCTCCTGTTCTTATTCACTTTGTCAAGAGTCTTGTTCTCTGCCCCTTCTGCCCGGTCTCCTGTGAAGTCAAAATGGAAAAGTTATGCCGCTTAAATTTAAACTAAGTCATTTTACTACAGCAGACTAAACTGAATTACCTCCTTTGGAATGTAAACAGACATCAAAATCACTTTTACCAGTTCAAGCCTAATTAATACCATGGTGTTTCTCCCCTCCTCCACCCACTCATCTTAGGAAATTTGGGACATGACAGAGTAAGTTACTTAATGACATCCCAATTATATACGACGGTGTCTTTAACATACCACTTGGGAAATGCAACCAACTGTTCCTCCATTAAGAAATGCTAACTGTACTAATAATTTGATCCATCCACTGACCAATTTAAGAGAGAGAGTCCCAAACAAATGTCCCTCTAGCCCAGCATTCTGTCTCTAATGGTTACCATTCAGACGTTCCTTGGAAAGTCACAAATAGGACACAATGGTGACAGCTATCCTGATTTATCTCCAGTACATGGTAACGTGAGCTATGTTGCCTATAAACATGGAGGTTTCAGTTTTATCTGTGATGGTCAACAATTGCTGCTGGACCCCAGAAATTTGTCTCATCATTACTAAACTAAACATTACTAAACATACAAACTAGAAACTAAATAAATATTGTGTGTGAATGAATCCCATGGCTTAACTAGGCATTGCATAACAAAACACTTAATCCTGAACCTATTGGCAATGAATTTCATTGGATGAACGCTATTTCTTCTTCATTACATTTTTCACCACAAAAGTCAAACAGTGAGCCATTACATACTGGAAGGGAAGCTTAAGATTTACTACCTGAGTTTCATGATTTTTCTACAGCCGCCAACATTGAGTCACATGCTTGTTTGTCTGGACCCTATTTCAATGTTTTGAGAATATTTAATTGCTATACACTCAAACTCATCATAAGTCTTTCTTCAAAGTGAGGATCCAGCTCCTCGATTGTTTTAGCTGCCCTTTTCTACACCTCCTCCTGTACTAAGACTTCCATTTTGCAATGGGGTGACCAGAACTGTGCACTCATAGCCATTCTACAGGTTTATCTATTGTCATTGTGGCTCGTAATGTTTTATCTGAGGTCCAATTGCAAGCTATGTTGCTGCATCCAGCAATACCTAATCACCTTTTCTGCTTATTTCGTGAAGTGGGGCCCCCAATTCACCATGGGTCCCATTTGGGGTTCCATGCAAGGGGAGAGTCAGTGGGGCATCAGCTGCCCATGGTGGCTGGTCAGTAGCAATAGCAGGAAAACCTGGTCCTCACCCCTCCCAGGTGGGCCTCAGAAGGGGAGGGACCACCAGGGGAGTCTCACCTTCGCTACATTCTCCCCTTCTCTAGGCGCTGGGACTGCAAAAGCCCTTCCTCCTTTGTCATGCTCCAGACTGGGAATAGATGGCATCTTTTTAGTTCTCATAAGGTTGGGGCTTAGGAGACAATCAGATTGTGATGGGGACTGAGGCTGTGTGTGCATAGATATTTGAGGGCTTTGAGCAGTGGGGCCCTCTTTTTCTCGCTGTATCAGCCTTGCAAGCTACATGATGCCACAAAGATAGCATCTGCAGGATTAGATGCTGAGAATTTTAAGGGAACCATTTGTCTGAGAGATAGGGTCCCTGTGTACCAACCAAGTTCTGTGCTGCATGATGTCAACTGTTTTGTTGTTTCATGTTTCAGTACAAAAACAGTATATGATGATCCCAGGTAGATAAGCCTCTAAGCAAATCCTAGTCACCATACTGCTGCTTCAAGAAACCAACAAATGCATTTGGTAGAGTGATGCAAATATGTTTTTTGAACTTCCGATGTAATACCTGAAGAGGGATGCACAGTGAAGATGTTGCCTTGGCCAGGGCTTTTTCAGCTGTGGCCCCTGGCTGGTGGAACATGCTCCCAGTTGAGATTGGGGCCCTGTGCAATTTGTTACAATTCTGCAGGGCCTGCAAAGTGGAACTGTTCTGCCAGGCCTTTGGCTGAGGTGGCAGATGTCCAAGTAACACCAGCCTTCCCTGCTTAATTCAGTCAATCAGCTCAATCTGACTCATTTGCTTAGGGCACTATCTACACTAACTTGACCTTAGTACCAGCTGACCCTGGTTACTTGAGAGAAACGTGGCCTCCCTGACATTGTTGCAACATGCACTGTACTCAGGAATTGCTAAACTGCCATCAGGTTTAAGTAACATATTTAGATTACATGATTTGATGTTTTTATGAATTATTTATTGTTCTTATCATATCTTGTGAGCTGCCCTGAGCCCGCTTGCAAGGTTGGGTGGGATAAACTGAGTAAAATAAATAAATGTTGTGCAGCTGTCCTTGCTGGATGCTGCACTGGAAGCACAGAAGGCAAAATGCACAAGCTGTTGCATGTCCCCTCTCTTGCCATCTTCAAAGCTACCCTGAGATTATACTGTAACTAGTTCTGTCTGAACATAGGAGATTAACCTTTGAGCCTGAACTTCTCAGAAACAAATTAAGGAACAAACGCAGCAGCAGGCTTTCTTCAGCAACAGCACAACTTTCTACTGCTACACATTTAGATCCAAACCACAGCAGTTCATCCAAGAGTTTCTTATTCCAATCCATTTTTTTTTACAGCTGTGATCAATGGTCTTGGTAACAGATATGCTTTCAAAATTACTTTTGTTACTTCACACAGCAACAAATCTGTCATCTTTCCATGTTCCAGCTATTAAACACAGCCCATCATTGCCAAATTTGTGACCTATTTTTAGATAGAATTTCCATGATCGGTAGAGCAGACACACGAAATAAATCACCTGCTTCTGGAAATCTCTTGCTGCACAAGTCCAAAACCTCATCTTTAGCTTTAGCTGATAAGAGTTTCCTGCACATTAATGGACTGCATTCAAGCTCTAGTCATAGAATGATTTCACACTACAAACAAAGGGAGGCTGACATTACAGGTTGACATGAGACCACCTCCCTTGAAGTACTTTCCAGCATCAAGATCGGGGGGACCAGAATGAGAACATGAGACTAGGCAGGTCAATAAGACTCGAAAGATTCGGATCTAATTCATACTTGATGCAGAACAAAAGGAAAGGTGCTTGCCTTCATTTAAATGTACTTATCACCTGTGCCAACCTATATGCAGATGGATGCTCTGACTGGCAAGCTGATGCTTATATGGCATATGGGCCAGCACGGTATTGTAAATATATAAACCTGGCAGGGGTGAGAGGTAGGCACAGAGTGCTTCTGTTGGTAAGCCCTTTCTCCATTATGATCATGTGCACATTGGACTTGAAGCATGACTGCAACACAGCCCACATTCAGAACAAAGCAGGATGGCAAAGACAGAGAACAGAGTGGGTGAGGGTAATGACTTTCAGAGTCATCTACGTCCAACCCCCTGCATAAGGCACGGAATTCACAAATACCTCCCCACACACACCCTAGTAACCTTTGCTCCATGCCCAGAAGATGGGGAGGGGCCCCTCCAGGATCACTGGCCTGGAGAAAAATTGCTTCCTTGTCCAAAAGTGGCAATCAGCATTTCTCTGTGCATGTAAGAAAGGGCCACAAGAACTAAGCACTGAGGCAACCCTTCCTGCCCTCCCTCTCATGATCTGCCTAAGTTCACAGAATCAGCATTGCTGTCAGATGTCTATCCAGCCTCTGTTTAAAAACCTCCAAAGGAGACCCCACTACCTCCCAAGGAAGCCTGTTCCACAGAGGAACCACTCAAACTGTCAGGAAGTTCTTTCTACTGTTTAGCCAAAAACTCATTTGATTTAATTTCAACCCATTGGTTCTGGTCCGACTGTTTGGGGCAACAGAAAACAACTCCACACCATCTTCTATACAACAGCCCTTCAACTACTTGAAGATGGTTATTGTATCACCTCTCAGTCATCTCCTCTCCAGGTGAAACATACCCAGCTCCTTCAACCTTTCCTCATAGGACTTGGTCTCCAGACCCCTCACCATCTTCGTTGCCCTCCTCTGGACACGTTCCAGCTTGTCTGTCTCTTTCTTAAATTGAGGTGCCCAGACCTGAACACAATACTCCAGGTGAGGTCTAACCAGAGCAGAGGAAAGTGATACCATCACTTCACATCATCTGGGCACTATGCTTCTGTTGATACAGCTCAAAATCACATTTGCCTTTTTAACAACTGCATCACACTGCTGACTCATGTTCAGTGTATGGTCTACAAAGACCCTAGATTCTTTTCGCACATACTACTGCCGACAAGTCTCCCCCATCCTATAATTATGCATTTGATTCTTCCTACCTAAATGCAGAACTTTACATTGATCAAGCCCATGTACGTGGAGTACCCAGAGGCACCTGGTGAAACAACAATGGGACTGCAGACAGACTTGCTAATCCTAGCTTTTTAGAACTTTTTCCTTATTATAAAAATTAGTATGAAATGGCTGTCATAATAACTAGCAATACAGTAAAGCACTTGAAAGCCAATAAAAACAGACTGTGCTTTATGTGCCTGAAGAACAAGCCAGTCCACATCATCTCTAAAAGGCATCTTAAGACTAATTTAACAAAAATTATTCTCCCAACCTCTTGAAAGTGCACAACTGGGGGGAGGAGGGAGTTCCACCAAGAAGGCACTGCTGAAAATCCTGCTTCCCACCATCCATCTTCCCACTATCAATGATGGAACCCAAAGCAGAGCCTCGCCTGAAAATCTTGAGGCTCTGGGTGGAGCTCCCATGGGGAGAGAAATATAAAGAGAAGGATCTTTCGGATGCAGTTAGGAAAGGGAGTGTGGAGTTTGCTATTAGCAAATTTATAAGCGAGCAATGGTTGACACTCTAAACCAAACCCTGCTCAGCTCTAATGATCCAACTTACCTCTTTCAATTTCACATTCGGGAGAGGACGCCCCACTGCATTCACTTCGAGGTCCCAGCAGCGGAAACATTCCAAACTCGGATAGTGAGATAGGGCTGGAGAGATCCAGGCTTCTAGGCCGCACCACTGGGAGAAACTGTGCTGGCATGTCCAAAGGACTTGTTGGACCTGAACTAAGACTGGATACGGACTGCGTTTCAGAGTCTTCTTCAGACACAAAGCTGTTGCAGTTATCATCCTCAAAAACTTCTGAAGCCACTGTGTGAACATTGAAAGGTTATGTTAAATTAGCAAAAATAGTTTCCCCTCAGTACCTACACCTCTGGCTGGACTTAACACTATCCCACCCAACTATCTACAAAGACTGAAGTTACAGAACAGTACATTAAAACGCCTGTGTAGAGCATAGGAATGGTGACTCCCATTCAAAACTGACAACACTTCTTCTTATCCCATGGGGAAAAAAGGAAAACAGGGAATTAAGGGCTGTCCTTGTGGTATAGACAGTAATATGTAGTTCAGATAATGTTTTCATGTGGAAGCTTCCATGTACCTCAACATGGTAGCAGGAGGAGCAGGATCAAAAGCTGTAAACAATTTGTGTAGGGGGAAAAAAAGAAAACTGCCATGCCCCCATTTTTAATCGGAGGACAAACTTCTAATTGGTACCAGACATTTCCTAATGATAGGAAAGAAACTCATTGCCTTTATCTGAGTTTGACCACTGGTCTGTCTACCACCATATCACCTCTGTTCTCATCTGTTAGTGGAGATCTACCACAAGATTCAACCCTATGTTTTGTGTCAGTGCCAATACCTAAACGCTAAATATAAAGATCCTATATGGACAGGAGCCTAAAATGCATGGCATCTGGGGCCCAATCCTCTTCCCCAACACCACGTCTATGCATTTCTATCAGCTGAGAGATGAATGCACATGTAGCTGCCTTGTAGTGAATCATATCATGTCCATCAAGGTCAGTATTGTCTACTCAGACTGACAGCGGCTCTCCAGGGTCTTGGGGGGGAGGATGTCTTTCACATCACTTACTGCCTGGTCCTTTCAACTGGAAATGCTGGGGATTGAACATGGGACCCTCTGCACGCCAAGCAGGTGCTCTACCACTGAGCCATGGCCCTTCCCCATTTGCTTATGGTGGTTTTATAAATACCTGTGTTATATAACATGCATATCTACTTATTCTAAGATCTGTGAAGCACTTTGGATATTGGCTGTTCGGAGCCTTGGCTGTTCTGCAGCTGTCTGAGTCTGTGGGATCTCCGGCTGTCACCCACAGCCTTAGGACAGACTCCAAGGGTTCTTTGGCACTTACCCTTGGGCTCACAGCTCCAGTTCACTCTGACTTTATAAGCTACACCTGCAGAGAAGAGGAGCAATGCCTCTACTCCAGCTCCAGTCAGGTGTCTCTATTCTACAGTCCCTAAGAGGAGAAAAGGGGGCAGCCTCAACCTTGCTATCTAAGTATCTGCCATTTTTAAGGTCTGTAGAACATTTCATAAGGCAAGAGAGGCTCAAAAAGGATATTTACAGTTGTCGCATGTTGTAAAACACTCATTAACGGGATATGGCTTTCCACAGCACTTCACAGGAAGGATCCCAAAGAACAGTCCCCATTATGTTCAACTTTCTCATATCCCAGGATCACCGTGGAGCATTTATTCCCTGGGCACAAGCCAAGCCACAGGCATACTTACTGGAGATATTATCTGACTCCAGCTTGCACACCACAAGGTCTTCTGCTGACACGTTGTTGCCTTCTGCACCCACCCCACATCCTCTGGGCCCCATAGAAGAGGCCCGTCTCCTTTCATGGATCTCATCAGAGATCATCTCCAGATTCTTCAAGGCAGTTTTGTATTCACCCTTTGCCAAGAACAGCTTTGCCTGAAGATCATCTACAGTCTTCTTTAATTGCTAAATGAAGAAATCAGAAAAGACTTCTTTACTAAGACAGAATTCCTAGGTAAAATTCCATCATCATGACATTTAAAAAACAGATTTATAGCATAATTTACAGTGACTAAGATTACATGGACATTTGGTTTTGAGTTGTCGTCATATACAGCACCTGAGGTGAGCACAGTGTGTTAACACAGAGTGTTGGACTAAAAAAAGGGTGACTTGGATTCAAACTCCACCCCAACCACGAAGCTCACAGGGTGACCTCAGACCAGATATACTCTCCCAGCCTAAAGTACCTCACATGGCTGCTATGAGGATAAAATGGAGGATGAGTGAACTATATGCACTGCCCTGAATGCCTTGGAGAAAGGGCGGGATAACAGTGCAAAATAATAAATAAAAGTCCCACCAGTTTCACTCGTGGGAATGCGAAGCCCACTGACCATTCTGCCCCTGAAAGCAACAAAACTTAGGAATACTACATTTAACTGATATCTGTCAGCACAGGAAAAAGCATCAATGATCTGAAGTAAAATGCAGCCGCACAAGGAAGAAATTTATATACTTGTGAATTTGGGTGGTAGTTTTATTTGTTATATGGAGCTGTGGTGGCTCAAGTGGTTAAAGACACTGAACTGCAGGCTGTGGAAGGTCAGTGGTTCAGCAGTTCGAGACCCAAGAGTGCCGCATGACGGAATGAGCTCCCATCTCTAGTTCCAGCTCCTGCCAACCTAGCAGTTCGAAAGCAAGAAATTGCAAGTAGATAAATAGGTACCACATTGGTAGGAAGGTAACAGCGTTCTGTGCACCTTGGTGTTTAGTCATGCTGGCCACATGACCACGGAAATGTCTTCGGACAGCGCAGGCTCTTTGGCTGTGAAACGGAGATGAGCACCACAACCCTAGAGTCGGATTTGACTGGCTTTCGAGCGAGGGAACCTTTACCTTTTACCTTTATTTGTTATTACTATTGGAAAGGGAGTTTGGGAAGGGAATGAACCAGTGCCAGCAAACCAAGTTAACTATTAAAGTCTATACAAAAGGAATGAATGTGCGATGCTGCCTTTTGCGAAGTCAGACCATCTGTCTATCAAGGTCAGTGTTTTCTACTCTAGCTAGCAGCAGATGCTGAGAATTGCACGTGAGCCCTTCAGCACGAAAAGCAGATGCTCTACCTCCTAGCAGTGGCATGCTCTGTAACTACTGAAGCCATCCACTTGTTGGAAAAGGAATCTTAATCCAAGGGGGGGGAGCAATTGCCATTCCCAGAAAAGTTATTTGATACATACCTCCAGTTGTACATAGTATTTTGCCTTGAGTTCAAAATAAGGCCTGTGGGGAAAGCAAAAGGCCACTTAGTGAAACAATCCATGCGTAAGGACAGAGAAAGCTGCTTTGGACAATCCTCGAAAAGTCTCTTGCAAATGGCCAATTCACATGCAACCCTTTTCATCGACAGATTCTGCTTCCCTCCCCTCCTCCCTCCCAGCTCTGCTACTGTAGAAAAAGCGGCAGCATCTATGCCATGTGGAGTGTTGGGACTTCAACATCGCCAGCTCCTAGGTGTTGTAGACAGATGGGTGGGGAAAACTATACAGTGCCCAGCCTTGAGGATGGTGTAACAAATAGTATCAGTTCCATGTGTGGAAGACAGCAATGTGCTCAGAGGCCGGAAGAGAAGCCCTTGCCCCTGTGATCTCACAAGGATTGGCTTACATTACTGAGTAGTCCCAGGGGCACTGACACTAACTTTACATTTTAAAAATAGGTTTCAAACAAGCCAATACAATGTTCTGCAGGATCCCTGTCCTGAGGCCACTAGTGGAATCCTAGTGTCTGTATTAAAGCACAGAGAGAAAACAGGACTTCCTTTAAGAGTGTCCATGTCTGTCTCAGAGGGCATTGACACAGATGCATCATCATGGATAAAGGCATCCTGTACAACACAATTAAGCCCGCTTAAACCACTGAAAATGTAGGGGCTTAAGCTGTGGTTCACACCTGCACATAAAAAGGAAGAAAGATACACAGGAGCATTCCCTTTGTGCTACAACACAACAAAGGAAAGGGCTTTGGGTCTGCTATTTGTTCTTCACATGCCTGGTTTTTTAAAAAATAAATAAATAAATAAAAATTAGTTTTACCTGCCAAAGTATTATATTAGTTTTTGATTTTACAGCTTGGACAGTGGGTTCTGGGATACTGAAGAAATGCATCCCAAAAAAAGAAAAAGGCAGCAGCTTTACATACTTGGAGTTTGTGGCAATAACATTTGGTGCTTTCATACCCATGCTAGATTTTGAAATCACTACTGATTTTTTTTCACACCAGTGGCTGTAGAACTGCCAGGAGCACACGCAGCCAACTGCTTGTGCAAATGGCATTAGCATTTGTAGCACTTCTGCCTTCCTCTGAAGCATGCAGCAAATGAAACTGGGATGCTGGGGCTCCCACACTCCCGTCTGGCAGTAAAGATCTGAGCTACGTGGCCATTTATTTCCCCTCCTCACGATTCTTTCACCCTTCGGCCCTGTTCTCACTTTTTCTTCCTGGTAACTGCAACACCAACTGATCATCTGCATGTGTCAAAAGAACCATCACTTCACACCTAGATCTAGCTGGAGTCTGATTGCGTGTGTGAATTGGCCCCCAGATGATATATGCCCCAAACAGCCACACATACTTGGATTTATTTATAGCTCTTTTCAGTTTCTTCTCCAGCTGCTTCATTCGGCCCATGGCTGCGTTGTATTTGGCTGCCGTCTCCTTGTGCACCAGCTCACTTCTGGTTTTTGTCTGTTCGGCTTCCATGACCTTTATAACAAAAGGTAACAAAAAATAGTTTGAGTTTCAAGCAGCTGCAAGCCTGTCATATGTTTTAGCTGCATATGTCATTTTTAAGCAACACTATTTTCATAACCAAGAAGAAGAAGAGAAGGAGGAGATTGGATTTATATATATCTCCTCATACACTGAAGGGCTGCCTCTCCTCATACATTCTCATGAGCCAAGTGCAGTCTTCTGGTGTCCCTTTTCTACTTGGTCCCCCACTTAAGAAGAAGAAGAGATTGGATTTATACCCTGCCCTTCACTACCCAAAGGAGTCTCAGAGCAGCTTACAATCTCCTTTCCCTTCCCCACAATAGACACCCTGTGAGGTAGGTGGGACTGAGAGAGCTCTGACAGAAACTGCTCTTTTTCAAGAACAGCTGTGCCAGAACTATGGCTTGCCCAAGGTCAACCAGCAGGTGCAAGTGGAGGAATGGGGAATCAAACCTGGTTCTCCCAGATTAGAGTCCACGCACTTAACTACTACACCAAACTGGCTCCTACTGGTGGCACCTACTGGAATCTACTCATTTACTACATTGGCTCCCACCTAGTGGAACATGAAGGAAGGTGCCAACTTTAGAAGGTGCTGAAAACGTGTTTTTATGAGAGGCCTGTCAATGGGATTTAAGCTGCCGGCATTTTCTTGGGGTAGGTTAATGGGGTTTTATTATATTTAAAATTGTAGACTATCTTCAGCTGCAAGGGAAAAGTGGGGTATGACTATTTTAATTAGTAAATGAATACAACCAGGGCTTTTTTTTTTTTGGCAGAAAAAAGCCAAGCAGGAACTCATTAGCATATTAGGCCACACCCCAGTGGCATGGTTCATTAGCATATTAGGCCACACCCCTGATGGCACAGCTCATTGGCATATTAGGCCACACCCCCATGCCTTTCCTTGGCTTGCCTGGGCGCCCCACAGCTGCAGGGAGTCTGGACAAGCCAGCCTTTGGACAGGCTGGGGGAGGCATGGGGAGGCATTGAAATGCCTCCCTGATCCTTCCAGGGGCCCCCCCGGCCCGCCTGCCTCAGAGTCGCCGGGTGTGTGTGTGTCAGTCTCCAGGCCTTCCCTCTGTAGCCACACACAGAAGTTTTGGCTGTAGTGAGCGTGGCCAACTCTGAAGCCAGCCGGAACTCTGTTCCTGTGCATTCCTACCCCAAAATAGCCCTGAATACAATTCAGAGAGCTGGTGAGGGACCAGAGCAACACAAAAAAGATGACAACAATAATTTCTTTACAGCCCACCTTTCTTGTTGAGAGTCAAGGCAGATTACAAAACCTAAGTCAATACAATCAACGGTGCAGAGACTTCTGATAAACAATGGATATGGAAGTTGCAAATGCCTAGATAGAATTCATCCGCTTTTGCAGTAATGTAGCTTTAAGGACATACTAATGGCTGCCTGATAAAAAAAATTCCAACAGTGACTTTGAAATTCAAATGGATCACAATAATGGATAACTTCTGTGTCAATAAATACTGATCATAGCATAATCTGGACCTCAAGGAATAGGAGCAGAAACAGTTCTTGCCAAACTTAAGTAGTGACCAGTATCTGGTTAAAATATGCTGGAGCTGCTTGGAAAGATTAACCACAAGCAAAGTAGAGAACCGTGCTGATTCCTACAACACAGAGGGACAGCAGGCTCTGACTTTGTCTAATGAGCCCAAAAGGGGAGGACCAGCCCTATTAACAAGGAGGAGAAAACTCGCTGCCTCCCATCAGATTTTTTTAAAATGGGGGGGAGGAGCATTGATGCTCAGCAGAGAGGGGGCTGTTCACTCCTGACTGCTTGCAAGCCTAGAGACCACAAAACGAGTGACCAGGAGCCAGAAAGTCTCGGTGTACAGTGTACTGACTCTAACTGTCTGTAGCCTTCACCACTAGCACACGTATGCTTGCATTAATGTCAGGAGGGACTCTGGTCTGATGTCCTTTTGGCTGAGTTCACCAGGAACCTGCTGAGGTCCCCCAAACCCCCACTTCTCCTCCCCTGCCTAGCAAATATAATCCTTGCGTGAAGCTTAAATTTAAAAAAAAAAGTCACAGACTTCAAAAGGAGAGGAAGAGACTTCTCTGTGGAATTTTTACAGCAGGGCTTCTACACCACGTTCACTCTGAAACCTGTAAGTTCCACTTTGCATTAGAAGAGGGGAAAACCCTCATGCAAATAAGTTCAGGCAATTTCCCCAACACCACCAGTTATAAGAACCAGCTGTTCCTGAACTAGCATCCATGAGGACCCCCCTGTATTTTACAAGATTTAATTAATTAATTAATTTCTACCCCACCCTCCCCGCCAAGGCAGGCTCAGAGGAGCTTACACAGGATAAAAACAACTCAAATTTATCTAAAATCACAACAAAATACACACAAAAACGTACAAAGTGCTAGTGATAGAATGATTCATACATGATGGCAGGCATGAGCAGCATCCAACAATACAAACTAACTACTGCCAGCATAGTCTGGGTTATATCCAGCTGTTTAAATGACGTGATGATGATGATGATGATGGTGTTGGTGTTAATATTGGGGCCAGGGCCTCAATCATATAATGTGGCTCCTTAGTCGAAGGCCTGGTGGAAGAGCTCTGTCTTGCAGGCTCTGTGGAACTGTAAAAAGTCCCACAGGGCCCTAATGTCTGCCAGGAGCTCATTCCACCAGTACGGAACCACCACTGAGAAGGCCCTGGCCCTTGTCACACCCAGCCTGGCTTCTCTGCGGCCCTTCAAGGCCAGGCAGTTTTGGGACCCCGATCATAGTGCTTTCTGGGGAACGTGTGGGGAAAGGTGGTCCCTTTAGGTATGCAGGTCCCTGACCATATAAGGGCTTTAAAGGTAAGAACCAGCACCTTGAACCAAATTCGGTATGCTATAGGCAGCCAGTGCGAAGCTTTTAGAGCAGGCTGATGTACTCCCGCATAGCCTGGCCGCCACATTTTGCACCAGGTGCAGCTTCAGGATTTGGAACAAGGGCAGCCCCATGTAGAAAGCACTACAGTAATCTAATCTCGAGGTGACCATTGCAGGAATCACTGTTGCCAGGTCATTGCACTTGAGGAAGGGACCCAGCTGCTTGATCAGCCGGAGATAAAAGGCTGACTTTGCAGCGGCTGCTACCTGGGCCTCCATCATTAAGGAGGCATCCAGGAGCACTCCCAAACTCCTAACTCCAACAGCGCCCCATCGAAACTCAGGAGTGGGATCCCTACCCTCGGCCCACTCCGACTCAGGCACAGGACTTCCGTCTTCGTCGGATTCAATTTCAATTGACTCAGTCTAAGCCAACCAGCCACAGCTTTCAAGATGACTAACTCCGTCCTCCAGGCAGGAAAGAAGCAGACGCTCTTCCCCAAGATGACCCAGAAAAAAGCTCTTACCCTCTGAGTAGCATGGTTGAGCATCTCTTGCCAGGCAGAATCAAACTGACGCTTGTCATCCTCCAGCAGTCGCTGCTCCGCGAGGGAAATGGTCTCTTTAGCAGCCCGCAGCACCTCCGTGGCCCTCTGGAAATCCTGTGTGGCCTTCTGGGCCTCCAGTTGCGCCTAAGGAAGGAGAGCCAGACATTTAACACAAACCGATAGCAATTCACTTAAGAAGCCAACTTATTACACATCAAGACAAAGGACCCTCCCCACTGCACAACAGAAACGTAAACTATTGCAGTATACTCATTGCAGTTCTCTTCTCCTTCCCTTGCCACTTAAAAAAAACCTGCTGAATGCTGAATAAAATTTAAAAACTGTTATTGGGAAAAAAAATCACAATGAAATATTATCAAAACACTTTCTTCAGCTTAGAACTTCGTGATCTGTGAAGTATTCTTTTTTTAAGAAAGGAGCATTAGAATAAACAGGTGATCACTTATCACAAAAGAACAACAAAGCACGAAACCAACATTTTAAAGGGTTACATCATCATAAAGTGTTTTAGTCTGAAGAAGAAAGAACAAAGCAATATGCACAATGATCCCAGTATTTGCCATAAATTGTTGGAATATAAGAACAATTTTTTTTCAAAGTCTCAATTCAAAGTCAGAATTGCAGACATTTATTAGCATTTCCATGGTACTGCCTGAAACGACTGCTTACTGGACGATGCATATAGTATTCTTGCCCAATCTCCCCTTGAATGCATATTATATATCTGAAAATGGAAGGCTGGCTTACAGGATATTTTGCCATGCACTGCAAGTGAGCCATCACAAGGTGGTTGCTAGGCAGCCATATTGCTTCTAGCTACAGATATTGAACATTTTCTTTCTCCATTACTAAGACAAAGATTCAAGTCAAGCATGGATGAAAGGGGCTGAGATAAAAATAAAATCAGCGTGGTAGGTCTTAAGTATTTGAAAAGGATACACCAATCCATCCGAGCGTATTTCACAGCTCACCTGTGTCACTGAGGCCTAACCTACATAAAAGCAAAGGAACAGCAAGGTCCAATTATGTATTAAGATTGGATTTCTTCACAGTGAATCATTATACAGTTCTGATGCCCCAGACTAAGTTTGCAGATATTATATCTGTAGACGATATTGTTATTTCTTCTACTCTTCTGAATGTTGAGCTTCCTGTTATTCTTATCTTTGTCCAGTTAAAGTTACTTCTGGTTCTGCTTCTGCCTGAAGAATACAGCTTCCCTACACCGCTCGAACACAGGCCTTTTCCAAGGTGTTGGCTACAGAGGCAAGCTTAACCCCAGTGATATTAATGTGTGTGTGTGCACCTGGAAGTCATGGCAACCTCTGGTGACTGACCCCTACTGGGGCTTGGAAGATATTCAGAGAGTGGCTGAAAAAAGCCTGCCCCTGCCTCCCAGTTCCAGCTTTGCAAGGAGGTCTCCCATCCAACTACTTGCCAAAGTCAACCCTGCTTAGCTCCCGAGATCTGACAAGATTGGGCTTGCCTGGGTCAGGGCAGCCTCAGTGATCACCGATTGTTCTGCCATATGTCAGATTTCAGAGACTTGCACAGCATCTAGGCATTGCATTATGTCTGTGCAAAAATATACAAAATAAGCCCATGCATGAGCATTCCATTTTACTGTCAAATCAGAAAAAATACCAACCAGGCACACATGAGGTATTCTTTGATTTGCAACCAATTAATACCACACTGATACAGCATCTTCGCTATATCTGAGCTCAACTCCAGTTCCATAAAAGTATGGCTGAAAGCAACACTGGCCTTCCAATTTCTCAAACCACCAATATGTTTGGATACATCAACACCATTTGCTGACCATGGGCTGCATTTTGCTTATCTCAACCAGTCACCAAAACGTACCTGTCTGAAAAAATGGTTCCTTAACGAAGACCCACAGCACTGCAACTGCTAAGCTACCAATATTGAGAAATACAACTATAAGACCATCTTGGCCATCCTTAAGCAAATCAAAGAGATTGACTAGTGCAAGGTGGAACTATGCAGGTACCTTGGGGTTAGGAACTGCCCTGGTAAGGCCAAACTCTACTCACATTTTGGTGATGGTGACAGAAGTTTGAATGAAGGGGTTCTTCCATATACACACATGGTTTAAAAAAAAATCTGATGAACTGTGGTGCCCAAGTTAATTGCTCTCAAATACCTCATTAATTAAAAAAGTAACTTTTAAGGTTATGTATGCTAATAATGAATTACCCCCAGAGAGACTGAGGGAAGAAAGGACATCATGCAGGCTTTCATGAAGGTTGTATGCTCTTCCCCCCCCGCCCAGCATATGCTGCTCTGAAGCCAAGCAGGCTGCACAGATATACCAGGAATTTGTCTTGACAAAGATTAGGTTTTTCCTAAGTTCCATTCACTATTGCTACATGGTAGAACTTATTTGTAGACAATATGATCCACACCATTAGCTCTGCTTGGATAGTATCAGTTTGCTATAATCACATTTAGCAATTATCCCTTCTTGTTTTAAGTAACCATTAATACGATTCCACCTGCATTGTCTGAGTAATTCACAGAACAGAGATGTCGTCAGCCTCAAATGACTTGAATGGCCTTCAGCCAGCAGATACCCAGGGCCTGGCCCCATAATTCCACACATCATCACTGGTTTAGACAGATAAAGCTGGTCAGTTCTAGACACAGAACTTGTGGTTGGTGTTTACAAACACTTCTCACCACTCAACCCAACATGTCATCCTTCCTTATCTCACCTGCCCTCATCAGGCACCAGCATCATCACCAACTTTAGTCACCAGCTCTCTACCATTTCAGCTACCTTCTGACCTGCTACCGCTTATCCTCAAATACCATTCCTCGTGCCAAAGTTGTTGCCTAAATATCCCTGTGATCAGAGTCATCATCTTCTACTGGCCAAAGGCCACTGCCATTTATGCCACACCCTGTCTCCATAGCTGCTAGGGGACGCAAAGTGCAAATCCGACACCCTCCACGGCAGTTGTGCTGCAAGTTTAAATAGAATGGATGAAAAGGTTAACAGCTGATACTGCTTTCCTGAACCCAGTCTAAGGACACTGGGTTCCTAGCCCTAAAGATGGTTCATTAATAGACGAGGTGTGGTAGGGGTGTCATGGAACTCAGAGGACATAAGATGACCCAATATGACCCTCGGGTTTTATGCCTGACAGCCCTGCTTTACGCCAGCTACCAGGAAGGCCAATATTATTATTTTCATATTACAGCTAGCTATGGGGATGGACACTTATTAACTCGCCACCTCATGGCCCTTATTACTTTTGCTTTCTCCTTTCCTTTCTCACCCCTCTGGAAACATCTCTTTCAATAGCTCTGATGTCACCACTGACATATCTTGGCAAGTCGGCCAGTGTAATATGTAAGCAACTGAATGAAAGAGCTTTGCCAGCCTTGGGCCACATCTGACATTTTACAGGCTGTGAGTCTCCAACTCACAAGCTGCAAAAACTATGTAGAATAAAACCGTAAAAAGCATTGCTTTCAGGGGCTTGTACCTTCATGGGTTCTGTTATACAGCCATCGCTACAAGCGGGTGCTGCTGTTGGACATCTGAATGTCTGCTTTGATTCTGTATTGTATTGTTTCTAGTATTGGTTCTAGTTCCTAGTTTATTGATGTTGGTTCCTTAAACGAATGTGTTACAGTTCCTCTTTCAGACCTTAAGATGTATGATGGAGGACAAGAGGAAGAGGATCGTGTCTCCAACCAGTGATTTTGTCTGGAATTAAAAGGACAGCCCCTCCACCTGCATATCTGCTGGGTGATGAGAATGACTCTCAATTCATTAAAAATGACACCTCTTTTCTAAGGATCACTTGGAGAGTGCAAGTGAAGCAGCATTAATGGTCACTTAATAAGGAACAATTGCTAAGCATTATTGCATGAATGGCAAATTAATGTCACTGTTCCTGACCTACACACATTGCCTTTGGAAAACTGCATAGAATAGACCTCCTTGCTGGCAGTTCCCAAACCCCACTACCACCACCAGCAGCAGGTCCGGCAGCAGGAGAAAAAAAATGAAACAAAAGGAAAACAAAGGGGAAAAAATCACCATGGTGCCAATACCCTCATGGCACTTCAAGTGAAAGTGACCGTGTCAGGGCAACTGCTCTCAGATTCCACTGAAACTAAGGCAATCTACACTGAGCCCTTGGATATATTTTCCCTGCCCCCAGACTCCCCTGCCAGTTGTCAGTGCTCAGCTGGCAACCGTAGTATAGAACCATCACTTGCAGAACCGTACATATGTATGAGTCCATACAGTCAGGAACAAGAGTGTGTGAAAGCAGAGAGTGCTCTCTGTGGACTCACAAAAGCAAAGCATAGTGTCCACAAAGAATATTCAGACAGACGGGATGCAGCAAAACAGTAGCATGTCCAAGGCCAACCAAGTGAGCTAGTGGCAAAGCTGAAACTTGAATCAAGAAGAAATCTTTAAACCAATCCCTTCCAGCTCAAAGTTTTGAACCACCTCATCATTTAGAGGACAGCCATATAGAATAGCAGCGCCACAGCTGAATCCACCACGAGCCCCTGGAAACAAACACAACCTTTCCTTCTCGGATGAGTCCTAGATAAACAATCCATAAGCATATTCTGATAGCTACAGCAATTATTGTAGCTAATCACAGGATCCACTCAATGTCTTATCTGGGCAGGAGAAAAATGAAACCGCTTCCTGAAAGTTATCTTTTAAGGAGATATTACATGACATCAGCACTTTAAAGGCTTTTTTGAGATAAGTAGTTTGAGATTCTCTGACTGAACTTCTACCACGTACCAAGATGAACTGTTATCTTCCCTGCAGCATAAATAGGAAATACCCAGGGCATACAATTTCCTGATGTCCCAGCATGTTATAGAATGTTTCCTTTAGAAGTTTGCTGATGACATTGTTCAAGGAACTGAGAATGCCACAGTTCTTTCCTTTATTAAGCCCAGAGCACCGTAAGGGGACAGACCTCACTCTGCTTAACATACGACAGTGTGGGGAGAGTGACAAAACTGGGGTGCACATTAGTTTCTAAATGAATTTAACTTGTTTGGAACTAATAACAAATGGGAACCAAGTGAATGAACTAATCTCATTTGTGTCAACAGGAAACACATTCCAAGAAACTTCTATATTCCATTTGAATTCTGAGCATTAATCAATAAGGGCAACAAACAGCACAAAAATCTACAAATAAAGGACAGGCAAGGGGTCCAAAATACGAGAAGCAATTTTTACAAATTAGCTTAAAGTCTGGATGAAGGGACGTTTAGAAAATCTGTATGCTGCCTCTCCAGAACCCACTCAAAGCAGCTCATGTTTTTCACTTGGCATTTACAAGCCAATAAGGCCGGTGGCCAGGCAGACTAAAAGGGGGAGGGGCATTCCACAACCAGGGAGCCAGCACTGAGAATTTCCCACTTCCTCCTCCTATTGCAGTCCACTGACCCCCCCCCAAAAAAAATGTTGTTTCTTAGGGTCAGTGGGCTTTACGAACAGCACAGGGAGCAAAGTGGAGGGGTTGCAGTGGGAGGAAGAAATTGAAGGAAATCCTCACCCCTTCCTCTGCAAACAGAAATGCCATTCTGCCTGAGAAAATGCATGGCTGGATACAGCTCACATTTTACTGAGTAACACACTGAACATGATTCAGCTACATGATACTTTGGCACAAAGTGGTCAACACCATTTTAGAAAGTACTGAAACAGCAACATTGCTCAAAAAGCTTGGGAGCCAGTATCATTTCATTCATATATTCAGATAAGGCTTTTAGACTCCCCCTCCCCCCAGTGACCTATACTATTGTTTAACCTTTCTCCCCAAAACTCCAAATATGACCCAATTCTTTACTGAAGAATTCGCTTAATCCACACAGATAGCTTTTCATCATCTGTATACAGAAAGACCAGCAGCAATAGCCCATCCAAGGCAATGCCTTTAGAACAAGGAAAGTCTCTTGCAGCTCTAGCAGACACATCACTGGAAACCCTCCACATCCCGCATTCAGGAAAGCTATAAATGCTCAAGGGCACTGGGAATTAAAGCCATTACAGCCAGTTTCTTTCACTCAACTCCCGCCTTCATTCTAAAGCCAGCATAAATAGTGGCTCTCAAGGCTCATCTTCTTGCCCTGCAAACAGATGATGCTCTTGGCTGGTGAAATTGCCTTATGGGATTCCCCCCACACACACAGAAGATATATCACCATTGCTTGCACCCTTTGTTATGTCAAAGGAGTCACCCAATGTAGTAAAATCCAAGTTCAGAAACTCCCCCGAGTACATCTATGGTACAAAAATGTGACACAGAAGACTCATTAAACCACACAGTAAGCCGCCTTGTATAGCCAACACCATCTGCTAGTGGGTTATTTGTAGACAGCCAAGAAAATCCTGAGATTACAGCTGTCTCTCCCTCTAAATGGAGGGAGACTGCAGTAAATTGACAAGAACCCACTCTCCCAACAAGCAGTTGCACAGAAGATGTATCAGGATTAAATGTCATAACAGCAATTGAAATTAAGTCCTGAAAATAAAGCTACCGCATTTCACAAAGCAAGTGTAATTTTTATTTTGCAATCAGCAAGGCAGTCCCATTTAACATCACCCTCTCCAGTGGGAGTCAAAAGCCTATCAGCACAGAGATGTTACAGACTGCTAAGTTTATATCACCTATATCAGCGCTCAAAGAATCAAGATCCGATTCTCGCATTCAAAGCACCTGAGAGCAGGCTTCCAGGATCTCAGAGCCACTTCACACATAAGATCATCAACCCCCTCAGTCATGCTTTTTCTCTCCTAGAGCTCTGAAGGAAAAACAAACCCATTTGGGGTTTGACAAAACCTTCCCCAACACAACACACTAACAAAGGAAATACATACACATTTGGGGAAACAAACATCCAGTTGAATTGGAATGCCAATGGCCTACCAGCACATCAGTGCTCACTCTTGGAGAGACCATCAATGAAACTATGACTACTCAGGTCTTTGAAAGAAAGGACCTCAATCAGGTATGCAAAATTATAGAATAAGTGACAACACAAAGCAGTTGAAAGGAACATGTTTTACACATTTGAGCCTACCAAAAGCCAGCAGGTTCAAATGCTATTATGAATGACATAAGTCTTGCCCAAGCCACATGCTAGAATAAGGACACTCTCAAAAACTTACCATGAATCTTGTCAGCACAGGAAACTCCCACAGCCAGGTTTGCAGGATTTCAGTAATCACAGTGCAAGGCAATGGGCAAGAGACTGATATCTCTTTCTCAGGGGGAGTAAGAAGGCACACTCTGCATTCATTAACCCTAGGACTCAAAGCTCTGTTTTCACTTTTTTGGGCTTTTGCCAAAAATGGTGTGTATTCAGATACTGACAAATCAAATAACAAAATGAAAAAGGGCATTTTCATTAAAGTTTTTGTACAGATTCCAAACAAGGACATAATGATATTCAGCAATACTCTGAAGCATTCTTGGCACCAAATGCCCACTAATGCCTGCCTCCCTCCCTATGGTAGCTCTCTTGCTTGCTAAACGCAAGTCTCTGTGCCTGCTCTGCCATACAACATAACTGCCTCTGGCCACTCAACCTTTGGGGGATGCCAAACACCTCCTTATGACTGTTTTAGTTGCCTGGAAAAATGGGAACCCTTTCCCCTGCCCGTCAGAAAGGGGGGGATTTCTTTATTGTAGCGTACAGTCTGTGAGAAATTCATCCCAACTGGATGGGTTACAACCAAAAATGTGTTTTCTGTTGAAATGAAAAACAAACTGATTAACAAAAAACAACTATTTTAATAAAAGATACTAGATACTGCTTTAAAAAACAAGACTAAAGATAGGAACGACTCCCTTCTGCACACATAATGGTATAATTTTCAGCAGCTAAGACCACTGAGAGCAGGGCTTGGAAAGGCCTCTGCCTAATATCTTGTCAAGCGGGATTCCATTCTCTGCTGTTGTGACACCTGTCCATGAGTGGCAACAGCAAGATCGTTGGTCTGGATGAACATAAAGATAGGTCATGAGATACCCTCTGCAGAACCAAAGGAGATTTAATTCAGAATCCTAGTTAAACATTATACATGAAAATATCTTTTTTTTCTCCCTAGAGGTGAGCATTTTATTGAATAACCACAATACTTCAGAGGATGCACAGCCACTTTACAGCTGGCCAGGAAACAAGTCGGTTCTTGGAAGCAATTAGCCTTGCAGGGCTCTTGCTCTGTGAACTGAGCATTATCTTCCACTTCAAGGTCCTATTCATCATGTGGCAAGAGCTTTCATGCTTTTTCATAGACTCTGGTGGAGACAACATTGTTCATCACACACTCCACAATCAGGTTTCCAACAGCTATCTTTTTCTCTTAACTGTGGTCCGTTTCCCATCCCATTTCTGCACCTGATAGAGAGTTCCATTGTCTAGCATCACAAGACTTTTTCCTATCATCTGCTGTCATCTCATCAAACTCTTCTCCCAGTTTGAAGCTAATCCCTGTGTTCTTGAAAGTGCTCTCCGTTCTGATGGTCACAATATCCCTGTTGCAACTGATGAGGACACTGGGCTTGGCAACACCAGCCATCTTCCTAGTAGCAAAGCCCACTCCCATTTCATGTAATCATCAAAATTCTCACTAGAAACCAGCTTCCACGTTCCCAAAAACTGCTCACACGTTGTGGCTGATTAACTAAGCACCTTTTCTGAACACTCCAGAGCAACACCGCCACTCACACATGAAAACATCTTGGGGCTGCCCTTGGAGCAACTGCTTTCCTAAGACAACCTTTCCCACAAACGAAGAATGACAAGAGTTCATAGGTTACTTACACAAACCTTATCACAACCAACAGCAGGCAGAGGCTATCCATTTTAGGCTAGGAGCAAACAGTGAAGTGACAGCTACCCATAAAATACACATTTGTCACTTCTGGGGTAAACACCATTTCTCAACATGACTGCATCAGCAATAATAGGCTTTTGGACTCTTCCCACACACACAAACAGACATTTGTTCATAACAGCAGTCTTTATAAATGCAAAACAAAGAGGGACTACAGTATGTGCTTGTTAGTACTGGCAGCTATATTCCCACTGAGAATGTCAAACTTTTTTAAAAAAATACCCAAGGCATCCTGTCTCAAGCTCATTCATAGCCACAGACATCCAACTGAGGACAAAGGAAAAGAAATTGTTCTCTGGCTTGACCACCTCACTGAGGAATAATATCAAGAATATGGGGAAAGGAAACGGAAGACACATGGAAAGCAGGGCTTACAGCTCCATGAATCACAACATTATTTTGTAGAACAAAGGAGGAGTCCAGTGGTACCTTTAAGACCAACAAAGTTGTATTCACTAGATGAGCTTTCGTGTGCACACACTCCTCCTCAGAGACAAGCAGGCATACACACGAAAGCTCATACAGTGAATAAAACTTTGTTGGTCTTAAAGGTACCAACAGACTCATACTTTGTTCTGCTTCTTCAGGCAAACACGGCTACCCACCTGAACCTTATGTTGTGCTAGTCTCAGACACAAATTCAATAGGAAGACTGTCCAGTAGTCAGGATTGTCTATAGGCCAGGGACACTCCGGTTCACATTCCAGCTTGCCAGTGAATTTACCAAGTAACCTCCATGGGTGTCTGAGCAAGTAACGGTGCAAAGGGGTGCTACCCCTGCCCCAAATCCAAAATTTACTGGGAGGTTTATGTACCCTGACATATACACATTTCCAGCTAGGCTTCAGGCTCTGATTCTGTCCTGAAGCACTGCCCCCCCCCCCGTTTTTGCTGAATAAACTTTTAGTAAATATTTGAATAACAGGCTGTCACTCGAGGAGCTGAGCTCTGACGGCTGCCCTAGACAGAGCTATTTAGATCATACTAATTGTGCATTTATGAGAGTAAATTAACATGTCTACATTTCATCCTGGGGGGGGGGGATTTTTGTTTGGCCACCCAAGATGCCACAAGGATCACTATTCTTCAAACACTGTGAACTTTTGCTGCAATCCTTGCCAGTAAGACAGGAACTCTTGAGTAGGCCTATTTAGCACTGGAAGAATCCCCAGGTACTGCTGGGCAAACGTAAAGGGCTTGGATATGCCTGAAGGAGCTCCGTGGATTAAGCCAACTGGAATTAGAACATTTGAAAACACAGCCAGAGAGCAAAGGCACTATTATTTTGATTAACAGCCAAAGCTCAAAGCCTATGAAATCCAAACTGCAGGAGTTGAAACAGTATGGGAAATACCATACAGATTTCAGAGCGAAAGACAGGGAGTACAGTCATCCAGAGACCACTCTCCAAACAAGTGGCATGAAAGATTTCCTATCCCAAACCAGGCAAACATCCTGCCTTAGAAAAATAACCCCACATCTCCAGTTACTAGATTCCAGAGTTGAAGAGCCGGAAGCAATTTCACTCCCTTCAGCATTTTCTGGCCAGGTCACATTCCCACTCCCACTAAAATGCAGTGCTGCACACAAGATTAATTTATTCTCAGTCACCCAGAGAGGCTACCCAAGCACATACAGTGCAAGCCAATGAAAGAGACCTGGTTTGACTAGGCCTTTTGTGCTTGACGTCATATGACCACAATTTACCCAAGGAAGAGGGGATTTAATGATGTTTCATAACAAAAATGAAGTGACCTCTGAAGAGAAAGGTTGCTACAAAGAGCAAGCCCACAGGGCACAGTAAATCATGAAGGAACACAGGAACAAAGGGGCTGAGAATGTCAACCAATGCCTAACCTTGTCAGAACCAAGAAACAATCACGTCTCTCTCACACTGGCAAAAGTGGTGGCAGCACACCCTAAGCGACGCATCGTCACGAGATATGATTGTAGAAAGGATGTCTTTGTCTGTGACCGACTGAGCCAGAAGAAATACAACACCACTACACACCACTAAAATGGGGAGCTCTAGTGCAGTATCACTGGAAACTACAAGTTGTGAGAATTTTTTTCATCACTCAGACTTGATTTCATTTATTATGCCTATATCCCTTGCTTCAGATACCACTGTCAATTGGCTGCTACTAGGAATAAGGAATTCTTGACTAGCATTTCCAGAACACTCAGTCGCCCTTTCAAAAGTGTTTCACTTATTCCAAAAGGGAAAAAAAATCATAGAAGTAGTTTATTTTGTCAAAGATCCTCCAGATTCCCAGCTTTTCCTCTGGAATTTATTGTGGGGGGAAGGCTGCCGGAAAAACAAAACTACCCCTTTTTCTCCCCCCCCCCCCACCGGGGCCTTGGTATCTTTAGATATTCCTAGATGCTTGAGACAGGCAGGGAGGAGGTGGGGGGCAGCAAGAGGACTTCTGAATATGGTTCTACAAAGGGTCACCTTCTTCCTTCCAATCTTATGCTGCCAAACAGAGGATCTGAAAGGTTATTTTCTCCTCATACAGAAACATACATGTATTTTCTGTACCACCACATTTCTTCTAAGATTTTGTTTGTTTGTTTGTGGGGAGAACTCCAGTAGGTAGGCTCCCTGGGGGTCCAATAGTTAAACATGCACTGCTACAGCTAGGAGAGGTCAGCCAGTCATTCTCTTGAAACAAGGCCAGCTGCTCTGTTCCTTCATCAGCCTAGTGGCAGACTGCCAAATAGGAATAGGGCTGTGATCCCCTTATTATTGACAAGCAACTTTTGTTTCCCAGACGCATCTTTCAGCCAAGTTCCTGCCAAAAAATATTTTGCAAGACAGCACAAATCTGTTAAAACTCAGATTATCACAAATTCAACAAAAGGATGTTTAAATGAATTGGAAGGTTGCTTGATTTCTCAGTGGGATCAAATTAACACTGGACTGGTTTTTAAAATGTAGATTTTTTTTTCTTACACAGATTTAAGACAGTGAAAAAGTTTCAATGTTAGAAAACTTATAAACCCACATTCAGCTCTTGATGCAACCCAAGTGCAAAAAGCAAGGACATTGCTGTATTTAGCAAAGGAGTATGAAACATGGACTGGGTAGTTCACTATGGAAAAAGAAAAGAACAGCCCCTTGCTGGCTATTTTGAAGTATGCACAGCCAGCAGAAAAGGCTGCATGTGCAACCATAGCGAATAACTGGTCTACAGCAAGTCAATGAGTTACTAGAAGCTGATCTTTTGAAACTACAGCTACAAATGAGTGTTCAGAACAATCTATAAGCTTTGAGGGCTCACGTTGTTTGTGCTATTTAGTCTTGTTAGCTCAGCTGAAGGTGCACAGAAGAAAGAGTTGCCTCAGTCACCCACCAGAAATCCAGCTCAGCAGGTCATCTGCACCACCATTGGGATGTTAAAAGCAAGGATAAAATGGCAGTAGCACAGAGGTTGAATGGTTAAGGTCAACTGGATCATACTCCGACCTAAGAAGGGCACATGAACAGTGCCACCATCATTTTCTTTCTTTGTTGAAGAAAAAACTTGAAATACAAAGAGGTGTGGATTTTGAGCACGTCCATGAAATACGGAAGACATAAATGACTCCAGTGTCCAAAGTCCAAGCATTTTCATATTTAGCAGCTTCACGCCTTTTCTATTTAGTAGGTTAGTTTCTTCATATCTTGGGGGCTGTGAAACTCAAACAACATTCTAAGACCTATAACTGGTTCCGTTCCAATGTCATTACAGCTGCTAGAAATCCTGAGTAGGTTGTCAAAAACAGAGTATTTCTTGAAAGACCATTATTAGTAAGGATCAGAAATGAGACAAGAACAAATCCTTTCATAAACTATGTGGGCGGTACATGCAGGAGAAATTTGTGTCATCAGTCCTGTGGCAGGGACACAATTCAGATGTCCACCATAACATCAGCTGAATACTGGTACTTATAAATAGCATCACTGTACTTTTCGTGCATTCTCTTAAAAAAAAGAGCTGAAGTTTATCAGCACTTTCCTTTTCATAAACACAGTCAATGAGAGAAAATGGGCTAGGATAGGTTACAAGTGTAGGCACAAAAGACAAAGTGAGGGAGGAAACAGTGGCAAAAAAATTATAAGATTACACATTAGTGCATGATTGGTAAGCAGAGTGACACCCTTATTCAACTGGATGCCATTCAACTAGTCTACAGATACAGCAGAGTGAGGTGGTAGAACTCTGCAGAAGTACAAGGGGCTATAATCAGGGACCCCGACATTTTTCAGGTTGCGGGCACCTTTGGAATTCTGACAAAAGGTGACAGGCGCAAGCAGAAAACAATTGCCATGGGAGACGGAGCCAACCACAAAATGTTGTGAGGTTATGCATGTATTAAGATGGTTAATGAAACCACAACTGGCAGTATCGGTCTTCATTTTGTAGGCATCTAATGCACGCAAACGACCATTGGACTTACCGTGAGGGGTCCTTCTCCTCTGAGGTCAGGAGGACATCTCCAATGGGGTTATTCCCACCGTGCCTGTAGGGAGGCAGGAAATAGTTTTTTCCCCTTCCTGTTGGCGCCTCCGGAATAGCCCATCTCCAGTTCTGGGACTCCGAAAGCAGTGCTTGCAGCCTAAATGAAGTGGCCTTGCCCTAGAAAAACGTAACTGCAAACAGTAATACCAACTGATTAAACAAGAAAAACTCTGCAACTATGAACAAGGCAGAGTATAAACAGAAATACAAGAGAAGAAATCAGCACAGAATAAGTAGAAGAGGAAGATGAAAATGGGAGGGCCGAGATGTCCTCCTGACCTCAGAGGAGAAGGACCCCTCACGGTAAGTCCAATGGTCGTTCTCCCTCTGAGGTGGAGGACATCTCCAATGGGACCTCCCCGAGCAGTGTCCCTCATACGGGTGGGTAGTCATCTTCCTCCATGTTAACGACGTGCTGAAGAATTCTTCTCCCAAAGGCCGCGCCTGCAGATGCAAGCGTGTTGATATGGTAGTGCCTTATGAAGGTGGAAATGGATGACCACGTAGCCGCCTTACAGACCTCTTCAACAGAAGCTCTATTGGTAAGGCGGCGTTGGTTGCTGCGCTCCGCAGAGAATGAGCTGTGATGCCACTGGGTACTTCCTGACCCGAGGCCCGGTAAGCCTCTGTGATACAGGCCTTCAGAACCGAACCGATTGCCGATCTAGACATCTTCTCCCCTGACCTAGGTGGAGATATATTGACGAATAAGGACTCAGGCTTCCTGCAAACCTCTGTCCTGGCTATGTAAACCTTGAGAGCCCGTCTTACATCCAAGGTGTGCCAAATCCGTTCCTTGGGATGCTTGGGATCAGGACAGAACGTGGATACGCAGATCTCTTGAGAGTAGTGAAATCTAGAGCCTACCTTTGGCCGGAAGGTAGAATCTGTGCAAATCACGACCTTGTCTTTATGAAAGACGCAGAGTGACGATGTCACTGACAATGCCCCGAGTTCTGACACTCTTCCCGCAGACGTGATAGCGACCAGAAACAGCTTCTTCATCCTCAGCCACTTCAACCCCACCTCCCCGAGAGGCTCGAACGGTGAGCCGGTAAGAGCACCGAGTACCGTATTCGGCCTCCAGGTTGGAAGGCGATGGACCTGAAGCGGAGATTTTGTCAACGCTCCCTGTAGAAAGGTTTGAATGTGAGGATGTTTGGAAATCTTGTATCCTCCCAGGGAAGGGAAAACAGAGGACAGAGCCGCTAACTGCCTCCGAAGAGTAGCAGACTTCATTCCCGAATCAGACCATCCTGCAGGAAATCCAGAAGCGAAGCAATCGAAGGGAACAGTGGCTGCACCGACTTGCGTCTACACCATCGCACCAACGCCTTACATGTGGTGTTATATCTATACAGACCGTGGACTGTCGTCTGGATGTCAAAATGGTGTCTAGACCTGGAAAGAATAACCTAATTTCGATAGGTTGCTCCGCTCAATCTCCACGCGGTCAAACACAGCCAGGCCGGATCTGGGTGCCATACCGGACCCTACAACAGCATGTCGGGAGGTATAGAAAGAACTAGGGGTGGAAGTATAGGCAGCTCCTGTATTGCCGAGAACCATGGGTGACGAGCCCAGTTCAGGGCCACTAGGATGACCTTTGCTCTGAGTTCCCAAATTCTGCGGGTGGTTCTGGAAACCAGGGCGAACGGCGGAAACGCATATAGGAGACCCTGGAGCCAGGGTGTCGTGAGTGCATCTGTCGCCTCAGCCTCTGGATGGAAGAATCTGGAGAAATATCTCGGAAGCGTGAGGTTCATAGAGGAGGCGAACAGATCCACCATGGGACGTCCGACTTGAGCCACTATCATGTTGAAGATACGTGGATGGAGAACCCATTCTCCCTCCTGTATCCCCACTCGGCTGAGTCAATCGACTTGCATATTTTCGGACCCTTTTATATGGTCTGCTCTCAATGAGGTGACGTGTCTTTCCGCCCAAAAGAGGATCTTCCTCGCCTCCCTGTGGAGTTGAGATGACCGAGACCTGCCTAGGTTGATATGTTGTCCGTCCTGATCAACACTTGTTGACCACACAATTGAGGGGCAAAAGGAATCAGAGACAAGCTGATCGCTCTGAATTCCAAGAGGTTAATTGGTAGATTCTTCTCCGCAGACCGCCATGTCCCCTGGACTGGAGTGTAGTTCAAGGTTGCTCCCAGTCCAAGAGACTGGCCTCGGTGAACAGCTCCCTGGTGTGGCTGACATAGTAGCTCTTGCCTGCCGACAAATTGTTCATGTTTGTCCACCACCCTAGGCTCTTCCTTGACTCCAATCGGTACCTGTAGGTAGAGGACCCTCTCCTCCATGAAGGAGAGTAGATGGGAACGTAGAAACATCTGCAATGGTCTGGGGTGCAGGCGGGCCCATTGTATCATGTCGATGCTGGCAATCATCAGACCCATAAGTCTGGCTAGGTCCATGAGGAGTGTGGATCTGCAGCTGTAAAACCTCGTGGCAGCTTCTTAGAGCTTCTGAGCCTTTGCCAGCGGGAGAAAGGAAGCATTTCGAGTGGTGTCGATTACTGTTCCCAATGTACGATACGCTGCGTCGGTAGCAGTGAACTCTTTTCGAGGTTGATCAGGAATCCATGTTTCTGTAAACATTGTAGTGTTCGCTCCGTGTTGCTGACGGAGTCTGCCCGTGTACTGGTCCTGATTCAGAGGTCGTCCAGCTATGGCAGAACCTGGATACCCTGAGCTCTGATGAACCTTGGGATAGATGCTCAGCTTGGAGAAGAAGCGTGGTGCCGTGAATAGACCAAAGAGAGGTGCTCTGTACTTGGAGTGTTGGTCGTAAATGCAAAAGCGAAGAAATCGCTTGTGTGCTGGGTGAATAGGCACATGGAGGTATGCTTTCCGTCAAATCTATGGAAGTGAGGTACTCGTTGGGAGATAGAGAGTCCGCTACAGCCTCCAGAGTTTCCATGCGAAAACGTCGCAGTTTTAGATTCAGATCGCTGATTTGCTGGCTGGTGACTTGAGGAACCGCCCTGAAGGCTGGTGCAGAAACTCTATCGGATAGCCCTGTGACATCACTTCTACTGCCCAGGCATCTGCCTGTGTGCCTGTCCAAGCTTCCGTAAAATGTAAAAGGCGGGCACCCACCGGAAGGGGGGATAGTCATGCCTGTTTGGGTTTGGCACCTCTGTCTCCCCGAACACCTCTGTTGAAAGGCCTGTGGAATCTGGGTGTGAAGGAACCACATTTGCCAGACTGCTTGGACGCTTCCCACGAGGCCTTTTGGTGTCTTGTCGAAATCTAGAGAGAGAGTGCTGGGTACGAAGGGACTGCGGGTTTCGCCAATCGAAACGGCGTAGGGATCTGGGCATGGCTTTTTTACTTATCCCTGGTTTCCACCAGGAAGTTGTCCAGGGCCTCTCCAAAGAGCCGATCTCCTAGGAAGGGATAAGCTGTTACAATAGCTTGGAGAGAGAGTCCGCGTGTCAGGCGCGTAGCCGTCTGGCCACCGCCGTGGATGCCATGGCCCTGGAAGCAAAGGAGATAATGTCCAGAGTGGCGACCGCTGAAAAGGAATTAGACTTAAGGACACGAGAATTTCCCTCCAGCACAGCCCGATTGTTCTCTGGAACAATCTGCATCAACTTACGTAACCACACGACTGTCGCTCTGGAGGCGATGGATGTTGTAGATGCCGCTCTTACCATCATGGCAATTGCCTCATGGATCCTTCTGAGCGTTGCCTCCACCTTCTTATCGGTTTGGTCTTTGATGGTACCCCGACCATCCTCAGATACTAGACCCGTCGACTGGATGGCATCCACTGGAGCGTCCACAGGAGAAACCTGTAATAACTCATTAGCATAATTAGGCAGAGCATATAACTTTTTTGCAAAAGCGGGAAAACTGCTTATTGACCATGGGCTTTTCCCACTCTGCTCTGAGCTGACGCTCAAATACTCAGGAAAGGAAAAACCTTTCTCAGTAAATTCCTGAGGAGGGAAGACTTACCGGTTGCCCCCGGGTTTGGATTTAATTTTGCTTTTGACCGCCTTCAGATATTCTGAAGGTGGCAAAACATATAACTCTAAGGCCTATATATAAAGGTCAAGGTTCCCTTGCTCAAAGGCCAGTCGAATCCGACTCTAGGGTTGCGGTGCTCATCTCCGTTTCAAGGCCGAAGAGCCAACGCTGTCCAAAAACGTTTCCGTGGTCATGTGGCCGGCATGACTGAACACCAAGGTGCACGGAAATAGCCTTAGCTAAAAGGAGCTGATAATCCTTGGGTTTGAAAAAACGACTGGATTGCTCCGGGAGTTTTTAATTCTTCCTCCTCATCAGAAAAATTCGCCCTCTTCCCTTTCAATGGAAGAGGTACTGGATTCTATTTCTTCCCTCCACTGCTCCTCCAAGGGTCTCCTAGGAGGAGGGGGAACCCTCTTAGCTGCCCTAGTTGGCCACCCAGGGGAGGATGGAATCAAAGGGTTTTGAGAGCGATTACCCTGTGGTAGGGAAACCTCAGGTCTAGGAAGGAGCTGTGCCATTTCCAGCGGAATGGTCTTTTTTAATAATAATGGCCATAATTCTGAAGAGTGAATCAAAACTCCGTGATCAAGGAGCTTACCCCGTTTGGAGCCGGTCTCAGGATCCTGCTCCTCTTCTGAAGGGGTGGGGGAAACGTAAGGCTGTCCTCCTTCGGTCCCCGAGGCTCCAGAAATGGCCGTAAGAGAGGTCACAAGCTCGAAGCCGGACCCTCAAAATGGCCGCCGCCGCCCGATCGCGAGAGCGCGGGAAAATGGCGGGGCCTGCTGTTTCGGCTGTCGGCGTCGTTTGGGCACCTGGGGTGCTGCGCCGAGCCAGCCGTGTTCATCGGGGTACCGCGATCATGCCACGAAGGCAGATCGGCCCCGGAGTCGTCTCGCGTCACCGCAGCCGCGGTGCACGCGTCTCCCTCGTCGCCCGAGGAAAAAACCTCGGGAAGGTCTTTTGCCGCCATGGCAGCCGGCGGCGTTCTTCTCTTCGGGTCCTGAGACCTCTTTGAAAACTTCGCTCCAAGGAAGGAGCTGAATGAGAAAAGAGAAGAAATAGAGAGAGAGAGAAAAGAAAAAAAGGGCAAGGCAACAGGCTGGATAAACAGGATACAAAAAGCGGGAAACAGCTAAGCCTAAGAGATTTGCTGCTTCTCCCTACTGAGGCAGGAACAGAACTGGAGATGGGCTATTCCGGAGGCGCCAACAGGAAGGGGAAAAAACTATTTCCTGCCTCCCTACAGGCACGGTGGGAATAACCCCATTGGAGATGTCCTCCACCTCAGAGGGAGAAAGGAAAAGCATTTCTTTTCCTTCCTATCCCCCTCTACATGAGCCCAGCCATTTTCAACTTGCACTGCTTGTAACACTGATAGTGAGAGCTTCTTCCACACATGTGAAGTAAGACAGATTCTCCCCAGATTTTGACAGGAACAAATTATTTTTTAAAAAGTAACCAAAAATCAATGAAGAAATATTATCCACTTCCACCTGAATTATAAAAAAATATATTATAACTGAGAAGATCTGATTACTTCAACAGAAGTTCCAGTTAAGTGCATTAAGCATTTTAGCCATATAGCGCAATCACATTTAGTTAGAATCAAGTCCCACTAATATTTTTAGAATACCACTCTGCTGTTTTCATAGGTAAAGTACTGTACATAAAGTCACTGCCTACATTATATCATAAACATCAAACACCCAAAAAGCCCTACCTAGCCCCACCTTTCCTAAAAACACTTGGCAAGCTCCAGGAAAGGTACCAGCAGCAGCCACGGTCCCCACACGAGAACCCTGGGCAGTACCATTTAAGATTGCTAGGAGTGTCATTTTTCTTGTTCCTTAATATAAGAGTTCACGGCAAATTTTAAAAATTAGCATATCATGGAAAAAGATTCTAGCATAGCCCTTCATGTACCTATACAAGTGGGTTTTTTTAAATTTATTATTTAATTTATTTATTTACTTTCAATTTATATCCCGCCTTGCACGGCTTGATTTGACCAGGCCTCAGGAGGTATTTTTAGTAATGGTCTTACCTGCCTGGCAACCCTCCTTGCTTCCCAATATGGTTTAGAGTCTTCTACAGCTTTACCAATCTTCTTCACAAGTTCATCTAGCTTTATTGTTGCTTCAACCAGGACAGAACGGAATTTCTGGCGTGCATCCTACAAAGGAAAGAGAAGGTGTTACTAAAACAGTTCTCATCACTAGTAATGAACGCAACCTGCCCTACCGCAACCTGCAGGAACTCTTCATCACAATATTTCTGGGGTAAATAATGAAACCGTTTCTGAAGTCTGAAAGACTGTCATACTAATGAAAGCCCAACAAATACTCAAAGATTGTATCATGCCCACCAACACTATCCTTCTTACAACTTCTTCTGACTGCACCAGATCGAGCACCTTGTTTAAGATTATAGATTCATTGCTCTTTTAAACCAAGAAATCCTCATTCCTGCAATCCAGATTTAAGATTCATTTTATTGAAACAGTGTTTCCAAAACTCCCAATATCAGGCATGCTTTTTGGAGTTAAATTTCAGCCTTGCACCCCAAAAAAGATTACTTCTACAATAAGGGTAGTAACTGCATTTTACACTTTTAAGATCATGAGTTCCTAAACTGCAGGAGTACTACGGTCCTTTGTACTTCTTTGAACACATGAAGCTGCCTTATACAGAATCAGATAAATTAGACCAAAAAAAGGGTTAGGGTTAGTGAGAAAAACACAACCCTACATGAGAAAGATAATCAAAAAGGTTGAGACACACGGGGGGAAACTCTAAAATATAGCTATGCGTGTAGTGCTAATGTACAAAATATTACATATAATTTAATCATACATTCAAAAGTGCTAAATGTCATTTAAAAAGACAATCCTATGGTTCTGCATATGAGTACCTAATCCTAATATAAAGACAATTATCCAATCATATAAATACAGGTTAAAACTTTCAAATTATATCCATATACAAGAACCAATACCAAATGCATTTCGGCTAAAAGCCTTCCTCTGTAGTAAAATTCAAACTGAGCACTCCATAAATTTAACAAAAAAAAATGCATAAAATTAATCATACACAGAATGGACCTTACTCACAACTGAGTTGTTCACCCATGGAGTAAGTGGCAATAAATATCCTTGAGATGCAATACGGGCAACTCATCAAGATGTGCAGTATTTCATATGCCCATGGATCTACTTAGGCCCGGTGTTCCCTCTAAGCTGAGTCAGTGTGAGCTAGCTCACAGTTTTTTAGCCTCCGGCTCACACATTTTTGTCTTCGCTCAGGAAGGGATGGCTCCAGAGCAAACTAATTTATACAGCAGCCAACTCGCTCACTCACAACTTTCATGCCAGCAGCTCACAAAGTAGAATTTTTGCTCACAAGACTCCAGAGCTGAAAGGGAGCATTGCTTAGGCCCAATCTGCAATGCTCAAAGCTCCAATGGAGTGCTCAGGTACAAATAGGAAAGAATCAGCCTTATACAGAATCAGGCCAGTGGTCCATCAAAGTCAGTATTGTCTACTCAGACTGGCCAGTGCTTCTCCAGGATCTCAGGTAGAGGCCATTCACATCACATTTGTGTAACTTCTTCACCTGAATTGCATCATCACAAGATAAAGAACAGTGTATGGATGACATCAGTTTTTATAATGTGATCGCTGCTACAAAAATAGGTCAGGGATACAAAACAGAATGTAACTGTAATAAACCCTTGCCTTGGACTGGAAACTCCTAAATGGAGAATATCATGTGGTTGTACACAATTGGAAGATTCTTATCTAAATAAGATGAAGACAATACATGTATGAAATTAAAGATCTGAATGAATTCTAAATGCTATAATTTTCCAGCATATTCTGATTTAGTCTTCAAATCCTGACAAAGCCAAGTGACACTTGACTGACAAACCAACAGATTTTTGGGCGTTCAAAGATACTGAGATTATTTTCCCCAGCTTAAATACTAATGTGAGAATATAAAATATTCCCTTTTCCTTGTGCTGGATAGAAGCAGACTGGAAACTATTCAAGTGATCCAACGTACAAGTGACAGGAATGTAGACATTAGGGCTGCATGCAGATGAAACTGTGGTTTAGAAACAATTCTTTGATCATACTCCAGTTTAGTGTGATGTCTGACTGCTGATGACACCATTAAATCTGGTTAGTGGGAAGGCTGCAAATGGGGTCCACAGTTTCACATTTTATTAGAGTTACATTTCAGCTTGTGAATCCTGGTTTGCAGTAACCCTGGTTCGTCATTGTGCACAAACACAGGAATCCCAGCTTAACCCCAGTTTGTTTGTTTGGTACATGCTACAGAGCCCTGGTGTGGCCAAATAACCTCTCCTGCTCCTGTTGCACTTCTTTTCACTGGGAGCAAACAAACCAAGATTCTGATCAGTTGTCTGCACCACTAATCGTTGGATGTCCCATCCCGTTGATTGTACTTGATGTACACTATGTAATGCTCCTTAAATCTCAGAAAGAAAGGCAGACTATAAATAACCAAATAAATAAATAATCATGGTTGGTTCAATTAACTACGGATCATCATGAAGAGAAGAAGAGACTGGATTTATACCCCACTCTTCACTTGGAGTCTCAGAGCGGCTTACAATCTCCTTTCCCTTCCCCTCCCCACAACAGACACCCTGTGAGGCAGGTGAGGCTGAGAGAGCTCTTTCAAGGACTGCTCTTGAGAGAACAGACCTGAGAGGACTTGTGACTGACCCAAGGTCACATCAGCAGCTGCATGTGGAAGAGTGGGGAATCAAACCTGGTTCTCCCGGATTAGAGTCCACAGTCTTAACCACTACACCAAACTGTAGCCAGAAACTCAAAGTTCATCGTGCAAACTTGGCACTGAACAAGAGGACTGCTGTATGCCCTCCCCAAAGAAAAATCCCCTCTGGAAAGAGGGGAAAGAAAAATCATTCACATCCAACTGAAACACTGTATGAAAGTAAAATTCGGGGGGGGGGCATGGAGCTGTGATTTGTTACCCCCAACACACGCACAAACACCATTCTCAGCAGCCCTGAGAAAGCTGATCTTGCCATCCTTCAGACACAGCCAAAGTATTATACGTAATTCTACAGCCAAGGAAACAGCTATCTACCCTAGGAAAACAGAAGAGTAAAATTTATTCTCTTCCTAAGCTGGAAGTACTGGAGAGGTTGCATTGTCTTCTTGTCAAGCTGCTATAACGGAATCGTTATTCTTTTGACAGCCCCATTACTCAGTGGAAAAGAATAAATTACTGACTGTAGGACAGGTTCCGTGCGGATTTTAAATTGCCATCAGCTTTATTAATCCAACATTAACAATTTAAATGTTCAGGTTAGGGCCCATATCCCTGTGTTTTAAGGTTACAGGATTTTTTTAAATAGGGAGGGAGGGAAAGCTAGGTTCAACACATGGAGGCTAGAGTCCATTCATACAATACTTTGGACTACTGCAACTACAGTGAACTCACTCTTGAAATCAACAAAAAGCCTTAGGGCAGCAACTTACAATTGACTGAAGAATAAATGGTCGTGACCCTGTTTTGTCAGATGCATAAGAAATAACCTTAGCGAGAGGGAGGTCTAAAAATGAGGTCAAAAGGACACGCAGACACAAAAGGACACTGAGCACAAATGAAAACAAGATCTAGCCCAAAGAATAAAGATCCAATCCATGTGGGCATGACTCACTCCCAACTGGGGATGAACTTGCAAAGCAAGATGAAAGCACACAGACCTCTCAAGATGGACAACTCCAGATGGGTCGCTGGGTTAGTGTGCATCAGCAAAATAAAACAGGAATCCAGAGAGGCCAGTTTAAAACAAGACCCAATCAAAAGAATAATCAGTCCAATCACATTAGGTGAGGACTGCTCCCAACTGCTAATAGACAGGCACAGTAGAACAAACACAGAATTGTATCTAATATAGAAAAGTGCAGGGTCCATCTAGAAAGGCAAAACCAACTTGCAAAGTAGAGAGGTTTTTTTTTAACTAATTAACATCCTTAAGAGGTGGGATATGCTAAGAACTTGCTCAGGGAAGGGGGGAAATTGTACTGAACTTCTTGACAATCTTAACAATGGATTCTCTCTTTGAAGTTCTTTTGCAGGAAAACAGCAACTTCTCCACTTCTGTTTGCAGCTTTTAGAATGTTTCTTCCTCGCTGATGAACCATGCATCTGATGAAGTGAACTCTGATTCACAGAAGTGCTGGAATAAACATTTGTTACTCTTTAAGGTGCCATTGGACTCCTGATTGAGGGATAAATACTTTCTGCAGCGTGCTAGCCAGTCTCGGTTTTTATTGCGCCTAGGCACAACAGAATTCATCTGCAGAACTGACACTAACTCATCAGCTTCACACTAGACTCTCCCTTTGAACCATTTTCGTTGAAGTACAGCAACTTTCACACCTGTTACTGAATAGCCAGCAAAACTGAAATCCCCGCCCCCCCAAAAAATAATGGTTTCCAAGGGTTTACATAAAAAAAAATCTTCCAGTTGGAAATTTCATTCTTTTGTATAACTTACTCCATTATCTGGAAGGCACAGACCAGTCAGATCATCCTTTATTTTAAATGACACTTAATTTTAACAAATTATGGTAAGAACTCATCCAGGCTGTACAAGGGAAGCCTGAAAGGACTCCAAAATTCAGTCTCATCTATTAAGTCTTTTCCTCAGTGGTGGGCCACCTTCCTAGCAGCCCTTTTTACAGCTTTAGATCGGTCTGGGACAATACCAGACGATTGGAAGAATGCCGTATTAGTTCCGATCTTAAAAAAGGTGATCCCCAGCTCCCAAATAATTATACACTGATCATTACAGGGAAGCTATATGCCAATCACTTGGCCGATAAACTGAAATCTTATATATTAGACCAGCAAATTTTGGGGCCAGAGCAAATTGGCTTCTGTCAGGGCAAGTCAACCCTAGATCACTGCATTGTTCTTAGTCATCTAGTAAGTCAATATAGGAAAGGGGAAAGACTTAAATTATACGCAGCTTTCTTAGATCTTAAGGGAGCTTTTGATTCAGTGCCCAGGGATATCTTGTGGAGGAAACTGAATAATATAGGGATTGATAAACATCTGCTTTTTTTATTTAAAAAAAAATTCTACTCAGAAACTACTTGCCAGGCTAGATACTCAAAAGAAGGTGACCTAGTGCCAAAAACTGCCATTTCAGTGGGTGTCAAGCAAGGTTGTACCCTAGCTCCGATATTGTTTAATCTTTTTTTAAGTGATCTGGCACCCTTTATGAGTGGTGTTAACAGTCATTTCCCCAAGCTGGGAGTAAGACACTGCCCACTACTGTTATATGCCAATGATGCTGTCCTTCCGTCACTTTCAAAGGTTGGGATGAAAAAGATGCTAATGCACTTTTCAGTGTATTGTGATAGGAACCTGCTGTCCCTCAATTTTGATAAGTCAAAAATTATTGTGTTCGGTCGGAGTTGGAAACCCTCTAAATGGACTGTTCGAGGAAATCCTATCGAACAGGTGAAGAGTTTCTGATACACTTCGGTGAGGCGATACATTTCCATTACAATATTAACTGGGTCTCCCACACTAAGGAGGTTGTAAAATCAGTGAAGATCAGTAAACTTGCAATTTCCCACTTTTATTATATGAAAGGAAATCAATTTATTCCTGCTGTTCTCAAGGTGCTTAACCACAAAATATGTGCTAAATTATTCTATGGAGCCCCAATTTGGATCTCTGCTTTTAATAAAACGGTTGAAAGAGTCCAATCCAAATTTCTTAGGAAAATCCTAGGGCTCCCAACTTGCATACCTTATGCAACAATATGCCTTGAGACAAACCAGAGGGCACTACGGTCGGGGAGTCAAAATCTCTTGGTAATTCCAGGCCCCAGGAACTTGCGGTTACCAAGGCCAGGGCGTTTTCGGTGACAGCTCCTACCTGGTGGAATGAGCTCCCAGAGGAGATCCGGGCCCTGCAGGATCTTGGGCTGTTCCGCAGGTCCTGTAAGACAGAGCTCTTCTGCCAGGCTTTTGAGTAGGAGCTGCTGCCACCATTTTTTACCATCGTTATTTTCTACCATCGCTCCCCTACCACCATTGTGTGGGCTTTGTTGGGGTGCAAGATGTCCCTAAATGAAGATGAAGATGGAATGGTTGAACTATGGGGTGGTATGTTGCTGGACTGAAATTAACAACTTTTTCTTAGAAACCCATCTTTGAGAGTACTGACATTGAGAGCACCGACACTTTAGCATATTGCATTATATTGTTTTATTCTGTTTTATCTGTTTTAACTGTGGCATTTATGCCTCTTTGTTAGCCGCCCTGAGCCTCAGAGGAAGGCGGGATATAAATCCAAAAATAAATAAATAAATAGGTCCCGTTCACACGCAGAAGTAGCCACACAATACACAAGAATGACAGGCAGATTTTCCAGGTGCGATCACATGAGAACGACCATTGGACTTACCGTGAGGGGTCCTTCTCCTCTGAGGTCAGGAGGACATCTCCAATAGGGTTATTCCCACCGTGCCTGTAGGGAGGCAGGAAATAGTTTTTTCCCCTTCCTGTTGGCGCCTCCGGAATAGCCCATCTCAGTTCTGGGACTCCGAAAGCAGTGCTTGCAGCCTAAATGAAGTTGCCTTGCCCTAGAAAAATGTAACTGCAAAACAGTAATATCAAACTGAGTAAACAAGAAAGCTCTGCAACTATGAACAAAGGCAGAAAACAACCAGAGATACAAGAGAAGAAATCAGCACAGAAAGATTAGAAGAGGAAGATGAGAATGGGAGGGCCGAGATGTCCTCCTGACCTCAGAGGAGAAGGACCCCTCACGGTAAGTCCAATGGTCGTTCTCCCTCTGAGGTGGAGGACATCTCCAATGGGACCTCCCCGAGCAGTGTCCCTCATACGGGTGGGTCGTCATCTTCCTCCATGTTAACGACGTGCTGAAGAATTCTTCTCCCAAAGGCCGCGTCTGCAGATGCAAGCGTGTTGATATGGTAGTGCCTTATGAAGGTGGAAATGGATGACCACGTAGCCGCCTTACAGACCTCTTCTACGGAAGCTCTATTGGAAAAGGCGGCATTGGTTGCTGCGCTCCGCAGAGAATGAGCTGTGATGCCACTGGGTACTTCCTGACCCGAGGCCCGGTAAGCCTCTGTGATACAGGCCTTCAGAACCGAACTGATTGCCGATCTAGACATCCTCTCCCCTGACCTAGGTGGAGAGATATTGACGAATAAGGATTCAGACTTCCTACAATCCTCTGTCCTGGCAATGTAAATCTTGAGAGCCCTTTTTACATCCAAGGTGTGCCAAATCCGCTCCTTGGGGTGCTTGGGGGCAGGACAGAACGTGGGTAAACAGATCTCTTGAGAGCAGTGGAATCTAGAGCCAACCTTTGGCTGAAAGGTAGGATCTGTGCGAAGTACAACCTTGTCTTTGTGAAAGACGCAGAGTGACGATTTCACTGACAGTGCCCCGAGTTCTGACACTCTTCTCGCAGACGTGATGGAGACCAGGAACAGTGTCTTCATTCTCAACCATTTCAACCCCACCTCCCGGAGAGGCTCGAAAGGTGATCTGGTAAGAGCATTGAGGACCGTATTCAGCCTCCAAGTTGGGAA
Source organism: Gekko gecko (assembly GCA_029375565.1). Lineage (NCBI taxonomy): Eukaryota > Metazoa > Chordata > Lepidosauria > Squamata > Gekkonidae > Gekko > Gekko gecko. The sequence goes on from JAPDNY010000011.1 coordinate 38,513,841, forward strand.
GCGATGGACCTGAGGCGGAGATTTTGCCACCGCTCCCTGCAGAAAGAGTTGGATGTGAGGATGCTTGGAAATCTTGTATCCTCCCAGGGAAGGGAGAACAGTGGAGAGAGCCGCTAACTGTCTCCGAAGAGTAGCAGACTTCAGTCCCGAGTCCAATCCATCCTGTAGGAACGCCAGAATCGAAGCAACCGAAGGGGACAGTGGCTGCACCTTCTTGCGTCTACACCAGCGCACGAACGCCTTCCAAGTGGTGTTATATATACGGACCGTGGACTGTCGTCTGGATGCCAAAATGGTATCTAGAACTTGGGAAGAATAACCTAATTTCGATAGGTTGCTCCGCTCAATCTCCACGCGGTCAAACACAGCCAGGCTGGATCCGGGTGCCATACCGGACCCTGCAACAGCATGTCGGGAGTTATCGGAAGGACCAGAGGTGGAAGTATGGACAGCTCCTGTATCGCCGAAAACCATGGGCGCCGGGCCCAGTTCGGAGCCACTAGAATGACCTCTGCTCTGAGTTCTCGGATTCTGCGGATGGTTCTGGAAATCAGGACGAACGGCGGAAATGCGTATAGGAGACCTTGGGGCCAGGGCGTCGTGAGCGCATCTGTCGCCTCTGCCTCCGGATGGAAGAACCTGGAGAAGTATCTCGGAAGTGTGTGGTTGGTAGGGGAGGCGAACAGATCCACCATGGGACGTCCGAATCGAGCCACTATCATGTGGAATAGACGTGGATGGAGGGCCCATTCTCCTTCCTGTATCTCCACTCGGCTGAGCCAGTCGGCTTGCACGTTTTCGGTCCCTTTTATGTGTTCCGCCCTCAACGAGGTGACGTGTCTTTCTGCCCAAAGGAGAATCTTCACCGCCTCCCTGTGGAGCTGAGATGACCGAGACCCGCCTTGCTTGTTGAGGTGTGCTTTGGCCGATATGTTGTCTGTCCTTATCAGCACTTGTTGAGCACACAACTGAGGGGCAAAATGAGCTAGAGATAAGCGGATCGCTCTGAGTTCCAAGAGGTTGATTGGTAGTTTCCTCTCCGCCGGCTGCCACGTCCCCTGGACTGGAGTGTCGTTCAAGGTTGCTCCCCAGCCCAAGAGACTGGCATCGGTAAACAGCTCCCTGGTGTGGCTGACATAGTAACTTTTGCCTGCCAACAAATTGTCCATGTTTGTCCACCACCTCAGGCTCTTTTTGACTCCGATCGGTACCTGTAGGTGGAGGACCTTCTTCTCCATGATGGAGAATTGATGGGAACGGAGAAACATCTGCAACGGTCTGGTGTGTAGACGTGCCCATTGTATCATGTCGATGCTGGCGATCATCAGACCCAGAAGTCTGGCTAGCTCCATGAGGAGTGAGGACCTGTTGTTGTAAATTCTCATGGCGGTTTCCTTGATCTTCTGAGCCTTGGCCAGTGGAAGAAAGAGAGCATTCCGATTGGTGTCGATTACTGCTCCCAAATGCTCTATACGCTGCGTCGGTAGTAGGGAACTCTTTTCGAAGTTGATCAGGAACCCATGTTCCTGTAAACACTGTAGTGTTCGCTCCGTGTTGCTGATGGATTCTGCCCGCGTGCTGGCCCTGATCAAGAGATCGTCGAGATATGGATGCACATGGATGCCCTGAGATCTGAGATGAACCACGGGATTGATGATCAGCTTGGAAAAGAGGCGTGGAGCCGTGGATAAACCAAAAGGAAGTGCTCTGTACTGGAAGTGTTGATTGTAAATGCAGAAGCGGAGAAATCGCTTGTGCGCTGGGTGAATGGGCACATGGAGGTATGCTTCCGTCAAATCTATGGAAGTGAGGTACTCGTTGGGGGATAGAGAATCCGCTACAGCCTTCAGGGTTTCCATGCGAAAATGTCGCAGTTTTATGAATCTGTTCAGAAACTTGAGATCCAGGATCGCCCTCCAGTCTCCGTTCTTCTTGGGGACCATGAACAATATAGAGTAAACACCCCGTTTCCTCTCGTTGTCGGGAACAGGTTCGATGGCCTGGATCTCCAGTAAATGCTGTATGGCCCTGCTGATGATGGCTCTCTTGTTCTCTGATTTGCTGGCTGGTGATTTGAGGAACCGCTCTGGAGGCTGGTGCAGAAATTCTATCGGGTAGCCCTGTGAGACCACCTCTACGGCCCAGGCATCTGCCTGTGCATCTGTCCAAGCCCTTGTAAAATGTAGAAGGCGGGCACCCACCGGAATGGGAGGATAGTCATGCCTGTTTGGTTTTGGCTTCTCTGTCTCCCCGATCACCTCTGTTGAAAGGCCTGTGGAATCTGGGTGTGAAGGAACCACGTCTGCCAGACTGCTTGGGCGCTTCCCATGAGGTCTTCCTGGTGTCCTGACGAAATCTAGGGAGAGAGTGCTGGGTACGAAAGGACTGCGGGTTTCGCCTATCGAAACGGCGCAGAGATCTGGGCATGGCTTTTTTCTTATCCCTGGTTTCTACCAGGATGTTATCTAGGGCCTCTCCAAAGAGACGGTCTCCCTGGAAGGGGTACGCTGTTACAATAGATTTGGAGAGAGAGTCAGCTTGCCAGGCGCGGAGCCAGAGTAACCGCCTGGCCACTGCCGTGGACGCCATAGCCCTAGAAGCAAAGGATATAATGTCCAGAGTGGCGTCTGCTGAAAAAGAACTAGCCTTGAGGACACGAGAAATTCCCTCAAGCACAGCCCGATTGTTCTCAGGAACAATTTGCATCAACTTACGTAACCAAACGATTGCCGCTCTGGAAGCGATGGAGGTTGTAGATGCCGCTCTTACCATCATGGCGATTGCCTCGTGGATCCTTCTGAGCGTTGCCTCCACTTTCTTATCAGTTTGGTCTTTGATGGTACCCAGGCCATCCTCAGAAACTAGGCCAGTCGACTGGATGGCCGCCACTGGAGCGTCCACAGGAGAAACCTGCAATAACTCATTGGCATAATTAGGTAAGGCATATAACTTTTTTGCGAAAGCAGGAAATTGCTTATTGACTATGGGTTTATCCCACTCTGCTCTGAGCTGACGCTCAAAGTATTCCGGGAAGGGAAAGACCTTTTCAGTAAATTCCTCAGGAGGAAAAAATTCCCGGTTGCCCCCGGATCTGGATTTAAATTTGTGTTTGGCCGCCTTCTGATACTCTGAAGGTGGCAAATCATGTAACTCTAGAGCCTTTATAGCTTTTGCTAGAAAAAACTGATAGTCCTCGGGTTTGAAAAACCGACTAGATTGCTCAGGCAGCCTTAATTCTTCCTCCTCCTCATCAGACAAAAATTCACCCTCTTCCCTCTCCTCAATGGAAGAGGTATTGGATTCTACCTCCTCCCTCCATGGCTCCTCTGTGAGTCTCTCAGGGGGAGGGGGGGGAGCCTTCTTAGCCGCCTTGGTAGGCCACCCGGGGGGGGAGGACAGGGGGTTTGGAGGAGGATTTCCCTGTGGCGAGGGAAACTCGGGCCTGGTATGGAGCTGTGCCATTTCCTGCTGAATGGTCTTTTTAATAATAGCCATGAGGTCTGATGAATGAATCAGAACTCCTTGTTCCACAATCTTACCCCGTTTGGAGCCGGTCCCAGGATCCTGATCCTCATCGGAATGGGTGGGGGGAATGTGAGACTGGTCTCCTTCTACCCCCAAGGCTCCAGAAACGGCTGTGTGAGAGGTCCCGAGGCTAGAAGCCGGACCTTCAAAATGGCCGCCGCCGCCCGTTCGCGAGAGCGCGGGAAAAATGGCGGGACCTTCTGCATCGGGCTGTCTGCGCCGTTTGGGCGCGCGGGACACCGCCGCCGAATCAGCCACGATCATCGGGGTACTGCGATCATGCCACGAAGGCAGATCGGCCCCGGAATGCTCCTGCGCCGCCGCCGCCGCGGCGCGCGCGTCTCCCTCGTCGCCCGAGGAAAAAGCCTCGGGAAGTTCCTTTGCCGCCATGGCGGCTGCCGGTGACTTTAACTTCGGGTCCTGGGACCCCTTTTAACTTCGCTCCAAGAAAGGAGCAGGAGAACGGAAGAAAAATAGGAAGAGAGAGAGAAGAAGGGCAAGGCAAAAGGCTGAATTAAAGAGATAGATAGCAAGAAACAGTGGGAAACAGCTAAGCCTAGTCAGATTTGCTGCTTCTCCCTACTGAGGCAGGAATAGAACTGAGATGGGCTATTCCGGAGGCGCCAACAGGAAGGGGAAAAAACTATTTCCTGCCTCCCTACAGGCACGGTGGGAATAACCCTATTGGAGATGTCCTCCACCTCAGAGGGAGAACATCTGGCAAGCATTCCACACCCATTGCCAACCAATTTCATTCTGCCAAAAACGCGGAGTAAAAAAAGGGCAGTAGCAAACGGGTTTGCGATGGGCCACAGATGGGCTTCCTCATGTAATTGCTCCGGCGCACTCCCATTGCATCACTGATCCCTTGTTGGAGCGCATCCAGAAACACGTGGCGGAGGAAAAAACCCAATTCACCCGCCGCTGCGTCTGATCATGCTGTGGTGGGTCAAACTGATATGCCGCAAAAAGCCTTGCTTCCCCCCCTCAGTGTTATCTGGCACATGTGACTGCATCCCTAGAAATGCAAGAACTTAGAAGACTTGCTACTAGACATTACTCTCCCATTCACTGGGGGATTTCTCTTAACGGGCAGCTTCCAGAGTATTTTTCCTGTCTGATCGATCCCTATATTAGAAGGGTATTCATGTTGGCCCATTTTAACTTGCTCCCCTCAGCTGTGTTATATGGGAGACTAAAAAAAATACTATTCCCAGATAGGTTATGTCCCTGTGGGTTAAAAGAGGTTGAAGGAACGGACCATGTACTTCTTACTTGTAGATTTTACCAAGGTTTACGTGCTTATCACCTCATCCCTATACTGTGATCCCTGGAGGGGATCTGAGGAAAGTAAGATAATGAACCTTCTAGCCTCCAACAGGGCTGATACCATCGAAGCAGTGGCAAACTTCCTTTACAGTGCATATAGGAGGAGAAGTTCTTTTTCGGCAGAAGGGGTAGTGAATTAACTGTTTTGTTTTTTTGCCGTTTTTGTACCGAAGGCTGCAGTTGTTATATGCCAACAAAGGTTTGTTGTGTTGCGTTGTAATTCAGCCTCATGCTGCATTGCTAGAAACAAACACAATTCAGAAGACCTTGGCACATTCTGGGTGAAGAGCTTTCTTGAATCATTCAGTGTTTTACAGTCTTTTTACAGTTGCAGCAGCCTACACTCCCTGGGCCAGCTGTTCTGCACCAGTGTACAATTAGACATTTCCTTTTATTCTTCTCAAGCATCCTCTGCAGCATTCCAGTTCTTAAAACCAAGCCTAATGACCCAATTCAGTTTCTGTCTGTTTCCACGTGGGCCTTCCTCACAGCACATTCCAGCCCAAACACTTTTGTTCCCTTCCCTCAGCCATGATGTTATATGGGAATCATCCCAATCAGTAAACCTATTAAGTGAGAATGGGGAGTTTGAACCTAGAAGTTTTAAAAACCGAATGGTTTTTAAAATTACTCCATATGACTACATCCTAGGGCACTGAAGAAGAATGTCCCCACCTTCAGCTCTTTATCTAAAATATTTCTCTTCCATGTCTTCCAACGCACTGCCTCCAGCTGCTTTCACACACCTAACTAAAGGCTGTATTCAGACAAATAAACTCCAGTTTTGCTCCTTGCTTATAAACCAGGATTCTGAACTACTGGCTTTCATCTTGGTGTTTAAGCAAGAAAAAACCTGCAATTTGTTAAAGCACCAGATTAAAACGTAACCAATTGCAATTTATAACAAACCAGAAAATCTCAGAAGAGCAGGGTCCAACAACAGACCAGATCAACTGGACACACAGCAAAAGCACACTATACAGAAACTAAATGAAGAGGTCTATACACATCAAGGCAGATGAACTTCTTCCCAGTCAGCAGGAGTCAACAGGATTGCATCACGTGAAATTGTTTTTAACTTGTCTAACAGGTAAAACCAAGTGGTTTCTCTAGTGCCCCTTTTTTTGGTTAATCAACTCCATCTATCTAGTACTTTCTATCCCACCTTGCCCTCTTCCAAGGAGGTCAAAGAGGTGCACATGATTCTCTTTCCCATTTTATCCTAATAAAAACCTGTGATGTAGGTTAGGCCACAAGAGAGACTGACCCAATATCATCCATCAAGTTTCATAGCAAACGTGGATTTGAACCTAGATCTGAACCTGGATCTCCCCAATTTTAGCTTGATACTCCAAACAACAACACAGTATATAAGTCATGGGCTTCAAATCTCATATGAATAAGAAAGAAGTCATATCAGTACCTATGAGAAGTGTCAAGTTAGTATTCTAATTCAAACAAACTATAGCCGCAGCCCTAACTGAAACATAGTTGAGTGTAGGGCTGCCAGCAGCAGAAGCACTGGGAGGGGCAATATCCCGGGGGGAGGGGGAATAAGGCCTCCTACTTACAAGAAATTCTGACCATAGCATTTCTGGCGATTCCCTTTGTCACTTCCAGGTAACTCTAGGAATCACAAGGAACTCTATGGTCAGAACTTCCTATAAGTAGATGAAGTCTTATTTTCTTTTTAATTTTTCTCCTCAGGACAATGGCCCCACTTTGCCCCTAGTTTCCACCTGCCAACCAAGCAAGCATCAGCAGGCAAGCTCCACTATCACCTGCCGGTCTCTTGCCATAAGGGGGCAAATGGGAACCCTAGATGAGGGGCAGACAAAGTCTCTTCTTTGGACAAGAATGGTGACCAAGTAGCAGAAGGAAGCCAGAAAATTTGTTGGAGTACAAAATTTGAAAGGCAAACAGTACTGGAATCCTACCGAACACGTAAAAGGATATGGGTTTCTCTCGCAACCAGAGGATTTTCTATGTCACCAATCCTCAATACAAGGTACATGAGAAGGGAAACTTTTATGTGGGTCTTTTTTATGTGAGTCACTTTGAATAACAAAGGAAAAATTTCTTCAGGCCTCATTCAAAATAAGCCCAATGAAAACAAATCAATTCCCAAAGTAAATATAAAACAGAATATTTCAGTTTAGGCCCCCAGAAGTCTTCAAGCCACCATGCCTGCCTTTAAGACATAAAATGTCTTAAATAAAAAGGTTTTAAATACATAAGGACCCCCACACATGCTCTTTTCTTTCCTACTAAACTTACACTATTGAAGTGGGAGGATGGCACGATGGACTTGTGAAAACTGTAGGCCACAGCAGTAAGGCTGGGAATTGGTACACACTGATTCCAGAAACCATAGTTCTCATGCGTCTCACAATAGCATGTAGGCCTTAAAACTGAGGCCTACAGTTTCTTTGAAGCCTCTGCTCAGTGTGTCTAAGATGGGGATGGACGGAGCCTAAAACACAAGGCCAGTCCATGCTGTACATATATTTTAGAGAACCCATGCTCAACTGGGAAGGAGTTCAATCCATTGAAATCTGATAGCCAAAACTTCCCTTGCACCCACTCAGTACATCAGTAGTTTTGGTGTCTTCGGTCCAAGCTCAGAGCCCAGTGGAGTCAGGGGTTACGTCTGTGTAAACACACCTACAGTCTAGTATCTTACAATGAGAGAATTAACTCCAAAGGGTAAGACTAACAAATTCCAGCAAAAACTTTTGAAAGTCAATCTCACTTCTTCAGTGACAGAGCTGTTTTAAAAGAACTCTGTTTAAGTGCAACATGAATCAGGCTTCCAGCTTGGGATAAATAAAAACAGCAAGATTGAAAAGGTTGGGGAATGTTTGGAGGTCAAACAACCTCAAATGCCTTTTTGACCATTAGCGCATTTGTGGGCAAGCATACGCATACCCTTCCCTATTCCTACTGATTCTGTAAACATGAGCCGGAAAGCTACACACACAGCTCCAGTGCTCGTTCTCCAGGGTCATCATTTACATCAATGCCCAGGAACCTCACACTTCTAAGCAGAGCAAAGGGATACATAAACATGTGTCACAACCCATGCTCAGTGTGTCATTACGTGCTTGACAGAGACCTTGGCAAATACACTGCATTCTGAAAAGATGAGCTCTCGCACCCCTGTGGGCTCAAACAGTGTAAGCACCTTTCACTGAGGATTTTTCACAACCCTCCTCCAATGCCTCAAGCAATTTTTAAGACATGGAACCTACACTTCCCATCGGTTCTCTCAGTTCTTCTGATACCCAGCTCCCAAAATCACAGGTTGTTCAACCCCCACAAGCCACTTATTACCACTGGACTGTAGGTGCAAACTGAGTTTACTAGCTAGCTTTATTTCGATTGTCTCCTTAATAATTTTGTTTTGTAAACCATCTTGAAAACCTGGCACTGAAAGGATGTGGAATAAATGTTCTAACACAAGATACCATCCCAGAACAAATCCAATTAGGCTTCAGATATTACCCTCATTTGAAATAAGAGTGAGTGACACAAGCCATACAGGCTAAACGCATGCTTACACACTAAGGGAGCCTGGGAACGGCAGTTGCTCTAGTTCATAGACATCAACGGATGCCCACGACATCACTGGAGGAGTGCGTCACATGCCCTTTCCCTCCACCTACCATGTGAAAGCTTCAGCAAAAGCAGAATTGCCAGGACTTCCCTTTACCCCTCCCCTGGGAGACCCATGTGCTCACTCCCTCCTGCACTTGAGTGAACTCCAAACAAGATGTCTAGCTGCTGCCAACACAAGCAAGACTAGCCTCGTCTCCCTCTGTTACCATGGGCTGGGAGAAATACATATCCGTCCAGCTGTACTAAGACAGCCCTCTCAGTCCTGTAGCAGCACTCCTCTGAGAACTCCCCTCCCCTGCCCCAAAAACAATCCGAGATGCCACTCTCAAGGGAACTGTAGGTAAGCATCCAAGGCATGAGATGCACCCGAACCTTACCCAAATCCCAGCTTGGGACAAAATACTATTAATTGTAGGATAGATAGCCGATCAAAGCAGACACAATGGAACAAGCTCGAGCATTAGTACCGGATTGAATTAATGACGCGTGCTTCTCTCACATTAAAAGGCGTCACACATGTACACTCGCACACACCAAATAAAAGACTGCTGAAGCAGTAAAGCAGCCCTCACACGATTGAAATGGTATTTACAAGAGGTTCCTGCATAAGCGCTTCAGCCATAAACAGGCATATTAGAGAAGCTAAGCATTAAAACCCCTCTGAGGACCCCCCCATAATCCTTTGCTGTAGCATTAGTGCTCAGCTCTCTACTTCGTGCCAACAGAATTATAGATTTTAACCAAGCCCAATGAAAGGCTCATTAAGAAGCAATAGATTAAATTTATATGCATCTAGCAACAGCCTGGTGCCTTTTTCAACCCATTTTTTTCTCTGCCACACAGGGAGACCGTCACAGCAATCCACACAGCAGGTCTCAGCCATCCACGAACTGCAACTATTGCTTCACAGCACAACATAGAGATATAGGAATAGACAAGGGAAGCTATTCATCATCTTAGGAAACCACAGAAAGGGACATCGCAGACTGGTCACCAACCTTTCACACATCTCTTGTTTGTTTGTCGTTATGGAAATGGTGAACAAAGACTTGAACAGCTCATGTGTCAATGTATGACATCTGAGACAGTGAGCAGTCAGATGTAGCCTCACTCTGAATTTAAACGTCACAGAACCCTGAATCACCTTACGTGATCAGCCAAACGCTGAATTTAGCAGACAGTAGTGAATGTCCATGACTGCTCAGAAATGTGCTGGGAACAGCCAAGAGTCAGCACATGGTGGGCTCTTTTGCCCCTCACACAGCTAAAATGGACATTAGTGGCTACAGAATAGCCAAGCCTGAACAACTGATGATCCACCATGCCTGTCCACCATACCTTGTGGACTGGTCCACCATACCTTGTGGACTGGTCCACCGGCTGCTCCCCTATCTGCTTTAGATGCAGGCTGGCTACACACCCAGGATATCTCAATCTCTAGTGGGCTCTTGTTACCTTGGTAGATCATAAACTTTGAAGGCCTAAAATTGTGACCAACAAGTCTGCTAGGACTGAGCAGTGGAAAGCTCAGTCCTCCTCTTCCCCCATCTCTTGAACCATGGAAAAGGTTGAGAGAGACATATTTCTGGGCAGGCCTCATAAGCAACTCTTTCCTCTCACTACTCCCGAGGGGAACCTACTGGTGAAGCAGTGTGCATGCCCATGAAAGCTTATACCCAGAATTAAACTTTGTTGGTCTTAAAGGTGCCCCTGGACGCAAGCTTTATTCCATTGATTCAGACCAACACGGCCACCCACCTGAATACATTTAACGACAGGTAGTAGATCAATGCTTCCACATAACTGTCTCAGGGGTCCAAAACAAACCCTTAACATCTCTAGTTTATAAACGTATACAGCCTTGACTGAAAAAGAGTATGTTTCAGATCACTGGCCCAGAGGATGTATCAGAAATCTCTTATCTGAAATTACCACAGTTTCTCTGCCCTGCCAATGCTTCTTACTGTCTGTTGGAGACAGGGCCCGCTCGCCTACTAGGCGAGCTAGGCGCTCGCCTAGAGCGCGCCGGCCACAGGGGTGCCAAAAAGTGCCCCACCCGCGAAAAGCCCCCCTCGCCTTTTCTCTGGCTTGCTTGGGCACCCCGCAGCTGCGGAGCGCCCAAGCAAGCCAAAACACCCCCCGCCCCCCCGTAGAAAGCGCCCCCCGCCACAGCCGAGCACCCCAGCGGGGCTCAGGAGGAGGCGGCAGAGATTGCCCGCCCTCCCTCACCCCCGGGGGGGGGAAGAAGGTGGGGGGCGGCAGCCAGCACCCGCAGCTCGGCTCAAAGGGAAGGGGCAGGGGTTACAACCCCCGCCCCTTCCCTGGCTTTCCTGGGGGCCCCGCAGCTGCAGAGCCTCCAGGAAAGTGACGCTGGGAGGGAGGGGGTGGGGGTTGGAACCCTCGCCCTTTCCTCAGCTTTCCTGGGGGCCTCGCAGCTGCGGAGCCTCCAGGAAAGTGGCGCTGGGAGGGAGGGGGTGGGGGTTGGAACCCTCACCCCTTCCCTGGCTTTCCTGGGGGCCCCGCAGCTGCGGAGCCTCCAGGAAAGCCAGTGCTCCGCTGCCCCCCCCCGTCTCTAGACCCCACCGGGAGGTTGGCATCCCGGTGGGGGGGGCGCCAAGCTGTCTTGCCTAGGGCGCCCAGACACCTGGGGCCACCCCTAGTTGGAGATGGGGAACAGAAGTTTAAATGTCAAATGACAGGAAACAAGGGTGACTGCAAACTCCATGTAGCCTTATCTTTCAAAAGGTCCTGGGGAGCAACAGGTATACATTCAAACCACGAGGAGCAAGTAATATGGACATAGGCAGAGAACTACATCAAGGTAGGCAGGGGAGAAGACAATTCTCTTGTTCAAAGACAAAATATGTGTATGATTGTCATGATATTTTAGCCTTACAAAAACAAAGTTTTATTCTGTGCCTGCTGGGAGCAGGAGCCTGGCCACCCAGAAAGATACCACTAAGTGGACCAAGGGGAAAAAACAAGTAACCTGCTAACCTTTGAAAGTTATTTAATAAAGTTAAAACCCAAGAAATCTGCTGCGAACTATCAGACCAACCAGACATATGCAAGTGAAGACAATGCTCCCTTTGTGAGGCTAGCTGTATGAAGATTGTTACAGTGCACGAGAGGAAAAATCCCATGTCCCTTACTGTTTGTTACATGCACAGCTCATCCCATTTTCAGATTTAAATTCCTGGCTGCCATTACAATCCCTCCTCTCCCACTCTGTGAACTCCTGTGGCCCAAGAGCACATCCCATCTGCTCTTCTGCTTTCTTGCAGTAATTGTTGTAGTTACGAACCAAATTTCATACCCCCGTTCTCAGGAGATCACAAACGTTCCACATCCTGACATTTCTAGACACCAGGGTGTGCTCAGCTCTGTGTTTCAACTCTGGGAAAGTCTCTTAATTTTGCTAGACATACAGGTTCCTAACAGTGCTATCTTAAGTGGACTTACAGCCTTCATTGGGCTTAGAAGGGTGCAACTCTGCTTAGGAAGGCACTGTAAATCTCTTTCACTTGGAAGCACCATTCCAGAATCCCGCAGTGTTGAGCAGAAGACTGGTACAGCAGGAAGACAGTCAGCCTATCAAATCCCAAAGCAGTGTTTGCATACCTAAGCGTAGGATTAATTACCATTCTGACTGCTATATGTGATCCCTCGGTGTAGGATATCAGAGGATTACTGAAAGCTAGGGTGCTATACATAGTAATGTCACTCCATTCCAGTGTCTGAGCAAATGATGTCTGACCTACTTTTGCTTCTTTCTCTGGCTTAGTTCACATACATATTTTTCTTTCTTTTTTTTAATTTCACCATTTCGGGGGGGGGAATCTGGCCTTCAGCACAAAAAAAAAGCTACATACAGGTTTTTTTAAAAAAAAAATTAGAAATACAGTAAGATCTCTCATAGGGATGTGTTTATATAAGAAAAAAAATCAAACACTGTACCTCAAGCTCAGTTTCTCTCCGATTAATATCATCTGTGGACTGATTCAACTTTTCAAGCTCCCCCTGGAAGAAAGCCAAGAAACAGGCTCATGTCAAGCAGCAAGGAACTGACACAACAGGGAAGGGGCGAGGGTTATTAAGTGTCATCTGGCATTTCGCACAGGGGCCCCAGCTGGAATGTTAAATGGAAACAGAGAGATAGAAAACATTTAAAGAGCAAAGCAGAACTCAGCTGCCTTAAGACATCTGTAGCAAGACGATTTAGGGGGAGGGGGAGAGGTTGAGAGACGTTCTGAAGATTTAAATTGTCGTCTTTACAGATCTGTGTTGTTCTTGTTTATCACTAAAGTCCTGTGTTCCTGGTTAGATTTGGGGCCATCATCATATAAGCCTCAAAGGCTCAGCAAGCTTACTAGGATAAGAGATTTGCTCAGTGGCAAGCAAACCAGCAGTCAAGAGAACGTAACAGATTTCCTTCTCACTATTTCCAATTCCCATTCCAATACTGCATCCTTTTCTTTTGATATTTAACTGCAATACAATGATAATACTTAGAAGTTATGCAGTGCTTTGTAACTTCCAAACACATACAAGACCTCGGTAATCCTTACAAGAACCTTTTAAGGCAGGTCAGCATTATCATCTCCATAGAGTCAGGTGAGGCAAAGATAACAGCGTGCATGAGGTCACTGGAGAAGATCTCAGCCAAGTCGCTTGGCTGAACCTTTCTCTCCAGTCCACATGGGTGAAAACAAATGCATTTCTAAATACGGTGGTACCATGTTTTTGAAGTCCACTGATGCCCAAGCAGGAAGGTGTATTTATATCTGAATTTCAACTTTTTTGCATTTTGCATTGCTTAAGAGATGAGTTTTATCAGATCCATCTTTTTGTGCAAGAAATTGCACACAATTAGGAGTGGCTTTTTCACCTCAACCTTTCTTGCTGGCCTGGAAGAATTTAACACCTACAGGCCCATTTCCTCCACCATCCTCTTCTCTAGGACGCTTAGAGGGTTTTTCAATCCACAGCTGCTTGAGGTTGGTGTTTTCTTGTAATTAAACTATCATTATGTGCAGGGATGATGGTGATCACGGGCAAGGAGGGGGAAACCCATCTTGATCAAACTGACAAGGTTTTCCTCACAGCAACCTCCACCAAGACAGGGGAAGGGAAAGAGGAGATAAATTCAGAAAGGGGAGTTAGATGCTTTCAGACTGACAACCTCCACTTCAGAAGGGACTGGGGCTGATAACCACAAAGCAGCCGGGATCACCATCTGGCATAGGCAAAAGGAGGGGGGGAGTGTCTTCTTCCAATATAGATGGAGTGGAGGCGGAATACTGAGCGGCGGCGACAGCAGTGCGGCCTTGTGGTTAGAGTCCCGCTTTCAGGCGCAAATCCTCACAGAGCCATGCAGCTCACGCGGTGACCTTGAGCCCACCAGTCTCTCCGGGCTGGTGCCAGATTTAAAAGGCGGGAGGGGAGTAAAACGAAAACCGGGCGCAGCGTCTTGATCTCTTGTGGCTAAATAAAGTTGCGGTGGGGAGGGGGATGAAACGCATTCGCCCCGGCCGACGATCGTTACACAGTGCCCCCCCCCTTTTTTAACGCCCACCGGGCTCCGCGGGAAGCCGAGCCGCCCTTGCTCCGCGTCCTCCTACACAGCCAGGCCAGCCCCACCGACTCCGCCATCCCAGAAGGCTCCAAGCGAGCAAGAGCCCGACCGCAGCCAGCCCAGAGAAGGGCCGGGCGATGCCCGCCTGCGCAGACGCCGACGCCGCCGCTTGCAAAGGCGAGAGCCTTCGGTGCGTCCCACGCGCCCTTTCCGAGGGAAGCAGCCCCTGGCGCTTGCAACGTGTCGCCGGCGAGCTGCAAAGCGAAGCGACCTCCGCAGAAACCTAATGAGGGATCCCCTCCCGCCCACCCGCCGGATTGCAAAGGGGGGGGGGCTATACGGGGCCGCCCTTCCCCAGAAAAGGCATCCAGCAGCGCCGCAACCCCTGGACGCGCACCCACCCCACCCCACCCCCCTTTGCAGGGCACGCTGCACCACCGCGAAGCTGAGGGGTGTGCGCGCGGGAAGAGCTTCGCAAGCCTCCGCCGCCCTGACCTGGATGCGGGGGTCCACTTCTTCCTCTTCTTCCAGCGGCTGGCCCTCGCCGTCTTCCCCCCGGGTCCTCCGCAGGGCAGGATCCATGTCCGAGCGAGCAAAGAAGGGGCTGCTGGCGCACGAGCACCTCTCTCCCTCTCTGGAGCCTGCTCGCGTCGAGCCCCTGCCGCTCTTTCCGCCCCCGGCGAGAAAGGCGCCCGGGTTGCTCCGCGCTGCGCTGCCGGCGCCTTTGCTGAGCCTCGCTGCAGGGCTGTGGTAGGAAGGCGAAGGAGCCGCTTTCTCCGTTAGAGGGGAGGAGGCGGGGGGAAAGGGACGGCGCTCCGCTTTGCCTCGCCCCCTTCCTGGAACTGGCGCTACTGCTGCTGCGGCTGCTGCTCTAGCCCAACAGCGGGCTCCCTCCCTCCGTCCCTCTTCTTGCTCCCTCTGACGCTCAGGCATGTTCCGCCCCCCGCCTCCTTTCGAGGCGCCCAAAGCAGAGGCCCGGTTGGGTTTTTAGTGCGGTTGTCGGCATTGTATTCTGCCACACACACACACACACCCCGCGCCGCGATGGTTTCTGTGCTCGCTTCTCTCTCTCCAAGGACCTCATGTTATTACCGGGGGGAGGGGAGGCGGGCTTCCTAAAGTGTTTGCTTTTGCTTATTAGGCCTTTTGCAAGGAGGCCGGGACATTCAAAAGAGGGTTGCCAGCGAGCTCCAAGTTGGGAAATACCTGGAGATGGGGGGGGCCGTGGAGGGCGAGGTTTGGGGAGGGATCTCAGCAGGGTACAGTGCCGTAGAGTCCACCCACCAAAGCCGCCATTTTCCCCAGGGGAACTGATCTTGGGGGTCTGGAGAACAGTTGTAATAGCTGGAGAGCTCCAGGTGCCACCTGGAGGCCGGCAACCTCAGAGCAAAAGACAGTGTTCAGGGTGTTATGTTGGGAAGGGGCTCATCCTGGACCTGCAGAAAGGCTCCCCCTTCGTTCCTCCCGAAGGGGGGGTAGTTGTGGTTGCTTCATATGGATTTCATCTTCGGGAGACTTCTATGTAGAAAGTGTGTAAGAATCCCCCCCCCCAAGTTCATCCCATGTGATAAAAGGTACAGGTGCCTGTTATTTAAATAGGATAAACAACATAAGAAAAGCCAATGTTGGATCAGGCCAATTGCCCATCCAGTCCAGCACTCTGTCACACAGTGTCAGGTGCCATCAAGAGGTCCACCAATGGGGCCAGGACCCTAGAAGCCCTCCCACTGTTGCCCACCCCAAGCACCAAGAATACAGTGCATCACTTGCTCCAGCCTGAGAGTATTTGTTGTTGTTCAGTCGCACAGTCGAGTCCGACTCTTCGTGACCCCATGGACCAGATTGCGCCAGGCCCTCCTGTCTTCCACTGTCCTCTGAAGTTTGCTCAATTCATGTTGGTTGCATCAATGACACTGTCTAACCATCTCATCCTTTGCCATCCCCTTCTTCTTTGACCTTCAGTCTTTCCCAGCGTCAGGGTCTTCTCCAGTGAGTGCCCCCTTCTCATTTGGTGGCCAAAGTATTTGAGCTTCAACTTCAGGATCTGGCCTTCCAGGGAACAGTCAGGGTTGATTTCTTACCTTGTGGCTAATAGCCACTGATGGACTTCTGCTCCATATATTTATCCAATTCCCTCTTGAAGCTGTCCCTGCTTGTAGCAACCACCACCTCCTGTGGCAGTGAATTCCATGTGTTAATCACTCTTTGGGTGAAGAAATACTTCCTTTTATCCATTCTAACCCAATTGCTCAGCAATTTCATGGAGTGTCCACAAGTTCTTGTATTGTGAGAAAGGGAGAAAAGTACTTTCTCTATCTGCTGTATCCCATGCATAATCTTGTAAACCTCTATCATGTCACCCTTCAATCATTTCTCTAAGCTAAAAAGCCCCAAGCACTTTAACCTTTCTTCATAGGGAAAGTGTTCCAAACCGTTCATCATTCTAGTTGCCCTTTTCTGCACTTTTTCCAATGCTATAATATGCTTTCTGAGGTGTGGTGGCCAGAATTGCGCACACTATTCCAAATGAGGTCACACCATTGATTTATACCAGGGCATTATGATACTGGCTGATTTGTTTCCAGTTCCCTTCCTAATAATCCCCAGCGTAGCATTAGCCTTTTTTATTACAGTCACACGCTGTCTCGACATTTTCAGTAAGTTATCTACTACAACTCCAAGATCTCTCTCTTGGTCAGTCTCCGCCAGTTCAGACCCCATCAACATGCCAACTGCTGATTGGGAAATACCTGGAGAGTTGGGGGTGGAGCCTGTAGAGGGTGGGGTTGGGAAGGGGCAGGAACACATATAATACCATAGAGTCCACCATCCACAGCAGCCATGTTCTTCAGAGTAACTGATCTCTGTCATCTGGTAAGGTAAAGGTAAAGGTTCCCTTGCTCGAAAGCCAGTCGAATCCAACTCTAAGGTTGCGGTGCTCATCTCCGTTTCAAAGCCAAAGAGCCAGTGCTGTCCGAAGACATTTCCGTGGTCATGTGGCCGGCATGACTAAACACCAAGGCGCACGGAACGCTGTTACCTTCCCACTGAAGTGGTACCTATTTATCTACTTGCAATTTCTTGCTTTCAAACTGCTAGGTTGGCAGGAGCTGGAACTAGAGACGGGAGCTCACCCCGTCATGTGACACTCACGGGTCTTGAACTGCTGAACTACTGACCTTCCGCAGCCTGCAGTTCAGCGTTTTAACCACTTGAGCCACCGCAGCTCATCTGGAGATCAGTTCAAATTCTGGGAGATCTCCAGCTCCCACCTGGAAGTTGGCAAGTCTGTACGTCATCTTAATGTATACTGTACCCTCACCAGATTACACAAAATAACCATTAATATAATAATATTTGACTGTTTCGCACAAAATATGGAAATGACTTTCATGTCCTTATTATGACTGCCTATATTCCAGGCTTGAGTTTGGGTCAATTAAAGAGGCTTGAAGGCTAAGCCCCAGTAATAATAAAAAGGACGTGCCATTGAGTCACAAACGATACATGGTGACCCATCCAGGGAGCATTCCAGGCAAGACATGAACGGAGGTGGTTTACCATTGCTTCCTCCATGTAGCAACCCCACTCCTTGGCAGTCTCCCATCCAAGTACTGATGGCGGCCAACCCTGCTTAGCTCCCAAGGCTCTTGATGAACTCAGGCTAAGTTGAGCTATTCAGGATGGTCTAGCTGTCTAACCCTAATAAGACCCTGTGCCAATTAAGGCCTCCCTGCAGTAGGGAGACATAGTTCGCACATGTATATTCATCACAATGATTGTAGCATCAAGAATGGGGTACTTGCATGCGTGAATCGGCCATCACAGGTCCCACATTGCCTCCAGCATTTCTCAGTGCTGTTGGGCTACACATCAAACAAGTCAAGTGATGAGAAATCACATATAGTTACTAAGTTATATGCACGCATCAGCCAAGCATCCTTTGATCATTCTTAGCTCGAGGTATGAAACCAAATAAGACAATCATTTAACAGCTATAGAGAGAAAGTTCAAATAACAGTGGCCTGATTGCATCTTTATGGGTACATTCACACAGCCGTATTGGATAGTTTTCTATGAGGGCACATGGCATCCACACCAAGTTCAAAGCAATTGTGTGATTGCTCCAAAATACCCCCAGGCCACTCTCAGCCACCCACCAGGCCAAACAGTTCAGCCTTCATTTGCTTATGCAGATGACACATCCCATAAATGTACACTGCAGTAGTAAGTGACTAGGAGAGGAGTCCAGCCATCTGAATGTAACCTTCCTTGTCAGATTGAGAGACTGCTGCTATTAAGCCAAATATTTCACTCATTAGGGCTCAAATGGGCCACAGCTGGGAGAATGATGATCTGTTCTGGTTTCCAACTCTGGGTCGGGAACTTCCTGGAGATTTGGGGGTGGAGCCTGTGGAAGTTGGGGTTTGAGGGGTAAAGGGCTTCAATGGGCTATAATGGCATAGAGCCTACTTTCCAAAGCTGCCTTTTTTCCCTTAGGGCAACTAATTTCTGCCGTCGGGAGATCAGACATACATTCTGGGAGATCTCTAGATCTCTTTCAGCTTCATAGAGCTGGGAAGCTGGCTCCTTATTTGTAGATGCCTGATCTGCCCACACTGATCCATAGTATAGTAACCTCAAGGCTGGATTCCTGAAACATGCTGTAGAGCTGCCCTTGAAGGTGACAGAGAAATTTGACCTGGTGCAAAAGGCAGCAGCCTGTTTGATGTATCCTAATCCCGTCACTGGCTACACATTGGTTCCTGGGTCCACTTCAAGATGCTGGTGCTGACCTTTAAAGCCCCTCTTGACCTGTGGACCCCGTACTTGAAGGACTGCCTCTCATTTTTTCCAGAAGGGTCTGTTGTCTGCTTCCCCTTTGTCTTGGGCATATTCTGACTTTCTCATTCATCGAGCTGTATTTTGGAACAGCCTTCCCAAAGAGAGCAGGAGTCTACTGATTGGCAGAATTTTCCAGCCATTTAATAGGCTGCTGTTCTGTTTTAATTTCAGAGGGTAGTCATGTTGGTCCGCAGTGGAACAGTTAGATTCGCGTCCGGTAAAACCTTAGAGACCCACAAGGTTTTCAGGGTAGGAGCTTTCAAGAGTCAACGCTCCCTTCGTCAGAGACAAGTAAAAATGGAGATCTCTGAGTCTTTATATCCTAGGCAGAAGGTGTGAGGGGGGTGCCAGAGGTACAATGCATGTTGTGATCAGTGTGATTAGAGCAGAGGGGAAATGCTTGGGGGCAGAAAAATGGTATCAGTAGTGAGATAAGACTCCTATGTCTCTATTGAGCTCTGTTCTGAACTTGTGAATTAGTTCAAATTCAACAATCCCCTGCTGTAATTTCCCCTTGAAGTTTCTTTGTTTGAGGACTGCCGCTCTTAGGTCAGCAATGAAATGACCTGAAAGATTAAAATATTCTCCCACAGTTTTCTGAGTGCTGCGGTTTTTTAATATTGGCTTTTATGTCTGTTTATTCTTTTGCATAGGGAGCAGTGTCCCCTCTAAGCTGAGTTCGTGTGAGCTAGCTCACAGTTTTTTAGCCTCCGGCTCACACATTTTTGTCTTAGCTCAGGAAGGATGGCTCCAGAGCAGTGTTCCCACTAAGCTGAGTTAGTGTGAGCTAGCTCATAGTATTTTAGCCTCCGGCTCACACATTTCTGTCTTAGCTCAGGAAGGAGGGCTCCACAGCAAACTGATTTATGCAGCAGCCAAATCGCTCGCTCACGACTCTAATGCCAGTAGCTCACAAAGTGGAATTTTTGCTCACAAGACTCCACAGCTTAGAGGGATCATTGCTCCAGAGCCAACTAATCTATGCAGCAGCCAAATCACTCACTCGCAACTCTAATGCCAGTAGCTCACAAAGTAGAATTTTTGCTCATAAGACTCCACAGCTTAGAGGTGGCATTGGTGGGGAGCAGTGTTCCCTCTAAGCTCAGTTAGTGTGAGCTAGCTCACTGTTTTTTGGCCTCCGGCTCACACATTTTTGTCTCAGCTCAGGAAGGAGGGCTCCAGAGCAAACTAGTTTATGCAGTAGCCAAATCGCTCGCTTGCAACTTTAATGCCGGTAGCTCACAAAGTGGAATTTTTGCTCACAAGACTCCGCAGCTTAGAGGGAGCATTGGTGGGGAGTGACCTATTTGTCCGACGCAGAGAACAGAAAGGCAGTGCTGACATTTGATAGCATACATAATGTTTGAAGACGGACAAGTGAATGAACCTGAGATGGGAGGGCTCGCATTAGTAGGGCCAGTTATTGTGTTGTCCGGGTAGATAGGGAGGCAGAGTTGGCATCTTGGTTTGTCGCTGGCCCTGCTCCATGAGTCTGTGCACATGTTAGGAAGGTATTGTTATGAATTAAAAGTTGTCTATGGTTAGGAGGCTGTCTGTGAGCAAGAAAATGTTTGCCTCCCAATGCCCAGAGAGGGGAATAGCGTCCATTATAGGTTGTGGATCATTAATGACGCGTTGAACCGGCTTGAGCTGAGCGCTGTATGTGACCCCCAGTGGAGCCCTGTTGTGCCATTTGAGCTTATCTTGTAGCAGGTTATCGCTTGGTATCATTCTGGCTTTGTTGATCTATTTCCTTACTACATCAGGTGGGTATTGTAATCCCAAGAATGTGTGCTGTTGATCTACAACAATGAGAACATTTTTAATCTTCCAGATCATTTCATTGCTGACCTAAGAGGGGCAGTCCTCAAACAAAGGAACATCAAGGGGAAATTACAGCAGGGGATTGCTGAACGTGAGTTCATTCACACATTCAGAACAATGGGACGCACATACCCCAGGCTAAACAGGACATAGGATTCTTATCTCACTACAGATACCAGTTTTCTGCCCCCAAGCATTTCCCCTTTGCTCTAATCAAGATGATCACAACATGCATCGTACTTAAGGTTGTCAGGTTCCCCCCCCCCACCGCCACTGGCAGGGGATGGGGAAGTAGAGGTGCCAGATCCAGGTTGGGAAACTCCTGGAGATTTGAGGGTGGAGCCTGGGGAGGACAGGGACCTCAGTGGGGTACAGCGCCATAGAGTCCACCCTCCAAAGCAGCCATTTTTTCCCGGGAAACTGATCTCTGTAGTCTGAACACGAGCTGTAATTCTGGGGGATCCCCAGGCCCCACTTGGAGCCTGGCATCCCTAGTTGTACTTCTGCACCCTTTACAAGCATTCTTTCCAACACCCCTCACACCTTCTGACTGGGATAAAAAGGCTTCAAGATCTCCATTGAGAGCCAGTTTGGTGTAGTGGTTAAGTGTGCGGACTCTTATCTGGGAGAACTGGGTTTGATTCCCCACTCTTCCACTTGCACCTGCTGATGTGACCTTGGGTCAGTCACAAGCTCTGGCACAGCTGTTCTCTCAAGGACAGTTTGTGTTAGAGTTCTCTCAGCCCCACCTAACTCACAGGGTGTCTGTTGTGAGGAGGGGAAGGGAAAGGAGTTTGTAAGCCGCTCTGAGACGCCTTTGAGCAGTGAAGGGTGGGGTATAAATCCAAACTCCTCCTCCTCCTCCTCCTCCTCCTCCTCCTCTTCTTCTTCTTCTTCTTCTTCTTCTTCTTCTTCTTCTTCTTCTTCTTCTTCTTCTTCTTCCATTGCTCTCTGTGTCTGATGAAGGAAGCTCTGACTCCTGAAAGCTTATATTCTGAAAATCTTGTTGGTCTCTACTTACCTCTTCCTGGCAACTGATTCCCCAGTTCCTATATGTAATATCGGGGGAAATCTGTTCCAGTGTACCTGAAGGAATGTGCATCTACACATGCTAAGTCAGTTCTCACTTGTACCCAGAACTGAACTTGGTTGGTCTTCTTGAAGGTGCCACTGGACTCAAACTTCATCCTCACATCTGTTTATTAACTCTTGTATTTGTATGCAAATCAAATCAAAGTTTAATTTTACAGTCAATGACCAGCATACACAAAGGTTTGCATAAGATCAATCAAATTTCACAGCATTAAAAATTCACTCAATTTACTGCCGTTCACAGATCTTAACAATCGCCTCAACTGATTTGATTTCTTTGATTTATACCCTGGCCTCCCCGCCGAGGCAGGCCCGGGTGGCTTACAATAAAATTTGAACAATTTAAAAACAAGTTAAAACCATAAAAACAATTCTAAGGTGCTATATAATTATTACATATAAATATTGAACATGTGGCGACGAAACATAGTTTTTTAGATGTTATCCATAGCAGGGACTCAGTCAGTGTTAGCTTCCACCCAGGGCTACCATCCACCCATAGTATGTTAAGAACAGCATGGTACAATAGCCTTTGGCAGATTCCAGGGCAAGGCTCTGATGCTAAGTGTGGCTCCTCAATCGAATGGCTGGTGGAAGAACTCCGTCTTGCAGGCGCTGTGGAACTGTAATAAATTCCGCGTGGCCCAGCTGTCCTCAGGGAGCTCATTCCACCAGCGTGGAGCCGCCACAGAAAAGGCCCTAGCCCTGGTCATGGCTCCAATCTCAGCTATAATTGCTCAGTTATTTATGCATCCTGACTCTAACTAGCCCTTCCTGGCAACTAACCCCCCCCCTTCCTAATGGTTGAGGAAATTCTGTTTCACTGTATCTGAAGAAGCATGCTTGTGTATGAAAGCTTATACCTTGAATAAAACTTAGTTGGTGTTAAAGGTGCCACTGGACTCGAACTTTGTTCTGTTTTGAAATGTCATTTGATATGTAGAATCATAGAATCACAAAGTTGGAAGTGGCCGTACAGGCCATCTAGTCCAACTCCCTGCTCAATGCAGCATTCGCCCTAAAGCATCCCTGACAACTGTTTGATAGAATCATAGGATCTTAATATTTAATATATATTGGTTTGGGTTGTGGCCCATGTTGTCAAGAGAAAGGCGGACTTAGTAAATAAATGTTCCTATCTTAAAAAATGGGAGGATCGGCCTGAGTGCTGCCTAGCTGCACAGACTATATTGCGAGGAATGGCAGCCTCTTTCTGCCCACCATGGTCAGGAGCAAGACACTTCCTAAGCCTTCTGATAAAACCAGGCTTGCCTCCTGCTAGCGCTTCCCACTTTGAAAATGGTCCCTGAGACTGCCTTGGGCATGCAGATCCAAAATGCGGCAACTACCAGCACCCAGTCATTTGGGCTCAGGAAAATGGGGGGACGGGAGCCCCTCCAACCCCCTGCACCATAATCCCAAGCAGAATCAGGGCCCCTGCAACATTTTACAATTAAAAGACAGTCCCTTCTGGGTGACTGTGGAAAATGCAAATCAGATCTGGGGTCCCCAAATTCAACTCTTTCAAAGTCCTAAATTCCAGTTTGCAACTTCAGCACCAGTTAGCGGTTAAGCATATATTGCACCATGCTCTGAAAAGCTGCACTTGCTGCAGCTTTTGTGAAAGGCACACTACACCTGCAAGCTTGGTGGTTTGGGATCTGTTTTAAAAGTCATCTAGCAACCCTCTCGCAAACCTGTGGTTGATATGTTCCTCTTTCTTTGTGCTGGCTACCTCTAAAAATTAAAAACACACTCATAACTAGTCTGAAAGCATTGCAGTTGTATATGTTTGGCCATAAGGTCAAAAATGCCATGAGTATGACTGTGGATTGAAAGAAATATCTAGATGCTTGCACAGTGGTGGAAATGCATGTGCAAAAAGCACCTTGAGCAGCCTTGAACTGTGTGAGGCCTGTTCATTTGCAATTTAAAGCCGGGGGTGGTGTGTAATTGCTGCATCTGGTTCATGCACTTTGCTCTGTATCATTTAAAAGGGGTGCTTTTTAAAAAAACGTGTGCCTGTAAAACATCAGGAGTGTATAGGAATAAAGCAATTAGCTAATATAGGAATGATAGATCTTGATATTTCACGGGCCCCTCCTTAATCCTCTAACCCCCATCTCAGTAACAGAGAAAAAGGACATGCAGCAGTTATCTATAACAGTGGTTGGTTCTGAGATCTTTAGTAGGATCATTTAGAAACATATATGCAACCCATTTGTCAAATCATATCCTGTCCTGATGTTTTTGGAGATAGACATTGGAACAAGCAGAGCTATTGTCTGCAGCAGGGTGAGGGGGGGGGGACTGTTCTCTAACAGACTACAATATCTCAGTCCAAAAGCTAGTCTCACTGTATCTGCTATGATCTGCTTCCAGAGAGAATGGCAGATGCTGAATCCTGCTAGGGAACCCTAATCTGTAAAGTCATGTGGGTGGTAGATTAGAAAGAGACCATCTGTCCATGCTTGGTGATACACTCAGGGCTATTTTTGGGCAGGAACACACAGGAATGGAGGCTGGCTCCTGAGTTGGCCACGCCCAGCAGGAACTCATTAGCATAATAGACCATACCCAACAGCAGAAACTCATTAAGACTGGCTACATGAGGGGTGTGTGGCCTAACATGCAAAGCAGTTCCTCCTCCAAAAAAAGCCCTGGGTTTTGACAACAAACAAGGTAAACAGAATAAGAAGCAAAAGGTGGGTGTGGCTGGATGACCACACTTCTAGTAACATGGGGTGTGGCCTAATATGCTAATGAGCTCTACTGTCAGGGGTGTGGTCTAACATGCTATTGAGTTTCTGCTGTTGGGTGTGGCCTATTATGCTAATGAGTTCCTGCTGGGCTTTTTCTACAAAAAAAGCCCTGGATACACTGTTCACTTTTATTACTTTGTATGGTCCATGGCTGAATTTCCATACTGAAATTGAGTTGTACTGTTCCCTGGTAAACCAGGGGTCAAAGTATGCCCTGGCTACTATTTGCATTCAAACTCATTTGTCTCCAGTGACTAGCTGTGCATTCCTAAACAGAGTTATTCCCTTCACTTCAATAGAATTCGAAGGGTGTAACGGGTTAGGATGGCATTGTAAATGAGGACCAAGGCTGCAGTCCTAAAAACACTTTCCTGGGATTAAGCTAAGGATGCCAGCCTCCAGGTGGGACCTGGGGATCTCATGGAATTACAGCTCATCTCCAGAAATCAGTTCCCCTGGATAAAATAGATGCTTTGGAGGGTAGACTCTGTGGCAACGTATACCACTGAGGTCCCTGTCCTTCCCAGGTTCTATCCCTAAATCCTCAGGACTTTCCCACCCTGGAGCTGGCAACCCAACCCCCTCCTCCTGCTGGTGGCCAGGTGGACCTGGCATTCCTAGATTAAGCCAGGAACTAATATGTGACTTACTTCTGAGTAAACCTGCTTAAGACTGTCCCCTAAGTAAAGTTACACCTTTCTGTACCAATGGGCTTTGAATGATATAACACTTCTTAGCGTGGAGTTGTACATTCACCAAAAAGGTCTCCAAGTGCAGTCTGGTTTGGAGACCAGACTGAATAGCTTTCAAAGTCTGCAAAAAGACTTTGAAGGTTGCACAAGCCTAAATAGAATATTCAAGAGTGACTTGAGAATGCTGCTGCCTCATTTCAAATCTCTGTCAGGCCTTACAGTGACAGAGATTCCCTATCACAGACACAGGGAATGCAAGGAGGCCCAGGGAGGGATCATTAAATGTTCATGAGCAGTATGTAAAAAGGCTTCAGGATTTGCTTAATGCCCCTTGGCAGCAGAAAAAGATGTCTGCACCTCCAAATTATCATCACATTCTGGACAATATCATCTTTTTATTCATTTTACTTCATTTATTGTCTGTATTTCTCATGGAGACTCAAGGCAGATCACAAAATTGTGAAAATGGAGTAAAGCATACGATTGTGAAAATGGAATAAAGGCCAGTGTGTTACATATAATAAACGGTGCAATGAACCTGGATTATACCATTAGAGAACAACGAAATAAAAGAGTATAATGCATCCACAGAACAATGAAGTCCAGGAATTGCCTAAAACGTTTTCACGGACAATTAAAATTCCACACCTCTCCCCTTTCTAAAAATGTCTTCCTGAACTTTATACTTTCTGTGAATGTGGTGCCTTTCATCCCATTAAACTGTGAATGGCTCAGACCAAAAGCCGTGAGACTCAAACATGCTGACCTTTTCAGAGGTGACTTGGCCTTTGCGATGAAGTAGCTAAAAGTCCAGATGAGCTGAAAATCAGGTTTAGAAAAATGAACTGGTAGCAGCTGAAGGAATGGGTACAGAGCCAATAAAAGATTACATCCTAGGGCTGCTAACATCCAGGTGGCACCTGGAGACCTCTGCTTTTACAATTGATCACCAGCTGATAAAGAGCAGTTCCCCTGCAGAAAATGGCTGCGTTGCAGGGTGGGATCTATGGCATTATACCCTGCTGAGGTCCCTCCACTCCCCAAACCCCGTCCTTCCCAGGGTCCACCTCCAAAGCCTCCAGGTATTTCCCAACCCAGATGGCTACGCTATGGCATCCATATGCCCACCCAGGATCCCTGAAAGGACATGGAAAAATGTTTGTAAAATACTGAGCATAGCTAATGCAGTGCGGAGAAGTGGTTAGAGTGTCAGAGGACTGGAGACACCTGGCTTCAAATTGCAGCGTGACGTAGGGTTCCCAGCCTCCAGGTGGGGCCTGGAGATCTCCCACTTTTACAACTGATCTCCAGCTGACAGAGATCAGCTCTCCTGGAGAAAAGGGCTGCTTTGAAGGGTGGACTCTATGGCATTGTACCATGCTGAGGCTTCTCCCCTCCCCAAACCCCACCCTCTTCTGCATCCAACCCCAAGTCTCCAGGTGTTTTCCAACCCACACCTGGCAACCCAAGTGTGACCTCAGACTGATTCGTCCTTCCCCCACCTAACTTACCTTACAGGGCCGTTGTCAGTGCAATCCCAAGTAGAGACATACCCTTCTAAGTCCTTTTGAAGTCAGATAGGTCTTTGAAGGGCGGCACTCTGCTTAAAATGGCACTGTTAAGTGCCTTATCACTGGATGTTTTGTGATTTATTTATCTAGGTTTCTTCCTGGCCTATTTTTAGATAGTTTTATCCTCCTGTAGCTGGGAAAGAGGGGGAGATCGTGTGCAAATTCAATTATCTAAGAAAGCAATCTGCCAGTGTTATTTTGAGACAGCAGCTGTTTACCAAACTACCTGATAGTCTTACAGCTATGGATGTTTTCACACATGAATTTCATATTGGTTAAATGGGTTTACGTGTCAAAGAAAGCATCTATTGGTGTTGTATACCCAGGGAAGTCCACACACATGGTCGGGCAAACATGTGGTCAGGCGAAGGACGCAACCTTCGCCTCTAGAGACAATAGCCTGAACGGATCCTAGCGCACACCTATTGGGAGGCTAGGATCATGGGAGGGACCTATGGGTCCAGGGGTGCACTGTAAATATCCAACCACGGGTGCGTGGGTGTGTTTGGGTGTGGTGTCAGTTGGGAATATAAACCGGCCTGCGAGCCGACAAAGGCAACTCTTGTTCTACAATCTACAATAAAGTATGAGCTGAATTCACTCTGCCATGCATCAGTCTCAGTACTTTATAATTGGCTAGAAGATTCTATAGAGGGTTGCCAGGTCCCCACTGGCCACTGGCAGGGGATGGAGAGGGAAAGTTGCCTGATCCAGGTTGGCCTGATCCAATCTGCCTCCTGGAGATTTGGGGGTGGAGCCTGGGGAGGACAGGGACCTCAGTGGGGTACGATGCCACCGAGTCCATAGAATGCACTCTATTCTTGGTGCTGGAGGGGGCAGCAGTGGGAGGGCTTCTGGTGTCCTGGCCCCACTGCTGGACCTCCTGATGGCACCTGGTATATTTTGGCTGCTGTGTGACAGAGTGTTGGACTAGATGGGCCATTGGCCTGATTCAACATTGGCTTCTCTTATGTTCTTATGTTCTTATGTTCTCCAAAGCATCTGTTTTCTCCAAGGGGAACTAATCTCCGTAGTCTGGAGATGAGCTGTAATTCTGGGGGATCCCCAGGTCCCACTTGGAGGCTGGCGTCCCTATTTAGCATAAATTGTATTTACATATGACAAACATACTATTTAGACTGTTCAGGTTCATGCATGCACTGCCCCCAGTGCCCATAAGAGTAATGCCCAGCATTGCATTCTGCTAGCTCAAACTCAGTATTATCAGCCAGGAGTGTTTATTTTTAAATCAGCTATGCAGACACCTTTGCTTCCCTTCCTTTCACCCCAAGCAATGTTTTTATAAGGATGACTTGAAATAAACAAGACCTGACTTCTTCACAGCCAAAGGAACTAGATGGCTTGAAGAGGTGCTGTCTTTTTAATTTCTTATAAGAGACACAAAAATATGTTTCAGTTCTTAAAATTTTTTAAAAAAAATATTCAAGCACACAACAGATAGAGACGTAAGTCACGTAACCATACATTAACAAAAGATAACAAGCAGGGGGGGAAATACAAATAAAATTGAATTTTAAAAATTAAGAGAAAATATTAGCATGTTTACAATTATTATTATATCTGTTGTTTTAGTTATTTTAACTTAATCTTTATTTAATACAAGCAAGTACATATAACATCAGAAATATAGCTTAACTGGTACATCTGATAAAACTTACATAACAATGTAGATAGGGCTATTTTGGGGCAGGAACGTGCAGGGACGGAGTTCTGGCTGGCTCCCAAGTTGGTCACGCCCAGCAGGAACTCATTTGCATAATAGGCCACACCCAACAGCAGAAACTCATTAGGATTGGCTACATTAGGGGTGTGGTAGTCTCCCATCCAAATACTAATCAAGGCCGACCCTGCTTCATGAGATCTGATGAGACTGGGCTAGCCTGGGCTATCCAGGTCAGGGTGCACGTACGCCTAGAGACCGCTAAAGGGAGTCGTAGTTCTCTCGATCTAGAATTGGCACGTGTGTAATCACTATGAGATCTGGTTTAGTTTAAACATATTTGTTTCTAAAAGAAGATGAACCAGGTAGACCCATGAATCACCTTTTGGAAACGGATATCTGATAAGATTAGCCAAATTTTGACTTTAAATTTAACTCCTGATCCAAAAGTGGTTTTATTAAATAGATTTACAGAGGAAAATAAGAAATTGGCACATGAATCTCTAACAAAATTTCCTTAGTGGCAGCAAAATCCATAATATCTTGACACTGGAAATCCACAACAAGAATTGAAACTGAAATGGGGTATGAACATTTGTGAAGTATAGACTTGTGTGGAAAAATCAACTCATCCGATTAGATTAGCAAAACATTAAACAAACATAGCTGTTTTCTGTGCTGTTTAGAATCTGTTTTGTCTTTTACCAGTCTGCATGCAACATCCTACATTTTGCACTGGGAAGTTATGGAATGATGTCGTTTAGTAAGTAATGCATACATAGTTGAAGGCTTGGTTAGTCTGCTGTAGCAAAACAAAACTGGTGGCACCTTAAAGACTGACAACTTTTATTATAGAATGAGCTTTAGGGTGTCACTGCTCACCTCATCAGATAGGTCATATCTCTGATTGTCTCTTCCTTGGTGTTGCCTTAAATCAGCTGTTACCTGATGGCAAAAACTCCCAACAGTTCCCCCATAATTGTACCCCTGTTATTCATTTATCAGAGAGGATTTCTCCAGTAAGCAAGTCTACTGAGTCACCATCATATCTAGATGAGGCTTGACTTTATTCATGCTCATCCAGGCCAGGCATCCATTCCACAACCTCACCTCTTCCTCCAGGTCTCAAGAAATGAAGAAACAGAACCAGGTATCATCGGCACACCAAAAACACCACACCCCGTTTCTCCAGACAACATGGCCAGGGTTTTCACGTACTGAGCCCTATGGTACCTTAAAGACTAACAATTGAGTGTAGCATAATTTTTCATGTGCTTGAGTGCACTCCCAGGTATAATAAAGTGGATCTTCAGTCAGAAAGATTTTTATACACAAGGAGAAGAAAAGAGGGGAAATGTGAACAATGGGTTAAAAAGTTTAGCTTATGATATCTTTACACAATTGAAAAGTACACTCTGATAATTCACAACTACTATAACTGGTGTTCGGACAGATTATAATAGGCAATTTAACACCTAGAGAGACTGAGAAAATTGTCACTTGTTGAGCCCCTGACCAATGCTATCTAACCTACAGACAAATCTGTATTTCATGAAATAGTGACCCTGAACTGGGAGAGAGTTACAAAGTTGCTGCATGGTGCTGTGTATACCTGTAAATTTAATCCAGGATGTAACCGAGTAAAACACTGCCTGGAAAAGGGTCCCCTCCCTGCCACGCATGTACTATTTAACTACCATCCCACTTCTATAGGTTCAATATTTCTGTGTGTCTCTGTGTATATGTATATATATATCTCACTTTCTGTTTCTTTTCAAAATAAATTTTGTTCTTGTTCAAGTCTAAAGAGTCAAACATCTTGTCCCTGTCAGTTTACCTCCTCCCTCAGTTCTTGAGGTAGGTTTGGGTGGGTCATCAAGGAACTCCCTGCTGCTGTGGGGAACGTGACAGGAATCCCCCAGAAACCTGTCATAAAGTTCAGCAAGGCTTTTTCTTTTTTTTTCCAGTCTGCATCTCTCGCTCAGGCAGAACAGGTTTCGGGAGGGCTGCTCAGTCCCCCACTCCCCCAACCAGCTGCTTCCTCCTTCACTGCCAGTCCACCCAGGGATTTTAGTAGCAGGTGGTTCCTGTATAGCTGCCAATCTGCATTACATCCTTTTTTCTGGGCTGAGATCTGCTTGGCTTGGACTGTTATTACATACCAATCTTGTGTCCCCTAACAAAATTTCAAGAACAAATTGACTTTTAGGTCTATCTTGTACAGCTTTTCTTTTTCTAAAATGGCCTGTACCAGAAACAGCTATTTAACAAGCTCTGTGTTTGTTCTAGTTCTTGGCTGATCACAACAAGCTTTTATTTGTTTCTAACAATGGAAGTGGAAGTTGCAATGTAAAACTAGATTGGATCCTATGACGCCTTAAAGACGCCCTCTTCCACTAAGTCTTCCTTTGAGGGAGAAAGACTTCCTCCAACAGATAATTAGTTTTCCTGATGGAGAAAAATTGTTCTTTGCTGAAGGAATCTGTTGACAGAAGATTTGGTTGGTCCAAACTCACAGGGTAGCTGTTGGAGCCTCTCCCCAAGATACCCGCCACGTTTCCAGAACATTGGATCAGGGGGTTCAATTCTATGTGCCTCCAAACAGGTTGCCCCCATCCCCTCCATTGTTCTCTATGGTGGGGAAAAAGTTACTTTTCCCCACGGTGCTGTTAGTAGCTCTGGGGGGGAGGGGGTTTGAGGGAGAGGCTCCAAATTTTCAGGGTAGCTTCGGGAGCCTCTCCCCACATACAGCCCCATGTCTCAAAGCAATTGGACCAATGGGCCTAATTCTATGGGCCCCCAAACAGGTTATCCCCATTGCCTCCATTGTTGAGTTGTACATGTATAAATGATGTTCCTTTTGGTCTTTTGGGGTTTCTGTGTGGCACTGTGGCATGCTTGCACTGCCACAGTGCCACTTGTTCTGGAGTGTGCCACTTGTTCTCATGGCAAACAAGCACCTCCCAAGACAGTTCACTTTCCCTGAGATTCTCTGGGAGAGTCTGACCGCTGGGTGGCTGCCTACTTGCCTGCCTTAAGTGCTGCTGGCTGGGTTTCCCCATTGGAAACAAATTTGGAGCCTCTCCCTCAAACCCCCTCCCCCCAGAGCTACTAACAGCACCGTGGGAAAGAAGTAACTTTTTCCCACCACAGAGAACAATGGAGGGAATGGGGGGCAACCTTTTTGGGGGCCCATAGAATTGGACCCTCTGGTTCTTGAAACATGGTGGGTATCTTGAGGAGAGGCTCCAACAGCTACCCTGTGAGTTTGGAGCCTCTTCCACAAACCCCCTCCTCTCCAGACCTCAGAATATACCCTATGTTTTCGCCATTGACTTCAATGGCCCATAGGATATAATGGGGCTGAAATTGACATTCGGCTGGCCAAAAGACTCCCGAATCCGCTTGTACAGTCCAAACTGACATGCGGGAGCCTTTCTGCCCTCCAAAGCTGCCGGAGCTGTGCTCTGATGCGCTCCCCCCCCAAAAAAAAGACCCCTGCCTATATATATATATATATATGTATGTATGTGTATGTGTGTGTGTGTGTGTGTGTGTGTGTCTTATGCGTTGGCCATTTCCAGCTCTCTCATTGGCTGTGCTATGCATTCCAGCAGCCATTGGCCCATCAACCGCCACTCAAGAGTACTCACGTGCCATTGGCTGGGGGGTCTGGGTCTGCTCCTCTCCCCCACCCACTGCCAGCCTGGAAACTCTTCTCTCACAGAATAAACTACCAAACGACTGTCTCTCCTGATGAAGACACTTCTCCTACTTGGCTCCTGTGGGACTAACTTTTCTCTCAGTGGCTGTTGTTAGGCAATCAAGCTTGGTTCTGCCAGTAAAAAGACAAAAGAAGGAAACTCTTTCCAGGCCTTTGTGAGGAACTCATTGGGGCCAGTCCTGACTAGGGTTGCCAGCTCCAAGTTAGGAAATTCCTGGATATTCTGTGTCTAAGGAAGACAGTCTGAGGAAGCTAGAGTTTGGGGAGGGAAGAGGCCTCAGCTGAATAGAATGCCATAGAGTCCACCCTCCAAAGCAGTTATTTCCCCCCTGGGGAAGCGTTGCTGCCCATCTCCAGGTGAGTAGAGAGGAAAACAACAACTATGATGTGTTAACGTCACAAAATTCTCCACAGACTGAAAGTCTCTTGTTCCAAAATTCAGTTTACTCAAATGCCACCACACAATGGATTATGCATATTATCTCATTTCGTGTGCACCTTTGTCAAGCAGAATAGCATTGAAATATCAAAATATCAAGATTAATCCATTTAACAATCTCACAGCTAGTGTCTCCTGGTGAGACTCATTACATTGATGGACATCGTTCTCCCTTCCTTTGTTTGATCCTCACAACAAACCCATGAGGTAGGCTAGGACACGGCAAAGAGTGTCTTCCTGTCACGCTCCCCCTGTGAGGATGGGTCGATGCCCCCGGTGGCCGTGGCTCTCTGAAGTCCATCAGCGGGTTGAGGTCCTGGGAGCAAGAGGATCTCAAAGGAGGAGATGAGAAGGAGGCCTCAGACCGGCAGGGGACGGAGTTTTAAGCACCCCAGACGTCCCTCTGCCTGAGTACAGGGGAATGGGTCTTGACTTGCTCTCTCTGACTTTTCTGCGCACCAAACCCAGTCACACCAGCACCGATCTCCTCCCCGGCCCCTCTCCTCTCCCATCCTTTTATCCCTCCTCTCCATCCCAGCACCCCCCAGTGTTTCCCAACCACCCCTCTCCCTGGCCCTGGCCCCGCCTTCCCTCTTAACGGAGGATGCCGAGCGGGGCGCGGTGGGCGGAAGTTGCGCCGGCAGCGGTCTGGGTGGCCTCAGGGCCGCGCCGCCGGCGCCGCTCCACAGCTGAGGGACGTCATCAGAACTCCCCCGGGACTCGCCTCTGCGCTCCACTGCCTCCCGGGGGGCTCGGCACCGCTCGCGTGCTCTTCCGGCTCCTCCCTCTGTCTGGGGAGCGCTGCAGCCTGCACCAGCCTCTCTGCTGCGCCCGGACCGATCCTCTGCCCCGCCTGTCATCCGCCACCATTCCAGGGGCTCCTCAGGTGTGTGGGGGCTCTGTTGTGGCTGGGGTGGGTCGTCCGTGGGGGGGGTGCCCAGTCCTGAGCCGGTGGGGCCGGGACACTTCCTCAAAGAGTGTCTTCAGCAAATGTCATGTCATGGCGGATTTGAACCCAGATCACCCTCCCCCATTAACCTTCTGGCGTAAGGAAGAGTTCTGGAGTGTTAGATTCACTGGTACAGTGAGCTAGTAATCTTTAATTTATCAGAGTGCACTACTGGCACTATTGGCTTCTTTGTTCTGTAAGTGCTAGCAAAGTTACAGCGTTACACAGACCCACTTGTCAGTTTCAAACTAATCAAGAGTTCTTTATTTAGTGAATTCCACTCTAGATTACCCGCCCCCACCCCCCGGTTGAAAACCTTGACACTGAATGTTGGAATAAAAGCCCCTCCACACAGAATGGGTCAACAGTCGCTCCATCAGTTGCTGGTCCTTCATGAGAGGCTGCATCTTCTACTATGTAACAGCAGCTTTGGTCTTCTGAAGAGCTCGCCAGCTCTGAGTTGGGAAATACCTGGATATTTTTTAAATGGAGCCTGGGAGGTGGGTGTTGCCTTCCGACACAGTTCCGGTGATGTCAGGGGGTGTGGCATATGCAAATAAGTTATGCTAATGAATTATGTTAATGAGCTCCTGCACCTCTTTTTCTACCAAATGACCCCCGGTTACAGGGAAAAGTTATGCCAAATAATAAGTCACCAGCTCAAAGGGAACCAAAAACCAAAGGGGAAACGTTACAGCCCATGCAGCAGAAGGAGAGGAAGGATCAAATGGTGCACCAGTCCTCTTCCTTCTGTTCTGAAGCTTGAAGGTTCATAGAAGTTCTCCAGAACCTCAAGAGATTCCAGATCGTACCCATGGTGACCCACCTTATACAGACAGTGCTGGGTGGGTGAGGGGAGATGCACAGCTAACCCAGTGTGGAACAGAACATGCACCAGACATGACCCACAAGCATGAGGAGAGGACACAGTGGTCATTCATATGTCCTCTCTTGCCACTTCTGCAGACAGTCCAAAGTTTCTCAAAGACTCCAGCCAGGTAGGCATACTAGAGAAGAAGAGCTTGGCTCATGGCTGTTTCAGCAAATCGCACTTGCTGTTTTCACCCTGAAGTGTCTCCCTTAGCTAGTAGGGGGTTATTACTTATCTCCACCACAGAGGAAACTGCAAATACAAAGGGCGAAACCCATGTTTAAAATAACATTGTGTACTTCCCCTAAACTAGTGATGTCTTCTCTTGGTTTTTCTTTTAACTTCTCAGTTTGGTTTCACTTCTTTCAGGCTTTAGAGAGGCTTTAAAAAAAAAAAAGGACCCACCACCTTGCATCTGCTTTCCCTGCTGTGGCTGAATGACATCATGTTCCCACAATTAGCTCTGTGAAAGCGGTGTCAGAATATGCAGCCAACACTACAGTACAGGAACGCTGCAGAATGGCGATGCCTTCTGTTTAGCACCAAAGTGGGAAGTCCCAAGCATCGCGGGCACGAATACTGGCTACCTAACCCACGTCCATCCTGCTATTGTCTCTGTCTCTTACGGTTGCCAGCTCCAGGTTGGGAAATTCCTGGAGATCTGGGAGTAGAGTCTGGGGAGGGTGAGGTCTAAGGAGAGGGGGGACCTCCGTAAGGTATAATCCCACAAAGACCACCCTCCAAAGCAGCTATTTTCTCCAGGGGAAATCATCTTTGTAATCTGTTGATCCGTTCTAATTCTGGGAGATCTCCAGGCCCTACCTGGAGACTGGCAACTCCACAAGGCGAGCGTGTCATGGGGGAATGCCGGTATCAGACAAGTGAATACAGTGCCCAAGTCAGACCACATATGGATGTCCTGGATGTAGTTTCAGGAACCTCCTGATAGTGATTCAATATATTAAAACATATGTGTAAACCTTTAACTCACTATAGATTGACTTACCACCCTACCTCTCCCCTAAAGAACATATCCCTACCCAATAAACCTGTGATCCCCCGGTTTCGTCTTTCTGGAAGAAAACCAGAACGAGGGTGTAAAGTACTGGGTTTCGGGCCTCATGACTCGGACGACGACATAAGAGAAGACGCGTTTATTCGTACTTCACACAAGACAAGAACAAACAGTAACGGCCGGAGGCCAACTATATACAGTTAGGGGGGGACGGCCCCATACTCCTATTGGCGGGTTTGAATCGCCCGCCAATGCTGCCATTGGTTCTCTACTGGCGAGCTCAGGAACCTAGTCCCTATTGTTCTCAGAGGGCGAAGCTTGGCTGTATTTTGCCAGCTCTGCCTTCTGATCCCAGGACACAACAGAGGGAATTTGCAGAGAGTGAGCCTGGGACTTAACTTGAGCCTGGATTCAGACCAAGGCTCTTGCCTCGTGACCTATTTTAATCACCCAGCTTCATCTCTGGGATATGTGAAGGGTTTGCTTGAACGCACGCACGGGGCAGTTTTGTCAAGCTGAACAAACTGGTGGGATTTGCAGGAAAGATTCCCCCAGAAGAGACAGACAGACAGGTGAGTGAGTGTGTGTGTGTGTATCTCTTTTTTCAGGGATGAATCCAGCAGAAAAAGAGACGCCTGACCACAAGCTCACAAGCTTATTTTCACGGAAAAAACTGTAATGAGACCTAATCCTCTTTCAGAGGAAGGAGACCATTTCCTCTGTGTGGAGGACAAGGGAATGATTTGAGGGCCCCGTCCCCAAGAGAACAGCCCGAAAGCTTTATGAAGGCTTGGCTCGTTGCCGACAGACAATACCAGTGCTGTGTAAGCATCCGTTCGTAACAGTACGAAACAGAATACAGCCAGGACACGCAAAACGTTGAAAGAAATAAATGCCCTCACTTCATCAAGGCAACTGTAAGCGGTGAAAGGCACCCATTACGGTGTTATTAAGAGCGAGCTTAACCACAGGGAATGGGAGTCGCTGTGTAATTATCCTTTTCTTTTGACTTCAGTCACTATGTTATTTTTCGGAAGGCACTCTATCATTAAGCCACAGTTGAGAATGGAAAGGTTGAGAGCCAAGGTTATGGTCACAGGAAGGAAGGGCAAGTGACGGACAGCCTTGTATTTTAGCTACATATCAGCCGGCTGCCTGGAATTGGAACAGGAGCACGCTCACCAAAGTCAGAACCGGATCAGTAACAAAGGGAAGATGAACTATAACTTGCACTGCAAGCTGCATGCAGATGACTCATGTTGCTAATTAATGCCAAATATTCCTGCGCACAGCTCATTAATTCCTGAATATTCTTGAGTTATACCCTGAAAAAAATTACCAGGAATTCACATTAACATTGCCCTGTTTTCATCCCACCCTGCTAACACCCTGCTA
Source organism: Gekko gecko (assembly GCA_029375565.1). Taxonomy (NCBI): domain Eukaryota; kingdom Metazoa; phylum Chordata; class Lepidosauria; order Squamata; family Gekkonidae; genus Gekko; species Gekko gecko. The sequence continues at coordinate 38,550,748 of JAPDNY010000011.1, forward strand.
ATCTAGGGTTGCCAGGACTACCAGGCAATCAGTAGAGACCCGCAGCTGGCAGGAAAGGGCCCCCATGGCTCACAGCCGGGCTGTGGCTCACAGCCGGCGGGACTGTCCCTGCAGGGGTGGGGCTTGGAACCGGGACTTCCCCAACATGACGTCATCACGTTGAGGATGCCCCGCCCCCTCCAGGAACGCCCCCCCAAAGTCCCCCACTGGGGACGAAGATGGACCTGGCAACCGTAGAGTCCACCCTCCAAAGCATCCATCTTCTCCAGGGGAACTGATCTCTGTAGTCTGGAGATGAGCTGTAATTCCAGGGGATCCCCAGGGCCCACCTGGAGGCTGGCCTCCCTACTCTGCTTGCAGGTACTTAATCTTGGAATGTAGTGTGAAAACTGGTGGAGGCTTCAGCCTGAGTCCCACTTAGTCCTCTGCTTCCTGGTTTGGGTGAGGTCTTCCGAATAGAGGGCTTTTCGCATGTCGAATAACCCGAAACCAGTCATTCCGACACCCTCAAGGCACACGATGGCTGTGCAGAGGACAGGGTTGATTGCTGGTTGCCTGGACTGGGACCAAAACATCAGCTTCCCCTTCCCCGTCCTAGCAGGTGCCTCTTCTTCTCTGAAGTATCTTCAGCATACTTCCACTTCGGCAATACGGTGCTGAGCTGGCTATAGTGAAAGCGACCATATGGACATGGCTTTTGCATGCAGGTATACCCCATTCAATTAAAATCATATCACCTTTCCCATGCTATTACATACCTCCTTGGACAAACAGGCCTTCTATGGCATCTTTCACGAACAAGATGCTGCCTTATGTCAAGTCAGTCTAGCTCAGATTTAGCTGCACTGTCTGGCTGTGGCTCTCCAGGGATTCAGGCATGGAAAGGCCTTCCTTAACATTTGCTACCTGAGATGCTGGAGACTGAACAGGGCGTCTTCTGCATCCATTGCCTGTACTCTTCAACTCAGCCTCTGCTCCTCCCAAGGAGACCACACCAGGAACTTCCACCAGTCACTGCAGTGGCAGTGAACTCACCCTCTGCCTGCTTCCACCCAGCAAGTCATACCAGCTGTTCCTTACTTCCATAGGTGAAAATTAATCATCATATGGCATTCTGTGTAGAATAGCCAGGAGATCCTAAGGTTGTCTGGCAGCCAGAAGTTCTAGCTCTTTTTTAGCGTTATGCACCACGAGGTGGTGAGCTAGATTTGTTTCTAAGGCAAGAGACCTTTCCGAAGTGGTTTGCCACTACCTGCCTCTGTGTCACGACCCTGGTATTCCTTGGAAGTTGCTCATCCAAATACTAGCCAAGGCCAACCCTGTTTAGCCTCTGAGATCCGATGGGCTTGGGCTAACCTGGGCTATCCAGGTCAGGGTTAACTTCCATAGGTTACCAAGCTCCAGGTCAAGCCTGGAGTTCTTCCAGAATTACAAACGACCTCCAGGCTAAAGAGATCAGTTCCTCCCGGATGAAATGGCAGCTTCAGAGGGCAAACTCTGTGATGGCACCCCCCCATCCCTGCTAAGCTCCCTCCCTGCATTCCACCCACCCCTGGCACTGCCACCCAAATCTCCAGGAATCTCCCAAGCCAGAGTTGGCAATCTGACCACCTCCCTGTGTTTTCAAATAATACCCAGAACGAACCTGACCAATAAGCAGAATCAACAGGCTGGCAATTTCCTGTCCCACAGAGCTCGTGGTTGGGGAAAAATTAAGGGCATCATTTTTGCTTTTGCATCAGGGGGGGTGAAAACATCAATAATGCTAAATATGTGCATTTCCACCTCCAAACCGCCCTACTCAGAGATACCTCTATTTTTTTTTCCCTGGCATTGTACAGCCCCAAGTCTTCCCATACCCCACAAATACAAAAGCCTTCCTTCCCCAGCCATATTCAGCAAGACTTAGTGCAGGAGTACACTTGTGAAAGAGTGCTGGTGTGGCCTGGATCTAAATTCATTTGCACTTCTGTTTTGCTTTCACACTGAAGAGTCATCCCTAATTGGTACCCAGGTGTGCACAGCTAGCTCTGTTGTTCATCGAGCGCCGAGTAGAGTTTTCTGCCCTGGCAAGATTAGACACTACAGAGTTCAGTGGGGAAAAAATATTAATTTTTCAAATGACTGTAATTATGTTTTCCTCTAATTGCTGTGAGTTGGGGATGTATGTTGTCCCACAGCAGCTTAGGAAACACGTTTTGAATGTGACCCTTTCAAGAAATCAACAGCACTTCTTGGACTGAACGTTGGTCACAGACAATTTCAGAATTTTGTGTGACTAAACTGCAGATTTTTTTTTTAAGCTGTTGATATGAGGAATCCAGTGGTTCTTTACTGAACCTTGGGAGTTCCTTTATGAGAGCTGGGAAGAAAGAATGGGCACGTATAGGTGGCTTGTACTACAAAGCAAGAGGATTGACAGTTCTTCCAAATTATGAGCAGAAACCCATATTGCACACAGCTCCTGGTACCAGTACAACACAGCACACATGCCCCCCCCTTAAGTGTCAGCTTTCACACAGCACAGCACCTCTTGCATGGTGTAATTTAGTAACTGAACATTTGCTGCTTCAGTTTTGCTAGTGGCTACCTCAACTTGCCTAATGGTTCTGCCAGATATGAAATTGCTATATGCCATCAGTCCATGCCTGGCAGTGGCATGGCTCTTCAGGGACTCAGCAAGGTTTATCCTGCAACCAGAGACCCTTTAAAGACATCTGAGACTGAGCCCAGGACCTTCTGTCCACTGTGTGCTACCACTGAAGCTCAGCCCCTCTCCAAAAAAAAGTCTTCGTCCCATAGTGTTGCTAGGTCTTTGCCCAGAGACAATTGCCTGTACCATCAGGCTGTTCCTAGTGACATGTTCCAGTTACTCAAATCGATGCTGCACTTTCTGCAGGAGGATATGACCTTGTTCTGCATGAGCACTGCAAATTTGTGGGTGTGCCATAAAGATGTGCAGTGTGGTAATGAATACAAAATGCAGTTTCCAGAGAATTCAGCTTTGTAAAATTGAGTCCCTAACTCCTATGACTGCAAAAATAAGCTTAAAGATATGCAGGAAATGCTACTAACATCGAGAAAAGTAACCAAATCATCATATGTTATGGCATACAAAGGTTATGTCTGGGGTCCCCACCCCACATCAGATGTAACATAAACACATGGGTGTTCTGGGTTCTCAACTCCCATGCACACAGTCCCTGACTAGGATCAGGGCCTTCATTCTTTCTCTTGTGTTCCTAGCCTGAGTCAGGGGTTGAGGCGTTACTGGACATGTTGAGGAAGCCCACATGTATCCCAGGGGCTATGCATGTTTCCCCAAATACTGTACCTCCAGGACTGTTTTAGGATGAAAGGCTGACTTCCTTCTCCACACGCTAATTGGGCACCACAAGTGCAGAAACTGAGAACATAAAACGCACATGTGATTGTGTTACATCTGACACAAGTTGGGGACATAAATGGTGGTTTACCGCAAGATCTAGTCATTAGCTGGTTGTGTATGACTGTGCATGACGAGAGAGAGAGAATACAAACTAAGAGCTGGGAGACCTGGGTTTGAATTCTCACTATGCCATGGAAGCTTGTTGGGTGACCTTAGGCCAGTCACACAAGCTTGGCCTAACCTACCTCACAGGGTTGTTGTGAAGCTAAAATAGAGGAGAATGCTGTAAGCTGCCTTGGGACTCCACTGGGGAGAAGGTTGGGGTATAAATGAAGCAAAGTTAAAAAAAATAGAGAACTATCAAGGCTTGTTCATATAGCTGGAAATCATGGGTCATATGCATATTGTGCCGCATATACACATTGGGCACTCCAGAGGTAACACAAAAGATTTTCTCTTTAGTTGGAACTATTTTTTTTAGGCAAAAATCTCCTACTAACCAAATTAGACTTCAGGTTTTCCATCAGATAGCATTACTGCTTCACAGCTGAAGCCGGCAATTAGGAACAGAGATGTCACTTTTCCCCCCGGAGACCTTACTAAAGAACATTCCCCTTAATTAACACTCTTTTGCAGTAGCTCCTAATTTTAATCACTTTTTAAGTGCCAGAATTTAGAGAAAGAGGCAATAATAAATTGTGTAGTGGCGTCAACAATTCCTTGGCTTTTCACTGCTGCAGTAAGGGAGTCAGGAAACTGGTGCATGGCGCCACCTAGTGGAAGAAAATATCAGTCTTGCAGAGAGGGAGATAATTTTAAATTTGTATACTATTTTCTCAGGTTTTTATGCAGTGCTTTGCTTTCACTCATCTTGAGGTTGACTCAAAGAAGACAGGGCCCAGAACTTGCATATGTAAGGTCCATCTTTTTCATTATAGACCCGAAGCAATTCCTTGACAGTATACTATCAGAGAACAACGCTTATAGGTTTCTGCCCCATGTACGAGGGAATACTGCACCAACTCTACCTAGTCCCATGCATAATTACTCGCCAGTATTAACAGAACACATTTCTTCTGTCCTCAGCCTTAAAGGATCTGTGTGCTTCATTTGGTGCACAGAATTCTGGATGTCGAAAAGCTAGCAAACCATTTTGTGTTGTTACCACTTGTCATAATAAAAGGAATCGTATGGCTTTTGGATCAAGTGTCATGGACAATCAGTCTCTATTTCACCCACAGGCATGTACTGGAAGAGCTAAGCTATCTTTTTACACACTTTGAATACAACTGGTGGAGTCTAACAAAATATATTGCAGCAATATAGCCTTGGCAAGTGATCTCTGTTGCCCTCTGCTCTTGCTTAGGATTCTGGCGGCATGACCCATCACCACCGCCTAGGGTGGCGTCATGTGGCCCAGCCGCCTAGGGCAACTCTTCCCTCAGCGTCAAATGCTTCGCTTCTCAGTAGCCCAAGCATTCTGTCATATGGGGGACGGGGGGGGGTCAGCAAGTCAATCACCTGAAGTCCCAACACCTACCCCATTTGTATTGCAAGCTTATTTGGAGAAGTTTAAGGTGATCTGTATTCTTATGACAGCACTGTAAAGCAGATTAATCTGGGAGGGGGACTGATCCCGTAGGCCACTTAGTGACTTTCTTGGCCGACTCAGGAGGATTCCTTGGTCCAAGGCAAACACTGCCTCCTGTTATCTTAGAGAGGCACCCTTTTTGAGAAGGAAAAAGTAGTTCCTGCTGAGGCCCGAAAGGGGCTGGGAACTCTTCCCTGCAGTCCGCACACATTCACAAGGCAGTTCTGCTCCTTCTCCTCCTGATCAGGTCTATCAGCTGGCCCTTGGACTGGGGCACGATGACAGTGGGAAGAAGGGGAAGGACAAGGTGATGTAGCCTAGAGGCACTGCCTTAGTTGAGGGGTAGCTCCAACAGCAGGGCCGCCCCATTTCTAACCTGAACCAGAGACCCACAGACTCAGGCCAAGGAAGGCACTCCTGGTTCTGAGACACAGAGCACGCCAAAGCTCCGGAAAAGGGGTGTCCATTTTCCAGGTGACACAAGGCAGCCCTGAGAGCAAACCTCCAGTCTTCTGCCGCCACCCAGCAAGGTATGCAGATGAAGCAACGGCAGTTCCACCAGGTAAGGTAGCTACATATCTAAAGGCTATTCAAAGGCCACCTGTCCCCAGAACTTCACCTAGCCCTTTCGAGTGCACCCATGTCTATGTGAGAATCCTTTGTCTTCACAACCGTCTTTCCTGCTCCTTCCCTCAGGATACCGAGATAAACCAATGATACATTCATATATTTAGCGATCCTTCCTGACTCTAATAAGGGGCCCATCTCCCACCTTTTGTGTAAACCTGGGAACCTATTCGATCTACCTTGACTGCACCATTAGTGGTCAGCAAACCCATTCAGCTAGCCACCCAGTATCTGGCTAATCCCATCATCGCTACTGTTAATCCAGACTTTGCCCCTCTGGAACCTCATTGGTCACACCTAGATCTGGCCCCTCCTGAGGCCGCAGCCCCTGGGACCCGATTGGTCTAGATAGTCTTTTGTCTTCACCTGAGGCAAGCCTCTCAAGACTTCCATTGGACAGCATTGTACTCCAATGTTTATATCTGTCTACACACATGGCCACCCAAATGTGCACTCAGGATGGCGCCTATACTTCGAGTACACCCCCAGAGTCTCTTCTCTGGGAGTTCCCTCCCATAATGTGTAACACTGGAAATTGGTGCTATTCTCTCTTCAAGGACCTCTGCACATCCGGACAGGTTATCACCCTGTAACTGACACATCTATTCACTATCACCTCTGTTTTCTTTGTTCTGAATTGATCGCTCTTTTTTAATGCTTAGAGTGCTTGTAATTAGTGAAATACTTTAATAAAATCAATTTAATTTACCCCTCAATTCTGGAGTTGTCCTACTTTACCGGACCTTGGTATACAATTGGTGTGCAATCCCTGTACCCCCTGGTCTCCCCTGCCACATAGCTAATTTCCCCCAACAACGAGGCAGACCATTGGCAGTAACAGTGATGTGGCCCCTCCCTCAAAGCCCTGGACATCTGCAGACAAAGGTAGGTTCATTTAAGCTGCCAGAAAATGGCTTGCTGAAAGATTTTAAATCAAGAAGAGTTAGTCTTTATACCCCACTTTTCTCTACACTGAGGAGTCTCAAACTGGCTTAGAATCGCCTTCCCTTCCTTTCCCCACAACAGCACCTTGTGAGGTAGGTGGGGCTGAGAGAACCGTGACTGGCCCAAAATCACCCAGCAGGCTTCATGTGGATGAGTGCCACTCTTAACCACTGAACTACACTGGCTCAGAAAGAATGGTCCCAAGGCAGTAAACAAAACCATTTTAAATGGAAACATGGATAGCTATAGTTCACGAGATCCAGTTAGAGTAGACAATTATATTATGATAAAGGCATTTATGGATCTTCTGTGAATTCTTCCTTCTGTTACTAAAGAAGTCCTTAAAAATGGAACAGACTTTATTTTAAAAATGCAGCACACAGGCTCTTGTGTAAAGTAGCCTGAGAGATAACTGGCCCCTAGACCTCAAAACAACCTTCATGGCTTAGCAGGACTTGAACCGGAGTTTCCACAGTCCAAGTCAAACACTCCATCAGTGGCCCGGGCATGACAGCCACCCATTCTCTTTATTTTAAGGGTCATTCGCTTGGTGAAGCCGCAGGCAGCCACTTCCGAAAGCATCATCCCTCTGGCATTCCAGACACCCTGACAGCAGAAGGAAAGCCGCTCCTACAGAACATTTGCCGGACTGTTGGAAGGAAAACTCAGGTTTCCCTTTCAGGCTTTCGAAACTTGCTTTGGAGAAATACCCTTGGCACACACAGGCCTTCCTTCTTGTTCACAGTTTCTCGCAGCACATACTCATTGATCACTTCCTCGTATCCCACAGACAGGAAGAGTCGAGCCAAGAACTCTGAAGAGAAAAAGGGGAAAATACAAATCAAGTTTAAATGGAAATGTAAACAAGAGGAAGCAGAGGTCCTAACAACACAGGCTGCTCTTTTCAAACAAAGCCTGCTACGTACAGCAGACTGCTTGACTGGGGGTGGGGGGACAACCAGGGGGGTTTGGCATACACTTATTTTATGTATGTGTATGTGTGTGTGTTCTGTTTGTATTGTACTGTTCTTAGGCACATGCCTATGCAAGAACTCCATGAAAAAAATTAATGTCATCTAATTTAAACAGGAGAGCAGTTTACTCTGACATCTGCCCCTTCCCTTCCAGTGCAAATTGCATTGGTGAAGAGCCCCATGTGACACGAACAATCACATTTTGCTATATTGCTATCATGTCAAGTACACACAGTACCTGGGACAAATATGACCATTAAGTATCCCATCCTTGATGGGCTTTGATTGAAGGCCCTTTTTATATATATAAAATCAAGCCTTTGGTCTTGTACTGCTTTTAAAATGCACTGCTGGCGCCCCAGCACTACCAATCTACCCAGCTGCAACAGCTACAACATCAGAATTACAGCCTGCTTTGCTACTCTGCTCTGATATAGATGCTGGTGCCCGCTATTTGACTCACTCTATTCCTTCAATTAACCTGCTACCAAGAGCCAGGGGACTCGAAAATAGGGAGAGGAAATGTACATTCTAAATTAACTGCCCCAGATTCCACCCCCCCCCAAAGATGCTTACAGTTTAAAACCTTGTTAAAAACCCTGGCCAAAAAAAATGGACTTGCAGTGCCCCAGAAAGATTTCTAAAGACGCCCCACCACCCTCCTGTGGGTGCTACAATGGAAAAGGCTCAGGCTCTGGTTGATGCCAGGTGGGACCACCTCAAGTGGAAGAACAGCCAGGAGGTGGAACGCAGTTAGTGCATGGGAACACAGGGCAGGAATGGCCCTTTAGATGAGTGACTACTACATTCTATGATTCACACTTAGCAGAAAACCTACACGGCACGTGGTAATTCAAGGAAGCAAAGTGTAAATGCAGCCATTTTTATTAAATGTCTTACCATCTGTGAAAAAGTACGATCTTGTTCCATCTTGTCTAACATAGAAGTTTTCTCCCAGTTTGTTTGCAGACTTAAACCTCAGCATTGCATGATCGTAGAGGCCGTAGTCTCTGAACAGCACACACTTCCCTGGCTTTAACACCTGACAAGGCAGATACGTACATGAAACTGATGCTTTAAACATAGAAGCCCGCTACTATAAAATAAAAATGAAACACTTTGCATCATTACGGCTCAGTTCTTTCACATATTTTAACAAAAATACTAATTATTTTACTTCTAAGATTATAAATTATAAATATTTTTGCTAACTTTGGATGCTGTTTCATAGAACAATCTCTATCAGTGGAATACCAAGTCAAGTTCAAGGTTTTGGTAAGGCCTCCTCTGTTATGTCCCTGGGAGAGCCCTGTGCTCCCTAGACAGCAATCTCCTGGTGGTCCCCGGCCCCAAAGGCATCCGACTGTCCTCGGCCAGGGCCTTTTCGGTCCTGGCCCCAACCTCTCTGCAAAGCACCAGCAGGGCACTGTGGGGTCAGATGCAATTCCACAGGGCCTGCAAGGCAGAGATGTTCCACCAGGCTTTTGGTTGAAGACAGTGACGGCTCTATCTTGGCTGGCACACTTCTCAGTTCTCTGTTATTTACATCTACCTTGCTCTCTTCCCCCCTGCCTGCGAAGTAGCCGGCCAGTTGAAACTGGGATTAATTATTTGCTGTCTGATTGCTGAAATGTTTTATTAATGTTCTAACTGGTTATATTTTGTCTTTGTTTTATAGCTTTTGTATATTGCAAGGATTGGGCAATTCCTAAATACAGTAAATAAATAAATCACCTTTTTCTAAACATGACATTGCATTATTCTCTATTCATGTTTTTGTATTCATAAAGGGCCCATCATCATTTCCCTAAATACCATTCACATCCCAGCTGCAGTTCCTATCATCTGTTTAAATTTGACAGTAATAAAACAAAAGTTGGCCGCTTTAAATTTAAGAAGAAACAGCCCATGTGTATGGCATTTTCTAGACCCCAAAAGATGAGACTGATTACATCAGAAATACATTTCAACCAATGCACTAAATGAATGAACAGTTCAATCAAATCTGGATATCTCATCAAGCTAAGTACTAATATCTGGGGAAACGGCTTCAATAACAGTCTTCAACTCATTGCCCCTCCACTGTGAAAATAGTAAAATTATGCAAAGTAAGGGAAATTATGCCTATATTCTCAAATTAAGTACTTTACATAGGCCAAGAATTCAGATTTTCTTTAAAAATTGTATTTGCCAGAGGATAGCACTTTTGTCTTTAAAAGTAAGAGCCCTGACAATACTATCTTTTTTATTCCATGCTTTTATCCCTGGCTTTTCCTAGGCTCACATGCTAATGAAGTATGTGAGATCTGAGCCATGTGGCCATGACCAGCTACAACTTCCATGATAATTTCAGTGAAGTTTTGCCAGCAGCCATGACCATGGAGGCCGCTACCAGCTACCTCTCAGGTAACGTTCACCAACACACATTCCATTGGCCATATGATGGGCAAAGCCAGGGCTGCCCACACAGGCAAGAAATGTACTGTGCGAAGGGCCCCCACAAACACCATTATGAGTGGCAACCATAGAAAAGGCAATTCCATGGCAAAAACTCAGCTGTTATTTAGCACAAGCTTGCTCACATTGTAAATGTTGCTCAAAACGAGGTGCATCTTCTCAGGATGAACAGCAGAAAGTACAAATATTAACATCACAACATCCACGGAATTGGGTGGCATGTTCTCCAGAAGGTCATCTTTGGTAAGGTCACACTGGAATACTTTGCACCTCCGGGTATCGTACAAAGGATTTTGCTATAAAGAGAGAATATTTTTCCTTAGACATTTGCAACCAAAGGCTGTGACATTTACCTTTTGAAGTAAAGAATTTGAACTGTGCAGGAAATATCTCAGAAATAATATAATTTCTTAATTTAGCAAGTTCCTGATTTGCTCAAAGGCCTCTGTGTTCTTACAAATACAATAGGTCCCCCCGCCCTCGTCAGCTGAGATGCAGATGTACCATAAATAAGAACTTGTTACCAATGATTCTGGGCAACGTAGACTTCAAAAGTTCAGTAAAAGCTTTGTATCCAACACTGCCCTCACCTGGATAGTCCAGGCTAGCCCAATCCAGTCAGATCTCAGAAATTAAGCAGGGTCAGCAACCTCCAAGGAATACCAGGGTCATGACACAGAGGCAGACAATGGCAAACCGAGTCTGAAAGGTCTCTTGCCTTAAAAACAAGTCTAGCTCACCACCTAGTGGAGCATAATGCTAAGAAGGCTGGAACTTCTCACTGCCAGACAATCTTAGGATCTCCTGGCTATATTACACACAATGCCTAATAATAGTAATAATAGCCAACACGCTTAGGAAACAGGGGTTGCCAGCTAAGGCTAATGTGCTGGATACTTGAGTTTATTGGTCTGTACTGCCCTCTCCCCAGAGGAATCCACAGTGACAAAACCCCACCCTGTTGGGAGTGCCAGGGTGACAACCCACATGCCTGGTGGGACCTTTCCTCTTCTCCTGAAGCCATCCTTTGTTACAGGCAGACAAGCAGGTCTCCTGCCTGGGAGCCCGTGGCAGAGCTGGATTGTGACAGGTCAAGGCAGGCTGAGGGGGAAGGAAGGACCTGAGGATGATTTCAGCTGGCAGCACTGGCTGTTAGAAGCCCAGCAACAACTGGGGGCATCAAGATGACTAGCTGGAGAGGCAGGAGCAGGGTGTTTACGTGCAACCAAAAATGGATGGGGTTTGTTGGCTGAGGGGGAGAAGCCTGCCCTCTGGACCATGCTAGTTAACTGAGTGTTCTGGATAATCAAGTGCCTGATAACAAAGCTTCCATTGTATTTCTTGATGCTATATTGATGGAACTGCTAAAGACTTTTATATACCAATTAGAAATAAACTTGATCCCAGAAGAATTATTTATGAGCTTGCACGACAGCCAAACTGCATTTGGAACTTGCTTTACAGTTTTAGCAGCAGCAGATCTGATGAATGACAAGACAAACTGCCTCCTGAACTCAACAGCAGCGAGTGATGTCAGCTGCCGCTGCTTTTTCAGCAAGGAGAGCAAACTGTGCCCCAACTATATACATCCAGCTTTCTCATCGCCTGTGTCAGTAACCTATTTGAATTGGGGCCAGTGCTCGGGGGATTCATAGCCATGAATTAGTTTTCATGTTGGCCACAACGGAAACCCTCTCCTTAATTGTGCTAGGCTGACTTGTATTAAAGATTTTGGTCTAGAATTAAACACAATTTTTCAAAATCATCTGCACACAAGGAAACATAATTTAAGATGTACAGCATCTTTTCCCATGGGTCTTTGGTGATACTTGCATCCATCCCAGAATCTGTAATTTGACCAGAACCTCTTTCATGAATACTAGTAATCCTTACAAGTTCATAAGCACAAACTAAACAAATGTCAGCCACAATCTGCAAGTGTGCAAAAAAAGAAAAAAACAAACAGAACATTTTGTTTTCAGTAGATCTGAGGCACTTTCTTCTGTGGCCCTCAATACAGTCCTTGGGAGATCTATTGTTAAGCTACAGAGTATTAGTGCTCTTTTTCTATATAATAACAGAAAACACAGTCACATCAGTCCTAATCACAAATCTATGAAGGAGAGTTTGATTTTATTATTTAGAAATGTTTTAATGTTCTACTTTTGAATAATATTTCCCCCCCTTTAATAGTTGTGTTTCAGCCTATTTCTGGCTCCCCTAGGAAGATAGGTGACCAGTTTGCTTTTATTTACTCTGTGTATAAATAGGATATTTGATTCCTGTTCAACCCTATGTTTTCGACTGAGCGATAATGCCATGTGTATTTACTTTGGAGCAAGCACCGTTGAGCACATACTTATTGCCAAGTAAACATGTACAGGATCAGGAAGCTTATCTCCTTTAGCTGTTCATTGTACCACAATTTATTTATTTATACACAATATAAACAATGCAATTCTGCAAAAGACCCTCAGCACAGTTTTTATTCCAGTTACTGGATCTTGAAATAGAAGTGAAAAGGTGTCCTGATTATCTAAGGATCATTTTCATAGTTTAGTTTTTCAGTCTCAGATTTTAATCAATTTTTTTTTTGCAATCAAATGCAGGGCTAAAATGATTTAAGGGGTGGCTATTTTAGGCTCACTGATTGTATGAAGAAGAATAGAGCATCAGGCCCCAAAGAGTTTGATTAAAATCATCCAGAGTCGATACAATCTCTTCCACTCTTTTTCCTGATCTGTTTCATCACCCTATTTTTTTAAAAAAAGTTCTCTTTCCTCGTGATTTAACATACCTAAAGTGCAATCCTGAGCAGCCTGTTTCAGTGGGGAGGGTGGGGTATAAATCAAATAAAAATAAAAATTACACCCTTATAAGCCCACAGACTACAGTGGACTTAGAAGGATGTACCTCTGCTTTAAGAGGATGTAATTCTGCTCAAGGATGCACTGTTAAGCCCCTCTTTTTTTTTAGTCCAATCTTACCAACCTTTACATATTCCACAGCTCGGGGGGAGAAATCACATGCATAAGCAAAGGCATCTGAATCCTCTTCTAGAAGTGGAAACAAACAGTTACCGACACCACAGCCAGCCTCAAGAACCGTCAGTTTCTGATGTTCAAACTAGGAGAAAAGATATAACTTATTACATCTCTTCAAAGCAGAACAAAACCCCAACCATTAAATACCAGCAGCATACACTGAATCAGACCACTGGTCCGTGAAGCGCAGCATGGTCTACTCCAAGGGTGTCGAACTTATTTGTTAGGAGGGCCGAATCTGACATAAATGAGACCTTTTTGGGCTGGGTCATGTATGTCATAAAATGTAATGTCAGGTAGTGGGGATATAAACTTTATAAAGGACACACACGGAAAGATTTTTTTTTACTTAAAAGAAAAGAATGTTTAAAACATTAGCACTCTTGCAATATTTTGTTTATTTAACCGTGTCTGATAACAGACAACTCTTGCTCTGAATTACTGCATCAAAATGTCTGTGCTGTTGCAATCTTGAGTGTGCTAATCAAGTGTGCATCTGTAAGCTGCAAACCTACTTTTCATTTATTGACATTCACTACAGAAATCTCATGCTCAGAGTTCTGAGCCTAGGACCCAGGAGAAAACATGAAATGGCTGGGCATTGTGAGCTTTTGTATATGCTGGTCAAGAACATGAGAAGGCACCACAATACAGACAGAGGGCTGTGTGTTTGTCTACAAAACTATAGTCTTCCTCAGTGGTCAGTATCAGCCTACTATCTGAGAAGTCTAAGTTCAAAATCCCCAAAGGAAATGTGCTGGGTGAACTTGGTCTGGACACACACACTCAGCCTAATCCACCTCACTGGTTTGCTGTTATTCCTCATCTGAACAGTTCACATTGCTTTTCTACTGAGAAAGACTGGATTATGAGGGCATGGATACAGTGAAAAGGGGAAGGGAACCCAGTTGCACCTAGGAGAGCCACAGTATAACAAGCCCAACAAAACAGCCTAGCCAGGAAGCAAGCTCTGGCTCGTTCCCTCTCTCCTCCTGGGAGGGGAAGGAGCCTCATCTAATGTAGGGAACAGAAGCTTGCCTATCTATCTCTCCTGAGCGATTGAGAGAGTCTGGCAAAGCAAGCTATGATGTAGCAGCAGCAGAACTGGAAGAAGCAGTAGGAGACAGCCAGTTCTACTGGGGGCCTGATCTGGCCCATGGGTCGCATGTTTGACACCCCTAGTCTACTCAGACTGGCAGTGGTCTTTCACATCACCTACTGCCTGGTACTTTTATCTGGAGGTGTCAAGGATTGAACCTGCAACCTATAACATGCAAAGCAGATGCTCTAGTGCTGAGCTGCAGCCCTTGCCCCCAGAATGAAGCTTCAAGCTTATTCACATGTTATTCACTTATTCACAAAGTGAAGGTTTAACATCCTAGTAATCATTAATGCCTTTGAAAAGGGTTCAGAAACTTCTGCTGGTCCAAAATGCAGCAGCTAGGCTACTGTCAAGGGTTGGTTACAGGGACTGTGTCCTCCTGAGCTGAAAGATTCGCATTGGTTACCCATCTGTTTCTGGACACAATTCTAAGTGCTGGTTCTTATCTTTAAGGGCCTAAATGGTTTGAGGCCAGGTCACTGCTTCCTTCCATACTATCCAGCCTGCTAGTTAAGATTTGCCTCTTAAGCCCTGACCTCTGTGCCTCTGCCTTCAGCGGTGAGGCAGATGATGACTAGAGACAGGGCATTTTCAGTGGTGGCACTTTACCTTTGGAATGCCATCTCCTTTGAGGCTTGCCTGGTAATGATTTTACTTTTTTTTATGCATCAGGCTAAAACACATCTTTTTACCCAGGCTTTTTAAATATGGGTTTTATTTTATCACCTATTTAACCATCTGCTTTGGTTCATGGATAGTTTTTATGCTGCTTATATCTGATGGCTTGTGTTTTAAAATGTTTTTTAATTATATGCCGCCTTGAGCAGGACTCTGAAGAGGTAGCATAGAAATATTCTTGATAAATAGTGATAACCCCTACCACCGATTTTTACACTACAGATTGCATAGCATGTCTGCAATCCTAAGACACAACACATTCAACCTTCCAAACCTTTGAAGATGGTATCCTTTTTAAAAAAATTATTTACATTTATATCCCACCTTTCTGCCTTCACCAGCGCCACCAAGACAGCTAAAAAATTAAAAGCATGCATAATGAAAACATGTTTTAGTTGGGAAAAGAAAGAAGAGGCAGAAATTGTCAGACATCACCCCTCCCCCACAAAAAAACCTTGAAAACATAACACCAGGATAGGAACTGAAGCAGCCCACAGAGAAACTAAAGTTGCTGTACAATAATAGCTTTCTTTTAGAGATAGGCAGGCCTACCTGCTGGACCCTTTTGCTCTGCCACTTATGAAGGCTGAACCACAACTACCAGTGGCGTTAACTGATCTGAGCCGTCTGTACATGGTGGCAAGATGATGGAGACGATGACCTAGCAAGTCTCTTTACATAGTTCAGAAAAGGACTATGTTCATTCAGAACCACCATCCCCTAACTTCTTGTGAGCTGGGATGAGATTCTAGGGCTAGGCGCTGGTTGATAGCATGGAGTCACCTTCCTGAGAATGTGGGAAGACCCTTAATTCAATGCCTTTTTGGTGCTGCTACAAAGCCCATTTACAGTGCAATCCTATGTAGTTTACCCCACTGATTTCAATGAACTTATACCAGAGTAATGCAGCACAGAGTAATTACATCAACCAGCTTGGTCCATATTTTAAAAAATTATTATTTAGATACATACATCTATATTATAACCCACCTCAGGTCTTTTGGAAGAACACAGAAATGTTTTTTAAAAAGAAAACAGACCAAGGTAAATGAAGATGGTGCAACAAAGTTCTTACGATTATTATTTTTGGTTGACAAAAAGCATACGACCCATTCTAGTCATTAAATGTATTTTATTTGTACCGCTTCTTCCTTGAGAAAGTTCTGGGGGCATGTATGGAGTTTTAGAGGTCTCCCATTCACATACTGATTAGATCAACCCCTGCACAGTTTCAACATCAGATACCCCGGGGTTACAGTATGTTTCTGGCTGAAGAAGTGGGGCTCTTGTCCACAAGAAGCTTATATTGGAATAAGATGTTGTTAGTCTTTAAAGGTGCCCAAAATTTCTGTTTACTTTTTACTGCCATTAACTAGTGTCTACTTTGAAAACAAGTAACTGATACTTTCAAAAGTATCTTACAAGCTTCTATATTAAGTCTGCCCAGGAAAACTGTAAAAGCAACATCACAGTAAAAAAAAAACACCAAAAAACAAAGCCTGACGTCCGTCTTACACACACAAAATTGATGTAAGTAAAGATAAAACAAAGATTGGCTGTGTGTTTCCTGCAGTCTACAGTAGTTTTGAATCGCCCTCTGCTGCTTTAGTGAATAGAACTTACTTCACGGCAGGCTTTTAATTCTTCAAATTCTCTAGTTGTCCAGTGCCTGTCCTTGAAAAAGTGGGTGCTGTTCCTTTTGTAAAACAGATCCCAGTTCTTCTGAACATCTTTTTCTAGCTTCAGTTGTTTGAAGTCAGATACTAAGACCTGTTCTTTTGCCAGCTTTTCAGTTTCTTCCTGGCTAAGTGTTCTTGCCCTGTGTCCAGTCAGCTGAAAAGCTACACTACCATTGGCTGGAATTTTTCCATCAAGCTGAGCAACAGGTGAGTTGTCTTCCAAAGACCTGGATTCACTCATATTAATTCAAATAGGTACCACAATTCCACAGCTACTTTACTCCGTATTTATATTAATTATCCACCTCACTTATCAGATGAGACCTAGACCTAAAGAGGCAATAAAGAAAAGGTTAGTGTTCTGTGCCATCCCTTGTGTGCTTTACAACATGCAAAAGTGGAGCATTTGAGGGCCCCCATTCCTCTTTATCTTTTCAAAAGGCATTTGAATCTATCTGTAGACAGACAAAACATAGTCTAATAATGCCCCAAAATACAAGAAGAAACAACTATTTCACCTTACCAGGATGGATTTGTATACAATGTCTGTGGCACGGATTAAACTCTAGATATACTTTCTCTCATACTTGTCTTCTTTGGGATCAAGCTCTCTTTAGTGCATGCATCACTTAAATACCAGTAAAGTATGTTATTTTCTTCACTACTCTTTATTCAAATTCAAATACAGTGAAGTGTAGTGGCTAGAGTGCCAAATTAGCATTTGGGAGACCCCAAGTTTGAATCGCTGCTCTGCCCAAGGAAGCGTGACTGGGCCAGTCAGAAACGTTCACCCTAGCCTGCCTCACAAGGCTGTTGTGAGGATAAAACAGAGCAGAGAAGAAAGACCTAAGCAGCAGCCCTAATACAGATCATATGTACATACACAGAGAGAAATAAGAACACGGGTTCACAGGAAGGCCAAAAGAGTGTGAACTGTAAAGGAGGACAATAAATCTGCCAGTCGTCTCTATAAATTACAATCCCCCTGGGTCCTCCACTTTTACCTACCTCAAGAGGCAGTTCTTGAGCTCAGAGGGCTCCAGGGACGCGTCTCGCACAGGAGATGGCGGGGCTCATCCCCCCGCCCCCCGGTCTCTAGTCACAGGGCTTGAGGGAGCGGGAGAGACGAGAGAGAAACCTGTGCGGAGCGCCGTCAACAGCCCGGCGGCTTCCTTCGTTCAATCGCACCCCGTCCATGCGTAAGGGGGGGAACCTTCCTTTCCCTCACGCCCCCCCGGAAAAGCCTCAGCTCCACGGGTTACGGATCTCGAGGCCTACTCCACGGGGAGCGCTTACCCAGTGACACGCCGGCCCGAGGCCGGAAGAGAAAGCGAGGGAAGGCGGGGCAGGGGGCGGCTCCGGCGGGCCGGTCGGTGTGGTGGTGGTGGTGGTGGTTCGCGGGCGACGCCGGGGCGATGAACGGCTTGGCGAACCCGCTGCTGGACAAAGAGGAGCACCCGCTGCAGCTGGGCGAGAGCTTCGAGCGGCACCCCAAGGCCTCCTTCCACACCATCCGCTGTGAGTGACCCGCGGGGGCCGCGCCTCGGGCTGGGGGGGCGACCAAACCGGGCACCGGCTCGCGGCCTCGTCCCGCCTCTTGAGGAGCCCAAGAGGACACACAAACACACCGCAGTTCCTCCCTTTCTGGGGTCGCCAGAGCCTTGTTTTAAATGGGCCCTCGTGTTAGTGTAGGGAAGCGGGCAGTGTTGTCGGATTGGGAGCTGGAGAGATCCGCGCGATCCAAAGCTCCACTGTGCCGTGAAACCCGTGGGACCTCTCTCCTGGTCTTCTGTGTTTGTTTTTTCAGCTTATCCTACCCCGCAGTGTTATTGTGAAGGCAAACTGTAGGAGAGGAGAACTATTTATGCCATCCTGAACTCTTTGGGGAAAGGATGGCTTTAAAACTCAGATTAAATGTAAACGCTCCTGCGGTTTTGACAGCAGCCCTCTTTCCCCCAAAAGTACAGCCGGTGAAGCATTTCTTTAAATTCAGATAAGGCGGGGCGGGGGGTGCTTTCAAGGGAAAATTATGGTTGTGACTGCATTTAGTACCCACTTGGGGGCGGTGGGGGTGTAGAGAAGTCTGCATTTACCTGCTAAAGTTTCTGTGTGTCAGATTTTGTTAAAAGATACACAGTTAACCAAGAAAAGTTGATGAATTTCTTCTTGTAGCTTTCTTGTACTTCTTGTAGCTTTTGTTCAGATAATCTGAGCGTTATCAACAGCCCCTTAGCCAGCAGTGTTGGGTTGGTGGGGCATGGGGAAATTTTGTGGGGCAGCCGGGGAGGGGGAGGAGGGAAGGGCAGCTGCACGCCTTCCCTGAATTCCAATCAGTGATTTCACCACTTGGAGATCAGGTGCAGGCAGCCCCCTTAAATGCTGTTTTTCAACGGGGGGGGTCAACTGTTGTGGGGCATACCTCACACTTGAGGGGGCAGAGTCCCGAAATGTCCCACCATAGCTACAGCCGATGTTCCCTCTAAGCTGTGGAGTCTTGCGAACAAAAATTCTACTTTGTGAGCTACTGGCATTAAAGTTGTGAGCAAGCAATTTGGCTACTGCATAAATTAGTTTGCTCTGGAGCCATCCTTCCTGAGAGCTAACACAAAAATGTGTGATCTGGAGGCTAAAAAACTGTGAGCTAGCTTAGACGAAACACTGGCTACGGCAGTGATTATCAGAGGCAGGTTGGCTTTCTGGATCCTTGAAGCAAAACCTTCAGTCCTCTCCTCTTCACACCCTGAATTTAGTTCCTGGTTCCCAGTTCCATATGTAACTCATTCTCAACTCAAATTCTATCTATCATGGTTTTATCTTGCTGTTGCTTCAGAGAGCTCAAAATGGTGTACATAGTCTTCCTGTCTTCATTTTATCCTCACAACAGCCCTGTGAAAGCAAGTTTGGCACAAAGGGATTGGCCCAAGGCACCCAATGCAGTTCATGGCTGAGGGGCATTTGAACCCAGGTCTCTGTGGTCCTTATTTGACGTTCCAATTGTTGTATCGTATTGGCTCTTCCTTACATTCACTGTAGTAAATAGTAAGTGGTGGTGAGTTTATCCAAATAAATGCCAATAACTTAAAACATATTTAATACCTGTTAACATTTCTTCCTAGATGATTTTAAGCCAGCATCAATAGACACATCCTGTGAGGGGGAGCTGCAAGTCGGTAAAGGGGATGAAGTTACAATTACGTTACCCCATATCCCAGTAAGTTTATTTTGCATCCAGGAGCAGAGTCTACTTTTCTGTGTTTAAGTTATGCTGCTTATGACTTTTGGCTCTGAATTTGTAAATCTGTGGCCAAATATTATATGCTTCAAAAACACTGAGCAACAACTTATAATAGCTAGAGGTGATCAAGAGAGAAAGAACAGGTTAACCTACTCTGTGGCACATTAGATATATTCATATGTTATGTCACAATTAACTGGTGGATCAGACCCCAGTTGTCTGACTGTAGATTATCACACAAATTAATGTTCACCAGTTGGTACCAAACTGGCACTTCATAGATGGTTTGTTGATTTCAATTTGTTCTGAATGTGTTTTGTTGTGACATCTATATTCCAAACCACAGTTTGTTGAGTAGCACACTTCTTGTGGCTGTGTAGCTGTAGTAAAGAAAGGGTGTTATCTATGCTAGGAGGCAGAGAGAATGCAAGGGGTGGAAAAGCCAGGACTTGTTGCTTGTTACTCTGGTAGACTAATCAGAGTTCATTGTACACATCATGGTTTATCACAAAGCCTGAATGCAGTCATTCAGCTCCCTTGGTTCCATGAACTCATCTCCAGTGCCCCCTACACACTCACACGCATGCACACGCACATGCATGTATATGTGGAAAAAAGCATTATTCAGAAGAACGGCAGTTTGCATGACCCACTAAGGAAGATAACAATAAAATTCAAAACAATATATTCAAAATCTAATTAAAAGGTTTAATTTATTCAACGGAATTGATTCACATGATCTGTGATAACAGCTTTTCAAAGTCTGATAGTCATTCAGAAAGAATCTTAGATATCGCATTTAATAACTACTTTTCTGTTCTGTAAATTTTTAAATCGATGGCTGGGCTTGATAAAGTGATACCAGTGTCTCAATATCTGGTTTACAGTCACTTAGCAGGAGTCTTAAATCAGCACATTTAGTAATCTGGAGCTGATTTCTTTGCACGGAGAGAAGTTCGATACGCACAGTAAAGCCTCATTCCATCAAATGTGATGTTGAAAATGCAACAAGGAGCTTTTTAACTAATGTCCGTAATGCAGGATAACAGTCAGAAATTTTCTTCTGTAACCAATCTTGGTATGATTCCTTAAACATGAACTTTAATTTTAGTCACTGCAGTAATGACCGTGTGCAATGGCTTGTGCAGGTGATCAGTGAGATTTTTGGCAACCAGAAGTTGGCAGTGAATGACACAGTGAATGGTAAACACATTCAGCACTGCTTTTTTTCAAGTAAGCAACACACCCATAGTAGCGACTAGGCATTGGTGATGCTCTAGCACAGGGGTGGCCAAACTTGCTTAACATAAGAGCCACATAGTATAAACATCAGATGTTTGAAAGCCGCAAGACATGAACAAATATGATGTGTTTTTATTGGAAAATATGTAAATTTGCTTTTTATTAACGTTAAATGAGAGTGCCAAAAACAATAACAAAAGGGGTAAAAGCAGATATTGATAATGATATTTATTTGTCCAATGATATTTGTTTGCTAATGATATTTAGCTTTCCCAGCTGCCCTGCCAGGAGCTGTATAATATGTGTGAAAGTGCCGCATGCAGCTCCTGAGCCACAGTTTGGCCACCCCTGCTCTAGCAGTTGCCCAAGCAAGTATGTTAGTAAGCAGAATTTCCTTGTCTTTGAGGAATTGCTCAATAACACAAAATATCGACTCCCCTTTTGTATCTGCTCTTAGTTGCCTTGCAAAGAACAACTCTGGAGCCAAACTCGTAGTTTATAAAGTGCACATAAGTGAGAAGCAAACATTCATTGCCTGGCAAAGTTGACTCATCCAGCTGTAATGCAAATTCTGTTGTCCTTAATGTTTATTTTGTGTATTTTGCACATTTTCAGCCATTTCATGGCTCTCTGTAGTGGTGGTGCTGCTGCTCTTCAAGTGTTTTTTGTTGCTGCAGATCTTTGGAGGCTGCAGCTCTCTTGAGGCTCCTTAGGCACTTTCTCAGGTCACTCTGTTCTCTGCCCTCAGATTCAGATAGCTTCTGTTCCCTTTTTCCTCCTCAGAGCCCTCTCTTTTCCCTCGGGACTCTCCTACAGCTCTCTCTCAGGGACAAAGTATTTCCCCCGCCAAACTCCAATAGAGGGCCATATCCACAGTGTTACACTTATATAACCTAGAAATATTAATATTGGGTGGGCTGCAACAGAAATAACACGTATATGGCTAAAAAGTGCACTTCATAATGGACAGGTTCAGTAAATGAGAATACAAGAAAATAAATACCACACTCAATACTATTATGTTAAGGACTTACCAGCAAAAAATAGAAAAATGACAAAGACATCAAAACACACACAGCAATGACAGCTTTTCAAAACGATATACTTGTCTGACTAGAGCTCCAGGGGTATATTTACTAAAAATTCCAATAGTTTCCGGATTTCAGCACTGTGCAGAAGAAACGTGGAGTGCCATTTGCCAGCATCTAGGCTCTGGCCTGGTCAGTTGTAAATAAGTGAAAAAACATGATCAAAGAGGCCCATCTCCTTGCTTCCTAGTGCCCCCCTAGGTAATCCTGCTGCCCCCCCCCCAGGAGTGGTACTGTCCACTTTGGGAACTACAGCTGTAAATTCATCAATGTGTCTTGCTCACTTGAATATATGGTTATATGGCTCTTCTTAAGTTACATTCTTCTGTCTGGTCATCCCTTACTATATAGATGCCAGATCTGCAGATTTAGACTGCTTCTTTTATAGCATAGGCTTATTTTGGCCATGAAACCTAAATATGAAGCACATCTCATTGATTTTCAAGTAACATTTTCATATAAAAGTGCTTGGAATATTTGTTTGACTTCTACCCGCTCACTGTCCTTAATGAAATACCAAAAGTTATTCTGAAATTTAAAATTTAAGAGTCTGCCAAAGTTTTTTTATTTATTTGAATTGCCCATCTTCAAAGTTCTCTGTGTATGTAACACTGAATTAGACAGAGTGTTAATGGATGGAGCAGGTATAAGAACATAAGAACATAAGAGAAGCCAATGTTGAATCAGGCCAATGGCCCATCTAGTCCAACACTCTGTCACACAGCGGCCAAAATATACCAGGTGCCATCCGGAGGTCCAGCAGTGGGGCCAGGGCACCAGAAGCCCTCCCACTGCTGCCCCCTCCAGCACCAAGAATAGAGTGCATCACCTGCCCCAGACTGAGAGTTCCCATCCATACCCTGTGGCTAATAGCCACTGGTGGACTTCTGCTCCATATGTTTATCTAATTTCCTCTTGAAACTGCTAATATATAGGTAACTGCTAATATATAGTTCAGTGCCTGTATTACAAAGAGAACAATCCCAAACAGGTTTATTCAGAAGCCTACTAAGGTCTATTCAATTGAGCTTACTCCCAGGAAAGTGTTCTTAGGATTGCACTTACAATATAAAACAACTGGAGATGTTTAATATGCATTTAATAGATGTTTATGCATCTTTAAATTAATATTTGTAACCAATTGCAGTCAAAGTAACAGTGAGTCTTGTGGTAAACTTATGTACTAATGGTGTTGCGAATAGGGATGGGCACAAACCTAAAAAAACCAGTTTGGGGTGGCCCTTGAACTGAACCCTGAACCATGCTAACAGGCCCCCACCTGAACCAATCTGATTAGGCGAGTTTGGTTCCCCCTTTCTCAGAGAAGGTGGTGGGGGGGAACCTAATAAGCTCCTGTGCTGCTTAGCTATTAGGTTTAAATGTCCACAAATAGCCAAACCAAACTCAACAAAAGTCTGGTAAATGTTTGAGGAAGGTGCCTTCCCCAAACATTGGTTCAGGGGCTCTGAACCATCCCAAGTTCATGCTGAATTTTGGCTTGTGAGCTGGTTCGTGCCCATCCCTAATTGTAAGTTGGAGCCTGTTTCAGAAAAGCTTATCTCACAAAATACATTGGTTAATATTTACAATGCCATTTAAGATTATTTTAGCTGAAGCAGACCAACACAGCTACCCCACTGGAATCATGAAGTCATTTTTTCTTGGCATAAGCATATGCACCTATTTAAACCTGTAAGTTATCTGTGTGTTTCTCCAACAATAGGGTTCTACTCCTCCAATGACTGTGTTCAAAGGAAATAAAAGACCATACCAAAAGGACTGTGTACTGATTATCAATCATGATACTGGAGAATATGTGCTTGAAAAACTAAGCAGCAGCATCCAAGTCAAAAAGACAAGGTAAAAGTGGCTCACGGGAATGCCTGGGGGCCAATTAAAGCATGGAAGACAGCCCTTCCAAAACTGCTTCAGATTGCGGGTGGGAGACCACATCTTTAAATCCATGTTAAGGCAGGGGGTGGCTACCTTCATATGAAATACTAGAACATCTGAGGGAAGGCTAGTTTTGTTTCCTTCTTGGTATGCTAGCTTTCCACATGCAAGGAGTTTTTAATGAGGGCAAGTGTTAGGCCTGCAGTGTGTCATCTGCTGTCTGAAGTGATTCAGTCAGGAAAAGGGTGTGCCATGTTCTCTTTCTGCATATTTGGAAACTGAATCATACTGCAGAAGGGGTGGTTTTTTTAAATTACTTGAGGCACAGTCCTCAGCGACTTACATTGGAAGATGTGAGCAAATGCTTAGCTGTTGCATTGTCATTAGAATCAGTCAGATTTAAAACAGCTTTTCTGTGTCTGGATTGATCTTGTTGATTTTTTTGATGGTCTAACAGTTTTATCCTAAGGAGAGTTACACCTTTCTAAGCCCATTGACTGAAAAGGTTTCCGCTCTGCTTCAGATGGCACCGTCAGTGTGCGAGTGAGTGTGCTGGAATGGCAAATGAGAAAGCCTTTATTTAAATCTTGTGTTGTGGGAAACTCCTTTTGCTGATCGTCAGTGCAGCCTTCCTGACAACTCCCCCAGCTGTCTCACCTCCATCTGTCTAAATTCTGCTTCCAGAATAAATTATACAAAAGCACACCAGGATGGTTAGTTTGCACGATTCTAGGTTTTGAGATTTCACATAAATTTTGGGTTAAGAAACGGGCAGTGGGGAAGGAACATACATGGCAGGCATTATTGTCTGCATTCAACCTGTTTGTTTCAGAGCTGAAGGCAGTAGCAAAATCCAGGCCCGCATAGAACAGCAGTCTGCCCGAGGCTCACAGCCTTCCACCCAGTTCCGAACGCCTCCAAAGCCAGTAGCTGGTCCCAAAACTTCCCCGTTGAAAGACAACCCTTCACCAGAGCCTCAGCTGGATGACATTAAAAGAGGTACAGCAGCCATACTGTTCTTTTTTATTTACTGTCGTGTAACTTCATGATATAAATACTTGATGGATTTTAAAGTTGCAGCATTTTTAGTATTTCTTACGTGTATCCTGTTTATGTTTTAAAATTATTATTTGGATCTTGTGTTCAGAAAAGGTTATGACAGTTACATTCATTCCTCAGTATGATAATGCAATATCATTCTTTTCAAAATTTGCATTAGTCCTATGCAGCTAAAAAACATTCTGCAAAAATTGAGATGAGAAAATTGCATTTTGTAGTTTATGTCCTAGAAGTCCTAGCAAGGAGGATGACAGTGAAGCTGCTAGCACTTCAGTGATGTTCCTCTGATGATCCACAGAGCAATTAGACAAAACCACTCAATCAAATAGTTTATTTTTTAAATTCTGTTTATAAACTTCCTTTCCCAGTAACTTATTGAAGGTGTTTTAAAAACAATAAGCTATCCAAACCTCTGTAGTTTTGAGCCTTGTACTTGAAAAACTGAACAACTGTGGTCTATTTTAATAGAAACTGTTGGCCACAGTGATGATGCTTAACACAAATAAATTGTTAGAACAAGGAATTCACTGCACAGGCTGCCACTAGATCACAATAAATCTGACATAACCTGCCCTTCATGTCTTTCCTGAGATGAACATTCCTTATTTCTGTCACCATCCATGGAGAGTTGAGCTGTCACTTCTGAATCTTTGCTGACCAAGTCCAGTGTTCCCTTTCATCTGCTTTATAGATTGAGCTGTGTAACCAACACTTATAGCCTGTAAATACAGATCTATTTTTCTGTATTAAAGTTTGATACTTATTAAAACTGTTTCATAAGCTAGGGCACTGCCACAAATGATTACAATTGATTTTGAAATAAAAATGGTGATTTAATAAATAAATAGTAAAGCACCTAAGGAAAGTAATTTTGGCATATATAGTCTAAAGCTGCTGCATATGTGTCACAACCTAAATTATAAGATACAAAATTTCTTGTAAAATGCAAAATTGTACAATGCTTAAAACTGTGCATAGACCACAGGTGTAAGGTTTCAAAAAGAATTATGTTCAAGATCTGCTTTCCAGACATCATGATAAATTACTATATATGTTAACTTCCAGTAATTTTAAATAAACTGCTAAGTTATAAGAAATTGTCATGCACCACCCAAAGCCTTCAATTGCTGCAAACGTGAGCTGCTGTTAACATGCCCCTGTCTTTCTTCTGGCAGTCAATATTGAAGTTTTAAATAGGGCATTGTTTGTTGTATGCCTTATACTGTTTATTTGTTTCTAATTGAGTAATCCACCTTGAGCCTCAACTAGAAAGGTGGACTATAAATGAAGGAAATTATGGAGGATGGATGACTTTTACTTTTTCCAAAGATTAAGCTATTCCTAGTAATCCTGTTAAAGATGCTTGAAGCAGAATGAAATCCAGCTGGCATTTATCTGAGCTGCAGATGCTGGAAAAGTATATATAACATTTTAAATTTCCAGATATGAATATTTACATGTGAAAATTCTGCATCTGCTTAGCAGTGGAATGTTTGCAACCAGAGTAGGTAAGCAGATACCTAGCTGTAAGCCCATCTTTTTGCGTCACAGGGACAATTGCCCTGCATAGTACGTTCCAGTTGATATTAGGTAGCCCCAATTGAACCAATTTATAGTGTGTGTGACCTAGATTTTTCTGGATCTGCAAATATACCCCAGAGTTGTGAAGGTATTCATGATCTGCAAAATAATGCATTGATGGAGGCATGTTAACTTACTAACCATTCCCATCATTTCATTCTAGAGCTGAGAGCTGAAGTCGAAATTATTGGGCAGATGAGCAGCAGTAGCGGCAGCAGCTCATCAGATTCGGAGAGCTCCTCTGGGAGTGATGATGAAACCTCCAGCAGCGACGGCGAGGAGACTGCGCACCCTTCCCCTTCTCAGCAGTACAATAACAAAAACGCTGTTGTCAATGGCACCAGCAGGCCACAAGGAAGCAATCAGTCCTTGAACACTCTCAGTAAGTAAGAGGTTTTCTTCTCAAGACAGGGATTTTCTTAGGACCCGAGTACAGAGGTCTCTGACTGGGAGTTTGTGAGCCACTGGTAGCTCACTGGACCCTGCAGAGCAGCTTGGACATCCCCTTAGGAGACCCAGGAAAAGATCTGCTCTGGGCTTTCTTTTTTACTTTTTAAAAGGTATTTCTCTGTGCTATTTAGCTGGTAGCTTCATTTCTGCTGCTCCTTTTAGTTTGTGTTCTGTTTCTAGAACAGGGCAGAACTTGATAACATGCTGGGGGGAACCAGGCTCAGGATATTTTTTGTTACTCAGAAGTAGCTCTCATTAAGGAAGAGGTTGGTGACCACTACATTATCCACAGATAGGTAGAACTGAGACCTGAAATGATTGTTATTTTTTTTTAAATTAAAAGCTGCTTCAGGAGAAGAGAATTTAGGGTGGTGGGCCATGAGAGTGTGCTGAACTCTCCGACCCACTTGCCGTTTCTCCACTCTGCATTCCCATCTTTCTAAGTAAATTTTCTTTAATGGAGTTGGCTTCAGTGACATGCATTTATTTGGCTGTAATGTGTATTTAATGTCCATTTGGGTACAGATATTTCAGAAGGTGTCTTGTCAAGCATGCACGGACTACTTTTTTTTTTTTTTAGCGAAATGAAAACCTGTTTGTTGCGATGGATTTATTTCATTTGTGTTGTAAAGAATCTTATTGTAGAAGTTCTGGGGACACCACCATTGAGCCACAGGTGTCATAATCCAAACAATCCTACCTCTTCCCGCAGGTAGCAATGAACTGCATTATGGGATACAGTTTCACAATTTGTCTGGCAAGTCCAGCTCCGTCTGCCTGACCTAGTATGAACACATCAGGTTCAGTCCAAGTTCTTCTAGCTGGTGCCAACAGTGAATACAGCTGGAGCTGCTGTCCCCATCAGACTGTTGCTAGACCAAGTCTGCAAAGGAGCAAATGCAGTCTTTTAAGGAGAAATCCGTGGGGAACAGCACACGTGATGTCTGTTTTCTCCCTGCAGACTGGTTGCTCTCTGTGTCCATTTTGTGTCCAAACTTTCTTTCAATTTGCTTGAGGTCAAATAAAGAAAGTCTTCAGCGTAGAATACAATCAGAAAGTGATTTAACTTCCCCCTTTTCCCCCTCTAAACAGGAAATGACTTGCAGTTGAGTGAATCTGGAAGTGACAGTGATGATTAGACCAAGGTTTCCCCAATGGTTTCCTGTTACGGATGTGTCAAGGTGCAGCAAGAGTAATACTGATGAAGAATCTGGCTTGGGGCTTTGCTGTATGAATGCGGCATCAACTAACATGTCACCTTTTGAGAACGTTCCAAAACAATGGCTAATACTCGATTTACCATTTGTATAAATTGTGTATGTTGTGTATATTCTTTTAAAGTTTTAAATAGATACGAATATATTACTCTAATACAGTAATCTGTATTCTGATGTGCTGACACTTTGTAAAGCTTTAAGGATGATTATCACAATATACTCCCAGTATGAAGGTGGATCGACAGAAGGGAGGGGCCTGAGATGAGCACATAGAACAGATTGTGTCATTTCAGACAAAAGTTGGGGTTATTGCAGTTTTTGAACACTTCTTCTGTTTAAAAAACAAAACCCTCCCCACAAATACAAAATTAACATTGCATGGAGGATGGGCTGGTTTTCAGTCCCTGAGGTGTTATTTTCTTATTGCATGAAGTTCTTGGGGGGGGAGGGGCTTTGTTTGTTCAATGTGTGAGAACATTTTAAAATATTATTCTCTTCCCACATGATTTCTGAAGTACTCCAGACTATGGTGTCATCCCAAGACTATAGCACCTAATTCTGCTTCATGTATAAGACAGGCCTGATTTCCTAATTTAAGGAGAAAGTTGTCTGTGGAGGGTTTCTGAGACAAGTCTAAAATACGCACTTAGGTATGCATTTGAAGAGAAGGCATAACACTAATACACTCTGCTGCCCATTTAGTTTAAGGCAGATTTGTGAATAGCCACTTTCCTGGTCACCCTGACAAGTAAGAATTGCCTCCAGACAAGGAAGTGTTTTTTTAAACTGAAAGCAAGTTGGCTTCCTCCTCCCTTCTCTTAGGCCAGGGGTGGCCAAACTTGATTAACAAAAGAGCCACATAGAATAAACACCAAATGTTTGAGAGCAACATGAACACACATCTTTTAATTGAAAAATATGCAAATTTGCATATTAAATTAAAGAGACAAATGCCTTCTCTGAGCCAAGCCAGTCTGCTGGTGTGGTGGGGCTTGGAGAACACATTTACCTTTAGAAGGGGAGGGAGGGGAGAAAGATAGAAGGGTGGAAAGAAAGTGAAAAGAAAGCAAATAGATGGGGGAAGAGGTGGAAAGAAAACAACTTTAAATGCGTCCTCCAAGCCCCCACCCTCAGCCAGCTGGCCTGGAGAAGGAATTTAAAGAGACAAATGTATAAAAGGAAGTATCTCTTCACCCAAAGAGTGATTAACTCATGGAATTCATTGCTATAGGAGGTGGCGGCTAAGTAGACGGCTTCAAGAGGGAATTAGATAAGCATATGGAGCAGAAGTCCATCGGTGGTTATTAGCCACAAGGTATAGATAGGGACTCTGGGGCAAGTGATGCTCTGTATTCTTGGTGTTTGGGGGCGGGGTCAACAGTGGGAGGGCTTCTAGTGTCCTGGCCCCACTGGTGGACCTGATGGCACCTGGTATTGTTGGCTACTGTGTGACACAGAGTGTTGGACTGGATGGGCCGTTGGCCTGATCCAACATTGGCTTCTCTTATGTTCTTATATTCTTAAATGTCTTCTCCAAGCCAGTTGATGGAGAGGGGGCTTTGAGAAGTTTAAAGTTAAAGTTGCTTTCTCTCTCTGCTTCCCCCTACCTCAAGCCTACCCAGGGAGGGGAACACTGGCTGGGAAAGGGAAGACCAATTGGGGAGGTATGCCTTCCCTTCACTTCCCCAGCCACCCTGCAAGGAGCCACACAATGTGTGTGAAAGAGCTGCATGTGGATCCCATGCCACAGTTTGGCCACCCCTGTCTTAGGCTGTTACTTTGCATGGGGCGGGCAGGCCAGTGAAGTTTTCCATAAGCTTGAAACTTTTATGGACTTAGGAGTCAAGCAAGACATGACAGATCATGGAACTCCATCAGTGTTGTAAAGGGTAATTACTGTTATGCAGGGCCTGATGTGGATTGGGGCTGTATAGGGAGGAGAGAATGGGTTTAACCCTTCTACTCCCATAAGTTTTTACTTCTCAGAATACACACACATGGGGAAAGAGGGTTACCAATCTTTTGCCCATTTCGTTTCCTTTTAAAGAATTATAATGGCATAGGCATCCCAGTTGTGATTTGCTTGGGTATTGTGGGGGTTGAAGGGTTAATGCCCCTCTTTCCACATTGCCTCAGTCAGAATCAAGTCCTGATACAGCTGTAATTGGCTGTAGAAAAAAAAATCTGATCATGTATCACCCAACAACATCTTGTCTGTTTTTACTCTCATTTACAAAGTCTGGCTTAAGACGAGGCAGTACTGGTTTTTGATTCATCATGATGCTTCTGGTTCAAATCTCAAAGGCATAAAAATAATTTTTAAGAAATGTAGGACATTCTGCATACTTCTTGTCTCTGTTTTCACATATGACAGGCACACACATCTGCTACTCATATGTATTAGAGAAATATATCCCAGCCAGTGTGTGCTGAATGTTGCATAGCTACATGGGCGCACAATGATGGACAAGTGGGATATGTAAAATTGTCTCACCAGTGACACCTGTGTTAGAAATTCATCCTGTTTTCTTTCACTTCTGTTGAAGGTGACAATGGAACTCTGAGTTCTTCTAAATAAGAAAGATATTTCCCTGTACAGTGGTCCCAGAACAAAAACTACCTTATCACGTACTGGATTTTGCTTCTACACAGTGAATTTTTACCTATGACTTGTGTTGTTCAGCAGAGGACACAACCCAGCACACGCTCTGTCCTTTATAACCTGCACTTTGTGGAACCCATTGGCTAGTGGGTCATGCAGCAGTTACAATAAGTAGCAGAGTACTAATGCAGAAATCAAATCAATCAAAATGATGTCTAATAAAAGGTAAGGGTACAATCTAGGTGTCCAGTAGCTATTGGTGCCAACAAATCCAGTCTTGGTGACTGGCTCCTGGTCAGCTGTGGCAGTTAGGAAGTAAATTTCTCCTATTGGACTCCGAATCTGAGTCTTAAAGACCCAATCAAACATTAACATTTTCAAGATTACACAGAAAAAGGAGGAATCTTCTTCAGTCTCATCTGTTTGTCAAGGAGGTGACCTAGGCTTTTTTAATAGGTACATGTATGTTTTTTAAAGAGAAAACTGCAGAAGATAATAAAATATAAATTATTTTTCTAGATTAAATTGATTAAGATAGTTCTGTATGCAGCTTTGCTTTATTATATATCTACATTTTAAAATTAGTTTTTAAATAATGCTCTGTGAGATGAACACCTAAATGAGAAATAAGCTGGTGGTTTTCAACCATACATCATCAGGATGGAGGATATAGTGAATACTTGTCACATTTTGCTTTATAATAAAATGCTGAGAGAAATGAGCCATACATCTTAATATTATGTTGCAGTTAGTTCCATGGCTAGTTATACAAATATACAGAGCTATGTGTATCCCATGACCCTGCAAAAATGCAGAACTGGATATTCAGCATCTTAAAAGCAAGTTTTGAAAAGCAAGTTTCTAGCCCTTAAAGTTGTAAAGATTGGACTGAGAGCACACAGCTGCTATTTGGTGAAATCTCAAACTACAGTGTGTTGGATTTTCACTGCTGAAAGGGTGGAGCTTCAGTGTCTTAGCAGCCCACTCCTCATGACTAGCAGAAGACAAAGTAACCAAACATGCCATTTTTTTTCTTAAGTTACATCATATGTATAGACTGCTTTGGATCTTGGTTTGCCTTACAAAAGTATATATACACAATAGCCTTCAAAAATATGCACTAAAAGGTAGGAGAAAACCTTCGGTGTTTTCAGAGTTCTATGGTTCACAACTGGGCATAAGGAGATGTTGTACTGGCTGTCTTGCTGCAAAGAACACGTCCTGGTTTTTATAAGTTACATACCACCCAACTGACCACTGAGAACTCTGCCAAAGGAATTAAACATTAGGTAGGAGTAGCACATAGTTCAAATTATAATCTACTGCTTTGGAGGAACTGTGCCTCAAATTTATTTGCATTGTTATCGTCGAGATATTATGTATGTTTACACTTATATAAAGTATATGTAGATATATATTACTTGTAAAAATTTTAGGGTTTATTTTTCAACAAATTTATTTAAATTTTATTTAAATAAAGTACAAATTGGGTACTTTCTTTCTGATATTTCCCTTCCTCTTGTAATATTAGAATGTGGGGTCATGTAGTTAAATTGGTACAAGGTTCAGAATAAACAAAAGGAAGTACTATTTTACAAAATGACTTCAGGAATCGAATGTCACAAGATCCAGCAATGGCCACTAGTCCTGGATAGCTTTTTCAGACTTTAGAACATTCATGAAAGATGGCTAAGGAAAGAAGATGAAGAAGAATGTACCATCAACTCACAACCAACTCATGGTGACCCCCAGTCCCAGGGCGGTCCAGGTAAGAGGGTGCAGACATGGTTCGCCATTGCCTTCCTCCACATAGCAACCCTAGTCTTCCTAGGTAATATGTTTAGTAAAGGAAGAATTGTATGTAAATATATTCAATCCAATATTACAATCTATAAAAATACCTGGTGATACGGATTTTATTACCAGGTATTTTTATTTGTAAAAACATATGTTATATGTACATATAATTCTCTTATTTGCTTATGACCAACTGGTCTGCGAGCATTAATAAATAATAGAATAGTAAATATATTTGTACTTACGAGAAAGGATATTGGTTTTAATTTGTTTTTAACAATGTTTATATGATATCAGGTTGTACACTGCTTGTACACAGGATCACGGGTTGTACATGGGCTCTCCAGGGGAGGGCAGTCTAAAATCAAATTAAATAAATAAATTAATAAATGTAACGGTTTATGTAAATCGTATAATTCAGGAAAGGGTCTATGTAAAATTTAGGATAGTTTAGGTGTCGTTTGTTACTGTTGTAAATGTTTTAACGGTATGTAGGATGGTAGTTCAAACAATTATAAAATTATTTTCCTGGTCTTCCTTGGCGGTCTCCCATCTAAGTACTAGTCATGTCTAGCCCTGTTTAATTCCAAAGCTCTGATGAGCTCAGGTTAAGCCAGGCTATCTGGGCTGCTACGGAAAACCATCTATGGAAGCAGTAAACCTTTGAATACTAAATGCTAATACCATTTAACTTATATAGCTTACCAATGATATAGTAAAGGTTAGAAATGGGATGCTTCAGTAGATGCTTGAGATTCAGTTTGGTGTAGTGGTTAAGTGCGTGGACTCTAATCTGGGAGAACTGGGTTTGATTCCCCACTCCTCCATTTCCAGCTGCTGGATGACATTGGGCAAGCCATAGTTCTTTCAGAAGTGTTCTCTCAGGGACAGTTCTGGAAAGAGCTCTCTCAGCCCCACCTACCTCACAGGGTGTCTGTTGTGGGGAGGGGAAGGAAAAGGAGTTTGTAATCCACTCTGAGACCTTGAGTGAAGGGCGGGATATAAATCCAATCTCTTCTTCTTCTTCTAGATAGATTTTGGCCTAGTACAGTAGGACTTTTCTTGCTGTGAGTAATTCAATTGGATTTATTTCCAAAATTTGAGGGTTATTTCATGAAAAATTATTTAGGTAGATCATGTCAGTCATGAGTTCTGATTTTCAAAGGGAAAGCTCCCATGTGAGCATGGGCAGAGTAAGACTTTTACAGTTGTGTCTGCTGATTTGCAGCACATACAAATAGTATCTGATTTGCATTATCTACAATGAAGCTGTACCAATTTCAAATGTGAAAGATCTCCTGTTATAGCTCACAGCACAATCAAGGCATCTGAGGACCTGTGATCTTCAGGTAAAGCCTATGTTCTTATGGCCTTTCTTACTACTCTGCTCCACCCATTTATCATGTTCACATAGATAGCAAAAGTTTTCCTGGTTTACATGTTCTCTAGTGGTACATCCATCACAACGGACATACGCCAAGTCACCATAGCACCAGCTGGTCAGATCAATTAAAGTCAGATCAATTTCAGACAATTACATTTCAAGAAGGTACTTGCAAGGGGGGTAGGAAAATGTACTTTAAGCATTCTCGTTTATGTTGCAGCTGGCTTCAATTAAAACACTGGTGGTCGGATTTCTACCATCTCTACCAATGCTTATCCCTGGCTAATGCTGTTCATAGAAGAATAACAGTATAAGACTTATCTTCTTCGTGACCCCATAGACCACATCACGCCAGGCTCTCCTGTCTTCTGTTGTGCTCCGGAGTTTGCTTAATTTCATGTTCGTTGCCTCAATAAGACTGTCTAACCATTGCATCCTTTGCCGTCCCCTTCTTTGACCTTCAATCATTCCCAGCATCAGGTTCTTCTCCAGTGAGTGCTCCCTTCTCACTTATCCAGCAAGATATAAAACCTGTAGAACAAATTCCGTTAATTTTTCTGTGCACTAAATAGAAGATATCTACCACCATCACCATCCCTCCAAAACAATACTACCTGCCTGAATTTTGACCAGTTCCATGTAAGCTGCCATTCCTTCAGTGTTGCCAGCTGCTCTCTTCTCAGTCCCAGATTTTTCCCACACTATGCCCATATCCCCCTGCTATTACTAAAAGCAAGACAAGCACCAACAGTGCTACCAGCACCACCAGGGTTCCACTGGACTGGGGCAGTGGTGTGGATCAGGTACGTGATGATGCATGTAAGTCATCCAGGTTGCCTCCTCCTGCCCCACTGGCAGTAAGATGAGTCCCGGCAGCACTGCCAGAGCCTCTGGAGCTTACCTGGGGCCTGGCAGTGTGACATAACTGGGAGGCTTATGACGGAGCCACACTCAATCAACTCTTCTCGTCCTACCACTATCTGGCACCAACATAAGTCCCAGTGATGGGGCAGCCAGTGCCTCTGGAGCTTGTCTTGGCTCTGGACAATGGTGGTGGAAAATCTGGGAGAGTGACAATGAGTATACAGCCACACCTGTTACCTCCTTCCTCATTGGTGCTGACTTCAACTTGTGGTGCTCCATTAAGTCGGCCAGGAGTCTTTCCCAGCCCTCCTACAAAGATCCTTAGGAATTAAGATACTCGACCTGGAACCCAGGATCTTTTGTATATAAGGCCTGTGTTCTACCACTGAGATACCACCTCTCCCTTACATGTGAGCAACAAACAAATGGTGCCACTACAATGCATTGTTTTGAGCAGCAGTTTGTGTACAAGTGAGCCACTGCGAGGAGCTAATTTCTCAAGTCTTTGATTAGTTGAAAATCAGGCCCCTGGTAAAAACCGCCACGTTAAATCTGCTGCTGTGATAATAAAAGGCCTACCGCCTTATTCCTCTGGTTGTAGGCCTAGAGTTGCCAGCTCCAGCTTGAGAAATATCTGGAAAATAATATTTTTTTGGGGGGTGGAACCTGAGGAGGGAGGGGTGAGCTGATCTCTATTGG
Organism: Gekko gecko; assembly: GCA_029375565.1. Lineage (NCBI taxonomy): Eukaryota > Metazoa > Chordata > Lepidosauria > Squamata > Gekkonidae > Gekko > Gekko gecko. The sequence continues at coordinate 38,586,344 of JAPDNY010000011.1, forward strand.
CTGGAGATCAGTAGTAATTCTAGAAGATATCCAGCTTCCACCTGGAGGTTGGCAACCTTACCATAGGCCTTTTAAGGGATCTGTGTGTTTTGTTTGCTGCTGGAGATTCGAAGCAGGTTCTTTTGTTCTCAAATGGACTCTGCCATCTCCCCTCCCCACAAACAACTTCTCCTGGTCACAGTGCAACTTGAAACCACCACATAATCTTATTAACTCTGCCACTGATCCTATCAAAAGCTGACCAGAATGGCCTGAAACAACCCCTCAGGCTCATCCCAACCCCACCCTTCACCCCGCCTGAAGAAGAGTTCTGTAGAAGAGAGAAGGATACACACTGCCCTGTACATGCATATTTTTGTTTCTGATGGAAAGTAGTTCCCAACCATGGCTATACACTTGAGCCAAATTTACATATGAAGAATTAAGCATCAGAACTCATCTGCATCTCAAGAAGGAGAAGTGGAATCTTACTCGAAATATCTGCACAGCTGAAGAGAGAACTAACAAAGCCATCTGCATATTTTTAAAACAATTAATGCATTACTTATTCTGACACTCTACGCAATCAACTCAGTTGGTGGCATTATGAAAATGTATTTTACATTAGAGGAAAAAGCCACCTGAGAAATAATTGTAGCCCATAAATAATCTGCATGTGTATGAGAGTACTGAGAAATTAAATTAGATATGTACTTACTTATTTTAAATTGCTAAAATTGTAACAAATGCACAAAGAAATCACTTTGGTTTGCCTGTACTAGAATCACAGTGACAGAACCTCTATAAAACTGTGAATGTAGTCTTACGCACTGGGTGCAGGAACCTCCAAGTAAACATATATAGATTAGGTTGTTAATAGATTTGTGATCTCCAATATGGCGCCCAATGTCCATTGGCACCATGGCACCTGCCAACATGCTTTCCAGCAAGTCTTACCAGGTTCCTTGCTGCAGAAAGCAAACTCCTGCCTCCATGTTCTAGCTCCTGCCCTTGCTCTGTGGAGCAGTGGGAGGGGAAAAGGGGTGTGCATGTTGTGATGCTACTTTTGGTTGAGCAGGTGAAAGTGACACCATGGAATCAATGATACTGTAGAACTAAGTTATGTCCAAGTATCACTGATGCCATGACGTCACTTCTGCCAACTCTGCCAAGTGACATCATGACGTTCATGCCATCCCTTCCCCCAGTCTCCATCCTCTAAATGCTCTTGGGAATTGTGAGCAGAGAGCTGGCAACCCTATTTCTGACATCTGCTTGATTCTTGGGGATAAAATCTGGATCTGGATCATCTTGAATGGAATGGGTGGGGGCAGGGCTATTTTGGGGCAGGAACGCACAGGAACGGAGTTCCGGCTGGCTCCTGAGCTGGCCATGCCCAGCAGGAACTCAATAGCATAATAGGCCACACCCAACAGCAGAAACTCATTAGGATTGGCTATATTAGGGGTGTGTGGCCTAACATGCAAAGGAGTTCCTGCTACAAAAAAGCCCTGGGTTTTGACAACAAACAAGGTAAACAGAATAAGAAGCAAAAGGTGGGTGTGGCTGGATGACCACACTTCTGGTAACATGGGGGTGTGGCCTAATAGGCTAATGAGTTTCTGCTGTTGGGTGTGGCCTATTATGCTAATGAGTTCCTGCTGGGCTTTTTCTACAAAAAAAGCCCTGGGTGGGGGCATTGGTTCACCTCCTACCAACTGAAAGACTTATAAAATCTTGAGTTCAGTCCTGACAAACACATCACAGTTGTATGATAGCCATACATCTCTGAGGTCAACAACCCCAGCCTGTGGCAGTGCAGAGCAAACCATTCCCATTTTTCAAAAATTAAAATTGAACAGTAAAACCTGAGCAAGGCTGTTAACAATAGGGCATTTTGGAGGCTTTCATGGGGTTGCCATAAGTTGGAAGCAATTTGACGGCATTTAACACAGAGAGACACAACTGCCCTGTGAAGCAAGTTAAGGCTGTGACACAGGTTTATATCTGGTTTAGTGAATAGCAGCTGGTGCTCTGAAGCCCAAATGCCAGACGGCTAGGTCAATTATGTGATGTTGGCAATGGCAACCCTTGTCACAAAAGCAAGATGAAGGCAGGAGTACTGTTACGTTACAGATTAATGAGTGAACCTTACACACTGGAGAGCTGGATTTCGACATTCTTTACAGAAATAGCACATTCAGACCCAAATCAATTGAAGTTTCAGACTGCAGGAGGCCTTTGGATATTGGACTGTCTTTGTCCTCTAGGCCTAATGCCATAAAAGACTCAAAATGATGCCATTCAGATTTTTTGTCGAATACAAAGATAACAAAACATTTGGTGATTTTGTCGCATGAGCTTTCACATGTCTAGAATGAAAGGTCTGCTAGCCTGAAGGAACTGAGCCTGGTTTGCTCAAGATAAGACTGGGGGATACTCTGCCACATACAGGCACCTCAGAAGAACGGTGACGCTCATAAGCAGGACAAGAGGATTTTAAACCGCAGACAGCTTTAGGTCAGCATTTCTCCAACTAGGGTCCTGAAGACTCCAGGGGACTGTATGGACTGAGTGAGCTCTTCTTGCACCCATCTGGTCAAGTGTGAAAACAGAGGCCTCTCGGATTTTTCAGAACGAGGACACAGACTCTACATGTCAGGGGGAGGGGAACAGAAATGGCTCCCTCCTCTTTCGAAGGGCAGGAATTTGTAGAGAATGGCCGACAACCATAGCCGCCTAGGAGACTGTGGGCTTAACAAACGTGGGAAACTATAAGTGTTTATACACAAATGCTAGAAGTCTCCGAGGTAAAATCAGGGAGTTGGAATGCTTGGTGTTGGGGGGGGGAAATAGACATTGTGGGTATTTCAGAAACTTGGTGGGATGAGGAAAATCAGTGGGATACGGTGATTCCTGGTTATAAATTATATCGGAAGGATAGGGGGAAAGGGTTGGAGGTGGGGTGGCTCTGTATGTCAGAGAGGGTATACCGTCCAGTAAGATTGAGAGGGTAAGAGAATTGGATTCACTTCTGGAAATGCTATGGGTTGAAATAGTGGGTCCAAAAGGAGGCTTAACAGTGGGAATTTGTTATCACCCACCAGATCAAAAGATAGAGGAGGATTATAAAATGATGAATGAATTAAAGATAGCGGCTAAACAAAATAACTGTGTTGTAATAGGCGACTTTAACTACCCACACATTGATTGGGTCAATATGAGTTCTAGTCGGGAAAAAGAGATTGCGTTCTTAGACACTCTCAATGACTGTGCTGTGGAACAGATGGTCACAGATCCTACCAGGGGAGAGGCGATCCTGGATTTGGTCCTAAGTAACACCCAAGACCTGGTGAGAGATGTAAAAGTGATTGCACCTCTTGGGAACAGTGACCATAATGTCATTGAGTTTAACATTTGTACAGATAGGGAGTTGCCCAAAAAGACTGACGCAACCACTTTTAACTTTAAAAGGGGTAACTTCTCTGGTATGAGGGGACATGTGAGGAAGAAATTGAAAGGAAGAGTGGAGAAGGTCAAAACCATTGGGGAAGCTTGGAGACTATTTAAAAAGACAATCCTAGAAGCTCAGAAAAAATATATACCGCAGGTTAGGAAAGGTACAAATAGGTATAGAAAAAAGCCTGCATGGTTAACAAATAAAGTAATGGAAGCTGTAAAAGGTAAGAAGGATTCCTTTAAGTGGTGGAAAGCTAGTCTTAGTGCAGTTGATAAAAGGGAACACAGACTATGGCAAATAAAATGCAAGTCTGTGATCAGGCAAGCAAAAAGGGAATATGAGGAGCATATCGCAAAAAACATAAAGACCAACAATAAAACTTTCTTCAAATACATTAGAAGTAGAAAGCCAGACAGGGAGGCAGTGGGGCCCTTGGATGACCAAGGGGTAAAAGGAGTAGTGAAGGATGATAGGGAAATGGCTGAGAAGCTGAATGCATTTTTTGCCTCTGCCTTCACTGTGGAAGAGGAGAAGTGTTTGCCCACTCCAGAAGCACCGATTTCGGGAGGGGGTTTGAAAGACCTGAATCAGATTGCGGTAACAAGAGAGGAAGTCCTCCGACTGATGGACAATTTAAAAACTAATAAATCACCAGGCCCGGATGGCATTCATCCGAGAGTTCTGAAAGAACTCAAATGTGAACTTGTGGCTCTCCTGATAAAAATATGTAATCTTTCTGTAAAATCTGCCTCCATTCCTGAGGACTGGAAGGTAGCTAATGTCACTCCCATCTTTAAAAAGGCCTCCAGGGGAGATCCAGGAAATTACAGGCCAGTCAGTCTGACATCGATACCGGGTAAGTTGGTGGAAACTGTTATTAAGGAAAGAATTAGTAGGCACATTGATGAACAAAAACTATTGAGGCAGACTCAGCATGGGTTCTGTAAGGGAAGATCTTGTCTCACTAACCTGTTAGTGTTTTTTGAGGGAGTGAACAAACATGTGGATAAGGGGGACCCAATAGATATTATTTACCTTGACTTCCGGAAAGCTTTTGATACAGTTCCTCATCAAAGGCTCCTAAGTAAGCTCAATAGTCATGGGATAAAAGGACAAGTCCTCTTGTGGATCAAAAACTGGCTTATAAATAGGAAACAGAGAGTGAGTATAAATGGGAAACTCTCTCAGTGGAGGGTGGTAAGCAGTGGGGTACCACAGGGATCAGTACTCGGTCCGATGCTTTTTAACTTGTTTATTAACGATTTGGATTTGGGAGTAAGCAGTGATGTGGCTAAATTTGCAGATGACACAAAGTTGTTCAGGGTGGTGAAAACCAGGGAGGATTGTGAGGCACTCCAAAGGGATCTGTTGAGGATGGGTGAGTGGGCGTCAACGTGGCAAATGGGGTTCAATGTGGCCAAGTGCAAAGTGATGCACATTGGAGCCAAAAATCCTAAATATAAATACACGTTGATGGGGTCTGATCTGGCAGAGACGGACCAAGAGAGAGATCTTGGAGTCGTAGTGGATAACTTGCTGAAAATGTCTACACAATGTGTAGCTGCAATAAAGAAGGCCAACGCTATGCTGGGGATTATTAGGAAGGGAATTGATAACAAATCAGCCAGTATCATCATGCCCCTGTATAAATCATTGGTGCGACCTCATTTGGAATACTGTGTACAGTTCTGGTCACCACGTCTCAAAAAGGATATTATAGCATTGGAAAAAGTGCAGAGAAGGGCAACTAGAATGATAAAAGGGTTGGAACACCTTCCCTATGAAGAAAGGTTAAAATGCTTGGGGCTCCTAAGCTTGGAGAAACGACGGCTGAGAGGTGACATGATCGAGGTTTATAAGATTATGAATGGGATTGAGCAGGTTGAGAAAGAAGTACTTTTCTCCCTTTCTCACAATACAAGAACTCGTGGGCACTCTATGAAATTGCTGAGCAGTCGGGTTAGAACAGATAAAAGGAAATACTTCTTCACCCAAAGAGTGATTAACATATGGAATTCACTGCCACAGGAGGTCGTGGCAGCTGCAAGCATGGACAGTTTCAAGAGGAAATTAGATAAACATATGGAGCAGAAGTCCACCAGTGGCTATTAGCCACAGGGTATAGATGGGAACTCTCAGTCTGGGGCAGGTGATGCACTCTATTCTTGGTGCTGGAGGGGGCAGCAGTGGGAGGGCTTCTGGTGCCCTGGCCCCACTGCTGGACCTCCTGATGGCACCTGGTATATTTTGGCCGCTGTGTGACAGAGTGTTGGACTTGATGGGCCATTGGCCTGATTCAACATTGGCTTCTCTTATGTTCTTATGACTAATGTTTCTGCAGATGAAGTATAATGCCCGTGGAGTATAATTTTCCACCCTAACCTCTTCTTGAGGCAGCCTGAAATGCCTAGGGGTCCCCATACCCTCAGGATAGTGTTGCCAGCCGGGAGGGTGTGTGTGGAGATCTCCTGGAATTACAATTGATCTCCAGACTACAGAGATCAGTTCCCCTGGAGAAAATGGTTGCTTTGGAGAGTGGACTCCATGGCATTATGCTAGTTATCAGACTGCGCCTGGGAATTGGCGAGAGCTTGGGGACTGAGGACAATAGGGGGCTGCTCCTATCATGTAAACCATGACATCATTTCCAGGGAAAACTGTTAATACCATCACATCACTCTAGAATAGCTAGAAACTTTATGGTAAAACCATAGAGTTTCTGGTGACTCCTAGAGAGATGTGCTGTCACTTCCAGGTTTTCCTGGGGCGGTGCAATACCAAAATCTCTCACCACCGCTCAGAGCGCCGGCAGACAATGGGAGCTGCTACACAAGAGATTGCCCACCATAGCAGGAGGCCCTGCAATGCTACATTATGCCCTCCCTTTCCCAAATCCTGCCCTCCCCAGGCTCCACCTTCCATCACCAGGAATTTCCCAACCTGGAGTTGGCAATCCTACCTCAGGAACACCGAGGAAGAGCAGAGTAAAAATGTTATAGATTGTGGAGTTTTCCACACACATTCATCCTGCCCAACCAATACAGGAGATGCCTCATTTTAAGACACTATTTTGCCAAGGGTGGTCTTACTTAGTGGAATATCTTACCATGAGTTACACACAAATATATCTCTTGCTGGAAAGTGGATGTTTGCAGTGCTTTTGTACCTCCAATGCTCTCAGGATCTGTGAATGGGGGGGGGGGGGCTGCAGTTCTGTGGGCATCTAACTGGGAGTAAATCACACTCAACTCAGTGGGACTTCCTGATGTATAAGTATGCATAAAATTGCTCAGTTTTTTTTAGAACGTTAATGCTACTAGTAGTTGGAAGAAAAAACAGTCTGGGCCTAGTATTGTCCAGTGTTGCAGTGGAACATAGCTCCATCCAGAGTTTTGAGATGCATCAAGCCCAGGCCCTGTAGTCTTCCAACGCAGTTGAATTTGGGAGTGTGACCAATCCAAATCGGTGGGTTTTGGCAGGATCGAGACTGCAGATCCAGGATGTGGGCTTGCTCTCCTCTAATCCCCTGGACTGCTCCGTAATTTTTGGTGAAGTGGGAGAGAGGCCCAGCTCGGCTTCTGCGTCGAGAGCCCCCCATTTGGTGAAGGGGGAAGCGAGTTCGACACAAACACTGGCAAGGCCCATCGGACGCCCGACTGCCAGAAAAACACGCGTAAAAATATAAAAAGGGGAAGGGGCCTTTCTGTACCAAGATCCGGGCTTGGATTTCGTCCTTCTCTTTTGGAGCAAGGAGGGGCCCGTTCCGCAAGCAGGTGGGCAGGTGGATGCGGCGGCTCCCGCGGTTTGAGGGGAGGGTCGTGCTATGGGGAGAAGGGGGTGGATCTCTTCAAATCCAGCAGGATCCGGCACAATCCAGCTTTTACCCACACCCGGCGCCGAGTGACCCACACAGAAGGCAACGCAGCCGCCGCTGAACCAATGTCAGGCTGCTGAAGAGCGGCTGCGGGAGGCGGAGGGACAGCGAGAGAGGGCGAAGGCGAGAGAGGGAGCGAGGCCGCCCGCCGCCCGGGCCACCCAGCATGTAAACAATACATGGAAGTTCGCGAGTAATGCTGAGGAGGCAGGGAGCCGCGACAGCAGCCCGAAGTGCCGGCGGGACGCCTGGAGCATCCCCCCGCTAAGCCCCGTCCTTCCCCTCCTCCGAAGGGCCGAGTGCCCAGTTTCCTAGAGGGAGAGGGGAGCGGAATCGGATACAGTCACACGCCGGGGAGGAGGGAGGGGAGGAGGGAGGGGGAGGGAGGAGGCTGAAGGCAGCCCGGGCAGGAGGAGGCGAGGATGGATTTCCAGCAGCTGGCGGACGTTGCGGATAAATGGTGCTCCAACACCCCCTTCGAGCTCATCGCCACCGAGGAGACCGAGAGGAGGATGGATTTCTATGCCGACCCGGGCGTGTCCTTTTACGTCCTCTGTCCTGACAACGGCTGCGGGGACAATTTCGTGAGTAAGGGAGGGCGAGGCGGGGGAGGGCGAGCCTGAGAGGACCTGCCCGGGGGGTGGGGGAAGGCTCCTGGGGTGGCGGCGGCGGCGGCGGCTTTCTCTTTCTTTCTAGAAATAGCGATCATTGTGCCGGGGCGGGAGGAGAGCTCTTTTCCCCCCGCCCCGCTTCTCCCATCGACAGGGCCCATCCGCCCCTTTCCCGAGGGCTGTAGAGGCCGGCAGCCTCCCGCCCCCGAGCCGTTTGGGGTGGGCAGCTCTGCTTTTTCGGGCCCTGAGTACCACCGGGGCCTGGGGTGAGAGGTTAACAATAGCCATTTGCCAGGGAAGGACGGGTTGCTTCCCCCCCGCCAACGCCGCTGCTAGCTTTTGTAAGGAATATTCTGCTGGTTTGCTGCCTTCAGGTGCATTCCTTGCTCTGGTAAGTGTTCCTCAGGGCATCTTTTGAGTGGGAGTCCCCCCGCGCTTGTGGAGTAATAACAAAAGCAGAGTACCTCTGAGTATGTGCAGAGTACATTCCCCTCACCACCTACGGTTAAGAGGGGTTTCTGCAGCAGCCATGCACCTCATATTTCAGGCGATATGGAACACGTTTTGGATAACTTTTGACCTGCAATTTGTGAGCCATCGAACTGAATGCAGACCACCAGCCCCCTATTGCCAAGCTGCTGGTCTTCGCTCTCATACCCCCCCCCCCTTCAGTGAAGGCAGGGGGAAACACAGGAGGCTTTATGGAGCCCCTGGTGTGTTGCACTGGGCTTGGAAGGGCCCCCCTCAGCTGTACAGGCCTGTGGGTATGATGGGCACCTCTGTCTTTCCAAACCCCACTGCTCCACAAAATGGATAAGGAAGCGCCAGGATTCTCTTTTCCTTGGGAAATGTGGAGCTGAAAGCCACCCTTCCCACGCTGGCCCTTGTTTTGTATGCTTCCCAGTGGGTGACCTGATGCACAAGCAGTCATGACCTGTTGTCCTGCCTTGTATTCACCCAGGGCGGGAGGGGGGTGGTATGGCCAGATTGTTCACAGGCGCCCTGCGTCCATCCATGGCTCACGAAGGATAAGAGCTCATGGAGGGGAAAGGAGCAAGGGCAGGGTCACTTCCTTCAGCTGAGCAGTGAGAGCAAGAGGTAGACGTGTTTGGGGGTGTTTTATTAGGCTGTTGAATGTGAGGGAGAGCAGATACTTTGCTTGCTATCTCTCTTGCTGGGAGCCATCGTTCTTAGCATATATCCCCAAACCTGCAAAATGGAGTCTGTTGTCTGTGGTCACTGGTAGGCTGGCCTGTAAAGAAATGGGGGGGTGGACTGAGTTCTTCATGAGGTTTGAGATCCAGGGGTCAGCTTTTCTAAATGCAGGTACCAAAGAGGAGGGGTGGCCTTGATGCTCCTTCCTTGTCTGTTAGTTTAGCTAGTTTAGCTAGTAGCTTGTGTATCCTACAGGGAATTGCATTCACATCACCCGCCCCTTCCTGCATAGAAGGTGGGCTTCTTCTGGCTGTCCCAGCAAATGGAGAATACGTATGAATAAAATGGAGTCAGAATGATAATTTCCCCCACACCCAACTGCTTCCTTCCCTGTACTCGGTCAGTTCCTTCAGGGCTTGGACTAAGGAGAATGTTTTATTTGAAAGCCGTTTCAGGAGGAGGCTGTCTTTTTTGCTGTTTGGTTGCGGCATAGTCCAAGCAGGTGGTGGTTTCTTAGGCTTTTACTAACAGCAGAAACTGTCACTGCCTGTACCTGCTGGTCTGCTAGATCCCCCCATCCCTCTTCGATCATAACAGAAATGTTGCTAATCAATGAATATTCCCCTTTTCCCAAATTAGACAGCTTGGTGCTAATTAGAAACCAGAAAATAAGATAAAAATGAGCCTTTGCAAATCTGATTTGTCATACAGTTTGAAAGTTGGCCACCTGAGCAGTGTTCCCTCTAAGCTGAGTTAGTGTGAGCTAGCTCACAGGTTTTTAGCCTCTGGCTCACACATTTTTGTCTTAGCTCAGGAGGGATGGCTCCAGAGCAAACTAATTTATGTAGTAGCCAAATTGCTCACTCACAACTTTAATGCCAGTAGCTCACAAAGTAGAATTTTTGCTCATAAGACTCCGCCACTTACAAGGGCCATTGCACCTGAGTATTCCTCTGGAAACAAGCATAGCGGGGGGGCTGTTGACTGCTGTTGAGAAAGGACCACTGTTTTTAAAACAACAGCATTATATTGGGAATTGTGAGACCTGCATGTACAAAAGCCATGTGGAATGGGAAATACAATAAGGAGGGGAAATGGGTGAGATTCAATGGGAAAAGATGGTTGGATCCAATCCTTTCACCTTGAATGTGCAGCAAAAGAACACCCAATTTTAAAACCGATGAGAAGAAGCAAATACTAGGTTCATGCTTTGTTTTCAGTCAATGAATTGCTCTTGATTAGGGTTTTATCAGTTTCACTTTAAAAGCCTTGCACTTGTGTGTGTGACTCCAACCAGCTTTTCCACTCAGTCTTGTCCAACTTCCCTGTTTACTACAGCCCATGGCTTTTCTCTGTGCAGGTGTTGTCATCCCCAGCATAACATTTGTGGATGGTCAAAGGGGACCCTTCTTCTCTTTTTAAATCAGAGGAAAAACTGGATCAATCTACCCCAGTGCTTGGGTCTGAATGACTAAACCCACCATTGTGGAGGCTTAGTGGCATGGATTGGCCAGTTCACACACAGGAAGTACACTGAATTTGAGAAACAGAATCAGTATAGCGTAGAGGGCAGAGTGTTGGACTTGGATTTAGGAGACTCAGTACAATCCTAAAGAGAGTTAACACCCTTCTAAACCAACTGAAGCCAATGGACTCTGCTTAGGACTGCCCTGCCAAGTTAATGGTCAGTCACCCCCATTTGCAAAAGAGAGCTTACTTAAATGGCCGTATCTCAGCCCAACAGTCTTCATCTCTCCTTCAATTCTACTGTCATGAGATAAATCATACTTAAAACAAAGAAGGACATGTATGTAATACTGTGATATTCTGGCAGTTCTTATGGTAGTTCTGCCAAAAATGACCAAAGTTTCTCCCACATCTTGTCCTTCTTTGTAATATAATTAAATTGCCAATTATCCCAACCTACTTCATAAACCTTGTTATAATTCCCAAAGAGAGAAGTTATTCATATATGGAATTAGATAATAGCTTTTTTTTAAAGTCCTGGGACAGTTATTTTCAGTGTCACCGGGCAGTTTGCCAGGGCTCTCACAGGGTAATAGTCAAGAGCAGGTAGAAATGTTACTGCACTGATAATGCCATTGCAATGCGGTTGTATCAAATGGGTTATGTTTTGTAATGGGCAGTTGAGAGTATAGATCTAGTTAATGGAAATCAAACCTCAGTTGATTTGTAAAGGAGAAGACTTGACATTCGCCTTAGGTTGCTGATTCTTGAAATCAAGGATTCTGGGACTTGGGAAGGTATGTGGACACAGCCTTTAAGGTCAGAAACAGGGCACAGATCATGTTCAGGTAAGGTCAGAGGACATGAAACCTTTTCTGGTTGTGGAGATAGAGCCCAGTGGCTGTTGACTGGCTGAGCAAGTCTGCATATCCAGGAGATTCATTGCAGAACTGAACTTTCATTTTAATTGTGTGAATCCACGTTCCAGTTAAGGTCCACACAACAGATCTTGTGAGGAGTGCCATTTACCTGCCAATCTAAGATGATGGCAGCAAGGTCTTCTCAGTGGAAGCTCCTGTTCTGTGGAATGAGGTGTCCAGGGAGTTGTAGGAGGCCTCATCGCAGGTTTATAAGGCTGTGGTGCATCCTAGGGCTTTTCAACAATATTTGTATTTAATCATAGCTGAGCTTAGTGTTGTTAGTTTATTGTGTCTCACTTGATTTTTTTGGTTTTTTTCCTCTTCTTTCTGTAGTGCTATTATTAAATACTGTAAGCCCCCTTGAACTTTTAGAAAATCCAGCTGCCCCTTGTTTTTCCTAGCGCCTTGGTTGGTCAGCCACCCAAAATTTAGCTCCATGGCCCTAGTTAATAATTTAAATCTACATACTACTTCCTGCAATGCTTCTCAGGAATATAAATGTTGATACCCATGTCTCAAAGCCAGTTTACACGACCACATTTCAAAACTGTTTCAGGTGAGCAGAATTGTTTTATTGCGTGTGTTGAGCTAGTTCTGTGAAGTGTTCCACATGTGCCCAGAATGCTATGAAGCCAGGAGTGCTCTTTGAAGCATTCCATTCATGCAGCAGAGTTAGGCCCGCTTCACACTTGTGTGTTTGCTTTACCCTTACTGGCTGTCTTCTTCCATTGTGACTCATGCCTGAGAGTGTTTCCCCCTAGACAGTTTCTTTGCTTTTGACATCATTTGCGTACCGATTCCTTACCCAAATTACTTTTGTCTCAAAGTGTAGCATTTCTATATTGTCCTTTTTTTTTGTTTCCCAAGGGCTGGTTTATCACAAATTTTTATGCTTTCATGCAGTTTAAGCACAATCATTCCCTAGTGCAAACTGACTGTAACGCTATTATCTCACCTGGTATGGAGGAGAACTCAGTTGCATTGTGGGTGACCTCTGTGTCTGCCTTTCATCCTCCCAGTCTCTGCCTTCCCCATTCCAGTCTCTCAGATGAAACTGACCAGGGTAAGGAAGTTTTAGACAGATGCAGCTGGCCAGTTTCACCTGTACTTTGCCCATTTATTTTTAAAGTTAAAGTATAATTTGTGAGCCAGCGTTGGTACACACATCTGCAGGGCCAACTGGCCTTTTAACCTGCTGGGAAGGTTCCTGGTGTGCTGCTGCCCTTGTGGGCCGTTGGCGTCCCGGAGCAAGCTGAGACAGGTGTGGTTGCCCTGTGCTACAGGCCCAGGCCGTGGCAGTGTTGACAGTGGGTTTTGCTCCAGGGCCTCCCATGTGGATGTGCCCTTTCTAAAGAAGCCCTCACAACAGCAGGAGCCCCTTCTGTTTTGGGATCTAAAAACAATTATTTGGGCATGTGCTGAGTGGTTTTTTTTCCCTTGCTGCAGAGAAGTTGCAAAGCAGTCTGCCGTCAGATGTGATGTTCAAAGAAAATAAAGCTTTCTGGGCCCCCACAGATAAAAGGACATGACTTACAAGCCGAATAATTGACTCTTCTCCCCATCTTTTTGGCTCTTGGCATCTCTAGACCCTCTGCGGGTTTGTGTGAATGAAACTATATTTTCCACTGCCCTCACAGTAAAGAGGACAAGATCAAGTTTGAAATGAGTGGGAACAGTGAAGGCTGAAGCAACCCATTCCCCCCCCCGCCCCGTCAGTGGGACAGCTGTGCTTACCTTCCTGCTTTCTCTTTTATGTATCTCTGTTTCAGCACATGACTGTTTATTTGTCTCTGTATCCAACCCTAATCCACCAATGCTGGCAGCTTACAAATCGGAAAGCATAATATGCAAGAAAAACATTATAGACATTAACAATTACCAATTATGGCATCAAATCAGCAAAAAACAACTTTTCTCCCACTTCTCCCCAAAATATAAACTCTACAAAAGACCAGGGCAAATAAATAATTCTTCACTGGCCATGAAAACTTCAACTTGATACACGATAGATATGGAGAGGGCATTCCATAATTGGGATGCCATAACCAAAAAGACCACCTTGTTGCTCATCTCACCTAAGCTAACGAAAGGGGATGAAATAAAACCTTAGACAAAGTTTTTAACCAGTGGGCAAATATGTACGGGAATAGGTGGGCCTTTAGGTAGCCAGGGCCAAAGCTGTTTAATACTCAGTGTTGTTTTTCTGGCCATGGTAGAAGAATAGGTTTTGCCCCGACAATATCTGCAAATACCTGTCCTGGGCTCCTACTTAAGATACTTCACATTTAAACAATAAGTGCTTCCAAAAAAACAAATTAAAATGGTGTTTTTGTTTTTTGAAATGTGCGAGGATTGATAATGTACAATTTGTCACAGGCAGGGGTAGAACTAACGTGGTATTAACTGGGAAAGAAATCACTTTGTTATCATCTAGATATACCCTGAGTTAGGGTTGCTTGCAAGCTCTGGGTTGGGAAATACCTGGTCATTTTTGAGGGTGGAGCCTGGGGGGGGGTTGGGGAGGGGGGACTTCAGTGGGGTATGATGCCATAGACTCCACCTTCCAAAGTGGCCATTGCCTTCAGGTGAACTGATCTCTGTCACCTGGAGGTCATTTGTAATCCCAGGGGATCTCCAGCCTCCACCTTGGAGGTTGGCAGCCCTACCCTAACTGTATAAACAATTTTCACTGACAAATTATGTTTTGGGTTGTTATTTTCAGCCTTCAGGAAAGCCACAATGAGTCCTTGGAGAGACTGTCATGAGCTTTCATGCAACCATTCAAAAGCGATGTTTGGTTCGGATCCTACAGACCCCTGCTTTAAAAGGTGGTCAGTGAACAAACAGCATTTAAAGTTCCCTGACCTATGTGAAATTTACTTTCTGCTTGAGATTCCCTGTCCTAAAATTTTTTGGAAGTGAGTACGGTTGATTTTAATGCTACATCTGGTTGAGTCAAGTGCATTTTGGGCTGCAGGTTGAGCAAGTGTACTTTTGTACAAACCTTGTGGCTATCATTATGAGTAACACTGTCTATCAGTACTGATGCCCTGGTTTTTGATGGGCAGCTGCAGGGTTGAAACAAAGGAGTGGCCACTCTTCAGACCATTCCCCAGGCATCCACCAGGAAATTATTTATCAAAAGGTATTGAAGCCTGACAGGCAAATATACTCAAGTCTATGTATAATGGATCCACTGAAAATGACCCTTCCTTCCCCCAGTCCTGACTGTTCTTTTATTGTAGTGTCTTGTCCTTCTTCACCTTTGTGTCACCTGGTCATAGTTATGGTCCATATGGTACCGTAGGTATGTGTGAGTAGGTTTGAAACTCTGTCGTCAGTAGGTGCCTGCTAAAGCTTCTTTCCTGCCACCCCTTGGATAGTTGTGAATGGTGGCATTGCTGTGTGTTCTCTTTTTGGTGCGTTTTCCATTCTGACATTTTTGTTATATAACTGAGGTCATCAATGTGATAATTGTTTAATAGTTGTAAACAAATATTGTGGTGCTCATGGTTAATTTATAAACTGGAAAAATAGGGAAGGGTTTAGAACACATGTGTTGTGTTCATTTAGAAGGTCCCATGTTTCATGTAAAGAGACCTTGAGAGACCTGAGACTTTGGAGAATTGCTGCCAGTCAGACAATATTGAGTTATGAGCCTGTGGCCTGACTGTGCTATATGAGAAGAAGAAGAGATTGGATTTATACCCTGCCCTTCACTACCCAAGGGAGTCTCAGAGTGGCACCTGTAAGGTAGGTGGGGCTGAGAGAGCTCTGACAGAGACTGCTCTTTTTCAAGAACAGCTCTTGTCAGAACTATGGCTTGCCCAAGGTCATCCAGCAGGTGCAAGTGGAGGAGTGGGGAATCAAACCTGGTTCTCCCAGATTAGAGTCCGTGCACTTAACCACTACACCAAACTGATAACTTTACCTGTTCGTACATGAATGCCAGATCTCAAGGCTGCCTTTGGTCCCTACACTTTCACCAGAGACCACAGGGCAGCATTTATGAGGGATTTCTGCCTTGAGAGCCATCATGGTCTAGTAGTTAGTGTCTCAGACCAGGATCTAGGAGAACCAGGTTCAAATGTCCACTCTGCCATGGAAGCCTGCTCGTTGACCTTGGGCCAGTCATACAAGCTCAGCCTAACCTACCTCACAGGGTTTATTATGAGAGTAAAATGGATGAAGAGAAGAAGAGTTGGTTTTTATACCCTGATTTTCTCTACCCTTAGGAGTCTCAAAGTGGCTTATGATCACCTTCCTTCCTCTGCCCAAAAAAGGCACCTTGTGAGGTAGGTGAGGCTAAGAGAGCTCTGAGAGAACTGTGACTGGCCTAAGGTTACCCAGCTGGTTTCATGTAGAAGAGTGGGGAATCAAATTCAGTTCTCCAGATTAGAGTCCGCCACTGTTAATAGAGAAGAAGAGGATGTTATAAGCCACTTCTTATCAGCCTGCTAGAGAGAAAAGTGGGGTTTAAATGAAGTAAGTAAATAAATCTTTGGCTTTGACTGATTTGCCCAGGACTACCAAATGAATTTGATAGCTTAATGGGACTTTTCAGCCATATATTCTATATCCCCAGCCCACAGGTCCAATCTCCCAAATCTCCTTTGCTTGTTCGTTCCCATTCTTTGTGAGGTTTTTCGCCAGCAAAACTAACTTTTTACTTTTCTCACAGTAGCTGCAGTATTTGTCACCTTTCTGACAGCTTTTTGTCAAACATTTTAGAATATTCCTTGTCTTCACAGCGGTTCAGTCAATGGGAGCTAACAGGTGACAAGCAGAGGCCAGCTTTTAAGCTGCTATATATTGGACCATGTGAAGACAGCTATTCTAATGAACTCTGTTCTTCCATCATGCTAATAATGGTAATGCATACAACACATGAAGTCAGACCCAGTTCTTCAGCAAGCTAGGAGGGGTGAGAGCTAAATGCTGTCTGGTACAGAGTGATGGAAAGAGTAGCTTCCTTGACACTCTTGTGCCTCTCCTTTAAAAAAATGCTTATTAATGTAGAAGTAGAGATGCTTCCTTACAAATAAAGAAAAATCTTGGATTGTTTAAGTTGGATCCAATCAGCTTCTTGCTTCTTTCTGACCACTAAGGAAGGCCGTGCTGGGGACCATGGGACTTTAGAGTTGAAAATTCTGGGGCTGGGAAATACCTGTAAATTTTGAGGGTGGAGCCCAAGGAGGGCAGAGTTTGGGGAGGGGACAGACTTCAGTGGCGTATAAGGCCTTACAGTCCACCTTCCAAGGCAGCTACTTTCTCGAGGTGAGCTGATCTGTTGCCTGGAGATCAGCTGTAAGAGTGGGAGATCTCCAGCCAGAACCTGAAGGTTGGGAACCCTGTAGTACCTGTGGGGGGGGAAGCGTTGTAGTTGGAAGGGGAATTGGATGAGTGAGTGACGAAGCTGGCTGGATCCAGCCCAGTTTATGGGCAGATACTATATTTCATAGGCTAATAGTATTTTGAATGCTATTTAGAAGGCTGAAGTATAGCATTTGTGCTGAACAATCATGCATGTGTCCAGTGTTGTACATTCTGGTTACAGCGAGTTCGCTACCATGAGCACAGACAATTTAAGAGCAACAGTGTCAGCCAGCGTCAACATACGAGGCAGGTAGATTTAAGGGAAGGAAGCTATCAGCTCCCACGGGGCCCTGAACCAGCAAAGGAAAAAGGCCTTTCAGTAGCCAGCAAATTGGCCTGGTCTTGTTCTCAGAAAAGTTTTTCAGCTGAATACAAGCATGCCTCACTGACTATTTCAAATTCCACCTCAGGTCAGCTGAAGTTAAAGATGGAGCAGTGTGACCTTTACAGGGTAAACAGAACTGGCTTGCTTTGGGCACGAAAACAATACTGCCCCAAAGGATGCAGGGTTTTATTTTTCTTACTATCCTGTCGCATCCGTTTTCTTTCCGTTTGCTCACAGACAACTTTCCTGTTGCAATTTCTCTCAGGTTCCGTGAGTCCCTTAGCAAAATAATACTTCCCAGCTCTATAACTGTCTTTGTGTTTTTGCTGGGAATGGAACTAAAACCCTTCAGTTGCATCCCTCTGAAAATAAATGAACCAGAGATTCAGATGCATAATCTGATTGGAAAAAATTGGAAAAGACTTCAAGATGCAACAAGGGTTGTCTGATTCAGCATGCAACTGGGCTCCTGTGTCTTTAACGTTTGCATCCAAGAGGAAACAGCAGCAAGTGGAGCATGTGTTATCAATGTGGCTCCCGATGCTACTGAGCATTTGTGTGCCCTTTGCTGCTGCCTAACAGGCAGCAGTCAGCAGATAAACTTTTTACTTACCTGCACCTCCTTGGAGGGGAAAAGGTTCTGCTGTTTAAACATCTGCATAGGCAAAGAGTACATCTGCATAGGCAAAGAGTACACTGGCAGCCCCACTCGTCCCTCTAGCACAACAACCAGAAGAGCTCTCTGTCTTTTGCGCAACTGCTAATGGCACTTGCACAATACTAAATCTGGCAGCCCTCATCTGGTTGTATGTGGGATTGCTCCGGCAGAGCCCAGGACATGCCAGGACAGTACCTGAGATGATGGGCAGTATCCTGCCACTCTGTGCACAGGAAGTGTTGTTCTCCTGTGCTCCTCTCCATTGCTCCTTCTGACCCTGGGAGGGATCAGTCCCAGGATCGCAGGATCTGTGTGGAGGAACAGCCACATTGTGTGTGTGTGTTCGGGGAGGTAGAGTGATGAGCAACCAGGAGTTAAAACGGCTGCTCCTTCCTGTTCTGCACTTGCAGCTCTATTTGCCCCTCATCTGCTTGTCCCTCTTTGCAGCCTGCTGGCCCTCATATCTGTTCTGTGTGGATCCTGTGAGGTCAGGAGTGATTTTTCCTCTTTTTCGGTCACAGGTAGCTACAGGGGTGGAAGGGGAATGGTAGGATACTGTCCAATATATGTGAAGTGCTTCATGCACTTTCTTTTCTTTTTTTTTTTTTTTTTGGGGGGGGGACACTGCCATGTTGAAAACTCATCATTATTACCTTGGACTCCAATGCTCTTCCAAGCAAGTCCCAAAGCATCTCATTACTTGCTGTTGGGGGGAGTTTAGGGATTATATGTAGATGCAATATGGACACTAAACTGCAAGGCAATCAATATTTTTCTGTCTATTACGTGCAAAAAAAGGATCTGTCTGTATGATTATATGCTAATGACAGGGCTTTGCTGTCATATGCTTAATTAGGCTGAAGATGTCTCCTGAAAGAAATCAGTTCCCCTTGTGCTGGAGAACACCTAGTTATTAATTATATGGAAATGTTTGGAGTTTGGAAAACCACGAAACCATAAGTAGTTTTAGATCTGCAACTAGTAGAAGTCCTTTAAATATCCTATCTGTTGCATTTCTTCTTCAGGGGAGTTCTGATATGAGCACATGGCTTTCTTTCCACTCATAATGTGTAACTATTTCTAGCCGAATGATTACATTTACTTTAAATGTGCATAGCATGAGTCAGTGTTACAATTAAGGTTGCCCATAATTTTTTTGTACAGTAGAGGCCCTGGTCTTTATGCATAGTAGAAGCAGGGGTGACTCTGCCTGAAGACCAACCACGGTCAGGAAACCAGGAGTGTCTTCTGGGTTCACCTACTCCTGCACCTTCTTCCTTCCCCCTTACAAGTAGATTCCCCAGTCTCTTCCCTTTTCAGAGCTATCCATAGCACAGTGTTTTGTCTGGCACTGTGGTTAGCAAAACACAATTTACAAAATATGTGTTTGGAGCCTTCTTTGCTAACAGAAATCCTGGCCTGGATCCCACTGAGGAAAGTCTGAAGCCAAGCTCCAACTTTGTGAGGGGGAAGGCTTCACAGGCTGGAGGCGCTTTCTCCTACCTAGGGCAGGATCCTGCCCACTGTTGCAGATGCAACACAGATATGATTTGCCCATCTTTGTAAATGAAAGGGAGGTGGAATGCACAAGTAAGAGAACAAGAAGAGAGAATGCATGAGCCTTGATCTCCTTGTCATCATTAGAAGACTAGGTAGCATCATGCCCACTTTAGTTTTAATTAA
Source organism: Gekko gecko (assembly GCA_029375565.1). Classification (NCBI taxonomy): domain Eukaryota; kingdom Metazoa; phylum Chordata; class Lepidosauria; order Squamata; family Gekkonidae; genus Gekko; species Gekko gecko. Next base: position 38,605,852 of record JAPDNY010000011.1, read on the forward strand.
TTAATTTAATTTAATTTTAGTGGCTTTTATTACTCTGGTATTCTGGGTAGTTGGGCTTGGTAGATTGCTATGGGGAGGATGCTGAGTGGAAGGCAGCATGGTATATAGCCCAGTCTTGGAAGCTAAACATTTAATTTCTTGACTTTGTTCAAAACAGAGTTTTGAGATTTTTGCTTCCGTCTTCAGTGCCAGTGTTTGCAAACAGCAAGTTCAAGTGGTAAGCTTTTCCTTGGACTGATCATTTTGGCTACACATGCTTATTGGGTTTGGCTGTTTCTATTTTGGGGGATGGGTTAGGAAACTTCCTTGCAAATAGAAAAATAACCTAGCCTTCTCCATGACATGGTGTTTTTCTCTGGCTGGGGAGTTTCTTGGTAGAGAGAACTTCCAAGCAGGTCCCAGTCTGCTGCAGCCTGAAATGGTACTCTCCAGGAAAAGCTCATTTGTTTGTTTTGTTTAATACTGATTGTCTGGACTCTGAACCGACATTGGCAAGGCAAAGCAATTGGATCTGCTCTGAGAAAGCAGTGGTTATTTTTATCTAACATTGTATGGTTCTATTATTTCTGTCATTAGGAATTTCATTACACATGTGCTTATATAACAAACCCTACAGAAATAATTTTTTAAAATAATCCTCTTTATAATCTACCTACTATTTTGAAGGAAATGTGCAGACCTGTTTTTTTAATGGGGGATTTGCAGTCCTGATGTGCATAGGCAAGGCAATGTCTTTCAACTTCCTTTTAGCCATTCACAAATATTTAGCATCCTACTGCTGATCTCAAGTCACTGAACTGAGTTGTCCAAGGAAAATCCATCATACCACTTAATATGATCACAAGAACATAATGAATGTGTGCTGAAGCTACCACCCGTTGACATTTTTGACATGATGGTAATCTTTGTGCTGCTCACAGTCTACTACATCCTCAAAAGACCTATGAAATATGGCTGGAGCTAAGAGACTATGTGTATAAAAGACACATTATTGTTGGGATTAAACAGCCCATCCTAATAGATGCTTGGAAGTGACATGGTGCATCAACCTTGCAAAAGGTAGGCTGGTTTGGGTCTAGGGGTATGCAAGAAAAAATCAGGTTTTTTGAATTCGAGTATATTGGACCTAAAAAAATATCACTATTTCCCAATACTCTTGAATCCCAATACTGGTAAGGTATTCAGATTTGGTAAATATTCATACCCTATGGGGATCTTTAAAGTCAATGGCAAATGGGGAATATTCAGAGGTTTGGGGGATGGGGTGGAAGAGGCACCAAATCTGCAGGGAAGCTGCTGGAGCCTCTCCTCAAAACAACCGCCAAGTTTCAAAATGTGCCCCCATCCTCCATTGTTTCCAGTAGGGGGGGGATAGCAAGGCAATACAAGCTCAGAAGACTATCTCAGAGAATCTCTGCAGTAGAAAGTGAGGGGGGGTATTTTTGCAAGGCCAGCAGCAGAACCAATGCAATGTGCTCAGCAGAACCGGTACCACAGTGACAAGTGCAAAAATCCAACAGGACTAAGGTCAAATCTGAGAATCTGAAGTAGACACGGGAGGGGGGTTGGATTTCTGCAAGGACAGCAGAACCAGGGCCAACTTGGTAGTGCCCAGCAGCAGAACCCTGTGCCTTTGTGGCAAATGCCACTCAACAGGATTGATGTCAAGCACAAAATCACAATCTGAGTGAGGGGGAGGGAGGCTGCAAAAACAGCAGAACCAGTGTGCAGGTGGGGGGGAACCACAGCCCTCCCCCTTCCCTCTATTCCACTACTCTTCTCCTTAGCCTTGCCCCCAGGCCCCACTGCATTCCCTTCCTGCCACTCATTGTTACCCCAGGCCAAACTCTTTCTAAGTAGTACTTGTGGGGAAGTTAGGACACATTAGGACTAATGCTCCCTCTAAGCTGTGGAGTCTTGTGAGCAACAATTCTACATTGTGAGCTATTGGCATTAAAGTTGTGAGCAAGCGATTTTGCTACTGCATAAATTAGTTTGCTCTGGAGCCATCCTTCCTGAGCCAAGACAAAAATCTGTGAGCTGAAGGTTAAACTGTGAGCTAGCTCACACTGACTCAGCTTAGAGGGAACAGTGATTAGGACACATCTATCTCCAGTTGTTTTTCCTCTCCAGTTGAACTGAAGCAGATGATGAGAAACTGAGCTTGTCATTCTTTTGATTTGTTTTTTAAAAATATTTTCACTATTTTGCATGCTAATTTAGCAAGCCACCTATATATACAACTATGATATGTAATTACATTTCATTGTCTGACAAAGTGTGCCATGCACATGAAAGCTCACATCTTGAATAAAACTTTGTTGGTCTTAAAGGTGCCATTGGACTCTAACTTTATTCTATTGCTTCAGACCAACACAGCTGCCCACCTTGATCTATCTTTGGGGCGAAGGTATTATGCACCTAACTACCTGCACTGCAACCTGAACTTAACAGAGTTTGACACCTTTTTATGAATTCTCTCACCCCAAAACTAGGTTTTTGTCTTTCAAAAAAGCCTAACCTATCCTTGCTTCAGTTTTTGTTTTCTTTCTTTCTTTGTTTATGGGTTGGGTATTTTTAGTTTTTTAAAACTAGTGACTTCCTATACTGAAATGTGACTATGTTTAATAAACTATACTTGAGATGGAATAGCAGATGTTTTTAAAATTTAAGGGTCCTTATTAAACCTCTGAAACTTCTGATTTTCTTTATGGAAATGCAGGGTCTCCTGTCTGAAAACTGAAAAACTACAGGACAACCTAAAGGGAAAGTTTTCTAAAAGTTCATGTCTTCACTGAAGCTCAAAGCACCACATGCTGTTTTTTAAAAATTTAATCTAGGCTATTATACCACTGTTTTGAAGACACACAAAACCTTGCCTCTTTTAATACCCTCCTAGCACTGGCCTAGTTAGGGAGGAATGAAAGCCCTGTGCTGAACTTCAATTAAAAGTGTTTAAAAGTTAAACAATTCCTAAAACAGACCCTAAGTATTGTACTCAATAGCCCTTGAAACCAGCAGCATACTCTTGGAACACAGAACCTCAACACCTCCCTCCCTCCAAAAACCATCTAGAAAATAAAGGGAAGAGATACAGGAGGGGGGAGGGAAACTGAGAGCCAGTGTGGTGTAGTGATTAAGTGCGCAGACTCCAATCTGGGAGAACCAGGTTTGATTCCCCGCTCCTCCACTTGTACCTACTGGATGACCTTGGGCAAGCCATAGTTCTGGCACAGCTGTTCTTGAAAAAGCAGTTTCTGTCAGAGCTCTCTCAGCCCCACCTACCTCACAGGCAATGTTCCCTCTAAGCTGTGGAGTCTTGTGAGCAATAATTCTACTTTGTGAGCTACTGGCATTAAAGTTGTGAGTGAGCAATTTGGCTACTGCATAGATAGGTTTGCTCTGGAGCCATCCTTCCTGAGCTAAGACAAAAACCTGTGAGCTGGAGGCTAAAAAACTGAGCTAGCTCACATTAACTCAGCTTACAGGGAATGCTACTCACAGGGTGTCTGTTGCGGGGAGGGGAAGGGAAAGGAGTTTGCAAGCTGCTCTGAGACTCCATTGGGTAGTGAAGGGTGGGGTATAAATCCAGTCTCTTCTTCTTCTACTACTAAGGAAAAAGGCGGGGGAAATGACTTAAGATAGAAGAGAAAGCAAAAAGAACCTAAACCAAAAGCCCCTCCACACACATACATGCACACATGGGGAGTGGGAAGAAGAGGAAACAAGCAGCAAAGCCTCACCCCTACAACTCCCAAAAAAAGAGGAAAAGAAGAAAAAGCAAAGGATGATGGAAGAGAGAGAGAGAGAATTCAAGCAAAATAATAGGTTTTTTAAAAACTAGGCAGAACCTCACACACAAGCCCAAAAAAGGAATAGATTAACCAAGTTTTAAACCAACTCCAAAGAACCAAAGCCAAGAAACAAAGCAGAAGGAAGGAACCCTTGGCCTCCTTCCCTACCACCAGGCCCCAACAACAACAAAACTCTACAAAAATAACTGCAAGCCACAAAACCAGAAAGAACTAAATCCTAAGAATAAAACCAAAGGGAACAAAAAAAAAGGCTTGAGGCTTTTGGCCTCACCCCCCCCCCACACACACACACACTACCACGAAGCCCAAACAATTAACAAAAAACTCCAAACTGCAAGCCAAAAAACCAGAAGGAGCTAAAACCTGACCAAAAGGAGCCAAAAAAGGCCTGAGGTACTTGGCTTCGCCCCATACCCAGCCTACTGCCCACCAAGCCCAAAGAACAACTAACAGTAAAATAAGAAAAAAATTTAAAAAATGTTGTTCAGTCAAACCAGTCACTGTCTTCAAACTTCACTCCAGGCAGGCAGGATCTGATCCAAAGTCCGCAGCAGGAGTCAGGCTCAGAGCAGCAGCTGAAGCCAAAGCCAGAGCACACTCTCCAAGGCTCTCTCAGCAATGGAGTCCAGCTCAGCCAGACCCTTGCTTTCATGCTCATTGCCCAAGCACAGAAGAATTTCAAAAAAGAACAGAATTTGACTCAGTGTTCCCCCAACCTGAAATCCTGTTTGCCAAATTGCCACTGCTCCTTCACCCACCTCCTGTTTCCTGGGAAGTGGGTGAGGAAAGCAAGGTAGCTAGTTAGGTTGGTAGATCAGCAGTTTGAGACCCAAGTGCTGCATGACGGAGTGAGCTCCCATCTCTGGTCCCAGCTCGTGCCAACCTAGCAGTTCGAAAGCAAGAAATTGCAAGTAGATAAATAGGTACCATTTTGGTGGGAAGGTAACAGCATTCCATGTGCCTCGGTGTCTAGTCATGCTGGCCACATGACCATGGAAATGTCTTTGGACAGCGCTGGCTCTTTGGTTTGGAAACTGAGATGAGCACCACATCCCTAGAGTTGGATTCGATTGGCTTTCGAGCAAGTGAAACCTTTACCTTTACTGCAGAGATTACTCTTCCTCCTCCCTCCTGTTGCCCTGGAGACCAGAGGAAAAGGTGGGAAAGAGCCCTAGAGGAGAGAACCACAAGCTATTCGGTGTAGTTGAGTATAACCCCCCACCCCCCAAAAAAAATAGAGGCAAAAAAAATCAGCTTTATTCAGGATCAACTGTAGTCAGATTCTCTGATCTGTATTCAGGTTGGTATTTTTTTCAGCTCAGATACAGCCGAATGCACACCCCTAGTTGGGTCTGGTCAGTGCCTAGACAATAGACTTCTGGGAACCCTGTCAATGCCACCTTGAGGTCCCTGGTGGAATAAAATTATAAATATGAAAAGCAAAATAATTGATACATAGTAATATACCATCACCTAATTAAAAGCAGAGGTTAAAACTCCCCCAAAAGAATAGAAGCAGCACCTGTTGCCTTAAGAAAAGAATGCTGAGTTGCTGCAAGGCTGCATTCTGAAACCTTAGTGGCCAATTTTGAGGGCTGCTAGGCAACCACAACAATATTGCTGAGCCTTCCAAGCCTTGGTTTTTGTAAAGCTATGTATTTGTGGTGGATGGGAAGTCAAAACAGCCCTGGGAAAAATCCCAACCCCCTCCCATGTCATGTTTCCTGATGGAGGAGGACTTGGCAGGGCCAGGCCCTTCAGTGGTGGCCGACTGGCAGTGGCGACTTCGGCAACTTCAACTAACTTTTCTCTGGGAGAGGCCACCAGCAGGAGGGAAGAAGGGAAAGTTGAAAACTGGGGAGAGGGGGCAGATAAAGGTAGGTGGGCTGGTGGGTAGGAAAAAGAGAAGGAAGCGAGGGAAGCTATGGGGGCTGCTAGGGGAGGGACAGAGAAAATAGTGGGGGAGGGGATACAGGGGGAAATGAGATGCCCCCTCTCAGATGCCCCCTTGCTTTATTAAAACATTTTAAAGGATTCATAGCTCCTTTGGACATTAAGACGCAACTCTGTTTACAGCTACTAAAATGATTATTGCGGCATATTGGGAGAAAAAACAGAAGCCCGCTTCTATAAAAGACTTGTTCAATTGTATATGTTGCTTTTTATGAATTGCTGTAAACGCCCTTTTATTTTTTTCTTTTCCTTTTTTTGTATTTAATGTCTTTACGTAGTGTTATATATGCAAGAGTTACAGTAATAAAAACCTGAGCTGCAGAAAAAATGATAAATTAACCATTAGACTCCAGTACTTCTGCAGCAGCCTCCCTAGATCTCATGAAATGAGCAATTTTCACGTATGATACTAAACAGACTTCATTGTTCCACTAAATCTGTGTAAAAAAATGGCCATTTGGTTTAAGGGAGGCTTATTCTTTTTCTGCACCACATTAACAAGTTTTGAGCATATCCATAAATAGCTTGCAAGAGGCCAAGATGTACTTTTGCTTTTCGGTGTGAATAATGACCTTGGACTCCAGTGGGATTAATTCAGAGAACCTGATTTGATCATTGAGTGTGCCTTTGTTTTGTCTTTGCTTGGTGCTACTATGGACAAGCATGGCCTAGGTCTCTTCCTCTGTCCTTTGCGTGCACACGAATAAGATGGTAAAACTGCTACTGGACTGAACCTCTTCAGGCTGTTGGGCGGGGGTCACACATTTTCTTATGAAAATAAGGTGGCTGGACTTCCTCATATCTAGTTTTTCTGTATGCAGGACTTTTTTATCATAATGACCCATTCACTCATGCAATTTTCACACACCTGCAGTCTGAATAGGGACAACCCAGGAACAGTTTTACAGCAGCTTGTGTGAATTCAGCTTAAATATGTTCCCAGTAGGGTTGCCCACCTCTAGGTGTGGGCTGGAGATCTCCTCCCCTGGACAAAATGGCTGCTTTGAGTGGTGGACTCTATAGCATTATACCTTGCCTTCCCCAGGCTCCACCTCTAAATCTCCAGGAATTTCCCCACTCAAGTTTGGCACCGCTAGTCCAAAGATGTCATCACTTTGTATGCAAATATTTCAATCTGGAGACAGCTTGAAATCCCATATCTTCCCGTCTGCTCCTTATTTTGAAATCAGCTCTGTATCGAGATTCTGGGAAACAAATTTTGGAAGGAAAATAAAGCTCTTAACAAGTGCCAACATACTTAAAGGAGCTTATTTTGATGGTATTTCTCTAGTAGCCCGGCGAAGATATGTATTGATCTTGCTGGCAGTCAGCAAGAGCACCACCTTTAATAGACCGGGATAAACCGGTTTGAATACTGAGTTGACGTATTACATGGGAGTAAAAAAATCAATCACAAAGACAAATTTGTTGATGAGTAACTTTCAAGACAATACACAACCTGTACACCAGTGGTTCTCAAAGTGCAGCTTGGGACCTAAAAGAAGATTGCAACTCTCTCATTGGGTGGGGGGGTGAGGCCAGGTGGGTGAAAGCAGAGCAGGTGAGCTGGGAAGGGAGCTCTGACGGGATTAATGGCAGATTTGGGTTTGCCTCTTCAAAATATGCATGGTGGCCATGAAATATTGCCTTTTGCTCAGGAATGCTGTATGTTTATAAACACTAAACCTGAAAAATAAACCTGTTTAGTGTTAACTGATAAGACTTCTGCATTTTGTGCTAGGGATGGAGAAGGTAGGGTAGAATTACTTTGCAAGCAGATCCTGAAAATTAGAATAAGTATAGACGCAGGTCCCACTTCAAAAGACTAACCACTGATGTACACTATATTTTCTTTTGCATTTTTAACATGGTTTAATGTGAAGTATTTGAAAAGCTTCTCTTTTGTTCCAAAAGAAGGGATCTGTCCTTGCTTCAGTCACTTTTTACAGAAGCCAGATCACTGTCTTCAACTTCTGGAACTTTTGTTCAAAGAAGTTGTAACACCATTCTCTGACCATTAGGAGCTGTCAGCAACTATGAATCCACTTGACTCTTTAACGGAGATGCTTGTAAAAGTAATCACTTCTTTTGCCTACATAGTTATGACCATGTTATGTCAGATGCAAATGGTGTTAGAGACATAGAGGTATTCATAATTTTTTTCCAAAGGAAATATCCACTTGCATACATTGCCCTGACTCTGCAGAGGTTTCGTGTATCTTGAATCCTTACTATTTGTAATTTAATTAAGTGTCTCCATTAAAGAACATCCTGCTTCTTTGTTCTTGAAATACTGCAGACGCAGCTGGATCAATACTGTAGCTATGTGTTGTCCCAGACACACTGGATGTGAAATATATCCAAAACAGAGGAGTGTTGGGAATAAAAGAGAAGGCATAATGGCTAGATGGTAATTACCACTTAGCAAGTTAAATAGTGTTTCAAGCACGTATAACCTGAAGGGCTAGAAATGTTGTGGGGAGTCTGAATTCTCTTTCATATATCATGTCTTTTAATGTAAATATTTTGGAAATGTATATCTACAAGCAGGGTCCTTGTTTCCTACCTTGGAAACCAGCTGGAAGATTTAGCTTCTTCTGAGAGATGGCTGCTGCTTGTTTGTATCCGAATCTTGTTTTCTCTCTCCCCACCCCGTTCTATATGGCATACTGAGACAAACTTTGGGGAAGGGCTGTGGCTCAGTGGTGGAGCATCCATTTGGCATGCAGCAGGTTCCAGGTTCAATTGTCTCTGGTTAGAAGGCTCTGGTAGGAGGTGGTGAGAAAAGAGCTCTGTGTGAGATCCTGGAGAACCACTGCCAGTCTGAATAGACGGGACTGTCCGTGATGGACCCAAGGTCTGATTCAGTAGAAGGCAGCTTCACAGGTGCTCCACAGCAGAACCAAAGAGTTCAACAAGGAAAGTATTTAAATTTCCCCTTTGTGTACAACCCCAAAAGGATAAAGCATCTTTGGGGGATTAGCTGTAATATGGGAAAAGCCCAGAGTCCGTGACAGAGAGAGGACTTTAATACAGCCACATATCCACTGGACATCGGAGACATGGATTTGAGCTTCTGCTTACCTGCATTTGAGACCTGGGTTGAACTTACGCTTCTTCCTGAGCTTTCCATAGAGTCTAACTGCATGTTTTTGTCAGGTTTCAACTTTGAGTTCCTTGTCAGATTGGGACGATGGCATGCAGGACAAAGGTGCTCCTGTCTTCCCCTTCTGCCATTTTACTGCTCCAAAACAATCCAGGGGTCATTCTGTGCCCCATTGGGGGCTGCACATGTACCCCATCGGTATGGCCCAAGGGGAGGGCAGGAAGCTTTCCTCAAAGCAGTTCTCAGCCCAAACTGGGACCCTGCACAACTGGTAATTCAATTCCCAGTAGGAAACTCGCTTCTGATATCTGACTGTGGACAGACATACGTAAAATGTAACATGTGGTTAAGTTCTGTTAGATGATTCTTCAGGCCCAAAGTGCCTCCCTCCTCCCCACTTCAGAATCTGGAAACAACTCTTGCCTAAGTTTACCCCCATTTTTGTCTGTCTTGACTTTTTTTTGTCTTCTAGCACGTGTGGAGTGAAAGCGAGGACTGCCTGCCTTTCTTGCAGTTGGCTCAGGACTACATCTCTTCCTGTGGTAAAAAGACTCTCCACGAAATACTGGAAAAAGTCTTCAAATCATTCAGACCTGTGAGTGATTCTTTGCCTTTGCCTTAAGTGTGTCAGCAATTTAGGTCTAGTTTTCCAGACAGCCAGAATGCTTTCATTATGACTTCTCAGAAAGGCTATTTTATCTTTTAAAAGTATGTAGAGGGCTTAGTTCGTGTAAATGCCTTTGCTTCCCCTCCTCCAATTTCTCTGTTTTTTACACCAATATTCCCAGCTGGGACAGGAGACAAACCAAAATCGTTCTCCACCCATAAGAAGAATGATGTGGTAGTTGATTTTTCCCCCCTTTAATGCTGCAGAGAGTTTGGCCATGTAGGAACCGTTGTGGTGGAGTCACTTCCTGGCACAGCTATTGTGGAATTTCACATACGGCTGTGTAGCGAGAGATGAGGTATACTGGGAGAGAAGGAATGTGAAACAAGAGTGGTTATTTTTTTCCTAGCCCTTGAGATGTACGCCCATAATCGGTTCAGTGTTACTGGAAAAGCATGACTGCCGTTGCCCCTCTTGCACAGTTCTGGTCCTGTTAAGCCAGGGCAGATCATGCGGGAGGGCTGATGGTGTGATTACTTTCTAGATTGGGGGCCTCCCCACGGAGGGAGAGGCATTCTGCCAAGGGATGTTGTCTGCCCCCTGCCACATGATTGTTCCTTTCATATTGGTTCCAGAACAATGTGGCATGCAAGTACAGAGAACTGAAAATCACACTACTCTATGAAAAATTGCTCCAAATGCTCACTTTGCAGGTATGGCTTGACTCCAGGGAATCACCCCTGAGGTCAAGGGGGCCTTACAAGTCAAAGGGGCAAAATGTGACAGATGCTGCTGCTCTTGTCACTTTCACATTAAGCATTGGAAAATTTAGGAAGCACTGCTAAGGCCTATCGATTTTTTATTTATTATTATTATTATCTATGTGAACCATTGTAGCTGTTAGCTAATACCTGGCTGTCGAGGCAGCTTACAGGAAAAACTTCAAAACATACCACAGTTAAGATACAGAGAACCACAAAACTGAAAGAATCAGCAAAAACTCATTCAAAATGCATCTGTATAACCACCAGAAAATACCTGGGGGAGAAAGGGTAAGTCTTGACCTGGCACCGAAAGCTCAGAGACAAGCAAATGGATATGGGGAGGGCAGTCCACAACTGGGGCACCACAGCTGCCAAGGGCCATTGCTTCTTAGCTACCCACTTAACTTCAGAAGGTGGAGGAAGACAGAAATGGGACTCAAAAGAAAAAGACTTTAGTTGGTGGGAAGAGATTTAGAAGCAGATGGTCTTGAATTGCCTGGCACTTCCTTATACCTAGAGGTATCCTAATTAGGATAGTGGGTCTGATTTCTATGTAAATATGTAGACTGTATCATTACCATTTTAGCATCTTTCAGCACTATGGTCTAAACTGTATAATATTGGGTCTTATGTTAATACTCCATGTCCTTAATTATGTGATGTTATACTATTTGGGAAGCTGCGGTGGCTCAGAGGTTAAGACACTGAGCTGCAGACTGGAAGGTCTGTAGTTCGGCAGTTCAAGACCCAAGTGTGGCATGATGGAGTGAGCTCCCATCTCTGGCCCCAGCTCCTGCCGACCTAGCAGTTCGAAACAAGAAATTGCAAGTAGATAAATAGGTACGGCTTTGGTGGAAATGTAACAGCATTCCGTACTCTTCAGATACCTTTATACCATTTGGGTGGGATGTAGGAGGTGGATCCAAAAACTGTGGTGTGCCACAGCCCATGAGATACTTCTTGGTGGCCTTGAATGTTTGCAAAGAACTGGGATTGCCTGTATCTTCCCGTAAAATGACCAGGTTAGCTACTGTGCTAATGTGTGAGTTGGTCCCCGCCACTACAAGCCTCTAACCTACTACAACCCTTCCCTGGATTTAAATTGATTTACCTGGTGCTACAAATATAACCCAAAAACTGCTCTTCATCGAAGAGATTTTGCCAAGTTATGCTATTTCACATTACACTTACAGTGTTATTTCCTTCTTTCCCAATAGCTATTGGGGCTTCCAGATGTAGATGATGATGCATTTGAAGAATATAATGCAGACGTGGAAGAAGAAGAGGCAGAAGCCGATCACCAGCAAATGGGTGTCAGTCAGCAGTAATATCTGGAGGAAATTGAAATTATATTTTATCCTACCAGGTGGGGTCTTATGCTTCTGCATTAGCATTTTTTTTTAAAGATTAGCACATCACACTGGAAAAATCTGGCTCCCAAATCCAAGGTATAAAAAGATAAGAAAAAAGAAAGCAACAATATTTTTCAAAAGTCTGTGATGAGCTTTGCAAAGAAGTGGCCTGAATTTCACTCCTGCTTCAGTGAGGTTTCTATGGCGTTGTCTTGGTAGCATTCTGCCAATGTTAACTTAGACCTAGTTTTTTTTCTTGCTGACTTGTCTTTTTGTTGTTTTTATTATTATTATTATTATTATTATGATTATTTTTGTTTGTACAGGAGAATTAACGTTTCACTGACCTGAATGTGATTTGAATGTAGGAATTATTTGGTTGGTGTGTTAAGTACTCGCGTGCCCTTACTGAGGACCATCCATGCAGAGAATAAATGCAATCTGCACTTTCCGTTTTAGATCTCTTTATTTTAAAAAACAAACAAACAATACCCCAAGATTTATCAGATATTATAGCAAATGATGCGTGTTCTAATGCAAGGTGCAGTCCAATCAAAATGAAGCACTTCTGAATCCTATTAGTTGCAATAGACAAGACTGAAGAAGGTGATTCTTTCATTGAGGTCAGCGAGGCCCAGAGCAGACATAACGCTAGCAATTTCTCAGGCTGCTTCCACAGGGAGGATCTGTCCCACTCCAACTCTCAAACTAGAATGGTTTTTTTTGTGTTTTGTTTTTTTTTAGCATCCTCACACATTGTCCTCCAACATGCTCCTTCTGTTGCATTATGTGGTTTCTGGGAGTTTTTCCTGATGTTTCCCAAGTCTGCTTTACTCCAGTTTTTCCAGAAAGATCACAGTCTAAGTGGTTTTGTGTGTACACTAATGTACAGAGTATGGGAAACAAGCAGAAGGAACTTGAAGTCCTAATGCAGGAAGGGGACTATGACTTAATAGGCATTACTGAAACTTGGTGGGATGACCGTCACAACTGGAGTATTGGGATGGAGGGGTACAATTTATTTAAAAGGGACAGACAAGGAAGGGTTGAGGAGTCGCATTATATGTAAAGGAAGTATATACTTGTGAGGAAATACGTGAATTTGAGCATGGAAATCCAGTTGAGAGTCTCTGGATAAAAATAAAAGGAATGAGAAACAGAGATGTTATAGTGTGGGTTTGCTACAGGCCACCAAGCCAGGCAGAGGACTTGGAAGAGACACTCTTAGAACAGGTTATAAAGTTCTCAAAGAGATGGGGATGGTGGTCATGGGAGATTTCATGTACCCAGATATCTGTTGGAAGTCCAACTCTGCTAAAAATGAAAGGTCCAATAAATTCCTGACTTGCCTTTTTGACAACTTCATTTTCCAGAAAGTAGAGAGGGAAACAAGAGGATCTGCTATCTTGGGACTTGATTCTTACCAGTAGGGAAGAACTGGTTGCTGAGGTGAAAGTAGTGGGCACTCTGGGTCAGTGTTCCCTCTAAGCTGAGTTAGTGTGAGCTAGCTCACAGTTTCTTAGCCTCTGGCTCACACGTTTTTGTCTTGGCTCAGGAAAGATGGCTCCAGAGCAAACTAATTTATGCAGCAGCCAAATCACTCACTCACAACTTTAATACCAGTAGCTCACAAAGTAAAATTTTTGCTCACAAGATTCCACAGCTTAGAGGGAACACTGCTTAGTAGTGATCGTTTATAGTCTGGGGAAGGCAAAAACTGTATGTAGTCAGACATATAGGCTTGACTTCAGGAAAGCAAATTTTGACAAAGTTATGCAGGGTAGAATCACATGGTCAGAAATAAAGGAGAAGGGAGTTCAAGAGGGATGGGAGTTTCTTAAAAGCAAAATACTGAAGGCACAATCACAAATGATTCCTATGAGAAGGAAAAATGGGAGTGGCCGAAAGAAGCCAAGGTGACTCCATAAGCAGCTTTCTGAAGACTTGAGAAATAAAAAAGACTCATTTAGAAAGTGGAAGGAGGCCTTATAACCAGGGCTGGCCCACTCACTAGGCGTGCTGATTCAAAACAGGTGACAGTAACAGAATAGAATTGGTAACATCAAAATAACTGTCAAACACAAAGCGCTTACACAATTTGTATATGTTATTATAACTTCAAAACATTAACAACACAAAATATACAATATTGTGTAGTTTCAGATGATGGTCCAGAATTTAACAGGACCAACAAGGAGACGGTGAACTCCGGAATGCTTTTCCTGTTTCGACTACAAAAGTCTTCTTCTGATCAAGATGAATCTTGTAGACTACTTTGGACTTCAATAATATGGCAACATTGTCACAGCAGTGCACAAACTTGATCACATTTTCAGATTGGATTTCATATTCTAGAGCAAATTCTTTACAAACTTCACAGGTCAAGTTTGTGAAGTTTGTAAAGAATTTGCTCTAGAATATGAAATCCAGTCTGAAAATGTGATCAAATTTGTGCACTGCTGTGACAATGTTGCCATATTATTGAAGTCCAAAGTAGTCTACAAGATTCATCTTGGTCAGAAGAAGACTTTTGTAGTCGAAACGGGAAAAGCATTCCGGAGTTCACCGTCTCCTTGTTGGTCCTGTTAAATTCTGGACCATCATCTGAAACTACACAATATTGTATATTTTGTGTTGTTAATGTTTTGAAGTTATAATAACATATACAAATTGTGTAAGCGCTTTGTGTTTGACAGTTATTTTGATGTTACCAATTCCACTCACTAGGCGAACTAGACTAGAGCGGGCCCAATCATGGGGGTGTCAAAGTGCGCCCCCCACCAAAGCCCCCCACCCCCGCCAAAAGCCCTGCGTGCTGCGTTGCCCCCTGACCACAGCCACTGCTGTCTCTTTCTCTCCCCCCCCCCACCAAAAGCCCTGCTCTCAACTCTCGCGTTGCTGCTGCTGGAGCCGGGAGCACCGGCAGTCCCCCGGGCAGGCAGCTCCACTGCGCTCCCTCCCTCCACGGGAAGGCATCCGGGCTCGGCATTGCGGCAGAGATGTGGCTGGCAGAGTCCTCAGCCCTGGGCAGCAGTCCGGGCTTCTCCGCGCCGCCCCAGGCTGGCCTTTGTGGGAGGCGGTGGCAGCCAGGCAGGGGGTGCAAATCCTGGCTGTCTGGCGGGTACAGTGGGCTGGGGTGAGCCGGCTTTCGAGCAAGGGAAACCTTTTCTGCAGGCAGCTGCAGCCCAGGATCCCTCGCTGCACCAGCCGGCCTCTGCTTCCATCCCGAGGGCGAGGAGAAGCGGGGGGGGGGGGGAGTGAGAGGCAGGCGGTGGCAGCAAAGTTTCTGCTCAGCTTTTAACCCCTCCCGTGCCACCCACTCCGCCTGGAGCAGAGCAAAGGCTCAGACAAGGAGGAGGAGAGACCTTCCTCGGGGGATGCTCACCCCTTTGCCTGTTTGGACAACACAGCCCGGTTGCAGAGAATTGCCAGCAAGAGCACCAGGGTCTCGTGCTAAGCTGTGGAATCTTGTGAGCAAAAATTCTACTTTGTGAGCTATTGGCATTAAAGTTGTGAGCGAGTGATTTGGCCACTGCATAAATTAGTTTGCTCTGGAGCCGTCCTTCCTGGGCTAAGACGAAAATGTGTGAGCTGGAGGCTTAGAGGGAACACTGCTCTTTAGATACAGCTAACATCTAGCAAGTGTTTTGTGTAGTACAGGAGACATAAGACTCCCCCCCCGAGGTAAATATGGGTTGCTGTGTTATCTCTGGTGAAACAGGTCATACAGGTTTTCTCCACTGCTTCAAATTCCTGCAGGATGTGCTTGATAACAGTGAAACAAAAGAAATGGATGTGCACCTCACCAGCCTTGTAACCTCTGTTGTTGCATCTTCAGCTGTAACATCTTGCAGTGAGACCTTGCTAAAGGCTATAGTACACAATACACACAACTCACCATTCAAAAGCTCCCAGTCTCTGTTTGGGCTTGGGCAAGGGAGAGCTTT
Organism: Gekko gecko; assembly: GCA_029375565.1. Taxonomy (NCBI): domain Eukaryota; kingdom Metazoa; phylum Chordata; class Lepidosauria; order Squamata; family Gekkonidae; genus Gekko; species Gekko gecko. Next base: position 38,621,396 of record JAPDNY010000011.1, read on the forward strand.
TGGCTTCCCTCCTGCAGGATTTTGCCACCAGAAATGGTACAGGGGTGGTGGTGGGCTATCTGTCCCTTCCTCAGGCTCCATGTGCTATGGGCCCGTGCCAGAAGAAGGGGCAAACAGGCCTCCCAACATAATTTCTGGTGGTAAAAAATGCCATGGAAGGGGAGCCCGAAACCATTTTCTTCCCTGTGCCCCCTTGTAGTCAAACAGAGCTTTTTAAAAGGTGAGACCATGGTTGATCATATAACCATGAGGTAGTCAGTGGCTACTGACCATGGTGACTAAAGGAAACCTCCACATTCAAAGGCATGCTGTTCCTTGCAGGAATTTATTTGCTTTTCCCACTAACCATACTAAATGTTGAGAAGCTTTCTGGTGCCCCTGCTACTGAGTTCCTCCAAGCTTATGCTATTTAAAAGGAACCTTTTAGCCATGGATGCCTGTCTAGGTGGACAGAACGTACTGGTCTCATCCTCACTATGATCTTAGTACTAAAATCTCTGCGTGGCAGAAAGCAGCATCTTTGTCCAGAGCTTTGTGCTTCTGCATTCATTTAGGACTCATTTCTCAGATATAGAGGCCAAGGCTCCAGAGCCTGCACTTCCTGTAGGAGTATTTCCTGTCTAGACAAAAGCATTTAAAATGAAAAACAACAAAAATCCATGAAGACTGCTGCTTTGCTACTGGGTAGATCCTATAGCACTTCCCTGGAGTGCCTTTGCATTGATAAGAACAGTAAAGAGCCAGGTGTACAAAATTTCAAGCAGTATAGGTACGGGCAATTTGACTGCAACTGTGTTGGTTCCCATGTGTAAAGATTGTTACATACTGTGACATAAGTTGTGCAGCACTGTATTCGTATAGGCAGGGCTATTTTGGGGCAGGAACGCACAGGAACAGAGTTCCGGCTGCCTCCCGAGTTGGCCACGCCCAGCAGGAACTCATTAGGATAATAGGCCACACCCAACAGCAGAAACTCATTAGGATTGACTATATTAGGGATGTGTGGCCTAACATGCAAAGGAGTTCCTGCTACAAAAAAAGCCCTGGGTTTTGACAACAAACAAGGTAAACAGAATAAGAAGCAAAAGATGGGTGTGGCTGGATGACAACACTTCTGGTGACATGGGGTGTGTGGCCTAATATGCTAATGAGCTGTGCTGCCAGGGGTGTGGCCTAATATGCTAATGAGTTTCTGCTGTTGGGTGTGACCTATTATGCTAATGAGTTCCTGCTGGGCTTTTTCTAGAAAAAAGGCCCTGAGTATAGGTAGCATTTTGATGATCTCTGAACATAAGCACATAAGAGTCTGGCTGGATCAGACCAGTGGTCCATCTAGTCCAGGATCCTGTCTCACACAGCAGCCAACCAGTTTCTCTGGACAGCTAACAACGGCATAGAGGTTGAGGCCTTCCCCTGATGTTGCCTCCTGGCTCTGGGATTCATAGGACTAGTGCCTCCAAATGTGGAGGTTCCCCTCAGTCACCATGGCTAGTAGCCATCGATAGACTTATCCTCCATGAATCTATCTAATCCCCCTTTAAAGCTGTTTATTCCTGTGACCATCACTAATCTGGGAGAACAGGGTTTGATTCCCCCACTCCTCCATTTGCAGCTGCTGGGTGACCTTGGGCAAGCCATAGTTCTGTCAGAGGTGTTCTCTCAAGGACAGTTCTGGAAAGAGCTCTCTCAGCCCCACCTACCTCACAGGGTGTCTGTTGTGGGAAGGGGAGGGGAAGGAGTTTGTAAGCCGCTCTGAGACTCCAAGTGAAGGGCGGGGTATAAATCCAATCTCTTCTTTTTCTCTTCATCTCCTCATGCAGCAAATTCCACATTTTAATCACTCTGTGTAAAGAAGTTCCTTTTGTCCATCCTGAGCCTACTGTCCATCAGCTTCATTGGGTGCCCTTGAGTTCTAATATTTTGGGAACAGGAGAAAAAGTTCTGTTTGTCAACTCTCTCTTCCCCGGGCATAATTTTATAAGCCTCTATCATGTCCCCCCTTTAGTTGTCTCCTTTCTGAACGCAGAAGTCCCAGACTCTTCAGCCTTTCCTCATAGGGCAGGCGCTCCAGCCCCCTAGTCATCTTGCCTGCCCTCCTCTGTACTTTTTCAGCTCTGCAATGTCCTTTTGGAGATACAGTGAGCAGAACTGTACACCCTATTCCAGATGAGGCCGCACCATAGATCTGCACTACTCACCCCTAGTTCCAGATCGTTTATGAATAAATTAAATAGAACAGGGGTGTCGAACTCATTTGTTATGAGAGCCGGATCTGACATAAATGAGACCTTGTTGAGCCGGGCCACGTGTGTCATAAAATTTAATGCCAGGTAGCGAAGATATAAACTTTATAAAGGACACAAATACAAAGGGTTTTTTTTTTACGTAAAATAAAAACATGCTTAAAACATTAGCACTCTTGCAATATTTTGTTTATTTAATAGTGTCTGATAACTGACACCTCTTGCTCTGAATTGTTGCATCAAAATGTCTGTGCTGTAGCAGTCTTGAGTATGCTGTTCAGGAGTGCATCTGTAAGCTGCAAACCTATGATGACGCAGCAGCAGCAGAACTGGAAGAAGAAGTGGAAGACAGCCAGTTCCACTGTGGGCCTGATAGAAGACCTCTGGGGGCCTAATCCAGCCCCTGGGCCACATGTTTGACACCCCTGAAATAGAATGACTCAGGATCCCTTCAGCATTTGTGCAATATGTCTTCAGCAAACAAGCTGCACATCATGCACTATATTGGCTGGCCTCTAAGCAGCATGGGAGGTCTGCCACCTTCTGCAAACTTGCAGTCGTATGACTTGTCTTGATTGATAATTGCCCCCATAGTGTGTGTGGATCTTTTTGATGGGATCCAACCCAATGACACAAAAGCTGGTGTGTCTTGGCAGTGGGCAGTCCTGTAACTGCACATTCCCTTCTCCTGTGGCAGTGCTCAAACTCCCTCCCCCTTTATGTTGCTCCTGTTGGGCCCCCAGGGAGGGGCAGGACCCCAGTGGAGTATAAAGCCATAGCATCCACTGTCCAAAACAACCATTTTCTCCAGAGGAACTAATCTCTGTCGCTTGGAGATGTCTCCAGGCCTCACCTGGAGGTTGGGAAGCCTAAAGGAGGCTGTTGGGGGAGGAAGACTATGCGTAGATTTTAGATGGGATCTAACTCACAATCATGGACCTTTTGCTAATTTTTTTAATTGGCTAGAATTTCAGATGGGTAACTGTTAGCCTCCCAGTTTAAAGTCTAGCAGTTTTCTTCCAGCATAATCATCTGTGGACTGGCGCCCACTCCTTCAGAGGCTGTGACTGAATCTTCATTTTGCATTGATTTCATGGAGGAGGTCTGACGGCAAACAGCAAACAGTGGAATCAAGGGATCCTCTGAGGGACACCAAGCATGTTACAGGTGTTAACTTGTTCAGCATAGCTATTTATTTATTTAATTCCATTTATATCCCGCCCTCCCTGCCGAGGCAAGCCCAGGGTGACTTACATTAAAAGTTAAAATACATTAAAAACAAAAGTTATAAACATCAAAGAAGACCATATACAGTTAACATAATCATAAAGTGCTCGTGGTGGGTATGATATTACATACAAACCCCAGTAGGCCAGGCCATGGTGGAATGGTCACAAAAGAGTATAGCCAGGATTGGTAAACAACTTATCAGACCACGGCCACAGAACCCGGAAAATCTACAGCAACTAATGAACTCTGGCTGTGAAAGCCTTTGACAGCTTATCAGACCATTTATACAGACTGGCGCAGGCTGCTGATGGTAGTCCAGGGTGGGGTGGGGGACGGTGGGTCTTGCCACAGTTCGGTTGTTTGAAGCGGCTCCTAATCAAAGGCCTGGTGGAAAAGCTCTGTCTTACAGGTCCTGCAGAACTAAAAGGTCCTGCAGGGCCCTGAAGGTCTCTTGTCTATATTTTTGACATTCCATGATGGCAATATGGATACATACAATGAAACATCAAGACCCACATTGCATATTACAGCAGTCGCCTGACAGTCTGTCTGCCTGCCCACATCCCATCAGCCTGCATCTGGCAAGAAAACAGGGTTACATCATTTAGCTCCAAACAATATTGAGTGTGAAGATGTGATGTGCTTATTATGAAGGGCTGCTTCTCCCCACTGAAATGGTGTGCTGAAGATTGCTTTGTTTTTTTAATTCTTAATCAAAATGGATATTCCACAAGAACACAGAATGAAACGCAAACCTGGCCTTTGCACATAATTGTACCTGGGGTGGGTATTGTATTTTGTTTTGTTTTTGCAAAGGATAGCCTTGCCCTTTGCCCCACCTTTCTGTGTCTGTCTTTCCAGTCTTTTTTCTTTTGCCTCTGTTTTGCAGGTGGTCTGCCTTGCATTTTGAGCACTGTAGACAGAAAACAAGGCAGTCAAAGCGCCATCAGTGCCTTTTGACTGTGAAAGAAAAAAACGGTTCTCCTTTGCTGGGAACATTTCAGACTGGCATCATTTCCTTACAGTCACTGTATGGACAATTTGATCCCTTAGATGAGCATTTCTCAAAGTTTCCTCTAAGTGACGAGAGAACGTTCTTTTCAGGACTAACATGCCGTTGGGAGCCTCTGAAAGATACAGCACACAGTTTGGCATCCTGAGAGTTTCTGCTGTAATTCATGTACTTCTGTTGGTCTTTCTCCCCAGGGGGAAAGACCTCCATTTTATCCTCACATCAACCCAGTGCGGTAGATCAGGCGACTATGTGACTGGTCCAAGGTCGCCCAGCAACCTTCCATGGCATGAATTCAATAGTCAGACACTTTAATCACTGCACCAATCCGGCTCTGCAAGTTTTGTTCCAAATCGCAAGTTTCTAGCCAGCATGAGGACAAATAACTGAGCAGAGACACAAGCAAAAGGGCTCAGGGATTCCTGGCGCTCTCCTCCCCCACACCTGCATTGCTTTCGTTCCGTGGTTTTCTGCCCACGCTCCTGTTTTTCCTCAGGGCTCTGCATTCTGTCCTCCTGCTGCCTCTTTGGCCTCCGTCACTCTCACTCCCCTTCTTCTGAGTTCTCAGCAGCAAAACATATTGTGCAAGGGTCATGAATGTGTAAGGTATTTTATTCAGGTGCGTAGCCTTGTTGGTCTGAAGCGGCAGAAAAAAGTTGGTGTCCAGTGGCACCTTGAAGACCAATTAAGTTTAATTCAAGGTCTAAACTTTTGTGTTCAGGCACACTTCCTCAGATACAGAGAACAGAATCTCTTCAGCCATTACATATAGAGGGGTTGGGGGGGGCTGGTTCTCAGGAAGGACCAGTTAGAGTCAAAATGCATAAGAACTGAGTGGTTATAGCTAAAACTGGATCAAGGCAAGATTAGCATACAAATACAAACGTTAACATGTAGATGTGAGAATAGCCATTTGAGCCCAGTGGCACCTTCAAGACAAACAAAGGTCAATCCTGGGTACAAGCGAGAACTCCTTAGATTCATTGACTTCATGGTATTTTATGTCTGATTTGCATCACTCCTGGGGCAGAATTCTGACTGGCAGACCAGATGCAGGGGTCACATATCCCTGCCAAAAAATATCCTCGCCTCCTACTCTACACAGCTTCCTAACCACCACCCGCCAATCTTGCAAAGACCCCTGGGAAGGGACTGTGGCTCTGTAACACAGCATCCTCTTTGTGTGTGGAAGATCCCAGCTTCAGTCTGTGGTATCTCCAGCTAAAAAATGGATCAGGCAATAGCAAAAGACTCCTACGGGAGAGCCGCTGCCAGACAGTGCTGATCTTGATAGACCAAGGATCTGACTCAGTAACATGGAGGGGGTGGGAAACCTACAGTTTGCTTCTGTAAATTTGGGGTTGAATTCAGCATGAGGACCATGTGAGGGGTCTGCAAAGATCCTCAGTCTTCCCAGCTCTCTCCTCACAGCCATTTCTGACTCCAGAAAAGTTCACGCCAGGGCTTACAAGAACCTTGTGGTGTAAGAGATGTTCAGATTTGGAGGACTGCAGGGAGAAGGGGTGAAGCGACTCCTTCCCGGCTTTCCTATCAGCACAGCCCCCTTATATGAGTGACAGAAGGTGGGGCTTTTGCCCCCTCCCCCTTGCAGCCCTTCTACCCCATATGACTATAACTCGATGCAGGTCCTGCAACCCAGGGAGAAACACAGGAACAGACATGAAGCCTCTTATACTGAATCAGACCATCGGTCCATCAAGGTCAGTACTGTCTACTCTGACTGGCAGCAGCTCTCCAAGTTCCCAGGTGGAAGTCTTTCACATCTCCTGATCTTTAACTGAAGATGCCAGGGATTGAACCTGGGACCTTCTGCATGCAAAGCAGAGGCTCCTCCACTGATCCCCAGCCCCCATGAAGAAATGTTCCCAGGAGGGAGAGCTGAGAGGACTTGTGGCAATCAATGCTTTCCATTGATGGATCAGGGAATCTAGCCTACTGCTTTTGCTATAGGATTGATTGTCTAATGGTGATTTCAATCATGCTTTAAAAACCAGTACTGAATTTTCTCCCACGCTGTCCCCAACGTGTGCCTGAAGGCAAGGGTTTTTTGGGGGGAAGGGGGGAGGGGACTGAAGCTCCTCCAGCAGAGAGATGTTCATTTATTGTGAGTCTTCGTCTGACAGGCTCAGAGAAGCTTACCTGTGTGACCCCAGTCAGTCTTGCATCCAAGCAGTTACAGACCTAATCTTGCAGAACAAAGTTTGAGTCCAGTGGCACCTTTAAGACCAACAATGTTTTATTCAAGGTATGAGCTTCCATGTGCAAGCACACTTCTTCAGGTACAGTGAAATGGAAACTACCAGTCCATACATATAGGTGAGCACTAAATTAGCATACAGCATAATGAAGATGTTTAACAGATTCAAGGACCAAACAGGAATAACAAGCTTAGTTTATATGGTTACCATTTGTTTGGGTTTAATTCGGGGGGGGGACACACACACACACCATAGTGTCAAAATTTGAGATTGATGTACCCTTAATTGTGGAATGCTGAGAGAAATTAACTGAGACCCTGCTATTATGCTCCATCTGTCTCCTTTCAAGTATGGAGGCAGCCTTACAGCATCTTCTTCTTTGAAGTGGGTCAATTGGCTGTGAAGAGTTATCTCCCCTGTCCCCAGACCAGAGAAATACATTCCAATCTACCATTCCAAATTACATTACATTCTACTATTCAATACATTACATTACAATCTACTATTCTAGTCTATTATTCCAAAAAAGAAAATAAAGAGGACATATGGCCCTTCTGGGGGATTGGTGAGAAGACAGATGTAAGGACTGAATGAGGTTAGCATATATAGTGAGATAAGAAACCAATATCCCTGTTAAGTCCTAGGGATTCCATTGTTCTGAGTGTTGTAGTAACTTGCAACTTGGCAATTTCCCTTTCTAGTCTGTTCCTGAAGTTCCTTTGCAATAAAACAGGTACTTTGCTTATCTTCAGCACTGTGGCCATTCTTTGGACCAGAGATGCTTTCGTGTACCTTCCACATACTTCACTGGGTCAAAGAAGGAAGTTTCCTGGTGGACATTCTGCATATAAAGCAGAGTCTCTTCCACTAAGGCACAGCATCTCTGTCTGTACTGTACCACAAAGCAAGATGTATAAGGAAGAGTTGGCAAATGTACAAGGAATGGACATCTGCCAGCGTGAGGTCTTGACTGTGATCTCCAGAGCATGGTTTATGGACTACTAGCAAGGAGAATGCTTCACTACACAAAAAGGCAATTTATTTTTCCTGAGTCACCAGATTTTGGCCATTTGTTATGGTGAAGGTGGGTCAGGACTCAGAGGTCATATCCGGGGATAGTAAAGGTAAAGGTTTCCCTTGCTCGAAATCCAGTCGAATCTGACTCTAGGGGGAGTTGCGCATCCCCATTTCCAAACCAAAGAGCCAGCGCTGTCCGAAGACTTTTCCACGGTCATTTGGTCAGCATGACTAAATGCCGAGGTGTACAGAACGCTGTTACCTTCCCACCAAAGTGTACCTATTTGTCTACTTGCAATTTCTTGCTTTCAAACTGCTAGGTTGGCAGGAGCTGGGGCCAGAGATGGGAGCTCACTCCGTCATGTGGCACTACAGTCTCAAACTGCCGAGCTACAGACCTCCCAGTCTGTAGCTCAGTGTCTTAACTTCTGAGCCACTGCGGCCCCTCATATCTGGGGATACATGCCTTTATTGGGGAAAGTGGGCAATTTACAGTAACTCTTAAAATGGATCAGGAATGGCGACTGTGATGTATTGCAAAGAAAAGCAGCCATTTTAAAATGCTGCTTGTGTCAGAGAGTCAGGGAATTCAAGAGTTAATCTTACCTGGAGAGAAGGACTAATGTGATTGGCTGCTATACTTGCTCTCTAATTGGCCAGCATCAGCTTAGAGAGGAAATAAAACAGTTGATCTGGAGGAGAACGTGTCATTCGCCTTTTGGTCTTTGTCTGAAATCTAATGTCTAGATCAGTAGCCAAGGCTTCTGAGGGAAGAGACTTTAGGAGTCAGTGATTTCTGTCAGGGAATAGTCAGAAAAGTACTTCTATAGAGAGAAGAATGACCCCATTATCTTAAATATATTAGAACTACTCTGAGAGAGAATTTAGATTCTCAGTCAAGAAAGCTACAGAACAGCTTTATACAGACAACAGATACTGGAGAAGGATTTGGCAGAAGGTCCGGGTAGTTAGAGAGAACTCCCATACAAGCCAAATAGTAAAATTGGTTCTCAGGGACAAGGAGAATAACTTCCTGCTAGTGAAAGGGGTTGGAAAGAGAACCCTGATCCATGATAAAGGGGAGAAGTTAGATACCTCAGGAGTTAGTGAAAGGCTGTAATATCTAAAGAGAAAACCTAGAACTCTACAGGGAGAAATCTAGAAACGATAAGCAAACACTATTCTCCAGAAAGCAGTATTAAGAACCTGTTGTTAGTGTTGAAATATACTAAACAAAGTACCTCTCAAAGAAAGAACTAGAAAACTTTGAAACCAAACTACAAATGCACTCTTGTACAATCTAAGAATTCAAATCTGTATATAGTATGAAAGTTTACCTCAGCCTTTCTAAACCTTGACAGTCTCCTATCTCTCTATCTCACAACATAATAAAAACAATAAAAACCAAGATATAAAAGTTTAAGAATTAAACAATTAAAACATTAAATACAAGTAATCCAGCATTAAATACAAATAATCCAGCGTCTCCTGTGATATTTTAATAGGCAATTGTAGATGGCCTTATTTATAACAGTTTTTGATCAGATGGTAGGAGGTACCTAAAATATATATTCCCTGCCTGTTCAATAAAATATTATTTCTGTTTTGAAAGTTACTTTGCCTCAAGTGCCATTTCAGTAAGGGTTTAAATATAAGACAAGACAGCTCCTGTATTTTTCCTTGAGTTCCTGTGCTGGGTCAGAAGCCTAACAGGGTGGGACAGTAAAAGCTTATAAAATAAAGAAGAAATACACGCCACTGAAGGGCAGCTCAGTCACAGAGGGGAACTAAATATATATTTTTGGTGGAAGAATCTGCCCAGGAGTAGGGGAGAGTCAGGAGTACTCATAGGTGCACACACAGCTCTCTTGGTCTGGCTCACACTGAATCATTTTGAACATTCGTGACACCTTGCTTCAAGGAGAATTCCAAAGCAGTGCCATCTGTTCAATTTGTAAACAGTCACACTTTTAAAAGGCCCTGTACAAACAGGGAGCCTCTGTTCAGAAGCAAAATTCTCTGGCAGTCAGTCACAAGCAATTTATTGGCTGTGTTCAAGTAATTCCAGGCAGGAATTCCGGGTGTGCACTTGGACTGAACTCCCACACCCAGAGCAGATTGCTGGGTCAATGTGACTGGCCCGATTCCAGCAAGCCGTGTGCAAAATTTCATCCTGTTCCCCTTGCTTCCAAAGGGAAGCCACAAGGGGGCAATGAAGAATTTGGTGCCAATTCTGTTTCCGCAGGAGTCACTGCACTAAGGATGTCTTATTTTGTGCTGGTGTGTCTAGCTCTTCGAGCCTCCCTTGCTTTTCTCCCCATTAAAACAGCAGAGATACCAGTGGCAAAAGCGATGCCATCTAAGGCTGGACTGGCTTTTCTTTGGGGAGAGTAAGGAAGAGCTGGTTTTAAAATTCTTTAGAAACAGATGTGTAAAAACCCTTCGGTATGGGGAGAGCCACCATTCCTAAAATGCACTGCTGTGAGCCAGATGCAATGTGGCAGTGTCCTTGTGGCCTCCAAGAGGATGCTGCAGCCATTTTCAATATATTTTAAAATGCTGTGAGATGTAGAGTGGTGCTTCCTCCCTCCCATACATACACATGTGCTTTTTCAAGTGCTGATAAAGCCACAGGGGGCACACAGCTTTTTTGTACTTGAAGAGACATGGTGGAGGGGTACAAGCATGCTGCACGGTATTTTAAAACATCTTTTGGTGGCTACCAGGATGACATTGTAGCTTGAGATTTCCTTCCGCATCCAGTCAGAGACTCTGAACTGATACCTTCAAGGTCTCTGCCTTCATAAAAAATGCTCGGCAACAGAGTTCTCCTAAGTTATCTCATTAAAGGCTTATTAGCAACCTTTAATTCTGATAATACAAAAGAATAAGGGGGTTGAGTTTGGTTCTTTGAATGTAACCTGCAAACCAGACAGAACTGCAGAAACTTTTATCTTTCACTGAGATAAGAAATTAGTTTCTTTAGTGAGCTGGACAGAATGGAATACAAGCATGAGAAAGCTAACTCTACAATTACTGTGAAAATAAGTGCTAAAATTATCAAAATACTGAGCATCACTTTTTAGCAAGTAATAGATTTAAAAGCAAAATTTTAAATTAAGCAAACTCAAAGCATGATGGAAAACAGGAGGGCCTAGCGTTATGCGGTCTATGGGGCTGTGAAGAGTCAGATTCAACTGTGCGAGTGAACAACAACAACAAGATTTAAAAGCAAATCAGTTTTCAACTGTTTGTCTCACTGCTTTTAGGGATAATGAAATAGCCCTAATTACCCACTAGGTAATTTCACCTATTCTTCTGAGTCTTCTATCCCAAGAAATCTGATTTGCTTGTCACAGGAGTGCATATTTATAGAAAAATATCCGTTCTTATATCTAAACCTTGTCTATCATAATCATGTGATATTATTTAAAGAAGTGTTTGGTTCAGAACTAGTAAGAGTCTGAGATAAGCAACATGAGTGCTGATTAGCTAGTACAGACACGTAATATTATCTAGATAACTGATTGGTTCTTAACTAGATAAGCAATATATGAACTAATCTGCAGGTGCATCTGAGATACATCTGGTAAAGCAAGATAAGAAGACCAATCTCGACCTTTAGCCTACTTTTTTTCTGTAACTAGTTCAACTCACTGTCTAAGATGAAAATACTTGAAGCAAACAGCATTTATGAGAAGGGAGCACTCACTGGAGAAGACCCTGATGCTGGGAAAGATTGAAGGCAAAAGGGGACAGCAAAGGATGAGATGGTTAGACAGTGTTATCAAGGCGATGAACAGGAAGTTAAGCAAACTCTGGAGCGCGATGGAAGACAGGAGGGCCTGGCATGATGTGGTCCATGGGGTCATATTTAATTTGGCCCTATAGAAGACTTGCACTGACCCAGGTGACCCAGAATAGCCTGATCTCATCAGATCTTGGAAGCTAAGCAGGATTGGGAGACGGCCAAGAAAGACCAGGGTAGCTACGTAGAGGCAAGCAGTGGCAAACCAGCCCTGTTCATTTCTTACCTTGAAAACCCTGCAGGGTTGCCATAAGTCAGCTGCAACTTGGCACTTTCCACCACCGAGGAGATTTACACACTCAGCATGAAGCATTGGTCAGTTTAAGGGGCTGGTTTGCAGAGTGTCAGCAGCAGTCCCAAGCTACCCATGCTCCTGACTAGAGATGTGAAGGCCTGGGAAAAAACTGGAAAAATTCAGGGAGGGGGAGAACATTTTTTTCCCATTTTTTCCTGAAGCCTTTTTGTTTTTTCCCGAAAATTTGGAAAAATTGAAAAAAGAAAAGAAACGTTTTATTTTAATATGAGGAATAAAATATTTTAAGACAAGGTGTTCAAATATTTTCCAAATCATTTCTAAAAAATATGTATGGTATCAGATTAATCTAATTTCTGTGCACTGAGGAGAAGCAAATCCTAGGTTACAAACTGAACTCTCCAATGCAAGACCAAGATGTATTTCTTCCTTTAGGAGGTGCTATTGTCACAAGAAAAGAAAAAGGTTTCAGTTTTGTTTTTGCATGTGGGTGGGTATACTGTCCCTCAGGCTTCACTAGGCCTCAAAGCATTGGAAGAAAATACAGAGCAACAAAAAGGACCTGAAAGTATATACTTAATTTTGAAAGGTAAAAGCTTTCATTTATATGATTCCATAAAACAGAATCATTTAGCTACATTAGTTTATCATTATAACCTTTGTGTAAATAATAATTTAATTACTACTAATCTGGTTCTCTACTTGCTCAATTTGTTACAATTACAAATAAATATTATTTAAAAAGTAAATTCTGTTTGTAATAATTGCTTGGATATACTATACTTTTAATATGTTAGTTGTGATAATTTCATGCCAAGTAAAATTGTCCATAGCCATATTTTATTTTCCTAAAGTAACAGAATGACTTTCAATCTAGAAAAGGAAAAAGAAGTGCTAATGTAGCATTTTTTCAATTTTTCTGAAAATTTCCATTTTTTTCCAGAAAAAAATGGGAAAAAAACCTGGGAGTTTTTCCGAGCTTCAAAATTTCCAGAAATTTTATTTCTCTACTCCTGACTGTACACAGAGATGTCTGGATTCAGTAGTGGTGGCAGACAGTGATTGTACAATCACGGCAATTTTTTTAAGGCGGTGATCGTGGGAACTGCTGCAACTGTATCCATAGATCACGCTTCCCAGATTAATACATACATGCACATCCACTGTTGTGCTTTCTCTCAATTACAGGACCTTTGATGACCGGCAACGGAATGCGTAAACTGATTCCACTGAAAAGCATTCATTTTACTTGAGGAGACAGGAAAGGTGTGTCTGCTGGGCTATCTCTAGGATGGCCCGTTTGTACACACCAGCCCCCTTCCTGATGCTGTAGCCAGGTGTCACCCGTGCCAGTATAAACAAGCTCTAACTGAGGTGTGCTCTGAAAATGGCTCAGGGCTGCTTTTATGAACTGACCCCGTGAGAGAGAGAGACTGAGAGACTCATTTGCGGTTTGCAGGGCAAAAACCTGCCATTTAACACAGAACCAGCCAGATGCTCTCCAATGTATCTTGTAATTGTGTTGAGACAAGACATATGTGACAGGTGCCCGTTGTACATTACAAGAAAGGGTCTGTTTCAATTCTTTTGACAGTCATTGTGAGTCTGTTGCACTCCATCATCTGTTCTTGTCTTTTAAATAAGACGCCAGATCTCATCTGCCATGGGCCACAAACACAGGAGCCAGACAGCAGCCAGAAATCTAATTCTGGCAACCATGTGGCTGGTGCCTGATAGAACAGAGTTATTTTTAAGCAGCGTTTATACTGCAAGTGGTCATCTGGTCTCCCGCATCTATATATCTACTGATTGTATTTTAAAGGTTTATACAGTGGCTGTAAATCACCCAGAACCTGCTTGCAAGGTGGGCGATTCATAAATGTAATGAAATAATAATAATAGTGGTGATGATGATGATGATGTTAGGAATGGCATTTGTTATGCTGCAAAAAAAAAAAAGATGGTGGTGGCTGTTGCCAAATGGAGTGCTCTTTAGAGGCATGAAGGTGACGCCTTCTTTTAAAGCACTTCCTGCTCTGATGAGATGGAGGAAAGCCAGGAGTCGCTCCTTGCTCTGAGAACAAGATACTGCAGAGCAGAAGCAGCATGGGGATCGTTGATAGAGGATCTGACCGAAACTCAATAACACACACAAGCCAAAGCTGCACAACTCTCTTTCCCCATCCCTAAAAGTTTCCCTTTGAACCCTGTCTATACTGCCTTCAAGAGCTGCAGTGGCTCAAGTGGTTAAGACACTGAACTGCAGGCTGTGGAAGGTCAGTAGTTCAGCAGTTCGAGACCCAAGAGTGCCGCATGACGGAGTGAGCTCCTGTCTCTTGTTCCACCTCCTGCCAACCTAGCAGTTTGAAAGCAAGAAATTGCAAGTAGATAAATAGGTACTACTTCGGTGGGAAGGTAACAGCGTTCCGTGCGCCTTGGTGTTTAGTCATGCCGGTCACATGACCACGGAAACGTCTTTGGACAGTGCTGGCTCTTCGGCTTTGAAATGGAGATGAGCACTGCAACCCTAGAGTCGGATTTGACTGGCTTTCGAGCAAGGGAACCTTTACTTTACCTATACTGCCTTCTTCCAACATCTGGGTATAAAATCTGGAAATGTAGCTCTAGATCATAAACTTGCCATTAAAGAGCTTATGAAAACGTTCCCTGGTGTCGTTATCCTCTCCCCTAACTGTTAATTACAGAAAAAGCAAACATTGGTTGTATTCTACTAATTCACTCAGCCAAGCCTGAAGCCTTTGTTGGGAGTTTGCAAGTTCATCCTTCAGTCATGAAAGAGTCAGTATGTTTCTGTACGCATGCTAATGTTAGCTATTTAGCTTAGGGCCAATTAGATCTTACACCTGTAGTTCCTACAGGCATGTCCACAGGTAGTGTGGGGGGGGGCTGTTGGGAAACTTCATCTCCTTTGTCCTACACCCCAGGTTTAGCATCCAAACAGTCAACACAGAACTTAGAACTAGTTAGACAGAATGTTTGTAATTTTGCTTCCAAATGTAACCCTTTTTCTCCTTTATATAGTGAGATCTTCCCCCCCCTTAAACTAATACACATGTGTGGCTACCTTCATTATTTATTTATTTATTTATTTATTTTCCGGCTTATATTCCATCCTGCCCCACAAGTAGGCTCAGAGCAGCTCACATCATATCACAATACAGCAACAGTTTAAAACATTAAATAATCATTAAGAAGCAAAATGTTAAGTAAGTAAAGGTAAAGGTTCACTTGCTCGAAAGCTAATCCAATGCAACTCAGGGTTGCTGATGCTCATCTCCGTTTCAAAGCCGAAGAGCCAGCGCTGTCCGAAGACGTTTCCGTGGTCATAGCCGGCATGACTAAACACCAAGGTGCACGGAACGCTGTTACCGTAAAAAAAAAGTAAGTAAAAACATTAAATAATCCAAGCAATCATCTGAGTCATTTAACCTATGGTTCAGCAAGGGATACTCTGCTTCATAAGCTGCTAAATATTCCAGCACCCTTCCGCCAGCTTAAGGAGCCTTCCCCCAGCGGAGCAGCAGAGATGGTTCTTCCATTGGAAGAAGAGACGCTTCCATCAGAGGAAGGCTTCTCAGTCCAGAAGAAGGCATCTTACTTGGTGGAATGGGGTGGTAGGATGCAAGCCACTAAATACAGGAGAAAGCAAAGAATGCTTCAGACAACCAGAGATCATCTCTGTGAAAAAAACATGTTTAAGCAAGCACACTAGCACTTATGACGTGAGGATGGAGTGCTTATTATGGTTGCCAACCTCCAGACGGTGGCTAGAGATCACCTGGGATGACAACTGATTGCCAGGTGACAGAGATCAGTTCACCTGAACAAAATGGCTGCTTTGGAAGGTGGCACCATACCCCACTGAAGTCCTTCCCCTCCCCAAACCCCGCCCTCTTCAGACTCCACCCCCAAAATCTCCAGGTACTTCACAACCCAGAGCTGGAAACTCTATTGTTTATTCTACTTTGTACAGGTTTCTTTAAGTGTATTATTTATTTATTTGTGAATGGATTTGCTGCACTTCTGCTAGTGCACTGAATGTGCTTTACAATTTAATATACTGAAAAGATTTAAAAGTCAAAACAACATAACTCCAGGCTATTGGTAGTCTCCTCAAGAGCTTCCTGGTCTAGAATTCTCCAGCCTTCTTCCCAGAGCACACAACTCTGTGTGTGTGTGTGTGTGTATGTGTGTGTGTGTCTGGGGCCTTTAATAAGCCACAACCCAAGTAGGAGAGGGTGAGCATTGCCAGCCCAGGTTGGAAAATTTCTGGAGATTTGGGGGTGGAGCTTGGAGAGGGCAGGGTTTGGGGAGGGACCTCAACAGGGTATGACGCCATAGAGTCCACTCTCCAAAGCAGTTATTTTTTCCAGGGGGAATTATTTATGTTGGATGGAGATCAGTTGTAATTCGAGACTCCAGGCCCTAGCAGAGGGCTGAGTGGGAAAAATGGAAACTGGAGGGATAGAGTACCAAGATTACCTGAAAGACATTTCTAGTTACACTGTTGACAGGTTCATAAAATTTGAACTGCCTCACTATAATTATTATAACATGAAAAAAAGCAGCAAAGAGTCTTATGATAGCTTAATGTTGTGAACAATTTTGTTGTGGCCAAGGTTTTGGACCAACAAGGCCACCTTGTCAGATGCCTGGAACATTATCCTCTGTTGCTAGGTATGCATTCATATGTGCATGTAACCAGTCAGTCTGAAAAGCCCACAAGACAAGCAAGAGCAGTAGTATATGAGTAACATTACTAAAAATTTATGCTGCAGTAAAATTGTTCTGTCTTTCAGGTGTGATGGGAAAACCCTTGTGTTTGTTTGTGTTTTTTTGTTAAAACAGCACGGCTCCTCCTTTTGTGAGTTTTCCAGCTGAATTTCCTATTGAACTCCAGAGGGCACTGTAACCTACATTTTTGGCGCTTCACTCAATGGAGCGCTTCACATTCAGCCTAGCCTGGCTTTTTGTTGCAGTGGTGGAATGTGCTGTCAAACCGTAGCCAACCTACGGAGACCCCAGGGCAAGAGACGAAGAGGGGGTTTGCCATTGTCTGCCTCTGCGTAGAGATCCTGGACTTCCTTTGCACTAGTTATTAAATGCACACTGATATCAGTTGCAGTCCCTGTCAAACCTGCTGGGACTTCACTGTGCTTCTGCTTCTGCTCTGTATGGATGGCCCAGACTGCAGCACAGATGAATCAGGGCACTGGTACAAAAGTGATTTGTCAACTGGAGAAGTGCAAACCCTCCTTGGATCTCCTCCACTCCTACTGTGCCTTAGTCAGAATTATCACTGAAGAAGAAGAAGAGAAGAGATTGGATTTATACTCCGCCCTTCACTTGGAGTCTCAGAGCAGTTTACAAACTCCTTCCCCTCCCCACAACAGACACCCTGTGAGGTAGGTGGGGCTGAGCGAACTCTAACACAAACTGCTCTTTCAGGAACAGCTGTGCCAGAGCTTGTGACTGACCCAAGGTCACATCAGCAGGTGCAAGTGGAGGAGTGGGGAATCAAACCCGGTTCTCCCAGATTAGAGTCTGTGCATTTAACCACTACACCAAACTGGCTCTCAGACAGGACTGGAACTCACACAGTGCTGGGGAAAGCAGCCAGGATCATGGAAATACTGAACCAGAGCCAAGGGTTTTATAGTAGGGGGAACAAGGATATATTTTATTTATTTATTTATTTATTTATTTGCATTATTTATGGTCCACGTTTCTCACTTGGACTCCAGGTGGATTGCAGGGACCCATTGTACGGCAATAGGGAGCTGCATAATAATTGTAAAGCATTAAAATGACATTGATTTTTTAAAAGTAACATTGAAACAGATGCTCAAGGTGCTTGCCATTCATGCTCATGCCTTTGCCCCCTCCGATCAGAGCAGGCTTATTTTCTTACTGAGCAAAGGGTGAGAATATCGGCTGCATGTTTTCTCTTATTCTTACATAAGAATGGCGCATTCTAGGGTTGCCCGCTCCAGGTTGGGAAATACCTGGAGATTTTGGGAGGTGGAGCCTCAGAAGGGGTGAGGTTTGAGGCATAATGCCATCAAGTCTGATTTCAAAAGCAGTCAGAAGAAATTAAATACTTGAGACTGCCCAGGGTCCATGTTAGTAGTAGTTCAAATTAAAGAATTTAAGGATTGCCATACCTATGTGGACATATTGTGGAGTTCTAAGCCTTGCCAAGCTCATTTTGGTGCAAAAGCTCCACAACTTTTGAAACATTGGTCCAGTTCAAGGTCTATATCTTTATTGAGACCATTGTTTAATAAGGACCTTTTTTTACTTTGGAGACTTTGTAAATACACACCCCAGTCCTGTAATCCATGAACTTTCTATCTTGTGACTGACTTAATTATATTTTTTTAATTATGTATATATGAAACAATAGGAAATTAGCTATTAGAATACTTATGAATATTTCATAATACAAAAACAAAAAACACTTAGACTTGATATTTGTATATTGTTTAAAAAGCATACAGCATTTAAGCTTAGGCTATGAGATTAGAGTCTCGTGTCTGTATTCCTTTTCAATTAACCACCTGGAGGTTGGCAACCCTGGCACATTCTCATGGACTAGGCTGCCCACTCACTGCAGCAGAGTCCCTTCCTGATGCAGGGAGACCCTTGCGAGACCAGCATACTTGCAAGGGCCTCTTGGTGGTCCCGATGATCACTTGGCTCTTATTCAACGTGCTGCAAGATGGAGGAAGACGGTGACCACTTTTCTGTGTTTCTTGCACCAGTTTAAATCCTGATTTCAAGTTATGAGTCAGCTTTAAGGCCAGGTACACCAGCCTCCAGGTGGGACCTGGGGATCCCTTGGAATCACAGCTCATCTCCAGACTACAGAGATCAGTTCCCTTGGAGAAAATGGATGCTTTGGAGGGTGGATTTTATGGCATTGTACCCTTCCACCCCTGCTCCACATGTATTTCTCCTGAGGCCATGTGCTCAGTTTGGTGTAGTGGTTAAGTGTGCACACTCTAATCTGGGAGAACCGGGTTTGATTCCCCACTCTTCCACTTGCAGCTGCTGGATGACCTTGGGCAAGCCATAGTTCTGTCAGAGCTGTTCTTGAAAGGGCAGTTTCTCTTACAGCTCTCTCAGACCCACCTACCACACAGGGTATCTGTTGTGGGGAGGGGAAGGGAAAGGAGTTTGTAAGCCGCTCTGAGACTCTGAGTGAAGGGCGGAGTATAAATCCAATCTCCTGCTCCTGCTCCTGCTCCTCCTATTCCTCGTCTTCTTCTTTGGAAGAAGATGTCCATCCCAGACAGAAGGGGTATACTGCTCATTGGTCAAGGATAGATGATAGCTGCTCTCCCCCACTAATACCTCCAAACAAACAAGCTCAAGGGTTAACACAATAGTTGTCCCATGACCACACAGTGCCCCAGAAGAAGTGCAACCTCAGCAGAACTCCCCCCCTCCCATTTGTTGTGGTTTTCAACAACTTTACTGCATTTGGGGTACATGGCACCCACAAATTATCCCCGTGACATAAAATGATAAATTTGGATGCCAGTCTGTGAAGTTGTTTATGTTCATGCCACATGTAAGCAAATTAAAAACAAAAAACAACAACACTTTACTTTCCTGTAAGCTCTCAAAACTATTTAAGTCTAAGAATCATCCAAATGTTCTGGCAGCAAGAAACTGAAGTGTGGACTCACATCACCAGTCTGGGAGAGGGTTCCAGTAGATGGCAGCCTTTGAATGTTCACCCTGGTCCTTTTGGTCAAAAGGTGGCTAGGCTTGCCTTTGCCCTTGTGAATTTTCAGCCTTAGAAACGTTCCATTTTCCCTTTCATCCCCATTCACAAACGGAATGTTGTGTTAACGAGAGACTGAAATGTGCTAGTCTCATGACAGTATAGCATCAGTGCTATCACAATCACATGGTCGCCATATCTCGAATGGACACTGATGTTTCCACAAATTACCAAGAAAGAACAAGAAATGTTAACATAACGCTGTCTGTTCTGGAAACGTTGAAGAGAAATTGTTCATACTATTTGTTTCAGGAACTTAGAGCACAGTTAAGTAGCTAGTCCTTGACAGGAAGTCACCCCTGAGCATGGGATCCCTCAAGTCCAGTACTCCAGGTCTTGGGGGCCTGGGTTGCATGCTCCTCAATCTGGCCCCGAGAAGGGGGGGAAGCCACTGAAGGTCCTTAGGTGACAGTAAAAAGAAAGAGTGAACGCAGTTTAGAGAGACCAACTGCTCCTCCCTCCTGAACTGCTTCCCTCAGCAGCATTTCCCCTGGCTGCATCGAAAGAAGAGGTGAAATAGTGAGGCCTCCTCTACTGGTCTTTGGGGGAACAACTGCCATTTGGCTACATCCAGAACTTTCTCCTGCAGCGGCCATCCCAATTGGTCATTAAAATTTATTTTTACCAAGTTTTTTAAAAAAACTATACTGTTATGATTAAGACATTTTATACAGTAGAAGTTAGAAAAACACATTGATATTGAACTACAATTTCCTACTTAATCACAATTTCAGTTGAAAAACTTCACAAGTTGTGCCATGTTGTACTTCAAGCACTACAATCATGAATAAAACAAAAAGGTGCCCTAGTTCTGTAAGTTGTCTATGGATTAGTAACTGAATTTGGTTGTTTTCCCCTTCCCTTTCTGTCTCTCTTCCTTTGTGTTCTGTGTATTGTAAATGTTGTTTTGAATTGTAGACCCAGCATGGACGCAGTGGCCGAGAGGTGATATACATAAATCTATCAAATAAATAAATTTCATGGAGGCAGGACAGCAAAGTGGCTGCCCTTTTTGTTGTTGGTGTTGGGGCTTTTGTGCTTCAACAGTCATGTGCCAATAAGAAATTCAAGAGGCAAAGGTCCCCCACCACTGCTATGGCATGTAGTGGGGGAATCTTCCCTTGTTGACTTTCTGATTGCTATGCAGCCAGCTTGGCAGCCTTGTGAGGGGCAGGAGGAACACACAAACACAGCCAGGAATTAAACTAGAGGGTATGAAGATCCTGATGACCATAGTAGTCTGGGGATGTCTAGGACAATTGACAAATAGGCCATCTTGTAGGCAGCCTGCAGAAACATGTCACTTAGGACCCATTTATAAGGGGTAGTCTCCATGTGAGACCAGATGGGCACACTGTCACTTGCGAAGTTTGGCATGAATGCTGATTGGTGTGCAAATGCTGTGCTGTCCTTCACAAATGACGATGTCTCAGTTTCTCCTGACATGGCTTCTTGATGTAGTAAAAAAGCCACATGTGACGTGGCTGTCGAGATAATCCAGATGTCAACATCCTATGCACCCAGTGAGCCACTGAGGTAGTCAGCCATGCCTACACCTTATTTAGGACTCTTTTTACGATCCTCTGTGAGGAGGGTGGGACGCCGCCAGCCCATGCCGGCTCTTGCCAGCTGTGCAGATCATTACTAAAAGAAAGGAAAGATGATTTTAACAAAAGTGTTCGTACTGCTTGAATTTAATGGTAGCTGGATGGAAAACACAGTTGCTATTTGGGAATGCTGCTGCACGTGCGCAAAATAGCGTATGTTGCCGCTATTGTACAGAAGTGTGAAGAGACAACTGTTTCAGCACAAATGTGCCTGACAATCAACCATGTGCATGTTTAGTTGATGCATCCAGTGCTTGACTGTAATATGCACAATGTGACTTCTTGCTGTGCTCAGGATGAAAGGTTCATTGGGATTTTTATTTCCAGTGGGGTGGAGAAACTGGTGGGTGATTTCTTGTCAGTTTCCTGGGGAGCAGAGGCAAATCAAAAACCCAAAGGCTTCTAATTAGCGGCATGCAGCTTCCAGCTAAGCCCCAGTTGAGACCCTGGCTCTCATTCTTGATGGAGGAAACGATACAGGGTTTGACAGGACAATGACAGGGTCCTCGCATCCACATCCCCCAGGGCTGGTCTCTGACAGGAAGGAAAACACATCTGATCAGAGCAGAGGCTCTGGGGGAAGTGAGGCGGGGAATGGCGTCGGAGGGGGAGTGACACCCGCAAGCCTCTTCCCTACCATCACCAGCCCTTCCTGCTGCGCTTTCACCTTCATGCCTGTCAATTATGCCCAAATAGGGGGTGTAGCAGCCTTTGTTGCACTGCAGTTCAAAAATGATAAGCCTTCAGGACGGATTTTCACTGCCAGGCGACTCCCAGATGTATTGACTGCTGCTGGAATCTGCATACATTTTAAAGATGCAGTTACTCATTTCAACTGAGAGAGAAAAATTAGTATATGCAACCCCCCAAAAAAAACACCCCTTGACCTCTCCAGTCTCTCCTCCCACTCCTGCAGCATGGCCTGATGATGCAGCCACACACCTTCTCTTCCCTCCCAGACGGACTCGGATTGGATCCAGCCGGACCTGAGCAGGGACAACCTGTCTGCACAAGTCAGTGAAGGTGCAGAATACAGATGCCCTGCTGAGAGGCCCAGAAGACCAGCTATCGCTACAGAATGGTCAGTTGTGTAGATATATACCTCTTGTGACTCCTGGGAAGGGCACCCTGCACATAAATACTGGTCTGGGGCCTGAATTATGAACTAATTAGTTAATTTCAAAAGCATTTATAGAAACTGGTTGCTTGCTGCACATCAGACCAAGCAGCGTGACCACCAAAACCAAGCTGTCCTTTCCCTGTTTTCTGGAAGGGGTGTAGCCCTTCTGCTAATCAGGCACCTCTTCCTCTGCGGTAGTTCAAACTGTGTTTCATCTCTCAGCTCCGCTCTCACTCCAGTGCTGTACAGCAGGATATCTGACTTGACTGACCTGAATAGAGGGGTTAATCATTAATTTTCCTGACCAGCTGCTCATACACCCCGGGGTGGGGGTGGGGAGATCTCTCAGTCGTGATGGTGAGCAAACATCCCAACAATAATTCAAGCCATCATAAAGCACCCAAAGCTCTTGTTGTGGACAATCAGGGTTCAATTAGACTTCAGCTGATTCCACAGAGACAGAAATGAGATGATGAAAATATTCAGAAAGGCGCCGTGTTTCTTTTCTGGCAAGCAACTTAGCCTGGTGATCAGAAAACTCCTGCTCCAATGAAAACGATCCAGAAATTTGAAAACAACAGGCCGTAGCTACTATGATAACATGAGGCTACTGATGCATCCTGCCCTCTGCATGCAGGGGGGGCAGGGAGCTGGGTCCTCTTCCTGATGCAGGGGTTCACGGAATAAGCAAAGCAATCAAGGAGAGCTGGAAGACTTTGCCGATCCCTCTCCGGGGAACTGGAGGTGACACATGAAACTTCCCTGCACCTTGGAACTGGTGCTTGGTCTTTAGCCATTAAGAAGAAAATAGGATGGCCCTCACCTGGATTGTCCACACAAGCCCGATCTCGTCAGATCTCAGAAGCTAAGCAGGGCCGACCCCAGCAAGTATTTGGATGGGAGACCTCCAGAGAATACCAGGGTCAGGAGACAGAGGCAGGCTATCAAGCTACTTCTCTGAACATCCTCCATGCCCCAGTAGGAGTTGCCAGAGGTCGCCATGACTTCCAGGCATGGGCACACATACACACACACACATTTATTATTTATTTATTACTTTCGATTTATATCCCGCCTAGCCAGGAAACTGGCTCATGAAATGAAAAAACTGGCTCATGAAATGAAAAAAATACCCCCCCAAAAGGAGGAAAGTAGGACTGTCTGCCCAGGGGTCACTTTGGTGCTACCTTTGAACTATTCAGACAAAGGGAGAGGAAATAAATGCTGGATAATGGAAAATCAGAATCTCCTGCCCATTTGTGATGTTTTGAAAGATTTTTTTCTACATTTCTCCCTGCCAAACTTTGCAGCAGTGCAATTAGTCTTATGACGAAAATGACTGTTGGCTACGATTTGTCAATCTAAGGTCATGTCTGTACTACAGACTTACATTTGTTTTATGCCTCTGTAATGACTCTCCCCCACCCCAAGTATCCTGCAAATTGTTTGGGGAGGGGAGGGAAAATAAGGAGATCCCCGCTGGATGGTCATCTCTTCCAGCCAGGGCTGCCAAATCCAGCTTGGGAAGTTCCTGGATTTTGAGTGGCAGCGCCTTGAGAGGGCAGAGCGTGGGAGGGAGAGGAGGGAGCTCAGGGCTGAAGTGATGCTACAGAATCTTCCCTCTGATGCTGCCATTCCCTCCAGGGGAACTGACCTCTGTAGTCTGGAGATCACTTGTAATTCTGGGAGAACTTCAGGCCCCACCATGAGGCTGGTGACCCTATTTCCAGCATCCTGTTTTCTCCTGTGGCCAACTAGATCAGGGCTGTTGAATCCACTGGAAATGTGTTATTTAAAGTTTTACAAATCTTTAATTGTGTTTGTCTGTGTCCTTTATAAAGTTTATATCTCCATTACCTGGCATTACCTTTTATGGCACACATGGCCCAGCCCAACAAGATCTCATTTATGTCAGATCTGGCCTTCATAACAAATGAATTCGATATACCTGATCTAGATGCTCTGGGAGGCCTACAGACAGGCCAAAGCCTCCCCGCAGGTTGCCTCCCAGAAACTGGACTTTGCTTCTTCGGAAAGTCCAGTGGGTAGCTAGCCTGTCTTATAAAGAGCTGGACCTGTACAACACCTGTCTGGTATGTCCTCTCTGAAGTGTCTCTTTCATGTCCAGGGGTCATGGTCCAATACTGGCCATAAAACAGTAGATGACTTGGATGTACATTCTACTGCACCCATTTTGCTGAAACGGGATCATTGTTCACAGCCTCTTCTGCACCCCCATATAGAGTGGCTAAGCTGTCCTGTCTGTCTGAGTGAATTCACTTCAAATACTGGAGCAGTCTTGCTTTGATGTCTGGCCTCTGACTGGCTCAATGAGCAGACTGCCTTTAATGCAACCTTATCATCAATGGGAATTAAGAATAACAGGGGAGGCCCCATTTCCTCATATATTCAATAGTGACAATCAAGTCTCTAGGGCAAGTTGGACATCTGCTAATTTAAAAAAAAAATCACAAGCCAACACTCTCTGAAAAATCCCTAAGGGGAGATAAAAGCTGATGGCAAAGTCTTTGAATAATGACAGTTTAATGGAATTGTTGCTGTGCTTAATATATATCATTGATTTTTTCCCCCCTGGTACTTTATGAAGTTATTTGTCAGACTAGGGGGGGAAATGATTGAAAAGGAGTATTGTTGGTTTGGAGTTTGAGGTTAAATTCTTTCATAACACTTCAGAATTTACAGGAGAGAATGGTTTCAGATTATGTGATTAATATCAACTAACTGTATATTCTAGATATTCTGTATATTCTAGATTATCAGTGAGCTTGCTAGAAACGCAGGCTCACTGATAAGATGTCAATTGCAGCATGAAGACAATTCACATTCATCAGTGAGAAGATGGGCAACAGTACAAAACAGGGCTGCTAGCGTAAGCCAACGAAATTTCTTAAAGGTGCCACTGGACTCTAACTTTGTTCTATTGCTTCAGACCAACACGGCTGCCCACCTGGACCAACCAAATTTCAGTAATACAGGCCCAATCGGTGGACCCTGCCAAGATGACATCACAAATTCAGTGAATTTTATTAGCCATTAACCTGGCATAAGAGAGGTGGTTGGGCAGTTAGAGAGCAGCTGAGGATATCCCCAGAGCACTCCTGGGCAGGGGGAATGTTTACACAGGGAAATAACTCTCCAATATGATCAAGGAGTTGGAGCATCTTCCATATAGCAAAATGCTAAGGAATTTGGAGCTTTTGGCTTAGAAAAAAAAGATGCCTAAGTATGAGATACCCCTGACCTGGATGGCCCAGGCTAACCAGATCTTGTCAGATCTTGGAAGCTAAGCAGGGTCAGCCCTGGTTAGTATTTGGATGGGAGGCCACCAAGGAATACCAGGATCATGACACAGAGGCAACAACAGCAAACCACCTCTCAATGTCTCTTGTCTTAAAAGCCCTACAGGACCACTATAAGTCAGCCTGACAGCAAAAAACAACAACAAGCAAGTAGGTGATATAATAGAAAAATTTACAAAATCATGCATATGGAGAGAAAACAGATAGGCAGCACTTGCAGGCATCCGATAAGGTTGATGAGCAATATGCAAGACAGACAAGAGGAAATATTTTTTCACTCAAACAGTAATTAACTTGTGGGATTCATTGCCACATGATGTTGAGACAAATGGTTTAGTTAGCTTTAAAAAGGGATTGGAATATTTATGGAAAACAGGTCTATGAATGGCTAGTAGCGAAGGCAATAACCCTTGGGATACCAGAGAGTCTTCTGAGGGCATTTGGTCATCTACTGTATAAAACTGGATGCTGGGCTAGATGGAGCATTGGTCTGACCAAGCAAGCATGGTTGCTCTCACATATATCATCTCATTGGCCACTTACTACGGCTCTTGCCCATGCACAGGCAAACATACAATTAGCTCCCACACCCTGTCACCACTAATGGCACTGTGGTTAACCACCTTATCCCAGAGGCTTACAAGGCAGCCAAACTCAGAGAGAGAAATGTGTGTAAGTCCTACCTCTTTGCCATATCTTTTTCCAAAGAGCACCTGAGGACTAGAATAGTGGACCAAAGCAGAAGTTACAATGTATCCTTGATGGGTTCTTCCCTAAAAGAGAAGTCAAAGAACCTGCATCTAGGGCTGCCCCTTTCCATTCTCCAGATTCTCCTGGGATTGCAACTGATCTCCAGGCTGAAGTTCCCCTGAAGGAAACGGCAGCTTTGGAGGGTGGACTCTGTGGCCCCATGTCCCTGCTGAGCTCCCTCCACAAACTTCACTCTCCCCAAGTACCCCCCCCAAAAAATCTCCAGGAACTTCCCAAGCCGGAGTTGGTAACCCTGCCTGCATCTCAACCTATATCTTTTATTCTAATAGCCACCCGTGGCCTCCACCTGCACACAGTGGGGGAGGACGCCAGCAGTCACCGCCCGCAGGCCCGGCATCAAGATGTAGCACCGAGATGCGGACACAGCCGCCGCTCCAGGTCCAAGCACTGTAGCAGCAGACACTGTCATGACTCACCGTTCAGCCCAGTCAGTCTCTCGAGTGCCTCAGCCAGGTCCAGCTGACGGTGAGCCTGAGGAGGACACAGAAGCAAGGAAGGCATGCCTCCACCTGCTAATGGAGGAAGTGCCTGAATGGTTGACAGGTGCATTGCCTCCCAAAGGTTTATAACCAGAGCTGTCAACAAGCACCGACCATCCCCAAGGATTTACAATTGGAGCCATGGACAAGCACTGAGGCTTCCTAGGAATTACAGGAGGTCTCTCCATCTTTGTTGCTGAAGAATGGAAGGGAAAAGAGACAAAAGCAAAACAGACTGCAGCACAGCTGGGGGGAAACGCCGGCTCCTTTTAAAGGACGAGAAACACTTGGATGGGGATGGGCTGCTGTAGTTCCATGAACACTGAGGGATTATGGCCAGGTCCTCGCTGGCAACAACTTCTGTTTCCAGCTCCCTGTTTTCCCCTGCAACTCCCTGGATCAGCCTTATGTCCTGATTCCTGCTGCTTCAGCCTTCGTTCTGCACCTGACTACACCTCTTGGACTCACCTTATATCCTGACTCCCTGTGCTACAACCTTCGTCCTGGACCTGACCATGCTTCTTGGACTCATATCCTGACTCCTTGTGTTTCGACCTTCAAAACGGAACCTAATGGCACCTCTTGGAATTTGCCCCTGCGTAAGGCCCTGCCTTTGGTGCCTCGACCTCCTGCTTTGGAACAGACTGTAGTTGGGACTGTACCCTGAACCCAGACATCGGGGCCTTTTCTGTGACTTGCCAACACTGGGCTTTCGGCTTCAGCCATGATACACGATGGACACCAGTGGCTGCTGCTGACCCAGAGGCAGTAATGGATGACTCTAGCTGCCAGGCTCAGAGTTGCTTGGTGGGGTCTGGAGCCTTGCTGGCTCAGCAATTCTGGGGGGGATGGAATCCCCCCCATGAGTCTTGCAGGCCCTCCCTTGTGTAATCTATTCCCCACCCACAGTATTGATTCTACACACACACCTTTCCCACTCCAGCCACCTTGTAGTTCCAGCACAGTGAGCAAAAGAGAGGTGCCCTTATATGAACCTTCCCTTTTTACAGAATACAACTTTTCTTCCTCCACAGATTCTGGAAACTGTACTTGGTGCTGAGAATTCTCTGCTCATCACCAGGCCCGTAACCAGGATTTTGTGGCTTGTGGGGCAAATTTTTTACTGGTGGGGCTGAAGTTTTCAGTGTAGAAAGAAAAGCTATTTAGCCAATAGAAAGCTGTTACCAGGATAGATCTCTGAATTGCAAGCTGTCAACCAATTTAGATAACAGTTCTCAGCTGCTGCAAGTTAATCACTTCAGCCAGCCTAAGCAACAAGTCTGATAACAAGCCAGCAGGTGGGGGTGATGACTTCTATAGTCAAGAAAGCTAACAGATAGGCAGAAAAACTCTCTTAAAGGAGACCAGTTTCTTGACACAGAGTTAGAAAGGATCCTAGAAGTCACCTACTCCAACCCCCTTGCTCAGTGTGGGAATTAGTCAACTACAGTACCCCACTCTGCTTAAAGGAGCACACGCTTTTAAAAAAAAGTTTAAAAAATGATTTAAAAAAAGAATTTACAGAAGAAATTCTTGTGGGGCAATGCCTATAAGAAAGGGGGCGGAGCTCCCCAAAGCTGCACCGTAGCTATAGGACTGCTCCTGAAGTCAAGACTAAGCAAGAACAAACTAGTGAGGTACTCTAACATAACACAGAAATGTGGATACTGGTCTGCTCATGACATCCACATTTCACAGAGACAGAACTATATAGGATGACTCCACAATTTGTTTTTCAAATAAAGGACCAATATAGAACGTGTGTGTGTGTGTGTGTATGCCAGGTTTCTGCTCAATAGAGTTAATACTGTATAATGTTTGATCCCACTCAGACCTTTCAAAACTCCAAAGAAAAAATGCAGAAAAGTGCCAATTTACTTGCTGACATGTGGCAATGCAAAATATCAGCAAAGGATATTTCATCTCCAAATGACTGATGTACACTAGGCAGGGTAGTCAGTAGTAACCCATATGTCGCAGTGGGATTTATTTTCTCTAGGCCTCGTGCCAAATTCTTGCCAAGGCAGCTTGCAATGATGCCTGCTGCCTTTTAGCTCCGTGTCTACTGGCAATGCACAGCTTTAACTCGAGCAGAGATTGGCTCCAATCAACCGTCACCTTTGGTCGACTCCAGGCAGACACGTGAGTGGCAAATGCAACAGAACAGGGGAAAGACCGCACAGAATCCAGTGGCAATGGGCCATTAAAATATTAGCCTTCGGTTTTTAAAAGCACACCTAATATAAGCAAAAGAAAAATACATGTTACATGCGGAATGGCAGAACAGCAACAACAACAAATCCCTTCAAGTTCCTGACATCTTCTGCCATTGTAGCAGCCAGCGTCTTCAGATGCTACGGTCACCTGCATCTCTAGTTGGTCTGGGCTGCATGGTAAGCAAATGCACTTTGGGGGCAGCAGGTTTGGAGGTGTTTATCAGTGCAGTCCCAAGAACACTTTTCTGAGATCCAGTCCCACTGAATAGACCCAAGTAGGCAACTGAGCAGACCTGTTTAGGATGGCACTGTATACGTCTGAACTGGTCCTAAGCCCAAGTGTTTTTCTGGTCTTAAATGTTAGTTACACTCAAGGATCCGCACCAACCTACAGACTTCTTGTCCTCCTCCTCCTCCTTCTCACCCCTTCATTCTCTCTGTGTTGGGCACAAGCCCATCTACTAACTGTCCCCTTTCTCCTCCATGCCTTGCTGCTTTCTGGTGCCTGAAACGCTCTCCCTGCACAGAGCCCCTTCTTTTCAAGCTCCCCTCAAGACCAATGTCCTCCTTCTGGGGAGGGTGAATAGACAGTCTGAGGATTCCAAAATATAGCTGGAACAGAAGGGCTTTGTTATCTGTTCACAATGATTGGCAGGATGAATAACTGGTGCTTATGACATGTACTCTGCAGATCACAATTTTGATAATTTCCCCTGGTGCATAACCTCAGGCAATGGGCATGAGGTTGAAATAAAACATGTGTTTTCATCTGCTAAGCCTCTGGTACAGTAGTCACAGGACTTTGCTCTGCTCTAGCAGATCCCTGTGGGTGTAGGGCATGTCATTGGTATGGATCTAGCCTGGGAGAGATGGCACAGTTGTCACGAGAAGCGAGGGTAACAGATCGATCCATATGTGTGCGAGCTGAAGCCAGAATGAATGTGCAAAGAAAGTCATGCTCTTCTGCAGAGTTTGATAGAGAATATTAGGAGGAGTGCACAGATATTCACCAAAACAAATATTGATTTGAAATATTTAACTGTCTCCGACAGCTGGCATGCAGTAGCAGTCAGCCCTTGACATTATCTGACACGCAGCAATCAACATTTGACAGCTGGACGCAATGGAAGTCAGGTTTTGACAGTATCTCATATGTAGCAGTGAATATTTGAAAACATTTGACAGGTAACTTCTGGTGACGGCATCTGACACACAGCCACCAACATTTGACAAAATCTGACAGATGGCTTGCAATGGAATTTAATAATTTTGGATTTGCTGCATTTGTTCATTTATTCCCCCAGAAGAGGTGAATTTCAGACTGAAATATCAAACTACAATCCTCTCAAATTTCATGGACAATTTTTTCATACCAAAATCCAAATTTGAAAATTCATTTATGAAATCCTGCAAAATTTCATTTCACCGCTAATGCAAGTTTCAAATTACCAGTGATTCCACAGCTTCGGTGATAAAAGATAGGTAGCCATTGTTAACTGCAAACAAAGTGTGCTGAGTTTCTGAATGCTTCCGGTTTGGACAATCCTGGGATGCAGAGATGTTTTTACAAGGATGCAAGACCCAGTGGTAGTTTCCAAATGCGCAACTTGCCACAGTGATTGCTATTATTACTACTCTACAGGGATGATTCTCCACTATACAGGGTGTCCAATATATCACTGTCTTTCAACATATTTGCATTTAACGGCAGAGGACGTACTGCTGATGTGGTTAGTGACCTGTGAGATAGAATGCAGTCAATCCAAGGCAAGTGGGCTCTTATAGTGCTTTTTCCTGATGTGAGAAAAAAATTGAAGAAGCTTGAAGAAGCAGCACTCTGCGTAGAAGAGCAGACAAGGAGTAGGGCTGATTTCCCACTACAGCTGCCTCGGGGTTGCGCCACCGTTTGCCCTGATACTATTTGTCAATTTCACACCCGAAGCCACAGGGTTGCATTTTGTCTGTGTCTCCACTTGGCTGCAACAGCGGCATAGAGGGGGGAGAGGCTTTGGGCTTCCCTCCCACAGTGCTTTCACCGCCAGAAACAGTGCAGTGGGCGCTGTGTTTGCCCCTTCCCCCAGCTTCATGTGCTCTGGAGCCATTTCTGGTGGTGAAAATGCCGTGGGAAGGAAGCCCATAGTCTTTTCCTCCTTTGTGCTTCATTTGCAGCCAAACACAGAAATTGAGAGCTTTTAGAAGGTGAGGCTGTCAAAAATGTTAGCACCTGTCTATAAACAGAAAAGTGAAAGGCTGGAGAAGTTAAGAGTTTGGATCCAGAGCAGAGGTTCCCAAAGTTATTCGGCCTACTGCCCCCTTTGCAGGAAAAAAAAAATGACACCGCGCCACCCTGGAAATCTACCTTCGAGAAGAGGACAAAAAGATGCAGTTTGTAGATCTGCACCCGGATCATTCCAGCGCCCCCGAGGGGGTGGCATTGCCCACTTTGGGAACCAGTGTTCTAAAGGCTCCTCCAAATCCAGCTCTGGTCTGTCTGGTATCTAGCAAGTAAACCCAGCTTGGCTACGCAGGGATGCATGCCCAAAGAACTCTGAATACTATATGCCACTGACATCCATTAGGAGGCCTAGAGATCCCTGACCTTTACTATTCCCCTCTTGTCTCACTGTGTTTTATTGAGATAAACAAATTAACATGATGGCTCACTTCATCCAGCCACATTAGTATGGATAGAATGATTCCTGGAGAGGAACTATTTCTTCCAATCAAGTTACTTCTCTTGGGGGAAAGGACGGTTCTGTTTATCATTGTGCTCATAATTATAAATTAACTGCAGAACATTTGGACCGAGGAGGTACTAATCTGTGCCACGCATTTCCTTGACACCCTGCTTTGGAATGAGTTCCTTGGAATGAGTGGCTTGGCACTGGCAAACTGGCCATGCAGCAGCATAAAACGAGGGCCACCAACAATGACAGCTCATAAACATCAGTCAGTGTGTTTGTTATTGCCAAAAGTGGAGGAAAGAGATTGGCTTTACTACAATAATGTACTAGAGATTTCAGCAAGACGAATGGACACCAGCAGTAATTTACAGAGAAAGGCTGAAATGGCTTGATCACAAACAATCAATACGCAGAACAAAAGGACATCCGCAGTCCGCACAGTGAAGGAGTCATTAATATAATGGTCGCTTTTATTGAGGCAACTGGGAATTACCTGCAAGTCTTCTGCTGAGTCAACCAAATGTTAGACAAAGCTGTCAGGAAGGTTTATGCATGCTGCCCAAGGCACACAGCTGTTTCTTTGTCCCATGATGTGCATGAATGCACCGACCACAGTCAATATGTATATTATGCTAGCAAAGTAGTTTTCAGCTTATGTTTCAGGGACCCCTGCAATTTCTTATAGTGCCGTCCTAAGCAGTTCTACTCAAAGAATGCTAGCCAGGCCTATTCAACGTGGCCTACTCTCAGGGAAGTGTTCTTAGGCACACTGTTAAAAGCTTTTGAGGGATTCTTCAGTAAGAACACTGGCAACAGCAGACGAGCTTTCCTTCTCAACAGTTTGCACATGACTCCTGCTTTTCCTCTGCGACATGCAGCCCACAGGGAAGGTTTGAGCGTGCTCTAAAAAATACAATATGTTGTAGCCTGAAAGAGCTGACTGATGTGTCAAGCAAACTCCATAGTGTCCTCAAACATCTTCAGATCAGTAGTAGATTTACGGTGGAACACGTGCTTTGGAAGCAGAAGGTCCCAAGTTCAATCCCTGCCATTTCCAGTTCAAAGATCTCAGGTAGTGGGAAAGACCTTCCCCTGCTGGAGACCAGCTACTGGCATTGACAGCGCAGTGCGTGCACACCCTCTGAAGCAGAGAAGAGGCTGGGTAGGCTTCAGGAAGGACTGTACAGAGAGCAGGGCAGGGGGGCTAGGAGAGTGCCTGATCCATGCCAGGGAGACCCCCTCCAGAGGGATCTTGTTGTGCAACGTCTAGTGCATGCCCGCCTCTTCCCAGGCTAAGAATCAGCACAGGGGGGGAGCAGAGTGGGGATCATCTCAGGAGGAACACAACCCCGCTCTCTGTCTGCTCCCACCCTTCTGATTTTTTAAATTTTGCTTTATTGTTTTTTGTGAGAGCAGAAGTGATGTCATGCCCCCCAGTGCCCCCCCCAACTGCAAATCATCTAGCTACGGGGCTGCTGTGTACATGCACACTGCTGTACAAAGCTTGGCTCCCAGCTGATCTTCAGCTAAATGCAACGGTGAGCTAAAAGAGAAGGCAAGAGTCTGAACAGGCAGGGTGCAAAAGACCACTGATATCGTAATAAAGTCTTGTTGAATCCCTGCAAAACTGCCTGATGTTAGGTGGGGCTCTGGAGAATGCAAGGAGACGTGTATCATGTCCCCACCACCACCACAGAAAATGTGGCTTACAGGCTCCAGTCACAAGCAGAAGGAAAGTTGGAGGACGATACTGATGGATGGACCAGTTAGGGATGCTGATTTGGGAGAGGGGGAACCTAACATTGCCGCTTTGGTGCTTTCTGTCTGTATGCTTGCCTGCTCCCCCTTGCTTAATTCAGATGTTTGAGGGTTGGGGGACTCAAAGCACACTAAGAAAACAGACAATCTTTTTACATTCAACGATTTTGTTGTGCCGTTTAACTAAATACAGCAAATCATTCCTTCTGCTAACTATTTCTCATCCCAGTTTTGAATAAGTGACATGTGCAAACTTGCTTGGGTGTCAGAGACCTGCTTTTCAGGGAGAAATCATCTCCAGTTGTCATAGAAACTGCTATGAGATAACCCAAGAATGTGCTATGAATGTTACACAGAGAAGGCATGAAGACCAATGTAGAGTGAACTTCCCTTCATCTGTGGGCCCAAGAATCTCTCAAGTGCTGCTGGGCCCTTAAAGCTGGTCTCACCCAGTATGGAGGACATCCAGCTTTAAAGAAATAATCTGCCTAACAGAACACCCTGAGGCTCCATGAGATGGGCCACAGCATCCAGAACGAATGGCAGGGGCACCATCAGCACCTCTACAGCACACAGTAACCCGTAAGAGGGACACGGCCAGGGAGACTGTGGGATACACAGGGAGCTTAATGCAAAAACGGGCAAACACAAATCCAACCCAGACGTAGGAGGGGCCCTTCTGTCATAAGAGGTGTCATTCTTTGTTGGAACAGATGACTCAAGCACCCTGCTTTGTGGACAAGGTCAAAACCGTGTGATGGTGGTTAATGCTTTAGATTTAAGACTTAAGCCAAAAGTATAAGGGAATAATTTATTTATTTATATCACTTCTCAATGGGGAACCGAAATGGCTTACCTCTTTCTCCTCTCCTCCATTGTATACTCACAACAACCCTGTAAGTTAGGTCGGGCTGAGAGTGTGTGACTAGTCCAAGGTCACCCAGAGGCCTTCCACGGCACAGTGGGGATCCGAAGCCAAGTCTAATCCTAATTTCTCTAACCACTGCACCATATATCATGGACATACCCTGCACTTGCCTGGCTTGGAGCACGCATAAACTATCCTGCCATCAACACAGGACTACTTTGGTGCTGACTTGGGGCGTTTTGCTCCCCAAAGCACGCTCCTCCTGAGCCACCCCCCATCAACTCCAAGGCAAGCTGCAGGAGCAGCACCTGTGCAGCCCACCTTGCTGCCAGGGCAGCTGCAACAAGCAGGGATCTGGGTGGGCGACAAGCCATGTGGGTCGCCTTCTTCAATGTGCCGCTCCCTGCCACGTTAGCACTTGGGCAATGAACTGGCCCTGGACTACATTTCAAGACAATGCAATAATGCCTTCATTGCACAAGAGGAGAGCAGGGGCCATAGTTTCTAGCTGAAGAGGACTGTCGGACACCAGTAATTTGTCCAGAATGAACAGCAGAATGTCTGCAGTTCTATTACAGCGTGGTTAGAACATGTATAATACCCAGAGCATGACACCAGGCACATAACTATATGGGGTTCCAAAAAAATAGCTCAGCATTATGACTTGGCTTCCACTCGCTTGCAAGGGACTGAGCCAATATTTTGAAGAATAACTGATGCAAATGTAATGTATATATTCCCTTCGATAATATGCCTATTGCGCTTCAAATGGCACCCAGACTTGCTAAGCATGCCCATGTTACTCTTCTGCTGTATTTGGACCCTCCAAAGGAAATCTTTCTTGCATCTGTGCTCCAGCCCCAGGCCTTATGATACAGAAGCTGAAAGTATCCCTGCTATGCGGGGAGGGCGGGGTATAAGTCTAATAAATAAATAAATTCTCCCTAATGGTAAAATATACAAACCAACAGTGCAAACTGAAGTCAATGGACTTAGAAGGGGTGTAACTTTGCGTAGGATGGCACAATAAATAATTCATTTTTTCAGCGGTACCCCAAAAGACCTATCCACAGTGAGTCACAGCTTTTATCCTAGTGGTGCTTTGGATGTGTACCTCAAACTACTTATCTGTAACCAAATTGTTCAATAAAACCACTTCTGGAACTTTGGCAAAGTTTCTTCAGGGGAAAACCTCTCACATAGAGCATTACAGTGATCCATCTGAGAATGTACCGGACTGTGAATTGTTTTGACCTGAGACTTTGATAGCTGAAGAGTTACATCTGGCATATCTCCTGGCAAAAGCTTAAAACCAATTTGTTCTGGAAGGCCTTTAGAGAGAGCTTTAGATTTGAAGAAAGCACTGTGTCTACACTGATTTCTGTTGAGCTGCTTTGGTCTTTAGGTCCTAATTTATCACTGCTGCAACTGCCACGATTTTATGTTCAGGTTTTATCATTTCAATTGCTGATGTTTTCATCATGTGTAGGTATTATGGTAGTAAGTCACTTTGGGTATTTGTGAAAGGAGAAAGACAGGATGTAAATTCCCAAACTTTTATATATATATATATGCATCAAATGTAAAACTGTGAGTTTTATTTACAGGAAATAATGGCTTTATTTTGTTAAATTTACTGTTTATGTAACAGACTTTTAAAACAAACAAACTTGTTTTACACTCTATACATATACATATATATATCATACATATATATATATATATAGGATTCTTTTGTTATCAGAATCTGGAGCAAAGACCTTGTTTTTGACAACAATGCACCAGTAGAAATTATGACAGAAAAAAAGACATCCACAGTGAATATTCTGATGTGGCAAGGATGGGTGTGCACTCCTTTCTTTGTATTTATATGCATGTTTGCTACTTGCTCGTACTAGTCAGATGAGAGTCTGGGTGATTTTGGCTTCCAGATCTGATATCCTTTTACAGTGCAAATCAGGCATTGTCTGCTTGGGGAATGTTCATGCATTGCTCCAGGAAAGATTCACCCTGTTCCCATATCAGTCATTTTTTTTCCTGCTTTCATATCTGAAGATTAATCACAAGGGATGGGCCTAAAACATAGCCCAGTTCTGGTTCTTTAGCAGGAATTATTCTTTAGATACTGTGTTACTCCAGCAGCACTTGTGTGTGTGTGTCCCCAAGGTAGCTTAAAATCACAGCTAAAATAAGTTTTAGGAAAGTCTGGAAAAGAGAAAAAGTAATGTCAAAGTGAGACTTGCAGCCCACCCTTTGCATATTTCTCAGAAGTAACTACCAGGAAATGCAGTGTGGTATTCCCAGGCAGATGTGTATAGGATTATGTCCTTTAGGGTCTCTCTGGGTGATGGCCCTTTCCAATGAGTGGGAACCTTTCTTCTGTGTAACACTTTACTGGTGCCAGCCATATCAAGCAAAACTCTTACCTCCATGAAACGCAATTTTGCAACACTTACTGCTCAGAATTATTTCTCTGTGGTAGATAGTCCAGTTTTTATTTGAAGGAAGCACGCAGATGAGTTTTGGAGAACAGGGAATAAACAGAAGGAAAGCCTGAAAGAGAAATGGGACCACACATTGACTAAGGAAAGCCCTAGTGTTAACCAGTAATCCTGATCCTCCAGTCACTGTAGCTGTTACTGCAGCCATTAGGGCAGCCAATAACAAGCTCTGTCTTACAAATGGCCATGTTCACTTTCTGAAAAGCTCAATGGCAGCCAGGGACAGTGGTGGCTGGTGCTGTGGCACCCATCGGCTCCATATCGAGGAACCCTGTTTCAAGGCCCTGTAAGATGGGTGTCAAAACAGATCTCTAGTAGGGTTCCCAGCTCTGGGTTGGGAAATACCTGGAGATTTTGGGGGACAGTGTCGCGGAATTAGGGCCTGAATTGAGCCTCAGTCCTCTGTTAAACCTATGTTACTTTAATTTCTATAGTAAAGTATAGTTGAATTTTTGGTTCTGCTTCCCAGGAGGCTTTGGGACTTTGCTGCTGCTGTGGCCTTCTGGTACCAATAACCCTGCATGTGACTTTTGCCTTTTGGAATATTTATACACTATCAAATGCTACATAGATGGGGTATCTGGAACGAGTTTCCCTGACTGAGTCACCCTAGTTTTCCCTGTCTTTCCTGTCCCCAGAGATAGAAAGGCAGGCCTGAGCTCTGTCATGTATGTCAGGTGTACATCAGATACTTAGCAACAGACTTGACTAATAGCTACATTAGCTCCTATGGATGGAAAAAAAAGGTATGTAATGTCTGAATTCAGTCTTGTTCCTGGTTGTTCTGGCCAACCACCCTCCGGTTTGGCTCTTGACAGAGCAACCATGGATATGCTTTAAAGAAGTACAAGTGCACTATTTATGGATTGGGGTTGTGTTGAAATATTCTGTGTTGAATATTGAAATGCTACAAAAGTGTTTTCTGACTTTTGTGTAATGGAATAAATTGAGTTTTGGTTTAGAACAGCTCTCTCTCTCTCTCTCTCTCTCTCTCTCTCTCTCTCTCTCTCTCTCTCTCTCTCTCTCTCTCTCTCTCTCTCTCTCTCAGCAATTGAGATCTCTGCCAGCTTCTCTCCCTCCCCACTGAACACAGTGGGGCTGGGAGTCCATGAAAAGGTTCCGGCACTCCTAATCTCCCCAACAGATGAAGCCGTAGGAGGGCAGGGTTTGGGACATAATAAAAGCCATGGAGTTCAACTTCTAAAGCGGCCAGTTTCTGCAGGTGAACTGCCCTCTGTTGCTTGGAGATCAGTTTTAATAGCGGGAAAGCTCCAGCCACAACTCGGCGACCCTAAAGGAAAGCGATGGAGGGAAATACAGTGGGGGGGTGGGGAATACCCTTTTGATGTTTCCCTCACTTTCCCACTGAACATTTCAGCCTTAGCCACACTTGTTTCTAGACATATCTACGTGTTGACATAGACTCAATATATAGGCTTCCTAATAATAGCCTGGCTTATGCATGCATGTTAACAATTATATCTTCAAGAACTTGGCAGGGCTCCCAGATCTCAAAAGATGAGTCAGGGAGAAAAGGAGCCCCCAAGGGCTCAACAGAGCTTTCTGAAGGCAAATCGACTTACTCTTTGGACAGTTGCCAGCCTGAGAGGAAACCATTCTTCTATGTTATATCCTCTTCTCATAAATGAATGTCACCAGGCACAACTCTCTTAAATTTTATTGTTCATAGTCTGGGACACAATTTCTGCTTTCGTTTTTTTTAAAA
The DNA here is from genome assembly GCA_029375565.1 of Gekko gecko. NCBI lineage: Eukaryota > Metazoa > Chordata > Lepidosauria > Squamata > Gekkonidae > Gekko > Gekko gecko. The sequence goes on from JAPDNY010000011.1 coordinate 38,660,041, forward strand.
ATAATAACTGTTCAAAAAATAAAACAAAGTTACCAGTGTTCTTCTTCAGGTTTGTGATGTCAATTCTTATTTTAAAAGTTCTGGTAGCTGCACAGAGTCCAGGGATGGAGACACCCCCCCCCCCCCGGCTCAGGTAAGTTAGGATAAGGAATCGATGCTTCCCTCAGCTTGTGTCAGGATCAGAGAAACCACATGTATAAATGCTCCAGTCTCTCACACAAAAATTATAAGGGGCATGATTGACAACTTGCTATTTTACTGTGCACATGGATGTTTCACAGCTGGCATCAGGCAAAGTTGGTTCTTAAACAGAGAATAGTGGACGTGGAGAGGCAGGCAAATCTTGGTAAATATCCCAACTTTAGAGTGCCTGAGCAAATTAGATACCGCCCGGTCCCTATGGACTACTTATCGCATTTAGACATCTATAAGGCCGAGTTCAGATGGCAGTTTGCCCCGAGAGAGGCGCGTTTCAGCAACGTTTCACAAGCGGATTAAAGGGGGCGTTCACACAGGCACATCTGTCCAGCGTTCCCAAGCTGTACTCAACCCATCTTGTAACGCTTCGTTCCCAAGTTAAAAAGATACCTGTTAAAAGTGGTATCAAACCTCGGAAAAGCATGTCTGTCCCACGTATATCCCACACCAACACAGTGTGAATGCTAAGATCTGCAATTTTGATTGTGTGCTCATGTGCATATGTGCTCATGCGCATATGTGCTCATGCGCATAAGCATATATCTCCAGATTAGCGAAACAGAAAGCTGCGCCTTCGGGCCAACAGTGTGAACGCTCCCTCACACCTCCTCCCCGGTATGCTCCTGCATCAGTCAGCGCAGTGTGACTGGGAAAACCCGGAACAAGTTGTTCCGGTGTTTTTTTGCCATGACTCGCTCCCACTTCAAACTGCCAGTCTGAACTCAGCCTAAGTTTAGGTAAGCCTTTATGTTAGCCAGATGTGAGGCTGTCCCTTCCACAGTGCTTGAGGGTAGATATGGAAGGGTCCTATTTGACCAGAGGCTCTGCCAGTGTGATTCTGGGGAAGTAGAAACCATCAAACATATGATGTTTAGATGGTATAATAAGATCTGAGACAAACATATCACAATTTTTGTAAAAGAAACATCTGGCCAGACAGACCAGGAGTGTTGTAACCGATTGTTATCTGATGAAAATAGTATTATTACTGAATCTGTGGCTAAATTTTGGGCGGCATGCTATTGCATTAGAAAGGTGAGGCTAAATTTATAAATTTGTATTCGCCCTTTTATATTTCTTACTGGATTTGTAAAATACTTTTATGGTCTTATATATTTATTACTGCATTTTACCCAGATTTTTAAAACTCTGTATCCTAACATGTTATGGTTATGTTGGCTTGATACCATAATAAATAAATACAGCTCAAGTATGCTAATTAAGGAGAAACAGCTTAGGTCAAGTTGGAAGCAGTGGGATCCCACCAGGACTGGTATCGTGGTTGGTGCTATTAAATTTGTTCATACATGAAATAGGGGTGAGTCATGTAGTGGCCAAGTTTGCAGATGGCACAAAATTATTCAGGATGGTGAAAACCAAGACTGATTGTGAAGAGCTCCAGGAGGAAGCTCACAAATTGGACGAGTGGGCAAATTAAGTTCAGTACTGGTAAGTGTACGATGCAAACTGGAACAAAAAATACAACTATGAGTATATTCTAATGGCGTCTGAATGTACTGAGAGGGAAGGAGACCTTGGGGGTCATAGTGTAGAGCTCAAAGGAAGTGTTGGCCAGGTGTACCACAGCAGTGAAAAGGGCAAACTTCTGTGCTGGGGATTATTAGGAAAGGGACTGACAATAAAACAGCCAGTATTGTAATGCCTCTGTATAGATCTAATTTGGAATATTCTTGTCACTGTATCTCAAAAAGAATACTGCAGAGCTGGAAAAAGTATGATCGAGATGATCAAAAGGTTGGAGGACCTTTCTTATGAGGAAAGCCTGAAGAGTCTGGGACTTTTCAGTTTGGAAAAGAGACAACTAATGGGGGGCAGGATAGAGATTTATAAAATTATGCACGGGGTGGAGAGAGTAGACACAACTTTTTCTCCCTCATCCAAAATACTAAAATTTGAGGGCATCCAATAAAGGTGATGGGAAGTAGTTTCAGGACAGAGAAAAATAAATATTTCTTTACATAATGAGGGATTAAAATATGGAACTCACTGCCAGTGGATGTAATGATGGTACACATGGCTTTAAAAAAGTATTAGACACATTTATAGAAGATAGGTCTATCAGGGGCTGCTGACAGAGGCAGTAAACCTCCAAAGGCAGTTAACCTCCAAATCCTACTGCCAGGAGGTAACATCAGGGGAAGTCCTCGGCCTCTATGCCCTGTTATTGTCCCTCCAGGGTAACTAGTTGGCTGCTGTGTGAGACAAGATGCTGGACCAGATGGACCACTGTTCTGATCCAGCAGTGTTCTTCTCATGTTCCTAAATAACTCAAACATCTATTCCCACAATGAGCACCCAATCTGAAAGGGAAGCATCTGTAATTACTGTAACTTGTGGGACAGGAACCCTTAGGGAACACTGGGTAGCAGGTTAGAATCAAGAGTCTACCACTGTAACTCTCTTATCACCACCCTCAGAACGGAAAAACACTGGTTCTGATAATGAACAGCATGGTTAAAAGCCTCTTTGAACGAGTTCAGTAGAGGCTGCATCCTGAGATGGGCAAAGTGGACCACAAAGATTGTGGAGGCCAGTAGGCCTAAGAGCTTCTGAATAGTAATAGCCCTTTGAAAACAATTTGAAATAATTGGGTTGAACAGACCTTTGATGGACAAGGCCTTGTCCTTCAGCCAGAAATATTGTACCGCAGTGGAGTCTAACCAAGCTCCAATAAAGGACGCTTGCTGAGAGGGAACCAGGTTTGATTTCTTCCAATTAATGTGTAAACCCAACTTCTGGTATGTCTCCAGGGCTAACGGCAATTGTGTCTGTAACTCAAGTTTAGAGGGGGCAGTAAAGAGCCAGTCGTCAAAATAAGGGATGATGGAGCATCCCTGAGACCATAGGCGAGTGACCACTGTTGCCATACATTTAGTAAAAAATCAAGGTGTGGTGGCCAAACCAAAATGGAGGACTGTGTACTCATACACAACTCCCTGAAATTTAAAACATAAGTATTTTCTATGCTCAGGATGAATGGAAATGTGAAAATACGTATCTTCGAGATCCAAGACAGCGAACCAATCTCCTGGGTTGACCAATTGCAAAACTGAGATCAAGGAGCCCATTCTGAATTAAGGAACCCTGAGAAAGAAATTGAGACCCCTTGGATCCAAAATAGGGCATAAGCTGCTGTCTTTTTCATTAACCAGGAAAAACCTTGAATAATAATCAAACATTAGGTTTTAAACCTTGAACAGCACCCTTTTCTAATAAGGCATTCAATTCTGAAAACAGCTCAGGAAAAACATTACCAATGGCCTGATCAACTGTTGCTAACGATGATAACTGGGCAAATTCAATGCGTCAACCCCTTTCAATAATGGTCAAAACCCAGGAGTCTGAGGTGATTTTAAGCAATTCTGGCAAAAATTTGGACAAACCATCTTGAAAAGAATGGTTGGCTGTGATGTCAACTGTTGATAGTGAGAAAGAAGACTTGGAGGCTTGCATCAAATCCTTGGAAGGATGCTGAGCAGGACCAGGTTTGGGTCACAAGCCAGATCTACACTGAGCCTGTTGGGAAGGCTGGGAGGAAGACCTTTGTTGAGCAGGGGGTTGGACTAGATGGCCTGTGTGACCCAACTCTGTGATTCTAGGATACTGATATGCCTGTTGTTCCATCTGCGGTTCCAGAGGGTCTGGCCATTGTCTATAACACTGAGCGGGGTGGTAGCATGAGTATTGGTGCCCTGACCTGAAGGTGCCCACGGAGGCGGTGGCGCAGGAGGCATAATGATGTGTTCTGAAGAGGTATTGCCTTGAGTAGCCGGATTACATACCAATGGAGACCGTGCTGGAGAGTGGCCACTAGGAAAAGGGGTGAGCGGAGTAGTATGTCCGCTGACCTCAATAATAGTCCTCGGAACCAGTTCTTTTGATCCTTTTGAAGCTGCCCCATTCAATTCCGAGTGCATCAGATTCGTTGATACTGACCATTGGCTCTTGTGTTTAGATTCTGATCTGTGTTTCTTTGGTGGTGGTTCTGATGAGGACCTGGCCAGAGCCCGTTCTGGTGACCTGGAACATCTACGGTTTGGATCCGACCTTGGAACCAACTGGACTGAACTCACCAACAGAGGGCAGGAAATGTGGTCGGTGACCAGTTTGGGGGCTGAAAAGACAGATTTTTCTACTGGGGCAGATGTCTTAGCTGCCCAGTTAATAGAGGCAGATAAAACCTTCTCCTGAAAGGTGGCCCTGAGGCAACAGGTGTGGTCCACACAGGCCTTCAGGGTAAATTGCTGACAGATCTTACATGCGGTTACTTTGTGGTTTTCCCAGAGACCCAAAAGACAGACAGAGTGCTTGTCTGTGCGAGTGATCTTCATAGAGCAAGAGGAACATTTTTTGAATAAATACATTTTTCTATTTTTTTTTAACCAAAAGACAGGTGCTAACTAGGGATGTTCTTCTCAAAGCAGCTGCAAAGAGAGAACTGAGGGAGGGACAGGGCCCCCTCTCCAGAGCACATGACCGTTAGGTAGGAAAACGGCCCAAATGATTCTGATTGGGAAGGGCCCCTCCTGCTCTGTTACTAGGCTACCTAAAAGTCTTCCAGTGGTTGGCCTGACTGTGTGCACAGTCCCTATGTGGGACTACACAAACAACAACGATGAACAAGAAAGATTCTTGCTGTCAGCTTGACAAATGTTACATTACTGTTTAGTAACAGTTCTCATTTACTTTACAGATAAAAGAAAGCAACAATTAAATTATAACACAACATTATAAAGAAATGTGTGTTCTTCTGTGGCCAATATGGGAATTAGACTGTATATCAGTACAAAAGAAACTGAATGCAATTTTCCTCCATGGAGGCACTCACTTTAAATAACATTTCTGCCATGTCTGCCAAGTTGTTTTAATCTAAAATCTTGGAGGATTTGAGTATGGGGAAAAAGCCCACACCAGCCTTCTGCTGCATAAGTGTATTATTTGCTCCACATTAAGGAGTATGAAAAAGGCCAAGGTGCATTTTGTTTTTGAGAACTGACGCCTGCCTCCCATGTTAAATCTATGGCTGCAATCCTTGAACACATTTTCTGCAGTAAAAACCACAACATGAATGGAACTCAGGGAATGATCTCTGGCAACCTGGAAGCAAAGATTTTCACGGTCAACTGGCAGTCCACTGAGTGTGCTTGCCTGTGCTAGAGAAAAGTTGTGTTGGGTTGCAGATCACTCCAAAAGGCTGTTATCCGTCTATTTCTGAGAGAAGACACTTTTAGAGCAAACATCTGGAAAAAGTTCTGATGGCCACATATTTTCTTCTTGAGGCAAAGTTCTGTATCACCCTTCCCATGGTACATTTGAATGACCTTTAAGATAGAGGCCAGAGATAATGTGAGAAACATGCTTTCCTTAAAGGAGTACACAAAGAATTGACTAATTTCTTGGCGGGTGTGTAAGATGGCAAAGGACAGACGAGGCCCTTCAGTTGCTCTGCAGACTCAGCTTTATTTGTGCTTTTTAACACCCTCCTAGTAGTTTACGATATCCTATTTGGCTCTGTTAGGTTTAATTGGATCCGACCCACCAGATTTTGGACTCCTTTGCACTCTCCAATTAACAGCTGGATTGTTTAGCTTCTGGACAACACAGCAGCTGTGCCTTCGGGAGCCATATATCTCCCACTTCCTCTGAAAGACACTCAGAACCAAAATGGGGAAGAAAAAGCGACCAAGAAGGCATTCCGATTTACATTCACCTCTGAAGTCAGCCAAATAGTTGACTAATTTCTCATAAGGTATCTTTTAATCACCTGAATGCATGCAGCTGCCTAATGCTACTGACTGAGACAGTCAAGCCAGTACTGCCTACTCAGACTGGGAGTGGCTCTCCAGGGTCTCAGGCAGAGGTCTTTCACACCACCTACAACCTGATCCTTTTTTAACTGGAGAAGCTGAGGACCAAACCTGGGACCCTCTGTACCAAGCAGATGTTCTACCCTTGACCCTCAGCCCTTCCTTCTTTGGGAGCGGCCTGTAAAGTACTATTTAATTCTGATCACATCCTTGAACAGCAGTATGTAACGTTAGCAAGAAAATACTGCTGCAGGATGTAACTGGATGGTCATTTTGGACATGGTTTTTACACGGTTCTTATTGCATTATGCAAATGAAGTAATCTGAAGGCATCACCCATATATAACATATATGGTATTGCACTCAAAAATAATTTACACCAAATCTTGGCGAATAGACAAGGTGTAAAAAAATAGGAAAATAAACTATTTTATTATACTGCTATGTCTAAATTCACAGGCTGTGTAAGACAGACAGAAAGAAAACAGAAAACTAATAGGCTGTAGAAAACTGATTTGCTTGCATTAATTATTGAAGGAGCAATGGGCAAACTATTTACTATAATCCTTTTGTAATATTTTATACTGTTGCAAATATTGTAAATGAACTATGCAAGTTTATTGTTTACTACAAGAGCCCAATTTGAAAAGGGGGGACATAAAGGCAATAACTCAGCATTTGCAATGAGTGTCCTGATGAATTAGCCCAAGTGTTACTTTTGTGTATAGAGGCAGTGGGAATGGTTTGCATTATCATTTCCAAATGAGGCTACCAATCTTCCCAGCCCCCAGATGTTGCTTGGCTTCAGCACTGATTAGTCCAAAACTCATATCACTAGGTGTCAGTGTGGACTAGTTTACTGCAGAGATATACACTATACAGTCTTCTCAAGGGGAGGGGGAAAGATTGTTTATATTGGTTAGAAGGACCATTTTCTGCCTTGAGGGGTATCTAGTCTATAAAGGTAACCAGTACCTGTGGACATTTTTGTAACCTTCCATCCAGGCTATTTACCCATCTGTTTGTTCTGGATCGTCTGTAATGATCCCCATATTCAGTCTGAACACCTTTGCCCTGTGAACATAGACATCAGCCATCCTGGAGAGTACAATATGCACATATTAATGAAGATTCTCATCCAGCATAAACTGTGAACTGTAACTGTAACTGGAATGGGATTGTTATTTTAAATCACTGAAATGACTGGCAGCCCAATGCCTCACAAACACACTGCAAGAAAGTAAGCTCTATTTCTTTAAACAGAATTTAGATTTAAAACTGGAGTTGCCAACAGGCCTAGAGAAAAATGTCCAGTCTTAATGAGGTGTTATTTACCGGGTCATGTTATTTACCTCCACATCATGAAAAATTTTCCCTGCTTATTTCCATACAGTGTCTGACGAAGAGAGCTGTGTTTCTCAAAACTTTGTTAAGTTTTAAAGGTGCTACTGGGCTTTTTACTATTTTACTCCATATAGTAAGATTCTGTTAAAGGGACAGGATATTTTTCTCCAGGCTTGTTGGCAACCCTTAGAAATTTGTGTGTTTAGGCTCATGGTCTACTCAGAATCCTACTCGGGTCTATTCAGTGAGGCTTACTCCCAGGCAAGTATTTTAGAATTGCACTGTTAGAGAGGATTTGCTGTTATAAGCATCCTTCTTCACACTATACAGAGGATTAGCTGTCTTGAGAGGCTACCAGGTACAGTAAAGTTTACATATTCTTTCGGTACCAGTTAAACAGTGGTCCAGCCTTTACTTTAAAATTCATTTTAAAATGTAGAAGCCCATCTTTCTCCCAATAATTGGAACCAACAATCTATATTATTATAATAAGAAATAAAACAACATCAATATCTAAAACAAAAATTCAATACATCGGCCAGCAAAATACAAATAAGAACACCCTCTCCAGCGGAGGATCTAATCCCTGCAAGTCCTGTAATCTTATTAAAGGTAAAGGTTTCCCTTGCTTGAAAGCTAGTCAAATCTGACTCTTGGGGGCGGTGCTCATCTCTGTTTCCAAGCCAAAGAGCCAGTGCTGTCCAAAGATATTTCTGTGGTCATGTGGCCGGCATGACTAAACACCAAGGCATATGGAATGCTGTTACCTTCCCAGTGAAGTGGTCCCTATTTATCTACTTGCAATTTCTTGCTTTCGAACTGCTAGGTTGGCAGGAGCTGGGCCAGAGACAGGAACTCATTCCATCACATGGCACTAGGGTCTCGAACTGCCGAACTACAGACCTTCCAGTCTGCAGCTCTGGAAGAGACTCCAAAAGCCTCCTCAAAAGTTCTGTTCTGCAGCAATTTACAAGAATCAAGCCTTGAGCTTGCTGCATCACAGATCAGTGTGGCCAGATCAACAGTCTTCAAACAGGACAAATGCCTTTGGGGTAAATTAAGCTGGAACAATGCATTCGTAGCCATCAGAGCGACCAAATAACAGAATGGGATCTAACAATAGCCTTAAACTTAACAGAGAGCTGCACCTGTGGTGAGCACATTCCCCTCTAGGCCCAGAATAAAGATTGCAGAAAAGCTTATTTAATGAGATATATATCTAGTATACTGATGACACTCAACTCGAAAGCTATTCATATTATTGTGTGCGTGCCATGAGCCATCATATGCACATATACTTGGCAAACGTGTTTATATGGACTAAAAAGATGTGAGAACTCTACCCCCCCATCTCCTGTCAGTAGCTGGGGGGTTGGGCCTAGCGACCCTATTAGACACACTGCTGTATATAGTGCCTTAAAGATCTGGATGTGCAAACTCAGGTTCGAATCCTTGTCCAGCCAAAAAGTTCACCCAGGGCAAGTCACTGTGCCTTTAAGTAGCTTTTCTTATAAGACTGCTGTAGGAATAAAATAGGATAAGCCTGTATTGCAATCCAGTCTGATCTCTTGAAGACAGGGTAGAAAAGAAATGCTCACGTTCCTTCCTTCTTAACCTTTCCTCTCTCATTCTGCCTTTTTCCATTCTGGGATGCCTTCACTCCTCCTCTCTCTGCTCTCCCTCCCCCCACCCATCTAAATTTAGATGCCATCCTCTGGGCGATCCCCTGGGCAGGGTGTTTTTCCCCTTATGTAACTGATGGCATTATAGTTTTTATTTAGCATGCTGAATAATTTCCCTTTTCCTTCTTTTTTTCCTCATTTTTGGTTCATATATTTGCATGTTTTGTGTGTATGTATGTGTGTGTTTTTGTTGTTGGTAACAATTACATAACATGATGGCATTATCTATAATTATATTGGATATGAGGTTAACAGATGATTTTGTTCTATTTTCTTCCTTGGTATTTGTCATTGTGTATAAAAATATAAAACAATTAAAAAATCGAAATCCAAACAGACTCATTTTAAACATCAAGATTTGAGTCCAGTAGTATCTTAAAGGTTTCCAGGGTATAAGCCAGAGGTGTCAAATGCATTTATTATGAGGGCCAGATCTGACATGAACGTCACTTTGTCGGGCAGGGCCATGTGTGCCTTAAAATGTAATGCTGGGTACCGGAGATATAAACTGTATAAAGGAGAGTAGCTGGTAAGCTCCAAATCGATGTATCCTCACTTGCAAGACCCCATGGGCAGACTGGAAAGCCGGCGGTGCAGCACTGGGCAGACGCTCCCATGCTGCTTGACTGCTGCAGAGGAGGTTGTTCCGCCATGCAGAAGCCACAATTGGAGTGGCTCTGCCCACTCCCCCGAATAGTCTCCCATTCCCTCCCTCGCACTAGTTGCTTGCAAGCTGCAGAAGAAGAGGAGGAGGAGGAGGAGGAGGAGGAGGAGGAGGAGGAGGAGATTGGATTTATACCCCGCCCTTCACTACCCAAAGGAGTCTCAGAGCAGCTTACAAACTCCTTTCCCTTCCCTTCCCCACAACAGACACCCTGTGAGGTAGGTGGGGCTGAAAGAGCTCTGACAGAAACTGCTCTTTTTCAAGAACAGCTCTTGTCAGAACTATGGCTCGCCCAAGGTCATCCAGCAGGTGCGAGTGAGGAGTGGGGAATCAAATCTGGTTCTCCCAGATTAGTGTCCAGGATGGGACGCTTCTGGCCCCCAGGCCTTATGTTTGACACCCTTGGATATGCTTTCAAGAGTTATAGCTCCCTTCGTCAGACATGTGATGAAGGGAGCTTTCACTCTAGAAAGCTCATACCCTGGAAATCTTGTTGGTCTTTAAGGTATTACTGGATGCGAATCTTGCTGTTCTACTGCAGGCCAACACAGTTACGCACTTGAAACCATCATTTTAAACATGAGGGTTCCCCCATCACCACATATCAAGGTGGCAAAGGAAGACAGTATGGATGATGAGCCTGCAGAAAAGCAGAAGGTAGGCACCTTGGCATGAACAGAGAGCACTGCAAGAAACAAAACCTTTACTCCTGGTCACGGGGAACGGTGACCAACATTTCTTTTAGGAATACTACCAGCACATTTGTTTTCTAACCCTTTTCTACAGCTAACTGAAATGTGACAAAATCAATGCTGAGATTCTCAGGAAGGCAGATTTTGTATCAGTTTGTGAATCTGGAACTTATACTGATAGTCTTTTCCCCCTCCTAGAACTTGTCCCATAAAAAACTCAGCCGAAGGGCCTGGCCTGAAAGCAACTTGCCTTACTTTTTGGCTTAGCGGAATAAAGTTTGAGTTCACTGGCACCTTTAAGATGAACAACGTTTTATTCAAGGTGTGCAAGCACACTTAGTGTGTGGGTCTAAAAGCAGGAAGACAGTGAAATAGCTAAAGAAAAAGCAGATTCACTTATTTGTGCTACTCAATTGCTTACGTTCAAGTCAAGTCACTTTTAATTGTATGTATCCATAGGCCATTGCAACAGAATACCAACACAAATAACATATCATTTATTTATATTTATAATATATCAAGTATTTATTTTACTATTCACTTACTCGTTTTTAAACATTTTGGCTCATACTGCAGGCGGGCTGCGCAATCTACGGCAATTAGGTACTTTCTGTATCAGTTTCTTTCTTCATGAAGTCTGCTTTTCTCCTTGAGATTGAAGGTAAATTACAGAGGTAGAAAACAATGCATTGTGGGCTACTGACCAAGTGACTTGCATGAAACATGACAGTATGTTCTCTCTGCTAAGGTATTTTTGAAATGTTAACTTCAAAATACTCACTTCATTTTCAATGATATGCTGCACATTTATATTGCACATCACTACACTTCAAACACATCTGTAAAATTTCAAACGCAGCCTACATAACCAAAGATCTGAACTCCAGTTTCAAAGTCCTGAACTATCTATATTAGCATGTTCCAATCTGACGTATGAAATCAGTATAGGCCAACAACATATATTCACACAAAAACTACAGAGGGGAAGGGCCATGGCTCAGAGATAGAGCATCTGCCTGGCACGCAGAAGGTCCCAGGTTCAGCCTCCAGTATCTCCAGATAAAAGGAGGAGACAGTAGGTGATGTGAAAGACCTCTGCCTGAGACCCCTGCAGAGCTGCTGCCAGTCTGAGTAGACAATAGTCTTTGATGGACCAAGGGTCTGATTCAGTATAAGGCAGCTTCATGTGTTCTTTCTGTGTGTCTTCTTATGCCTTTGGATACTGCCAACTACATGCTCAATATTCAATTCATATACAATGCACTGGCTACTATTCATTTGCTTCTTCATATGTTTACAAAAATGTATATGCTGTCTTTCTGCTCCAAGGAACTTTAATTTTTAGCAGGAAACACTCTGGCCATGCTAGCAAGTGGAACGGTAGCAGATGTTGTTAGCTTAGGTGTAACAGGAAAAATTCTGAAAGGTACTAATTTCTCAAGGCTCAGCAGTTAATGATGAACATATGAAGAGCTCTTCTTTAAGTTTTGACCTATTATTATATTTCTAAGGCTGGTATTATCTAGTAAGTGTATCAATGTATCCTATATCAAATTGCCTCAACACATGCAAAATTGCACAGGTCACTGTTGTCAAAAAGCCATGTGAGCAGCAATCCCCAGCTCTTAATGATATGGTTACAAAAGAATTTGTCGGCAGCAGAGTATGCAGAGAAGAAACTGACTAAACATATGTTGAAAAGTATTGGGATTAAGACTCTTCTTCTGAATTCTGAAATCAAAGTGAAGCAGCATCTTGAGTAGCTTGACAGGACAATGGGTCATATACTTATTTTCTTGCTTTATTTTTCCACTTCGTTTTAAGCACATTTTTAAATGGCTTCTGAACACTGCACCTTTTGATTTCTGCTCTAGTTGCAAATGGAATTTAATTAATGATCAAGTACATTAATGATCGAGTACGTTTCTCGTGACATTATACATTCCATGATATTTCATCATCAGTCGTGATTTCAACACGACTGAAACTATTTTAAGAGCTCCCTAACAGTGCAATCCTCTGCAGGGCTACTCCAACCTGTGCTACTCCAGGCCGTTGATTCTCCTGATGAGTCAAGACAAAGCATTATGGTTTGTTACCTGTTTCTATTTGTTTGTTTGTTTTAATAGAATACAATAATCTCCTTCATATGAAATAAGTGGAAAATCAAAGTACAACCCCCCCCCCCAGTATGGTACAGTTGTTAAGGGTGTGGGACTAGTACCTGGGTCTCCCAGGTTTGAATCCCCATTTGTGCCACGGAAGCTCACTGCGTGACCTTGGGCCACTCACACAAGCCTAACCTCACTCACAGGATTGTTGTGAGGATAAAGTGGACAAGAGGATAATAATGTAAGCCACTTTGGGTCACCATTGGTGAGAGAGGCAGGGTACAAATGAATGAATGAATGAATGAATGAATGAGATTTTTAAAACTGATTCAGCAAGAAATATTAATTTGACAAGCAAGCTCTGAACAACTACTCCAGGGAAACCAAACAAGTAGTGGGTGGAAAATATGCATGGTTCTCCACAGGTAAATATTTAGCGTATATCTGTATTTTTGAGAAACAAAGCTAATGTTGACAAAGCAGCAGCCTTGACTATAACTTGTCTGCCCACATAATGTCTTTGAACACTCAATGCGTGCCACAAAAAGGCACCCTTTCCCCCCCTGCCCCCTTGCTGATGTTTTCATTTCAGAAGACATTATTCGGATTTTGTTTGAATGTGCAGCCTTTAATTGTTAATACATCTATGCAAAAACTTCCATCCCTTTCAGTATAATTCAAATATATATTATCCAGCTTTATAATGAAATTTAATATTCAATCTAGGATGGAATATTTAAATCAGCCAGTATCGTAATGCCCCTGTATAAATCGCTGGTGCAACTTCATTTGGAATACTGTATACAGTTCTGGTCACCACAACTCAAAAAGGATATTACAGCATTGGGAAAAGTGCAGAAAAAGGCAACTAGAATGATCAAAGGGTTGGAACACTTTCCCTATGAAGAAAGATTAAAACGCTTGGGGCTCTTTAGCTTGGAGAAATGATGGCTGAGGGGTGACATGATCGAGGTTTATAAGATTATGCATGGGATAGAGCAGATAGAGAAAAAGCTACTTTTCTACCTTTCTCACAATACAAGAACTCATTGGCACTCAATGAAATTGCTGAGCAGTGGGGTTAGAAGAGATAAAAGGAAGTACTTCTTCACCCAAAGAGTGATTAACATATGGAATTCACTGCCACAGGAGGTGGTGGCAGTTCACAGTGAACATTGGTAGGGTGCAACAGAAGGCAGTGGTGACTGCAAGCATGGACGGCTTCAAGAGGGAATTAGATAAGCATATGGAGCAGAGATCCATCAGTGGCTGGGGCAAGTGATGCTCTGTATTCTTGGTGCTTGGGGGGGGGCAACAGTGGGAGAGCTTCTAGTGTCCTGGCCCCACTGCTGGACCTCCTGGTATTTTTGGCCACTGTGTGACAGTGTTAGACTGGATGGGTCATTGGCCTGATCCAACATTGGCTTCTCTTATGTTGTTATGACTTTGTGCATGTTTTAGTTATCATGTTTTTAAAGAAGTTTTGCTCACAGATAAACATATTTGCTAAATAATATACGATACAAAACTGTCAATAAAATCACTTTAAAAAGTTTGAGAGGATGAAATGCCCATATGTCCATTCCTTAGAGAACACAATCCCCTTAGAAACACGGGTAAATACGATACCCAACTACTATGGTCATCTTTGGAGGCCCTACTTTGGCTAGACGGGTGGCAAACCAAGAACAGGCATTCTGTTTGCAGCACCATAACTGTGGAATTCCCTCCCTTTGTTTGTCCCCTTCAATCATTATCTTCTGCCACAGAATGAAGATTTTTCTATTTTCTTTGGCATCCCTCCAGCGATCTTCATTGACCCTCCTTCCCATTTATGTGTTTGTGTTTTGCAGAATTGTTCTTATTGTTTATATACACACATCTATTTTAAATTCTGTTTTAATACCTGATTATGGCCATGTGAAAGTGTGGTTTATAGCTGTTACAAGTTCCACTACTTATCATGCCTTCTGATAAAGTTTGCAGATTGCTTTACAGTATTTACAGTGCCACCCTATGCACTGACTTCCATGAGGTATTGAGGCTAAGAAAGAGCAACCACAGGAGAGGTAAGCTTTTATACAGATCTCCCAAATCTAATTCTAGCTCTTTAGCCACTGAACCACACTGATCAATCACTGAGAGCCACCTCACACATTACATTACTAGGCATACACTTCAAATGTAATAGGCATAACTTGTGTATTGCCATGAATACATTTTTGGACAGAGAGAAAAATGTAATGGGCATATACTGGTAATATGCACAGCCAGAATCATCATTGCCAATACCATTTAAAGTTCTCTTCAGTGGCTTGCTGGATGTAAACTGATTGCACACACAAACACACACATTTGTGGTACAAATCCAGAGCAGTGTATGTGCAGAATTGGCTGGCACAGCTTGTCTATGGCTTCTTTAGGTTTATTTTTTTAACGCTAGAATGCATTTTCCTGTGAGAGGCTCCACCAACACACCACAAGGCTCTAAAGTGTCCTCTTTACAAAGAGGTGGTATTATACATACTGGCTAGGCAAGCTGAGCTACACAAGTCCAGGAGGCAGGCCCAAGGCATCTATTATTACAACTCTTATCTGCTCTATCATTGGTATCAGATATAAGTGGCCTGCAGCTGATAAATCTACAGTTATGGTTTGATGTCTCTGAGGGGAGCCAGTGTAGTAGTGGTTAGAGTAGGATCTGGGAGACTCGGGTTCAAATCCTCACTCTGCCATGGAAGCTGGCTGGCTGACTTTGAGCCAGTCACTCAGCCTCAGCCTAACCTACCTCACAGGGTTGTGGCGAGGATAAAATGGAGGAGAGAGGAATTATGTAAGCTATTTGGGGTAAGCCATTGGGTAGAAAGCTGATAAAGTGAATAAATAAATGAATCTGAAGGCTCTAGCTTAAAGCAAACTGAAAGCAAGGGTTACCTGGGTTTACAGCTAGAATCTGGTTTTAGGCACACATATGTTTTTTGACTAGGAGCTGCGGTGGCTCAAGTGGTTAAGACACTGAACTGCAGGCTGGAAGGTTGGTAGTTCAGCAGTTTGAGACCTGAGTACCGCATGACGGAGTGAGCTCCTGTCTCTGGTTCCAGCTCCTGCCAACCTAGCAGTTCGAAAGCAAGAAATTGCAAGTAGATACCACTTCGGTGGGAAGGTAATACCGTTCTGTGCGCCTTGGCGTTTAGTCATGCCAGCTGCATGACCACAGAAACGTCTTCGAACAGTGCTGGCTCTTTGGCTTGGAAATGGAGATGAGCACCGCAACCCTAGAGTTGGATTCGACTGGCTTTTGAGCAAGGGAACCTTTACCTTTGTTATGTTTTTTGAACATATACAAAGTGAATTTTCCCTTTCTCTGTTAAGCAAACCTGGCTTGTCTGCTGCAGTCAAGAGTTTCCAAAGCACAGTGAGTGATCCAAGCAGGCTCCAGTCCCAGCACTTCTTTATTTTAGAAACCAGTACTTGGAAATCATCAAGGTCCCTCTTTGGTTTGGATGGGGGGAGGGAGGGGGCAGGACTTGTTTATTTACTTTTACATTTTTAGGCAACCTTTCCTCCAAGGAACGGCCCTAGAAGACAGCGCCCTAGAAGAGAGCGGGCGATTTGGCTGCTGGAAAAATGAGTTCCGCCCTGGAGCCATCCTTCCCGAGCAAGGTCACCCCGGCCAGCCTTCTGGGTGCGCAATGACCGGACCAGATGCAAGTCTAACCCTGAGGCTGACCACTGCGCTGCCTTCCCGCTCATTCTTCTGCGGGCACCTGCTTGCCCAAAGCATCTTCGATGCTGCCGTCTTCTAAGCCTGCTATTAATAAAGCTGCCACTTCCCCCAACGCTCCCTCTAAGCTGTGGCGTCTTGCGAGCAAAAATTCTGGCACTGAAGTTGTGAGCGGGCGATTTGGCTGCTGGAAAAATGAGTTCTGCTCTGGAGCCATCCTTCCCGAGCGTAGGCAAAAATGTGTGAGCCGGAGGGTTAAAAAACTGGGAGCTAGCTCGCACTGACTCAGCTTCGAGGGAACACTCCCCGGGCGAATTTAAGTAGGTGGCTTCTGCCCCCATGACAAGCGTCACCTGTTGAATTCCTGTCCGATGTCCGGGAATGCAGGAAAGCGCGAGACGTCCGAATGGCCGCGTGCGTGTGTCTGTGTGCGCGCGCTGGGGGGGGGGAGAACAAGCAGGCTCATAGCCCCCCCCGCCCAGCCGCGCGCGCAAGCGGGGCCGCCCCTCGGCTGGAGGCGGCGGCGGAGTAGGCGGGGAGTGCGCCTTACGGGCCTGGAGGCGGGAACGAGAGGCGGGGGCTCCGGCAGCCTCGGCCTCCTTCCATGATGGCGGCCCGAAGGTAGACAGAAAGGGGGACGAGAGCGACTGCGCAGAGGTGCCGCCCCCCTCGCCTCACGCTTGAGTGAGCGCGCGGGGGAAAGTCGGCCGGAGCCGGCCAGGCGGGCACTTGGCAGCGGCCCCTCCGCCGTCCTTGGGCTTGCCGCGGGTCGGGTTCCCGCTCTCTCGCTCTCCCCCCCCCGTCAGCCAGGACGGGGGGCCGGCGAGGAGGATGGCGGCAACGGCGGGGCTGAGCCTTTGTGGGGCAACGGCGGCGGCAGCAGCGGCAGCACCCCCCACCGCGGCGGCAGGAGCAGCAGCTGCCCGAGCGCGCCCCGTGGCCGGCCGGATCGCCTGGAGGGACTCGCCGCGGTGGAGGCTCCGGCGCAGCCCCGGCGAGGCGAGCTGAGCGCAGCAGCCCTTTCGGCCGGTCTTCCTTTTCCCGCCCCTCCGCGCTCGGACGGGAAGGGCAGGCGGGCGCTTGGCTGGCCCCCAGGCGGCGGAACCACAGCGGGGAGAAGGGGGGCAGAAAGGCGACGGCGAGGAGGAGGAGGAGGAGGCAGCCAGCAGCAGCAGCAGCAGCATGGGCGCCAAGCAGAGCGGCCCGGCCGCCGCCAATGGCCGCACCCGGGCTTACTCCGGCGGGGATTTACCTTCGAGCAGCAGCAGCGGTGGCGGCGGCGGCGGGGCTAACGGGACCGGCGGGCGGCCGATAGGTGGCGGGGGACGCTACACGCACCTGGCGTCGGGAGTGCACCACGCGGGGGCCGGCGGCTCTGCGGCGGCCGCGGCGCCTCCGGTGGCGGCGACCCGGAGCCGGTCTCTGGGCGGGCCGGCCGCCTCCGGCGGGGCTCGCGCCGCGCACTCTGCCTTCAGCATCCCCAACAGCAGCGGCCTCTACGGCTCCCAGGACTCGGTCAACAGCACCCCGGAGGACGGCGGGCGGGAGCGGTCCGCTGCCAGTGGCGGAGGCGGGCACGGCGGCGGGAGCGGGGGGCCCCGGCTGGTCATCGGCTCCTTACCCGCCCACCTTTCGCCTCACCTGTTTGGAGGTAAAGAAAACAAACCGGAGCCAGCGTGGGGCCGGTGCGGGGGGGGGTGTGGGCTGGAGTTTGAAGAAGGAGCGGGGCATGCCAGGGGCCTTAGGAAAGGAAGGGTTCGAAATGTTAGTCTTTGTGTCACCAAACATCTGTTGTGGTTGGGAGTGTCGCCTAGGAGCCGTCCGTCTCTGCAGTAGCGCCGCTGAGCATTCTGAACACGCGAGGGAAGGATCTCTATCTCCCCCCCCCTTTCCATTTGGATGCCTGGCGGTCTCCACAGGCGGTGTGGCTAGCTGACAAGTAGGAGCACGGCTGCTGCTGGTTATGGGCACGCCCCCTTGAAGCCCAGTCCTAGAAAGGTTTAATAAGAAAAAGCCTTGTTGAGGTCGGTGGAGGCTTGCTCCCGGACAGTATGTTTAAAGATAGTCAGCCTTTCTGCCCATTGACAGGACTTTTAAGTGGCTGTCATGGGTTAAAATCAAATAAAATCTCAGTTCACAGTAATATAAGGAAAAAGAAGCAGACCCTGACCTCTGTCCACAAGCTGTCAACAGCATATCAGAAAAGGTCTGCTTTACCTAGCCTCTGAAATCTCTTTGCAAGGTTGGGGCTTTCCTTGTGTCCTTGGGAGGCCTGTCCTATACCACAGGTACAGCCGCTGAGGAAGCCCAAGGAGAAACAGTTCTTAGTGACCTGAATGGAGGAACTGCTAACAGTCCCTGGGCTGATTGTCAGAGCTGCCTTTGGAGCCCATGGGACGGAAGTGATCCCAGAGATAAGGAGGTCCCAGGCTGGAAATAAGGATCATGGAGAGGTGAATGCCAGAGGCGGAACATGCCGACTACTGGGCTCTTACTTTCAGTGGTGTCTGAACACCATTAGTTGCTTTTTAGAAAAGGTTTGACATTGTGCTACAATAACATAGTGCTTAGTAATTCCAGACGGGTAGCTGTGCTAGTCTGTTCCAGCAACAGCAAAACCAGACTGTTGTGTAACCGCATTTTTTTTTCCAGTGCAAACTTTTGTGGGCTACAGCCCACTTCTTCAGGTGCAGATGTAATGCTTAGTTGTTGCTACATATCCAACAGGAAACGGCAATACCAGTTGTGTAACAGTGTAGTAACAATGATCAGCAAATGGTCCTGTACAGGAGGCCTTAGTTATTGTAGTTACAAAGTAATTGTCGAAAAAACAGTGCAGCTTTTGATGCTCCTGCATCTTGTCACATTCTGAGAAATTCTGAAACTTTTTGCTAATTAATTTTATCTTGTTCTCCTCCTTGAACAATAAAAAACCTGTGAGTGTGATATGTCTTGCTTTACACAGGTTTGTGCTGTTTTTATAGGCTCCTCAAGTGAAAAAACAAACAAACCAAGCGGAGCTTAACAAAATCGAGAAAGTTTGAAGGAAGTTTCTACTGTTTGTGTTTGTCACTGGTTATGTTTTAAAAATACCCTTGAACCAGAACAGGAACTGAAAAAGTGAAACTGAACTGTCAGCTCTGTTCTTAGTATCATGTGTGTTTATTTGGCCTCACAGTAGCTGCTATCAGTGGATCTGTAAATTCTCCTACCTTCTACTTATATAATTAGGACTTAATGGGATAACTTATTCATGTATCCATGCAGTGTATTTTAAGCCTGACCAAGGTCTGTTTTAGATGCCAATTTGAAACCTAGAAGCAGATGTTTCCTTTTTTAGGTTAATGAATTGCCCACAATGATAACTTTGTAATTACAGGTTCAGGTGGGTAGCTGTGTTGTTTGTTCTGAAGCAGCAGAACAAAATTTGAGCCCAAGAAGGCACCTTTAATACAACAAAGTTTAATTTAAGGAATAAACTTTCGTGTGCAAGCACACGTAGTTGCTGCAACTATGAAAGTAGTTTTCTGTCTACAGATGAAATATTCTGATAACACATTTTGTGCTTTAAAAAAACTACCCCATAGTATAATTTAAATGTATACAATATTGAAATATTGATGAAAAGTTAAGCATGAAAATGAGTCTTTGTAATGTTATAGCCTTGTATGTTTGGAGCAAGCTCTAATAAACTCAATAACAACAGACCTTTAAGTAAGCAGACATTGAATTTCAGCCTTGGTGTAAGCATGCCTACTTATATAATGACAGCTTATTGTGGTACAGTATTGCAAAAAAGTGTCCAGATGTCTATGCATTTTCTGGAAGTTAAGTAGAGTATATTTTTAATGACTTGGTCCTTAAGACATTTTAGCACTGAAATGGGTAACATGACTGCTGGTGGTTTCTTTCTGATAGCGTGTCTACTCTGTATGGTATGGGCTCTGAATGTTGCGTCTCAGAGAAACCTGTATGACAGTGCTTCTGTACTCTTGCACAGATCTTCCTATACCCCTTAAGTCAGGGCTGTCAAACATGTGGCCCATGGGCCGGAAGCGGCCTGTCCAGGGCTCATATCCAGCTCATGAGCAACTGGTGTGAAGGAGGGAACAGTAGGGTGCTTGTGGGGGTGTGCAGGCGGAGCCACTCCGATCATGGTGTCAGCATGGTGAACAACCTTGTCTGCAGTAGTCAAGGAGAACCCCTTCGCTCCAGCAGCATCCTCACTGGTAAATTGGAGACAACCACAGCTGCATTCGCGCTGACTTGGAGTTTCAAGGCGAAGTCACCCAGTGGCTTTGACTGGAGGCATCCGCCGCCACATGGGCATCTCCAGCTTATCAGGCTTTGCTGGGCCTGGGTTGCACCATGCATGGAGCCTTGCACCTGGCCCACCCATCCTGCTCTTCTGCATGATGGGGAGTTAGTTCAACTTGTCTTCCTGGTCCCCTTCCAGAGTTGCTTGAGGCCAGGAGGGAATTCACAACTCCCACTCACTTCACATTTTCCCTTTGGGGCCCTGGCTCACAGCATTGGCTGTGGGAGCAGGCTGGGGAAGGGGTTTGCCCCACCCTACGGGCAGTGCAAGGATATATGCCCAGCACTGTACCACTGGGTCTCCAGTCTTCCTAAGGTTTTTTTTCTCTGCCCTCCCCCTCTGTCTAGCTCATGGGGCTTCATGGTGAGGACATACCAACTTGGAATTTACCAGCTGCTGTCCGTTATAAAGTTTATATCTCTGGTACCTGGCATTACATTTTATGGCACACATGGTGCGGCCAAACAAAGTGAAATTTATGTCTAATCTGGCCCTTATAACAAATGAGTTTGACACCTCTGCCTTAAGTACTGGTCCATCAGTTTGGCTGGATCAGCGTCTCAGCTACACTTCAGGAAGTGTCCTTCATCACTTTCCTGTCTCCAGTAACCAGTTTAGAATTATTATTATTAGTTTTGGAGAAAACAGTTATATTTTTTGTGTGTGTGTCATCGGGGTATCTTGGACATGTGGTATTACTGCTGTTTGGATATGCAGCAAATGGGGCACATGTACCCAGAGAAAATGTGGTACTTTCCTAGATAGCAGTTAATAAGCTATGGTGATTGCTGTGTGGAATGCAGGCGTGCTTTTGCCACAGGCAGCTGTTGAATATTTTTGTGATGCAATAGCGATGAGTGGCATGACTTTCCTCCAGTATGCCTGTACTATTCTGAGACTTTTTTTTTTTACTATTTATAGGTTTTATGGAATATATACAAGCAGAATGTACTGTATAATTGCTAATAATGCTAGTGAATATTTTGAGTAATATTTGAGAACTGTGTTTGAGGGTTTTCTCAACCTTTTGGGCCACTAGATATAGTTGTCCCTATGCGAGTCCTACTCAAAAGCAAAAACACACTGGAAGTGTTCTCTTTAAATGTTCCTTTCCCATGTATTTCCCAATTGATAGCAGCTGGGCACACCAGTACCAGATATTTGTAATGTATTGAGCAAGAAGGGTTAAACACTGCTGGTTTCTCCATAAGTAGCTGTCACAGGAAAGAGCTTTTGAATAGTGGTCACATAGAGGCAGTAACATCTAAACTGCTGGTCGCTTATGCTTGCTGTGAAGAGTGCTAAAATAGGCAAATATGAATTAAATGCAGATCCACTTTATATGTGTTTACAGCCCAGCCAGTTTGTTATAAAACCTTTATAAACTGCTCCCTCAAAGATGCTGTGGAGGAGTCATCATGGGAACAACACATCCGAAATCATGTGTTCCTTCCCCCTGAGTATACATCACTGAGCTTCATGGTGGCCAAGGCTTTACTTTAACAATGGTTGAGAATGAACATTGTGTTATTTTATCTTACCTTGGTTATTGGTACAGTAGCTTTTAGGTTGGAATCTTGCATGGAGAGAAGGTAGTCCAGTGGCCCACCTAGTTCCTAATGGTTGCTGGGATTCTTGCAAACACTGCTGGGCTAGGTGTACTTTCATCTTATTCATCAAGCTGTTGCCTTTTTTAAAAAAACAAGCCAAGGTGTGCATTTAGGATAAGCTAGCTTCAGGTTGCTTTCTGTTAATCTGAACAGTTTTGTGCAGTGCAGCCAATGCAAATTTAAATTTATCTGACTGATTTTTCATGACTGTGGTGTATGCAAGTCTGCATAGGTTTACGGCATTAGACCCTTCTTTTTAAAAAAATAGGTACGGTTTAATGCTGCAATTCAAAACCTTCAACATAAGTTTTTGAATTGTCATGTATATATACTGCTGTTCTTTACGCAACATCCCTTCACAATGAAAGTAAGCAATGCTCTAGATCTAATCACAGCAGTGTATTGTAATGCTTAGCTTGTACACATGATCTTGTAATTCACATGTTAAAAAAGGTTGTCTTGGTAGTAGATGGGTTAGAGGGCTGTTAGCTCAAGCTTGTCTAGGTGCGGTATCCTTCAGCTGGCTCATGGAGTCTGAATATGCTTTGTTTCACAGTCTGGAACTTAAATCAAGGGTATTTTTTAATGCTAAACACTTTGAGGCTTGGCTTGGCTTGTTCTGAATCAAACTGATAAATAAAAGTTTTGCTACCCAGGAAACTATCTTTTGTTAATGATTGTATTATGTCTGAAATTAATTTTGATCTTGGCCAACAGTTCATTTGTGATTTTGGTTTTCTAACTGAAAGGGAAAAAATTAAATGTTAATATTAAAGTTCTCTCAACTCTGTAATATAAGAGAATTCTGCTAAGAGAACAAAGCTGCAAAAGTACTTTCAGTTATGTTTAAGACTTTTCATAGAAACTGAAAAAAGTCTTATTTTCATTAGTTTTTAGGGAACAAGTACAGTCTATAATAATATCTGATGGTCTTGAGATATGGTACGGCAGTTACCTATAGCTGGCAGTTTCAGATCCTAAAGTTTACCGTCAACATCTGGTGGCAAGTATGAGAAACGGAGCCCTGACCTGTATGGCCCAGGGCAGCCTGATCTTGACCAACCTCAGAAGCTAAGCTGGGTTGGCCCTGGATGGGAGATCAACGAAAGAGCTCATCAAGGGAACTCAAGGATTTGGTACACAGAGGCAAGGAACAGGAAACTACCTCTCAGCGTCTCATGCCTTGAAAGTCCTACGAGGTCACCATAAACTGGCTGTAACTTGACAGCTCTTGTAAGTTCCTGTTGGAATGAAAGAAAAAACCCTACTTACAAAGGTGCTTTCTGTTGAGTTCCAAGCCAACCAGTGTCTCATTTAAACTAGGTCCTCTGTCATCAGTGTTCCTAACATTAGCATGCAAATACCTCCCTGGGTCGGGTATGATAATAATGCATAATTATGTGAGATTCTGAAATCAATGAGATCTGGCCATGTTGAAAACTGTATGTGCAATTTGTACATCCATGCCTGATACAGTATTTAAATTGGGCCTTGCCTGCAGATGTATTCTCTGCAGAGATCTGATTCCTGTGTACATATAACTGAATCAGACCATTGGTCAATCTAGCTCCGCATTTCCCACATTAACTGGCAGTACCTTTCAGGAACTCACTCCATTTTTTAATATTCCTTTTTGACTGACATCTTCAAAGCAGATCACAACAATTCCATTTTAAAATCTTATGATTAAAAAACCCTCTAAAATCTGTTGGAGAAGGAAAACAGGTTTTGAAAACCTTTAAATCATTGGATTAAAAATGAAACAAACATGGTGGCTGTAGTAGTGAATGAAAGATTAGTCAAGCAGATTTAGGAGAGGTGTGTGATGCTCTTTGTGGCTGCTGGCCTTTCTCCTGCTTCTCATAGGCATTCTGGTTTGGACTTTACTTGTATGTTAAAACTGAATACTTTCATACTTGGTGGGGGTTGCTGTTGTATGAGTTCTAGATTGTTCTTGTCATGTTGACCATCTTGGCAGTCGTTCTAAATGCCTTTGATAGCCTTTCTGTGTGGAGAGAGTTCTGTTGGCTCTCATCTAGAAGCAGATCTAGGACATGTCCCCAGTTCCAAAACCTGGTGGTGAAAGCTGAAAATTGCCTATATCAACAGCTAAACTCTGTGGGAGGAGATGAGCATTTTCTTAGTGTAAATTTCCTCAAATTAAGTTTGAATTACTAGCAAGTATGGAGAAGCTCTGTCTTTTGTAGCACAGCTGCTTTAAAAAAAATGAATTGCACTGAGTCATTCTTTACATTTCTGTGCCTGTAGTCTTTGTGTCTCTGGCTGCGGTCACACACACTAAATAATCCATTTTCAATCCACTTTCAGTGCACTTTCCAACTGGATTTTGCCAGTTCACACGGTGAAAATCCTGTAGATTGAAAGTGGATTATTTAGTGTGTGTGACCACAGCCTTAGTTAACCTTATCAACTGCAGAAGTGTGTTCCTTAATACAAATGCAGTGAATTAGTGTTAGGGTACTGGGAAAAACACAATGGGAATATGTGCCTCTCACACAACTTTTAAAAGTGAACTGTTCTCAGTCAGCATCCTGATGTCTGCTTTGGAAGTTTCTTTGGCAGCAAAGAACAATATTTCACAATGTTCATGGATAAAATGAATGTATGAATGTATTTAGGAACTGCTAAGCATAACTGCTTGTTTATACCACTGTGACAGTGTGATACCATGAGAGGTCTTCTGAATTACATGAAAATGTAATAGCGACTGTTTAAGTATTGGTAAGTATGGCAGGTGAGATGGCTTGAGTAGCAGAGCAAGTGAACTGAAGATTATGGGAATAATAGTGCCTTGCGTGTGGAGTATGATTGGTCAGTGTTTAGAGGGGGTCTGCTGGAGTGAATGTGAACAGTGAGGAGGAAGAAGAAGAGCTTGGATTTATACCCCACATTTCACTACCTGAAGGACTCTCAGAGTGGTTTATAATCTCCTTTCCCTTCCCCGTCCCCACAACAGACACCCTTTGAGGTAGGTGGGGCTAAGAGAGCTCTTTTGAGAACTGCCCTTGAGAGAACAGCTCTAAGAGAACTTGTGACTGACCCAAGGTCACCAGCAGCTGCATGTGGAGGCGTGGGGAATCAATCCCTATTCTCTCAGATTAGAGATCACACTCCTAACCTCTACACTAAACTGGCTCTCAGAGGAAGGAGTCACGAGGAATGAAGAGTCTTTGTCAGTGTTTGTGGAAGGTCTGCAAGAGTCTAAGGGTGTCTGTTTCTTTTTCTGACAGTTAATGGTATATTTCTTAGTTAACTGCTGCACGTTGTCCTTACGGGTTTCCCTGTTTTCTCTTTTGTGTCTGTCAGATAGAATTTGGTTAAATTATAAGGATGTTTCTGCATGTCTACTGAATAAAGTTGTATGGAAGATGGCAGCAGTTTCAACAGTTAAAGCTTAAAGTGTCAGAAGCCAAAGAAACTTGAGTAGACCACCAGGGTGTATGGTATAACCTAAGGGGAATATAAAGAGACCCTCAAGATTGGTAAACACCCTGAAATGCCTATAAGTGAGGTCCACGAAGGGGAGACTGAGGCAATCACTAAGTCCAGTACTCCATAAGGGACAGGCTGCACTGCGATGGGTGGTGGCCAGTTGGAATGGGAAATGTTCTGAAATAAGGATTCTGCTGCATGAGATGATGAAGGAAGGAAATCTTCCTCCAAAGAAGTGAAAGGGGGAAGGTTTCAACAAATGCTGCACCACCAATTCATAACTTTTTAAATTTAGGATAAGAATTTATTGGTTGGATCTTCCTCAGCCTCTTGTTGAGATCAAACTGTGTGAGGTCTCGTCCTAGGCACAGAATCAAGAACAACAATAATTAAGATGGGAAGATCCTGCATCCTGTAGAAGTGGAAAAAGGCATAGAGATGCACCAGCAATCCCCAGGACGATAATACATACCCTAATGTGGATGGCTTGGGCTAGCCAGATCTCAAAATCTAAGCAGGGTGGGCCCCGGTCAGTGTTTGAATAGGAGACCACCAAGGAATTCCAGGGCTGCTATGCAGAGGAAGGCAAGGGGAAACCACCTGTGTTAGTCTCTTGGCTTGAAAACCCTAAGGGGTCACCACAAGTCACCTGTGACTTGGCAGCACTTTACGGGCGCACATGATGATACACAACTAGTCATGTATGACTAAAATGGTACATGCTCTGCCGCCTTATGACCTAGTCACAATATATCACTTTCCATTTGGAAATAGGTAGATTTATTACAAAGGAGTTGTGCCTCTCCTAATGTCACATCAATGTGGACATTGTCTGCCCCTTACTCAGCCTATGGAGGCAATCAGTTACACTAGTTAAAAAAAAATCTTAAATTTTCTAAAGCTGAAATGATGGCACAAAGAATCAGACCCCAGGACGATCCTAGGAACTGAAGATGGATAAATGGAATAAGTAAACAGGTGCAGGAGGAGTTTAGCTAGATAGTTTAACTAGCTGCCCCGGGTCCCTTTTGGAGAAGAGCAGGAGGGATATAAATTTGATAAATAGGACTGTGCTTGGTAGAAAGAAAGGAGACACTGCCAGTTTTTAACTTCTTGTATGGATGCTTATTTGGGTTGTCAAAATAATGATAATAACAGATTGACTTGGCAGCTAACTTAAACTTACTCGGTGTGTATTTGCTGTTTGTAAAAAGTAAATGAAATGTCCTGATGTTTGTGGAGTACAGTGAATTTGGAAAGTAATGAGGTTTCTGACATCTTGAATTCTAATATATTCTACCACCCCATCAACTGAAGACCTGAAATGCTGGCATTCTTTCAAGTAGGGTGGTTTTATCCTACCTGAGAAAAAATTACGAATTGACTTGCTCCTTTCACCATCACTCCAACGCACTGTATAGTTTTGACTTATTTTCAAGTATGGTTCCCTTTTGGAAAACTGTACTCTTGAGCTATTACATGGAAGGGGACTACGTGAATTTACTAGACAAAAGAGATTTCTTTTGTGTGAAGAACAGGTGATTGTGTGAACTAGTTTGCCTTCCTTGGAAACGTGTTCAGTACTCAAGTTCCTGTTTATCTGGCTTTGGTAAATGACACAACATGGCAAACAAAGGTTAGACAAACTAGAGTAAACCTGATTTATAATGTGCACTGAGATTTCACTACTGAAACCAGTATTTCTGGAGAAGGTGGAAATGTATGGGGGGGACAGGGTGTGGAAATTTTGATCCTAGGTTGTTCTTGTGTCAGATAGAAACTATTGCAACATCTTTCTCCTATCTTCATGAGAAAATAGAATGCCTGAGAGTGGTTCTCTCCTTATCGGCCCTATCTGTAACCTAGGTGCCTAGTGCTAAGTCTTGAAATAGTTTGAAATAAATGGATGTGCTTATATTTATTTGATTCATTTATATCCCACTTTTCTCCCCAATGGGAACCCAAAGCAGCTTACGTAATTCTCCTCACCTCCATTTTATCCTCACAAACAACTCTGTGAGGTAGGTCAGACTGAGTGTGTGGGTGACTGGCCCGGGGTCTCCCAGCAAGCTTTCATGACAGAGTTGGAATTCAAACATACCTGAGGGATTGCTTTTCCCTATATATACCCCAGAGAGCACTGCAGTCGGGGTCTCAGAACCGACTGACCCCCCCCCCGGGCCCCAAAGCAGCCAGACTCACCACTACCAGGGTCAGGGCCTTTTCAGTGGTGGCTTCTTGCTGGTGGAATGAGTTCCCGGAAGAGATCAGGGCCCTGCGGGACCTCTTACAGTTCCACAGGGCCTGCAAGACAGAGCTCTTCCACCAGGCTTTCGACTAGGAGCCGCCCTGATCATTACCATCAACAAGCCCGACCCTTAGTCCAATATCTGGCCTAGACCATCGTGCAGCCCAAGACGACCACGAGCTGGATTGTCTACTTGTAACACTCTTAGCATGCCATCTTAATTAACTAATGATGCATACTAGCACTTATGATTTTATGATTTATTTATATCTGAAATTTGTTTTAATGTGATTTAATGTGGTTTTATTGGTTTTGTACTGAGCCTGTTTGTGGGGATGGCGGGGCATAAATTGAATTAATTAAATAAATAAATAATAAACCTGGTTCTCCCAGATCCTAGTCCGACTGTAGTTATACTACAGTGGCTATCTCTATGTGGGTGTTAGACCTTTAAGGCTTAGCAAACTTGATTAAATCTTTATCTGTACATTTGTGGTTTTTATATTTATTGAGCTATATCATTCTGCCCATATATTTTCTTTGTAAAGTTTAATTTTTTGTAAAGATCTTTAGCCACATGAGCAAGAGTCTTCTTCATCCTATTGCTTAAAGAACAACATTTTATTTTCATAGTCTGTGGCTTATCTCTACTGAAAGTAAATATGTGCCTTCAAAAAAGTATTTTTTGGCATGGCTGATAATTCTGCTATTTCTAATAAAGACCGGGCAGAGCTAGTAAACAGGGGCATCTGTTTCTCAGTGTTCCTGTTACTAAAGCAGATCCACTACCATTCTGTATTACCGCAATGTAGTTTTGGGGTAAGAAGAGATCATACCTTCCTCTATTTCCTACACGGTAAGCTGGTATTCACACTGTATATCTACTGAAGACTAAGACGTTCATATAATTGAATACTTCAGTACTTGCAAAAACTGCAAAATTTGAAAATAATTCTTTGCAGGTGTGGCTAAGAATTTTTTGTGGTTGTACTAACTTTATGCTACAGTTCTCCAGCTTGCTCCAACTCTAAAAATAGTAAGAACATAAGAACATAAGAGAAGCCAATGTTGAATCAGGCCAATGGCCCATCTAGTCCAACACTCTGTCACACAGCGGCCAAAATATACCAGGTGCCATCCGGAGGTCCAGCAGTGGGGCCAGGGCACCAGAAGCCCTCCCACTGCTGCCCCCTCCAGCACCAAGAATAGAGTGCATCACCTGCCCCAGACTGAGAGTTCCCATCCATACCCTGTGGCTAATAGCCACTGGTGGACTTCTGCTCCATATGTTTATCTAATTTCCTCTTGAAACTGTCCATGCTTGCAGCTGCCACGACCTCCTGTGGCAGTGAATTCCATATGTTAATCACTCTTTGGGTGAAGAAGTATTTCCTTTTATCTGTTGTAACCCGACTGCTCAGCAATTTCATAGAGTGCCCACGAGTTCTTGTACTGTGAGAAAGGGAGAAAAGTACTTCTTTCTCAACCTGCTCAATCCCATTCATAATCTTATAAACCTCGATCATGTCACCCCTCAGCCGTCGTTTCTCCAAGCTAAAGAGCCCCAAGCATTTTAACCTTTCTTCATAGGGAAGGTGTTCCAACCCTTTTATCATTCTAGTTGCCCTTCTCTGCACTTTTTCCAATGCTATAATATCCTTTTTGAGATGTGGTGACCAGAACTGTACACAGTATTCCAAATGAGGTCGCACCAATGATTTATACAGGGGCATGATGATACTGGCTGATTTGTTATCAATTCCCTTCCTAATAATCCCCAGCATAGCGTTGGCCTTCTTTATTGCAGCTACACATTGTGTAGACATTTTCAGCGAGTTATCCACTACGACTCCAAGATCTCTCTCTTGGTCAGTCTCTGCCAGATCAGACCCCATCAATGTGTATTTATATTTAGGATTTTTGGCTCCAATGTGCATCACTTTGCACTTGGCCACATTGAACCCCATTTGCCACGTTGACGCCCACTCACCCATCCTCAACAGATCCCTTTGGAGTGCCTCACAATCCTCCCTGGTTTTCACCACCCTGAACAACTTCGTGTCATCTGCAAATTTAGCCACATCACTGCTTACTCCCAATTCCAAATCGTTAATAAACAAGTTAAAAAGCATGGGACCGAGTACTGATCCCTGTGGTACCCCACTGCTTACCACCCTCCACTGAGAAAGTTTCCCATTTATACTCACTCTCTGTTTCCTATTTATAAGCCAGTTTTTGATCCACAAGAGGACTTGTCCTTTTATCCCATGACTATTGAGCTTACTTAGGAGCCTTTGATGAGGAACTGTATCAAAAGCTTTCCGGAAGTCAAGGTAAATAATATCTATTGGGTCCCCCTTGTCCACATGTTTGTTCACTCCTCAAAAAACACTAACAGGTTAGTGAGACAAGATCTTCCTTTACAGAACCCATGCTGAGTCTGCCTCAATAGTTTTTGTTCATCAATGTGCCTACTAATTCTTTCCTTAATAACAGTTTCCACCAATTTACCCGGTATCGATGTCAGACTGACTGGCCTGTAATTTCCTGGATCTCCCCTGGAGCCCTTTTTAAAGATTGGAGTGACATTAGCTACCTTCCAGTCCTCAGGAATGGAGGCAGATTTTAAAGAAAGATTACATATTTTTGTCAGGAGATCCACAAGTTCACATTTGAGTTCTTTCAGAACTCTCGGATGAATGCCATCCGGGCCTGGTGATTTATTAGTTTTTAAATTGTCCATCAGTCGGAGGACTTCCTCTCTTGTTACCGCAATCTGATTCAGGTCTTTCAAACCCCCTCCCGAAATCGGTGCTTCTGGAGTGGGCAAACACTTCTCCTCTTCCACAGTGAAGACAGAGGCAAAAAATGCATTCAGCTTCTCAGCCATTTCCCTATCATCCTTCACTACTCCTTTTACCCCTTGGTCATCCAAGGGCCCCACTGCCTCCCTGGCTGGCTTCCTACTTCTAATGTATTTGAAGAAAGTTTTATTGTTGGTCTTTATGTTTTTTGCGATATGCTCCTCATATTCCCTTTTTGCTTGCCTGATCACAGACTTGCATTTTATTTGCCATAGTCTGTGTTCCCTTTTATCAACCTCACTAAGACTAGCTTTCCACCGCTTAAAGGAATCCTTCTTACCTTTTACAGCTTCCATTACTTTATTTGTTAACCATGCAGGCTTTTTTCTATACCTATTTGTACCTTTCCTAACCTGCGGTATATATTTTTTCTGAGCTTCTAGGATTGTCTTTTTAAATAGTCTCCAAGCTTCCCCAATGGTTTTGACCTTCTCCACTCTTCCTTTCAATTTCTTCCTCACATGTCCCCTCATACCAGAGAAGTTACCCCTTTTAAAGTTAAAAGTGGTTGCGTCAGTCTTTTTGGGCAACTCCCTATCTGTACAAATGTTAAACTCAATGACATTATGGTCACTGTTCCCAAGTGGTGCAATCACTTTTACATCTCTCACCAGGTCTTGGGTGTTACTTAGGACCAAATCCAGGATCGCCTCTCCCCTGGTAGGATCTGTGACCATCTGTTCCACAGCACAGTCATTGAGAGTGTCTAAGAACGCAATCTCTTTTTCCCGACTAGAACTCATATTGACCCAATCAATGTGTGGGTAGTTAAAGTCGCCTATTACAACACAGTTATTTCGTTTAGCCGCTATCTTTAATTCATTCATCATTTTATAATCCTCCTCTATCTTTTGATCTGGTGGGCGATAACAAACTCCCACTGTTAAGCCTCCT
The DNA here is from genome assembly GCA_029375565.1 of Gekko gecko. NCBI lineage: Eukaryota > Metazoa > Chordata > Lepidosauria > Squamata > Gekkonidae > Gekko > Gekko gecko. Next base: position 38,691,671 of record JAPDNY010000011.1, read on the forward strand.
TTGGACCCACTATTTCAACCCATAGCATTTCCAGAAGCGAATCCAATTCTCTTACCCTCTCAATCTTACTGGACGGTACACCCTCTCTGACATACAGAGCCACCCCACCTCCAACCCTTTCCCCCTATCCCTCCGATATAATTTATAACCAGGAATCACCGTATCCCACTGATTTTCCTCATCCCACCAAGTTTCTGAAATACCCACAATGTCTATTTCCCCCCCAACACCAAGCATTCCAACTCCCCGATTTTACCTCGGAGACTTCTAGCATTTGTGTATAAACACTTATAGTTTCCCACGTTTGTTAAGCCCACAGCCTTCCTCTTGCTGCCTCGAGACCTTGCCAGGCAGTTCCTATCATTAGCCACAGTCTCAGTGGACAATTGTAATCCATTTCCTTGTACAAAAGTAATAGCTACCCCTTCATCTCTTTGAGATGAGCCATCCCGAACCAGAGACTTTTCATCTCCTGTCGGCTTTCCCCCATTATTCAGTTTAAAAACTGCTCTGCCACCTTTTTGATTTTGAGCGCCAGCAGCCTGGTTCCTTCTCGGGACAAGTGGAGACCGTCCCTTTTGTACAGCTCCCTCTTGTCCCAAAAAGCATCCCAGTGCCTAACAAACTTGAACCCTTCCCCCTACACCACCGTCTCATCCACGCATTGAGACTCCTGATCTGTGCCTGTCTCTCCGGCCCTGCGCGTGGAACAGGTAGCACTTCCGAGAAGGCTACCTTGGAGGTCCTGGCCTTGAGTTTCCTGCCCAGCAGCCTAAATTTCTCCTCCAGGACCTCACGACTGCATTTCCCCACATCGTTGGTGCCGACGTGCACCACGACCACTGGCTCCTCCCCAGCACTATCTACCAGCCTATCTAAAACACGCGTAATGTCCGCTACCTTCGCACCAGGCAGGCAAGTCACCATACGGTCAGTACGCGGGTTCGCCACCCAGCTGTCTACCTGCCTAAGGATCGAATCACCAACTACCAAGAGCCCCCTCCCACCCTTCCCAGGGACGGTTCCTTGGTACGAAAGGATACCCGTTCACCAGCTGAAGAAGAGGTCCCTTCTGAGGGCACATTCCCCTTATCCTCAGCATGGTGCCCCTTTTCCCCTTGACCCTCATGCTCCCTGGCAGCAGCCGGGCTGCCAGATCCAGAGTGGGACATATCTAACAAGTCCCCGAGAGTCTTCCCCGTGCACCTAACTGACTGTCCCTGCTTCTCCAGGTCAGCCACCTTGGCCTCAAGGGAGCAAACTCGCTCCCTGAGAACCAGGAGCTCCTTGCACCGAGCACACACCCAAGACTTCTGACCAGTGGGCAGATAGTCATACATGTGACACTCCATGCAAAACACTGGATAGCCCCCAACCCCCTGCTGGCATTCTGGCTTCATAATTGTTTTTAAACAAATACTTTTCTATAACCCCCTTTTAAAACCCTTTGTATTTATATGGCTCCTGTTGTAGGAGTCTACTTACCTTACCTTACCAAGGAGCCAAGGTCCTGGCTTCCTGGCTCTTCCTGGGCTTCTTACAGAGCCCCTAGGCCAAGAGCCACAGGCAAAGAGCTCTCGCCCTGCTCTGTGCCTCTCTGCAAACTTCCTGCCTTAAATGGAATTGTCTCCCAGGAGAGGGTGTGGCCAGCAGCTACTCAAAATCACCCAAGGCACTTAATGACGGTCAAACAAAGCCCCTTTCACACTCCAACTCCAGCAGCCAGGAGTCTGCTATTCAATTTCACCCAAGCACTTAATTACAGGCAAACAATGACCCTTTCACACCCTAACTCCAGCAGTCAGGAGTCTGTTACAACTCACCCACACACTCCCAAATACAGTCACTGACACAGTACCTTCTCAGCTAAAGCACCTCAGCTGAAAGTAAATAAATAAAAATACCACTCACCCCTCTGGCAGCTCAAACACCTAGCTCCTTCTCAGAGCTCAGCTGGGTCAGCTCAACTGGGTAGTGTAGTATAGGAAAGGAGTTGCTTAACATGGTAGAGGTAGTAGAGCTGTAGAGGAGACTTACTACACGCTGTTCCTGAAAGTAAGTGGATGGAACAGGTAAGTAGTCCTGAGTTGGGTCCCTTTTCTAAAATGAGGGCAACACATTTTGTTAAAGCCAGAAAGGAAAGAAGAAAAATCTTTTATTGCAGTATTGTATTGTTGCATACAAACAGTTTTATCTTCTAGGAGTACACATAGGCAGATGGTATTACTGTCACGAAACATGTTACAGCCCCATAAACATTTCTTCTGAAAGGAATTTTTGCAGTTAACATTTTCTGTAATGTCATGAACCCACAAAGTTCACACTGTATAAGTCCCAGATTAAAGCTGCTATCACACTGTCTTAATCACAGTAATGAAGGTTTCAAGGAATGCCTTAATATTTCCCTTAATATTAAAAGACAAAAATCGTTAGGCTATCTCCTTTGCAGTGGTGAATAATGATCCTGTGCCCATTAATAAGAAGGAAAATAGGATTTCTGCATACCTTCTTCTTAGGGCTAAATGAGCACATGTGAGTTTATTCAGTCCTGAAACCGAACCTTGGTAACCAGGGCATTTGTGGTTCTGGACTGTGTAAGCCAGACGCTATTTGTTTAGATCCAGAGCTCAACAGTGTCTTGCTGATGCATTATTCGAGTGGGGAATTTATTAATTATCCCCTCCCTCAATTCCTTTTAGGCCCTCAGATTTTTTTAAATATCTGTATTAATAACTGAAAACTTTAAAGGAACAGTTGTCTTTACCTTTGGGTACTTGTCTGTCTGCCTGTGGTTCTCTTTAAACTGCGTTACGTTCCGCATTCAGTACTGCTTTTGACATCTTCCTTCAGTCTTGCTTAAGTTTTTGATCATCTAAAGGGCAAACTACATAAGGCACTGGAGTTTTGTGGCTGGAGCTCCTGACAAGTAATTTGGCCCTAGAAACAGCTAAAGAGACATATTTGATTAGTAGAAGTGAATGGCTGGAGGCTTAATTCTTCTCTTTCCCCTATGTTTTGGTCCCAGTCCACATTGTGTTTACACAGCAGCTGCTTGCTGTGAGCAGTGTACCTGCTGGGTATTCCAGTTATGAAAAGTCAGTGTTGTGTAATCTAATTTTAGGGATTGAAGGCTTTTGGGAAGAATTGTAGTTAGAGTAAGTACAGGTGAACACTAACTATGAGAGAAATGGAGTAAAGTGGGCATGCACATAATTCAAGGATGTGAATATTAGTGATGGCTGTTTGATCAAGTGTTGACGGAAAATGATTAAGCTCTAATTTTGTGGAACTATTAACAGCAGATGGTTTTTTGTAATGAGCATGTTGAACATATCCTTGTGTTAACACTAGGTAGGGAAATGGTATGATTGATGCGAAATCTGTTATGTTGGTAGAACTCTGGATGAAATTGCCTTGGATCGTTGGTTCATCTAGCTCAGTATTTTCTGCACTGCCAGTTGCTTTCTAGGGTCTCTAGCAGAAGGGAGCCTTTTCTCAAACCTGCTATCTGCAATCCTTTAACGGAGGTGCCGTCCGTTTACTCTCACGGGATACATTTTGTGCGCAGAAGACCTATCATTACATAGTCTCCGGATTATGCCCACATAGGAAAGTTAGAAGGCTGTGATTTAAATCAACCAGCCTGAGTGCATCTCAGTATTCTGTTGGGCGGAGGAGAATGTTGAAATTTGAAAATGACAGTTCAGGTGTAAAGAAGAGAGTGAATTGGGGTTGGGGAGAGGTAAGCAGGACTGAAAAATGCAGCAAAGTGAGACCAGTCAGTTGATAGAAAAGGGGGGAAATGTGGCATAACAGAAGGAAGAACAAAGGATGAAGTGATGTGGTAAGGAAAAGACAGGCTGAGTTAAAAGTGTTTAAAGGCAGATAAAGCACACTGAGCATTTGAGGTGCATCTTCCAAATGGAAAAAGTGGACAATGGAAGACTGAAGATTACTAGTTGGAACAGTGGCTAGATCACCTGATAGATACCCAACAAGGTCTCATTTATGTCAGGTCTGGCCCTCATAACAAATGAGTTTGACACCCCTGTGTTAAAGGGTAAGCAGAAGATGTTTAACAGCTGCAAGGACCAAGCAGGAATAACAGGCTTAGTTTATATGGTTACCATTTTGGGGGGTTTAATTCTGAGGGGAAACCACTTGATGAGATACTAATAGGGTTGCCAATCCCCAGGTCCCAGCGGGGGTTCCCATGATTTTGGGGGCTTCTGCCCACCACTAGCCAGCTTGCAGATAGGGGAATCCTGCTTGCAAAAAGGGACACCACTACACGATGATGTCACCCGGAAGTGACATCATCACGCCAGGGATATTGTGTGGTGATGCTCTGGTCTGAGGGCAAAACTATGGTCTGAAGCCAGTTTTACTATAGAGTTTGGCCCAAAAACCAGAGCATTGCCATGCAATGTCCCTGGCATGATGATGTCACTTTCAGGTGATATCATCAAATTGGGGACATCCCACAACGCCCCCCCCAAATCCCTCGCTGATGCAACAAGGGGACCTGGCAACCCTGGATACTAAGCAGTTACCACATCTTTGTTTCTCTGCCCCAGCACAGGATTCCTGTCAGTGTGAATTATATATTGGTGGTCAAGCATCATATTTTTCAGCTTGGACTCAGCTATGTCATATATTTATTTACTTCATTTATACCACACCTTTCTCCCCAGTGGGGGACCCAAGGTGGCTGACATAATTCTCCAATCCTCCATTTTATGCTCACAACAATTCTGTGAGATAGGTTAGGCTGAGAGCATGTGACTGGCACATGGTTACCCAGCCAGTTTCTACGGCAGAGTGGGCTTCTGGGATCTGATTTCCCCAGATCGTAGTCTGATACTCTAACCACTACACCATACTCCCTCTGTACGTGCTTGCATGAAATCACATGTTCTAAAACCTAACTTGATGATAACTTGATGACAGGCATATCTACAGACCAGAGTCAATGGTGAAGGAAGGAGATCGTTTATGAAAAGCATCAGAGGAACTTGAGGTTCTTTTTTCTAATATAATGTTGAAGACTGGAGCATCTTGGCTAGAAAAAGCTAGAAAGTATTGTGTTGAAAGCAGTTGCCAGAATTGTGGCTCTTTTGTGGTGCTTGGTTGTTGTTTTTTTCACTCCTGTGATCTTAAGTGAGCAATGGGAGGTGGAAACAACTCCACTTTTTTGTGAAGAACTTGTTCTTTTGCTGCCAGTCCCACAGACATTTATTTCTTCCCATCAATGTAAAATCCAAGAAGTGTAAATTTTCTTGCCCTTTTTCTTATTACTTCAACACCACATTCAGTTGTGTGGCTCCTCAGTAGGTATGGTTAATGTGCAGCTTCTGTTTTGCTGACACCTTATAGCAGGCAGAGCACTGTTTTTTTGCCTGCTCACACATGATATATTTTTTTAATTCTCTGGCTTGTGTCCCTGCCACATATCCAGAAATGCCTCATCTGTCAGAGAGGTTTCAAACATGGCTGTGCATATACAGATACAAACCTCTGTCTTTGCACTCTCAACTCCAGTCTGTCATAGCAGGGGCAAGAAACTCAAACAACTTAGCCCTCAACCATAAGGTGGTGCGGTGGAAAATGACCTGCTACTAACACTTCCCTGGCACTACTCTACAACTGCATCTGCTCCAATTCTACAGAGATTCTCACCTGAGAGATCTACAACACACCTTTTTGGAACTAAAGTATCCACCTGATGAAATCAGGAACCAGATTAACGAAGCCAGAATGCTACCAAGAAAAAAACTGTTACAGGAGAGGCCCAAAAGAGACAATAATAGAACACTGCTAGTGGTCACGTACAGCTCTCAGCTCAAAACTGTTCAACACGTCATTAACAACTTACAACCTTTTCTTGCACACAGACAGCCTCCCTGTCTCAAACAACTCCTCACCCACAATAATGCAACATCTGATTTGAACATGGACACTGGGACCAGAGTTTGTAATAAACCCAGATGCCAACATTGATGCCACATAGACCCAGAACACAATCACTGGACCTAACAACATCAGCGACACTATCAGAGGCTCATTCACATGCTCATCTTCTAACGTTGTTCAGTCACATGGTTGAGTCCGACTCTTTGCGACCTCATGGATCACATCATGCCTGTCTTCCGTCATGCTCCAGAATTTGCTTAATGTATATGCCAACAATGCCCTTCAGTTCTCTACATTGGACAAACCCTACACCAGAGGATAAATGGGCACAAATCTGACATCAAGAATCACAAGACAGCCTTCCAGGACATTTAATGGGTGACTTCAAGGTAGCTGTTTTATTACAAGGGAACTTCAGAAACAGAATGGAGAGGGAAATTGCTGAATTGTAAGTTACTACAACACTTGGATCAAAAATCTCCCCAGGACTCAACAGGGATATGGGTTTCTTATCTCATTTCATATGCTAACTCATTTAGTCGTCACATATGTATTCTCATGTAGAGGGACTATATATCCTGTGTATTTTATTGTGTTTGTTTTTCAGAATAGCATATTAGAATATCGAATGTAATACAAGGAATATTGGAATGTTTGGCTGACATAACACTATACCAACTCAGAGAAGAAAACAATGCTGTTAAGTGACCTCCACCCTGAGAGAATGGAGAGTCTCAGTCTTATTTTGACATATTTATTGTTTTACAGCTGTTAACCTTATAACATTAGCTTGTTGTTTAGTTTTGTCTCGCATATCTTAAAACATCTTCATCATGTTAGGTGTTAATTTGCTGTTCGGCCTCTGTCTATAAGTTTGAACCTTACCTTCCATTCCAATGTATTTGAAAAAGTGCATGCACACAAAAGCTCATACCTTGAATAAACCTTAGTTAGTCTTAAAGGTGCCGCTGGACTCTAAATTTGTTCTACTTTCCTGGCATGTAAGTAGAAACATGAATTGCCCTCTGGGGCTGTCTTGCTAGACTGCTATTTAGGTCCTCCGGCTTTGTTAAAGCCATGTGACAGTTGCTTCTTGGAATGCACAGCTGTCCTGTGCAAAACATATTGAAGCAGATAGGCTTGATCACCGCTCCATTCCTAAGTCTGTGGCACCAGAGCGTGCATATTGCCTCTGATGGCCCAGTGACAAAAGTCATCTTCTGTTCCTGTGAGGTAGCTGGGGTTTAGGTGGGATGAGAACATTTCCCCTTTAAACTGTTCATATGAATCTCCGTCGTAAAGCTGTAATGAGCAGTGGTTTTTTTTTTCTTATCTGAATATTCTTTGCCTTTGCATGCACAGAGCTAATATAATAAAGTTGCAATGTTTCTGAAAGACTATCCATAAATAAAAGAATAAGGTCATTCAGGCAATTTTCATGCATGATTATGAAAGAATCTGTGCAACCTGGTTGAATTTTTACCCCACAATGGAAAAATATTCTACCTTCTGTTTTCAGACACTCAAAATAGAAGCCTCCCTAATAAAATTGTTTTTCTAATTTACTGTCATAATATAGAACATTCAAATTAGTCTTTAAGGTATACCTTCTTCAAGTAGTGAAGACAAATTTCTCAACAAATCAATGACAGCAGATTTCATGGGCATCGCACAGTTCCTACTGATGTTCACAGGCTTTGGGTAGATGTCTTCCTTACTGGTTCTACCGTTGAAAGACTTTTGCATTATGAAAATACGCAGCGCCTGCAAAGGATGGGGTGTGGAGCGCAGAAGAGAAGCAGGGGAAAACAGTCTGCTGCGCTCCCCTCTCCTGCCCCATCTCTGGCTTTTCCCTTCAGTTCTGTCTTTCACCTGTTTGGGCATGCACCAGTCAAGTCCATCAGCTAGGCTTCCTCCTGATGTTCTGGAGGAATTAAGGAGGAGCCTGGTACTTCACAATCCCTTCTTTTTTGGGATGCCAAGTGGGGTAAACAGGCCTAACTCCCTGCAGCTGTCACCCATGATTGATACCTTTGGAGTTCCTCCAGTTGCTGTCAGTGGAAGCAAATGCTAAGCTGCTTGCTTCACCTGGGGCAGCAAAAAACCCGCCCTCCATAGTGGGCCAACTGCATGCCGAAACAAACCAGTTGTCCAGTGGCATCTTAAAGACTAACAACACTTATGCCATCATGAGCTTTTGTAAGACAGGGCTCACTTTCTCAGATGTAATGAAAGAAAGGAAATCATTCTGATTTTCATGCAGAAAATTACAGGAGAGGGGTCAGAGAAGTTGAACATAAGAGTGGCCTGGTATCATAAATCACGTGCGCCTTTTGTTGGTAACTTGAACTGTTCACAACTAAGGGATGATGAAAGAGGTCAGGTTCTAGCCTCTCCTGCAATGAGGACAAACAAATGTGCAATAAATCAAGGTAAGCAACGAAACTAATTAAGGAAGTGTTTTGGAAGTAAAGGATTATGGTGTAATACAAGATGCTGAGAACAGTGTGTTAAAGTTTCTGAAAAGTGGTTCCTGTTGGATTATTAGACATAATGATGAAGTAAGGCAAGTCTCAGTTTAAAGCCAGGATAACAGAAAAGTGTTTAATTTCTTGATGAGTTCTAGTTCAGCACTTCCACATTGTATATTCCCCTTGAAGGTTTTTTGTTTGTTTGTTTTTGATAGAACAGTGATTTGCTCATCTTGCCACAGAATGTCCAGGAAGATTAAAATGCTCGCCCACTGGTTTCTGAATGTTGCAATTTCTTATGTCGGATTTGTGTTTACTTGCTTCTCCCAACAGTGTGCTGCCTGGAATAGTCTCTGATATGAGGAACATGCTCTTGTGTAATCATTGGCCTTCCATAGTTTGTTTAGATCCCATGTAATTTCTTTTTCTGCAAAGACAGTAGGTTTCTCTTACCTCACTGCTCTCAAAATTTCCTATTACACTTATTTGGAAGTTGGCTGACTGACACCCTGAAATCAGCATTTTTTAAACCTTGGTTAGCAAACTTTCTCACAGAAATAATACCAAGGGGAACCTTGACACAGTGCAAGATGCAAATGCTGACTCTTCTCTTGTCCCTGAACTTCATGTGTCCAGAGTCCAGTGGGGTTTACTGTTCTGTGAAGCATAAACTGAAAATCGAAGGCAGTTGGTAAAAGTGTATATTTAATACATTCCGGTTCTCTTCCCCTCATGCAAACAAAAATTGGAGTGCAATCCATTTTTAACGATACCTGAGTCACTAGATATTAGTGCTTTTCTAAATTTTACTGTCACACAGAACCTACCCATGTTTATAAATAGTTCTGTGGGCAGTGTGACTACACAGATTAACCAGTTTGTGCTTATCTCACAGAGATCGAGCTGAAAGTAGTAATTGCCTAGAAATTAGATATAGTGTGTGTGTGGAATAGTGATTAGTGTCAGACAGAGATCTAGGAAGACTGGTTCAGATTCTCTTTCATTGTTGAAAACATTGGATAGCCTTGAGGCAGTCGCAGTTTCTGTATTGGATCCCATGGTCCATCGGCAGAAGGCAACTGGGGATCTTTCTCACCTTCCTCCCGGTAGTACTTTCCAACCCCGAGAAAGCTTATTCTCATGGTCATGGGACCTGCATAGTGTAATAGCCACACAAGTCAAGAAGGTGGAACAAAGTAATCATTTATCTATCCTGTTCCAACTCTGTGAACCTAATTAGATTAGGCATACTGCTTGTTTATTTTCCCCTAGTTCCCCAGGAGACAATCTGTCTGAGCTGGTGAAGGTGCTCTCAGACATGGTGCTGGAAACACCTAGGCGGATTGTTCTGGGGGATGTCCAACATTCCTACCAAAGATACCACTCTGCCCCCCCCCCCAAGATATTATAGCTTCTTTGACTGCCTTGGGCCTTGCTCAAATCGTGGTGGATCCAATACATGAAAGAGGATTTAGTCTTAAGCACTGAGCCTTTGAGAGATTGGTCTAGTTTTAGGGTTGGAGATTCAGCTTGAATCATGATCTGACCACTGTCTACAGAAGAAAAGGATGAATGTGGCCCTGACACCCTGCTAGAAAGCACCCCCATTTAAAAAGGTCTGCCCATGGAAGGTCATGAATCCTACTGGATTCCAGAATGCTCTGTGGGATTTTAGGTTTCCACATACCTTCTCTGTTGAAGCTGTGGTGGGAATTTGGAATGTGAAGCTCTTTGAAGCTGTCAGCAAGGGTGCCCATTGTTTGACTTCTCTGGCCCTTGGGGCAGAACTTGGCCCCCATATTACCATGGAGCTGAGTGACCCAAAGACAGCTGGGATATGTCTAGAGCAATACTGGTGGAGAACACATACTGAATCTGGCAGACCATTCTGTGGAGCTCTTTGGAAGACCTGTGAAGCAATGCTGACAGTGCCAAAAGAAATGTTACTTCTCTACTACCAGCGCATCAGCTAGTTCACGGCCATCCCAGTAGTTCAAGGTAGCTTGCCATCTACTGGCTCCTAAATTGGAGCCTTTATTGTCTCAGGAACAGTCAATTGTGATACCTTTACAAAAAAAAATTCCTGGCAAATATCACAAATACACCATGATCTGGATGCTGATTGTAACACTGGTCAGTGAGGAGAATGCCTAACACACTGCTTAGTCTATTTATGACCTTTTTTCACCCAGTTTCTGTGATGGATGTTGACAACATCCTAGAATCTGTGAAGTCCACTACTTGTTCCTTAGACGATTGGCCATCCTGGCTGCTAAAATCATGTAAGGACCAAATTGGTCCTTGGTGGTGGTAGAAAGTGCCATCAAATTGCAGCTGACATACAGCGACCCCATAGGATTTTCAAGGCAAGAGACGAACTGAGGTGGCCTGCCATTGCCAGCATCTGCATAGCAAACCTGGATCTCTTTGGTGTCTCCCATCCAAGTACTAATCAGGGCAAACCCTGCTTAGCTTCTGAGATCTAATGAGACTGGGCTAGTTAGGGCCAACAAGCCTTTACTTTCTGTCATATATCAGTCACTAATTCAGGATACCTTCCCCTGCCTCAAAGAGATGGGTTTTACATACACTACTTAAAAAACCATCCCTACTGAGTGGGGCCTTCTGCAGGTACCACCCTGCAGATGGTCAAAATCCACAATGGCCTATACACATGCATCCTCCGTTGTGGTACCCGCCTTATAGAATGGCCTGCCTGATGAGGTCAGGAAGACTCCCAGTCCTGGCTTTCTGCAAATTATGCAAAACTGAGGGTTGTTTTACACAGGTAATAGGGCTGTACTGTAACAAAATGGTTTAGAACAATGCTTGGTGAAGGGATAGAGAGAATGGATTATACTATTGTGTATAGTATGTACTGTCTGTTGCTGTAAGTATGATCCTACTATGTAATTTCTATATCATTTAAAAAGGTGTTAATGCTTATGCTGTGTTTTAGCTCTGTTTCTGGTTTCTGCTTGTTTTTGGACTTCTGCAGTCCGAATCCTATTGCATTGCTTATTGGATGTTCCATACGTTTTATTGTATTAACTTACATTGTATGTAATCTGCCTTGAGTCTCCATGAGAAAGATGTGCTATAGATGACGTAAAATAATAATAATAATAATTATATGCCTCACAGGGCTGTGGTATGGGCAAAGAGGAGAACCATGCAACTTCTTTGAAACAAGGACAGGATAAAGGAAGTGGATATACTGTGAGCTGGGGAGGTTGAACAGTGATTACATGTAAAGTTACGTTAGTCTACAGAAGCTCTCAGTTGACATGAAATGTGGTTTCCGTCCCCAGGAGGGACTCTTGTTGCATGGATTTTTCCGTTTGCACAATGAACTTCCTTGTTCAGCCAGCCAAACTAGTCTGGGGGATGTTGTTAAAGTTGGTCTAAGTTATTGTCCTGGATGATATCATTGTATCTTGCTAAGTCTGGCTCTTTAGGGGAAGCTTGAAACTTCATGATCAATATGCTAATCATGGTCCTATTCTAAAGGTGGTGGCCTTGCGTACAGACACAATACTAACTTTGTTTTGAAAATAGGCTATCTAGTTTTATGGGGGAAGGCTGCTGACAAAAGGAACACTATGTGGTACAGGTATTTGAAAATCCATGCCCAGTTTAGATAATGAACTACTTAAGAAAATCACCCCGCCCCCTAATGCTCATGGAATGAATTGGGGATTTGCTTGTTTGTTTTTAAGCTACCATATTCTCACTCTCCCCACCCTCTCTGTGTGTGTGTGGGGAGGGAGAAATACTTGTTGCTTGGGCACATTGCATAAATCCTGCAATAGAAGGTAGAGGGTTATTGCACTCAGATGCTCCCCCAGTGAGATAGGGTTTCTGAAAAAAATGTGAACCAGAAAGTTTTCCTGTGCCCTAAGTAGAACTTGATGTGATTTACCATGTTTATTTTGACATATTCGTAACAAAAATTTAAAAGAACTATGTGTGATATGCTACAACTTGATTTTTTTAAAAAATTGTGATTATATTTATTTGTAGATTTTGGTCACGAAGGTATATAGGCATATAATTTTTAGTTTGCAAAATACATGCAAGTGCAAGCCAGAATCACCCTGAGAACTTGGGAGAACCTTAAAATGAAGAAAGGAATTGCCTTTATGTTGAGTTACATCAATGGGCCATCTAGATCAGTACTGTGTTCTCTAGTAAGCAAGTGGCCCTCTGGGTTTCAGGGTCAAAGTGGATAAGATACTGGGAAATTGATGAGCCCTCATCTTATAAAGCTCAATTATAGGTATATATACATGGCTCTGACTTGGATTGTGGCAAATGGAGTGTACAGTTTTTACCCCCTCACTGGTTTCAATAAACTCAAACTGACTTAAACCTTTAAAAGGGAAGAAAAAAGGTGGCCTTCTGTCTCATCCTTAGAGGACTAATAACGGTAGGTATTAACCACCCCCCCCACGTGGCTCCTTTAAAAGAGTGGAAATCCCTGACCCCTGGTTTGACTTTCAGATCTTTCTTGTGTGTGCTACTTGAGAGTCTTTTGCTGAAAATTTAATTTGCATGGAATTTGCATGAATTGCATGAAATTTACCATTGAGCATCATACAAGTGTTGTTTTTTTGTAATATTGACAGCAGATTTGTGTGTTGACCAAGTCTGAGCCTGCCTCGGCAGGGAGGGCAGGGTATAAATTGAATAATAAACAAATAGAAATTTGGCCCTCTGATGCAGTGCACACGAGACTTTGGACATTTTCATCACGGTGACTTACTTCCTTTGTGAAAACAGGTTATTTTCTAGGGATTTCTTGCCATCTGCTTTTTGCTTTGCATTCTGTTACTGAAGTGAGTTGCAACCAAAATGACTTGCAGTTCATTTTCATAGAGGAAAAAGGCAAATGGTGGTCTTAAATATTTATCTATAAAAATGTCATCAGAAAACTCAGCATTCTTAGCCCTTCAATGCAAGGAGAGGGATCAGTATCAGCTACTGTTAATAAAATCACCAAAGGCACTGTAGGTCAAACATCTGCAGGACATAAAAGCTATTTGTTAAATTAAAAAAATAGTAAAATATTAAAAACCACAAAATATTGAAAGATATATTGAAGCAGGCTAGGGACCCACCCTTACCCTCTGGCAGTATTGTGGTACCCACTGTCCTTGGGTCAGTCACCAGTTCTCTCAGAACTGTTATCTCAAGGACAGTTGTCAAGAGAGCTCTCTCAGCCCTAGGTCTGCTGTGGGAAGAGGAAAGGAAAGGAGATTGTAAGCTGCTCTAAAACTCCTTTGGGTAGTGAAGGGTAAGGTATAAATCCAATCTCTTCTCTTCTACATGGCAGGAAGTCATCATAAAACATCAGTCATGTGGAGGAGGACCCAGAGTTTCTGAACTTTCTTTTGCTAAAAGAGGATAGTCACTTCTCGGTGATCTTGCTGCTTGTCTATATGTATGTACAGTTAGAGGGAAGACGTGTGGTGTCCTTGTTTTCCATGTATGTGCGCTACCAGCAGGTCCTCCAAAAACAGTCAAAAGGTGGGGGGAATAGTTATATGAAATACTGCAATTCATCAAGTGGGGCTTACTTGAAGATCCTGGTCCATGAGTTGAAGATCATTGTTCAACACACTAGGAATTTTATAACTAAGTAGGAATAAGGCCCATTGTGGAAATAAATACAATGAGCTCTAGAAAGAGGCTCTGGGCGGGTGCCCTGACCATGGGCAGTCAGTGGCAATTTGCTGTGGTGACCTCAGCAGGGTATAATGACTTACCATTATCTCCAGGGGAACTGATCTCTGCCATCTGAAGAGCAGTTGTGATTCTGAATGATCTCCAGCCCTCCCCTAGAGATTGGCAACAATGTTTTCCCAGGACGAAATGGCTGGTTTGGAGGGTAGAGTCTGCAGCATTGTACCTGTCTGAGGACCCACTCCTCCTCAAACCCCGTCATCTCCAGGCTCCACCCCTCAAATCTCCAGGAATTTCCCAACCTGGAGTTGGCAACCCTATCTCCCTCCCAGCCAACCATCAACCTACTTTTATCTGCCCCTCTGACTTCAGCTTCCTATCTCCTCCCCCTCTCCCCTAGAGAGCCATTGTAATTCTGAGTGATCTCCAGCCCCCACCTGGAGATTGGCAACAATGATTCCCAAGGAGGAAATGGCTGTTTTGGAGGGTGGAGCCTATGGCATTGTACCTGTGTGAGGTCCCACCCCTCCTCATACCTCACACTTTCCATGCTCTACCCCTCAAATCTCCAGTTATTTCCCAACTTGGAGTTGGCAACCTTATCTCCTTCCCAGCCAATCATCAACCTATCTTTATCTGCTCCTCTGGCTTCAGCTTTCCATCTCCCCCCCCCTCAATAGCCTCTATCCTGCCCTGAAGCCCTGACTGCTATGTCACACTGGCTGTCATGGGGAGCCATCTCAGCAGAGTATAATAACACAGAGTCTACCCTGCAAAGCAGCTGTTTTCTCCAGGGGAGCTGACCTCTGCCACCTGGAAAGCAGTTTTGATTCTGAGTGATCTCCAGCTCTCACTTGGAGACTGGTAGCAATGGTTCCCCAGGAGGAAAAGTACAGTCTTTCTCCACAGTGGAGACCAAAGCAGCTTACATCATTCTTCTCTCCCCATTTTGATCTGCAGAACAACCCTGTGAGATAGGTTAGGCTGAAAGTCTGTGACTGGTCTGAAATCACCCACTCAGCTTCCACAGCAAGAATCTGGGTCTGGTAGGCCCTGCTCTAAAGTGCTAACTGCTACACCACAGTGGCTGTGGATGTTCCCTCTAAGCTGTGGAGTCTCTTGAGCAAAAATTCCACTTTGTGAGCTGCTGGCATGAAAGTTGTGAGCGGGCGATTGAGCTGCTGCAGAAGTTAGCTTGCTCTGGAACTGTCCCTTCCTGAGCTAAGACAAAAATGTGTGGCTTCCGTTCTGGGATTCATGGCGTCCTGACGTGCTCTGGCTTGCTCGTAGAGCTCCCAGAGCAAACGGAGGGTCTTGACGACAGGGTGGGCTTCCAATAGCCCACCGCAGATCCCCCCAGGCAGGGGGGTGACTGGCAGAGAGCCTGGCCCGAGAGAGGAGTTGAGATCGGCTGATAGCGGGGCTTTAAAGAGCGCCGCGACCAGCCTTGATCCCCTCCCCCAGAGAAGGCACTTCGGAAAATCTCTACAAGACCCCACCGAGTTGGATTCTCAACATAAGAACGCATGACCCAGACCTCCAAGACATTCTACAGAAACTGATATCAAGGAAACACTGCTATAACAAGACACTGACTTTGAAGGTAACTTTTTAAAATTGCTCACCGGAGACGCGTTTCGGCCGAAAATAAACAACATCCGATGAAGCGCATGATCGTGCACTATCTGTTGTACTAACATTGGAGCGGAAAAAGTGCAGTTAAACAGCTAAAAAAGGCCAAAAAGCCGAATTGTTGATCATTCCTGCGGTTAAATTATTGACTTTAAAATAGAAACTAACAGTAACTCCGTGAGAATTGCAGTGGAAAAGTACTGGAGCTGCTACAGCAGAAATCGGCAAAACAGGAAGTGACTTCAGAACAGACAAGTAATCATCCTAGAGAAGACCAAGGAGGCCGGAAGAAGGGAAGAAATCAGGAACAAGGGGGACCATTAAGATTGCCGGACAGGAAGTGAGTACCCGGAAGAACCATTTACCATAGAGAAATTGCGCCCGCCATTTTGGGAAGGTCAGAAAAATTTTCTTTGATTTTAAACGAAAGACTTAATATAAAAAAGTGAAACCAGTGCGATTTAGGTGGGCACAAGAAGGACTTTGATTTAGAGTGTGTTGGAGGGAAGATTGTGAACAACGGCTTACGACCTGCGGCAACGACAGAGGGCAAATACCTGGTCCTCCCCGAAAATGGCTGGAAAAGAGGAAAAAAAGCTACAGGGCATGATGGAAGCTATGGAAAAACGAGTGATGGACGCGATTCTGAAGCTTGAAAAGACCGTTATATCAGAGGTAACAGAGCTGAAAAAAGAAATGTCTGGAATTACAAAAGAGATACAGACGCTGACCAAAAGAGTAGATGAGATGGATGTAAGGGTGAAGGGAGTAGCATCTAATATAGCTGAGGTCACTTTAGAAACAGATAAAGTGAATGTGATGGTCCAATACAATGCAATGATTAATCATATGAGATTCAGGGGGATCCCTGAAGATAAGAATGAGGACATCCATTCAGTCATGGTAGATGCTGTTGCAGATTTTTTGAAAATGGAAGAGGAGAGAGTGGCGGCACAGATTGATGTGGTATACAGAGTCAATTCTGCGATTGCGCAAAGGAAAAAATTACCTAGAGATGTAATTGTCCAGTTTATATCTAAGAAGTTGAAGGAGGATTTGTTTAAGCAACAATTTCAGGACGACTTCACAATTGGCAACAAGAAAATCATGGTCCTAAAGGAACTACCCAGAGCGATGCTTCAGGACAGACGACTTTTTAAAGACCTGATTGACAAGCTGAAATCAGAGGGCATAAGATATAGATGGGAAATTCCTAAAGGTGTCAGTTTTTCATTCAAACAGAAGAGAGTCACCATCAAGTCAGTTGACCAAATGACCAGATTCATCAATGATAATTTTATAGACTCTGATAAATAATTACAGAATCAACATGGAGAGTCAAATAATTTCATGGAATGTTAATGGACTGAACTCACCCCAAAAAAGGAAAAATGTCAGACTCTGGTTGGAAAAACAGAAATGCGATATTGTTTGCTTGCAAGAAACACATATTAAAAAATCAGATGCCAAATTTTTGATTCAAAAAAGATTAGGAGAGGAATTTTATTCACTCTCCTCTCAAAAGAAAAAAGGAGTAGTTACATATATTAAAAAAGAGTTGGAACCAAAAGAAATTTTCAAAGACAATGAAGGGAAATTTTTGGCGGTAGAAGTTGTGCTGCAGAATAAAAAGACATTAATTGTTAATCTCTATGCTCCCAATGGGGCAAAAGAAAACTTTTTTCAGAATTTGTGGGAACAACTACGACAGTTGACCTATGAGCAAATGATTTTAATGGGCGACTTTAATGGTACTGTTGACAATGTTGTTGATAGAAAATCAAAAAAAGGAATTGAGGCCATGGGCAAACTTCCTAAAGTCTTTTTCCAATTGATTAAACATGAACATTTGGCAGACGTTTGGAGAACTAAACATCCCAGAGACAGTGAGTACTCTTTTTATTCATCAAGACACGAGTCTTTTTCCAGGATAGATATGATGTGGATGACAGAGAACCTAATCTTGCAAACACGCAAAATTGAGATACTACCTAGGACTCTTTCTGACCACAGTCCGATAAAATGGTCAACGTATGTTAAGAGAAAAAAATTTCGATGGCGACTCAATGAAGATTTGCTGGACAAGCAAAATATTGTGGATAAAATTAGGACAGAAACCCAAACATACTTTCAACTGAACTTAAATAAAAGTGTACAGACGCAGACGGTATGGGAAGCCTACAAGGCTGTGATGAGAGGACATCTGATTGCAATTAATAATAATGAAAGGAAACAACAAATGAAAATAGACAAAGAAATTATGGAAAATATTCGGAAAAAAGAAACAGAACTTAAGAAAAGGCCTGGTAAAAAGAAGATTTTGAGAGAATTGAGGATCCTAAGGGAGCAATATGCGGCAAGGTTGAACAAAGAAGTATTTTGGAACTTGAAAAAATTGCAACAGAAATCCTTTGAAGGTGCAAATAAACCTGGCAAATATTTAGCATGGCAATTAAAGAAAAGAAGAGAGAATAAAACAATCACTTGTTTGAAAGATGGAAATAAAGAGATTTTGGACCCAGGAGGAATTAAAAGGGAATTTTTCAAATACTATGCGACTCTCTTTCAATCGAAACAAGCAGATCCTCAAAAAATGTTGGATTACCTATCCAAAGTTAATTTGATACAACCAAATCCAGAAATGAAAACACTCCTAAATGCTGCAATAACTAAGGACGAAATTAGTAAAGCAATAGCCGAGGCAAAAATCTCCAAAGTCCCAGGCCCGGATGGCTTTTCAGCTAAATTTTATAAAAAATTTCATGAAGATTTGGTTCCGGTGCTGGAGATTCTTTTAAATGAAATTAGAAAGACAGGAAAGATCCCTGACTCCTGGAATGAAGCTGCAATCACCTTAATTCCTAAAGAAATGCAAGATTTAACAAATGTTAAAAACTATCGGCCCATTTCATTATTGAACAACGATTATAAAATATTTGCAAAAATATTGGCAGAGCGCCTTAAAAAGTTTTTGAAAGATACTATTGTGGAAGATCAAGCTGGTTTTTTACCAAATAGACAAATTAAAGACAATATGAGGGTTGTATTGGACGCAATTGAGTATTATGACAAACATCCTGAAAAAGAAGTCGCTTTTTTATTTTTGGACGCAGAGAAGGCCTTTGATAATTTAAATTGGGAATTTATGTTTAAAGTGCTTGAGAAATCTATGATGGGCGTAGAATTTACAAGAATGATCCAATCGATATATAAAGAACAAAAAGCTTCGGTGATTGTTAATGCAGAATCAACAGATATGTTCCGGGTAAGAAAAGGTACTAGACAAGGTTGTCCCCTGTCACCATTGTTATTTATCTGGATTTTGGAGATTTTGCTACAAGCGGTCAGAGATGATGTTAATATAAAAGGGTTGAATATTGGAGGTTTTTCATTTAAATTAAGAGCATTTGCGGATGATATTATGTTTATTGTTGAAGATCCTGTTAATAATATGCCTAAGGTATTTGAAAAAGTAAGAGAGTTTGGTGATCTTGCAGGGTTTTATGTCAACAAAAATAAATCTAAGATACTGTGTAAAAATATGATTGGTACAAAGCAACAAATGTTACAAAATGTGACAGAATGTGAAGTGGTTAAAAGGGTTAAGTATCTGGGAGTTGAAATTACAATGAAAAATATAGATTTGTTCAAGAATAATTATGAAAAATTGTGGGGTTCGATAAAGAGTGATTTAGAAAAATGGGAAAAACTAAGGTTATCTCTTCTTGGAAAAATTGCCGTTATTAAAATGAATGTACTGCCCAGGTTAATGTTTTTGTTTCAGACAATACCAATTGTGAAAGATGGAAAAGTGTTGGTAAAATGGCAAAGAGAAATCTTTAAGTTTATCTGGGCAGGGAAGAAGCCAAGAATTAAAATGAAGATAATGTATGATACTAAGGACAGAGGTGGCTTCCAAGTCCCGAATTTGCGTTTGTATCATGAAGCAGTATGTATGTCTTGGTTATCTGAATGGGTAAATTTGGAAAATAGAAAACTTTTAGCTCTTGAGGGGCACGATTGCAGATTTGGCTGGCATGCCTATCTTTGGTATGGGAAAAACAAAGCTGACTCTATGTTTAAGCATCATTATGTAAGGAGGACATTGTTTGATGCATGGACCAGGTATAAGGATACAATATCGGATGAAAGGCCTCTGTGGATTGTTCCAGCTGCAGTTATACATTTGTTTTCAGAATATAGAGGCAATGATTGGTTGAAGTATCAGGAATTGTTGCAAAGAGAAGGGAAAAAATATGTTTTAAAACCAAATAATGAATTAGAATTTGAGTATGGTTGGCTACAATATTGTCAAATAAGGGACATTTATAAAAAAGATTGTAAAGAGTTTGGTTTTAGGGCTATGAATGATGATTTTGAGAATATATGGTTGAAAAAAGAACGGAAAATGATATCAAAAATGTATAAAACTTTGTTGACTGTATATACTTTGGATGAAACCGTTAAAGAACAAATGATAAAGTGGGCCATAAATATGAACAAAGAAATTTCTATGGAATCATGGGAATTTTTGTGGAAAAGATCTTTTAAAATGTCCACTTGTATTAACGTAAAAGAAAATTGCTATAAGATGATGTATAGATGGTATATGACACCAAAAAAGATTGCTAATATTAGCATGGATAAGAACTTGAGTAATAAATGTTGGAAATGTAAAAAAGTAGAGGGTTCTTTTTACCATATGTGGTGGTCATGTGATAAAGCGAAAGCATACTGGTCTAGTATACATTGTGTGATGCAGAAAATATTGAAAACCCCAATTGAGAGAAAGCCTGAACTTTTTCTCCTCGGTTTGACAATGGAAAAAATTCCACAAGAGAAAAGGACACTGTTATGGTACATGATTACGTCGGCGAGAATGGCCTTTGCTCAGCATTGGAAAATGGAGAAGGTACCAGATATACATGACTGGTTGAGAAAATTGTTATTTTTAGCAGAAATGGACAAAATGACAAAGAAATTAAATGGACAAATTGCAGAACAGTACTTAAAAGACTGGGAAGGATTGAAATTGTATCTAGAAACTGAATATAGAATGAAGGGGAGAATATATAATTTGGATACGTACGGATATTGAATGAGAAGTGAAATGAATTTTGAACTGTATGTACTGTTATACATAATATGCTGAAATTGTAGAGGTTATATATAATTTAAATGTGTTACCTGGTTTGTCGAGGTATTTAAATCTAAACTTGATTGCCTTATAATTTTTTCTGTTTGTTATTAGCAGTGTTGGAAGCCTATTAGGGGGTGGGGGGATTGGGATCTTACTTTTTTGGAAACTGTATTGGTAACGTGATTGGAAATGTTGAATATATCCCAATAAAAATTTTGTTTCAAAAAAAAAAAAAAAAGACAAAAATGTGTGAGCCGGAGGCTAAAAAACTGTGAGCTAGCTCGAACTAGTTCAGCTTAGAGGGAACACTGGCTGTGGTATCGCCTGGTATCACAACTGAACTCCAAACAATAGATCTCTCTTTTCCCCTGGAGAAAATAACTGCTTTGGAGGCCTCTATGACATTCTGTTCAGCTGAGGCCGCTCCCCTCCCTAAACTTTGGCTCCACTACAGAATTTCCCAACCTGGAGCTGGCAACCCTAGTCAGGACTGGCCTCAATGAGTTTTCTCCCAAAGGCCAAAGTAGGCGTGGAAAGGGTCCCCACCCAACTTTTACTGACAGAACCAAGCCTGGTTGCTTAGCAGCAGGCACTAAGGGGAAAGTAGGTTGCCAGCTCTGAGTAGGGAAATACCTGGAGATTTGGGGGGTAGATCCTTTGGGCAGCGTTTGGGAAGGTGAAGGACTCAGCAGGGTATAATGCCATAGGGTCTACCCCTCAAAGCAGCCATTTTCTCCAGGGGAACTGATCTCTGTCATCTGGAGATCAATTGTAGCTGCGGGAGATCTTCGGATCCCACCTGGAGATTGGCAACCCTAGGGGAAAGTCAGCCACACAGCAGGAAGTTGAAGAGAATGGTTTGATGGCTGCTGGCCCACCTCAGTAGCCAGCCAGCCAGCCGTGGCGGAGCCAAGCAGGAAAGACAGCCGTTTTCGCAGTTTATTCTGACAGGAAAGTGGCTAAGCTGGCAATGGGCAGGGGAGAGGAGCAGATCCAGTACCCAGCCGATGGCACATGAGTACTCTTGAGTGGCAGTTGATGGGCCAATGGCTGATGGAGTGCACTGCACAGCCAATGGGAGATCTGGAAATGGCCAATACATAAGAGAAATTTTTATATATATAGGATGTTTTCTGTGAGGAATTGTGGGGAATTGCAATACCGTATAACTTTTTGAATTAAAAGCATCATGGGGGAAATATTACCAAAATATTATGATGCCATCATAGCTGTGGGATCAACATAATGCAGCTATACCATGGTCCAGTGTAAGCTAATACTATTCAGGGCCGGTGTCAGTTGGACCTTCATTGTCATAGAAGTGCAGAACCTTTCCCCCCCTGCTCACTTTAATGGGGCTCGCTGTGTCTCTGTAAGCCCTTTTTAATAGAACTTTAAATTGTTATACTGTACATGAGGTGTGGTGTGACCATAAGTGGACTGCTAGCTTGTGGCAGTGAATTCAGAAGACTAAATCTACATGTCTCCTTGTGTTAACCACTTACATTGGGGCTTCTACCTATCTGTACCCCCTTCTCTGTTTTTGCTTTGGGGTTCATCCTCAGCAAGTCCTTGTTCCTTGTGGTTTGACATGAAAATATTTATTTTATTAAATGTATAGGTTGTCGCCCCGGGGACCTGCTGCTAGACTTGCTTTGAGAACAATCCTACTTTCCCCCCATAGTTCAATAGAAGTTATGGGTTGGTGGTTAGACTGAGTTTTCGGCACCTCCAATTAAGTAACATTTAATTTAGAAATCTTAAATGCTAATAAGTTAACTGTTATTTGTGAATGGCTGGGCAGTGAGTTGCTGAAAAGGAGTGCATTATTGCATCCTGTTATCCTGCACATTCAGTCTTGTATTTTTTCCTAATCTTGATTCAGACTAAATAGAAAAAAGTTGTACTTGAGGTTGATATATTAAAGAACTTTGTGTAACCTGGGTTCTTGTACTGTGCATATCTGTCTTCATCTTCACTGAAGTCCTGTGAAATATTGGACTTTGATTTGACTTTATATATAACTAGGGCTAATTTATTCTTGTTTTGAGTTTTGGCCTGTTGCTCTTTACTCAGCTGTTTATGTGGAGCTGTTTTGATCAGAAACTCCTTATTATAAATGATTTGCTGCTCCTTAGTTCACTTTAAAGGCTCATAGCCTAAGTAGCAAGATGAAGTGAGTGGTTACCATGTTGACTTTACATTGCCACCTTTCAATCTGAAAGCTTTGTTTTAACTGTATGCATCCTTAAGTTGTATATACTGATTTGTTTGTTATGTCAACATTGCTGTTATCTTAGGTATAAGAATA
This sequence comes from Gekko gecko, assembly GCA_029375565.1. Lineage (NCBI taxonomy): Eukaryota > Metazoa > Chordata > Lepidosauria > Squamata > Gekkonidae > Gekko > Gekko gecko. The sequence goes on from JAPDNY010000011.1 coordinate 38,714,823, forward strand.
TCTTTAAAAAAAACCTTTTCAAATGCTTGTTTGATAATAGTGTTTATGGAAGGTATAGTATTCAGATGCCTGAATGCCCATTTGTGTGCCCAAATGCAGTGGTGATATACCCAAACAGAAGTGAGGTCTTCTTCGTGTTGAAGTTCTCTCTATCCTATGCAGAGTATTTTTGTATTCGAGTATTGTCAAGAAATTGGAGTTTTATAGACAGCAATCCTGGTTAGATTTTAGAAAATGGTACTTATAGTGCAATCCTATGCAGTTCCTCCAGTCTAAGCTTGTTGCATTCAGTGAGATTAGACTGGAGTAACTCTTCATCGGCTTCTGCTGCTAGAGAGCTAAATTTCATTAAAATGTTCTTTTCATTTACTGAAAATGCAAATATGTATGACAAGGTTCATACATGGTGGGTGATTCTTCTCTGTTGTTCAATAAACAAATTGTCAAAGTTCTTACGAGTAATTATTTTCATATGGTTCACGCACTTGATATTGGTTTACAATAAAGGGGGAATCAGGATTAGTGTTCCACTGGTGTTCAAAGTCTTCCTAACTCTGCCTTGAAAAACTTGTGTAATCTTGGCAAAGTGGAAGTGTTCCTAACCACTTTAGAAAGGTTGTTCCATAAAACAGGAGCAGCTGTTCAAAAAGCCCTAGATGTAGCACTGAGTCTCCTAAGTACCCTCCAAGAATGAATTAGCAGTAGGTGTTCAAGGAGCATACTGGTTGCAGTGGGAGAGGTGGTCCTACAGGGATGTGGATCCCAGTATCTTGAACTGAACTTGGAATGAGCAACCAGTGCAGACATCTCAAAATAGGCATAATATGTGTCAGCTGATAGGCATAATATGTACAAGCTGATAAAGTGAGCTGCTGTTATCTTGCACCAGTTGAAGTTTCTGAAGTTCTGAAGGGCAAATCCATATAGACTATATTACAATATATAAGGTTACTGTGGGATCAGCATGGCTAGATTGTCTGGGCCCAAGAAGGAGGTCAGCCTTTGAACAAAATGTAACTACTAGAAGGCACTTTCTGCGATGCTATCTACCTGTTAGCCCTCTAAAACCACCCCCAAGCTCTTAACTGACAGGACACAGGACCTAGCCCCCCATAAGACCTCCAGCTTTTGCACTCAGCATCACCTCTGTCTAGTTTGGATTGAGCTTCAGGACAGAGAAAGCTGCTTCTGGGGAATATCTACCATAGCTAGGTGTACTAACTACCACCCAAGATTTTCAAACCCTCAGGGAACCACTTATTAAATATGGTCTTTCTGATGTTTCTGTATGCCTCATCTCTACTTCAGCCAATGCTGGACCAGTACACCACTACACCTTCTATAATTCTTGAAACTATGCATGTTTTGGTTTCATAATTGTGTTTCTTAATATAGAGAGCAACAAGGAGCTCTGTACTCAAAAGCCTTGCCTCTTGGAAACCAAAAGTATTAGACTTGACCAATTCTTCTAAAAGTACGCCATTCTGTGTCATATTTTATACTTTGTCTTTGTGGCTCTGAAGACTGCAAACACCTTTCTTTTTTAAAGAGAGTGATTCTCAGCTAAACTCTTGTGTTCTGTCTTGTGTTTGCAATAGCACAGATGTAGAATTCATGTAGACTTGACTCTAAAAGCTTCACCAATGAATGTGAAGTAGGCAGTATATGGTATGGTTAAGAAATGGGAAAACTCACATTTAAATCTTCAGTCATAAATAGACAAGCTGACAAAATCCCTGCAACGTGGTTCAGATGCAGTGGCAACACTTGCTTTTTAACCTTCAGGTGTCATGTTCTAATTAGAGTTTGCTACGAGGTCCAAAATGGCACCTAGTAGTTTGTGCTTTTCCTTCAAACCAGGCTTCCAAACACCTAACTAATAGAATGTGTGTTTGAAAGGAAGAGATGGGGTGGTAGAGGAAAATGAGGAAGATCCGCTTTTGTTATTATTCACATAGAACCAAATGGTGGCTTGCCAGTACATCTGAACAAAGTGTATATCTTGGTCCCAGTTCCCCATCCAAGCCTATTATTGCTGCCTTTTGCAGAGCTTCATGAACAGTATTGCATTCATTTAGGATTAATGGGATATTGTATAGTTGCAAACAGGCAAAGCTGTTTTGCAGAGATACAGGAGGAAATTCATATCTTCAACTGAAAAAAAGATATTTTTAATGGAAACTGGGAATTCAGAGAACCTAGAAGTCTCATTTATCACAGCATAACACAAATATGGACCACAGCATGTCTTGTTTTCCTCTGTTCTAGTTCAGATTTCATACTTCCTTCCCTGAAAACCATGGCTTGCCATTCAGGAATTGTACTTGTGAATGTGTTTTCTGTGGCAGCAATTCTCTCTTTCCTCACTGGCCTTTAACCGTGGTTAGTGCTAAACCCGGTTCCAGCCTGAACCAGTATGTGTAAGAAGGCTGAAGTGAGTTTACAAATGTGATTAGTACTACTCGTAGTTGATGTTGGTGTATATTTAATACTAATCTGTAGCAGAGCAGACAAGGGAAGGTAGTAGGGAAATGGCAGCAGGGAGGAGGTCAGGGAATGGGAAGAAATGTGTTGCCTTCTCATTTGCAAACTGTAGCTTTGCAGGAGCCAGCACTACATCAGCACCCCAGGCCCCTGTGAAGGAATAATGGCTCTAAAATCTTAGTATTCATCTAGTGGAAGTTTCTGTCACAGATGCATGCATGTATTGACTCTAAACTCTGACTCTTTTGTCATTGATAAGGTTTTCCTCTCTTTCTTTATTGCTGCTGAGTTCCCCCAGGAACCAATAGGTACTGGTAAGTATCATCTCAATCAGATTTTACAAAGTTTTGCCCTAGTGAGGACATCATACTGTCACTTACTTTGGTGAAAACTTTGTAGACTACAGACAAGCCTGTTACCACAGTGCTTACTCAGATCTTCATTATTGGCTTTGTTTGTGCTGTGATAGAATTGAGGCTCTCCAGGACGCTTTGTCTCTGCATGCTTCTCAAGGGCATCCCCATTTGTCTGGTGGTCACAGTACACTGAAGTCTGCAGTTTCTTCTCTTCTCTCTGTCTGCTCAGTTCTTGTGCAGAGTCTTTTGTGTTCTTTTATTTGATAAAATATGTTTCAGGCAGCCTCTTTTGCTTTTAGTGAAACTTGTTATCAATGTTATTGTTCTTAACCATCATCCAGTTATTGTAGTTTTGCAACCTTTATCTCACTACTTGTTTTCATATGGTATGTTGGACCCACTTGTTACCACGTTCTTGTCTTGTGCTTCACAATCATGGGATATCTTGTATAGTAATAATTGTTCAAATAGCTAGCAAGGGTCAGCTGGTAACTAAGGCTTCAGATTACCTTCACTTTTTAATATTTTGTTCTAGACATGTAGAACTGAGGGTAAGCATATTTTTTCCGTTGAGGGAATCTGTTTTAAAATCTCTATTGGTCATTTAAAATGACTGAATAAAACCTGCTTATGAACATTGTTAAGTATCACTGTTGGGCTGAGTGGCTAATAGGGGTGTGTTTTTGTCATAAACCAAACAAAAAAAAATACCCAGAAAAACCTTACCATATTTTTTGGGTATTATTTAAGCTGAATACAGACCAGAGATCTATATTCGGCTACCAATAAAGCTGAGCCTGAAAAAGCTGATTTTTCCAGCTTTTACTCAGGTGTATCAGCTATACTGGAGCTGCGGTGGCTCAAGTGGTTAAGACGCTGAACTGCAGGCTGTGGAAGGTCAGTAGTTCAGCAGTTCGAGACCCGAGAGTGCCGCATGATGGAGTGAGCTCCCGTCTCTAGTTCCAGCTCCTGCCAACCTAGCAGTTCGAAAGCAAGAAATTGCAAGTAGATAAATAGGTACCACTTCGGTGGGAAGGTAACAGCGTTCCGTGCGCCTTGGTGTTTAGTCATGCCGGCCACATGACCACGGAAACGTCTTCGGACAGCGCTGGCTCTTCGGCTTTGAAACGGAGATGAGCACCGCAACCCTAGAGTCGGATTCGACTGGCTTTCGAGCAAGGGAACCTTTACCTTTACCTTATCAGCTATACTACGAGCCAGCCCCAGCCAAGGTAGTGTGGAGCTGTCAGGTCTAGCCACCCTGGCCAATCGTGGGCTGATCAGCCACTCTGACTGATCAGCTGAGAAGGCATTTAAAGGGAACACAGTGTTTTTAAATGCCTTTTTTGTGCTTTGGTTTCAACGGAGGATGGAGGCACCTTCTTTGGGGGCCCATAGAATTTGACACTCTTGTCTGTTTTTTTGAGACCTGGGTTTGTTTGTTTTTGAGGAGAGGCACCTGCAAATTTGGTGCCTCCACCTTAAAAAAAGCCCCTCTAGAGCCCCAGATACCCCTACATCAATTCTCCATTATACCCTATGGGGACCATTGACTATAATGGTCCCCACAGGGTATAGTGGAGCTGTAAAAAAATTGGGTTTCCTGAATATTTCCTGAATCTGAATACCATACCAATATTGGGATTTGGGAATATTGGGAAATACCGATGTCTTTCAGGTTCAATATGCCAGAACCTGAAAAATATCGAGTTTGTTGTTTGTTTGTTTTTGCACATCCCTAGCAGCTAAATAGGTCTGTGGGCTTCTTATAGATTTTGGCACATTGTTGTGAGAGTTAAACATATCATTTGACTGTTTATTTGCATATTTTTCTTTCAATTGTGATCTGTTTCAGGTAGGAACACTATGTTGAACACAGTGTTTATTTGTGGCAGTAAATACTAATAAGTTGTACATACATGCATGTTTCTCCCACCATCATTCACTGCTTCTTTGTATGGACTGCAGTGCAGAGTAATTTCTATTAGAGTTCCCCCTGTCTTAAATGCCAGCTTCCTTCTCACCAGTGTGACCTGCAATAAAACAACTTATATCCTCATCCCATCCAGTGCGTACTAAGGAGGACTCTATTTTGAACATATTTGTGTCCTTTTAAAGCGAGAGTAAGATGTCAGTTGTTCTGTGAAGCTTTAAGCCATATCAGATATCTGTAGGACGCAGTATGATTATTGAGAACATTGGGAACAACAGTTGATCAGTTATGCAAAGTATAGTTGCAGCACTTCCATAAGTAGAAGTGGTAATATTATTATGCCCTTTCTTTGTTAAAAGGGGATATTCATTTTGCTTCTTAATGATAGTTCTTAAAATGCTGTTTAAGTAGCTTGTGTGCTACTAAGAGTTCCATAGCCATGTGATGTCAAAGTAGAACAATAAGCTGTTAATTGTTGTTGTTCAGTCGCACAGTCGAGTCTGATTCTTTGCAACCCCATGGGCCACATCACACCAGGCCTTCCTGTCTTCCGTCGTACTCTGGAGTTTGCTTAATTTCATGTTCGCTGCATTGATAACACTGTCTAACCATCTCACCTTTTGTCGTCCCCTTCTTCTTTTACCTTCAGTCTTTCCCAGCATCAGTGTCTTTTCCAGTGAGTGCTCCCTTCTCCTTTGGTGGCCAAAGTATATGATCTTCAGTATCTGGCCTTCCAGGGAACAGTCGGGGTTGATTTCTTTTAGGATTGACTGATCTGATCTCCTTGCAGTCCAAAGGACTCTCAAGAGTCTACTTCATCCTAAATGATGTTCCCTTACTTCCAAAGAGCAATGAATGCCAGTCTAGGGTATTGATAAAGAATTCTTGGGAAGCAAAGTGATAAAAATAACAATTTTCGACATCTCCATCATCCCTGTTTATGAAGGGTGCATGCGCAGTATTTGTCTGAATGAAATTATTTTGGATGTATTATAACATATGAGGCATTCAGGCGCAATTCATGAGACGTGCTATGGTAGACAAGACTCTCAGAGGATACATATATGGCCACAATTTTTCACAAAAATTGGCACGAAAGTTCTGAATTACTCTGATGCCGTGTACTAAGTTCCTGGGATAAGACTGCAAGCAGAAGTTAGTGGAATGGTTTGCAAACTGAAAATGAAAACTATCAATGAGCTGAACCTTCAATTTACAAGTTGTTCTATTTAAGAACACTTGGTTTTATGCAGTTAATTGTTTGTGCAGAGAAGTTTTAAGTCTGCTTATGATCTGATTATATACAACTGCAGAAAGCGTACAAATGAACTGCTGAAAACTATAAGGCGACCTTTGAAACTGAGTTTTTGAAGCACATATTTGAAGTGTATGTGTTCTGTTCACCATGTTTTTTAATCTGTTGAATGATTTTTGTAATTATAGGTTCAGGATTTTAATATAGGGCTTGCACTAGTTGAGCCTGAAATGGTAGTACTTAAAAATACAATGTATCACTTTTTAATACTCCCCCCAGGTGTCTGGCTTCTGATTCCCTTGTTGCCTATGGAGGAATGCATATACTAATCAATTGACATTAGGCAAGAGACTGAAGTGGAGGGATAGCTTCTTAGATTTGGTTTTGTGACTTGAAACAGGATACTCTTCATTTAAAGGAATGCTACTTCGTAGTCTCTCAGTCCTGGAGGATCCAGAAGACTTGTCCAAGTACCGCTCTGTGCCATATGTGTTACCTATCTGTTTTTCAAGTGGAAAGTGGAGAGCTAGTTTGGTGTAGTGGTTAAGTGCGCAGACTGTAATCTGGGAGAACCAGGTTTGATTCCCCACTCCTCCATTTGCTGGATGGCATTGGGCAAGCCATAGTTCTTTCAGAAGTGTTCTCTCAAGGACCGTTCTGGAAAGAGCTTTCTCAGCCCCACCTACCTCACAGGGTGTCTGTTGTGGGGAGGGGAAGGGAAAAGAGTTTGTAAGCCACTCTGAGACTCCGAGCGAAGGGCAGGGTATAAATCCAATTTCTTCTTCTTCATCATCTCTCCTTCACTATACTGGGCAGAAGTATGTTGTGACAGCTGCTATCCCAAACTTCGAATTAGTTTAGGTCAAACTGGGGGGAAATCTATATGAATCTCTTTGGATAAGTGAACGGTATTTTAGTAAACTACTGGATATTCATATACTGGACCATTTTTATCATTATGTAAGGGTAAGTGTTATGTAGTATACTACCATTTTTACAGCACATGTAGTTTGAAGAGCCACTATATTCAGGTAAGTATCCTGAGACAGTTATCTCTTCAGCAGGGCCACAAATGGGATTAGCCTTGCCTAGTGGGTGAGCCGACACTGTCCATGAACCACCACAAACTGCTTTAAAAGTTCATGGAGGTTCATGACTGTAGACCCATCATGAAATTCTGTTTGTGAGCCACGAACAGGGCAAAATTCATGATGAATTTTGCTTTGTTGTTCCATTTGTGCCCATCCCTATTAGAGAATTTCATGCATGTCTAAGGGAAGGAATTTCAGAGGCTACTTCCATTCACATGGAACTGGCTCATAGAGCAATAGGTCACGTATTACCTTGGAGGATTTCAGTAAGCATTGGTTGCTTGCAATAAAGCCAGCTCATTGGGGTGGGGGCAGTGGGTATTCAGAACACATTTGACTAATATATGAGGCTGAGAAACTGTTGAGTGATGTGTTTTCTTATAACTTGATTGGAAATGACTTTAGTAAACATGTACTTTCAGTTATTAAGACAGTGGTATATGAGAGTCTGTCTTTGGGACACATAGTGAATTGGTGTCCTCATTTTTAATTATGTTTCTTTGGTTCCTTTTACTTAAAATGGCCAACATTCAGAATGATGAAAGATCTTTCAGGAAGATCAATTGTGTTCAGCTCTACATGCATATTTGACCTGTTAGTGATATTTATTGACCTTCAGATAATTCCCTTTCTCTCAGCTATTAAGTCTCTTGTCAAAGGCAAAAATTTGTTTTGACAGTTAAAGGAACACTAGGTAGGAATATACCTTGCAAGGAGGATTGTATGGTAGCTGAATCTTTTTTGATGAGGGAGAGAGAATTTAATGCTGTGAAATTTTTGCTATGAAATTACTTGATACACCGTTGGAGAAGAATTATTTTCACTTTCAGAATCACTTCTTTTACTGCATCCCTAGTATGATCATGGGTAGTACTGTATCACTTAATATCTCCAATTTATCCATGTTAACTTACAAAGAGATTTACTTTTCAGTCTTCCAGCTGGGCGTTTTGACACATTTTAGGCTGTATCTTTGTTTATATTAATGACATTTTTCAGAGCCATTCATTGTTTGTAACTTTGATTGGATCAGGAGTCTCCATCCAATTATTTAATGTTTTTGTACTCATAGAAGGATAGTGTTTCTTAACACAGAAGTACATGTTTAAAATTGCAAATGGAAGTAAAATTGTATGTTAAATCCCCTGATGATAATTCATTTTTACACCTTTTCTTCTGCCTCTAGGCAATAATCAGTCAGTCTTTATACATCAAATACAATTATTTTCTTCTTGGAGAATATCAGTCTGAATCTGACTAACCGATGTCTAGATTTTTTTGTGTGTGGGACACCCAAAAAGAACAGCAGCTGATTTTTCTTCTTTCTTGTTGCTAAATATACACATCCTTATCTTGATACCAAGAAACTATATCTTCAGAAAGAGACATTCTGGATTCCTGCCTTGGGTACATTGTATCCTAAAGGGTTGAATGATAGGCTAGGTTTATCCCCATTCATTCAAGGTAACTCATTTATCATGCTGTGATTCTTTTACTTCTTTGTTCTGTAACTTTAAATATGTGCATATTGTGTAAGACTAAGCTTTACAGAGAAAGACTGTGGGAACTGGGAATGTTCAACCCGAAGAAGAGGAGGTTGAAGGGGGATATGACTACTCAAGTATTGGAAGGGCTGTCATTTAGAGGAGGGTAGGGCATGTTGATAATGGAGGACAGGACGTGCAATAATGGGTTAGAATTCCAGGTAGGGAGATGTCGGTGGGACCTTTTTAAGGATAAGGAAAGTTCTGTGGTGGAATCAGTTAACCAAGGATGTTGTGGGAGATAAGAAGAGTTTGGCTTATTATTTCTCAGGGATGCTTTAGGTCATCCTGTATACTGCAGGGGGCTGGACTGGATGGTCTTTAGGCCCCTTCCATCTTTTTGATTCTGTAATTCTACAACTGAAGATCTGGCTTATATAGCCCCTCCTTTTTGGATACTGAAAGGGGGGAAACAAGGTTGTTCTGTCTTTTTTTAAGGTTGGCTTTTATTTTCCTCTTGGTTTTGGAAGTGGTTTGGCACATGGGTTCTCTGGAATCATTTGAGGAGTTATTTTGGGGTTTTTTTTACATGTATTGCATTTGGTCAGTAGAGTTGGGATATTTGAAATGAGTTCTTGAATGTTTTTGAACAACTGTCAGTTGTAAGTACAATTTCTAACATTAATACTTTTAAAATATGTTTTGTTTAGGCAATATAGGAGGTAGTGTACAGTAGTCTGATCCAGGGAGACTTTAAATGTAGATTATCATTATTGTTTTTACCTCTGAGGAAGCTAGTGATTGAAACAGATTTTGACTTTCTGTCATAACTTTTATATCTAGGTCTTCTTCTACTTGGTACTTCTTTCTGTTTGAGAATGCTAGGGTTGATACATGGTTGGTTACCCATTTAGTACACAGTAATTTATAAACCATTTTGTTGCCAGTGTGAGGCCTAATGTAGTGCTGAATGGAGCATGTTCTATAGACAGCTGTATGGCTGTCTAGTCTGTTATACTGTGTCAGTGAAACAAGTGTTCTTCTGCAGACTAGATTTTCTCTTAGGTAGGAATACTGGACTGATGAAACAGTTCTATGCTTGAATACTTGTGCTCAATAATTTAAAATCCCAATTGTATTGCTTTCACTATAGCACGAGTATCAAGCTAGAAAGTTGTCATTATTTTTCTGAATTAACAATATTTTCCCTTCACTCTAGGATTCAAGTGCCCTGTTTGTTCCAAGTTTGTATCTTCAGATGAAATGGATTTACATCTTGTGATGTGCTTGACAAAACCAAGGATAACCTACAATGGTAAGAAAGTAAGCTGATTACTTCATGTATTAGGGTAATTGGATTAATACAGTGTTAGCTAAGTTTTACAACTCAGATGTTTTTTTACTTGACACTGCAAATCTGTTGTTACCAAATGCTGATAAATACTCTACCTTTCAATCGATCCCTTCTGATGACTTCAATCCCCAATTGTCTTTTCTTTTCCTGTTCAAGTCCCCCCTATGTTTCATTTTTAAGTTCCCCTGACTGTTAGTGAGACCATTAGTTGAACAGAGATATGTAATTGGGAACTGATTTGGATGCACAGTCGTTAGGATTTCAGTAATTCAAGTGACTCTTTTCTTAGTTCTACACTTGTGCAGTGTTATCTGAAGTGAGTGTTTGCAGCTTAAATCTGCAATAGTTTATCAGGAATATCTCATGCTTTGACTATAGAATCAGATGGGCAGCCATGTTGGTCTGAAGTAGAACTTTGCAGAACAACGTTTGAGTCCAGTGGCACCTTTAAGACCACCAAAGTTTTATTCAAGGTATAAGTTTTCATGTGCATGCACACTTCTTCAGATACAATGAAATGGAAGTTACCAGCCCATACATACATAGGTAGAGGTGGGCAGCAAGTTAGCATACAGGCATTCAGCCAGGCATTGTATGACTTTCACCCCACCATCAACCTGACAGTGAACCAATCTGTGCAGGAAATACATCTTCTGGACACTACTGCAAAAATACAAAGTGGGCACATAAGACACCACCTTATACTGGAAACCTGCTGACCTACAAACATACCTACATGCCTCGAGCTACTATCCTAAACATACCAAATGAGCCATTGTATACAGCCAGGCTCTGTGCTACAGCCGTATCTGCCCCAATCCTACAGACAGAGATTCTCACCTGAGAGATCTACAACAAACCTTTTTGGAACTAAAGTACCCTCCTGATGAAGTCAAGAAACAAATTCATAAAGCTAGAATGGTACTCAGAGAAAACCTGTTGCAAGGCAGGCCCAAAAGAGATAGTACCTCCAACGGAAGTGTAGGAAGCTAGTAAGAGGCCAAAAATTAAAAACATCCATGATTATAGACAAAATACATGTGTTTATTTCTTTTTTTTTTGGTAATTAATTCTTTTTATTTTTTTTTACAACCAAAATTTACAACATAACAATGAGCAAAACAAAATAGCGACAAAAACATACCATAAAAGAGTGACTTATGTGCAAGGTACTACATCAGATATAACATATGTAAATTATATAAATTATTTTCTGCTAGACTACAAAATGTTTTTCTTTATGTTTTTTACTAGCTGAAGAAAAAATAAACATTTATTGTTTCTGCCTCTAGTGTCATTCTTTTCCTTTTGTAATTTATTTATTTTCCTGTACTGTACACAGGAAAATAAATACATGTGCTTATTTCAAAAACATTTTAAAACCTTTTTGGCCCCTTACTAGTTTTCTAAACTTCCTTTAGAAGTTTTGGCTCTTGCTAGGTTGGTTTTGTTTTTCTTCCCCAAAAGAGGCAATAACAGAACACCACTAGTGGCCACATAGAGCTCTCACCTCAAAACAGTTCAACACATCATCAGCAACTTACAACCTCTACTGGATAATGATAGTTCTCTTTCACAGTACTGGGGGGCAAACCTTTTCTTGTGCACAGACAGCCCCCCAATCTCAAACAGCTCCCCACCCACAATAATATGACATCTAATTTGAACATGGACCCTGGTACCAAAGCTTGCAGTAAACTCAGATGCCAACTTTGCTGCCACAGACACCTGGACAGCGCAATCACTAGACCTAACAACATCAACTACACCATCTTTCATATTCACATGCTCATCTTCTAACATTGTATATGCCTTTAAATGCCAAAAATGCCCTTCAGTTCTCTACATAGGACAAGCAGGTCAAACCCTACACCAAAGGATAAATGGACACAAATCTGAGAAACTTGTAGAAGAACACTTCAGCCTTCCAGGATATTCAGTGCTTGACCTCAAAAGTAGCTGTTTTATTGCAAAGGAACTTCAGGAAAAGACTACAAAAGGAAATTGCTGAGTTGCAAGTTATTACAACACTCAGAACAATGGAATCTCCAGGACTTAACAGGGATATTGATTTCTTATCTCACTACATATGCTAACCTCATTCAGTCCTTACATCTGTATTCTTATCAATCCCCCAGTAGAGCCATACATCCTTTTTACTTTATTTTATTTCTTATTTGGAATAATAGATTAGAATAGTAGATTATAATGTAATGCAATGAATAGTAGAATGTAATGTAATTTGGAATGGTAGAATGCAGGGCTCATTTCCTGCAGGAGCACACAGGAGCGGAGCTCTGGCAGTAAGGAGCCCAGGGGATGGGCACATGCAGCAAGCCCCACTCCCTGCTCCCAGCAGCCCCCCCTTGCCTTTCCCGGCCTGCCAGCTGATCCAGCAGAGCGCCGCCATGAGCTGGCCCTTGAGCTGCTCTGCCACTGCCTGGGCCATGGCACCCAGCCCACCCAGGCTCTGCTCGTCCTCATGCCGGCCCTGGCACAGAGCCTCTGCAAGGTTGGCCCGGCTACTCCCACAAGGCCTGCAAGGAACTCTGCCCCAGTCTCCTGCGCCTACTTGGCCTCCTCTGGCGCCTCTGCCCTGCCACCACCCTGGCCCCCTACCTGCTCGAGGCCATGCGCATCCTCCACACTGCCCTCCTCAACCCACGAGCAGCCACGCACTTTCCTGCACCTGCTGGCCATCCAAAAGAGTCCAGTGGCACCTTTAAAACCAAGGTTTATTCAGGTACAAGCTCTCCCTCCTCTCTGAGGGCAGATCTGCGTGCTTCCCTCACCCATAGCTAGCAATCCAAAACATTCCGGTGGAGCCTGAGCAGTGGGTGTTGCCTTCTGACACACTTCCGGAGATGTTAGGGGGTGTGGCATATGCAAATAAGTTATGCTAATGAGTTATGCTAATGAGCTCCTGCACCTCTTTTTCTACGAAGTGACCCCTGGTAGAATGGATTGTATTTCTCTGGTCTGGGGACAAAGACGATAACTTCCATTGCCCCATTTCAAAGAAGAAGATGCTGTAAGGCCTCCTCCATACTTGAGAGGAGATGGATGGAGCGTAATGGTAGGGTCTCAGTCAATTACTCTCAGCATTCCACAGTTAAGGATACATTTGCCCATCAGTCTTCAATTTTGACATATTTATTTCCTTCACTGTGTTTTCCTCCAGAGTCAAACCCAAACAAATGGTAACCTAAGCTTGTTGTTCCTGTTTGGTCCTTGCATCTGTTAAATATCTTCATTATGCTGTATGCTAATTTGCTGCCCACCTTCTACCATTTCATTGTATCTGAAGAACTGTGCGTGCACATGAAAGCTTATACCTTAAATAAAACTTTGGTGGTCTTAAAGGTGCCACTGGACTCAAACTTTGTTCTCATGCTTTCACTGTCAGTAATCCAGAGGCTAGTATTTCACAAAGTCATACTGAACATGTGTGATCATTGGTGCAATAAAGTCCTTCATCTAATCTTTCAGGGGATTTTTTTCTGTATTCTTTCATTTACTCCCCACCCCCCTGTATTCTTTTGTACCCTTTTGTGGTGGGAAATTTCAACTTTTGCAGATTAGATCAGTTAAAAAGTAAGAGCCTTTTAGTAGAAATGCTGATGGGAGCATGGGTCTCTGTGTTAATGTAGCAAGATCCCTTGCACCTAAATGTACCTTGATTAATAATTTGAGCAATCCTGATTAATATCATCTGATTGCTTAGTGCTTGGTACTTGGTGTGCCTAGGGTTGCCAGGTCTGGGTTGGGAAATACCTGGAAACTTTGGGGGTGAATCCGGGAGAGGGTGGGGTTTGTAACTGTGGTCCGCTGTTGACGGTTCACCTACCCTGATGGGAATAGGGCAGAAACATTATATTCAGCATGAGCCACTAAGTCTGTGCGCATATGTGAGAGATGTACATTTGGACCTCTTTGAAGCAAGGGTAGGGCTGTGTGTTATGGTAAAATAACAGAAGCTGAGCTCTGACATTCATACATTGAACAAATGTGCATAAATCTCTGATTTCTCTCCTTTAAAAATCTTGCTCTGGTTTTGTGGGCATGAGAGGGACTGTTTCCCAACACTGAAAATCCTGTTGAGTCACCAATCTGACTTTTTAGGTTTTAGCAAGTATTCCATTTTCAAATATATCTTTGCCACCATATGTTCTGTAAACTCTTTACAAAGAAAGCCGGGGAGGGGGGTGAGAGATTATTCTTGGAAGGCTACATTCTGCACCCACTGTTGTATGCTGCTCTCTTGAAGAATCACAGCTTATTCATAGCCATGAGGAAACCTGTATCCTTAATCAGGACCGGTTTCCCTGATAGAACACAATTAACACTGTAGAAATGTAGCAGTAATTTTTAAGAGGATTTTAAGGCCGCGCCTAATTTTCTTATTGCTCTCACGTAGCCTTGGTTCAGATAACCCTAAAATTAGGCAGGTCTGGTACTTTGCATTGTCCTCCTACAGTGATTACTTCCTCCAGATGGCATGAGGGGGAAAAGCTCCCCAGAAAGAAGATCCCTCGTGGCAGAGCTGTCTCTGGGTGTCTCCTCTCCTCATCTCAGCCGGGGGGGGTGGGGGTACGGTGTGCAGTCCAGGTGCTTCTTGGTGTCATCCATGCAGCATTGATAGGTGGAGATTGGAGAGGGGGAGTAGTGGCAGTGGCCTCTTTGTCCAAAATCATAAAGCTGCCTGCCATGGTCCAACGTGGTGATGGGTCCTCCTGGCAGTTCAGACTAACCTCAGTAGATTGTGGCAGAGAGAGATGGGCTGTGCTTCATCATTCCCTTAGCAATGCAGTCTTAAACTTAAGTGCAGGTATAGTGATGCACAAGTCAAATCTACTTGGTATGGTGACCCACTTAAAAATGCAAAAGCCCGGGACCCACTTCTTCAGGCTTTGTGACCCACTTTTGGGTGAGGACCCGCAGGTGGAGAAATGCTACTCCTACAGTTTCCTCTCGTGCTGTTTAGTTTCCATGGCAGTATGATAGGTGTGTTCATGTATAGTCCTTATTAAACTCTTTTTGGTGGTTCCCCCTGATTGTGGAAGTTAAAGGAGAAGGTAATATTCTTCTGCATATCTGAGGATTTCCTCAATGTTTCATTTACCTCCCTTTTTTCTTTATGCCAGGCTCTGTTGCACTTATTTCATTATCTACCCAGTGGCCGGGACGTCACTATTAGATGTGTAATGTCTAGAGGAAGGGGGACTAAAATATATGAAAATTTAACAAGGCTTGAATATCAGTACTTCCATCTTTTTAAAACTTTTCACATGTGAAAGCTACCCATTAAATGGGTCAGCCTGTAAGTCAGCCTGTTCTCTCTGCCACTGTAGCTAACTGTTATGAGAGGATTCATTTGAATTTTCTTTACTTCTGTTTTTCAGTATTCTCTAAGATACCACATGTGGCCAGTATTTTTAATGGTCATGCATGCAATAGAATAAAGGAACTTGAAAGGGAGCTTAGCAGTCACAAGGACTCACAGAGAACCGTGAAAGGCAATAGGAGGGAAAGAGGCACAGGTTCATTGGTAAACCAAGTTTCAGCTGATAACTGTTTTAGACTACTGAGGAACAAGGGTGTTGAGCTAGATTTAATTTCTGTTCAGGTTTGTGATTAGACTATATAAGTGGAAAGAATCTGGAGCGCGGAGCATGCAGGAGAGAATAAACAAAAGCCATAATGAAGAAAACCAAGAAAACTTGGTTTTTCCTCTTAACACAGTAGTTTGATCATGGCAAGTACAGTACATTTGCATAAATTTCTTTACATTTTGCTTCCAAGTCACCAGCTTCAGTGGCCATGTCACTGTGTTGTTGTTGTTTATTTTATTTTTTATTTGTGAGATTTCTATCTCGCCCTTCCTGCCAAAGCAGATTCAGGGCAGTTCACAACGTAAAATCATACAGTAAGATACATAGTATAACATATTGTCTCTAAAAATCTAAAAACTGCATTGATTTAAAATTGGTAAGTAACATTAAGATGGCAAATATTAAACCCTGAGTCTGGTCAGATGTTTAATAGATAGATCTGCTCAATGATGGTTAAGCCAACAATTCAGATAGACAATTTAAGAAATTTGAGCAGATTTAAACAGGTTTTGGGCAGGAGAGGTGGTTCCGTTGGACATCCGCTGCTTCAACTAAAAGCCTGGTGGGATAGCTCCATCTTACAGGCCCTGCAGAACTGTAACGGGTCCTGCAGGGCCCTGATCTCAATGGGAAGCTCATTCCACCAAGTCAGGGCCAGGGATTACCAGTCGATGGTGATCAGCCAACCATAGAGCCCATCAGGGCACATATGGGGAGAGGCAGTCCCGCAGGTATGTTAGTCCCAGGCCGTTCAGGGCCTTGAAGGTTAAAACCAAAACTTTGAACTGGATCCGGAACTCTATCAACAGCCAGTGCAGTCTTCAGAGGACCAGTTCAATGTGTACCCGCAAGGGCATTGCAGACAGCAGGCACGCTGCTGCATTCTGCACTAGCTGTAACTTCCGGATCAGGTGCAAGGATAGGCCTGCGTAGAGTGAGTTACAATAGTCTAATCTGGAAGTGACCATTGCATGGATCACTGTAGCCAAGTTGCAGGATTGGAGGTAGGGGACTAGTTGTTGAACCTGCTGAAGATGAAAAAAGGCTGATTTCGTAACCACTGTGACCTGGGCCTCAATCAATAAGGAGGCATCCAGTGTCATACCTAAACTCTGGACCCTGGGTGCCGGGAGCTGAATTCCCCCACCTAATCCCTCGTGACTCAGGTACAGGTCCTTCGTCTTTGGTGGATTCAGCTTCAGCCGACTCTATTACAGTCAGCCAGCCACGGCTCTCAGCACCCAGTCCAAAGTATCTGGGACCGAGTCCAGCCGGCTGTCCATTAACAGATACAGCTGGGTGTCATCTGCATATTGACAACATCCAAGCCCAAAATCCTGGATCAGCTGGGCGAGAGAGCACATATAGATGTTAAATAACATCAGGAAAAGGATCGCTTCCTGAGGGACCCCACAATCCAATGGGAATCATAGGGAGACCCTCTCCCCTAGCGCCACTCTCTGTCCCCAACCTTGGAGAATCATCATCATCATCATCATCATCATCATCATTATTATTATTACCACCCTCCCCTGTACAAAATCATTAAAATACAAGAGTTAAAATACAATATAAATAATAGTTAAAACATTAAACAGTACAGTGCAATGCACATCGTCTAGTTGTCAGTGGCCTACATAAAATTATGCTCTCTCCTAAGGGCAGGACCCCTGTTGGCAGTGGGGGAAACCGCTTTTGTGGGAGTGCTTCCCTGCCACTGGCCAGCTGTCCGGCAGAGGGAAATCCCACCCCCAACTGGCCCAAAAGGCAATGTGATGATGTCACCTGGAAGTGACGTCATCACATGGTGACATTCTAGTTTTTTTTTAAACTATATGGTAAAATTGGCTACTAACCATCGGAGACGTGATGACATCACTTCCTGGTGACATCATTGCACCACGTGTGCAAAGCATGCATAGCAGAAGATCCTGCTGCCAGCTGCCATCTCTACACTGAACTAAGTCCTGCAGGGTGTGGTTGTCGCTAGGCAGACAGTTCCACCAGGCTGGGGCTAGGGCCAGAAAGGCATGTATGTGTGCAATGCTTGTTTTTAAAAGCAACTTTCAGGTATGTATTTACTGTTGCTGCCAGCAGTTCTCAATCTTCTAAAAACTGAAGGGACATCTATTGGGGTTTCTCTCTTTTTTTCTGTTTTGAGAGAAGTGAACAGTGTGCACTGAAGCCCTTTTGGTTGCTTGCCACGATTATACTCTCAGCTATTCTAAAATGGACTTTAAAAGTATTGGGGGGGGATTGGATGTGCTCTGCACTGGTTGCCCATCTGTTTCTGGGTACAATTCAAAGTGCTGGTTCTTACCTTTAAGGCCCTAAATTACTTGAGGCCAGGGTACTGGAAGGACTGTCACCTCCCATACTGTCCAGCCACCAGTGAACATCTGCCTCTCAAACCCTGCTCTTGCCTTGCTGAAATAGTAGCTTTCTGTGAATAGTAGTTCTGTTCCCTGAATGCAGGAGAGGGGAGCTAAGTGCTAAACGTTGTGTAGATGCACATACATATTTAAAACCCAAGTCGCTGGTCTGTTCCTGCAGAGTAGTAAAAAAATACCTTCTGTAAGAACCATCCCAAGCTGCAAGCTTGCATCCTTTTTTTTAAATTTGAATTGATCCAAGTAAAGAGTTTTACCATACCTACATGGAATCTCACATGTTCATTTATTCAAACATTTTATTTGAACAGGTTACTGAAGTATTAGTACCACTGGGATTGCTAGCTCTACAAATGCTAATGAGATACTAATTAACAGTTCACAAAAAGCCATTAAATAGCATTCAGAAAACACAGAATGGACTGTTGGTATAAAATTTTGCTATGTAATACATATTGGCAGGCAAGTCCTGAAATACTTGTCTGATAGCAGTTGTACTGTTCCTGATAGCAAATGTACAATGATTGCCTTCACATCATGTGATTATCTTGGACAGGAACTACCTGGAACATCCTATACTTTGGTCTCTAGCTTGAGAGGTCACTCAGAGGACGTCATAAATTGTGTGTCCACAACTGCTGCAGTCTTATGACTTCTGGGAGTTGTACTTTAAAGCAGACAATGAGTCATTGTATTTATACAGCAGGTTGCATTTGATAGTCCATAAGTGTCTCATAAGAGAGTGGTCATTTATAGATTAGTTCTGTGGTACATCAGTAAAATAGGTTTGTTTTCAAAGAGTGCTTTCAAGTGTATTTCATAAATTTGCAGTTCTAATTTTCAAGAGCTGTAATTTACACCAGTGCATGGCAGGAGCGCCACTGTGCTGCACAGTTCCACTGGTGCAGAGGTGCAGTGCCTGCATGACAGCAGACTGTCAATGCAAACCGCTACAACACCATAGATATGTGTATTTCTGGGTTGTAGTTTTTTTGCCAACTAGGCAGTTCTCAAGGTGTTTTCAGGGTGGGAATGTCCCCCCAGAACAGGTGCAAAGTTACCCCAGTAAAAGTGGTGGCATAGCCCATTGTCACCCATGATGGGTACCCATGAGAATCCAAGTAGCACAGGATGCCAACCAAGCGCTCAGCCAATCTGCCACCTCCTCTGTGCTGGCCGCACCACTCTGCAGCACCCAATTAGGGCCCCCCACCCTACAAATGGTTCCAGGAGGTTGCCCCACAACCCTTGAGGAATGCTGTGTGACAGCTCTTTGGCATGAGGACAGAGCGAGCGCACACCCACCCCAGTGGCAAGCACAACACAAACAGGCCACTTAGTACTATTGGACGAGCACTTGGGTAAACACCACAGGGAGAGCGAAGTCCACACTCCAAGGCTGACCTCTTCCAGATTTCGGCCCCAACAGGTAAACCAGCTCCTCTGCCAGTATCCCAAGGGACAGCCATGCACACACACAGAGATAAGTAAGGCCCTTCCTCAGCAACAATGGCCACAAGCCACAGGGAATCTGGCAGCAGTGGTCCTCCAGAGGCACATGGCATCCACAATCGAGGCAAACAGATGTGTTGGGGCATGCCTGGGGCTGCTGCCGGGGGGCAAGGTGTTGGTGATGCACTGGGGTGCTCTCATCTGCTCCTACCTCAGCGCTGTTTTTAGATGTACCCAGGGCTATTTTGGGGCAGGAACGCACAGGAACAGAGTTCGGCTGGCTTCAGAGTTGGCCACGCCCACTACAGCCAAAACCTCTGTATGCATGGCTACAGAGGGAAGGCCTGGAGAGCGGGGGCCCCCTGCGACTCTGAGGTGGGCGGGCCAGGGGGGCTGGATGGATCAGGGAGGTATTTAAATGCCTCCCCGTGCCTTCCTTGGCCTGTCCAAGGGCCTGCTCACCTGGGCTCCCTGCAGTCGCAGGGTGCCCGGGCAAGCCAAGGAAAGGCATGTGGTGTGGTATAATACCGTAATGAGCTGTGCTGTTGGGAGTGTGGCCTAATATGCTAATAAGTTTCAGCTGTTGGGTGTGGCCTATTATGTTAATGAGTTCCTGCTGGGCTTTTTCTACAAAAAAAAGCCTGGATGTACTCAAAATTCCTGAATATTCCTGGATACATTTGGGAAGCTGAGTATATTTTCAGTTTGGGTAGATCTGAATGCTCACCCCTAATTGTACCTTCTTAATCTTCTATAATGTATACTTTGTTTACAGAGCATTCTTCCAGCATCACAGAAGCAAACACAAATTGAGTCTGTAGGGCATGGTTCCAAATGAAGTGATGTTGGCTAAAGAGAAATGAGACACCTAATTACTGCTAGAAGTTGAAGCTTTGAGTCCCCATGGTAGTTGAAATACTTTTGTTGTTTGACTGATATATTGTCAAGGCAGAACTCTTTTGTAAGCACTGCTTGATGTTTGAATTAATCTCAGAGTATAGTTATTCATGGTGTGTTGTGCAAAAAAAATTGGAGTAACTCACACACCAGGATACTTATTTCTGGCATTTTGTCCTAGAACTCAATTGTTGACTCTTGAGTTATACACAAACTTTAGAGCTGTGTGATCCTGTAGTTCTAATACCACAGCTGTTTCTGTAACCTTGAGTTTGGGAATTGTACAGCCATCTCCAATTAGATGGATAATAATTGGGTTTACAAGAAAGGCAAAGCAGGACACCAGCTTCTGCTGGTCTTCAGAAAATCATTAAGCAGTCCTTGCAATTTAAATCTGTATTCCTCAGATTTGTAATCCTCCATTTCCAAGACTGTTTCTTTATTCTTTGGGGAAAGTAGGTGACTGCACATCTCTTATTCTGGAAGATTGCAAGGTACAGAAATAATCTTCTCTTCCACTTGGAGGGCCAAATTGAGAGTTTACAGATGTTGCATAATATCAATTAAAAACATCAAATCTTGCATATTGCTGGGCTTTTCAAGAACTAGGGCTGAATGCCAGGCAGTTCTTCAAATCATTTTGGTCCCGGTCACACGTGCCAGATAACGTGGGGGGTAAGCAAGGCTATTTGCCCTGTAGTAATTTGACACACCACTGTGCGATCAAACGCAATTCTTTGCCGCATGTTTCCAGTGCGCTTCAACGAGGGATCACTGACGCAATGAGCGCAAACCGGTGCGATCACACAGAGATGTCCATCTGTGACCTGTTGCAAACCTGTTTGCTACTGCACTTTCCCAGGTATTTTTTAACTCTGCTTCTTTGGAGGGGCAAGACTGGTTGGCGACGGGTGTGGGACGCTTGTTCCCATCTGATCGCACCTGTAAAATCCACCCAGCATTCGTCCCTCTCATGCTGTTAATTCTGCATGCGATCAGAGCCTTTATATCTTATTTGCAATATTTGTATTGATTTGGGAGATGCCTTATAACAATAGAATCTGTTTTAGTCAAACTTGTACATTGTTTGAATTACTTCCTTTGTAATAATTTAAGTGATGTGTGTTACAGATAAAATGCAAGGGTTTGCCTCCTTTGAGCAAGGAATGCAAGATCTTCCCCTCCTTCTGGGTTAAAAATTGATTTTCAACATCATGTTTGTGTTTCTTACAACTTTATGACATGCTTTCATAGGAGTACCTTTTCCAGGTACTTTTTAACTCTGCATCTTCGGCCGGACAATACAGGTTGGCGACGGATGTGCAATGCGTACCAGATGTTTCTGTGTGATTGTGCCCGTATAATCCACCTGGCATTTGTGGCTCTCCCACGGCAAATTCTGCATGTGAACAGGACCAATAATGGCTATTCTTCCTCTATGTCCTGGTGGCCACCTCTCTTTCCTCTGGTTTGGGCTTGTGTTTGTGGCTTTTTGACTGAGCCTTCTGACTAAGAAGGCCAGTTTGGTGTAGTGGTTAAGAGCACAGACTCTAATCTGGGAGAACTGGGTTTGATCCCTCACTCTTCCACATGCAGCTGCTGGTGTGACCTTGGGTCAGTCATAAATTCTTTCTGAGCTGTTCTCTCAAGGGCAGTTCTCGAGAGAGCTCTCTCAGCCCCATCTACCTCACAGGGTATCTGTTGTGGGGAGGGGAAGGGAAAGGGATTGTAAGCTGCTCTGAGACTCCTTCAGATAGTGAAGGGTGCGGTATAAATCCAATCTCCTCCTCCTCATTTCTTTCCCTCTCACACCCCTTCAGTAGTCTTTGGCAGCCCGGTAACTCTGTCTCCTCTCTTTCCATGTTTTCCAAGCCTCTTAGACAACTGAGTGTCTTTCCTATCCATGCCATTCACATTTCTTCAACAGTCTCCACTCTCTTCTTTATCCTGCAAGCTGAATTGAACCCTAACAATTGGTAACCATTCATTATGCTGTATGCTAACCCACCTGAATCCATGCGTCTTCAAATGGCCCTTATCTCTCTGCATGCCATATGCTCTTTTGCCTGCAGGTTGCATCCCAAGAAGGTGAAAACAGCAGTGATTGCAGAGCACTCCTTCAATATGTCATAAAGGATGCTGAGAGCCCTACCATGTCTGCTCGGCTGTGTTGGCTCAAGAGCTGCAGTCATACAATCTAAGAAATGCATGTGGTTTACAAACCATGATTTGGTAGCTCCTGATATAGGAATGCAGTTGCAGGACTTTGAACTGATATATTGTTTTATCTTTGAAAAGTTTACGTAACTTTCTTAGTTGGATGCATTTTGCTGAGGTGAAATGACGGGGAAACATAGTACTGGCTATCCACAATAGTGGTAGAATGCTTGTCTGAACAGCCTTTGTTACAAGGTAATTAAAGCAGAATAATTCCCTAATGTAGGATGGTGTGCTGATTTCACTGAAACAAAACAAAGTACTGAAAAACTCTTTATTAGTTGCTATTCATCAACCAAAGACCTTCAAATGGAGATTCTAGCAAGAAATTAATGGATTAGAATTTATTGGCAAATTTACCCTATTTTTTTACCCCAGAACTAAATAGAGATCACATTTTTTTTATCCTGCTACAGATGTAAAGTTCGCACAGCAAAGCTAAGAAGATTGATTTTTTCCTCTGATTGCTGCTGTTGTAAATGGTCACTATGCTCATCTTGTAAATATTTAAGCTTTACAAAGAGATAACAGACTGTTCCTCTTGTGTACACATAGTAAGTAAAATACTAGCATATATACACACAGAGAGAAAGAAAGCTAACTGAGGATAACATTTCATATATATCTGATAGTTGGCCTCAAGTCTGTTGGTTCTTTAGGGACCAAACTCTATTTGTCTGTGGTTTGCAGCTCAGGTGACTTAAAGTTCTTGCATTGGGGTTTCCAAAGTAAGACTCCTGATGTTAACTTCTATCTTCATTACTTTGAAGCCAAGACTAAAATTCAGGGAGTGCTATTTGAAGGTCAGCAGTCAAGGTTAAATTCCAGTTGTGGGACTGTAATGTGATACAACTGTATTATGATCTGGGTTTGGGGGAGGAAGAAAATGGAGGTAAAAATCTGAAGATTAAATTAAACTACCCACTTCATCAGCCCTGACCTGAGCTTCGGCAGCACATATACTAAAATTGGAACGATACAGAGAAGATTAGCATAGCCCTGACCTGGATAGCCCAGGCAAGCTTGATCTCAGAAGCTAAGCAGGTCTGACTCTGGTGAGTACTTGGAAGGGCAACCTCGAAGGAATACCAGAGGTGGGAGGCAGAGGCATGCTACTCAAGCCATCTCTCTGGAAAACATCCAAGCCCCCAGTAGGGGTCACCAGAAGTAACCATGACTTCCAGGCAAGCACACAAAACACATGCACACATTTAATTTTTTTCCTCTCTTCATTCATAAAATGGCTTGCAATAGGAGAGAAATTCAAGGCATGTCCACATTGGATGTGCTTGTGCTCTTGGTTTGGTGTTTGTGTGCTTAAATGTATTCATGAAAAGTGAGAAACACAAGGTGGGATCATCATATCCAGACTGCATGCAAACAGGCATAGTTGGATATGTGCAGGACTCAGTTTGTTCATCTTGGTGTGACTGCAACTTGTGATTCAGGCTGAAGAGTATTACTGGAACTCCATCAAATCTACTTCTTCAGTTCAAAAACAAAAATGAGCCTTGTGGCAACTTAAGGACTAACATGCTTATTGTAGCATAAGCTGTCACCGGCTAGAGCGCAGTGTATGTGATGAAGAAGAGAGAAGAGATTGGATTTCTACCCTGCCCTTCACTACCCAAAGGAATCTCAGAGCAGTTTACAATCCCTTTCCCTCCCCACAACAGACATCCTGTGAGGTAGGTGGAGATGAGAGAGCTCTCTCGAGAACTGCCCTTGAGAGAACAGCTCAGAAAGAACTTATGACTGACCCAAGGTCACACCGGCTGCCACATGTGGGGGGATCAAACCCAGTTCTCCCAGATTAGTCTGTGCTCTTAACCATGACACCAAATTGGATTGGAGATTGCCTCTCAAACATCACTGTCATCTCTTAGCTTCCCAGATAGCATCTGCCTTGGTAGAAGGAAGCAGGGTGCCCTTTATTGCAAGACGTCTAGCAACAAGGTTTCAGCTGGAGAGAAATTCTGTCTGAGAGTACTCTAGAATGACAAGCATGTACTACACAGAACAAGCACTTAACCTGATTTTAAAATGAAGAAATGCACATTGCGGGAGGCCGTGTTGTCCATTAGAAAGAAATCCAGAACCAATAGCGCAGTAACTTTTATGAGGACCCAACTATAATTTTGCACAGCAATTTTTTTAATTACCCAGAACACTTCAAGATAATGTAAACATCACTGTAAAGACTTTAAAAGGAGTGAAAGAGAAACCAGCCGTAACTGAGATCTGTCTCCAGCACTAACTGAAACACTTAGGGGGTTCCTTGTATGGCAGAAAAGTAAACTAAAATAAAACAGGGAACGCTGCATCAAAACAAGACATTGATTTTAAGTGACATACTAGCATTTTAGTAGAGTCCTTTATTTTATGCTGAATTGGCCATTTAAAGTTATTAGTGCTTGCGTGAGTTGTGGTATAAATCATGTTATACTTTTGACTGCTGCTAGTTTTTTTAATTGTTTGAATTTTAAAAAACATATCTGTTGCATTTAATGTTGTAAGGTACCTGAGGCAGCATTATTCCGAAGCAACAGCAAATACTCTTTTAAAAAGTTTGACACCATCATTGCTTTTCTTCTGGGGTGTGTTGAGAAAGTAGCACCATCTAACTGCCGCCTTTCCCCCGTGCATAATATATGTTGCCATCTGTTCCTACCATGATTATGACTGTTCCTACTATGTCTGTCCCCAGCAAGTATCCAGATCGACCTCTCTCCTCACCCCACCCTCATAGTCTACTGGATAGAATGTTAGGCCGTGAGCACAGGTGTTTCCCCATCAGGCAAAGCCTCAACATCTGAACCTATTCTCCTGTCATAGATATATGTTGGCCGTGCTGCCTGAAGATGCTGCCTGTGAACTGTTATTACTGAATGAATGGGTGGAACCAGTTTGGTCCTTTAAAATTAATCAGCCAGCTTGCAGGCTGTTACCATTCTCAGTAGATAAGCAATGTGTATTCTCTGTGCCAGCTGCACTTCTATCCTGGCACACAGCTCTAACCCCTAAAAAGAGGAATCAAAATCAACCCAGAGTTTCATATGTTATGTTTTTACACAGAAAACTCATGGCCTGATTTTCAACATTAAAAAGTTAGAAAATGCTCTTAATATGAGATCTCTGAAGCTCCAGTGTTGACCCTTATGGTAATGGTAGCACACTTTTATTTTGTTAGAGCGTTATCCAAAATAATAACCTGTACCTGCCCTAATCAGGATATTCTAGTTGTAATATACCTTACAGATGCCAGTGTCACTTCTGGCAGGCTTTCTCTCCAAGGTCTAAGAACAAGGATCAGTCTTAAGGTCTGAAAACTTCAGAGTAGTCAGGCTTTTGTTATGAGCTACAGTATATTTTAACAGACACAAAAAGTATCCAGTATATATGCAGCAGTGACATCAAACCTGCTTCTCTATTCTTGAGGCTGGCTGTCCTACCCTCCACACAAGAGCTGTACACATCTAATTCATATGCATGTCTGATTTATGGCAATTTGAATCTCTTCCTTAGAGATTTTGTAGAATTTTGCCAACAGGAATAGGTTGGAAGGGACAGGTAAGTTAGCTCTCTGCAGTACAGTCATTGTACTCAGGGCTAGTTTTGGGCAGGAACGCACATGAACAGAGTTCCAGCAGGCTCCTGAGTTGGCCACACCCAGCAGGAACTCATTAGCACAATAGGCCACACCCAACAGCATAAACTCATTAGGACTGGCCACATTAGGGGTGTGTGGCCTAACATGCAAACGAGTTCCTGCTACAAAAAAAGCCCTGGGTTTTGACAACAAACAAGGTAAACAGAATAAGAAGCTAAAGGCGGGTGTGGCTGGATGACCACACTTCTGGTAACATGGGGGTGTGGCCTAATAGGCTAATGAGCTGTACTGTCAGGGTGTGGCCTAATATGCTAATGAGTTTCTGCTGTTGAGTGTGGCCTATTATGCTAATGAGTTCCTGCTGGGCTTTGGTACTTAACTTTACCAAAAGTAGGAATGAGTGGTAAAACAGAATTCTTTGTTCTTGCCCTGCGGTGGCCAGAGCTTTTCTCTTAAAAGCAATAGAAAGGCATCTAGAACTTTTTGCCATATCTTAGGCTCCAAGTTGAATTTGATTTTTCATTTGTAAAACTAAAGCAGTACAAATACATACTCGGATACTTGCGACTTCTTCAGGTTTTTCCGTATTTGTAAAAAAAAAATGGGTCTATAGTATATAACTGCAAAAAGATTATACACAAGTTTATTCACAGCTTTCTTGGAACTGCTTTTGCATAGAGCTATAGTTTGAGGACTTTAAAGGCTTACCCTGGCCTGTGATGTAAATACAAGGAAGACAAAGTTGGGGATCAAAGCAGCCAACATATTAGTAATTAAAATAAATGAAGGTCTACATTTAAGGACATTTTTGAACACCAGTACAAATCAGAGGTATTTTCATTGGTGAGGATATAGCATTTAATGCTCTGTTGCATCTTTATTATTGCTGATGTAAAACTATTATCACTCTTGATTTTTTGGGCAAGTGCACACTTGCGTTCCATTTGTGTTCTTCTGCTATCATTGTGAGTTCAAGAACAAACAAACAAAAAAGTATTCAGGTAATATGCCTGATCTTTAATCCGTCAACTTGTAGTGCTTGTCTCTCTCTCTCCTACCAAATGATTCTGCCCCCCCCCTTGCTGAAAGAGATTGTTTTGTATTGAATGCTTGGCCTGAATGGCAGCTATTCCTGTTATGAAGTAGAGCATGGAACCTTGTTGGATGCTTTTATCGAATCAGTACTGAAGATAAGACTTTTGTTTTTGCTTTGTCTGTGCTGCCTTGTCATATTAAGAGTATAGAAAAGCTAATTTTGTTTTGCATTTTGGCTGCATGAAAGGTGATGCTTCTGTACTTGATCTAGCTGTCTGTAGAAGCACATAGTGTATTGAATTATTCAGAATTGACTCACTGAGAATGCAAACAGCTTTTGATTGATGGCCTTTCCTTCCCTTTTATTTCCTTAGAAGCTCATTGATTAACAAATCTTGAGCAGTAGAAGATTCTCAATCCTCATTTTTTGGATGCAAGGGCTAAAAGGACTGAAATGAATTTCACTATTGCCAGAGTGCTCTTATGATCCTTATCACTAAGCAGAGGAGACAGAGTTTCCAGGGTGTAGGGGGGCCCCACTGATCAATTAGTGACTGAATATAATGATCCCTTATATTTTCAAAAAACCTACATTCAAGCAAACATGAAAAGATGTATCAATCTTATTAAGGCCACAAGGGCGAATTCTATCAGAATAAGGCCTATTTAGAAATCTCCCCCGTAGAACCATTGAGGATCTAATATTCAGTCTTGCAAATAAGAAAGCTCTGCAGTATCGTGGGGTAGTAAGATAGTACATATAAGAGGGTAAAGATTTTTTGGGGAAAGACCAAAGGACAAGAGTGAGCAAACATGTTGGGCTCTTAAAATCAAACTGCTGTAATCAGTTTCTAGGACATGCTTTTTGATAAAAGAAAACGCTTTGGATTTGCCCATTTCAGAGATATGATTAGCCGACATTCCAGCTAACATTAATTTCTCATCCAGGGCTTTCATCCAAATCAATTTGTGGGTATCCTATTTCAGAGCAGCTAGCAAGCCGTCTTCCACACAGAACAATTTTAGTATCAGTTTGAAGGCATAGAGCCATGCTCTTGCTTCCAGGGATATTTGTCCACATTCTGCCCACAATACAACATTTGATACGCAACAGGGGACATTCAGGATTTTTCTTAAAAACTGGGCCAAAGGTTGATTAATATTATCAGAAATAGCTTTGATCCAGATAGCTGAGCCATAAGGAATAAGAGGGACCACTTTCAAGTTAAAGGTTTGCACATTACCGAGAATATACTTCCACCCCTTATTATGGAAAAACCTATTTATAGTGTTTGCACATGGTTTTGCTTTGTTGAACGCTGTTCTAAGTTGGGGGGGGAGGTGTCCCAAGATAAATCCACCAAGAACAGAATCCCCAAATAGGAGAAGGTTTTAACTTGCTCAGTATTGGACCCATTGATTGACTATTGAAGTGGGTTCAGTTTCCTGGTCTTGGTGAAAACTAAGATCTTAGATTTCAGATAATTAATCATCAAGCTTTCACAGAAACAGTAACTGGAGAAAGAGTGCAAGGCCCTTTGCAGACCAACCTTGGTTCAAGACAAAATAACATCATCTTCTGTGAAAAGCAGGATAGAGACAGAGGTCTCAGCCAGTTTTGGTGTGTGGCAGCAGTCGTCAAAAGATTGGTGCTAAATTATTTAGATATAAATTGAATAAAGAAGGAGCCAGCAGGCATCCCTGTTATACCCCCTTTTCCAACGGACCTGTTTTGTTCAACATCTTTATCAAGAATTTGGATGAAGGGATAGAGGGAATGCTTATTAAATTTGCAGATGATACTAAATTGGGAGGGATAGCAAATACGGTAGAAGATAGAGTCAGGATACAGGATGATCTGGAAACTAGGCTAAAACAAATAAAATGAATTTCAATGGGGATAAATGTAGAATTCTGCACTTAGGTAGGAAAAATCAAATGCATAATTATAGTTTGGGTAGACTTGTCTTGGCAGTAGTATGTGCAAAAAGAATTTAGAGGTTTTAGTAGACCATACACTGAACATGAGTCAACAGTGTGATGTGGTTGCTAAAAAGGCAAATGCGATTTTGGGCTGTAGCAACAGAAGTATAGTGTCCAGATCATGTGAAGTGGTGGTACCACTTTGCTCTAGTTAAACCTCACCTGGAGTATTGTGTTCAGTTTTTGGCACCACGATTTAAGAAGGATATAGACAAGCTGGAACATGTCCAGAGGAGAGCAACGAAGGTGGTGAGAGGTCTGGAGACCAAGTCCTATGAGAAAAGATTGAAGGAGCTAGGTATGTTTAACCCGAAGAGGAGACAACTGAGAGGTGATATGATAACCATCTTCAAGTACTTGAAGGGCTGTCATCTAGAGGATGGTGGGGAGTTGTTTTCTGTTGCCCCAGAAGGTCAGACCAGAACCAACGGGTTGAAATTAAATCAGAAGAGTTTTTGACTAAACATTAAGAAGAACTTCCTGATAGAGTGGTTCCTCAGTGGAACAGGCTTCCTCGGGAGGGCTCTCCGTCTCCGGAGGTTTTCAGACAGAGGCTAGATGGCCATCTGACATCAATGCTGATTGTGTGAACTTAGGCAGATCATGAGAGGGAGAGCAGGAAGGGTTGCCTCAGTGTTTAGTTCTTGTCGCCCTTTCTTACATGCCCAGGGAAATCCTGATTGCCACTTTGGGGTCAGGAAGCAGTTTTTCTCCAGGCCAGTTTGGCCAGGGGTCCTAGAGGCTTTTTGTCATCTTCTGGACATGGAATAGGGGTCACTGTGGGTGTGGAGGGGGAGCTATTTGTGAATTTCCTGCATTGTGCAGGGGGTTGGACTAGATGACCCTGGAGGTCCCTGCCAACTCTATGTTTCCATGAAATTTGTTGAGTGCCCTTCATATACATAGCGTGCTTGGGCAGTTGAGCCTGAATATAGTCACTGGGTAAGTCCTAGAAGCCTTTGGTCCAAAGTAGTTTGATTAAGTTTATTCAACAGTCTAGGGCAATTTATAGAATCAAAGGCTCCCTTAAGGTCAGATCCTACATATCATTGACCGACCCCCCCCAAAAAAAGATGAATGTTTCTTAGCCAAGTGGTAGAGAATGAGACAATGGTCCTGTATTGAAGAACCCCGCCTAAAGCCATGCCCCAGTATGGCTTCTGATTATATCCAATCCAAACATTTCTTAAGTAGATAAGCAGAATATAACTTTCCCAAAGAAGAAAGGAAGCGAATTGGATGGATGGTGGCAGTATGGGTCCAGTCTAGACCCCTTTTTAAAATATTGTGACAATAATCAAATGCTTCCATGAATTAGGCATTTGCCCATTGAAATTAATTTGAATAAAAATTAGAGCCAAGACTGTGGTCCACCATTGTGGATTAGCCTTGAATTAGGAATTAGATCAGAGCCAGGGGCTTTTCCTAATTTGAATCCCTTAATAAGGCATGTAACTTCCTTGAATGACACCTCGGGCCAAGGGGCTGTTAAATCAAGAGAAATAATAGTTGAAGATGAACTAAGCACATTAGCATCGGAAAACAGTCCCTTGAAATAGTTTTCTCACATTGAAGGGGCAATACAACAAAGGATTTTAACATCTGAATTGATAGCAGTGTTAATAATGGACCAGAAGGCCTTATTATCATTGCTGTTAATAGCTGAAATGAGACATCATCCATCTCCTCATCTTAATCAGCTCTCTAAACATTTTCTTCCATTTCAATAAATTTCAGAGAACTGATATTGTACAGTTAATTTTATACTCAAAATGCTTCTGTTGAATATGCCTCTTCATTATGCTACAGTCACTATTAAACCAGCTATTCCACTTGGCTTCAAAAGATGTCCTATCAAGGCTCTTTTTCACATAGGTCTAAACAAATCTAATACCTCATGCAAGTTATACATACAGTGGAAACTGAGTCTGACTGCAGAACCGTGTTGACTAAGGTGTTACAAAGAATGGAACCCATTATCGTTCGAGCCTTATCATTAGAGTTAGAGCTCCAGCATAATCAGCAAACATTGTTTTGATTTTGGGAGAGAGAAAAATTTTGTGCTGGAACAGAATAATGTTCCAAAGAGAATCTGTAGTAAAAAAAGACTGGGAGATGATAACTTCCCATAAAATAACAAACTTTTAAGGTGATAAACTCTTTAGTATCCTTGCAGCAAACTCTCAAAAACAAGCCAGCTATATTCCAGCTTAAGATACGGAGTCTGCGAGTCCCAGATAATCAATTTTTTTGCTGCTGGGGAGTCTGGTACTGACAGTTTGGGGTTATTTCCAGGATTTTGATCCTGATTAATTTGTACTAGTGCATGCTGTAATTTCTGGAACTGGGCAATTATATTGCCTTGTTCCTCAAAGGGTAAAGAATAAAATGATTGAAGAATGTTCTCATCAGGGCCATAGCTAGTGCGGGGCATACGGGGCGATGCCCCCTCCCAAACTGGTGATGCCTCCAAATCTTATAGTCCACCCTGCCAGAAATGTCTTTTTTAATGCCGCACCACACTGGCCAATACACGTTTTCCTCCTCTGAGTCATCAGATAAGCCAGCAGCGACTGCTGTGTGGCTTTGGCAGAGCAGCTCCTCCTCCTTGTTCCTTATTCCCAGCCCATTTCATCCTCTGAGTCCTCTGATAAGTCATCAGTGGCTGCTATGTAGGCTCAGCAGAGCAGCTCCTCCTCCATATTCCTTCCTTCTGGCCCATTTCTGGAATAGCCAGCAGCTCCTTGCTTCTTGTTTCCCACAGTCAGCAGAGGAGCTCTGGTTTGATCCTCTTTGTCCCCGGTGTGCCTTCCAGCCAGCTTTTGGAGGGGAGGGGATATTGACAAGTCAAAGGAATGGGGAAAGGAGCTTGTGAGGAGGAATGTGGCCCTCGTAAGAGGGGATCTGCCAATGCTTTTCTTTAAAGCCCGCCCTATTTTCTCAAAGGCCCCCTCCCTCCCCCTCCCTCCTTTTCCAGGCAAGCCAAGTCCCGGTTGTCTTCTTGACATCATGTCTGTCAAAATGTTTAGGCCACACCAGCAGCCATGGAGGAAGGCAACACAACCTAGGCTTGGGGAGCTAAGTGTGCGTGAGGAAGCCAAGTGAGGCAGCCATGTTAAACTTTCAGATCAGGTCTGCCAGCTCCGAAAGCTGAGATGAGGGACCTGCTGCCATCCCAGCAGTGTAACATCTGGAAATGTTTAGGGTGTCTGTCTAATGGAGGGAAGAGGAGGGAAGGGGGTAAGGATTGTGCTGAGGGAGGGAAACACTTGTCTCCCCTCAATGTCGGGCACCTCCATTCTTCCCCCCCCGCCCCTTCTCCATCCAGTACCCCAGTACCAAAAATCGTCCAGGTATGGGCCTGGTTCACATCTGTTAAGTCCAGCTAAATATCCTTTAAGAGGGATGGCAATGGAGAGAAGGTTGCAATTTCATCTGTTAAATTAAAGCTATCACAAC
This sequence comes from Gekko gecko, assembly GCA_029375565.1. NCBI lineage: Eukaryota > Metazoa > Chordata > Lepidosauria > Squamata > Gekkonidae > Gekko > Gekko gecko. The sequence goes on from JAPDNY010000011.1 coordinate 38,747,435, forward strand.
TCATCTTGTCTAGTAAATCTGGTTGATCAGAATTGGCTTTCTTAGTTGGCGAAAATTCAGTCAGAGATCTATTGCTAGTAGAAGATTGTATTCTCTTTGAATGTGTAATTTTCCTTTCCTTAAGGGGACTAGACTTGACAAGTGGCTTTTTGATCAGATTTTGAAGGGATTTTGATAGCTGAATTCCATGCCTTTTAAAATCAGTGGTTTTAGTGAGCATCATTGCTGAAATCCTAGGCAACTAGAAGATTAAAATATCTCTCTCTCCCTGGATTGGCCCTTGCAACTTTTCAGTAAATTCTAAATTGACTGAGGAAACTAGTACATTCAACAAATAAGATAAGTGCACTTTAGTGTTCTACTTTCCCCACCAAATTATCCACTGTCCTTTAAAGGGGAAAATAGTCACTATGATCTGAGGATTGTTCACCTGGAGCACATTCTTATTTTTAAAGAGGGAAGGGGAATAAATCCCGTTGTTGTTGTTGTTGTTGTTGTTGTTGTTGTTGTTGTTGTATAAAGGCCTTTCTTTAGATATTACATCCTTTTAGCTACTTCTTAGTAGAGTGGCTTCCTGTGATTTCGTAATGAATTTTCCTGGTTCGGGGGTAGAGTCTTAAGGAGATAATTTGTGATAAACTCTAATCTCTTATAATTAAGTTTCCATTTCTCTGCTATAATGTTGTTTGTGATGCCAGCAGCCTAAGATCTTCTTCTTTTGTATTTTTTCATTTGTGTGTGTTTGTGTGCCCATGCCTGGAAGTAATGGCGACCTCTGGTGACTCCTATTAGGGCACAGAGGACATTCAGAGAAGTGGCTTGATAGCCTGTCTCTGGCCTTCCAGCCCTGGTATTCTCTGGAGGTTTCCCATCCAAATACTTACCAGAGACAGCTCTGCTTAGCTTCCAAGATCTGACGGTCTTGCCTGGGCTATCCAGGTCGGGGCCAGCAAACTGAGATCGTAAGACCTCTTTCCAACATTCTGATCAGGTATTAATATATCATCTTTCCCCACTGAAATAAATGAATTCTTTTGGCTCGAAGAATGAGATCTACCAAGTTCCCCATCCTCCACTTGACTTTGATGGATCAAAGGTTCAAACCTGTTTTTAGGGGAACTGGAGCAACACTAGTAAAAAAGATATAACCTAATCTACTTTGTTTTGGTTTCATGTTAAAATCATCATAAAAATGGCAGGCCTGCTTTTTATTTATTACAATAGTCATTAATTTAAATATATTAGATACAGTCAATATATGGACAATGTACCCTAAATTAGGTCAAAACAGCTTAAAAATAACTCTAAAAGGGCTTAAAACAGCTGAAACTTAAAATTTTAGGAAGCTTAAAATCAGCTTTTAAAAAACCCAATAACAACAAAACACAAAAGAGAGAAAAGACGAGAGGAAAGAAAAACTTAAAAACTGAAAGGTTATTTCGCTATAATATCTTGCACACCACCCAGTAATTAGTAACTAGCTATATAAATAAATACAGCTTGCTTAGTTCTCCCTATTTATAACAATATAACATAACATAAATGACTAGGAACAGAACTGAACTATTCTGTCATCCATCCAAACCCCACCAGAAGCCAATAAATCTTTTGCCTCACAAGAAGTAAGAAAAAAAGAAAAGAAAAAAGGGAGCTTTAAAACAGCAAGTTGTCTAGGAGCTGGAACCCTATGCAGAGCAGATAAGTAGCCGCAACAACAACAGCATTAATCAGTTGAGAGGGAACTCCTCCATTCTCTCTCTTTCTATAGATCTATAGGTATAGATAAAGCTGCAGATAAAGCTTTCATAGTGTCAGACTACTAAATAATTTTATCTTAATATTACCAACTAATAGAGTTAGAACAAAATGAGTAGAGGGATTTGGGGTCATTGTTAAGTCCATTTCAGACTGTAACATTTTTTAGCCTGTTTTCTGTATCCATCCAGCAAATATTGTGGGGAAACTTGTACTTAAACCTTCTAAAAGTTTCTAGACTTCCAAAAGAGTAGATGGAACATATCTCTTGGGCAGCTTCAGTAAGAATGCTGTAATAGTATCCTGTAAAGTTACTACCTCGTACTTTATTCAGTCCTTTAGTTTTCTTAAGACTCAGGACCATCCCTCTGGTGGCAGTTTGGGGCTGCAAGGAGGTCTCATGTGTTGTTTCATATTGAGCATTGTCACTTGTGTGTGTTAACTCAAAAAGGCATCTAAGATTGTCGTGACCTGGATAGCCCAGGCAAGCCCGATTTTATCAGATCTGGGAAGCTAAGCAGGGCTGACCCTGTCAGGTAATTGGAAGGAAGATCTCCAAGGAATACCAGGGCTTGGGATGCAGAGGCAGGCAACCAAGCCACCTCTCTGAAATGTCCCAACCCCAGTAGGGGTTGCCAGAAGTCACCATGACTTCCAGGCATGCAAACACCCCCTCACAAAAATGGCATCTAAGATTGTACTCTGTTCTCCTGAAATACTCCTCCATCCTTGTTCATTTGCCTGTGAGCTTCTCAGTCTCTCTTCTTTCACACTCTCTGTCCTGTTGCTTTTCCACCTTGCCAGTGCTCTCTCTTCTCTTTCCATCTTTTGCTCCTTTTCACAGTCCTGTAACTTGTCCTGTCCCAATCATGTTTGCCCCTGCCTTCACCCAATTGGCAGCCGATGCATGCACCATTTATTCTGGACATGGCTGCAGGGCCAACTCTTATACGTGTAGCATTGTCATCAGTACTTGTTCTTTTTACCTTACGTTAATTGATAAACATCTCACCCTGGAGCTTAGAACTAAAAATGTATCTATTAGGGGAAAGCACCACAGGGAAAGCCTGATGGGAGTAGGAAGGGCGAAAGCAAGGGGAGCAAGGAAGAAATACAAGCAAGTCAGTTATATTTCAGAGTTGCATGTTGCCTTGCGCAGGTTTACCCAGAATGAAACCCTCTGCAGTTTAATGGTGCTTGATTCTGAATAAAGGTGCATAATCTTGCAGCTTTGGGGGTCAAGATTTAGTAGGCTGCTTGAGGGACCAAGAAAGACCCCCTCTCCCTGCCCAAACTCTTAGCTTCTGCCTGCTCACCTGTGCCCTCCCCTCATATTACCTGTCAGTGCTATTGCTCCTCACCCACACTGGCAGTACAAGGGCCTCCCATTGGCAAAATATCAACTTTCTCAGGCAGAGGGGGCTCTGTGCCACAAGTGCATGCACAGAGCATTGGAGGCCTTACTGGCAAGGGCATGTGGCGGTGGTGTCAAGCAGCTGTGGGGGAGAAGACAAAGGAGAGCTTTTGTGAGAAGGGGTGGGTTCTGAGCCACATGCTCATGCACAGAGCATTGGATGACAGGGTGGCTGAGCCAGGCTGAGGGGAGAGGCCAACACCAACTAGGGAGGGAAGGCTCTCTGTGCCTTCCAATACTAAAACAATCCTTTCCACTGTTGAGTAACCCGCCATCTTGCTGCTCCTCTGTACATGCGTGCGAAGTGAGTTAGGAAGTGTCATACCCTTACATACGCTACACACTTGCTACCATCCAGTACTTCCGAAAAGCATCTCTAGGGAGGCCGATTGCCCACCTGGCGGGCTTCATGACCTTCCTGGATAGTCCTAACCAGTGGGTTGAAGAGCATTGGCCTAGCGCATATAAGTAGATCTTTCTCTTGTAAAGATTAAAATAAAAATCGGTTGTACAACATCTTGGTGGAAGGGTGTGCCATTTCAGGACTGCTTGCTTGAGGTTGCATATGAGAAGTGATCAGATGGCTCTTGTGTATAGAACGCTTCTTGCACAGAAAAATATAAACATCGAGGGGAGTTGTAGCCTGGTATGTCTCTAATGTGCTAAGTCCTATGTGAAGTCAAGGGAAGCCATTCTATCCCAATTTCGTAAAGGGCAAAATGTTCTTCTGTGTCCTACAAAATGCAAGGCAAATTGCATATTCTAGAGTTCCCACAAACCTAGAATGCAGTAGTAGGTGTAAAAATCCAGCAACGTGAAGACCTGGCAAGGTATTATGAGAGACACCTACTTCCTCCTGTGCATGCCCTTCCCCCTTCCCTTTCCTGTTTGTTGAGATATCTAGTTAAACAGAACACACCATGTTGTCATGCTGTCCATTGCCCTGCCTCTTTTGCTGACTGCCGGTAATAGTGCAGAATGCTGGCCTTGCACCATGCAGTGCAGTCAACTAGATGTTCCAAGAAATGAGTGTCTGAGGAAGAAGAAACTCTGTGCATGTACATCTTGTTAGGCCCTAAGAATTCCATTTTGCTGTAAATGTTTAAATGAGTCTTCAGACACTTATGGCTAAAAATGTATGTGGGGTGAGAGGTAACAATGGTGGGTGGGGGGGTGTGCTATGCAGGGCTCTGGTGTTCTGTATTCCTGCTCTCCATGGCTAACAGAAGTCTGAGCAAAATAAGCATGACTGCCTATTGCTTATTTTATGTAATTGTATGTCCTTTGTGGATCTACATAGTTCTGCTTTTCTTGGTACAGTGGCATCTTTTTTGAGGAAGGGTTAAGGCTCAGAATAGGAGGAAATGGCACATTATCACAGCTGCTTCTATTCTGGGCAAGGTATCTCTGTTTCGAAAGTAGTCTAGCTATTGACTGTTTATTTATATGTATTGTATGTGGCAGGGGAGGAAAGGGTTACAGGCTTCTTGACAGTACAGTGAACCAGCAGAAGCACTGTCTTTTTTATTAAACTGTACAACATTAAATTGTTCAGCAGTGTAATCCCATGCAGGACTTCTCTGGTCTAAACATATTGAAATCAATAAGTTTAGGCCAGAATAACTCCACACTGAATTGCAATGTAAGTTGCATTAGGAAAGTAGAAGAGTAATTGTGTTTATCTACTCTTATTTTTCTCATCAGATTCAAGAAAGAATTATTAGAGCTCTAACTGGGCTATTTATTTAACCATGATATGGAAGCTGCTGGAGCAGCGGTCAAGTTATTTTCAAGGTTACATAAAATGAATTGCCTTCCCTGTAGAAATCTAGGTGTATCCAAACCAGTGTGCCTTCTCATAACAGATGCACTATGCAAGTTGATAACTCAGCTGATCAAATTTTGCCAATAGTTTAAATGAACATTTGGAAAAAACAAACTCAATTTTTTTAACCAAGAAAAATGCCATGTATGCAACTAATGCAAGTTCTTATAGTCTAAAACTGAAAGACTTCATGTAACCTTCAGTTCTACACTCACTTGATCTTCCCCTTTTACTGCACCTTTTCTGGGCACTACAATATTTTTATTGAGATACGTTGACTGGAACTTTATGCATCATTCCAACTGGGTCCACAGGCCTCTTCTGCTCAAATATGTAGCATTAATTCAGTATTCTACTTTTCATTGGTTGAGAATTTGGAGTACAATTAAAGGGGATGCTCTGCTTTATTCATTGCAGCAATGGAAGGCTTTTAGGGAACGGAAGTATTTTAAGTGTCAGTCTATGCTCCATCTTGTATAACTTGCTCTGAAGTACCTTCGTCGGTTTTTAGACTTGTTTTCTGATCTACCAGCAGATTCTGCCCAAGCTGAATTTAGATCACATTTTGAGCTCTTGGGCAGGCAGAAAGAATCATGGGATTGGGTGGGCCAGGTAAGTGGTAATGTATTCAGCAGGTTCCTGGCCCATACTAGTTCTGTGTGGTATAGACAGGACCTTCCCATTATTCTTCCTGCCCTACTGAGTAATGCGGGGACAGCAGGCAAGATAGATTTATACTGTGTAGCCTGTTGACTGACTAGATGCCAGTGCACCCTGATGATGGCTTCTATATTTACTTAGCCTACTTTGGGAGCCCTAGGTTTCTTCTCACACTGCTCTCTAGCCCAGGACACATAGCTGATTCTGATTGCCACCCCCTCCTTATTACCCTCCCTTTTAAGCAGAATCTAGATGTGACTCCAAAAACAACACAGAAATCCTATATCTGAATCTAAGGTCAATGATTTATTTGCAGGTCTTACTCATCCTTATCTGCAAGCAAACTGGAAACCATAAGCAACACTTCTATAGGAGATCTAGTCTCCATATGATATTTTGTTTTTTTAAAAAAATAAGTGAACAGTGACAGTCTCAGCAGTACCGTGTGTTAAAATTGATTAGTGATTTGAGACTGGTGTCAGAGAGACTCTTTCAAGACATGGGAGATAAAGATCTGCAGGACATGGCTGCAGGGTTTACTTGAAGGGTGCTAATACAGCAACCTTGTTGAAGTACGCAGCTTCAGGGAACCCTTTGCACACATCCTTGTGACTTCCATGGTGGAAGAAAGGTGGGACTTATATGCAATAAATACCTAAATATAGATGCGCACAGTATAAAGCTTGATCTTGGAACTAGGGAAAAGTTGAAACTATCTTTTCTGACTGAAATTTTAACAAAACTTTGCTTTGTCTCTGCAAGCATGAATGGTATAGTTATTGACTCTGCTCTTCAATAGTTTGTGTTTGCGCACATTTCCACTGGAATTAAACCAAACCCACAGTACAGTTTGCATCAGGGTTCTGGAAAACATTGTAACCTGCTTTCTAAACCCCTTTATCCACAAAGGGCTCAGAGGATTTATTCATGGCAGTAAACTTGATGGACCTTGCCATTCCGGTATGTTTGTTTCTGGTATATTATTAACTTCAGAAATCAAAATAGTGCTGTCTTAATTTTTTTTCCTGTTTTCTGTTTTCTGTAGAGGATGTGCTGAGTAAGGATGCTGGGGAGTGTGCAATATGCCTGGAAGAGCTACAGCAAGGGGATACAATAGCGCGATTGCCTTGTCTATGCATATACCATAAAGGGTAAGTACATGCAGAATTCAATAAGAACCCTGAAATAGGGGCCTGTAAGACTGATTTTTGTAAGTCAGCTTTTATTTCAGCATTATTTTTGTCTGTCACCACTCTTGGCATATTCTATTTGTCCTCCGTTGTCCTAATGGAATGTAAAAACTTCCAAGACACAAGAGCATACTAGGGGGCAAATAGTTATGGTAAAAGGGAGCTGCGGTGGCTCAAGTGGTTAAGATGCTGAACTGCAGACCGGAAGGTCGGTAGTTCAGCAGTTTGGGAGCTGAGTGCCACATGACGGAGTGAGCTCCCATCTCTGGTGCCAGCTCCTGCCAACCTAGCAGTTCGAAAGGAAGAAATTGCAAGTAGATAAATAGGTACCACTTCAACGGGAAGGTAATAGCATTCTGTGCACCTTGGTGTCTCATCATGCCAGCCACATGACCACGGAAATGTCTTTGGACAGCGCTGGCTCTTCAGCTTGAAAATGGAGATGAGCTCTGTATCCCCAGAGTCGGATTCGACTGGCTTTCGAGCAAGGGAAACCTTTACTTTTTACCTAGTTATGGTAAAGAGACCTGGTACAAGTATTGTTAAATGCTTGGACTAAAAATGGAGGAATTTGTTTTGAATTATTTGAGAGCTCAGGGCTCCCATAAAAGAAGGGTCCTGGACCTGGGCCTATTTGCGGAATATTCTGGATCTCTGTCCAGGAGCCACTGGTCGTGTTCCCATCCTTACAAAGGGAATTTTTGAGTGGCCGTGTTGTGTGCATGTTAAAGGTACAGCAAGTGTCTTCAAGCTCAGTTTTCTTTTGGCCACCACATTAGTTCAGGCGCCGGTATAGGGAGCCTTTGCTTCAAGTTCTTAGTACAGTCTTTACTTAGAATATTCCTTGAGAACTCCATAATAATATCACTGTGGCAGCTTCTGAATAAAACAATATCTGAATAAAACAATAAATAATAAAATGCAACTAAAATATGGAAAAAACAAATCGTATAAAACTAAAGCGGCATAAAACTAGCAAGCAGCAACATCATGTATCTAAAATTATCCTAAGAACAGCAGACACAAAAATCATTATGGCATTGACCTGCATTTTTTGTGCGACAGGGATTTCTTTTTATTCATGTCCTCTGCAGGGCGAAAGCAATTGTGCGGAAATACTGGGGTTAAACTGTTCGTGAGCACAACTGGCTTCGGTGACTGTTTGATCTGACTTGGAGCAGTACACCAGACAGATGTTTAAAATGTGCTAGTGTAGGCATTGGCCTATTAAAATAAGCTGAGTTCTTGCAAACCCACTTCCTTCCAGCCGATACAGGGTTTTGATACCTTACAATCCTTCCCTTCCCCTTTCGGTATCTGCAGACGATGTAGAGCTGAAATCAGTGGCAGCTACAAAACTGGTAAACTTCTGAGGAAGATCATTCTAAATTGGGGATGACAGTGAGCCCTCAGTGTAAGCCACCCAAGACAAGCAAGTCTGTTCATAGATAGGGATGGGGATTTCCTCTCTGATCATAGGACCGTTCACCAGAATAGAGCCATACATATGGCCTCTGAATGGAGACGGGAGCATGAGGGTTTCAGTGACACAGACATCAAGCAAAGACTCCAGGGCTTGAGTCTCCTGGAGGGATTGATCACTTGGGTCTCCACAGGTCCACTGTCCTGTTCCTCTCTGGGCCATTTTCTTACAAGGGAAATCCTTAGTTTTCTTTCTGGTTCATGCCCCAAACTCATAGGAAGCTTTACTATTAAGAGGAAAACTAGTATGGCTTTTCTCCTCAGTGTGAGAATCTCAACCCAGTGGGAACTCTGTTTAAATGTTTCCTAAGTGTGATGGCATTTACTGGTATTTGGAAAATGCAGGCCTAACACAGGTATGTTTCCAGGATGGTTTTTATTTGATGCAATCTTAATGGAACGATTTATGAGTTGCCTTGACACAAAGGGGAAAGGTGGGATATAATTATTGTGATAAGTAAATGTTGCCTAAGATGGGTCTTAAACTTACCTATATTTGAAGCTATTTTGATTGTGAGATATTACTTAAATCAAAGCACCTGGTGCTTCCATATTTTATGAAAAATAATGCAAAGAGGGCAATGGCCCTCTCTTTCTAACGGTGGTTCTTTCTATTTACTGTAACTTAACAGTGAGAAGAAAGAGGATGTGGTTTCACAAGACCCTGCCTGCATTGTAGTTGGCAATAAGTAAAATAAGTAAAATGAAAAGATATTCAAAAATGACAACTCTGGCTTGGTGCTTACATTCTGATTGTGCAAGTGATATAAAATCCTTGATTTCACTGGAGAGAACTGCCAAGTAACTGTTCTTCATCTTGCAGCCTTAGTAATATTTCTTCTTGTCTTTCATTCCAATAGATGCATAGATGAATGGTTTGAAGTGAACCGGTCTTGTCCTGAGCATCCTTCAGATTAATGGTGGAGCTTTCTGTTTTGTAGGTAACTGTTCTGCTTTTTCATATTAAGTTTAACCGGTTAAAAAGTATAGCTGGCCAAAGTTTGTACTGTTTGTAATCTGAAAAGTTGCATGATTTCAGTGGAAGATTGCAGTGACAAGTGAGTTCTCTTCCTTTAGACTACATTCATTAAATGTTTACTACTAGAGGCATCAGGCAATAAGGAATATTTGTTTACCTGAAAGGAAGACTAAGTTTTTTTCCACATGTACTGCTAAGGAAAAGGGGGGGGGTCTTAAATTCACATACAAGTTAGTTATGTACAGTAAAAAAACACCTTTTTGAGCGGTTGTCTTACAATCAGCACCCTCCTTTTGGGTAAATATGGTAATAATGGTATATTAACATGTTGCTCCTTTGTACCTGATTCCGGATAATTTATGAATATATTTAAATAGTGCCGGTTGTAAACCAGATTACTGGGGGATGGACCCCATTGCTGCTGGCATCTGTCATTGGAGCTGCCTACTTTCTGCTTCATGTTCTTTAACCCTTTACTAAACCATTAAATGGTACCTCTCTTACCCCATGTCTTATCAGATAATTCAGGAGCCTTTTATTGAGGACTAAATAACAGGTGAATTGTAGAGTAGTATAAACTTTGTAGTTTATAGATTTTACTGGGCTTTGAAGAAAAAAACCTTCCTTCTCTGTGGTTTTCCTTGTAGTCTCTTACACTGATCAACAGATATAAAGGATTTGAAGTTCCGTCTTCAGAAGTTCATTTGAAACTGGACTCATGTTCATTTTGGACCAGAAAGGCGGAGAGGGAACATTGCACAGAGCACATCCCGCAGTGTACCAAGAGCTTGCCTAAAGGAGACACAGGGATTCTGAAAATGCTGCACATTCAGGAACAATCCTCTTCCTTTGTGGACTTTATGGACAACATTTTGTATCTACAGGCCAAAGTTACTAATTTTCAGTTTAATTTTTTAAAAGCTATCTACAGAAGCAGGATATTGTCGCATCCTTCCTTGAATGGAAGCTGTGTGCTCTAGATCAACACTCTGGAACATTTGCACAAGGAAGATGCCATTCTTGGGTTAGAAACTCTCTGCCCTCCCCTCCCCCCTCCACTGAAGAAAAATAAATGGCGGACAGTGAAGTACAGTCAAATGATGCAGCCTCGCTCATGAAATTCCCCACCTTGTTGTCAATATGCCATTCACACTTTTTCTGCGAAAAGAATGCAACATTCCTTGACTTCAGCAATTTTTTTTTGTAAGTAACTCCTTGCCAGAATGCAGCCCAAAGAGGAAAACATAACTTGGGCAGGATTGTTAATTGACAAGCTAAAGAGTTGTTGAAATCTGCATACTGTGTTCATTCCTGTATAGGTATACAAAAGTCCACTTTTACTGCTTGTGGGTTTCAGTGCAGCAGCAGCAGCAGCAGCAAAAACGGGGGGGGGGAGGGTATAATGTAGCAGCTATGCAATTTTTTAAAAAAAGAACATGGGGAAAATAAGAGTTACCATCTCAAGTGCTGCCAGTTAAGGTAATTTTAACGGGTATTTTTTTAACTGTTTCAGGTAGTTATTTTCTTGTAATACTTTACTCTCCTGGCTGTGTAGCCACAAAGATGGGCAAAGCGATACAATTCCTGAAGTTTTCATGGGGATGATGGGACCTGGCTTGACTTCTTGTGTGTATTGTTTTTAAATCAAAGGTTGTTTCAATGACAGATCATAGTAACTTGCATCTAACACAGTTGGTCAGGCAATAATTCTATGTCCAGTGGCTCATAATTCATACCGATATGGTTTTAAGCATCTATAGCTGGACAGAGGACTTGACTCTGTCTTCAGTCATTTAATTTGTTACTGTGTTATTGTGGCTTACTATGAATTGTAAATGGAGGTATCGGGTTGGGTGGGGAAGGCGCTCATAAAGAAAAATTGAGTTTAATATATTTGTTTCCGCAAGGAAAGGGGGCCTGTTTGAAATTTATTAAAGTACTTTGTGAAGTTTGTACTAAGGTGAAAAAGTATTGAATAAAGGTGACTGAAATTTTTAAAATGTTAAATAGAAGAAATAAGCAGTATGTCACATTATTTCATTATTCTTTACTTCTGTTAACTTCAAAATCCCTCCCCCCCCCTTGGCTGGTTATCTGGTGTTAATTTGCAGTGAGGCAGGTAGAGACACTTTCTGCACTTACCTTGCTGATAAATATATGCCTCTACTGGATGCTCGGTGCCCAAAGTCTCCTCTCCCTCTCTCAAGAATCCCAGGCCAATGGACAGCCCACTGATCACTTCAATGAGAGCTAAACTGGTCTGAGTCTTTAGCAGTGACATAAGCTTTCTGGAGAAAATTTCTAAAAAATTTTCTGATTCAAGTTTAAATAAATAATTTAAATACTTCAGTGACGTTAGCAAAAGAAGGCAAGTACAACATGCACTAGCATGGATCATCTACAAGCGCTGGGGTTTGCCCATGCTTCATATCCCACATTTAGCCTGTCTAACAAAATTGATTTGCAGCCCTGACAACTATAGGCAGACTATCTGGGTCAGGAAATTTTCCATGGAAAAATATAGTGTCAGAAAAATTGCTGGAAAATTCTCCGTTTTAGGAAAAATCTTCTGTTCCACATCATTGGCCTGTCGTATGCACTGAGAGCAGTAGCCAAGAACCGTTGCTAACTACAGGGAGAGGAAAAATAGGCACTTTCAGTGTTAACTGTGACTGTGTTCAACATTGCTCTTGTGGACAGAAACAGAGGTTTGGAAAACATGGGGTTCCCAGTTTCCATTTGTCACAAGAGAAGGAGTGGATACATGCAAGGAAGGAGCAGGAAGGCACAGTTTTCTTATGCAATTTTTCTATATTCCTTCCAGCCCTGCTGATTTTTCTTAGTTGGTTGATGCGAGAGAGTTAGCCTGAGCCAGGTTTAGGAAAAACTAGCCAGCAGGAAGGCTGTGCAGAAAAAGGAAAAGCAGTGGGTGGATGAAGAGGGAAACATACCTCTTCCTCTACTACACATGTCAGAGAGACAAGCTGACGATGGGTAGCAAGCATGGGATTCCTTAACCCCTAAATTTTGTCCCCTGCAAGACAGCGGCACAGGGGTTTCTAGGAGGCAAGCGCTGGTTTCTAGGCTTGTATTCTGAGAACAAGAAAAGTAGTGCAAGGCAGCAGCGTAGTACAATGTTTCCTGCTGCTAAGATTCAAATTCTTCTGCTGCCAACAATAATGGCTTACATTAACACTGGCTTTAAATTTTGCAGTTGTATTTTGGAACATTACAGATTCATACTTTTCTGTGATGCGCTCACCTGTGAGTTTAAGTAATCTCTGCGCATCAGCTGGGATTCCATAACTTTACAGGAGGAGCTCATGTGGCATTTTGTGCTGAGGTAGGGGCAATTTAAGCAAACTTAACGCACGAATGTGCTTGACTCTATACGATTAACTTTTCAAACCTAAACTTTCTCAAATACCTGTTTTAATAGCTTACATAAATACTGAGGAAATATGAAATCTTAATGTGGGAGACACAACATGATAACAGGAGGCAGTGAGCTTCCTTGAAGAAGAGAGTATAAAAATGCTTAATAAATTAATTATAATAACTTAGCATGCCAGAACTCTCTGTCAAATGTACAGTCCATGGCTACCTGGTTTTGATCCCAAGTAATGTGAAAAAATAGGTCTGAAATAAGACTAGGTGGGAACTTCTCAGTTGGATCCTTTTAATTGTGTCCACCAGTTCAAAATCCTTCAAGGAACTGCAAATCATTCATCTGAGGCCTCAGAAGCTTTTTTCCCATTTACATCCATCTGCTAGCAAAAGCAGATTCTTTAATTAAGTCTGTTATTATATTTGCTTGTTTTGGATCCTTTTTTAAAGAAATCAGAAGCCTGTATCCAATGTCCACCCCCTCCCCCATTTTTATTTCCTTATCTGCGTTTGAGCCAGAGTGGGGATTTCCCGACACTGTCTTGTGTTTTGCTTTGTGATGCAGACCTGCTGGTATGGAAATTCCCCACTTCACTGGTGCCAACAAATTAATCTCAGTGCTGATCTTCTCAATAGCATACCTTGCTATTTATACTTCCTTGTCTTGGACTTTAAGCCTCAAATCTCTTTCCACTTCCTCCTCCTCACCCATCTCACAGTCTGAACTTTTTTCTACTCTTCCTTTCTGAGCAACTCTCCGGCTGACCTCAGCAGTTTGTTGCACAGGCCTAGCCAAAGGAGGAGCTTTTTTCCTCTAACTTCAGCAGTGACTATTTCTTGGTCTCTAATGGGGTTAACTTGCCTCAAATGACTCTGGCTTCTGATCCAGCCCTGGGCAGTGAAATGCAGAACAAAATGCTCAAAACTGTCCAGGTTGTCTTTTTTATTATTTATTGTTAAGTACAGTGACTGCACTGTGTTCTGCTGGATATATTGAAAAGACAGAAGTGCTTTGTTCCAAAATAGCTCAGTGATGAAGCCAAACTCTGGTGGACAGAAGCAGAATGGGGAAAGGTTTAAGATGATGTTCCTCGAAATTGCTCAGGCTGCACAATGGTGTTCTACAGAGGGGATCTTTGTTAGTGCCACAGTCATTCAAATGTAATATGAAACAAGTGGAGATACCCAGAGCAATGTTCCCTCTAAGCTGTGAAGTCTTGTGAGCAAAAATTCTCCTTTGTGAGCTCCTGGCATTAAAGTTGTGAGCGAGCGATTGGGCTGCTGCATAAATTAGTTTGCTCTGGAGCCATCCTTCCTGAGCTGAGACAAAAATGTGTGAGCTGGAGGCTAAAAAACTGTGAGCTAGCTCACACTGACCCAGCTTAGAGGGAACACTGACCCAGAGCTACACATCCACTGTATGTTTCGCTTGGTTTTAGTGGCTTCAGTATGTCTACGGTGAATTGCCAGAAAGCCAATTCCCTATTTTTTAAGGCTTCATGTATGTATTGCAGTGACTGCCTTCAGCAACCTTGAGTCTGAATTTTTATGCATCTGTGGCAGTTCTTGTATTCACTGGATGTTGCTTATCAAGGATTTTCCTTCCTGTCCTAGGGCTGAAAGGCTTTTAATTGGTAAATTAATGGACTAAAAGTGATAGCTGACGGATCAGTAGGGGCCAGAGTTATCCATTAAAGGAAATTTTATCAGTTCATTTTTATCCTACTGTCCCTTCAAAGGAGCTCAAGGATGCATAGGTGATTCTTTCCTCCATTTCAAAACCCGCCTCCCCCCCCCCCGTTAACTACTCTGACACAGCTTGAGCTGAGAGAGAAGGAGGGAGGGAGGGGCCCCCAATGTCACCCAGTGAGTTTCATGGCTGAATGAGGATTTGAACCTGAGTTTCCCAGCCCTTGACCTATGGCACCACACAGGCTCTCAGTTTTAGTTGGTGAGTCTTTAATTGGTGGGTGCACTGTTGTTGTCTTTAAGGCAGTTTTTGGTTCTGGGGTGTTCTGTAATAAGAAACGAAGAGGATGGTTTTTCCTGTGGATAAATGTGGGCTTTATTAAATTGTAAATTACCTTGTACATGTATATCTCTAAAAACCCATACTGAAGTTTTTATAATATAGAAATATTCCAATCCAGAAATCTGTTAAAAGCCATATGATTGACTAGTCACTTGATAACCCTAAATCTTGCACATTGCAGTTATACAGTCAATCATTAAACCCCCTTTTCCCTTAGAACTCATTTCATCTTCTCTTAGATGTCAGCAGTAGCAGCGTGTTCCCCCCTCCCCTTGATTCCTGGACAAATGATATACTGACTAGTACCCCACACGCCCAGTATAATCTACTGCATTGGTTTTCAGATTTCCCATAATCAAAGAATCCTTTTCATATTGGCTTTTCTGATGAAGAGCTGTTGCATGTTGCAGAGCATCTCGGTGAGTGTTGTGGGTCACTCAAGTCCCATGGAATGGTCTTGGGCTGCCTTAGGAGTGGACAGGGGGCTTGCTTGTGTGAATTCCCTTGAAGGGCAAGAGAGGCAGTAGCCACTATTGATTTTCTAACAGAAGAAACTTCAACAGGCTTCTGAAGTTGAGGGAAAATTCAGCAGCCTGAAAACCACTTGTCTGATATATGTACTTACGTGCTAAACCAAATTATTTTAGCTACATCTTAATATGTTTCACTGCCTTAATAAAGTACCATAATAGGTTGATGAATGGGTAGGCACAGTTCAAGTTTTTAAAGGAACTTATTTTGAATGAGGCTAATTTTTTGTGGCTAACCATAGATTTTATTAACAAGTGATGATACTAGAGTACTGTCCAAGACCATTGGCTCCGTGGACCATTCAGTACCCCTCTGCTAGACAGCAGTGCCCATTTCCAAAACATGGTACTCCTAACTCTGAGCATAAATCAGCTTACGGGAAATGCTATTAGAGACAGTGGTGTAACGGGCAAGATGTCTTCCTTTGTTCCCCTGTGATACATCAGAATGTAATTAGCAAGATCTAATGTAAAACATACTTGTATGTTTTTTTTTAAACAGGATGACATGTTTGAGAAAATGACTTGAGGTTTTTTTTAAGGTACATTGTGTTTGGCTTGCCAGTGCACAATCATACAATATTTTTTTTCTTTTTTACAGAACTAGATCGTATGTTTTAACATTCCATTTGTGTAAAATATGTACAAAGATATGTTAATAAATCTTTTGAAGCACACTTTCCATCATGACTGGGTGTCTGCTGAGCTTTTTTTTAACCATCAGATCTCAGAAAACTGTGGATTACAAGAACATCAAGAAGAATGATGAGGTGCCTTTCTTCAGTTTATGGCCTTTTGCAGTGGTAGAATTAAGGAAACCTCCGGTGTGCCTTCCCTGATCTCCTCAGATCTCAGAAACTAAGCCGGGTGGGCCCTGGTTAGTACTTGGACGGGTAAACCACCAAGGAAGCCCAGGGCTGCTATGCAGAGGCAGGCAAGGGCAAACCACCTCTGAACGTCTCTTGCATGGGAAACCTTATGGGATCACCGTAAGTCAGTTGTGATTTGATGGCGCTTTCCTCCTCCTCCTCCACCACCAGCACCACCACTGGTGTTCCTTAAGGTCTCGTTCTGATCTCTTTTTACCAGTTCAGCTGTTTTAAGTGTGCTTAGCTTTTGCACCATTCGGTGCAGAAGTGTTCAGATCCTGACACAGGGAGAAGGCAGCAGCTGGATAGTATGATGGTATCCGCCACTATTTTGCCTCCAGTCCTTTTTATCCCCTGGAAAAATTATTCCTGAGGCGGCAGGACCCCATGAGTTGGGACAGGCTGCTTGCTGTGAGGTGGAGGAAGGCATTAAATCATCTTCTTGCATCTTAATGAGAGAAGAGGAAAGAAAATAAATGTTCCTCTGGTGGTGGTTTGGGCTCGCCTTAGTGCTTTTCCTAAGAGTTCTCCCCATTTTTTTCCACTTTGGCTGACCCATTCTCTGTTGTAGTTGACCAGAAGCAGCTTTGAAGTCCGAATGGAGATTAACCAGTCTGTTGTATGATCTCTAAGTGAACGAATCTTCGTCTTAAGAGTTCGTAGCTGAAACAGTCCCTTCAAAGAGTCAGCCTTATTCGTATCAAGGACTCCTAAGTTACATTCTTTGTGTATTTGTTAAAATGACCATTTTTAAAATATATATATATATATATATATATATGTGTGTGTGTGTGTGTGTGTGTCAGTTTCACCTTCACTTGAATAAAGGATAGGGCAACAGCTGCCTCAGTGCAATTTGACTTGGATACTAGCATAAAACAACATTGACAGAAAATCCATTTTATAGTTTGATGGGTCAATTTTTAGCTTTCATCCCCTTGCTAAAAACTTCAGGAAAACTTTCCTCCTAAATCATACCTTGTTAGTGAAGTGTATAGGTAGATAGCTATATCTTTCACCATTAAGGGTCTGAAGAGTTACATGGATTGAAGTCACAGATCTTTAGTGACGGAAGCAGTTGCCTGGTTCCCTAGGCTATCCACTTTGATCTTTATTTTCTCAAGCTTGCTTTGGGGAGGGGGAGTATTCTAATACCAGAGACAGTTTGTATGCTTTCCTTTTGGTCATGAACACCCTGTGGGCTCCCTAGGTGATTAAAATAGGTAAGAACATAAGAACATAAGAGAAGCCAATGTTGAATCAGGCCAATGGCCCATCTAGTCCAATACTCTGTCACACAGCGGCCAAAATATACCAGGTGCCATCAGGAGGTCCAGCAGTGGGGCCAGGACACTAGAAACCCTCCCACTGCTGCCCCCTCCAGCACCAAGAATAGAGTGCATCACCTGCCCCAGACTGAGAATTCCCATCTGTACCCTGTGGTTAATAGCCACTGATGGACTTCTGCTCCATATGTTTATCTAATTCCCTCTTGAAACTGTCCATGCTTGTAGCTGCCACCACCTCCTGTGGCAGTGAATTCCATATGTTAATCACTCTTTGGGTGAAGAAGTATTTCCTTTTATCTGTTCTAACCCGACTGCTCAGCAATTTCATGGAGTGCCCACGAGTTCTTGTATTGTGAGAAAGGGAGAAAAGTACTTCTTTCTCAACCTGCTCAATCCCATTCATAATCTTATAAACAGGATGTTTTGACTGAGCTAGAGGAGGTCAAATGGAAGTTATTCCAGGGTGGTAGATGCAAAAGTTCATCTGTGGAATTTAAATTAACATCTGCTGGCTTCACTGTGAGCCTGTCTGTGTATCGCTGCAATGTATTCGCCCTGCCTTCCATCACCAGAATTGGACTTCATTGGTTTTGAGTTAATGCAGTGCATGTGACTGTCAGCTTGGGCAGAGATTACGTTCGTAAACCCAATGACGGAACACAGTCTATTGACTCAGTGCAGTCTGCAGGGACTGGGAAAGGCTGCCTTGTCTCTAGCTGAGCTTCATCCCAGGGCTAGATGAACCATCATGCTATGGATACCTCCACACGGGGCCTTCCTATTCGGTGCCAGAAGCCAGTGCTACACATGGGTGAGCCATTTGTGAATGATCTACCCGTCCCTGGGAGTGCTGCTCTGCAGTTTCTTCCTCTCTGCCATGCCAGCCTCGCAGGGGACCAGCTTAGGCATGGGGAAGGCAGAAAGCAAAACACAAGAATTGGAAATATGTTTGATCCTTGAAGAACAGTTTGGGCAGATCTCCGCAAAATAAGCGATGGATACCAAACTCCTTGGCTGCAGTAGTACTCTTTCCTTGGCTAGACTCAGCAGTTAGTTTCCACTGGATGTTCTAAAATCTACTGGGGAAAGACAAAGAAAATTAAAGGTGGTTTTTTTTCCCTTCCCCATGGGAAAGGGGAGTATGAAGAGCCTCTCCAGTAGAAATTCCGAGTATTGCACGTGAATGCTTGCAATACTTAAATGGTTGCTCTCCTCCAATAAAAATGCCGTGTAGCAGCCAAACTATCCTCTCACTTCAGATGGGGTGGAGGTGGAAAGTGCCATCAGGTCGCAGCCGATTTATGGTGACCCCATAGGGCTTTTGAAGGCAAGAAAGGTTCAGAGGCAGTTTGCCATCGGCCTGCCTCTGTGGAGTGACCCTGGACTTCCTCAGTGGTCTCCCATCCACACACTAACCAGAGCTGTGACCCTACTGACCTTCCATGATCGGAGGAGATCAGAGTAGCCTGAGGCCATTCAGGTCAGGGCCTCACCTCAGCCACCTTGGGTGCCAAGGGGCTCAGCCCGGGCTCAGTCCAGACTCAGGTTTCAGAGGACCTTGAGGAACTGAATCAAGAGGCCTGCAGCAGGAAGTGGGAGTCAGCGGAAATTGTGGAAATGGCCATTTTATTCTGTATCTCACCTGACTTCCTTGAAGAAAGGGAGATGTGAAACTGCAGTGGGGAGGGGGGCGCCTCTGCTGTTTTCTGGACTGAGAGGTGGAAATTCCCATTACCTCTCTAGGGCTTGTAAGTGAAATGTTATGCAGTGTGATGGAGAAATGTCCCAGGGAAGCTGAAGAAAGGTTCCAAATGCCTCCTCTCAGTTGTTGTCTAGAGTAAGACTCTGCCTTCTGCTCCCTCTGGCCCTACCAGGATGGGAAAGGTACCTGTTGCATTCTAGGACTTGTGACTGAAACACAAACTCCTGGGATACAATAGAGAGGTTTCCAGTGGAGGTGGTGGAGGAAAAGTCGGAACACCACCATCTCTAAGGCCAACCTCCAAAACAGTTATGCGCCACAAAGGAGCCATGCTTCATCCCAGGGGCCGTTAGCTATACTCAAGATCCATTACGCCCCATGTCACTGTTTTGAGTTGTGCACCCCTGCCTGAGCCCCCACCCCCCTTTTAAAGGAAGAAGGTAGTCTATGGTTGGGAGGATAGGATTGAAAGTTTGTTAGCAATGTCTTTTTTAAAAATCCTTTTAAGGTGCTGATGAATAAGACATCTAATGGCTAGGGATGTGGTTTCTGTGACCTACAGAGTCCTTGTCATTTCCTGCAACTGACAGAAGAAGAATTGTGCATAACTTATTTTAAATCTGCTACATCAGCTGCCTCCTGTGTCCGTGATGAAAACAGGGAAGGGCCCCAGATTATGCCTGCAGGAGACAGAGGTGGTAGGATCCTGAGGTGGTAGAACAGGCATCTTTCAACCAGCCTTGCAAATAGCTACTTCCACAAAAATGTATCTGCTTTGGAATTTGTCAGCTGGATCGCCCAAGATCTGCAGCCTTGACTCTCTGTGTTAGTTACCCTGGAAGACAATCGGCCCTGAATCCAAGCTCACAGTCTCTCCATGTCAGGACTCCCACTTTTCATGCAAACTTGTGTCAAGGGAGTGAACGAAAAAATCCATAGTTCTGTGACTGCTTAATTGCTTTACTTGCTACAACAGCTGAATGATTAACTGGTGTTAACGAGTAATCCCATAGTAAGTGATTTTGAATGAATTCAGTTTCTGCTCTTGATTACTAGGGAATGGGTATTAAAATACTGCTCATGTTTTTAGTTTTCTGAACACCAGCAAGCACCATGGGGAAAAGAGATGTTTCTGTTTGTGATGCTCTCTGCTCTGAACTGCCGAGCTCTTGGTGTCAACTCACAAGATGCAGAATCTTGACAAGCAGCGTTTTGGAGAGACAGTGATGTAGTGCATATTCTGTTCCATCTCATTCTCTGGAGCAATGTGCTGCGCTTTCCTCCCAGTGACAACCCGTGCCCTTTCCTTCCCCTGCAAGTCAGGCAGAATTTATTTTTGTCTCCTGATGTGCCGTAAGGAAGCTCCAGTCAAACTTCGTGTCTCTTCCATTTTGGCATTGATGCTTTCAAGCCTTACTTTTCCTAGTAAGTTCATTTTTTTCCCTTCAGCCCTGGGACAATATGCAGTGGTCTTAGGGTACACCAACTGGATTGCCTTCAAACGGTATTTCCAACTGGTTCCTGCACCCTCACCCTGGTCAAATACAGATGCATCAGTCATGCCTAGCGCTTTGCTTCTTTTAAAAGCAAAACACAGATGAGGGCAACAAAAGAATTCAGAAGCACTCCATCTCCCTGGGTGTGGGAACTGTTGAGCAGCCTGGCCGAATACAACGACGTTTTTCTCAGCATGTCTAAAAGATGCGGTCAAGTTGGCAAAACCTATATTCCATTGGGGTGTGCACAGTGCCCTCGGTAGGCTGCCAACTCTTTTTGGGAAATCCCTAGGGAGGATTGGGTTTGGGGAGGGGAGGGGACTCAGCAGGGATTTAAGACCAGAGAGTCCACCCTCCCAAGCTGCCGTTTCCTCCTGGGGAACCGGTCTCTCCCGTCTGGAGATTGGTTGTCACTTGGGGAAATCTCCAGACCCCACCTGGAGGCTGGCAGCCCCAGAGCCCCAACCAAGCGGTGGCCCTGCCTGCTGCCGTCAGATTCTATATCTTAGAAGCAGAACAAAGGCAAGTTCAGTCCTCCAGGTGAGTCCTTATAAAAGCACTGCAACCTTTCCAAACAGAACCCTCACAAATCTAAGACTTATAATGAATGTAGTGCTTTTGAACGTTCAAAGTGTGTCGCGATCTTCAAACGAAAGCATCAGGGTATCTTTTATGAGGATCAATCAAGCTAGTTCTCCAGAACTCTTTGACAGCCTGTAAAAAAAAATATGTTTCCGGCTCTGATATTGCAGCGCATCCTGTCTAGTCTGCCAGGAAGATTTGAATAGATCAGATCTGTAGATGTATATCAAATCTGTAGATGGCATCAGGTTGCAATTTGGCCCTCTGGGGAAGAAGGAGGGAATTTCCCTCCTCCTTCCCAGTGCTGTAATGGGCTTGTAGAAAGATCTTTCACGGTCCCCAAAGAAGTGATGTCTGCCACTTGTGAAGGAAACTGAACAGGCTCATTTACTTATTAGCCAGCTTGCTCCTAGAGACCCAGTCCCTGACTGCAACAACCCCAGCAGCCATTTTAACAATCACCACCACTCAGCTTCCTCTTCCTAGACATCACCAGGAGGCAGATGGTGTCATAAAGCCAGCCCGGGGATATGTGTACTTGCATACATGTTGCATGCTCAGGTACATGTAAAGCATGTTCCTCTTTGTTGTGCTGCCACCCCAAATTAAGAAATCCACCCTCCCATGTTCCTAATGACTCAGGGAACTCTGGTAAAGGCTGCCACTGAGCAAGTACAAAGGGCAGAGTTTCCTGACTATCCCAGTCCTCCTCCTGTGCATGCGTGTTTACGTGTGTCTAAGTGTGAGCCATAGGGCTGCGGTGGCTCAAGTGGTTAAGATGCTGAACTGCAGACCGGAAGGTCGGTAGTTCGGCAGTTCGAGACTCGAGTGCTGCATGACGGAGTGAGCTCCCATCTCTGGTCCCAGCTCCTGCCAACCTAGCAGTTCAAAAGCAAGAAACTGCAAGTAGATAAATAGGTACCTCTTTGGTGGGAAGGTAATAGCATTCCGTGCGCCTCGGTGTTTAGTCATACTGGCCACATGACCATGGAAACGTCTTTGGACTGTGCTGGCTCTTCCGCTTGGAAATGGAGATGAGCACCACATCCCTAGAGTCAGATTCGACTGGGTTTCGAGCAAGGGAAACCTTTACCTTTACCTAGATGTGAGCCAGTGAGCTAAGGCATACAAGTAGGAGCTGAATCACAGTCTGCTATCTTAAACAGGAAAAGACTTTATTGCTACAGAGCAAGCTATGAGTACAAGACAGGAAAATAGCTATCCAGCCTATTGTTACAGACCTAAGGAAAATAATAGAAAAGCATAACACTAAAGCTAAACTTAACAATACAGAAGCGTTACCTCCGACGTTCCCCCTGGATGGAAAAAGGCACCTGCGGATCCCCACTGATTGCATGCAGAGGAATCTGGCTCCCAGCATTTGAACAAAGCAAAGACTCATGGATGCTACCACTTTGTCAACAATTTCTGCCCTGTTGGCCAGGAGCCTCTTCCAGTCTAGATTTAGGGAATTTACTCCCGCACGGGAAGGTGTTCCCTTTAATGGTTTTTTCCCTACTGAGCTGAACAGTTCACATCCAGGGCAGACTAGAACGGCTGCAATCTTAAAATGAGCCATGGGCAGTGCAAGATCCCGCGTGCTGCTGAGCAGGGCTTCCTGTTGGAGATTGGCCTTGTACAGGTTTTGTAGACTGCTGTTTGTATCAGCCAATCATAGAAGGGAAAAAGGGAGACATTTAAATTGTATAGCTGTGATCCAGTTTCTTATATTCAGTTCTGATAATCTTTCATGTACCGCTCTGATAACAAAGAGGCCAAGGTTAAAGGTCAACAGCCCCACTCTCTGGTTCTGGAAGCAAACTGGAAGGCTTGTTTAAGACTGTCTTGAGAGCTCACAGCAGAGATGAAATTTCAACCCGGGGACTTCCTAATTCCTAATATAATTTCTTAACTTCTGATGGCACACCTTCAGTTCAAACGAGTCTTGTAATGTCTGAAACGAGCAGCATGTCTGCCAAAGACATGGGGGAGGGTATTTTACTTCTTTTATCATCTGCCTGTTTTGTTAAGATTCAAGTCAGATTACAGAATTATAGAAGCCATGCAAGAAAGACTAGAATTATCTGAATTTAAGAAGCAACTCAGAGTTTAAGAAGCAGCTTCATGTTATTTTTTTTTAATCTAGCCAGTTCTGCTCGCATCAATGCCTAATTTAAGATACTGTTGTCTGACAGCAAACAGACATACTAACCCAGGAAGAAGTTACTATCCTAGTATATTCCTTTCACAGTTAGGAGGAGTTCACATTCGCTTGATCTGTAATATTCTGGCCTCTGGAAATTCTCTCACACACACACTAAAAATGACTTAAATCATGAGCCCCATTGCAGTGGAGTCTGACAGAGCTCTGCCGTGTGGATTTGGTTTTCTCTTAAACTTCTCTCTTCTTGGTTGATGGCAAGCTGATTTAACTTCAGCACAAAGTGCTCTGCTTGGACTACGGCCCACGACTCCAACTCCAAACAGATCAATGTCTGGCCTATTTCTTTCAAGGGAGTGAAAGCAATCCCTTGGGTTAGTTTCTTCTTTGGCTTGGCATCTGAAGGAACCAGGTATGACAGCACAATCCATGAAGCTAAAATTGAGAGTGTAGGTGGGCTGAGAGACTGCAGATGTGGAGGCAACAGGATCCTGTTGTCATGCCTGAAGCATACCCAACGTGGCTGTACTCTGTTTCAACCCACTGGTTGACTTTATCCAGTACTGTCTTGTTTGACTGGGTGGAGAAGGATTTTTCGTAGCATTGCTTCCTGAGGGTTTTTTTTGCACTGCAGATGCAGGGGACCGGACAAAGAACCTTATAACTTGCAGAGTATTGCTCTACCACTGAGCTATGGATCCTCTTGATGTTCTTCATCTGACATATGAAGAAGTGAAGGTCCCAGGAGGACTTTCCCCCTAAATCACAAGATCCTTGCTAACTTTGGGGGTTTCCTACAAGGAAGGTTTTGTTTCTAATTTAGCCAGAGCTTAAGAAGAGGAAACAAAAGACGAATTCACTCAATGTATTGTTTTGCCCTTTGTGAGATGTGGATAAATGGATCAAAGCTGGTGGAAAATTTAGTCTGGATCCAAAGCAGTGGAAATTGCCCCTCCCCACGCTCATGTGAACCGTTCCACAAATAGAGCAGGAATTCATGCAAGACCAGAGGGTGTGTGGGTGTGTGGGTGTGCATACAACGATTCCTGCCAATTTGCCCATCTCACTCAGCCCCCCTTGGCATTGCACTGTTCCCAAGCTCCTTTATTTTTGTCCTATTATGATATTCTCTTTTTTTGTATGCAGTATGTGTTTTAGTGGCCTTGGGTGCCCCAAGAGTGGCTCACAGTCGTAAGTGGGTAGAAGTAGTGCTGGGGAGCCCTAAGAAAATACAGGGAAGCGGCAAGAACTGAGGGAGCAGGACAGAAAGCAGCAGCAGTAGCCCTGGAGGCAGCCACAGCAGTGTGGGCAGCAGCCACTCTGCCTCACTACTAGGCAGGCTCAGGGGCCTCTCTCTCTCGCTTAGGCTAACCTACCTCATACAGCTGTTGTGAGGATAAAATGGAGGGGAGGGGGAAGCCTTGTACACTGGCTTGAGTCCCTTGGGGGAAGGGTGGGTTCAGGACCATCGCCAGGAATTTTTCAGAGGCTGCCGGATGCTAATTAAATTAAAATTAATCTTAGGTACTTCTCCGGGGTGGGGGGAGGCAGTGCGGCAGCTCTGGCTCTTTTATGCTGCTCCAGATGGCCATTGTGTGCATGAGGAGGAGGGGGGTCTGTGGGGAAAATGCAGCTGGGCATGCTCAGAAGCCTCCTCCCCATTCACACACACACAAAGAAAGCAGGGGGGGCTGCCCCCCTCCCCCAGCTTTGTCCTTCTTAGCCCGGGAAGCCCCCCTTGTCCCTCCTTGCCTGCATGTCCACAGACTCATCCCATCCTGGACTTACATCTTCATCGGCAGCACGAGGCACCTTCCTTCCTCACTGGCTGGCTCACTCACCTTGCAATGCAGCTGCCCTGCTCTGGGACCCTGAACTGCGCTTCACCCTGTGTTCAGCTGGTGTGGGTGAGGCTGGACTGCCAGTAGTGCCTCAGTAGTGACAGATGCTGCTGCTTTTCTGACCTGGGCGTGCAAAGTTGGCCATCGGGGGAAGGCCGTGCTTGGCCTCCAGCTGCTGTGGTGCCCGCCTGCGCCTGCTGGGATGCTCAGCTGGGCCCTGGGCAGCCCACTGGGGAGAGAGAGAGGCCAGGAAGGGACGAAGGTTGGTGTGGGGCATGAGTTAACGTAATAGGGGATGCTGCCCCAATATCCCACCACTGGCTACGGCCCTGGTTGGGGTACCAATAGACAGGCGGGGCCATCCCTGTCTACCCTGTCCCTTACTTATTCTCTGTTCCTTACTTTTTGTCCTCATCCTTCACTGAGATGGAATGCTGGGTAAGGTGGGTTATTATTCTCTGCGGAGAGTGTGGCTTGAGTTTTAGGCCTAAGGTCTTAACCCTATGAGTTGTAGCAGAAGCGAGATTGAAACCAGGATCTGTTGTGCTCTTTGCCACTTAAGAGGATTAGTTGGCCAGATGTGCATCTGTGGTGCAATGCTATCAGCAAGTCCTAGAACTTCCCATTTAACCTACAGCTTCGGTTTCTGGATTTGTGGCCAGGGAAAGCTGAAGTGTAAATATGTCTGTGAAATCTGGCAAATATGCTCAGGAATCTGGCAGTGCACGCAGCTATCCTGACAGCTTGTAGATTGGGTGTTTAGTAATAGGACTCCAAAGCGGTACTTCATCATTACCTTTAAATGTGGCAGAAAACTGGATGTTTTCTACGGGGAAATTGAAAAGATTTCCAGATGAATTCTTGGTATGCTTTGAGGAATCTGGCACACAGCAGAATTTTGCATTTAATTAATAGCCTTTGGATGTGTTAAGTTATATGTCTTGGCATCCGTACATTTTCTCTGCGAAGAAACAGATCATATTGGATCTTGCCCAATACGACGAGGACACAAATCATTATGTTTCAGCTCTTGGATTGCCTGAAAGAGTGAGAAAAAGCAAAGTCCGTTTCTCCATTTATAAAAGTACCTCTACCTAGAAGCAATTTTACTTACTCTAGGTTACAAAATTTTGAATGAGTCAGGATTCATTGAATGAGTTGGTTTGAATGAGTCAAGATTAATTGCTTTCAGGTCCACAGATGCCTTTGGACAGTACTTAAAAACAAACAATCACATTAAGAAAAACAACCCTTCAAGTATTTGGAAGGACCTGCCTGCTCAGTAGCCCCCACAGGAAGCCACCAGAGCAGCACCAGAGTTGACATCGTTGTACAGTTTTATGGGCCTCCAGAGGGCCCACTGCCAACTCCCAAGACCTGCTGCCTCCCCTCTCCACGTGGCAGGTGATATCTGCCTTCTCTCAGGCTCCTCCTCTTTCTCTGCCACAAACATGCAGAGGCGGGAATGGCAGCACGTGCAAGTGGGATCGTTCCTGCCTGCTGTTAGGGGATAGGAGCAAATGAGAGACAGCAGCTGCTGCTGGCTGCCTTCATCATCTCTCCTTGAGCAAGCCTCAACGGCATCTAGGAGTGCCCCATGCTTAGCTCTTGTCTCTTCTCTGTCTGGGCACTGATGGCACCTCAAGAACGGAGTAGCCCGCCACTCCTTCATGCTCCTTTTGGAATGAAAAGGGAGAGATGGTATGCCACTGCTCCCGCAGGGGATCACACCACAGAAAGATAACGCATGACACTGCCTCAGCCACTAAGCCCTAAAAGGTCAGTGCTGTCTTCTCTGACTTGCAGTGGCTCTCCAGAGTCTCAGGTAGGGTTGCCAAGTCTGGGTTGGGAAACACCTGGGGAGTTGGGGGGTGGACCCTGAGGAGGGCAGGGTTTGGGGAAGGGAGGGACTTCAATGGAATGCAATGCCAGAGTCCACCTTCCAAAAGAGGCCATTTTCTCCTCATGGACTGATCTCTGTCACCTGGAGAACAGTTATAATCAGTGTTCCCTCTAAGCTGAGTTACTGTGAGCTAGCTCCCACTTTTTTAGCCTCCGGCTCACACATTTTGCCTTAGCTCAGGAAGGATGGATCCAGACAAACTAATTTATGCAGTAGCCAGATCGTTCGCTCACAGCTTTAATGCCAGTAACTCACAAAGCAGAATTCTTGCTCACAAGACTCCACAGCTTAGATGGCCATCGGTTATAACCCCAGGCAATCACCACCCACCACCTGGAGGGGACCCTTCTTTTTCCTATTGCTTCAATCCCCTGGGAGGTTGGCAACACTAATTTCAGGTGGCAGCCTTTCACATCACTTACAGTCTGATCCTTTTGTCATGACATACTGGAAACTGCACCTGGAGTCCTCCACGTGTGAAGCAGGTGCCCTTCCACTAAGCCATGCCCTCTTCACCAACTTCGCCCTAAAGACTCCTGCGCTGTTATGGGAAGGAGCAGACGCACCAAGATCATCTCTCTTGTCATGTACCAAATGTTGAAAAGAGTGCTTTTTCTCCAGAGGGCTACGAATTGTGGACCTGGTTGTTTTCTAACTGCTGTACTACAATGCTGGGCATGGGGGAGGGGGTGTTGTCCCCGGAAAAGTGATGACGCAAGGAATGCCTCCACGTTTATAGCAAGGACAGCAGTGTTTACATTCTAGCTGGGGGGGGGGGCTTATCTGTTCTCCTCCCCCAATGACTTGCTTTCAATGTTGGTTTTACAACTTCCAGTTTTACACAGGAAAAAAAAAACTCACTAGAAATGAGCATCCTGGAAAGAAGCTGGTAAAGTCAACACCTCCAGACAGCTCAAGCAACTGTTTACACAGGCCCAAGACAGGTGGCTACAATCCTCTGAGGGCATATTTAAGTGCACAAACTGGTTATATGCCGGCGTGTGCCATCTGCCCTGGCCAGCTTTTCCTCCTTTCCAGGGATGGCTGCTTACTCAGAGTGAATGGAAAGACTCAAGAGAACAAAAAGATGGAGCGTGTCCACCTCCCCTCCATATTATAGCACTGTAACATGCAACACTGTTTCTTCAGGAGCCGCTCTCCCTCCCAGGGCAAGGTGCAGCTTTCTGGTGAGCCCTGAGGGATGTCAGCCTCCAGGTGAGACCTGGAGATCCCCTGGAATTACAGCTAATCTCCAGACTACAGAGATCAGTTCCTCTGGAGAAAATGGATGCTTTGGAGGGTGGTCTGAATGGCATTATACCCCGCTGAGGACCCTTTCCTCCACAGGCTACATCCCCAAATCTCCAGAAGTTGCCCAGCCTGGATCTGGCAACTCTACAGCCCCTCCATCTGCTGCCCGTGGCAAAAGGGGACCTGGCAACCGGACCTTATCTGCAGTGACACACCAGAGATCAGGAGTCTGCACGCAATGGGTGGTGTGATATGGCTTCTGGCATCAGTATTGTGGTGTCTCTCTCCCAAGTCTGTGTTTTCAGGGTGTGAGGGTGTTGGTGACCCTTTCCCGTTCTTCTCAGTGGGGCAAGTCTGGAGAGAATTGACTCTATTGTGTGTTTGACTAATTCCTTGCTAATCCTGAGGTCATCTCCAGCATCTCTCTTAACCCCCCCTCCACTTTGGGCTATTTTTTCACCTCTGACTCAGCAAGTGGCTGATGGGTATTGGTGAGCCAATTAATGGGATGAAAATAGCCCTCGGGAGCTCTTTGTCAACATACTGGAAAATCACAACTCCCGATGGGGCAAAGAGCATTGAGTAAGCCTTTGTGTGTGTGTCTGATGGACACACCACACATTATCAGAACAGCCTCTAAACTCCCACACTTCTTTCTCTGTCCTGGAGGGAGGCAATTTGCATTACAGATGGGGGAGGTGAGAGAAAAAGAATGCCTTGCTAGTCGTTTCCCATTTTTCTTTTCTTAAAGCTTACCAGCGGGCAACAACAAAACATAACCACAACAAATGCACACCACCACCAGCAGACCTGGCCAGGTTTTTTGGGGGAGGGGGTTGCTTTTGAATAAGTTCCACCATAAGGAGTTATTATTTTTTCCTTCCTATTTTTTAAAAAATAGTTATAATCCTGAAATGAACAGATAGTATTTGTGTCTGGACTGCCCAGACAATGCCAGGCTCCACCCCCATTCACTTTGGGGTCTGCCATTAGGCAACACTAAGGTATCGGAACATCCTGTTTTGAAAGATGTCAGTTCTATCCAGGAAGACAAATCCAGGTGGCAGCCGTGTTCGTCTGCAGGAGCAGAACAAAGTTTGAGTCCAGTGGCACCTTTATGGCTGGGGACAGAAACCGTGGAAAAGACAGGCAAATCTTGTGTGATGTGCTTAACCAGAGATGAAATGTTCTATATGAGGAGGAGGCCTTTCACACCCCTCACTACTTCATTCTTTTAGCTAGAGATGCCCAGGATTGAACCTGGGACCTCCTGCAGGTAAACAGATGCTGTTCCACTGAGCTGTGGCCCCACCCTAAATACTATTGGGAATCTCTGCTCGTTCTTCCACCGCTGCCCCATATCTGGCTGTCATCCAAGTGCAACTTAATAAAGTGGAATGAGGATATCCAGAGACACCTGAAGGCAAATGATGCTAGGAATGCCTTTTTTCTAAGTTCACTTTATTAAATATATCATATAAAAGTTACCCTAAGACAGAAGCAGAATCTTAATTCTAAACAGATCTTCTTAAAAGTTATATTTCAAACAGCTTCTGCTTTTTGTCATACATTTTCCGTGGGTTTCATTTCATTTTATTCCCATAGATACTAAATGGTTCCTGTTGTTTCAATAATGACAGTCGATTAGTCCTCAGTCACCTTCTAATATGTGAGTTTTGTCATTCCTTATTCATTGTTCAACAGAGGAGAGCTTTCTGTTGTTCCCAGTACCTTGCAATTAATGCAGCAATCAAGAGGTTTCTAACCAATTTCTGATGTTTTTCCCCCCACTGCACTCTTGAGATAGCCGACCCCAGTAAAAAAAATTCTTGGCTCGAAAGGAAGACAAAACCCTGTAATATCCTTTATAACTTCAACAATACTTTTCCAAGAAGCAATATCCAGATACCGCTAAGGACGAACATGAATTACTCAGAGATTATTAAACTTCAGAAAACGGATCCTCTTAAATTATTCTGAGTATTCATATGGGAGACAAAGATCAGGAAACAGCAGTGGAGATTTCTAGTATTTTGACAATTTCTATAGGCTAGATAAATCTATGTAGAAAGACATGAAGGTGAATTAAAAATTCTTCACTTAACAGAAGAACATCAGCGCTGGTGAATGATCTTTTCTTGCTTTTGAGAGGTAACAAAGCCAATGGATGCTCTGAAACTTAATAAAGCCCCCAGCACTGATGGCGCTACAAATGGAATTTTGTTATAATTTAGGAACGAATTAGTCCAGTCTTGCTGGATGTTAACCAAACAGGATTTATAATGGGAAGCAGCTGAAAAGAAAAATTATCAACACCGCTTTATCAAAAACTCTTTTTTTTTTTTTGCTTTTTTCCCTTTCTTTTTGCTTTATCAAAAACTGGTTCCCACAGATTTCTTCTTTCTAGGTACAGACAGAGTATTCACCTAGGTCAAATGGCTCTTTTAAAATGTGTTGCATACAGGGGTGGAATTTTTGGGAATGGGCACATTTGGTTGCCGAACATTTTTTAATGGATGCCTTTGAGAACAAATTTAATATTTTTCACATTGAAAGATAAGGGTCCCTAATGCCATCCTTGCCCCTGTCTTTTCTCTTAATTCTCTAATGAGACCATAATCAGATTCAAACTATAAAATCAATTAGTATTAGCGATAAATCCAGACTATCAAACTAGATCCAGAGAGGGACAATAATTATAGGTAAAGGTAAAGGTTCCCTTGCTCGAAAGCCAGTCGAATCCGACTCTAGGGTTGCGGTGCTCATCTCCGTTTCAAAGCCAGAGCCAGCGCTGTCCGAAGACGTTTCCGTGGTCATGTGCCGGCATGACTAAACACCAAGGCGCACGGAATGCTGTTTATAGTTCCATGTAAAAGAACAAACAATAACAGGACTTCATTTGGCCAACCATGTTGTAAAGCTTGCGGAATAATCTGAGCCCACTGATTAGAACAAACAAACAAACAGGTATAATTGAAGGAATTTTCTACGGATAATG
The DNA here is from genome assembly GCA_029375565.1 of Gekko gecko. Classification (NCBI taxonomy): domain Eukaryota; kingdom Metazoa; phylum Chordata; class Lepidosauria; order Squamata; family Gekkonidae; genus Gekko; species Gekko gecko. The sequence goes on from JAPDNY010000011.1 coordinate 38,778,781, forward strand.
TTAGGGTGACCAAAATTCCTATTTCGATTCTTCAGGTGACAGAAGAACCCTGAGAGAAGACCTGTCTAGATCATTGTGATTTTTTAAAAAGAGTAATGCGATGCAAAATAGGTGTCATTAATATGTGGGATAAAGGTGGGGCTGGATGCAGACTGAATTCTCTATCAGCAGAATGGAACTTTCCTGCCTACCCCCTCTCAGCAACCCACTGATCTCCATGAAATGCTGCTCCTGGGGGACAGGGGACCCCAAGGAACAACGGAAGTGGGGGGGAGTCTACAATAGGAAAAAACTTCTCCTCCCCTCCATCTCATGGAAATTTTAATCTGGATCCAGCCCATGATGTTGCTGTAGAAATCTCCTTATTGCCAATAACTTATAGCATGTGGTACGAAAAAGCAAAGGATCAGCAGTAACTAGCATGTGACTGAAAAGTGACATTTCTAGGGTGATTTATTTATTTAAAGAAGGAAGTAATTACGGCATATGATAAATTGGTTAAGTCATTCCATGAGCGTATATAAACAGCTGAACTTTTATCAGGGTGGGTCAGAGTGGTATCACCACAGAATGGCAAATACAACCTTCTTATCAAAGTTCCAAAGTGGATTCCACACACAGGCATCATTGAGATGTGATTTGCTGCTGTGTAAACTACCCACCTTTGGGGTCAATGCCCATACTTTCTATCACATGTGGCCAGCTATTAGTGTTAAACCGATTTTTGGAAAGAGTGATGGACTGAATGAGGGTTTAAATAAATTGAAGCTTAATCCAGAGTGCTGGGGGATGACTAAGACTGACCGCTGGAAGAGAGATCTCCCAATATTATATGAGATTACACTGGTCCTAAAAGACCAGGTGTGGAACTGGACAGATTTTCTTGTTACATGCAAATGCAAAATTTATGGTTTGCCTCACTACTAGAAAAAGAGGAGATTGGATTTATACCCTGCCCTTCACTCAGAGTCTCAGAGCGGTTTACAATCTCCTTTCCCTTCCTCTCCCCACAACAGGCAGCCTGTGAGGTAGGTGGGGCTGAGAGAGCTCTGAGAGAACAGCTCTGGGAGAGCCATGACTGACCCAAGGTCACACCAGCAGCTGCATGTGGAGGAGTGGGGAATCAAACCTGGTTCTTCAGTTAAGAGTCCAGCCGCTGCACCAAACTGGCTTTCTGCCAGAGCCATGTGCTTACCCTCTCCATACAATGCCGTTCAGGACCTCTACCAGATGCTAAGGATCTTTTGTTTTGATTTTGGGGAATCATGAAAATGGATGACAGATATTCGGTCCTGCCATTCCCAATTCTTTATTCATTGCAAAGATGAATTCTAAACACCAAACTAAGCCTGAGTTATACAAATTGTACCTTCATGCTGCCAACAGAAAACTGCCCTGTCCAAGGAAGAGCTGGCAGTTTTGCCAGTAGTGCTCCACTCTTTGCAAGCTTTTATGTTCACATGTATCTGCTCCCACCACAGCCCATAGCTGGCGCATTCTGGGCACTTACAGGCCTCCTAGTTATAAGACAACAGCAAACCCAGCCAGTGCGTTCCTTGAATTAAAAAAAGCAAATCAGATGGTTGAGTAACATTCTTATAGATGGATTTACTAACAGAGTGATGGACCCTTCTTCTCTCCCAGTAGAGGTCTGCCTCTCTGGAAAGTGTTTTAGCAAAGTGACTGGATTCTGCAATGTGCTGATCTATTTTAACTTGGAACAACCCTATTTTTATTTCCAAGGACCTGAATGCTGGTGAATAAAGCCCCATTGTAAGCTGCCAAGCTGAATTCACTGGAAAAAGCCTATTCCCCAAACTTGTTATGCCAAGCAGTTCAAAACGATTCAAGTAGTGAAGCTGTGTTTTCCAAGAAACACAGTTAGACACAGTTGGTGAAGTCACCCTGGGATTTCTAAATAGACCACTCAAGCTGACCTTGTCATCAGAATGACCCCTCTGCCTTAGTGACTCTATATTTCTCAAAAACAAAGAATGACTTAACTCCTGATGCTCAGAATAACCAGCTGGCTTTCTATAGATTTTCTGACACTGGTTGAGGTTACTGGGCAACAGCATCACTTCCCACTCAGTTTCAGTGGCAAAGAACATGGTCTCCCTGTGAAGCATCTCCCCTTAACTATACACAGCTCGGAAGGGGGCACAGGTCTTTCTTCTCTGACCCTGAGGACTAAGCACATGATTCTTGCACGTATATGAAGCAAGCCTTGGAGAGGAGGAAAGGGAAGGAAAGAACCCCATGGGAATTCTAGCACACGTAAGCAAATTCCTGGTCCCATAACTGGCAAGAACTGGCAGCCTTTTCCTTGTCATACTTTTTTCATCTTGTGTAAATTAACTCTAGGCGCTGCGTTACCCAGAGGTAAGCATGAAGTATACAATGTCCTGGGATGAAGTTACAGAACAAACCTACAGTCGTTCGTCTCACTGAGGAGCAGGCTTATCTGTGGACTGACTTGGTTATTATTCAAATAAAGAATTGGGGTTAGGAAAGATGAAAGGGGAAGTGGAGGGGGCTTGGCAGAAGGTGGAACAGTGGATCCCTCCCCCCACCCAAAAAAACCCACTTGGCCCATTTCTGTAACGCTCCAATTATACATGCTGATTACTGCCAGCCCCAATGTTTGTATGAGATGGCGATGTAAGCTGGGAAGAGTAGCGTTAGGACACAAGTATGTTTCATGTTCTGGTACAAAAGCAGCTGAAGGGGCAGCAGAAAGAGACCGAGACATTTACAGGTGTTACTCCTGCCAACCTAGCAGTTCGAAAGCAAAAAATTGCAAGTAGATAAATAGGTACCACTTCGGTGGGAAGGTAACAGCGTTCCGTGCGCCTTGGTGTTTAGTCATGCCGGCCACATGACCACGGAAATGTCTTTGGACAGCGCTGGCTCTTCGGCTTGGAAACGGAGATGAGCACCGCAACCCTAGAGTCGGATTCGACTGGCTTTCGAGCAAGGGAACCTTTACCTTTACTTTACCTACTTCCCCCATATTTGTATTTGGTCATTCAGAAGACAACAGTGACATAAAAGGCACTGGTTTAGTATGGAGATTGCATAATACACTTTCATAAACCTACTGAATGGGGGGAGGTGGATTAAAAGCATCGACTGACATTCTGACGAAGCTCTTATTATTGTACCTGTATCTGACACCAAGGGAGGAGGGGTGGCTGAAAAACTCGAAAAGAAAAGTTGCCACGTGTAGCAACTGCACCGACTCCTATATAGACCCCCCCTCCTTAAGATCTGCTAATGCCCTGCTCAGAATATCATCACAGGTGGGTGCAAGAGTGGCATTCATTAGGAGATCAGGGGCAGAGAGGCATTACATGTGCCCAGTTCTTCCTGCCAGAATGGTGGGGGTAGGTCAGCCAGTGGTTTGTATCTTTGGCCTGAGGGATTCAAGCACAGGGAGCTGGGGAGGCAGGTCGGATGGTTCATCAGCCACAGCAGGGTAAGACCAAGCTGCTGGCGCTTCTTCCTGCCATAGAGTTCTTGGTGAAGTGGAGGTTTCATTCCAGGCAAGAGCTAGCAACTCCAAATGCAGCAGTAATGCTCTGGTTAATCGCTTGGAGGTTTGGAAAAGTTAAGGCGTCTCCAGATCAGCACCCTGTTCCATTTCATTCAGGCAAGTTTTGCCTCTCCCTGACACAGAACAAAACTCCACAGGTTTTTGCACAGAGACGATTCTTCCTTCCCAAACTGCAGCCTTAAGGCTTTTTGAAAAGATTTTTTTTCTTAATGAACGCTGGCCTTAAAACTAACAGGGAGGGGAAGGAAGGCACCGTGAGACAGAATTGTCCTGGAGGCAGATGGAGCTTTTGTTAAAAGAAGCTATGAAATTGAATTAAGAAGGCACTTAGGTGAATGGGCAGATGGATAAATTGGAGTCCATGGGGTGGAGACACTGCTAGCAGGGAGAATGGTGGCACAAGTCCTCCAGAAGAGGAACAACTTGAAACCAGTCACACACACTTGTACATCCCTGAGATTTTTCAAGAGTCACCGATCCCTTAGAAGTGGGACACAAACCATAATGGCTGTTGTGATGTGATAGGAACCGAGGGGCAAGGTCCTGGAACAGAGATTCCTTCGGGGTCCAACGCAAGCATTGTATGAAGAACAAATGATATGAGTTGCTAGACTACCCAGCCCCCAGGGTGATGGGCTCCTGGGACATAAGAAGATCAGAGCAGTGGTCCATCTAGTCCAGCATCTTGCCTCACACAGTAGCCAGCCAGCTACTATGGAGTGCCAACAACAGGGCATAGGTGTTGAGGCCTTTCCCTCATGCAACCTCCTGATGCTGCCTGTCCCGATACTGCCTCCTCACATTCAGAGGTTTACTGCTGCTAAATGTGGAGGTTCCCTGGAATCTTGAACCCCCCTCCCCCCGCAACCTTGGCATGGAGTCTCGGCCCCAATGTTAAATAGGCAGAGTAAGACACAGGCCCCTGTTCTTGTAGCCAAGTAACAGTGGCCATTTATATGCATGTACGTCGGTTTTGACAATGCGAGCCAAAAAGGGTGACACGTTTGAAGTAATGATAATAGGTAGGTCACCTGTTGATCAATAATAGTCAACTGCTTGATGACTACCAGGTGGCATTCCTATTAGCATTCTACCTCTATTTGCAAACTTACACCATATATAAACAAGTTAGAGAGACTGATTTACACTTATGCGCATCACTAATGTCAAAGGAACACAGTTGGTGTATCTTTGCTCACATACAAAGAGGCTTCCCCTATTTCTAGGGAAGCAAGGTATAAACGAAGATAATGTCCCCTCTAGGACGAAGATAATGTCCCCTCTAGGACGTAAAAACAAGGGTAGTGCTTTCTTTTTCTTAAGAAAATGCAGATGAAAGCATGGTTCAAAGAGTCTGATTAAATGATATACAAACCCATCTGTGATCAGGGTCACCCCCCCACACCCCAGCAGCTCTGGGAAGGAGGGGATTCAAATCGGGAGGGGGAGGAGAATCACCAAACCAATAGATGGGCAAACACTTCTGCTCATATCTGCCGGCCCAATCCAATCCTCTTTCCCGAGGCTGCAAAAGGAACAACACTAGGAATTCTGACCACAGGTCTTGTACAGTGTAGCACACTCTAGCCTCGCATCCAATTCGAACTGCTGTAGGTGTTCTGGCTTCAATCGCAGCGGTAACAGCTCTTGGCATACAGGCAAGAATCCAAAACGGAAAGTAATTTCTCAAAAGCAAATGATCCTTTTTTCATTTTCAAAGGCTTTTGCCTCCTCTTGGCTTACTAGGTTTCCATTTAAGCTGTTGGAAGTGGAAAGAGAGAAGGGGGGGTGAAATTAAAAAGAAGCAGCTGTTTCTACAGGGTTTGGTGTGTGTGTGTGTGTGTGTGTGTGTATGTGTGTGTGTTTAAGAGCATTTCCCATTTTCTGTTTGTTCCGGGAAGGAAAGTACAAGGTATTGCTTGGTTCTGTGGGGCAAGGCACTGGCAAAATGTGAAAACAATATTTGATGAAATCCAAGGGCCTTTCCTGAAATAAAACAGCCATATAAAACCTTGACAGTTCTAAGAAGGTGGAAAATGACTTAAATTATTTAGTTAAAAAGATGCAGGCCTCTCGTTCTCTGAAGAAAGGTGTACCTGCTAGATTGAGAGCAGCACACACTGTTCTCTTACACTGCTTGTAGCCAAGCCAGGACTCCTCTCAGATTCTTGGGGGGGGGAGGATAGGATGGTCAAGCCGTCTGGGTAATCTGCAATAGGCCTACTAGAGGCTTAATGGGATGTTATTTCCCTCCCTGTCATAAAAAGCCTCAATTGCCCATTTCCACACATTAAGTCTTTTTTAAAGGGATAAGACATTTCTTCTCCAGGCCTGTTGGCAACTCTAAGCTGTAATGATGTCATGGGTGGGGGCATCTAGCCCCCTAAGCAAGGTCATCAGTGAGAATTTGGTCCACCACGATTATGTGGGGGTCCTTCCTGATTTAGCAACCCTATTCAGGGCAAACCAACTCAGAAGGTAACTGCGGTATGGACAAAGGGTAGACATAGCTGTACAGAGCCCAGACAGCATAAATCAGGGATGCCTACCCTTTTCTTGAAAGAAAACTACTTCTAAGCAATGGAAAATATCCTGAGCTCCCCCCCCCCGGCATGTTACCAAGCTTTGTTCTGTCCTAGAAAAAGAACATGGACTAGGAAGACCACCAGAAACTAAGCTACCTGCCAAAGAGCACAAAGAAAAAATCTTTAACAATAAAAGGATTTTTTAAAAAAAAATAGCACAGAACAGACCTTTTTCGTGACCTTTTCCTGGGTCTTTTAGGCAATGCACAAGCCACGCTGCAGTAGTGAGCTGGTAGCTCACACACACTGTGCTTTTAAGCATACACCTACTTTTTAAGAAGGAGAAGCCAGTATTGATAACAAGGGAGTCCAACTGGTGACACAGTGAAGTTTAGTAACACTACAGTTGCACCAGTATAAGCCACCTCCGGCCACCCTTTTCCTCATAAAGCCAACAAGCTGCCACGGCCAGCAAAGTCATTCATCCCACCTGTTCTGCTGGCTGTGACGGCCTTCTGAACTCCTGGCTGAGTTTGGCCAGGGGGACGGGGGACGGACGGACGGACAGACGGACAGGGGTTAGAGCTAGAGGAGCAAGGTAAAAGAACAGTGGAGCTATGAGACCTTGCCCATCATATCGGTCAGAGATTTCTTCCCCCTGTTGACTCCTTCGGTGGGCACCCAAGTGACACGTGAACATTTCCAAGCATATGTTTCATACAAGCACATTCCATCAACTATACGATTCAATGGAAACCAGGGCTACAAAAGGTGAAATGGCCCTGAGAATATCAGTGTGTCATTATTTAACTTAACTTTCACGGGGCTCGGGGCTTTGCACAGATTAAGTGTGCGAAGGGGTTTGAGGGGCCTCTGGAGCGCAAGAAGCGTCACCCTTAGACGGGGCTGTCCTTACCAGACTTCTTTAATGGTCGTATTGTCCTGCAGAGCGTCAGTCAGGCACTTGGCTCCTTTGGCAGTAATCTGATTCTGGATAAGCCTTTAAAAAAAAGAGGAAAGAAAGAAAACACTTTGCATTGGACAGACTCATCTGTTTGCTCCTGGTTTGCAGCATCCTGTCTGTCACACACTTGGCTCGAGCCCGGTGCGGCTGAGGCAGAAAATCAACGCTCCTTTCGGGGAACAGGACTGGTGGCGTGCCAGGAAGCGGCGGTTTCTGATTTCCATCTGCATGGCTGGCCTGTTTGGAATCAGACAATCCCCCCATAGAAGCCCGGCCAAGAGGCTCCAGGCCTCTTCAGTCTAAAGTGCCTGGGCGTCTTTCAGGGTTACTGAGAGCAATTGTTCCCCTGACCACACAGCTGCTCTCTGATCACAGTAGAGCAGCTGTCTGGGGGATTATTCAGGCTGGATCCCAGCTACTGCTGGAGGAGGCAATTCACTGGCTCCCTGAGACTGGCATGGCACCATTCAAAAGGAGATGTGAAGGGCCCAGTCAGAGAGCCAACCAATGCAAATGAAGCCCGTCATTTCAGAGGGTAAGCTGTCTTTCCCGCTCAACTTAAAACATGATCTTGCTCTCTCCCCCTGGAAGAGACTAGCCCATACAGAGGGCTGTTTTACTGCACACGGTACCTTCCATTTATCATGTTTTCTGGCATGCACAGCTTGTTCTTCCTAAGCCTCTTTCAACCCTGAAAGCTGTGCTGTTTGTATTCTCTGGGCTTTTACAGATGCCCGAACTATCTCTGGCTGAGTTTTCTCACCCAGGTATAGCTTGAAATCTGGATGTTTCCCCCAAAACCGCCTTCTTACCTGATGCAGGCAACACGGAAGTGGTGGCTCCTTCCTGTGTCTGCTGGGTAACAAATCCTGAAGCAGTGTTCCCTCTAAGCTGAGTTCGTGTGAGCTAGCTCACCGTTTTTTAGCCTTGGGCTCACACATTTCTGTCTTCGCTCAGGAAGGATGGCTCCAGAGCAAACTAACTTATATGGTAGCCAAATCGCTTGCTCACAACTTTAATGCCAGTAGCTCACAAAGGAGAATTCTTGCTCACAAGACTCCACAGCTTAGAGAGAGCGCTGGTCCTGAGGCTTATGGGAACGGCGATGCATCAGCCCCCTCCTTGTGCCAGTGGTGCTCCAGCCATCACAGGGTGAACCTGGCATGGCTTTAGGGCCAAACTACACACGGTATTGTGTGAGGAGCTGCAGGGTGCAGCACTTTAATTGTCTGCAGAGGCACAATTTGGTTTGGACTGCAATGTTGGGGGAGGGGGACTCCTGCCTTCACCCTGCACCCTTTTCCTGAGTTGAAACAGCCGTGTGTGTGTGCGCGTTATTTGTGGAACTGCACATACATGTTTGGAGCTCCAGAATAAGGCAAGTAACTCCCCTCCAGGATTTTCTGGCTCAAGAAAATGGCACAGGGGCGGCCAGAAGCCAGGATCCCCTCTGCCTCTCCATGCCACGGTCATGAGCTGAACTGGGCCCCTGTAGACCTTTAAGAAGCTGTTCCCTGTAGCTGCTGTATGACTGTGGGAAAAGCAAGTCCCGTCCAGGTTCATTGCAAAACATAACATGTGGTTTGGCCTTTGACGCAGGCTCTTCCTCCCCGGCTCAGGCTTCTTGTCCTATCTTAGCATAAATGGAGCTGGCAGTCTTGGGGGGGGAGAGGAGAAAGAATTGGATTTATACCCCACCCTTCACTTGGAGTCTCACAGTGGCTTACAATCTCCTTCCTCTCTCCATAACAGAAACCCTGTGAGGTAGGTGGGGCTGAGAGAGCTCTGAGAGAACAGCTCTGAGAGAACTGGGACTGACCCCCAAGGTCACCCAGCAGCTGCTTGTGGAGGAGTGGGAAATCAAACCTGGTTCTCCAGACTAGAGTCCACCACTCTTAACCACTACACCAAATAGACTCTCAACCTGGTATACTTTAGTCATCTGCCTGGGCTCAGAAAGTACAGGCACGTCAGAAACAGGCTGTGAACTTTTTAAAACTTAGAAAATGGAGAATATTCTTTACTGAGAGGGAAACTGGTATGTCAAAGGGGAGAAAATGCTAAACTTTATATTCCTATCTCAACCACTGTGAAGCTCAAGTAAAACAGTCAAATGCAACAAAGTCACAGCCTAAAATTTAACCAGCTCCTCCGTGCAAGCAAGCAAAGGCTCCCACTGGTGTAGTCAGTGACGGGCAGAGGATGGAGGCTAGCTCTGCTCGGTTTGCAGAGGTTCTCCCAAGGCACAGCCTCAGCCACGAGTCTGGGAGACTTTCTCTGAGCTTGCTTGAATTTTTCCAGGTGTTTTCCCACCTGAGGCTCTCATAATATGCCACTCCCTTCTGTATGACTGGATGCAAACAGCGGAAAGACGAGCCACTAAGGGACACTTCAAAGGTACATATTAGCTCCCAGGTGGATGAAGTATCTTTTCAAGTACCACCCTTATCTGGGAAGAAACCCCACTACACTCCCGTGTCCCAAAAGTGCTAGCTCAGGAAGGGGAAAAAGTCAAGGTTAAGTCTTTTCTTGATGCTGTGCTGTTTTTTTTCAACTGGGGGAGCCTTTCACGATTGGATTGTTTTCAGACCAAGACTTCCCTTTGTGAAATGTGTACAGTCAACATTACAAGGACTCTGAATGCCTTGTATTGCCCCCGACTCTTAAAACATATGACCACAGTGGGTGAGCCGAACAATACCAGATAGCAGCCTTCATGTTATGTCTGACTGTGAATTAAAGCACAGCCCGTGAACAGATCCTGTCCCTGGTGCATTTGCATCCTGCCCTTCTTCCAAGGATCTCAGAGCGCTGCACATGGCTCTCCCTTCCCCATTTTATCCTCATCACGACAACCCTGCGAGAGGTTGGCTAGGCTGAAAGAGAGTGACTGACCCAAGGTCATCCAGTGACCTTCCATGGCAGAGCTGGGATTTGATCCGGGTCCTCCCAGTTCCTAGACCAACGCTCTAACCATTACCCCACACTCACTCTTCACTGACCTAGAACATTAATTGTCTTGGCTTGGAGCCTTAAGACAGATCAGCGTTTGCTAGACATGCACAGACATGCACTACTATACAAGAAAACAGAATAAAATACACCAAGGCAGATGTTTACATCACCACTAAAAAAAAAAAGAGGCCAGTCTGGCACAATGGTGTCTGCACCTTCCTTATTACTAGTATATTATCCACCTAATTACAGGATCCTGTTGTAATCCTACACACTCTTCTGTTCCACGGGCTATACCTGCAACACGGCTTGTGTAACAGGCTTGGTTTTTTGACACAAATCCAACCTTTGAATAAGAGATTTACAATGCAAAAGGATTATAAACATTGCGACCTTTAAGAGCATGGACTGGGTGTTTCCCCCCAGAGGCAACATGATATGGGCGACAGTGGGGATACCCTCTGGGCATACACAAGGCTTGTGTGCATTCTCTGGGGACTTCAAAAGGTATTTTCGCACCAGAAGCCTTCCTTCCCAGTACTGTGTTGCCAACGGAATCTGGAAAAACCAAGGTATGATGTAAAGCAGAGACTGCTGATTGGGTGGGGACAGAGTAATTGCTGTGAAAAGGTAGAGCAGTTGCCCAGGGATTAAGCAGCTCTAGAACACTAACCCGTCTGGGTCCAAGAGAACTCACTGACACCAGCTCCCATGTGATCTTCACAAATGCTCCACTCTACAAATGGAAGTCATGCTCTGAATTCCATTGACATTTAAGTGATGCAGACGTTTCGCAATCTCGTTGTGGTATTTCTCTCCCCAACAAAGCCCTCCACACCAGCTAGGTTAATGTCTCAAGTGGACGTTGAAATCGCTTCATTTTGCAGGACTTTACAGCTGGATGGCTAAACTTTTTTTTTTTAATCTGATTTATTTGTAAAAGTAAAGGTAAAGGTTCCCTTGCTCGAAAGCCAGTCGAATCCGACTTTAGGGTTGCGGTGCTCATCTCCGTTCAAAGCCGAAGAGCTAGCGTTGATCCGAAGGCGTTTCCGTGGTCATGTGGCGGCATGACTAAACACAAGGTGCACGACGCTGTTACCTTCCACCGAAGTGGTACCTATTTATCTACTGCAATTTCTTGCATTCGAACTGCTAGGTTAGCAGGAGCTGGAACTAGAGACAAGAGCTCACCCCATCATGCGGCATTTGTGTCTCGAACTGCTGAACTACTGACCTTCCACAGCCTGCAGCTCAGCGTCTTAACCACTTGAGCCACCGCAGCTCCGATTTATTTGTATGTTGCACCAAAAAATTATTTTTAAGCCTCTTCTACATGGTTTTAATAAGGTCCTGGCTTGGATCAAAAAACAGGCCAGGATATTTAAAATGCATTAATCTTACCACTATGACAGATCAAAGCCATTTGTGTGAATGGTCACACACTACACAGCTGCTCTAACAAATCCACAGTCCTTAAGGAAATTAGCTCATCAAAAGTGAGCCGATCGCCCTGACCTGGATAGCCCAGGCAAGCCCGATCTCATCTGATCTTGGAAGCTAAGCAGGACCTCCAGAGAATACCAGGGACAGGAGGTAGAGGCAGGCTATCAAGTCACTTCTCTGAACGTCCTCCATGAACCAGTAGGAGTCACCAGAGGTTGCCATGACTTCCAGGCATGGGCACGCACATGCACACAAATGCAAAAATACAAAAAAAAAAAAAGTGAGATGATCAATTACCACATGGACATGAATCTGATGCCCCAATGCAATTTACACATTTCTGTACTTCTGTCAAGATGAACCCAACGCCTACCACTGGGGCCTTGTGCAAAAAGCTTCCAGTGACTATAATACAGCTTACGCTCTCAGACGATGACAAAGAGGTCTTCTATGAGCCAACGCAACTTACCAAAGATGGCCCAGCTTCTTGTTGACTTTAAGCATTTCGGCAAAGGCCTCAGCCGCTTCGTCATCCAACTCATTCTTTGTTAGCCTGGTTTGAATAAAAAGGGTTTCATTCATGAGAATTTGTGACTGTTCTGTGGCTCAGAAACCTTGAAACGTCCTCTTTTGGGTTGCCTGATGTCTAATTTGCCAACAATGTGCAGCTTTGGTGACTACTGTTTTATTTCAGAGGACTTTGGGGCTGGACAGCAGGTTTATTTCAAAAACCTTGCTAGCCCAGAATGAAATCAAAACATTCCACCTAGATTCATACCCCTGTCTGGCCTGCTGCTCTGAAGAGTTCCCTGACTTTCAGGAATGGCTTTTGGGAAGGGTGCACCGGATTGAAATAGGAATTATGGCTCTAAAAACACCCGCGCATAGACTGCACCACATCTAGCCATTTGAATGCTGATCTGTATCCTTCCTAAATGGACTCAGAACAGTTTGTATGGTGTTCCTTATTGCCCATCCAGATACTTGTTGGCTACGGACCTGGTTTAGCTTTATGGATAGGACCCTTCAAACTACTATTAAGCTCTCTGTGAATCAGTACAAAGGTCTGAAGCAGCTCTGAAATGAAGCTATGAGCACTGTTGTTACTCATATTTATGCCCAATAATGGATCAACTATTTGAGGAAACCTATTGCTTGTCTCTGTCTCTTTTCACGTTTTATATTTCACAGAGCTGGGGCCAGGCCTGGATTAAGTGTATGAGAGGTGTAAGACCAGAGTTGCCGGCTCCTGGAGATTTGGGGCATGGAGCCTGGGGAGGTGAGGGATTTCAATGGGGTATAATGTTGTAGAGTCCATCTTCCAAAGTGACTATTTTCTCCAGGTGAATTGATCTATGTTGCCTGGAAATCAGCTGTAATCCCAGGAGATCTTCAACCACTACTCGGAGGCTGGCAACCCTACCAAAGACCAACAGGAACAAAAGGCCTACATTAGGGTGGCGGTCATCCACGCAAGATAACGCAGGGGGGGAAGTGAGGCTATTTGCTCCAGAGTAATTTGACCCGCAGTTGCACGCTCACAGTTCCTGGGAGCTGCAGGGGCAGCCCACCACTGCGTGATCAGATGCAAACCGCAGGTGAATCGGGTTGGGGTTTTTTGCCGCGTGTTTTGCCGGCGGATTGATGATCCGCATCTCTGCACTGAGTGCTCCCTATGCAGTGTGCAATGATGTGCATACTGAAATGGGGGGAAAAACAATGGTATGGAGTTAGGATGGCCCAACCAGACCATTCTGATGCCATGAGAGCACGCTGGCGCGATCACACAGGGAAAGTCCTTTCCTGGCCCATAGCAAACCCGTTTGCTACCAGACTTTCCCTAGTGTTTTTTTACTCCACTTCTGTGGCGGAGCAAAACGGGTTGCCCACGGGTGCGGGATGCTTCCCAGATGTTTGCATCTGATCACGCCCTTAAAATCCGCCTGGCATTCATGCCTATCGCATGGCTAATTCTGCGTATGATAATAGCCTAAGTACCACATACCGACAGTTCTACAGATGGCCTTGCTCTAGTCCCCATCCTCTTTGCTACAGAACACTACAATGTGTATAGTGTTGCCCAGCTGTTGAGCTCATGCACTTTAAGGGCAATGCAACCTGGAACAGATGCATTCCAGCACTGCTTGTTTGGTTCAGTTCTTTATTCTTCGCAATGTGACACTGTGGTCACTGCTCCCAAGAGTCTTGCATCAGCTTCTGGGCACCACTCGGGATTCAATCAAGTGTCACCTTCCCTCTTATCGCCTCCTGACGAATTGTTCTACAGAATAATCATTAATTTTGTCACAACCAGTAATGCATCATTAGAACCTATGGTGGCATAAAAGTTTGGAGTGCTAAGCCTTTCATAATTTTGAGTAAGAGTTTTGTTTTCCTGCTTTAAAACTGGCACTGAAGGTAGGTCTAGGGCAGAAACAAGTATAAAAAGATTCTTTACGATATGGAGGGGGTGTCTGATGACAACACAGCAAAGACTGCAGAAACTGGATGGCTACTTCTAGGAACGCACCCAGGAAATTCCACTGATCTTTGTTTTATATGTTAACCTGGATTCTGCATTGCTTAGGTTGGGACGGCTCTGCTACTTTTGTGCAACTGCAAGACAACACCAAAGCCCCTGATGGCACAAAAGAGTAATGATTCCCCCAAAGCAGTTTATACTATCTGCTTGAATCTGGATGTGTGGAACTGCTTTTGCTTGCCTCCAATCCTCTGAAGGATTAATAAAAAAAAGTCTTTCTTCTTGGAAAGCCCCTAAGCTACATTTCTTCCTTGCATATTTACTTGTCTTAACAAGACTAGGTAGGTAGAAATAGATTCCTTCTCAGCCGCCAGCCTCAACGGCTATTCTGTGGTAGGGCAGGGCCTCGGTTTCTTCCTGAAGAGAGGAAACAATGCTGATTCTTGATTTCAGATTCATCCAGACAGGTCTTATTTCAGGGACTGAGAGGACCAGGTTGAGACCTTCCTCAGTACAGAAATATGGGATCCCTCCCCTCTTGGCTGACTTGCACCAGCATGGACCCCTCTAAAGATTGACTTGTCCTTCCAGCCAAGGGGAAAGTAATCAAAATCAAGAGGGGAAATTACAGAATTTCCATAAGGACTCTTGTTTTTGCCTGAATGCTATAGTGCTAAATCAGAAACATAGGAAGCCCCCTCAGGATGAAGTACCTTAAAGCTAACATCTGAATATATTACTTGTCGCAACTGAGAAGACAGATGAAATATCAGTCACTTTTACTCCTCTTAACTGAGAAGCATACTCCCCCTCCCTTCTCTCTGCTGCCTTAAAAGGTGTGAGAACAAATTTTAATTCATGAATAAAGTGATGTTTCTAGGATTCCCCCTGCTGGTTTCCCTCCCAGCTTTCTCCTATCCCTCATTTTCTTGGTTTTCTGGGAAGCATAACAGGCTCAATATTCATATTCCCCTCACCTTATGGACTCTTCTGTCTTCCTCACAGAACAGCAAAACTAAACAAGGCTGTACTAAACAAATCTTTCTAATCTAAGCCAATCCCACAAATGCCCTAATCTCTTCCCGAATTTGGAATACCTTAAAACCTGGAAAGCCCTGTCAGCCATACTAATTCCCTTCCATCCACTGACTACAGGCTCAGCACAGCAGCCCAGAACCCCCTCCTGCCAGTAAATCTGCCTGCCCCCCTCAGGATACTCAAAGCATGTGTGGAAATTTGTTCCTCACCAAAATATATTCACAGTGTTGTTGTGCTTCATTGCTTCTGCAAGACATTTGCCCCCTTCTGTAGTGATACCATTGAATGCAAGACTGTGAGGAAAAAGACAAAGGGAATGTTTGACAAACACATCAGCAGCCAATAAGTATTTCCCCCCCCCTTTACTACCAGTAACAGTCAAAGGTCTCTTGGAAATGATACAAATGTTTATTCACACCAAGGTATCCCAAGTATGGCAAATTGGATTTGTCGGGCAGATTCCACCCTAAATACTGCAGATCAGTCAAATTTAACTTTGAGACCTCTTTAGAAGTTATGTGGGACAGTGATTGGGGGGGACTCGATCTTGTGACAGCCTGGGTTCAAATCCTCTCATGGTTATGATATTTACAAGATGATCTTGGTGACTGTCTCACAGCTTAACCAACCTCAAAGGTTCTGAGGGTAAAATGGACAAAGAAGAACCATTCATTTCCTTGAATGAAGGATGAGGGAAAATATATCAGATCAATAGAGAGCACAACAGCTGAGAGCAAAACTGTTGTATTGGCCATCAAAGGCTTGAGAAACATTTTACCTCAGAGGCATGGGAGCCATTTCCCTGTGGATTGCTCCTACAATGCTTCACTAAGGCTTGTTTATTGGAACAATAAGGGCAGGGGGAACAATGGTCCTTCCCACGTGAGGGAGGAGAAGTCTGTGTGAAAAAGAACTGTATCGTTCACTTGTCTATGTGGTTCCAACATAACTGTGGCACTGGATTGGCACCCCCAGAAGCCAGGAGCTCCCATACTCCTAAAGACAGAATGTAAACCATCTAATGAAAACATATGCTCAAATGATAAACAGGAATTGTTTCTCAATTCTGAGGAAGATGCAGGATACCTGTGTGAGAACAGGGTAGTTTCTAACTCAGCATTTTCACAATTTTGTTTGGGGGTTACCAGCTTTTAAATGAGGATTTAGACAAATTCATAGAGGATAGGTATGCCAAGGGCTATTAGCCATGATGCCTAGGTGGAGCCCCCGTGGCCAGTGACAATATACCTCTGAATATTAGATGCTTGGAGGCAACAGTAGGGGAGGCTTTGGCTTCCATGCCCTGTTTGTAGACCTTCCAGGGGCAGATGGTTGGCCACTTTGGGAAACAGGGTATTGGATTAGAGGTCTGACACAGCAGGGTTTTTTTTTTCTTTTTTCATTCCAAAGCTGGGACCCTACAGGTCATCTTGTTTTTTAAGGTGCAGTTATATCGCAGAAAGGTATCTGCAGAATACATATCCAATACAAATACAGTAAAATAATACAACTACCTTGGGAGCTGGTATAGCTAAGAGTGTGGGCTATAAATATTTTAAATTAAACAAAAATATTCATGGAAAATAGGCTGAGTTCATCTAAATCAGACTGTCTAGCTGCTCTGGAAAGGAAAACCAGAAAGCTTTCCCAGTTTCCAAAGCTACATCAGTTGCAGAACTGACTCCTTATCCAAACAGCAGCCAACTGTGAAGACAAGAAGAAAGGGGCAAAAAACTTCCCAATTTCTACAATGCCTGCTTTGACCCTTCTTATACCCAGAGCACAACACCCTGAACTGTTTTCGATGTGGAAATGCAAAAGTGCATGCCAAGAAATAATGCTCCAGTAAAAGGCTGGGCTGTTCAGAACAAATAATTGGACGTAACCACTTCCCATCGCATAAACTGGCCTCACCCAAAGCCTGCAGCAATCCACAGGAGTCTTTTCGATTAATTCCTAAGCACTTGGAGTTGGGCTCCAGGCAACTGGTATGCTGGCTTCTTCCTGAACCTGCAATGACCTGTTCCATTGCTCAGCTGCTTAAGAACAGATGATTTTATGGCTTTTAGCAAAAGCCACTGCCTTGCTTAAAGGCTTACCTTAATTATCTGTAACTTAAGATGGATCTCAAATGATATGATGGCTTGTCTTAGCAGTATCATGTTGTATAGCCACAAGGTGCAGAACTGCTCAATGGGCAAAATTATCCAGGTTCTTCCTGTAAATGCCATTAACTAGCTGCCAGATGCTAGGTTCAGGATCTGATGTAATTACCGCAATATTGATGATTTACGAATTAGCCCAACCTAGATTTTTTTTCTTAATTCCAGATGAACTGCTAAAACAGCATGGCTTATGATCCAGAGCCCTGTACCTGAACCAGGTTGCTCAGCACTGTCTCCGCTATCCGATGTTCTTCTGCAAGAGCACAGAGCTCTTTTCGCTGCTGCGAGGCTGAATCACGGCCATTATACGGAGAGCTGCTGAGCATTCACAATTCCCACTGATAATAGTTGGCGTCCAGTGAGTCATACGCTAAACATTCAATCTGTTCTAATAAAATCCATTACTAAACTTCCAATATAATTTGTTTTACTGCTGCACTGAACCCCCTTAGAACCTTGCAGAAAACTCATGGTGCATTTTAGTGGCTATTTTTGTTTGTAGGGGGAAATAAATTAGAAAACTAGCAATGGAGCAAATGCAGAGAAATTGGGAAATGTTCAAAATATACAAGCATTTGTATTACTGAGAAATCTACCCTGTCTTCCTTTGAGCCAAGCACACTTCTCTTGTACCTGAGTGACTCTCCAGGAGAGAACCAAACCCATTAATTAGTTCAGGAGACCTTCAAGCAAAATCTAAATTGATTAGATTAAGATTTTGAAGGTTAAGACTGAGGAAGGGGTTATAATGAGTCAAAATGTTCATTAGAGCTGAGATCCAAAGGACTGAACAATGGGCTAGGAGCTTTAGCACTGTGTTTCTTGAACAGCAATGGCCCACGCTGCATGGGGAATGGTTTCTGAAAATGAGAACTTTAAAAGCCATTCGTGCGAGTAAAAGAAAAAGTTTAAAATTGCACTGGACGTGCTCCAGCCCTTAGGGTGTACCTCAAGAAGCTTACTGCATCAGTGGTCTCCCCTAGCCCTGTTCACAAGTTAGAGAATCAATGCACCTATGAACTGTGTACGACGTACATTTGATTCTTCTTCATACTTTCCTTGAGGAATTCTCATGTTACATTTCCAGTGGAAGCCAGGAACGTTACCTATCTATTTAACGAAAACATTTCTATATTGTGCTCTCAGTTAAAATGGCTCCTGAGGCAGCTTCCAGTTTCCAAAATAAAAACACCATCACACGTTAACAAACAACAGGCAATTTTAACAAGCCACCTTAAAGCATGAGCACACTAAAATAATAAACAGTGGTATTTAAAAATAGCTTGAGATCCACTACAAGCAATAATCAGAGTTGCCAATTCTGGTTTGGGAAATTCCTGGATATTTGGGGGTGGAGGCTGGAGAGGGCAGGGAAGGACCTCAGTGGGGTAGAATGCCACACAGTCCTCCCTCCAAAGCAGCCTTTTTCTCCAGGGGAACTGATCACTGTATTCTGGGGATCAGCTGTAATTCTGAGAAATCACCAGGTCCCACCTGGAGATTGGCAACTACACACCAGAGGAAGGGCATTTTCAGTGGCTGCTGCCTCTTTCTGGAACCAGCTCCCTGGATCCCTGTGGGATCTCCCAGTATTCCATAGGGCATGTAAGACGGCTTTGAACCAGGAAGCTGGCCAGTTGTTTCAATCCTTTGTTTTGGGCAACCTTTGGTCAGTGTTATGAGTTAGGAAATGACCAGTTGTTTTAATTCTTCAGAATAGTTTGTTGTTCAGTTGATGTTTTCATTGGGTTTACTGTCCTTTACTTATTGCATGTATTTGCATTGTATCTGTGTTTACCGTACTTTTAAATGTTGTAAGCCACCCCAAGTCCCCTGTTGGAGAGGGTGTGGGGTATAAATTAAATAAGTATAAATAAATAAATGTGACAGGATGGGCGAAACTCATAAGTAGGTGAAGGGAGGCATTCAATAAAAGACCTGAATTAAAAGGAACAGCCTTACCTGGATGAGAAAGCTCAGCACCGGCTTGGACTGAGGCAAATGGTTATGGTAGAAAAAGCCGATTATAGTAGTCACCCACCTTAATTTTTAAAAATGGGGACACATACAGCAGGCCTCTGTAGCTGATCTTAGATGGGCAGAATATATGCTAAACTTATAGGGGAGATGGGACTTTTTCTTCTTCTAAGAGCCAAATTCCAGGCCATTTCAAACTGCTTTTGAATCTCTTCCTTTTCAGTGGCACTGGAAAGTGGTAGTTTGTTGCAGTAAAACTGGAACCTCATGGTCCCTTAAAGGCTAACAAGATTTTTTTCTACCATAAACTTTTCTGAACTACAATCCCCTTCTTCAAGTGCAAAGTATACTGCATCAGGTGAAACAGGCTCTACTCCCTGAAACCTTATAGATGAATAAAATAAAATCTTGTTAGTCTTAGGATGCCACTAGACTCCTACTTTCAAACATTTGCCACGTAACCTGAGAGGGAAGAGTGCTGTTATTTCACAAATGCAAATACACACACACATGGACACAGCTGCCTGTTTCTTGGGCAGTTTTCCATTGTGCAGGCTCTGATAGACCCTAGCCTGAGTTTGCAAAGCAATCTCTGTATTCCCATGACCAGGTGTGACACAGCTGGAAACATGAAGATACTTTCAGCTTGATGCTTGCATGCTAAACTCTATGTCCCAGTGAAGCCAGAGGCATGGCAGGGCATTCTTAGTGACAGCTCCAGAACACTTCTCTGCTCTATCTTTACTGATTTTTCTGAAAAGTTGGAAACTGTTTTCTCTTCAGAACAGCCTTTTAAATGATGGCCATTTCTGCATCAGTTATCTGCTCCAGGTTCAATGCTGTTGAGAAGTGTCCTCTCCCACCATCTGATTCCTTACAACATCATGGTACATTTTTGTACCTTGCGCTGTGGGTTTCCCTGGCTTTTATTAATCTTTCTCAGACCTGCTTTGCTCTGAAGTTTTGAGAAAGATTGTAGTGAAGACTGGATGGCTGGGGTGTGTGTGTGTGTGTGTGGGAAAATTCATATCAGGCTCTTGTAGCAGGAACCCTGATATTAGGCGACACACCTAAAGTAGCCAATCCTCCAAGAACATACAGTAGCCCCTGTAAGAAAAGCTCTGTAAGCTCTGGAGGATTGGCTACATTAGTGATGTGTCGCCTAATGCAAAGAGTCCTGCTACAAGAGCCCTGCATATCCCCACGTGGCAGCCGATTTCCCCAATCTTGTCCCTACAGCAGCCATCCCACCCCCAAAGTGGGGGCTTTTTACTTTTTTAAAAAAATAGCACTAGGATATCATATCAATGTACCATTGTGACAACAGGTATAATAGGTTTACTGAATTTTCTGCTTTCAGGTTTTTCCAGAGTAAGTCTCTAACTCCTTTCCTTGCTAAGATATAAGAGGAAAGGCATATTTTCATAAAGGAAGGGGCTACAAACTTACTTACAAAAAGGCTGGGGATTCACTGAACCCATTATTACAATCCTACATCAATATAACGATATTCTAGTGCAGATTTTATTTTAAAAATTGCAAAAGCCCTGGTGGACTGGGGGGGGAGAGGATTGGCCACTGCTGGGGGACTGGGGCAGGGAAACCTGCCACGTGGAAGCCCTGATGCTGCTGTGCTTTATCTCCAGCCACACGGGCCATGGAGAAACCAAATAAGTACCTCCCCCTGTGGAAACTACCACCATCTACTAGTCGCAACCCTTTTTGTTGCTGTGTTGTCATGCTAGCTGTCATGTATCTTTTTCTGTTATTTAGTTAGATACTGGTGTTATCTTTGTACACCACTTTGAAATACCTGAAAATACCTCAATATTTTGTAAACAAATAATGAACACAGTAAGTTCTTTTGGGGATAACAGAAAGACACTGATGGAGAATGTAGTGTAAATAGATCTCCAGATGCCCAAGGGGAGGCTGGGCCGACACATGCATTCCAGAATGCAATGACCTGCCTTGTAATGAGGGTGAATTGCACTGGACGCTAAGCAAGACTGAAACTTAGGCGCTTTCACACACACAACCTTTTTTTAAAAAAAATATTTGGGTTAGTATTTGTGTGTGTGCGTGTGCGCGCATGCCTGGAGGTCATGGCTGACTAATGGGGCTTTGACATTCCAGAGAAGTGGCTTACTACTGCCTGCCTCTGCCTGTCAGCCCTGGTATTCCTTGGAGGTCTCCTATCCAAGTACTTGCCAGGATGAACCCTGTTTAGCTTCTGAGATCTCATGAGATCAGGCTTGCCTGGACTATCCAGATCAGGACACTAAATAGTGTGTGTGTGTGTGTGTGTGTATGCGTGCATGTGTGTGCACCTGGAAATCATGGTGACCTCTGGTGACTGACCCTACTGGGGTCCTGGAGGCATTTTTGGTCACTGGACCAATGTTTTCAAACAACCTACTAAAGGACGTTCTGAGGGTACTGCCTTCCTTTAGGAAGGCATGCAAGGTGGCATTTCATGAATAACACTGAAGATATCAGTCAGGTAGGAAATAAATTACTGTTGTCAAGCTTGTATCTGCACTGAGATTGTCAACTTGTATTTTTGTTGTGATTTCCACTGCAGTTTTGGCCATTTCAGTATTTGTTAGAAGCCTTGAGTAGTTGGAGAAATGCGGGATACAATTTTTCCAACAAATAAATAAATGGGCTGGCAGAACACTGAGAAGGGAGAATGGACGGTACTATTTCAGGCTTCCTCAGATTAAGAAACAAAAAATCTCCTGGAAACAGAAAAGCAGCACACCATTAGGACCTACTGGGTGTACCCCTGCCATCTAGGGCCTGTAACAGCCCAGGCTAAGAAAATTGTTGGACACCCTCCACAAAAAAGCCAGGAGGATTTCTGTTCCCCTCACAGAATATAGAGAATAGAAGAAGAGAAGAGATTGGATTTATACCCCACCCTTCACTACTCAAAGGAGTCTCAGAGTGGCTTACAAACTCCTTTCCCTTCCCCTCCCCACAACAGACACCCTGTGAGGTAGGTGGGGCTGAAAGAGCTCTGACAGAAACTGCTCTTTTTCAAGAACAGCTGTGCCAGAACTATGGCTTGCCCAAGGTCATCCAGCAGATGCAAGTGGAGGAGTGGGGAATCAAACCCAGTTCTCCCAGATTAGAGTCCGTGCACTTAACGACTACATCAAATATAAACAAAGGAGATTGGATCCAGCCAGCCTGTTTTCACCATCTCATGCAATTTTCCTTCCTTATTACAGCTCTCATCCCACATGGCTTTTGTACATAAAGATATAATGAGACCCAACTTAGTCTCTCTGGTGGTCAAATGGGACCCTCCTCCCTTTTTCACTTGCAGACAAACTGTTTGGATCCAACCTGAAGTGTTTTTAAAATGCTTTTAATGCTGCTTTAATGTATGCTGTCTGATGCCAAACTTAGTGTGGACACCCAATCGGCATAGCCTGCTGCAGCCCAGAACTCCTGAGCTCATGCGATCCACTGGCAGCCAGGATTACAGGCTGGTTTGGCTTTCTGGCTCAAGTGAGGAAGGGCAGAAGGTTATGTACCCAAAATGACATAGCAAAGGGAACATGTCTGTGGTTTTAATGCTTTTAGTTATGTAATTGGTATGATTTTATTTTCTTGGGTCCTGACTTGATTGGGAGAAAGGCAGGCATATAAATGTTTAGCTAAATAAATTATGAGGAAAAAGTATTTTAGCCAGTAAGGCTAGTTTCCTGTTTGCATGGAACTATTAACAGGCATGAGCATTCAAAAACATCACCCCATTGTCTGAAGTACTTCAGGCCTTTCTTCCCCTTGAGCATTCTACCAACTTATCCTGATGTACAGATCTGGCCTTTGCCAGCTTGGGACATGAGCAACAGCTCCATTATTGAGTTGCTGAAGCTGCCTGTGACCCTGCAAGGCAGAGAAATAGTGACTTTAGTAGCTAAGCAGGGATATGCGCCCTGATTTCCCACACCTAGAGCACTGCGCTCCTTTTCTCTGGCCCACTTGTTCCCTCCTGCATGCTCATGGATGATGTGTACTTTTGCACACATGAGTTTATCACATCCACATTTTACATTTTTAGGTTCACGCTTAAAGCACCATAGTGTGCACCTAAGTTGCCTTTTCCCCACAGTCCTAAATATATATTCCCTAACCTGAATGGGGGGCTGTGGTGGCTCAGAGGTTAAGATGCTGAGCTGCAGACTGGAAGGTCTGTAGTTTGGCAATTCGAGACCCGAGTGCCGTGTGACAGAGTGAACTCCCGTCTCTGGCCCCAGCTCCTGCCAACCTAGCAGTTCCAAAGCAAGACATTACCAGAAGATAAATAGATACTGCTTTGGTGGGAAGGTAACAGCGTTCCGTGCACCTCAGCATTCAGTCATGCCGGCCACATGACCACGGAAATGTCTTCAGACAGCATTGGCTCTTCGGCTTGGAAACGGAGGTGAGCACCGCCCCCTTGAGTCAGATTCGACTGGCTTTCGAGCAAGGGAAACCTTTACCTTTAACCTGGATGGCCCAGGCTATCCCAGTCTCATCAGATCTTGGAAGCTAAGCAGGGCCGGGAGTCCACTAAGAGGTCCCAGGGTTGCAGGTAATGGCAAACTACCTCTGAACGTCTCTTTCTTGAAAACCCTATGGGGTCGCTGTAAGTCATCTGTGACTTGACGGCACTTTCCACTACCATCTCCTAAATATACCTGTCCATTTTCACTTGAAGAAATCTATTAAAGTTTGCCATCTTGTGGAAGAAACTGAGAATGGCAACTTGTTCTCCTTGAGTGAAGAAACCAGCAATGTTCAAGGTTTGTTTCTGAGATGAAAGAAACGTGATTGGCAACTGCTAAAAAAATGAAAAAGGAAGTCTGTACCTTAAAAGCTTTTCTCTCCATTTCCAGTGGCTGCTAATGCCAGTTTCATTTTTTGAGATTTTTACAGCCAAATAAGAGCCGGCGATGCTGTCTTCTCACCATAGCGCCACATTTTAAAACATCAATCATGTTTGACTTTTAAAAGGTCGATGCTCTAAATGAGGCACTAAATGTCTTTGCCAAGAATGTACCAGTTCTGACAGTATAGGCAGCAGCTGACTCTATGGATCACAACCCACTCCATGTTCTTATACCAGGGCCAGTTACACAGTTCTGTTCTCGGGCCTCAAAATTTGGGTTGCTGCTGTGTTTCATGGTGTGGTAACCTTCTGACTTAAGATTCTGACATAAAAGGTACATTTCTGAAAATATGGTCACTGAGAAAGACAGAAGGGAAGCAGTGTTTTGCCAACACAAGTCCTTACCTGATATTTGTTAAAGTGGGGTGATTCTTTAGTGCTTCTGCAAATGCCTTTGCGCCGTCATCCCCAATCTCATTACCCCACATTCTGTCAAGGAGAAAAAGGCAGGGCATGTAAGTGTATGCTGGCTCCACCACTTCTCCCTTATGGAAATACACTGTGGAGATATCATTCTTAAGTCAGATTGAAATGCGTGTGAGACAACACACAAATGTGGGAGTTCCATCAGAACTGGTTGCCCAGGAAATATTTCCAAAGACCAACTAAGGAGTAGGCTCAAACAGGAATTCTATATCCTTCATTCCAGGAATGGGTGAGGAGTGTTTTCAATCTGACTAAGATAGAAATGTCATCAAGATGGGTATCAGAAATTCCAGCTAAAATTGAAAAATAAAATAGAAAATAAAGGATGTACCTGAACTGGTATAATAAATCTGGTGAGAATTAGGAACAGTTTATATCTTAATAATAGCAATGTAAATATTTAGGATCAATTTGTGGCAAAGCAAGAAATATTATTCCACACCTGCACTTTCATAAAAAGTGTTAAGTCAAAGATCACCAATTATCTCTAAAAGTAGAAGAGCTTGAGTAGCAAATTAAGAGGTCTGTAAATGGCAAGCCAATTGTACTGTTCCGTATTGCTACAGGATGTTTTTCTTGGATTTTCTGAAAATTTCAGCTCTTGTGTACAGATTGGTTTCTTGAAAAGCTAGAGTAGTGATTTAACCAAGGTCACATTTCCATACATGCGTGCTTCAAAGAAGCCCCCAATGTTATGCAGGAGGAGACTCTGGCTGTCTAAATGAGACACTTACAATATGACTGATTCATTTGGCATTAAAGGCCAAAACAGAGACCTGGCCTCAATGCTCATAACAGCCAGGGTGCCGATTAGATCTTGCATACCAGGAAACCTGGGAGCCACACCCTTTTACAGCGCTATTAATGGGACACATGGACAGAGAGCAGTCTGCTGTACCATAGCTCTTATGAACTGAGAATGCTGCACGGCCTTGATGGTGATGCCACAAGCAGTAGACTATGATTTCAAACACAGAGCCAGACCATACACACTGCAGGGATGCCACTTGAAACCACACACCCTTCTTAACATGTGTTAAGTCACCCCAAGCATAACATTCTATGCATACAATCTACACTTTGCTTTTATCATGATAAACCCTGTGCAATGGCCATCAGCAGTGTTCCCTCTAAGCTGAGTTAGTGTGAGGTAGTTCACAGTTTTTTAGCCTCCGGCTCACACGTGTTTGTCTTAGCTCAGGAAGGGATGGCTCCAGAGCAAACTAATTTATATAGCAGACAGATCGCTCACTCACAACTTTAATGCCAGTCGCTCACAAAGTAGAATTTCTGCTCACAAGACTCTGCAGCTTAGAGGGCGCATTGATGGCACCAGATCAAGAGTTTATTTACTTATCTATTAAAACATTTATATCCTGCCTTTCCTCATGGTTCAAGGCACACAATGAATACTTGTAAGAGCTGTGGCCACATCTGGGATCACTCCTGAAGATGAGCTGTGGCTCAGTGGTAGCGCATCTGTTTTGCATGCAAAAGATCCCAGGTTCAATCCCTGTCATCTCCAGTTTAAAAAAAAGGAATCAGGTAGTATGTGATGTGCAAGACCTCCGCCTGAGACCCTAGAAAGCTGCTGCCAGTCTGAGTAGACAATACCGACCTTGATGGAACGAGGGCACGCATCAGTAAGGCAGCTTCATATGTTCAAACTTGAAGGCAATGGAGTGGGTTCAGGTTGGCTACGAAGAACCCAGTGATGGGACAGGACAAGAAACTTGACTCGGCTAGAGAATCGGGCAATGTGAACAAGCAGGATTCAGAAAGATAAACACTTGTTTCTTTCCAGATAAATGTTAAAAGATACACTTATTAAAAATTAACACGGACAAAACTGGTCTCACTTACCCGATTTCATACATAGTTTTACTCTTCTGGATGGCATAAGCAAGGCTTTTTCCTCCCTCAGTGGTTATTCTGTTGGCTCCTATTCTGCACAGAAACGTATTCATTGCACATCTTTAGCCTGAAGTCGTCAATACTTCTTTCAGTGCTACTTATTTCAGTGCTATTTCAGACACTGACCACAGTGCTAGAGTAGATGCCTTCATATAGATCTCACTCAGCTCAAATGCGTATGGGGCAAAAGACACACACAGACTTTACTTGGGGGAAAAATTCGATCTAGACAACAGATGTGTTAAACAGCTCTCCCTGTGCCCTCCTCCCATGAATCTTCAAAATGGGTCTTGAGTGGAAGTGCTAGTCTTGGACTCACTGGTTTGGATCCAAACTAGATTAACAATTGCCCCCAATTGCCCCTTCTCACTGCAACCCCCCCCCGTCAATCCTCAGGGTCCCCTGTCCCCCAAGAGCAGCATTTTGTGGAGATCTGCAGTGGGAGGGGGGAGGCAGGAAAGTTCCACTCTGCTGATGGAAAATTTAGTCTGGGCCCAACACTGTGCCATCCCTCTGCTCTCTCCTGGGGACTTCGAGTGACCTTTATTTCAAATTCCACACAATGGGGAATGAAAACATCTCTGACTGATAGTACATTCACAGAAAGTTAATTTCAAGCTAATGTCGCACAATTTTCCTTTCTTCATAAATAAAGTTGGGCCCTGACATTTGCTTATTAACAACCAACAATAACAATGATAATAAATTATTATAAACAAAGGCTCAAAAGAGAAAAGGCCACTCTGATTACGCTTGCTATTGATTAATAATGAATAACCAGAGCTATGGGGACAGTGTCCATGGTTAATGGGTTACCAGCATGAATTCCACACAAAGTAGAATTCACAAGGTGCTCTATAAAGACTGATGGTGACAGCAGACGTACGTTGCCTTGGATCCTGCCCAAAATCTCTGCTGATGGAAGGAAGGCTTTCTGCCAGTGGAGGATGATTACTCCCTCTCCCCCTCTGATACCTTCTGAAGTGCTGGTCCTGGAGGACAGATGTCCCTCTGGCACAGCCCAACAGAGGAGTCAGAAGTCTGCTGCAAGAGGGGGAATGGTCAAAAACCACTCCTCCCTTGCACATGTGGCAGTACCCAACCCACTGTTGGAATCAGAGGCACGTAACATGGGAGAAACTGCAGCTAACCCTGGATGAGCTTCAGTCAGTTCAAGAAAAATGATCCTTCTCCCTATTGGCCCAGTTTCTCTTGCACCAAGACACGTAGTAATGAGAGAAAATACAGATACCTACTTAACGTATATGAGACTCGGGCATTCTTCAATGAGTCTTGCAACGTATTTGGCTCCAATGTCAGTGATCTGGTTGTTATACAAGCTTTTTGGGGGAGGAAATAAATCAGTGAATACAAGTTTACAATTGACATTTGGAATGGGAACAAACTTCATAGGCTTATCACGTATAGATAATCTAATTATTTAGGATGTTAGTTCTTTGGGGCACAGGTCTCTTTATCAGTTGTAAAAGCACCTAGTAAGTATATTCTCAGATGCTACCTGCCCAAATGAATTAAGTAGCCCTGCACAATTTTTCTCAGTTCCCCCAACCAAGCTAAGGATATTCCCTTGCATAACCAGTTTGTAAGCATGTATCACTTGCTGGGTTGGGCACAAACTGGATGTGCATCCAGAAATGCATCTCAGTGAGGATGCAATCTGTTGGCTTTACATCGCTACAGATGGAATGCACCATTTAATGTGCATCTGCATATAGGTCTCCACCCACATACTAATATTACTAGTTGCACATTACCATGAGCAACTAGATCTGAATCTAGGATTCCATGTGAGGGAATGATAATAACAACATCATAAAATAAGGAGCTCTCTTTAAGACTGAAAATGTTTTAGGAAGGGGGGGTAAGCCTCTCTAAAGGATTATTGCTGAAGTGGCATTAATAGTAAGTAAAAGCTTTAACAGCCACTACAAAGGAGAAACCTTTCTCGCCATGGTACCAAAATCCAAATATAGAACACGTGAGCATCGTGTCACCTTTGAAGGATGCAGATGGGTATAAACTGTGATCTTTCCCTTCAGAATACTTGAAAGGGGCCCCAATTGCTTCCTGGATGCCATTCATGTATAATCTGAAGGTATAAGCTGTGATTTATTTATGTGAACAATTTCCTTACCAGCATGAGGAATCACATACCAAACAACTTGGGAGTAGATATTGGAGAGGTGATATCAAAAAGCAATATATTAAAAATAAGTTGTTGCCCTATTGATGCTGCCCTGCTGAGGCTCAAGAAGAATCCCTTGGCTCTCTTTGCACATACACATGCAACATATGTCCATAAACGCATTTGTGCTTGTATTATACTGTTCTATCGCATTGCTTTTGAGCTGTTGTAATCTGCCTTGAGCTTCATATGAGAAAGAGGGATTGCAAATGAAATAAGCAAATAAAAGTTCAACTCCTGGTGACTGCAACAGCAGGTTATAGGAGCAATCCTACACAGGTCTTTCTTAGAAGTAAGTCCCATATTATTTAATGGGGCCTACTCCCACGGAAGTCACTTCAAACTATGACTTTCATGTATGAATACCTGAGACAGGTGTTTCATACTTCCTCAAACACACTGCTTTTCAACGGAAGCAGTTCACACAGTCAGTTGTGAATCAAGTGTTTTGTAATCAAACATGAATTTCTCAATAATCCCTTGGGCTTTGGTGACATCCACCATTTGCGGGAATAAAGAAGGACTAGTTTCTCGAAAAAGTTGTCTCTCTTCTTATGGTACATGGATATTTTATTTAAAACATTTAGGTTCTGCATTCCTGCTAATCTAGGCCCTCAAGCCAAGCTAATAGTGACAGCAGCAAAATATAATAGAAACACAGAGATAAAATATGTAATATTATATATTTCTGTTTATAATAGAAACTGAAAGATAAAAACAAGAAGCAGATCCAGTAGCTGAGGACAGTTAAACAAAAAAAACCCTCCTATATCAATGGAAACTTTTTTCCTTGACACCTAAGAACTAACAACAGGCCAGGCTACTCCAAAACCTCATAATGGGGGCTTAGAAAGATCCTCCAGACCCCAAAGAACATGTCCTAGCCTCTTTTTAAATTATTCAACAGGCTTTATTTACCTATTACACAGCTTGAACTTAGAGGCCCTAGTTAGGGTTGCCACCCGGAGATCTCCTGCTATTACAATTGGTCTCCAGATGACCAAGATCAGTTCCCCTGGAGAAAATGGCGGCTTTGGAGGGTGGATCCTATGGTGTTACACCCTGCTGAGATCCCTCCCCTCCCTAAACCCTGCCCACCCCAGGCCCCACCCCCAAAATCTCCAGGTATTTCCCAGCCCAGAGCTGGCAGCCCTAGCCCTAGCTACAGCCATGCCAACAGCCATCTTATAAGACCTCGTCTTGGTTTTTCCTCCCAGACATCTCCTGCAAATGCAAGCTCTGTACTGACTGTACAATCAATTGATATACTTGTTACCACTTGAAACACTAAACAGAAGAGGCCCCATCTCTGGTAGCCACCCCCCTCACCTCTACGCACGGGGTATCCAAAGCAATACCTCAGCAGAAGATCTTAATATATGAGCAGGTTCATATGTGAGAAGAAGGGTCTAAAGAAAGTGTGAACCTATGGTTATTTGAAGTGGCAAATCAAAACACCAAAAACTTGTAAACAATTATGATTTTTTTTTAAGTCCAGTGTGGGGCATCTTTTCTGTCTATACATACTAAGGGCATGCAATAGGGTAGCCACATGTATTTATTCACATGTCAGTCCCTTTCACACACAAAGTGAGAAGTGATGGGCAGTCATGTCTGTTTTACATGAAGATACACACCTAACTCAATGAACGCTGTTTCTTGAACCACTTTTCCCCCAGCCTTGTTTTTGTACTGAAAGTGAGTTGGGCTTGGAAGGAAAGTGTTTAAGGCCTCACAGAACAGGTAAAGGCAAAGTGAGAATGAGAGGCTACAGCTGCTCTTACCTGTATGCTCTGCTTCCCATAAAAGAAACGGCTATCCCACCAACCCTACATTTGGGTCAGACATGTAAATACTTGGCTTCACCCTTAAGCTTTAGTGCTAATTCACCTACTGAATCTTTGAGGAAAAAAGAGTTGACTCATATAACTAACTAGGGTGGCCAGGTCTCCCCTGATCACTGGTGGGGGATGGGGGGAGTGAGGTTCTTAGAATCACAGAATCATAGAGTTGGAAGGGACCTCCAAGGTTATCTAGTCCAACCCCCTGCCCAATGCAGGAAATCTGCAACTACCTCCCCCCACACACCCAGTGACCCCTGCTCCATGCCCAGAAGATGGCAAAACAATCCTCCAGAATCCCTGGCCAAACTGGCCTGGAGAAAATTGCTTCCTGACAGCTCCAAGCTAGGAAACTCCTGGAGATTTGGGTACAGAGCCTGGGGAGCGCAGTGGTGTACAATGCCTCCAAAGCAGCCATTTTCTCCAGGGGGGCTGATCTCTGTAGTCTAGAGATGAGCTGTAATTCCAGGGGATCCCCCAGTCCCACCTGGAGGTTGGCATCCCTATAACTAACTGAACTGGCACCTTAAACAAGTAGGCTGAGTGGATTCACATAGACTTTGATGTGAGAACATGAGACTGATTCACCTTATGTCTAGTACAAGTTAATTCTATGGTTGTACACTGCATGCAGGTTGAGTGGATGCTTGCTGAAGTTATCACAATACGGCTTTGAAATGCTTCTCTCTGCTCTATTCACAACCCTCCTTGCAGTCAACAGAATTCATTCTTAATATGCATCATTCATACGTACCCCAAATAAGTCACAATTCTGTACTTTGACAGCTCATCATAAAGCACTCTTATTCCTTGATCTGTGATCTGGTTAACGCTTACCCTAAATTAAAACAGAGAAATGGGGGGGGGATAACAGATGGCTCAGTGACATGCATTGAAGAGACACATAAAATCATGTAACAACCACACACGTTTTCTTTTCCGCACCATAATTCTAAGTTTGGAAGACATGTAGAGAGACAGTGTTCTGTATATAAAGCACACAAAAAGGTAATCTGGGCATTGTGTAAAACGACATATGAATCAGAAAGTTAAAAATCTATAAGGAGGCTGACATCTTCATCTTTCCAAAGATTATTCTGAATGTACCGCAGAAAAAGAATCCCTCGTGGGCCTAACCTTTGGTATTTGCCGAATAAGCAGTGCTATATGTTTTCTGAGATTCTGGGCAGCTATTGCACAAATGAAAAGTGTGTTAATGAGTTCAGAACTGAGTGGCATCCTGCAAATATTAAACTTTGATTAACAAAAAGCAAGTTTCTATAAGCTTTTAAGACCGGGGGGGGGGCTTAAGTGTGCGAAACTTCCAAAGACTGGGTATCAGTAAGGCTACCAGGGATCAGACCATGTAGTTTTATTTATTTAATTATTAAATTAGATTTATTAGGCTGCCCTTCCCTGCAAGCAGGGCTCAGAGCGGCTTACAACAGAACAAGGACAATAAATAAGTTAGTGAGCTGCATAGCCTCTCTCCCTTCTCTGTGATAAGTTAAGAATAAATGATGTGAAAAAGGAAATCAACATTCACTGAATCCAGCTTTTCCTAGCATTGATTATCTTGGTCTAGACTTGTCTTAAAGACATCTCTGTTTGGAAGCTTAATACTGACACTACGCAGGGACCATCTGCAAAGTGCCCAGGCTAGCCAGATCTTGTCAGCTCTCGGAAGCTAAGCAGGGTCAGCCCTGGTTAGTATTTGGATGGGAGACCTCCAAGGAATACCAGGGCCATGACATGGAGGCAGGCAATGACAAACCACCTCTGAACATCTCTTGACATGAAAACCCTATGGGATCACCATAAGTCAGATGTCACTTGATGGCACTTCCACCACCACATCTGAGAAGTATGTAACTAGCCCAAGTCCTTCCACCAGGCCTTCATTCAAGGAGCCACATCAAACAACTGAAAAGTGTCACAGCCCTGTGCCTTGGTTGTACTATCAACAGCCTGTGCCCGCTGCACAAATAAATAGACCAAAATGAGCTGACTATCAAGTTAGGTTATCTGAACATACCATCAGGACTGTTACCGCCATCTTTAAGCAATGTTATTAGTATCAGACCTACTGGTACTAACACTTTATGATAGCTGGATTCTTTTATGCTTGTTTTATGACAGTTTTACCATTGTTATTTATGTGTTTTAATCTTCTATGTAAGCGGCCCTGAGCCCGCTTCGGCGGGGAGGGCGGGGTATAAATTGATGAGAGCTCACCTGAGCACGGCCAGCCTGCTGAAGCAAGGCAAAAGTTGCTTTATCCCATAATCGTTGATATTGTTGTTGTCCAGGTCAAGAGCCAGGCGCTTCTGGAAATGATGCATGACAAAGGAAATGGCGCTGCAGTCGGCAGAATAGGCATTGCAATAGGTCAGCTTGATATAGTTTGCACGCATGCCCTTGGCAACCACCCTCCCCACTTTCTCACTCTGCGTCTCGTAGATGCACCTCAGCATCCAAATAAAATTGGGCATAACTTGAACCTGTTTGTATTGCTTTAGTCTCGCACGGGTGAGGCTCCTTAGGTGGGACTTCATGGTCTCAAAGAAATAGGCAAGGAGCACCTTCCTCTTCTTCTTAATCGATGCCGGTGAAACCAAATGCCTCAAGAGCTTCTGCCTGGCCTTGGAAAGCAAGCCGCAAAGGAAGAGGTTGGTAAAATGAAAGTGCTCATTATTCCGGAATGGATCTGCTCCTGTTGGTCGGTAATTATTCAACCAGCGGATTGGAAAGCAAGTTCGCGGGGCAGTGTCTGGTGTGGCGCATTCGGCAAAAAACTTCAGTAGCTCCTTTCTACCCACTTTCTCGTCAGTGACTAGGAACAAAGCTGTGAAAAAGGACTGCAAAGTCAGGTGCAAGAACTCATAGGAAGACTGATCTCCACAGCCTCCATAGGTAGGAATGGCTCTGAGGAACCCCAAGTGTAAATCCTGCTCACAGAGGCTGGTGGTGATCTCGTCTTGGTCAAAAACAAAGAGAGACTTCTCCATCCCCGTGTGTGCTATTTTACTCAGTGCAAACAAAGTTTCTTTTTTAGACCTAAATGTCTCCACTTGACTTCTGTTATTCTTCTTCAGCAAGTTGGTCTTCTGAGTTCGGTTCAAGTGGACTTCAGTCATGAGCAAGAAAATATCTGTTAAGGTAACGTTGCAGTCAGGGAGTTCATGGCTGTCAAACGCAGAGTAGAAATGATCATAACATTTGAAAATAATCCAGCAAAATAAAGGCACTGTACATAAACTGCTCATATTTGGGTTGGCTTCTAGCTGGTTCAAAACCAAAGTCCGACAGCCTTCATCTCTGAAGAACATTTTGGTATATTCTTTCAGGTTACTGCTGGAAAACCCTCGGAGATAAACCTTCTTCCTAACAACATTTTTATGGATTTCTGTACCAGTCCTTGCTGTCAGGATTTTCTTAGATCCTTTCAGAAGTTTCCCGCTAAGGAGACCCACCAGCAGAACAAGAGCATGAATAGATTCATTGGGTGAGCAATTCTCAGGCACACTGCTGAGATCAAAGTCAGAATTAATCTCATCAAAGCCATCAAATGTAAACAGGACTGTGTGAGGGAACTTCAGAATGAAGTAAAAAACCTCCTCCGGGTCCTGGTCTGGGAAACAATTGTACTTGAAGAGAAGGTCTTTCAAACATATAGCTTCATCCTGTTTAAAACAGCTAAACATCCGGCATCGGAAGCAGAAAAAAAATTTGGCTCCCACATTGAATTCACCCTTAGCCCACAGATTCTGCATCTTTTGCAGCAACATTGATTTTCCAATCCCTGCATCACCATAGACATAGACTGTCTCACCATCTCCATTAATTAAACCAATGTTATCATCAAGTAGGTCTTCCAAGCCATTCACACTACCAAGTTTCTCATTTTTGTGATTGATGAACTCCATAATGTTGGCAGAATAAGTTTCTTCAAGCAACATGTCCTCCTTCTGGGCATACGAAGAGATGAACTTTGTGTCTCGTCCCAATTCAACTCTAAGTTTCTGGTGATACCTGCTAACTAAAGACAATTTGAGCATTGTTAAAAGAAATCCTGCAGCAGCAGAACCAGCATGAGGAATACTAAGAGCTACTTCGGGCATTTAAAAAGCCCTACAAAATTAATAGCTGGGATCTAAAGACTAATTGTGCAAGGCCTGGGATTCTTTTGGCCTAATTTGTGGAAAAATAAACACACTTTCATTTGACCCCCAAAGCTCAACATGTTCAATGCTAGGTGAGTTTCCGTGGGAAGGGAATTTGTCAGCACAATGACAGAAAAGGATTTGTTCCTAGAACCACCTTGCTTCCAAAAGTGGAAACACACCTAGCAGACCCTCCAAACTTGATCTTAACTGTCAGATAGGTTCATAAAGGGGAAGGTACACCTTGAAACACCATGGACCCAGAAAGTTTAGTGCTTTATAAATAACTACTAGCCCTGACCTGTGTATCCCCAGGCTAGCCCAATCACATCAACTCTTGGAAACTAAGCAGGGGCTGTGGCTCAGTGGTAGAATGCCCGCTTGGCATGCAGAAGGCCCCAAGTTCAATCCCCAGCATCTGCAGTTAAAGAGGAACAGGCTGATGTGAAGGACCTCTACCGAGAGCTACTGCCAGTCTCAGTAAACAATAGTAACTTTGATGGAACGATGATCCGATTCAGTATAAAGCAGTTTCATGTATCGTGGCTAGTATTTGGATGGGAGATCTACAAGGAATACCAAGGGTGTGACACAGAGGCAGGCAATGGCAAACCACCTCTGAAATGTCTCTTGCCTTGGAAAACCCTACAGAGTCGCCATAAGTCAGCTACGACTTGACAGCACTTTCCACCACCGGATAACAACCAGCACTTTGAACTGCGCCTGAAAGCAAATAAACAGCCAGTGTAGTTTTTCAAAATCCCTGTAACCTGCCCAGCAAACAGTCTCTCTGCTGTATTTCAGTCTTCAAGGGCACCTTGACGTGGCGCTTACTGCAGTAATCTAACCTGGATGGCCCTGGGACCCACTGTATGTCACCAGAGAAGTGATAACTATAGAAAAATTACAATTCCAAAGAAAAGACTGCTGCTGATGCAGCAGTCACAGTAGGTTAAAAGGGGTATATGCCACAGAAGAGTCCTGTGACACTATCTGATTGGTTACCATTAATATTCATTCCTTTTGAAGAATGTTTCACTAACACCAAGGCAGTAACAGATCATAATTATCTTTAATAGCAAATTTCATAGTCAAGTGCTTAATTATGAAGGCTGGTGGTGATCTCATCTTGGGCTATAAGGCTACCCACAGCCAAGATCAGGGGTTCCACATACAAATTCACAAATGCATTCCATTGTAAATTTAAAAAGGAGGGAGAAGAAAACACACACATACACACATATACTCCCAAAGCCACCTGATGAAGACAGAGTGCTTACTCCGCTTAAGATATTAAGAACAGATGAGAGTCAGTTAAGGTGATGGGGGAGAGAACAGAGGCAGCCTGAGACACTGGACTTCTCAAATATTTTATAGTATCCTGAAGGGGGAATATTCTAATAAATTACCCGTTTCTCCCACCCTCCTGGATTCTTCATAGATCCTCCAGGTTGTTCCTATATCTAACAGGAAAGTAAATGTTTCTTACCCAACACAATAGCAGCAAAACCAGGCCACCCACAGGCAAGGAAGGGTTTTCTATACAGTCAGGGAGACTTAAAAAAAAAAAAAAAGAATAGAAATTCAGGACCTAACTAAATGTTACATTTTCCTCACTTCCTCCTCAGGTCTGCCATGAATAGGGATGGGCAGAAACCAGACAAATGTGGTTCAGTTTGGTTCATGGTTTGTGGTGTGCCTGGTTCGCAGACCACAAACCATCATGAACTTTTAGCCACCAATATGAACTGGTTCGGTTTGTGAGGTTCATGATGCAGTAGAATTGTCCCCCAGTGTGCTAGAGACATGAAAGTTGCAGGGGATCTCCGCTGGGGATTTCCACTGACTCTCCTCTACCTACCTACCTGGATTGAATTTATGAGCTCCAAGTTACAGCCCCCCAGAGAAGGTGCCCCAAGGAAAGTGCTTTCTGGGGAAATCCCAGTACAGATTCAGGAGGTTCAGGAGTGTATAGAACACACCCTATGCAACCCAGAGACATCAAACTCGCGGGGGATCTCCCCCTAATGCTCCTCCTCATGCCCTCCAAGTTATGTGCAGATTGGACTTAGGGGGCCTAAGTTATGGTCCCCCAAAGAAGAAGCCTTCAGGAAAGTGCTTTTTGGGGAAATGTCAGTCACAGGTTCAACTGTGCAAGCTACACACATCAAACACACAGGGAACCTACTGGTGTTTCCAAGGCAGCAGAATTCCCCCCCCCTCGGTTGCTTTGAAATTTGGTAAACATTTTGTTTGAGTGGAGATAGTCTGTCTGGAAATGTATCCATTCACAAACCAGTATAAACTGCCATGAAAAGCAGTTCAAGGAAAGTTCTTGCCGGTTGACCTGTCATGAACTTCAGTTTGCGAACCACAAACTGGCCAAAATTCATCACAAACTTTAGTTTGTGAGCTGGTTTGTGCCCATCCCTAGCCATGAAGACTTTCAATTAGACGTGTCTGGCAAGTTTTATGCTTGGAACTCAATTGCCAGTTGTGTAGGAACCTAATTCATATTGGGAACACAGTGCATGTGAAGAGGAAATAGTCCTGGGGAACCACAGTTCCTGGGAAATAGTCCTGGGAAACAAATTTGCCTATATATTGCAAACAGTATCTCCCAAGGCTATTTCAGGCCAGAAAATCTGGATATAGGGGAAATGTTAAAATCTCTTACTTGTCTTCTCTAACACGGGTGTGGGCTAGACCAATCATTTGCCCACCTGTGGCAGACAAGCCCCCCCCCCCCCCAAATCATCCAAACTTGAGCACCACAGCTCCCAGGATGGGTAGGCCCAGGGCTGGAAACCCTACTGAGTTCCTATCGGAAAGGTAGCAAAATACAGACAGCTGCAGATCAGACAGAAGTTTCTGCATACTAGGGGATGAGGGAACTCCAGAAAAATGCAGGGGAAAATTGCTTTGTAAATTAAAAAAGAAGTCCTACCCCACTCCAAATGGCCTAATGGGAAGTGAGTTATGCTCATTCGTCTTCAAATGTTAAAAGCTGTTAAGGATCAGTTAAAGGAACAAATGAAAGAAAGCAGAAGAGGAAGTTGGTCTCCTCAAGCCTCTTAATTTACAACATTCTGGAGGAGGATATTATGCCTGGGGAGGATTTTCTCCATCATTTCCACACTGCACTTTTGAGTCCTTGTGGGCTGACCGACACCTTGAAGAGAGAACAAACCCTTGAAGTAGGGCCTCCTACCTGGATCAGTATTTTCCACAGGTTTCTTACTAATGACTTCTGTAGGGCGAAACCCAACCTCTTCCAACCATGGATGAAGATCATAATAAGCATCAGCAACTTGCTGCAGGACATAGATGCAGTACTCTGAGACTTCCTCTCCTTTGCTCTGGGCCAAATCCAAAATTTTACGGACCTATTTAAAGACCACATAGATAGGCACTGAGGCTGCTGTATATATTAAGTCTGTATACACTTAAGTCTCTAAAATACTCTCAGACTCTGTACAGACGATTGTTGGAGCAGAACAACACTATCAATCTTCCCCTTAATGCTACCATTGCAGTAATGCCAACTCAGAACCAATAACTAGTTAGTTAACTATATAAATGTAACAGAAACCCCCTTTTTGGGGGGGGGGTTGTTTGCTTTATTTTTCTGTTTTCTAATTGCTAATTGCAGCTGCTTCCCCTAGTTCTATAAACATCATCCAATGAAGTGATAGGAGTGATGAGACCAGATAGCAAACAGTTCCTACTCTAGTCCATTTCACTCCTAAGGCCATACTTTACAACAGGGCTATTTAAGGGCAGGAACGCACAGGAACGGAGTTCCGGCTGGCTCCTGAGTTGGCCACGCCCAGCAGGAACTCATTAGCATAATAGGCCACACCCAACAGCAGAAATTCATTGGGACTGGCTACATTAGGGGTGTGTGGTCTAACATGCAAAGGAGTTCCTGCTACAAAGAAAGCCCTGGATTTTGACAACAAACAAGGTAAACTGAGTAAGAAGCAAAAGGTGGGTGTGGTGGGATGACCACACTTCTGGTAACGTGGGGGTGTGGCCTAATATGCCAGTGAGCTGTGCTGTCATGGGGTGTGGCCTAATACGCTAATGAGTTTCTGCTGTTGGGTGGGGCCTATTATGCTAATGAGTTCCTGCTGGGCTTTTTCTACAAAAAAAGCCCTGCTTTACAAAACATCATTGGATAAACGATTTACCAGGACTGGAACTGAACAAGAGCTGATCCAACAAAAAAACGCCTATCAGAGTACTTCCTAAGGATGTAGGACATGGGACTCTTGCTAGTTGGCCCTGCTTTCCCAACACTCAGGTATCCATAGACATAGTTTTGTTTTGTTTTTTGAAGTAAATGTCACCCATGCGAGAAGGCAACGTGGTGAAAACAGGTACAACCGTCTATAGTGAACTGTCCTACAACGACACCCCATGAGTTTTCTGCAAGGACACTGACCTGTCAAGAGAATTCATCCCCCTCTCCCCTTCTAGCCAGTATGGTGTAGTGGTTAAGAGTATCAGACTTGGGTCCGGAAGACCCAAGTCTGAATTCCCACTGGTGCCACGGAAACTTGCTGGGTGACCTTGAGCCAGTCAAACACTCTTTCAGTCCACCCTACCTCACGGAGGAGGAGAGGAGAACAATGCAAACCTCTTTGGGTCCCATTGGGGAGAAAGCTGGGGTATCAATCAATCAATCGCTTTGTGGGTTTCTCTAGCATTTAGCTAACCAAGGTAATTGTTCAATGGGATGAAACAATCTCTGTCTGGCTTGCTCCTCTAATCAGAACATAATTTGTGAACAAAACAGGCACCAAAGGCTGAAGTTATGACTTCAATAGGTATCATACTGTACTGATCTTCATTTTGTTCCCATTGAGGCTACAATCCAGGACATGGTTGTAGCTACACTACAAGCCCCATGATTTAAGGACTGCAGCACGAAACCACAGCATCTGAAGACCCAGCAGTCTTTCTTTCACCTCTAAGTATATAACAAAGATCTGCCACGGGCCATCCACACATTGTTGCATATTGCACTATCTTTGTGTTGTAGCCATCATTTGCAACTCTATCATCCAACGTGGACAAGCCAGTCCAGTCATGAATGATTGCTGTAGTGCAATGAGAACATAATATCCAATGATATGTGGATGCAGGCATGGCTCTATACAAAATGTTTGACTTCAACCCATGCAGTTTTACAGGTATCCAACTTGAATGTGTGCCACAGTCCTTAAGACAATACCTGCACCCTTTTGAAGAGACAGAAAGCATCTACTGTTCCAGGTTGCCAGGATGTGTATGGCGTTACCGACAAATGAAGAAAATTATTACCTTGAAATGGTGCAAGGAACACTCATTCTCTCTATCTCGTCAAATAAATACAACCTGAGAAACAACACTGAGTGGAGACAACGTGCAGCCAAAATTTAGGCAGCATTATTCAAGTGGCCAATGCCTCCTCTCTTTTAGTCACTGCCATGCACGCAGGATTGGGTCCATACTAACATTTCTGCATGCACAAGGATCTCCACTCTGAGACGGTGGGTGTCCAGTAAAACCTCGGCCTCCCCTGCTGAAGTGACCATCTCCACATGGCCCAGGCTAAGAAGATCCAGAGACCAATGGCAGCAACTAGAAATCTCTGCACAAGGATAAACAGTGTGTTCTGTTTTCATCTATGCTGTTTTCAAACTGTATTAATTGTTTTATATTTATATTTAATATGTATTGAAGTTTTTTTATATGTTCCAGATATTAGATTTGTGATCCGCCCTGAGCCCACTTGTGGGGAGGGTGGAATATAAATTTAAATAAATAAATAGATGTTCCCGCCTCCTCCTTTCCATGGTAGCCTGAAATTCCCCTCCAAATCTTGTTCCTGTGGGTCCCTGTCCTCCAAGAACAGGATACAGGGGGGTTCAGACTTCTGTGGGAAGGGGAGGAAGGAAAATCACTCTCCATGAGCAGAAATCCTTGTGTCTGCAGAAACATCTAGTCTATATGTAAATTCCCACATTCCCCAAGGAACCTGCTTTCCCATGAAGTCATGCAAGAATATTCCAGAGTTCTCTTCTGATCTGCTTTCCAAAGATGGGTATTTCTTCCAAGGTGGGCTGCAGCACCCTGAGAAAGACTGGAGCAGCACGTCTAATCTGGCACATTCACATGGACAATTTAGGTGCAGAGTTATTTCTTTGTTAAGAAGGAGTCTCTCCTCGCCTCCTGATTTTAATGGCCTTTTCTGATTACGCATGCTCTTCCAGCACACGAACCAGCAGCGGACTGAAACAGGTGTGCTCCGAGCCATTCAGTAGAGGTAGCAGCAGGAACAGTTGATCGATGGGAACAGGCAGCTCCCATTGGATTGGCAGCCACACTTTGAATGGACCTGCTCAGGGTGTAAAACAGAAAATAGAGAACTAATACCTTGTCTGCTTGTGTAGGATACTGGGCAGCAATCTCTGCATCCTCATTTGAGAAATATTCATTCTTAATCAAGTTGTCAATCAAACACTGGGTGTTACGGATTCTGCTGACCAGCAGCTCTCTGTGCACTTTCAGCAAGGTGACGGAAGATGGTGGGCCAGATCCTGAAGGTGCTTGGGACATGCTCTCCACGTTACCAATCAGCCGACCTTCCATGGCAATGGCAGCAAGATGCCGTTGGCGCCACATTCATCTTTGGAAAGCTGCGGAAGTGTGGCATGAAGTCAAGAGGGGTGCTGATTTTGAGCACAGTGCATGATTGTCCTCCACCTTGCTGGGCCTGCAAACAGCATACAGTAGCCATTTAGTACAGCCAGAACAGAAAGAAAACACACTCAAGCCTCTCCAGTCCACCATTGCTTGCAAGTATGTTTGTAGATATTTAGATAAGCAATAAATTCAGGTAGACCCCGCGGAAAAGGTATGTCTGCTATGCCTTCAGAAACATAACTCTCTGATTCAGGCCTTCATTTTACCATACGAAATGTGTTCAGATTTTGATGAGTGTCATTTGTGTAATAACCTGGAGTGAGAAAAAAATAGGAGAAAGAATGAAAACAAGGCTTAGCTGGCAACAGAATTGGGGGGGGGGGTGGCTATGGACTGTGCCCCTGGACCCTGCTGGAATCAGCTCTGTGGGACTGTCGCGGACCAGACAAGCCCAGCAGAGCAAAGAGATGCCGAAGGCTCCTCTGAGGAAGAGGCAGCTGGCAGACCTGACCCCAACCCACAGCCAGGGGCAGAGGCGCTGGAGGAGGAGGAGGCAGTCTCTGAGGGCCCAGATCTAGATCCTCAACCAGGAACCAGCAGACTGGCCCCTCAGCTCCCCAGCCCTGAGCTGGCAACACAGAGTCAGCTGCCACTCAGTTCACATACATACACCCTGTCACCAGAGCCTCGGGAACGCCACAGGGGGAAGACAAAGAGAGACCTTCAAGGCAGAAGGCACAGTGCCCACCTGGCAGCACAGCATCGGCCCAGCACCAACAGTGAGGATGAGTGCTTGCAGGAGCAGGGCTGAAGCAGCCAGTGGGTGCATGGCTCAGTGCAGGCTGCTGAACAGCGTGGTGCTTAAAAGCAGCAGAGAAGGGAGTGGTTGTGTGGAAGTAATTTGTCTGTTAGATGCTGACTTTGCTGCCTGTGCTCTGGCTTGACTTCTTCGTCTTTGACCCTGGCAAGTACCTTCATATCCTTGTTCTTGGATTTTCCTTTGGACTTGAAGCTGTGAGTGTTGCCTGAACCCTAAAGTGTGTTTTGATGCCTGGCCCTGGAATTGCTTTATAAACTCTGATGCCTAGAAACCGCCTCTGTGTGCCTGCTGGGTGCCAGCAAACAGGACAGGGATCCAATGCAGTTTCCCTTGCAGCTTTTAGGGCATGTCTGGCAAACTGCATGCAAAATAACACACACACAAAACCCTCTTCTCTCTCTCTCTCTCTCTCTCCCTTTTTTGTTGCTTCTGCGAGGAGGGACAGTGAAGCAGACACTGGCACACATGTATAAGAAACAGCTAAACAGTTGTGCAGCAAACGGTCCCTGTTTTAAATTTTAAAGCCTGAAAGATGGCCAGGCAGTCATTGAGCTTCCTAAGAAATCACTCATGATTGAGAGACAAAGGCCATGCAATAGCTTCTATCAAGACCAACTAAAATAACAGCACACAGTGTGCAAGCTGTCAAGTTCTCCAGAGCTCTTCATGAACTTGGATGGCATTTTAGGCTATGATCGTTCTTAAGTTCCTTTGTTTGAGGATGCTGACGATTTCAGAGGGGGCAGGTTGTACCCTTGGCCTTCTGAGAAGTGGAAACACAACATAAACACCACCCAACTGAAAACATAAAGATTTTTTCTTTGCTCATTCCCTCCTCCTACCTGCCTCCACCCAGTTTAGTTTCTGAACTGGGATATGGTTCACATTCAGTAGCAAAACTTAACAAAAACAAATTTCAATATGAGAAGAAGTTTAAAAATACAAAAGCAGGAAGCACCATCCCAGTACCCTTGCTTTCTTACCTTTAAGGAAGCCGAAAGGGAAACACAAGAAGGCCAAATCCCTAGAGGATGCTTGGAGGCTATTTAAAACCACACTAATTGAAGCCCAAATAGAATGCAT
The DNA here is from genome assembly GCA_029375565.1 of Gekko gecko. Taxonomy (NCBI): domain Eukaryota; kingdom Metazoa; phylum Chordata; class Lepidosauria; order Squamata; family Gekkonidae; genus Gekko; species Gekko gecko. Next base: position 38,821,977 of record JAPDNY010000011.1, read on the forward strand.
TCCCCAGGTTAGGAAAGGCACTGCCAAGTCTAACAGAAGGCAAGTCAAAGAAGCTATAAAAAGTAAAGAGGCTTCTTCTAAAATGTGGAAGGTCTGCCCCAATGAAACGAACAAGAGGGACCACAGGCTCTGGCAAAAGATATGCAAGTCAATAATTAGGGATGCAAAAAGATATTTTGAGGAGCGGGTTGCTAAAAGCATCAAGACAAGCAATAAACATTTTAAAATATATCCTGAGCAGGAAACCAGCCAGAGAACCAGTGGGGCCTTTTGGATGACAAAGAAATAAAGGTGGATTCAGGTGGGATAGCCGTGCTGGTGTGAAGCAGCAGGACAAAGTTTGAGTCCAGCGGCACCTTTAAGACCAACAAAGTTTTATTCAAGGTATGAGCTTTTATGTGCAGACACACTTCTCCTGAACTGGGTTGCGTGCAATGGTTCACATCAAATTAAAAACCAATAAGTCTCCAGGTCCTGCTGGCATACACCTAGCAGTTTTTAAGGATCTTAGACGTAAGATAGTTGATCTATTAACTCGTATATGTAACCTATCACTAAATTCAGATGTTATATCAGAAGACTGGAGAGTAGCAAATGTTACACCAGTTTTTAAAAAGGGATCCAGAGGAGAACCAGGAAATTACAGGCCACTCAGTGTAATGTCTGTCCCAGGCAAATTAGTAGAAACTGTAATCAAATATAGAATGGTTAGGCACACAGAGGGACAAAACCGGCTAGGAGAAAATCAGCATGGCTTCTGCAAAGGGAAGTCCTGCCTCACCAACTTTTTGGAGTTCTTTGAAAAAGTGAACAAGCACATAGACAATGGTGACCCAGTAGACATTATAAACCTGGACTTTCAACAGATGGGGACATTTATACATAATTGGTGGACATGTAAAACAATCAATATCTTCTGGGGGAAATCATGATAGAAATTGCTCGAATAACAGATATTAAAATTTTGGCAACTCCAGAATTGATTCTGCTTAATTTATGGGAAAACTTGAAAATCCCTAAAATTAGAAAAGATCTAATAATGACAATGATCACAGCAGCACAAAATATAGCTACAAAGTGGAAAGATAAAAATTCATCAATGGTATATAAAGCTATAGGACTATTTTACTATTGGTTTCATTTTATTAATAAGCATCAACAATTTGTAAAAAAAAAGTTTATTGTTTGAGTATGTTCAAACTGTTAGTTTGTTATATGTTATCACGCATATTTGTTAAAGGTTGTACACTGTAACAAAATGTTGAAATAAAAAATCTTTAAAAAAAAACACCTGGACTTTCAAAAGGCTTTTGACAAGGTGCCTCACCAAAGACTCTTGAGTAAACTTAGCAGTCATGAGATAAGAGGATAGGTTCTCTTATGGATTAAAAACTGGTTGAATGACAGGAAGTGAAGAGTAGGAATAAATGGACAGTTCTCACAATGGAGGGGTCCCACAAAGAATAATAGTGGGGCCAGTACTATTCAATTTATTCATAAACCATCTGGAACTAGGGGTGAGTAGTGCAGTGGCCAAGTTTGCAGATAACAAAAATTATTCAGGATGGTAAAAACCAAGGCTGACTGTGAAGAGCTCCAAGAGGACATCCACAAACTGGGTGAGTGGGTGACTGAGGCAAATGAAGTTCAGCGTTGGTAAGTGTTAAGTGGCACACATTGGGACAAAAAACCCCAACCTCAAGTATAAGGTAATGAGGTCTGGACTTGTTGAGACTGAGAGGGAAAAAGATCTTGAAGTCATACTGGATAACTCAATGAATGTGTCAACCCAGTGTGCTGTAGTGGTGAAAGAGGTAAATTATGTTATGGATTATTAGGAAAGGGACTAAGAATAAAATGGCCAATATTGTAATGTAATTTGAAATACTGTGTACAGTTCTGGTCACCATATCTCAAAAAGGATATTGTAAAGCTGAAGAAAAGTACAGAGGAGGAGGTTTGAGTACCTGCCCTATGAAGAAAGGCTAGAGTGTCTGGGACTTTTCAGTCTAGAAAAGAGACAGCTAAGGAGGGCCATGATAGAGGTTTATAAAATTATGCATGGTGTGAAGAGAGTTGACAAAGAGAAATTTTTCTCCCAAAATACTAGAACTTGACGGCATCCAATGAAGCTGATGGGCAGTAGGTTCAGGACGGACAAGAGAAAATACTTCTTTACCCAGCGAGTCATTAAAATGTGGAATTCACTGCCAGAGGATGTAGTGATGGCCACAGAAATAAACAACTTTAAAGGGGGATTAGATAGATTCATGGAGGATAAGTCTATCAATGGCTACTAGGCCCTGGTGGCTGAGGGGAACCTCCACATTCAAAGGCACCTTTGAATCCAAGAGCCAGGAGGCAACATCAAGGGAAGGTCTCGGCCTCTATGCCCTGTTGTTGGCTGTCCAGAAGAACTGGTTGGCCACTGTGTGAGACAGGATACTGGACGAGACTACTGGTCTGATCCAGCAAGGCTCTTCTTTATGTTCTTAATCTGTGCAGTTGCTTAAACACAACCTCAGTATTCTCTCTGATAATAAGCACTGCACAGTGGGTGGTATACACATCTGTTCACTCTTCCTGGATGTCTTAGAGTTGGGGGTGAAGGACGGCAAATGGTAGGCCAATGACAGGAGCCACACCAACACTTCCGGGGCCTTCAGCCTGGGGCATCACAGTTGCCCAACTGGCAGGGTTGCAGGGTTGCCAGTTCTGGGTTGGGAAATACCTGGAGATTCTGGAGGGTGGAGCCTGAGGAAGGCAGGGTTTGGGGAGGGGAGGGATTTCAATGTGTATAATGCCATAGAATCCACCTTCCAAAGCCGCCATTTTCTCCAGGTGAACTGATCTCTGTTGCCTGGAGATCAGTTGTAATAGCGTGAGATCTTCAGCCACAACTTGGCGGTTGGCAACCCTGGAATGTCAAATGATCACCAGCCAATCAGTCTCCCTGGAGAAAAGTGCTGCTTTGGAAAATGATCTTTATGGCACTACAACTTGCTGAGATCTCTCCCCAGGCTTCCCCCCGCCCCAAATCTCTAGGAATTTCCCATCCTGGAGTTGGCAACTCTGTACCAACTAGACAAAAAGTTTTGCAGCACCATCAGCTTTCAGCGAAACCGCCCTCATCCATGATTCACTTCTTCCTTAGTTGCTTTAGCTTCCGCTTGCTTGAGATAACACCATCTCTGCTGCTCTCTTCCTGTTGGTAAGCGTGGAGGGGAGGAAAGCAAGCCCTGCTGTTTGGTTTCGCTTTCAGCTGGAAACGTGTGCCTTCAGGCACTGGACAGAAGGCCCACAGGCAGCAGCCAATCAAAAGACTGAAAAGGGTTCTGCAAAATAACAGGGGCCTGGGCTGTAATCGTATCATCTCACCAGCACCATGCAATCAGTGTCCTTGACACGCTCCTGGCCACCTTGCCCACATCACGCACACTATGCTCAATGGGATGCCAGGGGATTTCAGAACTCAGCTTTGAGGGTTAAAAGTCAGGAAACGGCCAGGTTGTCTCCCTTCCCTGGGACTCATTTTCTGGGACAACGTCTGAAGGTCACCCAACAAATCAGTTAAGCTTCATGCATTCCTTCTGCTAAAGCAATGGGGTCTAGGAAGGCACTGGGATGACTCAGTCCAGGCAGACACCAAAGATCCACTGGGGCTAGAGATAAAGTTTGCAGCTACCAAATTCAGATCACTGACAAACATGTAGATTAACTTTGTTACAACATATGTAAGCAGCAATGTGGCACCATAAGGTTCATATAACTGCTGTTGAAGCATAAACATGGTGCATACATTTAATACTCCTTGAACTATACTTCTAAATTGATTATATCAGATCGACAACAAATATCATTGAAAGCATTACCCATATGCAAACTGCTTCCAAATTATATTTTCCTAATAAATCTATACATTTACAAGGTTAAAAAATATACCTGTAGACTCAAAAGCAGCAGCCAATTTATTAAGACCTGTACTTTAACTACACCTAATATTCTTATATACTAGGGACTGGGTGCTGATTTTCACCTTTCTTTCTTCCAACCAGCCTCTGACAAGGACAGATCATTCTGCTACATTTCAGTATCAGGGCTGAGTGAATCGTTCAGTCACCCCAGATAAAGAGATGCAGCAGAACCCAGAAGAGGCTGCCTGTGGCATCTCTGCATGAGTCACTGTTTCAGGAGACACGCCCAGTTAATCTCAGTGACATGTAGAAAAACACAGACAGTTGGCTCTACTGCAGGAAATCATCCTTTTTTATACTCTAAAAGTTAACGTTTTTGAAGGAAGTGTTTCTTCCAGAAAAAACAAAACAGCTGTTAGGAGTCTGAGAAACTCTGATATATAAGTTGAGCATGTGTACATTTAACACAGCAACTAAGGTGGTCTGACAGACCAGTGAAGACTGTGAATTGACATTTAAGAGGTTAAATAGTACAGACCTTTTCAGCCAAATAATGTAAAATGTAATCACTCTATGAGGGGCTGCCTTTGAAAACAGTTCAGATAATTGGTCCAAAATGTAGTGTCCAGGCTACTGTCAGGGATTGGTTTACAGGGATCATACCACCACTGTGCTGGAAGATCTGCACTGGTTACCCAGCTGTTTCCAGGCACAAATCAAGGTGCTGGTTCTTACCTTTAAAGCCCTAAATGGCTTGGGGCCAAGTCACCTGAAGGACTGACTCCTCCCATACTATCCAGCTTGCCAGCTAAGATCTGCCTCTCAAGCCCTGCTCTTTGTGCTCCTGCCTACAGAGGTGAGGAGTGTTACAACAAGCGACAGGGCATTCCCTTGGTGGCACCTTGACTTTGGAGTCCTCCGCCGAGGCTTGCCTGGCACCTACTTTACTTTCTTTAGGCGCCAACCTAAAACACATCTTGTAACCCAGGCTGTTAATCTCAGCTTTTTAATGGTCTGCTGCTGTTTTATGGATAGGTTTTATGCTGCTTATGTTTGATGGCTTGTTTTTAATGGCTTTTTAAACACTGTGGGTTTTAATTGTAAGTTGCCTAGAGCAGGACTCTGATGAAGCGGCAAATAATATTCTAAATAAATAAATAATAAATAAACCACAGGACGTAACCAAAACTCCCACGCCTTCGCAATCTGTGCAGATCAGACACATCCAGCTTCATTACGGTTTCCCATTTTACCCGCATAGTTTGGGTACGTATCCTGGTTGCTGCTGACTCACAGAGGAAAGTGATGCAAACTGCTTCCAAAACATTGCACAGTTCTCACATCACCCCATGCAATGGGGTGCTCCTAATTTAATGTGGGGTCAATGGAGCTGCAGGAAGAGAAATATTCTTACAGGACTGAGAGATGTAACTTAATTTTCATATCTATCTAATGCCCACTTAAAACATCAGGGAGAAAATGTTAATCATTCAGAGGGAAAAGAACAGGAAACATACAATCAAGACTTTGCTCACGAAGTCTAAAGCAATACGTTGTCGAAGGCTTTCACGGCTGGAGTTCATTAGTTGCTGTAGATTTTCCGGGTTGTGTGGTTGTGGTCTTGCCAAGACCACGGCCACACAACCCAGAAAATCTACAGCAACTAAGTCTAAAGCACATTTGGAATTCTAAGGTCAAAATTGAAATTTTAAATGTTGAATGATATTAAAATTCTGTTATAGTTTAGGAAGATTAGTTCCTACAAAATAAAAGAGTACAAAAGCCAGAACAGAGAATTTGGAAATTAAGGAAGCGTGTTATTCATTTCAGCATTCTGCAGGCAAGGAAGGAGAGAAAAAATGGATTCAAAACACTGACCATCACATAACTGAATAGATATAAAAACACAAGTCCTGACACTCCTGGCTGATTACAGCTTTAAATTATTGTACAGAGATACATTTTGAGGAGCAAATAAAATGTTGGTTAAGTGTATATTTTAATGTACATCAGTCAGCAGACATATGAGAAACAGGGGTGCAGAGTTTGAGCATGCATACATTAAACATCACACTGATGTGGTCAGACGGACAGACACTGAAATCCTACATAGACTTATACTTTCTCAATCCACTGAAGTCAATGGGCTTAGAAGGGTGTAACTGAAAAAGTGGGCTTTGGTTCCCTTTTCTTTCCAGCTGAGCAACTCTTGACCCCTATCTAAAATATCTGCGGATATTTGCTAAAGTTGCTCATATCCTGTTTCTGTTATAGCTTCTGTTGCCCATCCTATTTCTCAGAAGCACAGGAAGAAAAAAGGAAGAAGAAACAGTTCAAGCTCATTTGGAGACAATGAAGATCATTTTTGGAGACAGAAGGATTTATCACAGACTCTCTCCTTTGAGTCTGACAAACATAGTTTGCATACACAGACAGCATAATAAAAAGTGGAGCCATCACCCTGCCAACAAAAGTCTGTATGGTCAAAGCAGTGGTATTCCCAGTAGTAATGTATGGCTATGAGAGTTGGACCATAAGGAAGGCCAGATGCCAAAGAATAGATGCTTTCGAATTATGGTGCTGGAGAAGACTCTTGAGAGTCCCTTGGACTGCAAGGAGATCAAATCAGTCAATCCTAAAAGAAATCAACCCTAACTGTTCCCTGGAAGGCCAGATCCTGAAGCTGAAGCTCAAATACTTTGGCCACCAAATGAGAAGGGAGCACTCACTGGAGAAGACCCTGATGCTGGGAAATACTGAAGGTCAAAGAAGAAGGGGACAGGAAAGGATGAGATGGTTAGACGGTGTTATCGATGCAACAGACATGAAATTAAGCAAACTCTGGAGCACAATGGAAAACAGGACGGCCTGGCATGATGTGGTCCATGGGGTCGCAAAGAGGCGGACTCGACTGCGCAACTGAACAACAACAACAACACGGCTAAAAAAGAAAAAAAACCACACTCTTGAAAAAGACACACAACTCATTATCAGCAATTCATAAAAATAATTTATTTACTTCATTTATACTTCGTCTTTCTCCCCAACAGAGACTCAAAGTGGCCTGCATTGTCATCTTCCCCTCTATTTTATCATCACAACAACTCTGTGGAGTAGGGCTGGGCTGAAAGCATCAAGCAAATTTCCAGGGCAGTACCATGGAAAAGCAGTTCTTTAAGCAAAATACACTCCCATGAGATAGCTGTGTTTTTTTAAAAAGACTCAGTTTTGTTACTGTTATTAGAATTCCGAGAATTCAAAGTTTTCATCTTTTCAAAACGAAGTTTGTAGTCCTCATCACTGTGAACATTTTTGAAGCACTATTTATGTTTATTTCACAGGATTTATTTATTCTGAAATATTTATTGCTTCTCAAACCCACCCACAGGGGTTAACAACAGGTTCAAAGGGCAGTCATTCTGCAAAATCTTAACTTAATCATTTTTAAAGACTCCACACTAATGTCTGTTTTGTTATCTCCAAGAACTTCTTGTGAATTTTGAACATGCAAAGCCCAAGATCCCCATTACTAGAAATGTCTAACAGTTCTCCGACTGAGGAAATGGGATATTTTCAACAGCAGGCAGGAATGTAACTATGTTTGGAGATCCCAAGCCAGGTTTATTAATTAGCATGTTGTTATGTACTTGTATACGCAGATCTGGACAACTACGAAAACAGAAAAAGAAGCTCTTTACTCGGGAACCAATTCTTTTTAAACACTTAACTTTTCTAAAAATGACTCAAAAGGTTCTATCTTGAAAGTTTTTAAATGAAATTACACAGTAGTTATGAGTAGGAAATTCTTCTTGGCAATCAGGGACAGAAAATTAAAATAGTGGATCTCTCTTTGCTTGGTGGCCAGGATTCACTGTTAACTGAAGAACTCTTTCCATGTTCATTTCTGTCTGTCTGTCTTGGGGTTTGGCCTAAAGAATAGTTGATTCATTTCAGTGCACAAATTGCCTAACATAAACATGTCACAAATTCCTCAGACAAGGGTGTGCCTCTTCTCATAGAAACTAGAAACTTCAGGACTGGGACACAGCCCCGATAGAGCAGGAATTGTGTCACTACCAGTGCAGCATCAACTATTATTAAATTTTTGGCATATATAGAGATTCAAGGTTTTTTACAAACAATAACCACCCTGGTGAAAGTTTAGGGTTGGGAAAAAGCATCAAAATTACTAATAAAGTCTCTACATTTTAAAATATTTCCATGTACAAAACTGAGTTGGATGCTGCTTCCTAGGCACTGTCCAGTCTTGACTGAAAGCTCCCTACTTCTATTTATGTCACAAACACACTTTCAGTGTTTGAAATCAGTGCAAACTGACCGGCTACCAAATTGAAACAACAATTGACATAACATGGCTGAGCAGTCATTTGGCACCAATATAAGGACCAACCAGGGTTCCTCTTACCCCAGGGCCTCTCAGTGCCATCCTAAGCAGAGTTCCATTCTTCTAAATCCACTGAAGTCAGTGGGTTTAGAAGGGGGTATAACTCTGCTTAGGATGCCACTACAAAACACATTTCAGTTTCAAGTTTCATGCCAACCAAGATTTGCCCTAACTGCAATTTACAGTAAGAAGGAACAGAGCTGGCTCATCCATTAGACAGATCTAGGCAACTGCCTAAGGTGCCAGGGTGATGAGGTGCCAAAAGAGACTCAGGCCAGGTCCTGGCCAGGAGAGGATTAGCTGCGCCAAGTGGCAGCCCCAGGTAGCACCACTTGCTCCAGAACTGCCACCCAAGTGCACCACATGATCAGCTGTGACAGGGAATACCAAGTTGTGCTCACCCAGACACTACTTTCTCCTGCCCCTGGCCCCATGTCCTTGACAGACGGATGGAGGACAGGAGGAAGAGAAGGCATCTGCTGGCTTCAAGGTGCCCAGTGGCAGCAGTAGCTCCTTGCCTGCCCAGCTCTGCATGCTCCTCAGTTGTGGCAGGGGGCAGCTGGGTCACGGCAGTGCTGTGCACAGTGGGGAGGAAACAGCAAAGTCAAGGGCCAACTAGGACACCAAAAACCCTTGGGCCGGCCCTGCCCAAGTACTGCGTATATCTGAAAAATATGACTCTGCCTTGATATGGACTTAGACCATCTGTCCATCTAGCTCAGCGCTGTTTGCTCTGACTGGCAATGGCTCTCCAGAGGTGGCCTGCCATTGCCTGCCTCTGTGCAGCAACCTAAGGCCTCCTTGGTGGTCTCTCAGCCAAATACTAACCAGGGCTGACCCTGCTTAGCTTCCAAGGTCTGATGAGAAAGGACTAGCCCTAGCCTGGGTGATAGGCTTAGCCCCATATGAATTTTCTAACCAAATGAAGCCATTTCAGGGCAACTGCTTTGCCTATTTGAGAAGACTGTTTAGGACAACACAATAGCTAAATCAGGGGGCACCCAACCTTGGTGAGCCTGTGGGTACTTTCAGAATTTTGTGAACAAGGAGTTGTGACACAATAAAATGGCTGCCACAGGGATGGGGGTCCAATCGCAAATTGTTGGGCAATTCCAAGCCAAACATCCCATGATGTACATGGCTGTATCCAAATGGGTGCTGCCTGCAAATGCAAAGGTGATGCCTGCTCAGTACTTCTGAAGGACCTCCTCCTCCAGTGAAATGGAGAAAAGCCAGGGCTGGCTCTTTGCTTTGGGGAAGAGATACTTTGGAAAAGAAGCAAGTTGGCACCAGGCAACATGTTGGTAGGTACCACAGAACCCCCTGGCACCATGTTGGGGGCCCCCTGAGCCAGTCAATCACCTCCCCCCCCCCGACTGAAGCACTGAGACCCAAGTTTGAGTCCCAGCTTCCGCCATGGGAGCTCAGTGGGTGACCTTGGACCAGTCACACACTCTCAGCCTAATCTACCTCACAGGGTTGTTGCGGGGATAAAAGGAAGGAGAGGAGCTCGATGTGAACCCCTTTGGGCTCCCAGTGGGGAGAAAGGCGGGGTATAAATAAATAATAATAAATTAGAAGAATAAGGAACAGCAGCAGGGGAGAGGATGCCACACAGAGTTTCTGTGAGCCAAGCAGATCAACCCCAGGTGCTATCCGTCGATTTATTAAAGACAGCCTGCCTGTGAGGGAGAGGGGAAGTGAACACCATATTGTTGGAATGGACAAGAGCAGGAATGGGCCCATGAACACATGGCACTGCCTTATCATGAATCGGACACTTGGTCCATCAAAGTCAGTACTGTCTACTCAGATTGGCAGCGGCTCTCCAGGGTCTCAGGCAGAGGTCTTTCACCTCACCTACTGCCATATCTTTTAACTGGCGATATCGGGGATTGAACCTGGGACGTTCTACATGCCAAGCAGATGTTCTACCATTGAGCCACAGGCCCCCCCCCCATTGAAACTGTTGATAAAAAGAATCCTTTTGATCGTTCATGGAGGCTATGACTACTTTGCTGTTCAGAGACTGGTTAGACATCCTGAAGGCTCTTGTGTGGGTTTTCAATGCCTGAATGGGGGAACTCTGAATTTCAAATGGCACCCTGCTGTTGTACAATCATAAACCATGGCTTGGCTTAAAGATATGCAACACTACCAAATAATTCCCCTGCTCTCAGCCTTCAAGGGACCTGTGAATTGACTTGGTGTTAAAGGAGTGGTTTGGGGACTATCAGCTGGCTGGCCCTTGTATTGCCTATGGGAAGAAATCATTTGTTGCTTCTTGCTCCCTGAAGCCTGTAGGGCAACTTAATACAAGCAGCATTTTAAATCTGCCTGCCTGTTCACCTGTTCAGCACTTTGTGGAGGACACTGGCAAGTCCAGGTCTTAAGATCAATTACCTGGCTCCCCCCACTCAGATATATATATATATATATATATATTTGTTACATCCAGTCTGATTTAGAGTTCTGGGGAACTCAAAAACTTGTGCACTCTTTTGCTGGCTGGTTCTTCATAAAAGCTATCCCTTGGACTGTTGTGTCCTTGGTTTCGGATTTTGCAGTAGAGCAAAGTGGCTGCCAAAAAGCTTCTATGTTCAAAAGTACCAGAGGGAAGAGTTTTTTGGCTCCCTTACTTCTAACACCCTGGTCCGCTGCTAGTCTTAACGATATTTTCACAGACACACCCCACCTCCAGCCAGAGCTCTGTGGCCTTTCTTTTTTAAGGTCAGCTATCTGAAACGAAGACAGGAAAGTGGGGGGGGGCCTCTGGATCCAGCCTCTCCCCACAATTCTCCCCAGGATGTTTTCGGGCGGGGGCCTCAACCCCAGCCCCCCCCCCCCGCCTCCCACCAGCTCCCACTGTAGGCGAGGAGCCCCACGGGCGCCAGGCAGCGAAACCTGCATCCAGGCTCCCCCTTCCCCTCCTGCTGAAAAGATCCCTGGGTCCCCCGGGGCCACTCCAGGCGCGGAGAGAGTCCGGATCGGCCAGGGGCGTGGCGTGCAGCGAGAAAGGCCGCGCGCGAGGTTTCACTGGACCTGCTGCTCCAGCCGTTCGCGGGACCTCGACGAGATGCTCAACTTTTGCTTTCCCCCTCCCGCCCCCCAAAACCAGGCATTTGCCTTTGAAGGCGAAAGTCCTGCCGAGCGAAGGCGAAGAGCAACTTTTCTTCCAACAGCTCAGCACCTGTTCCCAGCTGGCGGGGGTCATATGGTGCAGCTGTGCCCCACCCCAGCACCAGCTAAGCCTCCCTTTCTCCCCGTCCGGAGCCCCCCAACGGGTGCGCGCGCAGCCGAAACTTACCCTCCGCTGGACGAGAGGAAAAAGCCACAGAGGCGGCGCAGCGCGGGCGACAAGCACTCCGGCAGCACCGCCGCCCCGCTTCTCCGCAACCTCCTCGCCCTGCCTCGCGTCTTTGGAAGCCCACGCCCCCCGGAGCTGGAAAAGGAGAGGCCTGCCCTCCTTCGAGCCGGGCGGCGGCCTTCCCCTTGCAGTGCCCTCTGCAGGAGCCGCGCTCAGGTGGGCTGGGAGACCAGGAAGGAAGAGGAGCACGAAGAGCCGGGAGAAGGAGGGATGGCTGCAGGCTGCGCGGCAAAGTGAGACGTGCGAAAGAGCCGGGAAACGTGTCGCAGCCACGGAGGTCTTTATGTTTTAGCGTGCAAAAAAACCACGTGTTTATTGACTAACGGGAAGTGGCGCGGCCTGACTTCGCAAGTTTGTCCCCCCAAAAGTTTCACAAAGTGTTTCCACTGCTGCAAAAAGTGAGACCAGCGCCACCAAATCGCCGTCAGGAATTCGTCCACCATCTTTGATGAAGGAAAAGGGGTGAAGGAATTCCACGATCTCTCTGGCGTTATGGATAAGCGGGAATCATGCAGAAGCAACTAGCTCTGCAGAATAAAACAGGAGCTTAGCGGAATCTCAAAGATTAACATGCTGCCGGACCCTCTGGAATTACTTCTCCCTACATAATTAAGTAGAATTTTTTAGTAAAAGGCCTGTTGTTAAAAGATGGGTTTATATGAGGTTTTAAAATAATGCAGTAATGGAGGCAGGCAGACAGCATGATAAAGAAATTAGAAGCTATACATCCAGCAAAGGAAGAATCATGTGAAAAGCCAGCAGGGCACAGTGGCTAGAGTGGAGGTGTCCAACTCATTTGTTAGGAAGACCAGATCTGACATAAATGTCACTTTGTTGGGCCAGGCCATGTGTAACACCAGGTACCAGACTTTATAAAGGTGAATTCAGATGTCAAACGGCAATAGCAGGTGAATTACAATAGCAGGCTTGATTGCATTAGGTGTGATATGCAGAGGGGTAGATGGCATGGAGATACCAGTGTTGGTAATGAGACAGAAAACCTAGGTCTGGATTCCATCCAGGAGGGTTCAGTCCAGGAGGGTGCAAAGAATAAATGGACATGAGTCTGACATTAGAAACCACAACATTCAGTTGCTAACCTAAGGGTAGCAGTGCTCTTACAAAGGAATTTCAAAGGGAGAGTAGAAAGAGAGACTGCTGGATTGCACTTGATAATGAAGCTCAAAACAATGCATCCTCCCGGAATGAATTGAGAGCTAGTTTCCCTGTCTCATTACCAGTGTTCCCTCTAAACTGAGTGTAAGCTAGCTCACAGCTTTTTAGCCTCCAGCTCACAGATTTTTGTCTTAGCTCAGGAAGAATGGCCCCAGAGCAAACTAATTTATACAGTAGCCAAATTGCTCGCTCACAACTTTAATGCCAATAGCTCACAAAGTAGAATTTTTGCTCACAAGACTCCACAATTTAGAGGGAATATTGCTCATTACCAATGTGTGCTATTATCATTTGGCATTTGAAATCACTCCACACTCCAAGATATAAGGACCAATCCAAGGGTTCGAATTCCTAATCAGGCTCTTTTTTAGGGGGGGGGAGAATCCAGATAGGAACAGAAAAGTCCAATCTTTTTTTCTTTTTAAAAAACAATATTTCAGAATAAGCCAAAATAATTTCCTCAATGTACATTGTGCTTGTCAGAAGAACCCACATACCCATCCACTCCCTCCCTCGAAGAATGCTTGCAACAGGAATAAAATGTTGGTCTTGAAGCTCCAATGGGATTCCAACTTTGTTTTCTTCCTCCCCGAAAGAGGAGGATTGGCCCCGGAGAAGAAAGCAGAAGCTCAGGGGTGAGGGGGAGAAAGATTTGTCTTTGCATCTCGCCCGCAGGAAGCAGCAACAGAGCTGAATGTGTGTATGTGTGCGCACACACATGCATGAAGAGAGAGCAAGGGAGGGGAGAGAAAGGCAAGAGACAGGAAGCAAAAAGCCATGAGGGATCTGGCGGAAAAGCAAGCTATGGTGTGGCTGCAGCAGCCACCCTGGGAAAGGAAGCAGAAGAAGGAAGTTGCTCAGGGGGCAGATTTGAGCCCTCTGTGGGCCACATCCAGCCCATGGGCTGTGTGTTTGACACCCCTGGGTTAGGGTGTTAGGCTTAAGATCTGAGAGACCCAGGTGCAAATCCTTGCTCTGCCGTAGAAACTCACTGAGCAACCTTGGGCAAATCACACTACCTCTCAGCCTCTCCTGCCTCACAGGGCTGTTGTGATGATTAAGGGGGGGAGGGAAGAACTTAAACTGCTTTGGGTTCAAACTGGGGAGAAAGTCAGGGTAAAAAGAGCTAAATCAATAAGAGCCCAGGCTATGGGCAGCATAATCTCCAAATACTGTTTTGCATGACAGACAGTATGAAAACAAGGTTAGTACTCTGCTCAAGCAGAATGATGAATGACCATCTCACTGACTTTGTTTTAGAAGCTATAATGCAATGGGCTTTGCAGCACCATGTAAACATTGCAATGGAATCAAGATCTTATATTTCAATACTTACTTCAATACTTACAGCAAAATCCATGGAAATCACCAGGCTTAGAAAGGTACATGCTCTATTTTGGATTGTCCTGTTAATCAGGAATGCAGAAGGTACTAAACAGTACTCCATTCAAAGTGCATTTTAACAATTATAAAAATTTGCATGAAAACGATGCTCGAATAAAAAGTCAATCAAGGCCAATAAACAAAAACAGGGTTGTTCCAAAACAGTTACTTTATTATGTTGTCTTCTCAGAAGCACTGATAGCAGCTTCAATTTCTTCAAAAACTGGCACATTTCCCGTATAGTTGTTTGTCTCTATAGTTTCTAATTTCTTCTGATATTCAGTGGGCAAACCATTCTGCTTTGCCCCCATACAAATGACCTACATGAACAAAAGGCACAGATGGAGTCAGACTCTGTTGATTTTTTAGCACCATTGATCATGCATAGAAACAGGGAATAGATCAGGATTATGGCCCATTCACACATGCATCTACACCATCATATTTCTCTGCATTTGATGACTGGCAGCTGAATAAGTAAACTGAATCCACCAAGATGACATGAGATATGAAACTGTCTTATGAGATATAAAAATTGTCTCTAGTCTCAGACGAGTGATAACCCATTCACACATACAAACAACCGCTTGATGTTGCAAGTGATAAACAATGCTCACATAGACCAACTTTCATACATGAATTCACATAAACATATTGCCATGTATCGCCACTAAGCTCAGCAAAGCTTGAAGCCTTTCTCCAGTGTGGTGTACTGGTTTGGCCAGGATTTTGGAGTCCTGGGTTTGAGTATCCAAACAAATACAACTGGAGGAAGAGCCATTTGAAGGCTCCATAATTTGCTTAGCAAAGTGGCACAATGCAGGCTTTGATTTGCTGTGAAAAACTCATTGCGCCACGAGAGAGGCAACATGGAGTCATTTAAATCTAAAACCATTCTAAAGACAAGGAAGTCACTCCAGATGTTACACAAAGAAAGTTTTTGTTCCATCTTGCATTTTACATATGCTCAGCGATGAAAGTGTATTATGTGTTTTCCCTACTCAAATAATACCTACAGGGTGTTCTTATCCAATGGCCAGTAAGTGCAGCTGCCCAGGGCTCCATGCTGGTGGGCCCTAACCACGGAGGGATGTAGCCAGCTTGGCAGCAGTGGCTGCTTTCTTTCCTGAAACGGGGTGGGGGCACCACCTGCTGATCTGTTTTTCCTGTCACACCACCAAACAAGATGCGACAGAAAAACAAAAACGGCTGCTTTCAGTCACAGTGAGTTAAAGCCAACCATTTTTTTCCCATTACTGAAAAGGGGAGGAGGGGGGCCCCTTTAGCTACGAAACAGACTGCGGTGGCCATCATGAGACCAGCATGGATAAAAGCCACGTGGGCTGGGGGCTGTAGTAAGGATAGGAATTAAGTGGCATTGACTGAAAAAGCTGACTGGATCCATTCCATTGAGGAGAAGACCTTCCCCAGAGGCCCTGTAGCTCTGCCCCATTCCCTCTTACAAACATCGAAGCGATGATAGTAGAGGGTTCTACAGCTTACTAAGCACCATTTACCACCTCCCAAACAACTCTTTTTAAAAAGTCATTTCAGTTTCTCCCATTTTCAACATTTGCTAAAGCTGTGAGAAGCAACTGAAAAAACCAGAGATTTGCAGACACCGTTGCCAAAACTTGGAGTTCTAGTAAGACAGAAGGAAAAAAGCAGAAGTACTTCTAACTGCGGCAAGACGCTGCCCCCTCAGCATAACGTGAATTTTTTTTAAAAAAAGAATGGACGTTGACTACAGCAAAAAATAAATAGCCTCAAATGATTTTAAAATAACAGCTTTTAAAAAAAAAAATACATACAGATAATAGACTGAGGATAGAGAAATGAATCTAGGGGCAAGCAAGAGGATGTTTTTCTTCACGAGTTCATGAAGGCACAACTGAGAAAGGGGAACTGAATCTCAACAGTGCCACCCTAAACAGAGGTACACCCTTCTAACCTCACAGTAGCACAGTGGTGGAAATGGGCTGTCAAGTCACAGCCCACTTAATGGCAACCCTGTAGGATTTTCAAGATGAGAGACACAAAGGATGGTCTGCCGTTGCCTGCCTCCGGGTAGCAACCTTGGACTTCCTTCATGGACCACCTATCTATGTCCTACAGCTGACCCTGCTTTACTTCCAAGATCAGGCTGGCTCGGACCCTGCAGATCAGCCAGGCCATCCAGGACTTCCTTGGTGGCCTCCCATCCAGGTACTGACCAGGGCCGACCCTGCTTAGCTTCTGAGACCTGACAAGACTGGGCCATCCAGGTCAGGGCGCAACAGGCTACCTGTTCAGGATAGGACTGTTAGTCTTGACTGGCAGGCAACTTGCAAAACAGTCACAGCCCCAATCTGGAGATCTAAATGCAAGACTCAAAAAAGTCACTTTTATGCTAACTACTTGCCTTTGCAGTGACAGTGTGTGGATCTTGGAGCCAAACGAGTAATATGTCATGAGCTGTGTGTGCAACTGAGCGTCTCCCAAACCATTCGAGACATGCAGCAACATAGCCCAAGGCTAGGAACAGATCCTGCAGGTTCAGCTTGTTCCAAGCGTCCAACATGCATACGGGGCAAATTAATACGACGGGTGAATCTCTCCAGCACTGCAGGCACGCCTCCTCCGCTCTCCTTCCTTGCCTCTGTGTGGCTTCCCACCCAAGCAAACAGGAGTGGGGAGGTGTTGCAAGCTAACCTCGTCTTCATGCCAGACTGGATCCTGCTCAAGTTTGGCAATGGGGAAAGACCCAGCCTTCCATGCACTACTGACAGTGACACGGCTGCAAGGAGGGCGGAGCTACATCCATTGATTTTGCTACTAAGAAAGTACTTCAGTATTCTCCTCTGGGGTACACTGAGTGTTGATTTTTATGAGTTCGTTGGGACATGTCTATCTTATTTTGCAAAAATGGAATTACAGTGTCAAAGCAGCAGTGAGAAAGCACGGAATATGGACATGACTTCCGTGGACACATTTGGGCAAGATCTTTGCCATGTGAAATCAGAATATCTGCAGTATAGTATCTTGATAGTTCTGTCAAAAAATAAAGTTCTCTACTACAGCTTGTAATAATACCCATAGCAATAACTAAGTTCCTAGGAGTTGTGGCGCATTGTCAGACACAGGACAAATTTTTCATTGGCTCAGTTTCCTGGAACTAATACCAAAGGACAACAGATGAGGAACAGTTTTCTTCTTATCAGCTCCTGTACAAGCCTTTCTCTCATGCAATCCTAAAAAGAGTTACACCCTTCTAAGCCCATTCACTTCAGTGGACTCAGAAGGGTGTTACTTTGTTTAGGACTGCATTGTTAGGATTACAAAGAATACTTACTTTCTTGTAGTGCGGAGAAGGAAGATTACCAACATAGTCATTCATCTGATAGCTTCGACATCTTAATGTTTTCCCTTCTTGAGTGCTGACGTTAATTTCTATCGGGGCATAAAGACCACCTTCAACTCCCTCTTGTCTGAAAGAGAAGACACGCCTTTCACATCAAATCAAACCATGAAAACAAATACAATAATTTATCTATATAAAGTGTTCTTTAGTGAGCATCATGCAATATGAGACAAAAAAGTTTTTAACAGTATGTTTCCGAGCAATTTTTAATGCTCAGAATGCCAGCCAACACCTACGTTTATGCAACTGGGCTGTGTCTCTCAACAGCAGCTTTATCTGCTGCCAGTGGCAAAATTTAGCATTAAACTGGAAGTGAAAGAGGAATAAAGTCATGCAATATTTTATAGAGAGAGCAGCTTATTAGCACTCTGCCGCCTCTGATGACCCTGTTGGTTCCCCAATCTCCTGTGTGGAAACAGAAAGGATCAACAGAGTGTTCATAGGCTGGTGGTCTGAGTGTATCCTGTTTGTACATCCACATCACACTAAAAAAAAAACAAAAACCAGATTTTAACAATAGAAGCCAGTAATTTCAACATATGAGTCACAAGACACTGGCCATTAGTGATACCACCCTTTGCCAGAAGGAACTACTATCTCCTACAGACCTTTCACTTTCTAGTTTGGCACATCCCAAATTATCTGCAAGAACACACAGAAGCACATACTCAAACCTGTGATGTGCTGATATACCACCCTAGATCAGTGATGCCCAACTTAGTGCTTCTGATGGATTCCCAGGGGGGACATTTGCTTCTTCCCCAAAGCAGAAGGCCAGTCCTGGCTTTTCTCCACCACACTGGAGTAGTAGGCATTTCATAAGAAACTAGAAGGAATTGCCTTTGTGTCTGCAGGAAGCACCCACTTGGAAACAGATGCCTCCATTGTAGGAAGCAGCTTGGCTTGCAACCTCCCAGTATTTTCTGATTGGCCCAAGCAGTCCCTAGCAGCCTTTTTGAAATTGGCCCTGGTCCCGATGGCAGCTCTTGAGTGGTTGTTCTCAAAACTCCGGAACAAAATTGAGGACGGGGTGGATTAAGGCTCACTGGTGCCCTAAGCACTGACCAATCTTGGTGCCCCCCTCCTTTCCACACTGACCCAGTCCATTTTAGTTGTTGACCTGTCTGACCAGATATACAATGCAGATTGCAGCAATACAAACATTTATTCATATGATAACACAATATACTGTACAAACTAAGCCAAGCTTTGGCTACATAAAGTTCTACAAAAATACAACATCTATTTTAATATTTCACAAGTTAAATGTATCAAAGTTTCAATATTCATGACCTGAAAGGCATTTTTCTACATTTCATTTTCGCAAAATGACTGATAACATCCTCGAAATTAATACTTCTCAGAATGTCTGCTTCAATTGTTAATATGCACAGTGAGTTGAATCTTTCTCGAAGCATAACTGATCTACTTGGGGTTTTTACACATTTCAGTTGTGAGAAAGACCTCCCTGTTGTGCAGTTGGTGACCATTAATGTTAAAAATATTCTTAAGGCAATTTCAACATTTGGAAAGGCACTCTCTAGTTTGTCTTCTGTAATTGTGTTGTAAATTGTGTTTTACAAATCTTCATTCTTTTTTTTCTTTTCAACCTTTTCCCAACTTTGTGGTGCCCCCTTTGGCCCTGGTGCCCTAAGCACGTGCTTAGTCTGTTTAATGATTAATCTGCCACTGACTGCAACCCTAGATTATTTATCAGAACACCTATTCAGCAGTAGGATCAGCTCGGCAGAAACAATCAGTCTGATTTGCAATAATCCTAATACTTAAATGATATATAGAGATCTTCCTGTGGGTGGAGTAAGTGGAAGACTTGCGTTCTGACTACATGTACACAGACCAAGTCATTCTGGCACAAGAAAGCGGTGCCATTGTGCCAAATGAGGGTGGTAGCTCAGAACCTCTGCAACAGGAAATTCCCCTTTAACAGAGTCCTTCCCATCACTCCACCACTGCTGCCAATTAAAAGTATCATGTGGAAGCACACAGAAGAGACCCCTTCTTATGAAACAAAATTCCTTATGCCGCCCTTGTACCCTACGCCTCTTGCAGCAAAAATCCAAGATGAAACCCAGCTCTACAACAGATTATGATGCTGTTTCTATTTAAGTGAAGCTGTGAGATTTAATAGTTAGAACTTGCAGCAATATTTTTTTTAAATAATATTATAATGTCTATTTTGCAGCTTTAAATTGGGAGGGAAAGTGGCATGGTATAGCCTGATCTCGTAAGCTAAGCAGGGCCAGTACTTGGAAGGGAGACCTCCAAGGAAAACCATGCAGAGGCAGGCAATGGCAAACCACACCTGCTTCTCACTTGCCTTGAAAGCCGCTTGCTGGGGTCACCATAAGTCGGCTGTGACTTGACGGCACTTTACACACAAACACACAACTTTAAATGAATATTACAAACTTAGCACTTCAGATCAATGCAATCTTTTCCCTACGCTAAAATATTTTAAAGTATCATTCCAGTTTTGACCATTGTTTTAGCAAAGAATTGACACCTAACAACAAAACACATGGAACACGACCATTAAAAATGCCCGGTTCATTTAATAAGCTGTCAGGAGCTGTGTGGTGTAGCGATTAGAGTGCTCAGTTAAGGTCTGGGAGACCTAGGTTTGAATCCCCACTCTGTAATGGAAGCTTGGTGGGTGAGCTTAGGTCAATGTTACACACGCTTAAGCCTAATGTATCTCGCAGGATCATTGTGAGGCTAAAATGGAGGAGACAAGAATTATGGAAGCCAGCCTTGAAATAACAGATGAAATGAACAAACATGCCACCATAACCCACTTACTTGTCCAGAGAACTTAAATCACGACTGTTCATCAGCCACACTGTGCCCCAGACTTCATCACCAGGGCTGCGCAGAATAGTAGCTGTACTTCCATGCCAAGTCAAACTCTGTTTCCCTTGAGGAGAGCCAAAAGCAAGTTTGTAATCCTGTGAATTAAATAAGAGAAATCATTAGTCTCTACATATTTATTTACTGGCTTTGTTTCAAACCCATCCTTTTACTCAGTATTCCAGCTGGCTAACAATATTACAAACAGTACAAGAGGTACAACAAAGTTTGAGTCCGGTGGCACCTTTAAGACAAAGTTTTATTCAAGGTGTCCGTTTTAATGTGCGCGCGCACTTCTTCAGATACAGTGAAATGGAAGTTACCAGTCTATAAATATAGGTAGAGGGTGAACAGAACATCACAAAGTGCCAACACAAGGATACCTTTCTGGTCTTTCTATCATTCAGTTAATTGAAACAAAGTTCATGAGGGATCAACTGAATACCAGAGGACAGAAAATTACTTCTCTTGTCATGTGCCGAACAGTTTCAATTTGATAACTGGCCAAATACAAGTAATGAGTTAAATGAAAGATATAAAATAATAATATACTTTGACTGCATCCACATAGCCACGGTTTTTCGTGTTCCTTCTGTTACCCCTGCAAATGCAGAGGCATTCCCTATGGCAATGGAGGAGTCCACATGGCACAGCTTCCCCCACACTTTCCTTGTCCCTGCCCCCCATTCCCCCCCATCCAGTGCCACTGGAGGGCTTTTTCAGCCTTAAAAATATCTCAGTAATTAACAGCTATAGCATTTAGCAACAGTCAGTCACCAATTTTAAACTAGTGCAACACATCTGTTACTGATTTTCTTAAAAAGCTCCCCCCCCGCCGCCAAATTCCCCTGGCATGGGGAAAATGGTGGTTGTGGGGGTGAGGTAAATGGGACAGATGTGGGCAGAACCAGGAAGAATACTGACCTTCCTGTCCACACAGCATTCGAAGGTGATCGGACTGTGATCTTCCCTAAAAGATCACATCAAATCAGGCCTGGTAAATAATGGAAGCAAAGCAGGGGAAAACATGAATAGTGGACAATTAGGGGACAGCTTCACATGGATGCTAACAAATCAAAAGCAAACAAAAAATATCCACTCCAGTTTGAATGCCAAACTGGAGCAAAACCTCTGTGTGGACTAGAAGCAACCCTCAGCTTTACCAGAAACGACCTACATGATGAGATCCCAAAGCTGATCCAGAACCAACACTTGGTAGTCTCCAGGCAAGCTAGTAACCGTTGTGTTGTTGCCCTCTTGGTGCCAACATACTTGGTTTTCAAATCCCAAATCAGAAAGACTGTATCTTACTAACTACTTTCACTGTAATAAGAACTGCAGAAAGGTCAACAGGATCAAAGTATTTACTACACTTTTATCTCATCTTTTTTTGAGAAGCCCAGAAGCTCTCCATTTGTTAGACATACATTTGTTCATGATGACACATCCCCCGCATATGACAGTCTCAACTTAAGTAGAGAACAAGTGTCTTCGGCATATGTAAAAAGAAAAAACAAGGCAGGACCAACCTGTAACTTTGCTACGGCATGAAAAGCTGCAGATGGGTTTCTCAACGTTATCCTCTCCCGCAACAAGTTACTGCCATAGGCAAAGTAAAGGAAATGCTCTTCCTTAGAGTTACAGTCTCCCAGACTGCCACCTGATCCAGCACAAGTACAGTTCTTGAAGGTTTCCATCTACCAGTGAGGAACTCTGTGGAAAGGAAAGAGCAGTCCCACATTTGTTTGTTCGGGCAGGACTTGGACCATGAAAATACCGCTGAGCTGCTCTTTCAGAGTGCCTCAGCATTTACCTTTGTTCAGCCCCTTAATGAGCAGAATATTTCTCCCTGCTGTTTTGCTGATGTTTTGCAAATTCCTTGTCCCTTGGAGGAGTTTCTCTCCACCTGTTTCCCCCTGGGAAGAAAACAACCTAATAATGACCCTCAAAACTATGCATGTACAAAAAGCTCTCTCATAGAACAGCGACTATAGTGGAAAAAGGAGTTTTGCAGAACCTAAAGCAAAGTGTATCCCTGCAGTGAAAAAGGAGGCAAGCTAAAGACTGGGGAGTTTGCACTGCAAACCAGTTTTGTCTGTATGCAAGTGTTCCTTTCTAAGATGAAGCACACCTCTGCCCAGACTAACATGGGCACTGGAGATCATCCCTACAGTATGTATTGCAGACTTCTTGTCATTGATACAGAGCAATGGGTATTTGGAAAAGAAGTACTTTCCTATGGAGATGTGCAGCTCATATGGATAAGCCCAAAGAACTGCTTCCTAATCAGACGATCTATCCAGGAGGTCAGCTGTGTTGGTCTGAAGCAGCAGAAAAAAAGTTCAGAGTCCAGTGGCACCTTTAAAACCAACAAGGGTTTATTCAAGGTATGAACTTTCATGTGCAAGGCACACTTTTTCAAATTTTTCAGATATCTGAAAACATACGCATTGCACACAAAAGCTCATACCTTGAATAAACCTTGGTTGGACTTAAAGGTTCCAACTTTTTTCAGACTTGATCTAGTTTGACTGAGGCAGGCAGCAAAGGCAGATGGCTGTAGCTACTTTTTCATTCATTCATCTCCCTGCTATAGTGCTTTTCAGTATGAATTCATTCAAACAAATAAATGCTAAGTTATCCCCATTGTCCTTGAAAAGATGATAATCCTAAATTAGGGACACTAGCCTCCAAGTAGGCCCTGGCAAGTGGGGACCGTCCTGAATTACAGCTCATCTCATGACTACAGAGATCAGTTTCCCTGGAGAAAAGGGCTATTTTGGAAGGTGGATTCTGTGGTCCCTCTCCTTCCCAGGCTTCATCTCCAGGAGTTTCCCAGTCTGGATCTGTGTAATGTACTGGGTTCTTAGACGCGTTGTAGTGAATCAGCTCATAGTTTATTCAAGAACGTGAAAACTAAGACAACTAGCAGGACCAAAGCCCTGCTTAAATCCCCCAAACCAAACCACACCCCAACACACACCACACAACATAGGACCCGTCTCAGGTCCAAGCAATCCTATTGGTCTGTTTCAGGATCCTAGTGGCTATTGTTCCTCTGGGTTGAAGCTCCGTGAGTTTGCATGGCCACATGCGAGTCCGACCGTGTGTGCGGTCTAGGTTGATACACAACAATCTGGCAGCCCTCCTGCCCATCTCCCACTGGTGGCCACGGGGGACATGGCATCCCTACCCAAAGCGCATGTCTCACATTTAAATCAATTACAGCTAGCATAGCCATCATAGAACCAGGTTCAAATCCCCACTCTGCCATAGAAGCATGCTGGGTGACTTTGGGCCAGTCACACACATCCAGCCTAGCCTACCCCACAGGACTGTTGTGAGGATAAAACAGAGAAGAGAACAATGCAAGCCACTTTAGGCCCCCACGGGGGAGAAAGGCAGGGTATAACTGAAGTCAGCAGACAAATACTGAGCCAAGGAATCTTTGGAACTGTGCTTTTGTGAAATGGCTAGCAATGCCTAGGAAAGGAACAACTAATTGTATTTCCCTGGGTGTTTTGTGTGTTTTTTTTGGAGGGGGAGAAGGGGCACATCAGCACTAACTAAATTTCACCAGTTTCAAGTAGTCAATGTAAACATGTCCTGTGCACATTTGGCACTTGTTTCAGGCAGTGTACATTTGTACAAGGTCTCCAACAAGAATGATCACAAACCTTTTAAGAATTCTCAACCCCCCCCAGTTCCGCTATATGTCCTTTATTTAAAGTTTCAGAAATAGACACATTCTATCACATGCCCTCAAGAGCTGCCCTTCTGAATCCAAACAAAACCTCCCAATTCTCAAGGGAGGGTCTTCTTCTAAACAGTTTCTCCTAGACCACCCCACCTTTGAAGACTGGGCACAGATAAATCTTCGGGTGGCTCTGGAGAGGATTTTCTCAGTAGTGGGCCAGTAAATTACAAACCATTTGCTTTAGCGAGGGCTGTCATATCTGGGGCTAGTTTATTCAGTTAAGCCAGAATAAGTGGCTATTTATTTGATGGCGTGCACTAGCTCTCTCTCCCCCTTTACTTATCGTCTCCTTTAAATAGCTGGGTTGAAGTTCTGATCATATTACATTTTTGCTCAACCATTTAGAGTTATTATAAATGGCAGGCAATACTTTTTCTACACAAATACATTCTGCCTTACCTCTTCTATTGAGACCCCCTTCCACATGTCCTGTATCCTGAAGGCTACTAATTCCCCTCCAAGATGTCCCAATTTTAGCCCCCTCTCGGAGAGACCACCAGGTTATTCTTCAAAGAAAGCATCTTCCCCTTGCAATACGCAGCCCCTTCCCCCGCCTTAACTCGGGGCCTTGGTCATGTGGGGCCAAGAAGCCCAGGCAGACAGCAGCAGCACCCCCGTTCTCGGACTCCCCCTCCCCCCCCGAACCCCGACCTACAGCCTCCAGCTTCCGTTCACCTTTTCCTTCCTCGCAGTAGCAACCACGGCTGACCTCGCACAAAGAACAAGCAGGAACCCTTGCAGTCGGTGATGGCGATGCTCATTGGCTGAGAATGTTTCAGCTGCCGCGGCCGACGCTTCTGATTGGCTGAAGGTCCCGCCGTAGTCCTTCCCCTTTCTCTTTGAGGTGGCGGATCAGTTTGCTGGCAGGTTCAGGCGCTTTGAAGTTTCCGCTGATTGCTGCTGAGTAGCTACGTGTTAAATTGGGACTGCTCCGGTGCGCTGGGCAAAACCAGACCACAGAATAATTCTTATTATTTAACATAACGCTGCCTGGGCACAGTCCTCCTATGCGTGTTCAGTTGAAAGTAAGCACCACAAAAAAAGCTGAGTTCGTGTGAGCTAGCTCACAGTTTTTTAGCCTCCCGCTCACATATTTTTGTCTTAGCTCAGGAAGGATGGCTCCAGAGCAAATTAATTTACGCAATAGCCAAATCGCTCACTCAGAACTTTAATGCCAGTAGCTCGCAAGGTAAAATTTTTGCTCACAAGCCTCCACAGCTTAGAGGGAGCACTGGTGGGGACCCCTGTTGGTCTGAAGCAGCAAAACAAAATTTGAGTTCAGTGGCACCTTTAAGACCAAGGAAGTTTAATTCTGGGTACAAATAAGAACTGAGTGACTTAGCATGTGTAGTGAGATAAGAAACTGATATCTCTGTTAAACCCTGAGAGTTCCATTATCCTGAGTGTCGTAATAACTTGTGATGCAGATGTAATTCACACAGTCTCAGACTAACCAACCTGCCAGAGTTGAAGTGAAAATAAAATAAATTAGGGCTGCCAGTTCCAGGTTGGAAAACTCCTGGAGACATGGGGGCAGAGCCTGGGAAGAGCAGTGTTTGGGAAAGGGAGGGACATCACTGGGGTACAAGGCCAAGGAGACCACCTTCCAGAGCAGCCATTTTCTCCGGGAGAACTGATCCCTGTAATATGGAAATCAATTGTAACTCTGGAAGATTTCTAGACCGAGGGGAGAGGAGGGGCCCCAGTGGTCTGTCTGAAGTGGTGCAGGGAACCAATTTGGATTGGGACCATGGTGTGGGGAGAGGTTTGAATCCCCAGTCTGCCATGGGAGATTGCTGGGTGACCTTGAGCCAGTCACAGACTCTCAACCTAACCTATCTCACAGAGGTGTCCTGAGGATAAAATGAAGGAGAGGAGAACAAAGTAAGTCATTTTGAATCTCCAGTGGGGATAAAGGAGGAGTATAAATTAAGTAAGTAAATAAAGAAATTATCTGGGTGACCCAGGTTCAAATCCTCCTCTATGCCATGAAAGCTCACTAGGTGATGCTTATGCCAATCACATTCGCTTAGTCTAGCCTACTTCACAGGGCTATTGTTGCCCAGATAAAATGGTGGGGGGAGAAAGGTGTCATAAGCCACTTTGAGCCCCATTGGTGAGAAAAGCAACATAGAACTATCTAGGAATAATAATTAATAAATCTTGCCTTTGCTATGATCTCACACTTTCAAGTGCCCAGAGTACTTCACAACCTGATGGAAACCAATAGTGGACAGTGAATGCAGTCGTTAGTCACAAGCACAGTAAAGAGTGTCAGAAGCCTGAACATGTGAGTTCACCTCTAGAATAAATGCAATATTTCTCTGCTAGCTCTGTTTTTCAAAAAGGTAAAAGGCAAAAGACCCCCCTGATGCTACTGGATAGGATACATTTAGGAGACAATTGTCAACTGAATTCAGTGGAAGTCAATGAGCTGAAACTGGCCTGCTTAGTATATTCGAGCTCTTTCTAATTGACAATTCACTCACCTTACTGCTGAGTGAGAATTATTTTCAGGTCCAAGCCACTTCTGTTTGTTTAAGAATATCTCCAAAACTGCTGATGGTGCTGTAGCCATTTAAGTTCTGTGAAGTTGTTTCCAACAATTGATAATTATTTGAGTGCTCTTTGACATGAGCACAAAACATTCTATTAAGCACAAACAGCTAACCAAGTATATGTTTCTCCGATGTGTGCTAAAATTGTACCGGGTAGTCAGTAATGCAAATCAAACTATAACGGTGCACATGCATACAGTAATGCAAAGAAAGTAAATAAGCCTTAGAATATGACAGAAATTTATTCTGGTTATTGTTCCTGTTGAGATTTACCATACTGGACCTCCCCTCATTGTTCTCCACAAATCACTTTGGCAGCAATTCTTGCTTATAAATTAATGTAGACAAAGTGATTTCATATATAAGCGATTTGTGGTACACCTGTTGGATCATTAAGTAACACTCCCAGGGTACACCCAACACCACCATTGCTGATCAGAATGGAGAGCTCTTCACAGCTGCTGTTGGTTTTTCTTTTAAAGAAAAAAGAATGCACATATTTTGCCTAGACCATCCACATGTGAAAATATTGTTGTAGGTTTGCTCTTTGGTTATAGTGAATGGGTGTGGCCTAAAGTGGCACACCTGGTGAGAGCCAGGGTAGGTTTCCCCCCTCTGTATTGTTTATTGGATATATTACATCATTCTTTTATTTCAGTGTTCTCTAATTCTGTAATCCAGCTTTATTGAATGCTGTGTTGTATGTATTATACTGGTCAGCATTGCATTGTCTTCTTCTGTAAGCTTCCTGTAACCTCAGTGAGAAAGGTGAGCTATCAATGAAGTAAAATAACTAAATGCTAATATTCCTCAGTGGTCAATGATTTGGACAACTTTGTTAAGTATCCATGAGAGCTTGAAGAAGATGACCCCCTCCCAGATGATGGCTGGGGGTGGGCATATGTGCTGATAGGGATGCCAGCCTCCAGGGGGGAACCTGGGGATCCCCTGGAATTACAGCAAATTTCCAGACTACAGAGATCAGTTCCCCTGGAGAAAATGGATGCTTTGGAGGGTGGACTCCATGGCATTGTACACCATTGAGGTCCCTGTCCTCCCCAGGCTCCATCCCCAAATCTCCAGGAGTTTTCCAACTTGGATCTGGCAACCCTACATCCCCCCTGTTCCCCACCGGAGGACCTGGCAACCCTAGCTGGCATGTTTTGGTTTAGAAAGGAGGTCAAAAGAGCTGTGAGCTGGTTTGGAGGGCA
Organism: Gekko gecko; assembly: GCA_029375565.1. NCBI lineage: Eukaryota > Metazoa > Chordata > Lepidosauria > Squamata > Gekkonidae > Gekko > Gekko gecko. The sequence continues at coordinate 38,850,016 of JAPDNY010000011.1, forward strand.
GTATCTTTCTGAGGACCAGATGTGGGGCAACAGATTTGCTGCCCTATGGGGATGCGTATTTGTCTCCACCTGCACTCCAGTATATTTGCAAATACAGGACATGTTACCAGAAACACTGCAAGAGTCCAGTGCTTTCTCCTCCAAACCAGCCTGATAGCTCTGCCCTGGGATATATTACTCAGAGAAGTGGGCAATATTATACGTAGGCAAATAAATATGTTTAATAAATAAATAAATCACCTCGGGTGCTATTGTTTTCAGCAGAACTGTGAATTAAAATGCTTAAATCAGTTCAGGTCCCTTAACAACATTTGCACGGTCCAGCAGAGGTCAACGCATGTCCAATCCTCTATTTGCAAAACCCCACAGTAGCCAATCTTAATATAGGAAATACCCACTGAATAGACATGCAGGCGCTTTTCTACACTGCCTAAGAGGGTTGCTTTTGACAATGTTGCTCTCTGTCATGTTATTTTGACACATTCTTTAGGCCACTTTAAATCCTTGCCATCTCTATTGTCCTCTGGTATTATGTCATTGTAAATAGGACTAAAATCTGGCATCAGAATTTTTAGATTGACACCCAAAGAACATCATTACAGAGTGACATTTTCCAAGCAGTGAACAGCAACCAACAAGTGAAGATTTGGGCCAAAAATCATATCCCGTTTATAGAAGTGCTCGATGGATGATTGTCAAAGTGCTCAGCTGGCATCCACACCTGTGAGCTGACTGCTGCCAACACTGGTACTCAAGTACATTATTTTAGCGGGAACTCTATGGCAAACAGAGGAAATTAATGCAACCTCAGGCAGAAGTTCACATTTAATTATTCATTACTGCCTTTTAATCTTTGACATTTCTGCTATTTCTGCTTCTGATATCATATTTTTAAAAGAATACTCTTGGAACGATTGCCATGAATTGACAGTTTAAGCATCTGTAATTTGCCCCCTCTGAGTAGCATTACCATTTCTGAGTAATTATTGTGCTAACCCTTGCCCACCCCCCCATGACAGAGAGCTTTCCCCCACCTCTCCATCGGAACATTATGCACTGATTTTTCAGGGTGTTGTGTAAGTGCTGGTCAGCAGCCAGGGCCATGTCCCAAATTAAATGTATGAGTCGGTAATAAACCTTTATAACCATTAGGTGCCACTCTGACTCTACGAAAACAGTACCACGAAGGATGACTTGAAGCTTGCTGCTCCTTTCAATTTTCTATGCTTTACACTGAATCCAAATGCTCTGATATCTTCAGAGCAGTTTTCTGGTGGGTACTCTTTACCTTGCTTTGGTGTTTTTTGGCACTCTAGGCATCCTTTCTCCCCAAATTGATTGCCAGCTTTTGTAGAGTTGTTGTTATGCTTGTTATGGAACTATAGAAGCTATAGGAAAGGATACTATGACTGACCAGATCACAGAAAGGTTGCCCCCCGCCAGGGAAAATGACATCTTATGGTAGAGACCAGATTAAGAGGAAGCATTTGCTGGAGAACCAAGAGCTGGAAGAGCTTGATTCCCCTGTCCCTTCCCAGAAGAACTCTGTTCCAACTGCCAGCTGCTCAAAAGCAGGGGTAATTTCATAGAAAAAGACTTGCAGGAACTTATTAGCATAAATTATTAGCTTAACTTATTTGCATATGTCACACCCCCTGACATCAGTGGAGGAGGGAGAGCTTGTACCTGAAGATGGGCTGGGGGGGGCTCTTCAACTTACCTGGCTGCTCCTTGTGGCCCAACTGAGGGCTGCTGGGAGCAGGGGGTGGGGCTTGTTGCATGTGTCCACCCCCTGGGCTCCTTACTGCCGGAGCTCCGCTCCTGTGCGCTCCCACAGGAAATTACCCCTGCTCAGAAGTAAGTGGAAGGGAGGTGTCCTCTGCCACTGACTGAAGGTCCAAGAGCCTGTGGGGAACTGCACTCCCTCCAAGAAGAACACCTAGAAAGGAAGAGTAGTCTGTTCCCCATTGTACATAAACCCTCATTCAGTTCTGTCTGACTCTGTTGTAGGGTTATGAACTTCAAAGAGGGGCCTGGGATTACAACTGATCTCCAGACAACAGAGATCAGTTCCCCTGGAGGAAATGGCAGCTTTGGTGGGCAGGCTCTATGGTATACCACAGGTTCTAAGAGAAACAGAATCCTAGAGAGAAATCACATCCTCACTGAGCTCCCTCCCCCTCCAAACTCCACTCTCCGTGGTACCATCTGCAAATCTCCAGGAATTTCCCAGACTGATCTACCTTTCATTTATTTTTTAAAATGTACATGCTGCCTCTCCGAAGACCAACATTCCCCATCTCTTTTGAAAGCCTGAGATCAGGGACCTGTGCCTCTTAAATACTGGGAGACAATTGTCTGAAAAGCTGGATATAAATATAATGGAATAAACAGATGCTAAAAGAAGTGCCTTTTAATGGGAATTCATCTTTTCCTAGTTGAAGTGAGGATTGTATTCCCTGTGACCTTGACTTTAAGAGGATTCTTCTAAACATTTTAAGTTCCAAGCACTTTTAGTTAACAGTTGTTATTCTAGAGGGGTACGATAGCCCAGGATAGCCCAGTCTTGTCAGATCTTGGAAGCTAAGCAAGATCAGCCCTGGTTAGTATTTGGATGGGAAATAGTGTTGCCAACCTCCAGGTGGTGGCTGGAGATTTTCTGGGATTACAACTGATCTCCAGTAGAAAAGAGCGAGAGTCCAGCAGCACCTTAAAGACTAACAAAATGTGTTGCAGGATATGAGCTTTCGTGAGTCACTGCTCACTTTTTCAGATACCTCAAGAATCCGAAGAAGTGAGTTGTGACTCACAAAACCTCACACCCTGCCACAAATTTTGTTAGTCTTTAAGGTGCTACTGGACTCTTGCTCTCTTCTACTGCTACAGACACACCAACATGGCTACCTATCTTGATCTAACTGATTTCCAGGTAACAGATATCAATTCGCCTGGAGCAAACGGCCACTTTGGAAGGTGGACTCTATGGCATAATACCCCATCGAAGTCACTCTCCTCCCCAAACCCCACCCCTCAGGCTCCACCCCAAAATCTCCAAATATTTCCCATCTTGGAGCTGGCACCCCTAAGGTGAGACTACCAAGGAAATTCAGGGCTGCTATGCACAGGCAGGCAGTGGGTAAGCCAGCTCTGAACATCTCTTGCATTAAAAACTCTGTGGGGTAAATGGGCTGCAACTTAACGGGATTTTCTGCCACCAACAGCTGTGTTAGTCTGTTGTAGCAAAAATAAACAGGAGTTCTGTGGCACCTTAAAGTTTAACAACATTTTATTCTGGTATAAACTATCATGGACCACAGCCCGCTTCTTCAGTGAATTCTCACTATACAGTCATTTTTGTAAGGGGTATGGGGGGGGGGAAATAAGTAGCAGGGTCAAAAGGTGAAGAAATGCATGAAGTACAGGGTGAAATGTATTTATGTACACTTCAGGTCATGAAGTACAGGGTGAAATGTGTTTATGTACACTTCAGGTCAAAGCACCAAAAATACACTTCAGGTCAAAGCACCAAAACAAGTGACCATTCACTTGTTATGCTAAGCCATCTGTTATGCTTGGGGAGTGCCAGGTTTTGCTAAAATAGTTAACACCTATAATACGCAAGAAATCCTGAGTCCCAGTTCAAGCCTGTTGTGTGTGTCTGTGAAATCTTGTAATAAATTCTAATGCAACAATTTCATGCTGCAGTCTTCCCTTTAAGTTCTTTTATTGACATATAGTCACTTCTAGGTCAATAACAATGTCACAGGAGGCCAAAATATCCTCCCATATGTTTCTGAATTTTGCCGTTTAATTTCAGATTTATGATATCTGTATTTTCGTTGTTTTTGTTTGGATTCACTCCTTTCATCTGAAGAAGCAGCTTCTAGCCTACAACAGTTTATGCTGAAATAATATGTTGTTAGTATTTAATGTGCCACAACATTCCTGTTTGGTTAAGAACGACAATATCCGATACTCTTATTAATAGTTTCAAAAGGTCTTCTTGGGGTGGATTCAGGTGACGGAAGAACTACATCCTTGGAAAAAGTTTGAGTCCAGTGGGGCACCTTTTAAGACCAATAAAGTTTTATTCAAGGTCTAAGCTTTCATGTCCAAGCACACTTCTTCAGATACAGTGAAACAGAACTTCTTCAGCCATTACATATAGGGGCGGGGTTAGTTGCCAGGAACAGCTAGTTAGAGTAAAGATGCATAAATAACTGGGTGATTATAGCTGAGACTGGATTAAGACAGTTAGTAAGATCTATGGACAGCAGTATTAGCATGCAAATACAAGAGTTAACAAAAAGACGTGAGAATGAAATTTGAGTCCAGTGGCACGTTCAGGACCAACCAAGTTCAATTCTGGGTGTAAGTGAAAACAGAGAGGCTTAGCATGTATAGATACACATTCCTTCCGATACACTGAGACAGATTTCCTCAAATGTTACGTATAGGGAGGGGGGCTAATTAGAAGAGCTAATTAGAGTCAAGATGCATAAGTAACTGAGCAGTAAATATAGCTAAGATTGGAATAACACATTTGGTAAAACCTCTGAATAGCAGCAAATTGGCATACAAATAATAAAGGAGTTAGATGTTTGAGTCCAGTAGCACCTTTAAGACCAACAAAGTTTAATTTCTGTGTATAAGTGAGAAATGAGTGACTTAGCATGTGTAGTGAGAAAGAACCCGATATCTCTATTAAGCCTTGGAGGTTCCATTGTCCTGAGTGTTGCAATAAAGTTGTAATTCAGCAATCTCCTGTTCCAGTCTGTTTCTGAAACTCCTTTGCAATAAAACAGCTACTTTGAGGTCCCCCATTGAGAGCCCTGGGAGGCTGAAATCTTCTCCTACAGGTTTCTCAGTTTTGTGATTCTTGATGTCAGATCTGCATCCATTTATCCTTTGGTGTAGGGTTTGACCTGTTTCTCTTATGAAGAGAACTGAAGGACATTGTTGGCATTTAATGGCATATACAATGTTGGATGATCGATGAGCAAGTAAATAAGCCCGAGATGGTGTCGTTGATTTTGTTAGGTCCAGTGATTGTGTTGTCTGGGTGTATGTGGCAGCAAAGTTGGCATCTGGTTTTATTACAACCTCTGGTACCAATGTTCAAATTAGATGTTGTATTTTTGTGGGTTAGGAGTTGTTTGAGATTGGGGGGCTTTCTGTGCACAAGAAAGAAAATTGTCTTGTGGAAGAAAACTGTCATTATCCAGTAGAGGTTGTAAGTCACTGATGATACATTGAACTGTTTTGAGCTGAGAGCTGTATGTGACCACTAGTGGTGTTCTGCTATTGTCTCTTCAGGGACTGTCTTGCAACAGGTTTTCTCTGGGTACCATTCTGGCTCTGTTAATCTGTTTCTTGACTTCATCAGGTGCATACTTTAGTTCTGAAAAGGTTTGTTGTAGATCCCTGAAAGTGAGAATCCCTGTCTGTAGGACTGGAGCAGATGCAGCTGTAGCATAGAGCCTGGCTGTATACAATGGAATGTTTGGTAATTTTAGGATGGTGGCTGGAGGCATGTAGGTATGTTTGTTGGTTAGTAAGTTTCTGGTATAAGGTGGTTCTGTGTGTCCATTCTGTATTTTCACAGTAGCATCCAGAAAATGTTTTTCTTGCATAGATTGGTTCATTGTCATGTTGATGGTGGGGTGAAAGTCATTGAATGCCTGGTGTAATATGTCCAGGGCTTCTTTACCATGTGTCCAGACAATAAAAATGTCATCAATGTATCTCAAGTATAAGAGAGGTGGGAGTGGGTGGGAGTTTAAGAAGCATTGTTTCAAGTCAGCCATAAAGATGTTAGCATACTGTGGGGCCATGCGGGTGCCCATGGCTGTACGTACCATTGATCTGCAGGAACAAGTTGTCACCAAATTTAAAATGGTTATGGGTGAGAACAAAATATTACAGTTTGGTGGCAAAGTCAGCTGTGGTGTTGTCAGAAACCATATTCTTTATGGCTTGTAATCCATCTTTGTGTGGGTATACAGAGATTGTGTTGGTATACAGAGATTCCACATCCATGGCAGCTAAAATAGTATTCCCTGGAAGGTTGTTCAAAGATTGTATTTTCCTCAGAAAGTCGTGCACATAACTAGGAGTGTTGATGGCATAGGGTCTTAGAACAGAGTCCATATATCCAGATTCCCTGCAGTGATACCGCCTATGCCTGAGATAATGGGGCATTCTGGTTTGCCAGGTTTGTGTATTTCGAGTAGAAGATAAAAGGTACCTGGCTGAGGTTCCTGTGGTGTGTCTGAAAGGATTTGTTCCTGAATGTGCAGGTGTAATGCCTTTATAATCTTGTTTAGTTCTTTTTTTGTATTCCTGTGTGGGGTCTGAGTCCAGTTGTTTGTAAAAAGCAATATTTGAGAGTTGTCTTTGTAATGCCCCCTTTTGGCAGTGGGTTCCCAGGTTAGAGTACTCACTCAGGCACCCATTCTCAGGTCCATTCAGCAGAGACAACCTGACTCAAAACATCAGCCGTTTATTTGCAAGGAGACAACTCCAACAACCAACAACTTCAGTTAACAGACAAAACTGGAAACTGAAACAAGAGCTCCACCCAATAAGACCAAACTAAATCACACAGATATTAGGGGAGGAGCAGACTGTTCCATTACATACATACATGTGTATACAATAAATATACCACAGTCTATGAGCCTCCTGGATGTAGACCTATTCATGATGACAATGGCTCCACCTTTGTCTGCCTCTTTAATTATAATATCTCGGCTAGTTCCTGAGACTTATCTATGACCTTCTTTTCAGCGTGGCTGAGATTCTGCTGTAGGTGATGATGTTTGTCAATCACATCAGTTTGGATTCTAAGGTGAAAGTATTCTATGTAGAGATCCAGCGTGGTATTGTGACTATCAGGAGGGGTCCATGTGGAGTCTCTCTTTTTTTTTTTGTAGTGTTGTTTTGATGATGGTGTGTGGTGGTATCTTGTTCGTTGGTGGGTTGGAGGGATGGTAGCTATTCTCCAGTAGATTTTGTGATAGTACGTTGTGAAGATGCTGCCCATTCTTTCTTGTTCTGTTCCTGTGTATGTTGAAAGTACTCCTTCAAGCATAGATGGCAGAAAAAAGCTTCCAAATCCTAACAGAACTAAATCATCTGTGTGGATTTGGTGAGGCAGAATGAAAGTCTCTGTAAATGGGAGGGACTTGATCATCTGCCACTTTAATCCATACACAGTTTATCTTTCCTCCCACCAAGTCTCTAATAAAGATAATAATAAGTACTGTTATTGGATTACTGGCCCTTCCTTCCTGTAGAACTCCTAGTAGTTTCAAGAAACCATTACATGATGTGATTATGTTGAAGTCATGAAATTGTCTGAGCTGGCAGTCCAAGGAGTCATCAATCCAGAGTCCTCAGTTTCTGTCAGTCTTTTGAACCAACCCAGTAACATTCCCATTACTTTCTTTAACAACCAATTATCATGAGTGTTAATATACATATTAGCAGGACTTTTTTTGTAGAAAAAGCCCAGCAGGAACTCATTAGCATAACAGGCCACACTGAACAGCAGAAACTTATTAGCATATGAGGCCACGACCCTGACAGCACAGCTCATTCGCATATTAGGCCACACCCCCATGTTACCCACTTGTTGATTCTTACTCTGCTTAATTTGTTTCTTGTCAAAACCCAGGGCTTTTTTTGGAGCAGGAACTCCTTTGCATGCTAGGCCACACACCCCTAATGTAGCCAGTCCTAATGAGTTTCTGCCGTTGGGTGTGACCTGTTATGCTAATGAGTTCCTGCTGGGCGTGGCCACCTCAGGAGCCAGCCGGAACTCCGTTCCTGTGCATTCCTGCCCAAAAATAGCCCTGCATATTAGAAAAAAGTATTCAAAACATAGTGTGAATGTACCTGCACTAGGTCATCTTTATCTCCCAGCAGAGGGGTGTGTGTTGGTGTGGGGAAGATTACCATAGAAGCGAGGCCTCCTGATATTTTTGTAAGGAGTAAAACAGAGACTTCCATCATCCATCATAGGCATGCTGAGTAAACTACTATTTTGCTCCTTTCTAAACTCAGGTATTAAAATTTGCACTTGAAATAAAAAAGGAAGAGGCAGCCCCTAGCACTTGAATACAATTTCACATGCCTCTCACAGGTATAATTGTCTCTTTATTATATTTACATTGGGTGAGATTTTCAAACCCAAGAAGTGACCTGTTCTGATCAGTTTTAGATTTTTGTTGATTTTAATGACTTCGGTTGAATCTGCATTTGCATTTTAAAATCAGTTTCGTGATGCTGTGATGCTGTCTTTATGCTCGACAGCGTCACAGCAGCACAAAACTGATTTAAAAATGCAAATGCAGAATTTATGGATTGTACTTCACATGTCAAAATTAATGAAAAGGTGATAGACACTGTGAATGTGTTGCGGGGTCTTTTCCTTGCTTCTGGATTGTGCATCATGCATGCATAATGTGCGGGTAATGGTTTGGGTGATGTCATTGATCTCTTGCTGTGAACTGATTGAAGCCATAGCTGAAACCCAAATGTGGTAAAATCATCTACTAGTGAGTAGTCATGGGACTATTAAGAACATTGATGTTGATGGGGCAGTGCTTATTTCTGCAGCTAGCACAGAGGAACCCTCAGACTATCTTGTTAAGATCAGAAGCCCCATTTAATAAATGGTTCTTATCTTTAGGGAGCTGCGGTGGCTCAAGTGGTTAAGACGCTGAACTGCAGGCTGTGGAAGGTCAGTAGTTCAGCAGTTCGAGACCCGGGTGCCGCATGACGGGGTGAGCTCCTGTCTCTAGTTCCAGCTCCTGCCAACCTAGCAGTTCGAAAGCAAGAAATTGCAAGTAGATAAATAGGTACCACTTCGGTGGGAAGGTAACAGCGTTCCGTGCGCCTCGGTGTTTAGTCATGCCGGCCACATGACCACGGAAACGTCTTCAGACAGCGCTGGCTCTTCGGCTTTGAAACGGAGATGAGCACCGCAACCCTAGAGTCGGATTCGACTGGCTTTCGAGCAAGGGAAACCTTTACTCTTATCTTCAGGCTACAGCTAAATGAATATGCAGAAAAAGTAAACATTGATGTGACCGAGTGCATGATCATTGCCATTCATCCTAATGGTTGATTTCTCTGATGTAACCTAACCAAGCTACTGGCCCATAAAAGGGCACCTATACCACTATTGATAGGGGGTCCTATGGAAGTTCACCGCTCGTGCTGTTTTGACAAATTAGATATTACGATGTTTCAGAAAACAAATGAAACACCTTATATTAGGATGAACCATCCTTGATAGCTGTATTAGCAGATAACACTTTTTAAGGACAAAGAAGAAGAAGTAGGAGGAGGAGGAAGAGGCAGCGGCGGAAGAGGAGGAGGAGGAGGAGGAGGAGGAGGAGATTGGATTTATACCCCGCCCTTCGCTCGGAGTCTAAGAGTGGCTTACAAACTCCTTTCCCTTCCCCTCCCCACAACAGACACCCTGTGAGGTAGGTGGGGCTGAGAGAGCTCTGACAGAAACTGCTCTTTTTCAAGAACACCTCTGACAGAGCTATGACTTACCCAAGGTCATCCAGCAGCTGTGAGTGGAGGAGTAGGGAATCAAACCCAGTTTTCCCAGATTCCGCACACTTAACCACTGCACCGAACTGGCTCTTATATGGAATTGTGCTGTTTTGAAGATGCAAAAACAAATTTAGTCAAGTCTATATGCCATCAAGGAGCTGCGGTGGCTCAGGTGGTTAAGATGCTGAACTGCAGGCTGTGGAAGGTCAGTAGTTCAGCAGTTCGAGACCTGAGGCCACATGACGGAGTGAGCTCCCGCCTCTAGTTCCAGCTCCTGCCAACCTAGCAGTTCGAAAGCCAGAAATTGCAAGTAGATAAATAGGTGAGAAAGTAACAGCGTTCCGTGCGCCTTGGTGTTTAGTCTTACCAGCCACATGACCACAGAAACGTCTTTGGGCAGCGCTGGCTCTTCGGCTTTGAAACAGAGATGAGCACCACAACCCTAGAGTCGGATTCGACTGGCTTTCGAGCAAGGGAACCTTTACCTTTACTTTATATGCCATCAAAATATTTATACATCACTTGTCTCACTGAATACTGGTGGGTGCAATCATTGTGAGTGGGGAGGTCCACTTGTGCAGATGAGTGGATGAATTAGGTGAACAGAACCAAGGCTGCTTGCTTATTTCATTTACAGTTTGTCTTTCACACAGGGATGGTCTTAGTGATTCTGGGGCCTTATGCAAAGGTCCAGGGTAGTGCCCTGAATCAATGCCACCCCCCAGGCCCCCTCCCAGAGGTGGGTCTCTGGGTAGTTGGGGGCCCCCAGCATGGGGCAGCTGCCCCTGTTGCCCAATGACCAAGACCACTCCTGTTTCTTGCTAAGATTCATGGCAGATTCCAGAATTAGAACACAATGCAGTGGGAACAGTAACAAAAACTAAACATAACAAAAACATAAATAAAGATTAGAGAACAATGCACTAAAACAGTATGGTACATGCAATATAGGCATGCCCAGACCTCCCATGGACAGCTTCCAACTCCTGCTGCCACTCAGTAGGATAGCAGGGGGAGAAATGGTGGGGAAATCAGTGTTGTGTGGACAGTGTGACATCACTTCCAGGGTGAACCCAGAAGTGAAGTCATTGTGTTAATGTGGCACTCTAGGATTCACCCAGGTCGAATCTACATTTGCATTTTTAAATTAGTTGCGTGCTGCTGTGATGCCATCTTTCTCTATGCTTGTTTGAATGGGCGAATCTGCATTTGTCTTTCCCACCAGCGTCCCAGCCTTTTGACTCCATCTTCAAGAAAGCTGTCTACATTTGGTGTCATTTTCACACCTCAACAGTGTTAGCATACTTTCGCACATCCACATATGTTTATCATTCTTTCGGGGTGGCTCCACTGTCATTGCACCTCTGCACTGCTTTAAAAGAATTTTCTCCAAACAACATTCAAACAGGCATAGTGAAACATGGTGTCACAGCAGCATGCAACTGATTTAAAAATGTAAATGCAAATTTGACCAATGTTGTTTGGAGAAGATTCTTTTAAAGTAGTGCGGAGGTGTAATGACAGTGGAGCTGCCCCGAAAGGACAATATAAATATGTGGATGTGCAAAAGTACGCTAGCACTGTTGAGGTGTGAAAACGACACCAAATGTGGACAGCTTTTTTGAAGACAGAGTCAAAAGGCTGGGACACTGGTTGGAAAGACAAATGCAGATTCAGCCCAAAACTCTCGGGTAAAGCCATAGAGTTTCGGGTGAATCCTTGAGCATTGTAATGATGTGATGGTATCATTTCTGGGTTCGCCATGGAAGCAATGCTGTGACACCCCCTATGTCTCCACCTCCCACATTCTGACCAGGTGTCAGTTGCCAGCTGGGAATCCTAAATGTAACAGCATAAAACATGCAACAAGCAAGGCGACAGAGATGGAATGAAAACATAGGAGAATTTAAGAGTTTGAGAAGTTAGATTATTCTGTGTTCCTACAAAACATATGACCTCTTTCTCAAGGAAGGGTTTAAATTACCGCCCTATTCAGACTTCTTTTTAAAGGGGAAAAATCTGTCTAGCAAAATGCCTTCCTCAGTCTGTGGTATTTTAAGAACTTGGGCAGCGTGCATAATTAAATTTCAGAAGTGTCATTACAGCCTTTCTTGGTATCAATTTCTTTTCACTGAGGAAGCATTTCAGTTGGTACCTATCATTGGCTCTCTTTGTAATGCTGTCAGATAGGACATAAGGTCTATTACAGAGCTTAAGCTAATCAGGTAGAAATTCAGCCCAAAGAGAATGTTGAAAATTGTGTATGCATTGATTCTTTTTTAGCTTTTCCTGAGGTGCCTGGGGCTCCAATGCTATTATGATTGAACCTTTGTTGGTAGAGAAGGAAACTTGACAATGCATGCAGGCTATTTTTATCATAATGATAAACAAAAATGAAGATGTATTCTGCCAACAGTGAGATAGAGTGGTGGTCCAGATTGAAGCCAGTGGAAAAATTCCAGTAAATGCAGCATAGCCAAGATTTTATTAGAAGCACTTCACTGCTTTAACTGTCCTGTGCTGTGATCCTAGGCAGACCGTACCCCTTTCCAAAGAACTCTGGCATCATTCTCATTTACTGATAACACATCTTAATTCTGCTGTTGAGCTCACGTGAACTCTAGGACTGCCACTCTGGTCCATTGACCCAGAGGATAACATGGCAGGTTCTTTTCCCCTAGTATTCATGCCCAAGGCTTTGTTTGAAGCAGTCTCAAAGACTTCAGAATCTCTGTTAATAGACAGAAATCCCAGGAACTCAAATATCCTCACTACTTTGATAAAAGCGACCCTGACCTGTCCCCCAGATCTCTAATTCCAGGGTGTATTTTACTTTAAGGTGCTTTCTCAAGTTTAGTAGGGCCTCTGTGGTCTGGACTTTCTGGGTTACTTATATTATTCCCTTGTCCTTCCATTCCACTTATGGTTCCACCTCACTGGATAGACACTTGTCACTTATATCTATGTTTCATCACTAACTGATCCCAAGTTTCTTTCCGGGGTCCAGGTTCAGCTGTAGCTGGCTGTGAGTCAGGCCAAGGCTGGGGACAATATTTCTTCTGACAGGGGAGGAAGGTCATCTGGGCTTGGCTCCATGCTGCATGCCTCTGAGCCAAAACTGCAGGTGAGCGTGTGGAGGTCACACTTGCTACACTGAAAGTCCTAGCAGTGGCACCATGGGAGGGGAAACTGTACCCTGCTCCAGTGTGGGCTGAGGCGAAGAAGTGATGCCGGACAGCCCTGTTACCACGGCATCAGGGATGTCAGCAGCGTAGTCTAGGAACTGGGTGGGAGGAGGAGGAGGAGATTGGATTTATACCCCACCCTTCACTACCCGAAGGAATCTCAGAGCAGCTTACAATCTCCTTTCCCTTCCCCTCCCCACAACAGACACCCTGTGTGAGGTAGGTGGGGCTGAGAGAGCTCTTGAGAAAACAGCTCTGAGAGAGCCATGAGTGACCCAAGGTCATACCAGCAGCTGCATATGGTGGAGTGGGAGAAGAACCAACCAACTTACCCACCAGAGTATATAATGACAGAGGTTCAGAAACCTAGTTGACTTCCTCATGACTGATACTGAGAGAGAAAAGCATAGCTGTGAAAACTAAGGTAGAACAGGATAAGGAATGCCAGTAACTCCTCCCCTGCCCCAACTAGTCTGAGGTAATCCTGTCAGGAGGAAGAAGCCATGCTCCCTGGTAGTCCAAAGAAGGGCCACCTGTAAGGGAGGCAGGCACCCTTCTTCTTCCCCCCTCAGGTACAGAGGGAGTGATAAATCACATTAACTTCTTCAGGTTGTAATTAATTGGTCAAGATGCTCCGTGAGCCTTTTCACAGAGAGCTGTGTCTGAGGACAATGTTATTGTAATAATCAGAAATAGGAAATGTGGGCATGGAATGTTCATTCTCTGCTTCCTTTCAAATGTGACTGAAATATTCCCACAGCCACGTGTGGCCTGGTGGACTACCCACATCCCCCCACTCCAGATAAGACTCATGAGCTCCTCTCCCTTCAGTTATTATCACCAGCATTCCATAGTGTGTATTGGGGGCCTCACATTCAAAAGAGTTCTAGCACTTGTACCAACTTTTTCATACAGCCTAGTTTCTGTCAGATCTTGGGGGACAGCCTTGCCCATCCTGTTTGACTTTCTTTCCATTGAGTCCCTGTCTCAAGTACCACTCAAACCTCACATCCAGCTCCAGCCAACATCCAATGTGGCTTCAATGAATTTGCCTAAGCTCTGCTGAAAGACATTTGGTTGCCCATTTCCTTCTTACTACCCCTCCCACTGAACCCTGGGGGCATAACTACCAACATAATCCTAAGAACACTTTTTCCCTGGTAGTAAGTACCATTGAATATACCTCAGTTGGAATGTGAGCAGATTTGTTAAGGATTGCACTGTACATGTTATACTTTCTTGGGTCTAGTTGACAGACAAGGTCTGAGAATTTTGTGTTTGGAACTCCAACCCCAGGTGCACAGCAACCCAATTCAGATTGGGACTGCAGCATGTAGGGAAAGGTGACTTAGAATCATAGAGCTGGAAGGGTCCTCCGGGAAATGCAGGAAATTCACAACCACCTCCCCCCCACACACACACCCAGTGACCCCTGCTCCATGCCCAGAAGATGGCAAAAAACCCTTCAGGATCCCTGGCCAAACTGGCCTGGAGAAAATTGCTTCCTGACCACAAAGTGGCAAACAGCATTTCCCTGGGCATGTAAGAAAGGGCCACGAGAAACTCCCCCTGCATACTCACTTAACCTCCCCCTACACACACACTGCTGTTTTTCCAACCTGAAACAGCCCTGGAGAGCTGTTGTGTAAGCTGCTGTGGAACCTTATCCGCAGTACGCATGAAGCCCATCAGTACATGTTGAATTATCGCATGATGCCGCTCACATGTCCAACAGGTCTGCTCTACCCTGAGTTACATTCAATAATTTACTGATTGCATGATAGTATGTTTAAATCTGGATCTGCCCCATACATACAGAAAAAGGGGGATATGGTCCTACTATAACACCAAAAGGGTGTTTGGATGAGGAGTGTAGAGTCCTGTTCCCAACAGTCCATTCCACCTCTCCAAACACTTTTTGCCCAGCTGAGATCACTTCTAGTATTGGAATTTAGCTGGGCAGCAGAGCCAGTTTCACAATGCCCTGAGGTGGAGCAGCTGCCAGGGCCCACAGCTTCTGGAGGGCCCCATTATCACTGATCCCCCACCCGTTAGGGCTGCCACCCTCTAGGCAGTGGCTGGAGATCTCCTGGGATTACAACTGAACTCCAGGTGACAAAGATCAGTTCACCTGGAGAAAATGATGGCTTTGGAAGGTGGACACTATGGCATTGTATACCAATGCGGTCCCTCCTCCCCAAACTCTGCCGCCCTCAGGATCCACCCCCCAAATCTCCAGTTAATTCCAAGCCCAGCAACCCTACTATCCATGCACCTCCTCTGTGACCTGTCCACGTGGCCCTCTCTACATTGCTTCATCATCCATGCTTCCTGTATGCAGGTGGTATACAGTGGTGGCACTCCTGAGGGCCACAACAGCTGCACTGCCAGCAGCACACATCAGCCAGTGCTGCTGGGGAAAAGGAACCAAATGTGGCACAAGTGCTTGTGCATGCAGGCAGTGGGAGGATTTGTGGAGGGAGGATGCACAGTTAGGCGGGAGACCTGTGGGTGGGTGGAAGGAAAGAGAGGCATGAGAGGGACCCAACAGGGGACAGAGGATCGGTCTGCCCAGGGCCCTCCAAAACCTGGAACTAGCACTGCTGGGGAGAAAAGCATATAGGGAGGTTAGCAGGCGGGGCGATGGTGATGGAGGGATTAGCACTACTGTCTCTCCCTCCCCGTGCACTTCTCCCGTCTTCTTTGATTTCTTCATGTGTCAGCTGCTTTTAAACATCATACTGGCAAGAGTCTAGCAGAGGCCCCTGGGAGCTGGTGCGAAAGCTTTCTTAAGACGATTTCCTTCCTAAATATGGTATTCTGTGAGCAAGAGGTCCCTGCATAGATATGATCAGGAAAGAAAGAAAGAAAGAAAGAAAGAAACCCTGTGATGTGCAGAACAAAATGTAAAAGGAACGAATATAGAACACCAGACCGTCTCTTCTTCTTCGACGGCCTCCTCCTGATTGGATTACTCTAGAGATCACTCTCCTTGCTATTGCTTCATAAGGAAAAATGTGTATCTTTCCAGGGCCTATGCACAGTATGCAACTGCACGGAAGGGAAGGGAACGTGATTCTCCTCCCCACCACCACCACTATACCTGCGCTCTTCGTTTCCAGTGGAGGCTCACAGTATTGGAACAACAATGGGATGAGGAATGCCAGTAACTCCTCCAAAGCAATGTCAGGATAAATACAACAGACATCTCACATTCACACCCCACTTGTCCTCAGGGCAGCATACACGGCCCTGGCTTATCTCCTCCATTTTTAGCCTCACAGCAAGGTAGGTTTTTTAGACTGAAAGAGGAAGAGTGGCCCAAGGTGTGCTTCATGACTGAGTGGGGATCTTTTCAGGTGACTGCACTGTACTGGCTCTGCTCAAGACAGCTCTGTGATGGCCCTGCTGCAGGAGAATGGCTAAGCCAAGAGTATCTAACCGGCTTCATGATTGCTGCCCTGTAGGAGGGCATCTACATGTCCACCTGTGCACTGCTTTATATTTGTAAATAAACATTGTGCTTACCTAGAAGGAAGACAACTCTGAATGTAAGGCAATCCCCCTTAAAAAAAAAAGGCTACATACAAAACATTGTCTTAAATTATTGTACTTTGCTATAACTAGTATGCTCATTTAAGATGGTCCTTTCTTTTTCTTGACCACATCAGGAGAGGGGGATGACTCTAATCTTCCTTGCAAGGACTACAATAGCTTCCAAGGCCCCCTCCTCCAAACAGAACCAACCCACCAACTCAGTGATTGTTGCCCGTGGAAGTTCCCATCACTCAGGGATGTGGAGAGCATACAGCCCTATAATTATCGTGGACAGGTTGGGACACTGCCAGGTATAAAGGCACAACAATGGAAGGGGGAAGGCTATTCATCTAACTAACAGAAGTGACTGGATCCAAAAGCTAATTACAAATGATCCCTCTGACTCTTAAATCTCAGTAATATTAAGAGGCTAAGCATTCCCTTAAATCATCACACACCAGCATTCCTGGCAACGTCAACAGGGTCACATTCCCACGCATGAAAGAACAACTTCTTCAGTGTTTAGGACTCAAATAGGCCCTTTTTCCCACAAGGCAGGCAGTCCCTCCACTTGTGATTCCCGCCCCAACATATTTATTGTGTCAGCCTGACAGAATAGGCCATAGCCTTTAATTATTACTATTGGCCTAAACAAACTCTTGTCATTCTGTTCGCCAAACCAAGAACGTTTACATTTTATGTAGCCTTGGTACAATTTACTAGGAAATGTTCCTGCATATGACATGTGGAAATGAATCGAAGTGGCATAGCCCTTCATCCTGAGAATCCCCAGACCTGTTGAGCACAGATCCTGGAGCATCCTGTCTAAAATCCAGGGTGACTTGAGGGCTGGTTCACATGATACAAACCCCTTGTATCCTCCACGTGTTGGAGCAACAGCTGCAGTCTAGGAGATCTGTGGCCAGAACTGAACTTCCAGGCACACATGGGCCCAACTGTGACTATGGCAGGCAGGAAAGGGGGATTTAAACCAAAGACATTATTTCCACAATTATATGTTTAGGCCTGCCAGTTCTGGACTGGGAAACTCCTGGGTATTTGGGAGTGAAGGGTGGGGTTAGGGTTGCCAGCTCTGGGTTGGGAAATACCTGGAGATTGGGGCCTGTGGAGGGAGACTTCAGCAGGCTTTAAGGCCACAGAGTCCACCCTCCAAAGCAGCCATTTTCTCCAGGGGAACTGATCTTGGTCATCTGGAGATCAGTTGTAAAAGTGGGAGGTCTCCAGTTGCCACCTGGATGTTGGCAACCCTAGGGTGGGGGTTAAGAGAGGGGAGGAACCTCTGCAAGGTATAATGCCATAGAGACCAGCCACCAAAGCATCCATTTTCTCCAGGGGAACTGGTCTCTGTAGTCTGGAGGACAGTTGTAATTCCAGGAGATCTTCAGGTCCCACCTGGAGGTGGGCAACCATGTGTCCGGTGCACAGCTTCTTCTGCACCAGGATTCCTGCAAATTCATCCGTAAGGCTCCCTTTTCCCAACAGGTGGTATTGTGCAATGATACATATACCAATGGGTGGTGCTGTTCCTTTACATGACAAAAATGCTGGGCCTGCTTGGGAAGATATAGCCCGACAATACAACATCCATTAGTTTTAGCCCTAGCAATCACCCCTATCATTTCTATACTTGGCCATGAAATCCAGCATATTCAGAGTTGATGGTTAAATATGCATTTGATTAGAGTTCACTTGCTGAAGACAAACCTATCCCCCTGGGATTAACAAGGCCTTGGAATTCCTAGTTCAGTACAGTGCTAATATCTTGCGTATTCCGCTCTTTGTGTGTCTCGCAGCCAACGTATAGCAATCCTACCTGGGGTTTTTAAGGCAGGAGGCATTCAGAAGTGATTTGCCATTAAGAACATAAGAACATAAGAGAAGCCAATGTTGAATCAGGCCAATGGCCCATCCAGTCCAACACTCTGTCATACAGCAGCCAAAATATACCAGGTGCCATCAGGAGGTCCAGCAGTGGGGCCAAGGCACCAGAAGCCCTCCCACTGCTGCCCCCTCCAGCACCAAGGATAGAGTGCATCTCCTGCCCCAGACTGAGAGTTCCCATCTATACCCTGTGGCTAATAGCCACTGATGGACTTCTGCTCTTCCTCTGCATTGCCTTCCTTTGCATAGTGACCTCAAACTTCCTTGGTGGCCTCCCATTCAAATACTAACCGGGGCTGGCCCTGCTTAGCTACTGATGAGATGGGGTTAGCTTAGGCTATCCAGCTGACCCCCCACTTACACCATGAAATGAGACAAGCAGGTACAGTAGAAAGTTATCAATTAATACTCATACTTTACAGATGTTGATTATTTTGGCTGTGTTGTATCTGCTTGTCTCATTTCATCCTCTGCTAGGTTTCATATGCTGACAATCCAACAACGGTTGGAAGGGTTTCACTGAACTGATCACTCATTGAATTGGATCCTGCTTTGACACAGCCTCTCTTTGTAACATTCTCCCCTCCCCTGCACCTTTCTGGTGTGTATATAAATCAGCCCAGTGGATTTACACGCCAATGCATCTGATAAAGTGACCTCTGACAAAAGCTCATGTTGGAATAAATACTGTTATTCTTTAAAGTCCTGCTGGAATCCTGTTTTATTCCTCTGCTACCGATTAACACGACCACCCTGCTGGAGTTATCATATCATGAATGTGTGACTCATCTTCAGTGAAAAGTAGTGTCAGAGTTACAAGAGGTGATAAGAATGTTCTTATATTGTGACAGTCCATTCATTAGTAGAGGTCATGTTGCAAATGCCTAATGACAAAGAAGCATGTGCCATCCCATCTCAGATAAACAGAATTTCTTGTTATCTAGGGTTCTAGAGGAACAAGCAACCACTGGATGTATGCCTATTCTATGCCTATTGACTTCTTCACAGACACGGCCGGATCACCCACTGGGCAAACTAGGTGCTCACCTAGGGCACGCTGGCCTCAGGGGCGCCAAATGGTGCCCGGCCCGCCGCCCTAACCGGGCGCCCACCGCCACTGCCGAAAAGCGCCCGGCTAGGGCGCAAGTCGCCCTCCCCCTCCTCCCAGGGGGGAGGTGGCGGCAGCGGCCAGCGGCGGCCAGCGGGATCTCCCTGCCACCGCCGAAAAGCGCTCAGCTAGGGCGCAAGTCGCCAGGGCCTGCTCGCCTACTAGGCCTCCCCCCCACAAAAAGCCCCCCTGCCTCTTCCCAGGCTTGCTTGGGCGCCCCGCAGAGCACCCAAGCAAGCCAGCACTGGGAGGGAAGGGGCGATGGTTTAAACCTCCGCCCCTTCCCTGGCTTTCCTGGGGGCCCCGCAGTGGCGGAGCCTCCAGGAAAGCCGGCGCTGGGAGGGAGGGGGCGGCGGTTTAAACCTCCACCCCCTTCCCGGCTTCCCTGGGGGTCCCACAGCCACGGAGCCCCCAGGAAAGCCAGCGCTGGGAGGGAGGGGCGGCGACTAGACCCCCTGCCCCCTTCCCGGCTTTCCTGGGGGTCCCGCAGCTGCGGAGCCCCCAGGAAAGCCAGCGCTGGGAGGGAGGGGCGGTGACTAGACCCCCTGCCCCCTTCCCGGCTTTCCTGGGGGTCCCGCAGCTGCGGAGCCCCAAGGAAAGCCGGCGCTGGGAGGGAAGGGCGATGGTTTAAACCTCCGCCCCTTCCCTGGCTTTCCTGGGGGCCCCGCAGTGGCGGAGCCTCCAGGAAAGCCGGCGCTGGGAGGGAGGGGGCGGCGGTTTAAACCTCCACCCCCTTCCCGGCTTCCCTGGGGGTCCCACAGCCACGGAGCCCCCAGGAAAGCCAGCGCTGGGAGGGAGGGCGGCGACTAGACCCCCTGCCCCCTTCCCGGCTTTCCTGGGGGTCCCGCAGCTGCGGAGCCCCTAGGAAAGCCAGCGCTGGGAGGGAGGGGCGGTGACTAGACCCCCTGCCCCCTTCCCGGCTTTCCTGGGGGTCCCGCAGCTGCGGAGCCCCAAGGAAAGCCGGCGCTGGGAGGGAGGGGCGGCGACTAGACCCCCTGCCCCCTTCCCGGCTTTCCTGGGGGTCCTGCAGCCGCGGAGCCCCCAGGGAAGCCGGCACTGGGGGGGCGGCGGCTAGACCCCTGCCTCCTTCCCCAGCTTTCCTGGGGGCCCTGCAGCTGTGGACCGTCCAGGAAAGCCAGCGCCGCTGCTGCCCCTGATCTCCAGGCCTCACCGGGAGGTTGGCATCCCCGGTGGGCTGCGCCCCAAGCAGTCCTGCCTAGGGCACCCAGACACCTGGAGCCGGCCCTGTTCACAGAATCTCTCTGCAAATTTGGATAATCAAGAGAATCTGGAAAAACTGTCTGCTATTACGAGGTTTTTATGGGCTGGATATGTTTTATCAATATCCCTTTCCCTTATATCACACCAAGGTAATCTGGCATGTACAGATAAATGAAAACAATGCAAACTAAACACCTTTGCACTGATGTGCTTATTCCATATAATTTGTCTGCTCTCAAGACCCAGCATTTCCAAGAATCTGGAGTATTTGGATAACATGTTGTCGAAGGCTTTCACGGCTGGGGTTCATTAGTTGCTGTAGATTTTCTGGGTTGTGTGGCCGTGGTCTTGGCATTGTAGGACCTGACGTTTTGCCAGTAGCTGTGACTGGCACCATCAAAGATATAACACAGAAAGATGGAGTACTCTCTGTGCCAAGGTGAGCAGAAAATTGATAGGCAAGTAATTTATTTCTACCCTGGAAGGTGGGGCAGGTCTGAGTCAATTATCTTGTGTAGTTCTCCAGGCTATTAACATGCTAATGGAGGAGCTTTCCTGAGGAGGTTCTTTTGCCTATGGATTGTTTCCTGAGGAGGTTCTTTCCACACACAAAGTATTAATACTTTGGTTTTTCTAGAGTGACTTTTTCATAGTATGTTTTACTGCGATTAGATTCATAAGGATTCCTCCCAATTAATGGCATTCAAGTTCTGTTCACTAATTTTATATAGCCACTTTTAACATTATCATTCTAACATACCCCCCAAAAAGAGCAGTTTTTGTTTATTTGTATGTTATATAGAAAAGGAGTTAAGGCTTTCTCTCTCTCTTTGCACTGTTCTGGTTTGTCGCAAAGGCTATTTTTGTTTGATTTCTAAAAAAATACTTGTTTTTGAATTTTTGTCATATATTGTTTTAATGATGCTGAGATTCTGTGTATGTCATCAGATTTCATGCTGATATCTCACAATGCTGTGGACTTGGCATAAACACCAATGTTGCCTCAGCAATCGGCCTGAATGATGACATATTTCCTTTCATGCATGTCACAAGAAGCAATTTTCTGTAAATTTAGCTATGTGAGAGGACAGACTTTTCCAAAGTGTTTGTCATGCCTTGACTGCCATGACTAAAGTGTCATTTTGCTCTCTAGCTCTTGGCATTTACCAGGTTCACATCTTGGAAATACAAACTGTATACACTCCATGGGATGAAGGTACAAAAATGATTCTCTGTCACTTGTGTATAGGCACCTGCATGTTGATAGGATCTAACCAGCTTTTTGCTGGTGAAAAGAGGACAAAAGAGTTCCTTTGACCACCAAAAAGGCTATTCTGGGGATTGTGGAACTTGCACGGGCAAAATAATGTGAAACTGGGGCCTTAACAAGAAGGGGAACTGGGCAAGATAGAGTGAAAAAGCTGGCTGGATCCAATCCTCTGTGTGTAGATATATAGCTGGATTCTATTGAAAATTTCTGCTAATGGAAGCAGGAAGCCATTTTGGCTGATACCCTATTACCACTGCACACCTCTGACTCCTACTTCCCCTTGCTGTTTCTGTGAGGGGTCCCTGTCCCCCAGCCAGGAGCAGCACAGAATGGATCATTTTGGGCTGCCAGGGAGGCAAGGAATTCCTGCCTCAATGACAGAAATCCCTTCCATCAGTGGAGATATACCATGGGATCAGCACTGCACAATGTGGTGATGAAGGGCATGAACTCTGCAGTTTACCCTCCACATAAGATTCATATGAGGAGAAACACCACATCACTTGTTCCCACCATGGTTCAGATGTACAAAAGTTGTCTCGGTGGTGTGGGAAGAAAGCTTGAGAATGCAACATCTTGGTCAGGAAAGCCAGTAATCCAAGCTCTGTGGCAGAGGGGTTTCTGTCCTTTTCCTGTATTTCGGGCCCTGCCCTAGAAAGTGATCCAAGCATTCTCAGACTGAGCTTGGCCCCTTCTTCCATACAACCTCACCCCTCAGGCATTGATACCTTTTTTGGAATAACTGAGAGGTTTCATCTTCTAAACGTTTTATTGAGCTGCTTCTGGTCCAAGTATCATTTTATCTACACTAGTTTACATGCTGTTGTTATACCCTGGCTCGTTTTAATGGCCTTGATTTATTTTCTTAGTGGCTTGTTTTAATGGCATTGGCTTGTTTTAGTGGTCTCTTTAATGGCTTCATTTTGTTAAGGGTTGTATTTTCAAGGACAACCCAATCTCACCAAATCTTGGAAGCTAAGTAGGGTCAGCCATGGCTAGTGTTTGGATGGGAGACCTCCAAGGAATACCAGGGTTACGACAAGGAGGCAGGCAATGGCCAACCATCTCTGAACGTCTCTTGCCTTGAAAACCTTACAGGGTCACCATAAGTCAGCTGTGACTTCATGGCACTTTCCACCACCCTTTTCATGGCTTAGTTTTATCATTTGGGTTGTCAGCCACCTCCAGCAAGTCCCTGGAGGGATGACATATAAATATGCAAACTGAATTAGCTAATAAAGAAAGAAAGAACCAGCCAGCCAGCATGGTTCACAACTGTAAGGAATAGCCAAAAGTGAGGAGAAATCATGAAGTTGCGTGTATGACCCTGCAGTGGTTTTGGGGGCCCAGAGATTCAGAAAATTGGTGCACCCCACAGGCACATATACTTGTATCAATGGGTGCAGGTTGGAAGCTTCTCTGACTGAGCTATCAAGCCACAGTTTGTGCCACCACAGGAGTTTATTGATTTAAAAATTCTACTCTGCCCTTCCATAATGTTCAGGGTGGAACAGAACAAAACCACATTTGCACAGCAAATTGCAAACAACCCACAGAGGCATCAATCAACTTGCTGGTCTAAAATAAAGCCCTTCTTTAAAACCTGTATTCTCAGCTCTCTGTATAAGGGCTGGTCAAATAGAACATTTCCACAAGGCTGAAAGAGATGAGGCCCTTCAAACTGCACCAGGGAGCCTTTTCCAAAGGGCAGAAATGACAATAGAAAGTGCTGTCAAGCACTGTAGAACGTGCCACTTGCAATGAAAATACCAGTAAGAGACACTGTTGAGCCAAGCAAAATTGAGGTGTAGGTTCCTCTAGAGAGAGGCAGTCCTTTATGTGTGTGGGATGTGGAACAGCTTTAAAGGCAAGTTCCGGCATCTTGAACAGAATCTGGACACTGAATGTATGTAGCCACTGAAATTGTTTTAACATTAATAGCATAGTATGAACATGGCTACTACAGTGATGTATGAGTGTGTATGTAAAGTGCCATCAAGTCGCAGCAGACTTATGGAGACCCCTCATGGGGTTTACAAGGCAGGAGCTGAGCACGGCCTTCCTCTGCATAGCAGCCCTGGACTTCCTTGGTGCTTTCCAATCCAAATACTAACCAGGACTGACCCTGCTTAGTTTCCAAGATCTGACAAGACTGAGTGAGCATGGGCTATCCAGGTCAGAGATTCTATAGCAACAGAAATTATTATGGAAAGACCTCCCCTTGTGTTAGAGTTGCCAGCTCCGGGTTGGGAAATGCCTGAAGATTTGGGTGGTGAAGCCTGAAGAGAGCAGGGTTTGGGGTGGGGTTTAATGCCATACGGTCTACCTTCCAAAGTGACAATTTTCTCCAGGTGAACTGATCCCTGTCACCTGGAGATCAAGTGCAGCCCCAGGAGATCTCCAGCTACCACCTGGAGGTTGGCAACGCTACCATGTGCATAGATTTAAAGAGCTGGTGATTTACGCACTTGCCCTATAATCACAAGAACAAGGCTTAGAGACTGCTGTACACAATGTATTAGTTGCTCTTCATACTGAAGCTGTTTAAGGCCCTTAGTAGCCCACCCAGAAATATTACAGCCACTAGTCCTGCTCAATAGATTGGCCAACCCTTTTGGTACCATCTAAGAATCTTCCAAGTTGTCTTCAAGGGCTCTCTTAGGAAAGGCTGGACTGCCCAGCTATAAGCATGCTGGGAAGGGAGAAAAGCATCCTGGGAATCATTAAAATTTATGGATACAGTTGCCCTATGCAAGACTAGAGCTTATTTTACAAAAACACATAGTATAATTCAAATAATGTTCTAACATATGGGCCACAAGGAACAACTATAGTTCCATGACTGCCTGTAGCAATGTGCCAACTGACAGACAGCAGAGGACATATTTCCATTCTCAAGCAGAGTTTCATTCTGACTCAACCCTGGATTGATATTTCTTTTGAACTGAAGTTCACAAAATATCCTTTGGGCTTAACCCTCCTTCACACATAAGGGCAGACTCCTGCCTCAGCTCCTTTAGCTGAACCTGGGTTTTATCATTCACAAGTTTCTCTGCCTTGCCCCACATCGATTGTTGGTCTAGCTTTGCAGCAGTTTCTTCCACAGCTCCTCTCTTCATTTATATCACCAGCTGAAATCAGAATAAGGAGAGCTGACAAGTGATGATGAAGTGGAAAAAGACGAGAAACGTAAGTCTTGGGAGGGCAGTGGCTCTGAGAAAAGCAACAAAAAAATGGTAGATGTGTGAAGGATACCTTCTGGAGATGAGTAACTTCTGGATTGGGAAGAGACAAGAAGTATAAATTAGGGGTTGGGTTGTTAGTGGAGCTTACAGGTGGTATTAACAACTCCAGATTCAGCAGTTCTCCTCAGCATGAAGATTATGTCATCAGAATAGTTTCCCCTGCTGATTTTTGCAGGTCCAAGCTAGATGAAAGGTGCAAGAGCTCTTTCAGACAAAATAACATTACTAGGATGAGCACTGGACTAGATCTGGGAAACCCATGTTTGAATCCCCACACTGCCAAAGATGTTCACTGGACAATACTGGGCCAGTCACTCGGTCTCCACCCAGCCTACCTGACAGGGTGGTTGTTGTGAGGAGAAGCCGCTTTGGGACCCACTGGGGAGGAAAGCAGAGTATAAGTATCTCAAGAAATACCAAAGCCTCTAATTTTTCTTCAGCATCTCAGAGTGGCATCTGATTTGCAGTCTTGCAGTCATTAAACCTAAGGCATAAACATCATCCTCTGCCTTTCTGCTCCCTCCCATTGGCATGTTCCACTCATTACCAGGCTATCTTAAGCCTCTGGCAATTTCAGCATTGGGGGATACTGGGGGTGGGGGAGAGCAAGCTAATGTGAACTTGTCTGTTATTTCTGGAAAAGCAGCCAGACAAATCAGAGACATTGTACACATTTCAATAGTGGCCTATTTATTCTACCATCAACAAGACCAATAATAGCAGAAGCACTGAAATTGTCAATGAAAGAATGTCACAGTTTGATAGAAAGCCATGTAATTAACTGGAAAGGCAGGAAATGTGTTTTAGGAATGGGAGGGCCATCTGCTTACAAAACCTGCCAAAAATTGAATTGTGGTGATTTTTGTCAATTATCATGATAGAGCACAAGAAGGAGGGGTGTCATTATCCCAGAAATTCCCTCCCAAAGAATCTCGCTTTTGACGTCAAGTTTTAAAAAAAATAAAAAACATCTCAGCTGAATTTCTGCCTGGTCAAAAAAGCAATGGAAGTTTGACTGCGCCACTGGAGTCTCCTGCTTGCTAAGATCGATGAGAGTTATGCCGCTGCCTTTGCAAGGGAATGGACTGTATCCTGACAAAAGGTATGCCGTTTAATGGTAGGCGGGGATTCCGGGGCTGATGTTTCAGCACCATTTGCTGTCTCATGCTTGATGGATATTATGGCAGAGGAGCCCCTGAACCCTGACAATATTTATTGACTTGACAACTTTTGCATCCCATCTTTCCACCCAACGGGGGCCACCAAGGTGGCCATGTGGATGCCATTCCACCTGGGAAGCTGTCTGAGCAAAGCTGCGGCTTGGTTGGTTTGTTTGTGTGGATTTCTGTTGTGGGGGAACTGTGGCAGAGCAGGCTCTGCATGCAGCAGATCTCAGGTTCCAGTTCCCTAGAATTTCTATGTAAAGGATCTCAAGCGGCAGGTTTGGGGGAAGCCCTTCTGAGCTGAAGACCCGCCTAGAGAGAACTGTTGCCATTCAGAGTAGACAAATACTAAGCTAGATAGATGTGAACTAGCATAAGGCAGCTTCATACATTCATAGTCTCTGTTTTTAACTGCATTGGTTCATTATGTCATTTCAGAGCACTCAGATAATTCGGAAAGTATCTTTGTTAGGTGCTTCCTTCAGGTCCAGTAATGCCCTTATTAGACACTCACTGCTGTATACAGCCTCATTGACCCACGTTCTTTTTAGAACAAAGACTCTGAAAATGGTGCGCTGGAGGATGCAGTGTGTGTGGGGGAAACAACAGTCTCTCATCTCCCTGTGCTGTGGTCCCTGGCAGAAATGGGCCTCCATGGCAATTTCAAGGGGGGGGAGCTTAAAATGGCATCACATCCCCGTGGTGGACTTGGGGACACAGTATAGTGTAGTCTGGCCCTCCAGAAGCTGAAGCAAAGGCTGCACTGAGTAGAATATGTCTAGTTCTGCCTTACTCAGTGAACACAAGCTATACATGTCCTCTACTGCTACAGTACTGGGAATGAAAAAACATGAATACTGATATGACTAGGGACATTACTGCATGATTCTGTTTAAGGGTTTTTAAAAACCCACCTTGGTACTGTGTATAGCAGTGATCCCCAGTGAGGTGCCTATCCATGCCATGGCGCTCACCAAAATATTTCCTGGCACCCACTTGCTTCTTCCCCAAAGGCCCTTGGCTTTTTTGCATTTAATCAGAGTAGGAGGTGCTTCAGAAGAGCCCAGGAGACATTCCCTTTTGTGTCTGGAGGGGATATTCATTTAGAATCAGCTGCCGTCATCATAGGTGGATGTTTGGCCTGAAACCGCCTAACATTTTATGGAACCTCCCAGTATTTTGGGATAGAACCCAGCCACCAGCATAGCCACCTTGTGGTGGTACCCGCTACCTGTTCTCTAAAAAGTACCCAGAGGTTCCACCAGGCTGGGGATCTGTGGTCTACAGATGTAACCTAACATTCTGTGAATCTCAAGGTTCATTTCCAAATAACCCCACAGGTAAATAGTCCTTATGGCTGCAAGTCAATACCTAGTAAATTTCAGAAGCTGTGTGGAGAAGGGCTTCTACTGGTTGGGGTCCAAGGCTTCATTTCCTAGTTCCTTGTCCTCTTAAGCAAGAATAAATGATTCAATGCAAGTAAATATATTTAAACAATATGTGCCATTTAGAGAAGTTAGCTTTCTTCAGAGCAGAACTGGGGCTACCTTAAAAGCCTTGTCTGCAATAAACAAACTGTAAGATGCTAAGTGATCGAAGGTGACAGATCTAGAGCTTGGACTGTGATGATCTTTATTCCTCTATCTTCTTGCACATGATGTGCCCTAAAAGGCAAGTCATGTTGCATTCATCACCAAGCAAATGGCACTTTTGTTCCTCAAAATGTTTGATAGTTCCTTCGAACATGCATTCCAGCAATTTGTATGCATATTCCAAGATGCTGACGCTGTATTCTGGCGGAAAAGCATGTGTGAAAGACAAGCTATTAAAACAGGCATGTTTTTCTTCTTTAGGCATTAACATCCAAATTATGGAGGCAATTGTTTCTCTTTAAAAAATATACTTCCTTCTGCTGTGGGGTAAAAAAACCTGACTGCAGTCAAGATGATTGACAACAAGCACCTGAAGTCGACTGAAGAAAGGTGGGTGTTCTGAAATTACTGGCAGAAAACAGGGGTGGAACAAGTTTGGGAAGGAACGGCATACAAGACACTGGTGACTGAGAGATTATTCGTTTAAGGAATCAGCTCTGACTTGGGTAATAACTGCCGAGGGCTCACTTTCCATCGGCCCATGCCTGCCTGATCCAGAACTTTTGCTTTGAATGTGCAGAAAAATTATTCCTAACAGGGGGTGGCAATTGCAATCCTATACAGAGTTACTCCAGTCTAAATCCTCTGGAACAAATCTGCATAGGATTGTACCATGAATTGGCCAGCTCTAATACTGGACCAACAGGCAAGTCCTTCTATCTGTGTTTCCTCCTCACCTGCTCCCTCAATTCCCGTTCTCCCATGCTGCTGTGTCCACAGTATGCACAAAGGCATTCCTCTATCTTTTCTGCCCCTCGCCATCAATACAGTGGAAGGAAGATAGAGAATGGCCTAGCACCCACTGGGAACGTCCCCTATTACTGCTGGACAATCCAGGAATGATACAGACCTTCTTCATGTATTAAGTACCTTTTTATCCTTCGCTTCTTCAAAAAGAGCTCAGGCTGGTTCCCCTCCTCCTCCATTTTATCCTTATGACAACCCTGTGAGGTAGGTTAGACTGAGAGGGACCTGCTCAAAGTCACATCAGTCAGTGTGCTTCACAGCCCAGTGTGGATTTTGAAGCTGGGTCTCCTAGATCCTGGTTGGCACTTCTAACCCAGGGCTCCCCAACCTTATTGAACCTGTGGGCACTTTTGGAATTCTTAGGGGGGGGGCACAATCACAAAATCGCTGCTTCAGTGGGTGCAGCCAGTCCCAAAATGGGTGCTGCAGGAGGTGGAGCCAACCACAAATTGCCAGGGATCAAGGTTATATATATAGCTCTAATATAGTAACTCTTCAGCAATGCAGGTGGAAACTCTTGTTTAACAGGATGCCTTTTTAATCTGCACAGCCAATCAGAAGCCCTGCTGGTTAAGAGCCCCAATTAGCCCTGCCCACTTTCTAAAAGCACCTGGCAGGTGCCAGGAAAGGTGTTGATGGGCACCCACAGGCATCATGTTGAGGACGTCTGCTGTAGCCATTATAGGAGTCCAGGGACCCTGAGTGTCTCTGTGTTGCCTTAGACTCATCTCTTTCTGCTCCTGTGGATGAAAGAAGAAAAACAGGAGACAGAAAGGAATGGATGAGTGATATAAGAACTGACCAGCCAGCACTTGTCCCTAGCCAAGATTTGGCATGCAGGCCTCCAGTTGCTGACCACTGATCCAGATTAATTTAGAATGGCACAATATGCTATCTGTAAATTTCTGGTTTGCGGCAACGGCCACTTGCTGGGTCCATGAAGGAGAATGAAATGGCCTGGAGAAAGACAAGGAAACAGCACCAGCAGATAGAACATGCTCTGTGGAGCTTTAAGGAGCATGCAGACTTATCAGGGATAATGGGCCAAGATGAATGGTGTGGTAAACAAAGAGCCAATTGGCAGAAGCAGGGGAAAGAATGGAGATAGCAACTTCTGGGCATCGCAGAATGGAAAAGCAGCAGACAATTAAAATGAGCTGCTACAGTTTGCACTGTCAGGCTAGATCACCTCCAGATTCCCAGTATTGGGACTGCTTGTTTGAAAGTGCCCTGCAAGACATCCTGGGCATGGGGTAAGCTAACATTCAAACAGTCAATGGAGTTGGCCATATGAAGTGGAACTCTCCAGTTCTGAATGTCCTGGCTATCCATTAAGTTTCCAGGCACCATTCAAGTTGCTGGCTTTGAACTTGAAAGCCCTAGCCCCCTTCCCTTGCTTCACTGAAGCCCTTGTCTGGGTATCAGATGCCAGAATGGAGCAGGACTTTCTCAGCAGTGGCCCCCACTTGGAATTCCTTTCTGAGAAAGGGGGCCTGGTACACCCACCTCTCACATTTAGAAATCTGGTCAAATCTTTTCTTCTTTTTCATTTTAATTCCTCAAGGCTTTGAGGCTAGACTGGGTAAGCATGGCTTTTCGTTTATCCGCTACATTTCAATTATGGTTTTAGCAATGGTTTTGTGTTGTTTGTTTTCTACAAAAATACTTTGAGGGCCAGTATGATCAAAAAGTGGCCTTAAATAATAAACAGATTTCCCTTCCAGTTGGCTTTCTGCATGTAGGGAAAGTTTGAGGTGGTCTTTTCCCCTTAAGCAGATCTACCCACCCTCGGAGCAGAGTCCACCCTCTTTTGGATCACTTCTCAGACCCACGGAGACTGGTATAAGAAAAATGTCAGGTGTAAAAAGAAGCCAAAGAGAGAGTGCTAAACAGGGACCAGGAAGATCCACTGATCATGGAACTTACTGTGTGACCTTTGGGCCAGTCAATCTCTCCTAGCCTCACCTACCTCCCAGGGGCTGTTGTGAGGATAAAATGGAGGGAGACCCACCTATGCCATAGAAATGAGATAGCCAGTATGGGGCAAGGGTTGGCGTAGAACTCAGATCCCTCCTGCGATCTAAAGCTTGCTGGGTGACCCCTGGTGAGCCCTTCTCTCACAGCCTCACCTACCTCACAGGGCTGTCGTGTGTGGCTGAAACAGGGGAAAACCTGAGCTCTTTGGGGATTAAAATGTACTAAATAAATAACAGAAGGGCATGTCTGAGAACACCAGCAACGTCTTGCCCCCAACAGCAAAGCCAGGGCGGCAGGCAGTGTGTTCAGCCCTGGGATCTCAGGCACACAAGGGGGGGGGGATTTGTCTCCCGAATCAGAGGCCGTGATTTCCCCGCGGCTGACCTCTCTGCAAAGTCTCTTCTGTCGAGGCCTGCTGCAGCCTTGCCTTGCTTTGGTGGAGGAGAAGGAGGAAGCCCCGGAGAGGCGGCTGGCCGGTGCCCTTGCAGCAGGGGCGGCGGGGGGGCTCCTTTCCTTGGCTGCTCGCTGCTCCCCTCCCCCGGCGCCGCTCTCTAGCCCGGCTGCAGCAGCAGCGGCAGGAGCAGCGCGGGGAAGGCAGGAGGAGGGAGGAGCCAGCGGCAGTCCCGGGCGGCTTTATAGCCGGCGTGGGGGCAGCTCTGCGCCGGGCTGGCCCTGGGGAAAAACGCGCTGCCGAGAGGGGCCGCCTCCCGCTCCGGCATTCTTGCCTTGACGACGACGAGGGGGATGATGGAGCCCCGGTCGGAGCAGCGACGGCCCCCTGCCCCCTTCCCGCAGGAGCCGAGCAGAAGCTAGTGGCGCTTGCCCGGGAAGCCTGGCCAACGGGGACGGCCGCCTGCCATCCCTCGACCCGACGGCGGCTGCGGAAGAGAAGAGGTACCACCGTGTGTGTGTGTGTGTGTCCGCCTTTGGGGGGTGGCGTGAGGTGTGCAGTGGTGTGGAGCATGCCTTGTCTGCTTGCAGAATCTGCGTGGGCCATTCCAGGGGGCGGGGGGCGGTTTTCTCATGCGTTGTTGTAGGATGGAGGGGTGCGTGGCGCGCTATGCAGGTGGGCTTCAAGGGGCGAGGGTCCCGGGGGGGGACGGGACGGAGCCGAGAGACTGCAGGAGAGAGAGCCCAGGCTGCATACCCTGGCGGGGGGTGGGGGCGTCGCGTCCCAGGAATTCCTGCGTGGGTGACATCGACGGAAGTGTCTTCCAGCTCTGATCTCAAACGATGAATAGATAGGAGAGAGCAATGGTGGGCAGCGAGGTAAGGTCAGAGAGAAAAACCTTCTCGCTCAGGTTGTGTGTCGGCAATACGTATTTAGAAAAGAGATCCGTGTGGGGGCAAGATGAAGGTATTTAGGACATACTCAACCAGCAGGGGCTTGGGCTGCCCTTGAAACTTTTAAACTTATTGCTTTTGTTTTTAGGAGTTCTCTATTTAGACAGACCACATCTTCATTCAAATGCTTGTCACCCGACACTACACTTTTAAAATAATAGGAGTTGGAGAGTGTGTACAGTGGCACTGATATTAGTTCATTTGAATGGAAGTTCCCAAGTAATGCGTGTGTGCACTTGCATGCTTAGGAAGATCGAGGCCTGGTGCTGCCTTTACCATCTAAAAAGGTGTCCAAGGTCTATTGCCTGACCAATGTCTGCTGCCGACTGTGGCTGCAATCCCTGGGTACAAAATACACGACCTCTCCTCCAGTGGGCTGTTCACGTAGAACCTGATGCATACTCGTGTGCTTTTTTCATGCAAATAGAACACAGACCCTTCTCTGTGTAAATTCACACACACACACATATATATGCAAAGCCCAAAGCGTGCTGTCTGTACACATGGACATTTCTGGACATGCTGCTTCTCCCTTTCACATTCTCTCTCATCTAATGTGTTCCCATCATATGCCCAATTAGGATCTGAGAGTCCTGTCCCGGATAGCCCAGGCTAGCCCCATCTCAGAAGCTAAGTAGGGTCAGCCCTGGCTAGTATTTGGATGGGACATCTCAGAGGAATACCAGGGTTGTGACATGGAGGCAGGCCATGGCAAACCACCTCTGAACATCTCTTTCCTTGAAAACCCCACAGGGTTGTCATAAGTCAACTGTGACTCGATGGCACTTTCTGCCGCCACCAGGATCTGAGAATCATCTTTGCTACACACAGACGTGGACACTGCAATTAGTTTCTGTATCCACGATTGCCAGAACTGTGAACACAACACCCATAGACATCCAGCACAAGCATCTCTCTGCTTCTTCTGCTGTAACCACATACAGTAAAATTCACCGGCCATGGTCCAGTTGCTCCTGCTCTCCTCCTGTTCTGCCTCTGCTAGGCAAGTGAGGGCTAATTTTCACTTTACATTTTGTACTTAAGTACTTGAGTACAGAACATGTGGACCTCTTACCAAGTCTGAAAGGCACACCTGTAGTAAATGAATCTTTAAAATATAAGGAAGTGGTGATTGGACTCCCCTGCCCCCCACTTGAGAGTCTTCCTAAAGCGCACATATTGGATTATATGTGAACCTCCCAGCTGATGAACACAGGATGCAGATTGTACTCAGCTGTCTATATCTGAGTACAAAACATAACTGGCCCTTGGATGTTGGAGGAGCTTGCTTTGATCCATTGTTCCAGATGAGCAGCTTTATTAGTCTGTAGCTGCAAAATAAAATTGCAGTCTGGAAATCAGTCTTTAAGGTGCCCCTGGACTCCTGCTTTATTTTGAACTTTAAGGGAGCTCTCCTCTTGCTGTGTCCTATATCTCTGCTGGCTGAGAATTGGATCACTCTGCCCTGTGGTCTGGGCACCCCAACAGCTATGCCTCTTTTCTGGAGGGCCATGGTCAAGTGGATGGAGTGTTTGTTTTGCATGTTGGAAGGTTTCTGGTTCAATCCCTGGCATCTCCAATTCAAGAGAGTACGTGATGTGAAAGATCTCTATCTGAAACCCAAGGGAGTTGCTACCGGTCCAAATAGACCCCGATAGAGTAAAAGGCAGCTTTGTGTGTTCATGTGTTCTATTTCCAGATCTTGTATTTCAAAAAGCCTTCTTCCCTTCTCCGGTAATTTTTTTTTTGTCCTGAGCTTTTTTACAGGGTAA
The DNA here is from genome assembly GCA_029375565.1 of Gekko gecko. Taxonomy (NCBI): domain Eukaryota; kingdom Metazoa; phylum Chordata; class Lepidosauria; order Squamata; family Gekkonidae; genus Gekko; species Gekko gecko. The sequence goes on from JAPDNY010000011.1 coordinate 38,883,712, forward strand.
AGGATATTTGACAGTCTGAAACTATTTCGTTGTGACTCACATATTGTTTTCATCAACTAATCTGATGCTGAATGTGTATTTCTCCTACTGTGTAGTTTGAACAAGGAGATGTTTACGGCCCTGTCCTGCCAACCCTGTGAACAAACAGGTTAGTATTTTAAATGGGCTGGCATGGCAGCATACCAAGATGTATTTTAACCTATGCTATGCATTTTTAAGTGTGTGTGCAAAGGAGAAGTTTACTAACATGGCTTGCTCAGTACATGTTTTGATACTAGAAAATGAGCAGCTGCTGAGCCAACTTCATTTTTAGCAATTCTTTAGTAAGCTTTTGGAAACAAATGATCTTGTGTGGTCCTGCGTACATAACTGAATTTGTACTTGAGAATTGGTTGTATTTATTTCATTCCTTGTCCCAGAAGGCAGCTGTTCTAACAGGGAAATTCAACTGCAGATTGAGATTTCGTCAACATTACTCTCTTTTCTAAAATGCTGTTGTTGGCGGGTTCCCATGGAGTGGAAGCCCAGGCAGCTTGGGCTCTGCATACCTTAGAGTCTGCCCCGTTCCCTATGGGCAATTGTCCAGGAATACCCTCTTCCATTTATCCATCTGCACCCATCCAATAAAGGCGTGCAGAAACATGTTCTCTGTAGTTGCCCGCAAACCTGCCACTCCTGTGCCCTGAAGACCTCATGTAAGCCAGTGCTTAAACAGCTTTTAAAAATAAGTCCAGAAAAACCACTAGTCCACAAACATTTTCCTGCTGATACCATACATTTGAGAACCAATGGCCAAAAAAGAGCCAGTTTTTTTTCCCCAGTCTGCAAAGCTGTCTGGCTCTCTACCCTGGAAGTGATTCTTACTTTCTACAGGTGGTCAGGCAAGGGACTTTCTACCAGCCTACATTTTAATACCGGGTTGCCAACTTCAAGATGGAGTCTGGAGCACTCCCTAAACTACAACTGATCTCTAGACAACGGATTTCTACAGGAAATGGCAACTTCAGAGGGTGAAGTATATGGCCTCACATCCCATCTGAGCTCCGTCCCCAAACCTCACCCTCCCCACATACCACCCCTAAATCTCCAGGAATGTCTCAAGTCAGAGGCGGCAACCCTACAATGCCTCAGGGGCTATTGCCTTGTTTGAGCTAGCTTTCAGTAGCCAGGGCAAGCTCGTATAAAGTCTTTATGAGATCATATTTTCTATTTAGTCATTTAAAACAGTTGGCTCTGTTGATGCTTTTTAAAATGCTGTCCCTTAACTTGAGATCTCAGGATGGATAGTGGTAGCAATCTGGCAATACAATCCTGTGCAGAGTTGCGCCATTCTAAACCCATTGAAATGGATGTGCTTAGGCTGGAGTAACTCTGCACGGGATTGTACTGTAAATTGATCATTTGAGCCAAATTGCACCCAGATCTGTGGGACCACATCAAAGGCAAACTTTCTACTGGTGAAATGTCAACAGTCTCACCACTAGATAGGTTAATGGATATTTTCTGGATGGAAGACAGTAACCTGGTTAAGTATAAATGAGGACAGAATGTTGCCCAGTGCCTCAAACCTGTTGTACCCCAATTACCATGTAAGTAAAATGCACAGCTGACACGAGGGCCTGTGCTGGGCCTCTGCCAAAAGGTTTGCTAACCGGTCTTCAATTTATAAACTGTGTGGTGATGAAACTGCAATTGGCAGATGCTACATTGATTGATGAATATGACGAGGGATATTTTTTTGGCATGTCATGCGCTTCCTTTGAAAAAGGCTGTCTTAAAGTTCATAGGTATATGCCCTCTCTGTTTTCTGGCAGCATATGAAGAATTTCACACGTAACTGGAAACACCTATCATCAGTTACCTATTTGCAATAATTAAAAAAAAGTATCAGAAATATACATGGCACTTTCTGTGTTGACATCAGCAAATGATAAGGCTGAGCATTATCAACCTTTTTAAACAGCAGGGTAATGCAAAACTTGCTTATATAGGCTGGCATAAATCATATTCATAAGATGTAACCTATAGGGGAATAAGACCATTTAAGCATGTGTATGCCAATTTGTATGGTTTACGGACTTCAGTAGAAAGAAAAACTATAAGGCTACTCCAAAAGGCTACTATAAGGCTAGTCACTGAAGGCAAGTAGACAACTGGGAAACTTTATTGCAGTATCTGAACACCTCCCACACTTTTGTGAGTTCACCTACGATATAGGCCTTAAGGTAAGGAAGTGTTATGAATGTTATTTTCACTGAACAATAATGAGGTGATACGTCTAAATTCAAACTGAGCAGAACAGGGAACTGAACTTGAAACACTTGTATTCTCAGATGACATCCTATGACTATCTTTCCTGTCTCACCTAATTTTATAAAGCAGATAAGCATACTGCACAAAATTAGCCTGCTTGCCTATCTGATACCAGTATTCTAGCTCCTTTCCCCTCAGGTACAAAAGCTATTTGTTTTCCTAAATATGAATAGTTTTGTCTAAATTCATGCTTTAGAACTCTATGATAAGGATGTGCTGACAGATGTTTCTAATAAACACTTTCCTCGAACTGTATGATACAATAGCTGTTGGTGGCAGTGTTCGGCTAGGTCTCTAGATCAAAACCCCCGTTGAAACTCCCTAGCCATCTTGAGCCAGTTTTTCTTTCTCAACATAACCTACCTTACAGGACTGAAGGGAGAAACGTGTATGTTAACCCTGAATCCTTGAAGAAGGGCGGTGTAAATATGTAATAAACAATTTACTAGCTGGCAGTTTTTATTCATTGGTTATAATTAATTTTTCTTAACAAAATGAGTTGATGCAGTTTTTCCACAGAGCTAAGAAAAAGCGCTTAGCTGAAAAGGCATATTTCAGTATAAGAACCAATCTGATGGGGACCGGGAGGCACTCTATCCTGCATCTCTATGTTACAACCCTTTTGTCTGTCATGGACTGCTCTACTCATAGGACTGCATTAGGTTTTTCCCAAGGAAAGGGTGTTGTGGAATAAGTTGTTGTTGCTGTTTCCCACTTACCTAGTTTTAGCTAGCGCTAAGTAACTTCAGTGGGCAAGGATGCCCCAACAACCAACATTTCTTTAAAAACAAACAAAAAACCCCTTCCTTTTGCATACTTGTATGAAAAGAGGAGAGTAGGGATTCCTTTCTTCTGAAATAAAGGATTTGACCAAAATAGTCTACAAGCCTCTTGAGATCTGCAGAATCTTTTAGGCTGTTTGGTTAAAGACTTCCTGTTCTGAGCCAGCTGAAGGCCTCGGCTCCCCCTGCTCCTCCCCCATTCCCTTTGGGAATTCTCCCTCAGGAGGTCTAGGAACTTGCACAGCATAAAACAAGATGAATATGGCTGCTGGAATAGAACCTCGGACATTATGTAGCAGCCTGAGACTTTTCTAGGCTAAAGTTGTTGCCTGTAACATTTTGGAGACAGTTTTAATATGCAACTATTCTGCAGTCTCTGTTAATCCTCACATCCAAGTCTTTTCCTTCCAGGCGTCTTCTAAGAATCTCCATGTCCTGAGGGCTGAATGGTCCTTTGAGGCTCCCTTCCTTCTCACTGCATCCTGTGTCTCAGCTGCAAATAAACAGACATTTATAACCTGTGTAAAAACAGTTACATTTGACATCAGGAGTATATTAAGATTTTATGCCTTACGAACTGAAATACAAAGAAAGTATGTTTAGATTCAATAAAAAAGTACAGCACCCCTTCTGCAGATAAAACCCACCCTATTTTAAAAAGTGTTTTTGGGGGATCTAAAGGTTAGAACTTGAGCCAGGTCCATAAATTTTCCCTGCTGCATTCACTGTTCCCCTCCCACTGTAAAACTAGGACTACCTCCTCCAGGAGTCTATTCATTTTCATAAGCTTGAGCAAGCCAATGTCCTCTTTCTGTTTTCTTTCTTTTTTATCCTCAATTGCTTTCCATGTCCTGTGCCTCTTGAGGCATGCTGGGTCCTCATCACAGTTTGGCGGGTGTGTTTGTGTTGTATTCTTTTGGTCAGTTTACAAAGTCATGTTTTCCTGCGTACCTTGGGAGTCCTCTGATGATATAAAAGCCCCTGCTTTGCCAGTGGTTGGTCTGGTACAGCTGCTTTTGTGATAGTCATGAGCCACCCAGTTTACTAAGAGATACAGTATCACCTTGAGTCACTTTTGACACATTCATCCCTGAATCATCCATTGTTGTCTAATAAACTGGTGTCGGTGCGTGAGTCAGCAGGCTGCTTATATGACGCCGCCATCTTTATTCCAGCAGGGTTCTTGTGAATTAACCTCAATAGGAAATGCTTTCCCAGCATGATATCCACCTGTTGATGTGATTTCATCCTACAGATCTAGGGTTGCTCCCCATTCTTTCCTCTTACTGGGCTTGGGCTTCTGCTGTGTCACAGGCAGAAAGAAGTGGAAGTCCTTTTAGAGAAAAGGGGGGGGAATCCTAGATTATTAGAAGGAAATCACACTGGCTTTCTAGATACTTTCAAAAGGCACAGATCCCCAAGGCAGGGGAATCAAATCCATGGCTCACAGGCTAGAACTGATCCATCCAGGGTTCTTAGCTGGACCATGAGCAACTGGTCATTGCCTTTATTGCCATATGACCAAGGCTGTGCATTATGTCCCTCTATACCGTCCCAGCACTAATGAGTAGAGGACGGTGGAAGTGGAAGGGTGGGCATCAGGGAGATATTGTAAGGAAATACTGTAAGAGTGTTATTTTTTTAAGCATGTTTGTATTTTGCATAAAAATAGTTTTGTTAATTGGGTTTGCCTGTGTCCTTTATAAAGTTTATATCTCCCATTCCTGGCATTACATTTTATGGCATGTATGGCCCGGCCTGACAAAGTGACATTTATGTCAGATCCGGCTCTCATAACAAATGAGTTTGACGCCTCTGCCCTAGCGGGTTCCGTGGAGTACTCTGCAAGTTCATGTTCCCTCAGGGCCAATTCACACAGAGGTGCAGCTGATGTTACATGCTGGGAACTTGGTTCCCAGGCCTGGGGGGGGGCTCAAGTTGGATCAGTACTGTAGCGCTGGGGAAGAAGGAGGTTAAGCCTTCCTCCCGTGCTGTTTCTCTAGACTGGTGGTTCCCAGCCTTTTCAGTACAGTGACCCACAAGTCCAAATTTACTTGGTATAGTGACCCATCCAGGGCTGGCCCACTTTTTTGGCATCCTAGACAAACTATGACCTTAGCACCCATCCCGTTCAGCACTCCATCTTCTTTTCTTTTTAAAAAAAATTATTAAGTTTTTAGAATATGCAAGAATGGGGATGGGGAAGGGGCAGGGAAAAGAACAAAAGTAATAATTTTCTGCATATAACTTTCCTCTGCTTATCATTTCGTATTATATAGAGATAGACTGTGAGATTCTATAAGTTCTTAAGAGCTTCTTAGTATTTTGATATTAGAAAGTTCATATCTTTGTATTTCTATCTTATCCAATTATAAAATGGGGTCCAGAGTCTGACAAGATCTTCTTCCATTTGCCCTTTTATCATCAAGGTCAGTTTGTCCATTTCTACACTTTTTACAATCTTCACTATTAGGTTGTGTTCAGAAAGTATTGATGGAAGTTTCCAGTAAGATGCAAATAAAATTCTAGCTGCAGTTACTACATGAATTATAAAATATCATTGATTCTTATCAAAATTCTCTGATATACAATTCAATAAAAACAATTCTGGTTGAAAAGGTATTGAAATCTGCAAAACTGTCTGTATAAAAGTATGCACTGTAACCCAAAACTTTCGTGCTATATCACATGTCCACCACATATGGTAAAACCTACCCACATGCTTTTTACACTTCCAGCAATTATTTGCCATATTTTTGTACATTTTTTAAAAAAATTATTACGGTACAGCAGAGTGCATAAAAAGAATGAATACACCAAGTACATAAGAAGGGGTGAATGCTGTCTTCCTTAGCAATCCTAACACAGGCACAACTATGAAAAATAATAGTAAACTAAGCCGCTAAAACCGCCAAAACCTTAATCGGAAGAGTGAACAAATACTTGCACATTAACATGCAAAATTCAACCATAGGTTAAGAACTTATATTTAAGATCTTTTATGTTTTCCCAATCAAATTTGTCTATATTCATTTTCTCAAATATTGGATACCATTTGTCAAGAGGATTCGGTAGGTGACTTTCCACATCCTCCGAGTTACCCCAGAGGGAGATTGTTTCTTGCAAGTAGAAATCCCATACTTTATGCAACCACTGTTGCTTTGAAGGGAGAGTGTTTGCTTTCCATTTACTCGCCATCGAAATACATTTTAGCTAACCTGTTTGCTGTTAGGTACTGTCTATAAAACATCTTATACACATTCTCTTTAAATGCCACTGATGCAGTTATTTTCACATTCACTCCATTTTCTACAGATATTTTGAAAAACCAATAGACATTGCACAAAGGGTGCACTATGAATCCCAATCAAGTAGCATTCTGACATACACAGCCTTTGCATATGGAGGTTTACATTCCAACTTTTGACCACCCTCTTGTCCTCTATTCTCTTGTTCTTCCTCTAATTCTCCCTGCTGAGATTCTAAGAAACTCACTATAGAAACTATCAGGTCATGTTTACTTGATCAGTTTGTATATACAGTGAAGAAAAAATATCAGCTAATGTATGACATGGAAGACTCAGGTTGTGGTTTTCCAAAATACAAAACAGAACAATGGGAAGGGCAGATGTGGCCATTAGGGAGGGTTGGCTCAGTCACAACCCACTTTCAGAGGCTTTGCGACCCACTTTTGGGTCCCAACCTACAAGCTGGGAAACACTGTTCTAGACCTGAAATGGTCCCAGGATCTGCTGTTCCTAATGTAGTCATCAGTATACGTAAGTTTCCCCAGTGAGGCAAATACTGTGGCTTCACAGCCTTTGGGGTGTGACGGCACCATGGAGGAAGCTTAATCCTCTTCTCCCCACAAGACAAAGTTCCAATCCAAACTGAGCCCCTCCGCACTTAGAAATTGAGTTCCCAGCTTGAAACTTGAGGCCCGCATGTGATCTAAAGTCCTCATGGTGGCTATATCTGCACCACTTGAGCTTTATAATAAGTGACTTGGCAGATAGTGTCCTAAAAAGGAGTTCCTCTTTCTCATCTTAAGCAAATGCAGAACAAAGAAATTGTTTTGAATGAAAGAAAAATAATGCAAAGCCTTTAACCTACATAATATAAGTTTTACGCTTTCTTATCTTTAGGCTTCCGGGTCCTGTACAAAATGCCAACCATTGTCGCTTTCGTTTTTCTGCTTTTAAGCATAGCTGTTATTGTTGCCATTACCCTTGTCCAGCTGAATCAAAAAGCTGTCCTTTCGCCAGGTCTGAAGGTAAGTTTCCAGAATACACTGAATCACATGCTGTGTCCATTGTGTAATCTGAGGGAGGGCTGAGCCCCAAAACCCATTTTCAGTGCCAGGGCACAGCTCCAAAACATGCAACATAAAATAAATAACTGGGTGGATTCTGCAGACCCTTTCTGCTAGTGGAGGCATTTTCCTCTGATGAGAGTAAGTAGTAAAGTTTATTGTAATTACTTAGAAACTTTCTGCTGTTGGAAAGCATCTCCGCTAGTGGAACGGATCTGTAAGAGGCATCCCACTGCTTGTGAACATGTGGAGAGTGCTTTTCATTACCAGCGCAAGAAGTAACCACAGACTTTCCCTTTCATCTGACCTTAGAAGGAAGGATGTGTATGCATTTTTGAGGTTCCTCTTGTTCTGGAAATGCATCATTAGGAAAGCTCCTTAGGTAAATACCCTAGGAAAAAGTCAACTTTGGTAACTCTGGGCCAGACTACGTGTTAAGATGTCCGTGAGTCCCGCCTGTGGATGCCAACACTGTTGTAGAGCAGAACTCAGCCATTTTAAAAAATGCCACAAGACCAGCATGGCAGGATCAGGCAATCTTATTCCTCCTCATGCCTTTTCAGGTGCTGAAACAGCTCCCCATGTCTGTTAAACCCCCCCCCCCCAACACACACATGGTTCTTAAATTATACTGCACTTGAACAGCATTTGGTGTGGAGGATAGAATTTAGCTCCTTGAAAATCATGGTCCCTGTTGAATGAAGATCTATGAGAAGGATACCTTCCAAGTGACCTTATTCTTATGGCTGTGGTCACAGGCTATTGTGCCTTTGTTATTTCCCCTACAGTCAGGGAACCTCTGACAACCTTATTTGGGTAGCCGGGGTATTGTGTCAGTTATGATGCTGGGTTGTAGCTGCCCAGGGACAAGGGGGGGAGGGGTTTCCCTTCAAAAATTGAGAACGCCCATATCATTATTTTAAATTCAACATTTATTATGATCAAAGATCAGACAAGCAGTTTACCATCACAATTTGCATATAAATATGAAATTAATATACAAGGATTAAAATTCATAGCCTTATAGGTATAACTGATTATAGATAAAAAGTTATTAAAAGGTTTGGAATATCTGCTTTCATATAGCCAAGGCCCCAGCACAAAATTTGGCCGCTTTAGATGCGGTCTCATTAGATCAATCTCCTAGAAGGAGATACATATAGAATTTATCAGATCTTCCTGGGAACTTATTTAATGTACCTCAATTACTTGAGAGCCAGTGTGGTGTAGCAGTTGGAATATCAGACTAGAATCTGATAAATTCTATATGTCTCCTCCATTCTATCCTCACAACAACCTGGTGAGTAGCTTAGGCTGAGTATGTGTGACGGAGCCACCAAATCTTAATGCCAAAGTGGATATTTGAACCTGTTCTTATAAAATAGGCAGTATAATAACGTGTTCCACTGTTTTGATTGCGTTCATTTGGCAGGAACACAGACATTGGGAGTAGGGAATGTGTACGTATCTCCCTTCCAGCAGCACTGAGGGGGAATGCCCGTATCAAGCAAAGCTCTGAGTGTAAAATGGTAAGCAAGAAGAGGTCCCTTAATCTAAACAGTGGTGCTTAAAGTAGTGATCACAAAAGGGTCACTTATTTAATGTACCTCAGTTACTTGAGAGCCAGTGTAGTGTAGCAGTTGGAGTATCAGACTAGAATCTGAGGAAGCCAGGTTCAAATATCCACTTTGGCATTAAAATTTGGTGGCTCCGTCACACATGCTCAGCCTAACCTACTCACCAGGTGGTTCTGAGGATAGAATGGAGGAGAGGAGAACAACGTGAGCTGCTCTGGGTCCCCACTGGGGAGAAAAGTGGGGCATACATGAAGCAAATAGGTAAATCATCATCGTCAGTTCATCCAGTCGCTTGATCCCCAAGATGGCTAACAAAAGTTTCCAGTATATGATTTTTTTTTCTTTTATAGGGGAAAAGATCAAAATACTGTGTAGACAAACAAAACACAGCATAGCAACGTATTAGGATGAGGTCATTATTGAGAAGATTTCTGTGGACAGTAATGTGCCAAAAGGCCTCAGAGGCTTACGGCTTCTACCCAAAGACATCTCTTGGCTGTGTCTGTGTCTTTCTGGAGGAGTTAAGGTCCAAGGGTGTAACTTCTTGCTTGCTTCACTGGTTAGGGTGTGTTGCCAGTCTTAGACTTCTGCCTGCTAATAACAAGGGAGAAGAAACCAGGAGGAGAAATTATTTATGGGACATGTTCAGTTGTTTACTTTGAGGTGATAAAAATCAGCTCAACTCTGTTGAAATAACAGGATTTAAATAGTGGAAACCAAAATAGTGGGATGACATCTCTGAGAAAAGGCCTCAAGGGGTTTACTGATTATCATTCTACCAGAAGGTGGCCACGGAACATAGTGTAATTCCGGCCTCTCTGCATTGGTGAAACAATATTCCCACTTACCATACTTGAGCCAGCACTGAGCTCATTCTCTGTGAAGCACTCACTGAACACGCTTATTGTACACTCAATAACTGCTGTGGTCAGGGAGGGGCAAGAGAGTGTTCTGCTCCACCTGTTTGTTTGTTTGTTAAATAAAACATCCTTTAATTTAGGACGTGACAGCTTTCATTTAAAGTTTCAGAGCTTCTTTTTAGAATAGGGACATTTTTTTTATTTAAAAAAATCCTGTAGTGTTGGTCCCTACCCCTGCCTGCTCGCCCCTGAGAAGGGGCGAGAATGGCTCTGAATGAAGGTGTTTGACCCTTCTGCAGGACTGCTCCATCTCTTTGCAAACCATTTCACATTGCAATGTTCTTGACCTGACTAGTTTTGCCTTGGTGGAGGGTAAAGGTTTGACTATCAGCATCCAGGGAAATAATGCCCCTTTAGTAAATCTGACTATGTACATGGCAAGGTACCTGAAAGAAGAGAAGAGATTGGATTTATACCCCGCCCTTCGCTCGGAGTCTCAGAGTGGCTTACAAACTCCTTTCCCTTCCCCTTCCCACAACAGACACCCTGTGAGGTAGGTGGGGCTGAGAGAGCTCATTCAAGAACTGCTCTTGGCAGAACAGCTCTGACAGAACTATGGCTTGCCCAAGGTTATCCAGCAGCTGCATGTGGAGGAGTGGGGAATCAAACCCGGTTCTCCCAGAGTAGAGTCCGCGCACTTAACCACTATACCAGATTGGCACTGAAAGTGATAAGGGACAATTTAGGCAACTTATTATTTATTTCAGGAAAGGCAAAAGCTTCCAGACTTACTAATAACAATTCTTGTAAGGCGCTTGTGGTTCATACATGCTGAAATATGCGCACACACCCTCGAGCTTAATAACAGGATTATAGAAGGGTTTACCATTTCTGCATTCATTTCTTTGACCTGTCCTGCCCCCCCCCCCCCAATGGCAGCTCACTACTGAGAAAGGACGAGAATGGCTCTGAATGAAGGTATTTGGGCCCTTCTGCAGGATTGTGCAATCTCTTCACAAACCATTTCACATTGCATTTCTTTATAGTGCTCATTCCAGATACTGCCACTCTGCAAGCTTGCTAGGTGTTACAGAAAGTCTGCCATAGATTTAGGGGTGTGACTGGGTACTCTGCATTGGAGGATAGTTTGGTGTGTCACCAGTGAATTATTATCAGCTGAGTAATCAGTGGGTTTGAGGGTAAGCATTGTTATTTCAGTTTCACATGGTCTGTCTGATTTATTTATTTTTAATGGACAGGCCGTGTAGGAATCTTAGGCTCCATTGTTCTTATATTACTGGTTATATTGCTTGTTATGCCAAAATACCTTAGGGCTAATTTAGAATAAAGTCCATTTAATATCAGACAGGTTTATAAGAGCACAAGTGCCTGTTTAAAATTAATTATTGGAGGGGGGGGGAGAGATTCTCTTGCGTTATCGCTCAGTTGTAAGTTTCCAAAGGAAGGACACTGAGAAATTTCTGCCTCTGGGTTCCAAGAGTCATACTTCTTGCATGCAGTTAGACTAGCTCTCTCTTTGCTTTGCTTGGCTTGCTGTTCTTGGTTTCAGACCTGTTGGATAGATATGAGGTTTTTGATTTCTCTCCCTGGAATTCATGAAGGATGTGGCAGTGTGTGCTTTCAGGCTTCAGGGCTTTATGACTCACCCCAGTCCTCTGAAATGAACTTAAAAAGCTGAAAGGAAGGTCAAAAGTCACACAATAAAAGATTTAGACTGGAACTAGGAGTCATGTTCAAATGCAGCTCATTTTAGATGAGCTAAATTAGATGGAGCTCTGGTCTTGGCTTTTATGTTCTTACAGGTCTGCTGGTAACATGTCTAATTCTGCCCTTAAAGCAAAAGAATCCTACATGAAGTAGGACAGGGAAGGAAGATTCCTAGGAAAAGTACTCAGTGGTTTGCTGAAGTCATTTGTGGGGGGCATGAAGGGGAGGGGGAGGGAAGGCCTAAAATACTGTCTTCACTTTTACCCACGTTATCTCTTTGTCTAAGGGGACCTACCCTACCTGTCTAATCATACACACTTTCAACAGTACATAGATGTACATTTTCAAAACTTATGATTTCTGATAAAAGAAAACAATGGCTTTGCGCAACAAAATTCTTGTGTGATGTCTCAGGATTCAGTTTAATGCTAGGGGAGATTACTAGACTGATACAGTCGTAGTTTCTGTTGACTTGATGACAGACTGCGTCGTCATTTTTTCCCAGTCACAAATCTGAATGAGAGAGAGCCTGACATTCTACGTTCACAAAGACATGGAGAGTCCCAGAGCACTCTTGATTTCATCAAAGTTCCGTTTCGTGGCCAGGTTCAAAAGAACCAGAAAATAGGTTCTGTAAGCCTGAGAAGGCATTAAAACTTGGGGTTCCCCCCCCAAACAACAGCCCTCCACTCTGTGCTGCCTGGCAAAAAGATTTTGAAATCAAAAGCCGTTTATGTAATGTAGGATGAAGATTAGCTATTCAAAGGGAAAGAAGCCCAACATTATAGTGAGCCAGCGCAATGCTTCCAAGTAGCTCTTAGGATGTCCAAGTCTACTTTTCTAATTTTAAAAAAAGATATTTTCCAAAACAATCTACTGAATAATAACTCCTCTGTTTTTTAGTACGGAATTGTTCTTGATGCTGGGTCCTCTCGGACGACAGTATACATATACGAATGGCCAGCAGAAAAAGAAAACAACACCGGAGTGGTCAGTCAGACCTTCAAGTGCAACGTGAAAGGTAAAGGCAAAACAGGAGTTTTCAAAGAATAGGGGGAATACCAGAGGAAATACCATGAACCAAACAATCCAGGGGAAGGGAGTGGGGTTGGCTGTTCCTTGGGTATGAGTCCTTCTCAGCACACGTCTGGCACATAATAAAAAAAAAGACTGGCAGCTTCTTACGACAAAACAGCTTCTCTGTTTTTGACAGGGACCGGTTTGGCAGTTCCAAATGTGTGGGAAGCGCATGCATCTCCTCATGAGGGAAATGGTTGGTGTCCTCCTCTATGAGTCTACAGGATCATAGCTGTGGAACACTATCAGACGGGGAGGGGGGTGGCAACAGCAGATCAAAAAAAGATGTTTTCAGTGGTTCTATGTAGAGGACGATGCAACAGCAGTGTCTCTAGGCACTGGTGTCACATACTAGGCCTGGGTAAGAAAATGTGGGCTTGAAATCTGGCAAGCAGGTTATCCTGTAAGATGACTGACCCTGACATGGTTTTATGCCCTGACCTGCCTGGCACAGGCTAGCCTGTTCTCATCAGATCTCAGACGCTAAGCAGGGTCATCCTTGGTTAGTACTTGGATGGGAGACCACCAGGAAAGTCCAGGGTTGCTCTGCAGAGGAAGACAATGACAAAAACCACCTCTGAACATCTCTTGCTTTGAACACCCTACCGGGTTGCCATAGGCTGGCTGTGACTTGACTGAATGTTCTATCCCCATCATGATTTCATACAGATCCATAGAAGAAAATCTCATTAGATCTGGTTCAGCTGGGCCTTTTGTTTGAGCTGCTGTGTTGTGTTGTCTCTGCTTGGAGGAGGGTGGGCCAGGCTGTTATTGGGGGGGGATGTTGTATTTTTCATGTGTGTGTGCGCACACGCACCTGGAAATCATGGCGACCTCTGGTGACTGACCCCTACTGGGGGCCTGGAGGATATTCAGAGAGGTGGCTGAATAAAGCCTGCCCCTGCCTGCCTGCTGGTATTCCAAGGAAGACTCCCATCCAAGTTCTTGCCAGAGTCGGCCCTGCTTAGCTTCTGAGATCTGACAAGATCGGGCTTGCCTAGGCTCTCCAGGTCAGGGCGGCCAGGCGGTTTTTGAAGATGCGTGCTGTGTAATCAAAGGATGCTAGACAGTAAAGTGAGATTTTCAATTGATGGGTATAAACTCATGAACATCTTTCGTGCACACAATTAGGCAGGGCTGTTTCTGTGGGAGTATTTGATGTTTTTTCTAAGTGCATTGAATTATAAGAACAGTTAAAAAAAACATAGGATCTGGAGTTCACAAATAGAATTCTGTCTGAAAATTATTGGTTTCGTGGGCCTCTTCTGGTTACTAATGAAAGGGCGTGCATGGCCCACTGTAATCTAAAGCGAAGTTCTCACCCTGGTTCCCTCACGTGGTGGGGAATTTATAACTCAGAGGACCACACATTTGAATTTTCCCCATCCTAAGGTTGACTGTTGGTTTTCATCTTCATCTTATTTTTGCGAGACCTCAGGATATACTTTGCTAAACTGAATAAAGGTCACATCTAACTGTTTAGTACATTGTGGGAAGTTTGAAAAGCACCCTTGCTGTGGTCAATACAAACATATCTTTCTTTGTCCTGGGGTAAACTCTGAACACCCGGTTCTGCAAGTTTCCAGCAAGGAACTGGGGAAAAGTTGGTTGTGGAAAGTGCCTACTGACTAGTACCTACAGTGCCACCGGCACAGTATCTCTGGAGCAATTTTGGCATTATTTTCTAAATAGTTGTGCTATTATTTTCTAAAGTGAAGAATGGTCCCTGAACTGGATATCCCAGGCAAGCCTAATCTGGTCAGATCTTGGAAAGCTAACCAGGGCCGACCCTGGCAAGTATTTGGATGGGAGACCTCCTGAGAATACCAGGGCCGGAAGGCAGAGGCAGACTATCAAGCCACTTCTCTGAACATCCTCCGTGCCCCAGTAGGAGTTGCCATGCACACGCGCACGCACACACACACACAAAATATAAAAATACCCCCCAAAAGTGAAGAATGGATGGGTAAACAATACTGTTTGGCTATATGGGGATGGAGTCACAAAGGAAGCCACCTATGATTTAAAATTGTGCTTCAGTTTGATTACATGGGCGCAAAATCTAGCTGTCACACTGGTGATTGATGGTATTTCATCCGCCAACAATTTCCCCACAATCATCTCGTGAATTCTCGCCTTAGCCTGCTTCAAAATAAGGAGGATTGTCTTATCCCTAGCATCTTTATATAGGGGACAACAGATAAAAATATGTTCCAGTGTTTCCACCTCACCAATAGGGCATGTACAGATTCTTTCGCTGTATGGAATCCGTTGATATCTCACTTCTGTTACCTTAGATGGCATAACATCACACCTGGCAAGAGTAAAAGCCCTTCTATGTGGAGGGTATTCTATGTTTTTAAGATATTGGGCCATATTCATAGTATACCTATCATTTTCAGGCACCCTAAAGCAAGACCTGATAAGATGTCACAGACCCTTTGCTTGATTAGCGATCTTTCAGCATTAATGTTTTGGATCAACAGATCATTAAGCGAAAAACCAATACACTTTAAGTTACCCTCCGTCAAACGTATCCAGTTGGATTGGTACTGATCCTGAGCTATTTGAGGGGATAAGCCTTTTTCATTTTTATGTAACCTAAGCCAGGAGAATGCTGAGGCAAGAAAAATTCTTGCTTCAATTTTTATTTGTCCAGTTTCCAATCGAAGTAAAGAATTGGGGACATTAGGTGGAATTCATAAGATGGATCGAAGGAATTTAGATTGTACTTTCTCCAACGAATGTAGACTAGTCACCGGAATCCCTATATAGGTGCCATAAAGAAGTTGGCTAATGAGTTAGGCATGGAAAATTTTTAGGGCCGCAGGGACATAGGAACCACCTTTAACCCGAAAGAATCTTAGAATTGCATTCGCGGATCTCCCAGTATGGTCCGCCCTCAAGTTACAGTGAGCTGTTATATGCCCATTCTCTTGAAATATGACCCCTAGGTACATAAACTTATTTACCTGCTCAATTCTGTTCCCATTCATTGACCAACTTTTCTTTTTCGGCCGCTTGCCGAATACTATTACTTTTGTTTTTCTGTAGTTTATTGTGAGATATTCTTTATTACAATATGTCAAAAAACTGACTAGTGCCCTACCGGAGTTCTTGCTAATAGCAGTGTATCATCTGCATATAGCAAGGGGAGAATTATTTGGAGCCACAGGCTGAGGCTCAGTGGCAGAACATCTGCTTCGCATGCAGAAGGTTCCAGGTTCAGTTCCTGGCATCTCCAGGTAAAAAGGACCTCTGGTAGCAGTAGATGTAAAAGAGGCCCTGGGGAACACTCAGAGTAGTCCATTCTGAGCTTGGTTAGTGGTCTGGCGCTCAGTGTGAGGCAGCTTCACATGTGTCCATGTGTCTTTCTGATGTGATGAGCCACTCTAGATCCCCATGAGGGGAAAAAATGGCTATAAATTAATAAAATAAACACCTCTCCAATGTCGTCAGCTTCACCACGAGTCCTCCCATTGCGCTGGCTGTCCACATTTTACCCAGATTAGGTTTGCAAGCTTAACAGAAACTGGAAGCTTGAAAGGCAT
The DNA here is from genome assembly GCA_029375565.1 of Gekko gecko. Lineage (NCBI taxonomy): Eukaryota > Metazoa > Chordata > Lepidosauria > Squamata > Gekkonidae > Gekko > Gekko gecko. The sequence continues at coordinate 38,899,912 of JAPDNY010000011.1, forward strand.
GCCAAGGTCTGGTCCAAATGAATGTCCTGGGACAGTAAAATGTATGCCCAACACCTTTCATCTCCCACACAAAATGGGCAGCAGGGAAATGTGGGGTGGTGCCTTTGGGAAGGGAGCATACCTACCAGCTGAAAGGCAAATGCACTTCAGCTGCTCATCAGGAGGAAACTCGGAGCAAAAGTGGACTGAGAACACACAAGGAAAGCGCAGGGAAACCGTTTAAGGGAAAGAGATGGGCAACCAAAATGGGTGGAAGCTCAGAAATAATCCACTGCAGTTGGGAGCCACAGGTGAAGCAGAAAAATCTGTGTGAAAGGGGTCTATGTGGCCTCTGCAATTTTCAAAAGGCTGTTACCTCAACTGCCGGCCCATCTGCATTCAGTACTCACACATTTAGCAATGTATCCCTTAGGTATTGTCCACCCAGTTGTATGAAGATGTAAGCATTTCTGTTTGCTTGTAATATAAAGGAATGGCTCAAAGGGGTGTTTTTATAAAGGGAACAAGATTGTATGCATTATCTTGCTCCTGTTGCACTGTTCACTGTATGCATTATCTTACTCCTACTACATTCTTCTACTTTGTAAAATCCATTCTCTGCATTATTCATAGTCTGCCATATCTTAGACTGGTTTTGTTTCAATTGTTTTCCAATTTTATAACCCCAGTCATATTGCATTGTTTATTGCATGACCTACTGTTGTTCGATTGCATTGTTTTAACAGTTTATAATCCATCTTGAGTCTCAGCAAGGAAGGCAGCCTGTAAATAAGTAGGTTGTTATGATAGCTGAAATGTTCTTCTTCCAAAAGATATACTTCTCTACAGTGCCAGCAACATGTTAATGCAGCACTATTGCAAGCTGAGAGTATAGGTAATGCAGGGCTCTTAACAGAAAATTGTAAAAAGCAAGATTCTTATATTATTATACATATAGTGACAGCTGCAAGAATATTATATGCCAAATATTGGAGGAAGAATGAAGTACCTTCAAAAGAAGAAATCTTAGATAAAATACTTGAAACTGCAGAGATGGACAAATTAACTTTAATTTTGACAGGAAAAAATGAACAAAAATTTGAGAATACACGCTCAAGGGTTTTAAATGGATGGAAGAATACAATAAATAAATCATATGGATACACAACCAAATGAGAAGAAAATATGAACTATATTTTTAGTTATGAGCAAAGTTTTATTCAAATTTACATGGTGGGGAAAAATAAAGAAGCAAATTATATAATTAGATAATATATGAGGTAACTTAACAGATAAAATAATGTGGAAAATGGAACCCCCAATCTATATGTATGTATGTATGTTTGTTTTTTGTTGGTCTTTCATAAAAATAAAATTGTTTTCTTAAAAAAAAAAAAGATAATGCAGGGCTCCAAAAACAGAGCTTGCATGAAAGGCAGTGCTTGTGATAGTAGTCTTTTTTCACTTACTTAAAAGAGAGGGAAAAACATTTTCTAAACAACATTTGCTTAAAGTGACTATGCAATAAGGAAACATGTCTTTCTGATTAGTTTTAAAACACACTTGGCGCAATAAAGCTAACTCCTTTAATTATCACCCTGTCTTAGGTCCTGGGATATCCAGCTATGGGAGTAACCCTCAAGAAATTGCTAAGCCCATTAATGACTGTATGGATAAAGTCAAGGAAAAAATTCCATTTCACTTGCATAGGCACACACCTGTCTACCTGGGAGCCACTGCTGGCATGAGACTTCTGAGGTATTGTAAAACAAACCACCAGTACCTGCTAGCGAGGTAGAACTGTTGTATGCAACAGGGAGTCAACAGAACAGCATAATAATTCATTACCAAATTCTTTTCCTTGCCTTAAAACCTATCAGCCTGTGCAGATATATATATATAGGTGTGTTGACCCAACCCTTGTCTGTTGAAAAGGAAGTCTGACCTTCCCTGGGACTGTTATTGATACAATCATCTTACAACTTCAAACAAATATTGATTATTGAATAGCCGTAAAGAGATCCCAGGTCTGAGTGTTCCTGAGAACTTCATAATAAATATGGAATATGTATTTATTGGGTCTGCACAGACCAGGCCCTTTGGGCTGCAAGTTGCCACTGCTGCATGCTGTGAATCAAGAAGAGAGGGCTTGGTCCATGCTGCATGTGGGACATCTGTAGTTGATGCTCTGCACACACCTGTGATTGTATAAACATTTGGGCAGCCACAGGTTTTGGGTGCAGAGTGCAATCCAGAACCTTCCATCCCTCTGGTGTTGCCGTGTGGCAGCAATGGTCTGCAACATATTGCCAACCACAGGATTTATTGAAAACATTTTTATGCGACCTTTCCACCCAACTAGGGTCCCCAGGGATTGGTTGTGGTCGGGCTTGGGTTGCATACGTTTTGCTCCATAGACTAGAAATGTTTTTGCAGTTAAATATTCACCTGGCCTACCCTAATATACTGAAGGTGTACCATATTGCTACTGTGGAACTGGGAACTGAATGCATATAAATTGTGGCTAATGTCTAAGAGAACTTTCAGGAGAGGGGGAACACTTATATAAACAATCCCTAACCATTTTCATCGTCTTTGTGGCATGCAAATCATTGGCTGTTCCTACTGAAAAAGCATTTGGGCACCGTATGCACCATATTTGTTACTTAGAAAAGCTGGGGATGGTAGCAGTCTGTGACCTTTAGATTACGTCCACGGGTAATCCATTCACTAAACATATTTTCAATTGAGGAAGAACATCCCTTTCCTTGTTGGTTTAAGTATATTCTTGTAAAGCCTCCAGGATGATTGATTAATTCCATCTGGCTCGGTATCCTGCAGCATGTTCAACCCCCACACACACCAGATTCATCACTTGGTGTTTGTGATAACTTAGATATGAGCCATAACAGGTTAATTGCTTTCCTATCACCCAATGTTTTCTCCGGCATGTATTTTTCAGTGGAGACCATTGACACTTTTGACCAAGCCAATAACTGTTGTGTTACTGAGCAATGTGCATGCATGTATGAACCGGTCTATGGTTGTTTCTTATTCAAAGGCAGCCCCTACAGATCAAAAATAGGGGGGGAAATCGCAGACTTTCCCCTCTAATTGCAAGGTTTAGCAAATGATGAAGGGTAAGCTTCTCCTTTCAGACACTCAGCGTTTTGTGTTCTGTGAATTGCTTAGGTTGCAAAATGAAACAGCAGCCAATGAAGTCCTTGAGAGCATTCAAAACTACTTCACATCCCAGCCCTTTGACTTTAGGGGTGCTCAAATCATAACTGGGCAAGAGGAAGGGGTGTATGGATGGATTACAGCCAACTATTTAATGGGCAATTTCCTGGAGGTGTGTGGAACAATCTGCATGTTTTATTACGTACTATTGTTTGATAAATCACAAGTGTTTAAAGGGATGTATGCCGAAACTTGTATAACTGCACCTATTATTTAAGAGATGATCAGAATTTTGTTAGTGCTGTACTACAGTGGGTCCTTCAGTGCAAAACTAATGGCAGTGGCTTTAGGAATCTGTTGACTGCAAAGGTCCTAAAAGGCTTGGTTTACACATGCAGCAGAAGGAGGTGGTATGGAGGGGGCAGGGGGCTGAGGTTTTAGAATGGGCTATACCACTACAAACTGCAAATGGAGGATCACATTTTCAGAGTTCTAATACATTAATTTATCTGGAAATAGCAAACTAGCACAGCATGTGAGGGGCTAGAATGCCAGTGTGCTATTTATTTATTTTTTAATTTGTGGGGGAGCATTAAAAATGTGAGTTTCCCACCTGCAGTCTGAAGTGGTACGGTCCATTCTGCCACCTTTAAATTCTGCTGCCTGTGTAGACCAGGCCTTTGTTAACAAGATTTCTGGTTGACCTTGCAAATGAATCTCGTGTATTGCAGATGTAAAATAATCCTGTAAAGTGGTTATGTTAATGATGCCATACATAAAAAACACTGAGGAGTGTATGCAGTTCATCTGGTTAGGTTATAAGTAAACTCCTTTAACTTTGCAGATATTCTAAATGACAGGCAATTCCCTTTCCAGAATAGACCAGTCATATTAACAACAAACACACTCTGATAGGTGCATTCCCATAGTCTTAATTCATGTGGTCCCTTGCCAGTCTCCACTGCAGATGGTAGTGGTGGTACCAGGGATCCCATTAGAGAGTATACAATGTGGCTGACCAAAGAAGCAAGGAGTTTCTCCCATATTATAGCACACCTTGTTTGTGTTTAAGTACCAAACTGGGGACAGATGGATCTTGCACGCTGGGGCAGCCAGTGTTTCTGTTGATAGAGGTGTCCAGTCACTCGACAGCCATGATTCTGCAGTCCGTCACTGCATCTCCAGACAGAGCAAAAGGGCACCTGTTCATCTCTGCGCAGTGCCTCTACATAGTGATATCAAAAGAGCACAGGCTGGAAATCCATGTCTGTGACAGTTGTATAACTATACAGAATCCACCCACCTACCCATTGTGCAGGGGTGTTGTGATGATTAAAATTTCCACCAACCCCACCAACCTGTCACTTCCCTAATATGTTACTTAAACTGTGGAGCCTAATCTGGAACAGGTTTTATGAGCTGTTTCCAGACGGGGGCAGAAAATCCACCCCCATTGTTGAAGCAGCAGCAGGCAAAACGGAGGCGAGTGGGAATACTGTCCATATGTTCCTTTCCTGCGCTGCTACCCCCCACTGACCCTGTGTTGGTCAGTACACAAGCACCCAGACAAGAATCTAGCTGCCCCCAGCCCAACAACACCTCTCAATCCCATCAGAGCAGAACTGGCTCAGCAGGGAACTAAAAAGGACCAAGTAAGGGGCTGAAAGGGGAGGGGAGGCAGAAAAATTGAAGTTAGCGCCACCATTTTGAAGGCTGAGCTTAGCTCCACCCCCTCCTTGAATTGGCTGCATGCTGTGTCCACAGCCACCCTGCATTTCCCCTTTAAGATGGAGCAAAGGAGGATTTCCTTCGGCTCTGGCTTAAAGGGGAAAACCCCAGGAGCCCTGTGTGTCTTGTTCTGAAAGATAAGTGTCATGTGGAAGCTCCTCCCCCAGAAGTGGAGGCATGCTGTGTTCCACCCAGGGAAAAATCCTTGTGTGGTAGTGGCCATGATTAAGAATTCCTGTAGCACTTTTTAGGATATAAAACACATCTCATTGTACATGTAGGCAGATCAAGATGAGTAGCCATGTTAGTCTGTGGAAAAGAGCAAGAGTCCAGTAGTGCCTTAAAAATGAACAAAATTTGTGGCAGGGTATGAGTTTCCGTGAGTCACTGGTCACGTCTTCAGACTTCTGAAGAATTGGGCAGTGATTCACGAAAGGTCATACCCTGCCACAAATTTTGTTAGTCTTTAAGGGGCTACTGGACTCTTGCTCATTATTGATGTGGGCAGGCTGGGTAGAGAGATGGTGGTTTGGCTAAAATTACCCAATGGACTTCATTATCTAATAATATCTAATTTATCTCCAAGTCATCCACATTAGAGCCAGTATGCTGCTGCTAGGCCATAGGGGCCCACTTTAATTCAGTGCAGTGATGGGAATTGTTTGGCACATCTGCAAAGGCACTGCATGGCTCACTGGGGATTCTACCGCTCTGATGAAATCCATACAAGTCAATTTATTCCCCCTCTTCTGTTGTTATAATGTCTCTGTACTTCTTAAGGTGCACTTTCGTCTTGGAAAGAATGTTCTAGTCTGTAAGACACCCACAGACAATCTGGGGAAGAGTGTCCCCGCATTAATATTTCATGACGCTCAGAAAGTGGAGCAGAGAGAGTTGGAGGGGGAACAGCACAACCCCACAGCATATGATCTGTCAACTCTCCCCTCTTTATTTCTAGAAAAACATTTGGAGCGCCTGGGTCCGCCCTGATGGAGCAGAAACGATAGGAGCCCTCGATTTAGGAGGGGCCTCCACTCAAATATCGTTCATCCCTGAAGGAACTGCTGAGAATTCTAACAGCACACTAAATTTTCAGCTATATGGTTATGATTATAGTGTATACACCCACAGCTACCAATGTTATGGGCGAGATGAAGCAGAGAAACAAATGTTAGCGTCAATGTTACAGGTACGCTCAAACAAATTCTGTTAGGGTCTAACTGAAGGTAGACGGCATTTGGTTATCTGTCGCTATCACAAACGTACTTAGATCCCTGTTCCAAATCAGAGCTGTCTAAGCCATGCCAAAACAGCCAGTTATCCACCTGGCTATTGCGGGAAAGTACTTTTTCCTTTCTAGGCTTAGTGTGGGAAGGTGAATAATTCCTACTGATCCTGTTTTATTTTTTGTTAACCTTCAGAATTCAGGTAGTAAATCCAGGATCGAGAATCCGTGTTATCCTCAAAATTATGAAACGGTTTTAACAATGAAGCACTTATATGGAAGCCGATGCACAGAATTTCTAAGACCAGAGAATTACAATCCAAGCCATCCTGTGACAGTTGTGGGAATGGGGGATCCACCTCTCTGCATGGAGGCCGTGTCTGCATTGTTTGATTCGACAGTTTGCAAAGACAGAGAGGATTGTTCATTTAATGGAGTCTACCAGCCAAAAGTGAAAGGGAAGTTTGTGGTGAGTTTGCACACATTAATATTTTCGCATCCCCCCAATTTGAACCATAATTGTAAAGCATCTTTCATCTGGTTTTATTCATAGGCCTTTTCGGGATTCTATTATACAGCCAATGCTCTAAATTTATCTGGAGAATTTTCACTGGATGACTTCAACTCAAGCCTCTGGTCTTTCTGCGCACAGAACTGGATCCAGGTCTGTATCAGTATCCTGCATTTGATATCAACTACAGATAGTACTCATAACTATACCAAACCTGTCCTCTAAATTCATATACATAGATTTAACGTGATGCATTTTTTCTTAACTCTTTTCATAAAATTTCAGTTCAGTCTAAAAAAAATCATAACCAAAGGCCTCTGATGTTCATGTACTTCATGCACATAACCCTAGGCATGATCAGCCAAAGTTAAGTGCTTAGCTTTCTAATTGAAACCAATAAGATTTTTAAAGTCTGTGGAATATGTATATTGACTGACTTAGTTGTGAATGTTCATTTTGGTTTTTCAGCTTCCTTTTATACTGCCCAAGTTCGAGGAAACATATGCGCGATCGTACTGCTTTTCAGCAAACTACATCTATTACTTGCTTGTACATGGGTATAAATTTAATGAAGATACTTGGCCTCAGATCCACTTTCAGAAGGAAGTAAGTTTTAAACTCCCCTTCAAAAAAAATATGGTGGAGGGTCTTGAATAAGGTCAGATTTAGAACCATTCCTACATCAGTTCCCTTACAGCTACACAAACAAACAGGTTCTGGGCTGGCTTAACCATGAACAGAGGTAGCCCAAACATTAGGCAACGTCGAGCAGTGGATCAGGAAACGTTCTGCAGCTCCCATTCATTCCACTGGGGGGTCTGTCAAGAACTTCTCTTGTTTTGAGGGTTTTTTTGTATATTTTGTATGTGTTTGTGTGTGCATACGAGTGTGTGTATATGTGCACCTGGAAGTCATGGCGACCTCTGGTGACTGGACTCCTACTGGGAGCCTGGAGAATATTCAGAGAGGAGGCTGAATAAAGCCTGCCCCCACTTCCTGTCTCTCATACTTCAAGGAAGTCTCCCATCCAAGTACTTGCCAGAGTCGACCCTGCTTAGCTTCTGAGGTCTGGGCTAGGTCAGGTCAGGGCCACCAGAGAACTTCTTGATGGATTGTGCCTCATGCTAACTAGTGAGTGGGTGAGGGCGCCATTTGGATTTTTAGCCTGACGAACCAAAACATTAGGTTGTCTCTGACTATGAAGAAATGTGAAGTGTCATCTAGGGTAGCTGGTTCTTCCTGCTTTCAACCTCCCTCTCTGTGCTAATTTAAAACATTGATTTGGGTGTGAAAATGTCAATGTGCCCATTCTCACATAATTTTTAAGACAGGGAGAGCCACTACAGTTCAGCCTTCTTATTCTAGGAAGATAATGTAAGAACCTTCTGACCACATGGGAGGAATCCACAGTGCATCTCCCACGACTGGCATCAGGAGTAGTATATCCAGACAGCTGTCAGGGCCCCAGGTCATCCCACTGGCTTGATCCCTGACCAGTATGTCTTAATGGAGCCACTTTTCTTTGTGCCCTCTCAACAAGAAATCACCCCCAAAGAGCCCTGCCCCTTTGCAGGAGCCTGTGAGGATGAGCTCCCATTTTCTGCGGGAGGTGCACCCAGGGAGTGGGGAAGTGGCGCTGCCAGGGGCTTAAAGGAGCTCAAAGGAGTCATGAACCACACTGATCCCACCCCAACTGTAAGTTTTGAGTGATTCTTTTCAAAGAGCAAGCCCCAGGAACAGGAAAGGCATGTTCTGAGCCAATTGTTGCGGAGGCAAAAATTACTGATCACTAACCGCCCCGACCTGGATGGCCCAGGTTAGCCCAGTCATGTCAGATCTTGGAAGCCAACCAGGGTCAGCCCTGGTTAGTACTTGGACAGAAGACCATCAAGGAGGCTAAGGGTCACTACGCAGAGGCAAGCAATGGCAAATGAACTCTGTTCATCTTGGGAATTCTGAGGGTTGCCTTAAGTTGGTCGTTGTGACTTGATGGTACTTTCCACCAACACCAGCTTATTAACCAAGCTGCCTTCCCTGCGCCAAGGCTGCCCCTCTCTTATGAAGAGCCAGAAGCCTGTGCTGCTAAGGAGTGGAAGCGTGGCATTTAGATCAGTAGTTTTCTTCTCTGCTGGAAGAACTGTAAATGTCCCTGGCGATGGATTCTGACGTGATGTCCTTCCTTGTATTTTAGGTGGGGAACAGCAGCATCGCCTGGTCCCTGGGCTACATGCTTAGTCTCACCAACATGATACCCGCCGAGAGTGACCGGGTCTGGTTGCCCGTGAATCCCTCTCTGTTTGCTGGACTTCTTCTCTTCTTCACAGCGGTGGCGTTACTGTGTCTAATCTTCCTTGTGTACTCGTGTGTTGTGTCACGCATGCACAAGAATACCTGCCATGTCGAACATGTATTTGCTGCCGAATAAAACAAGCTCCTGATGAAGCTCTGAACTTAATACGGGTTTTTTTGTTTTTTTTTAAAAAGCAGTGTTTTAGAAAAAAAAGAATGAAAGAGCAAAGAAAACGACAGCACAGCAACATGAGAGGGTGCACTGAAACTCTCAAATACATCTCTGTTGTTTTCCAAAACTTTTGTGATCCCTCTGAAGCTAGCCGAAGTGATGCTTGTTCTTCTGCAAAGAGAAGCAGCAGGCATCTGTTCACTCTCTAGGAAATCAATCCAACAGAAATGGCACCTGGAAGGAAAGCATGGGGATCAGTCTACTGTTTACTTCTAGGAGTTATAGAGTGCTGTAGGTGGGGGCTCAGGGGGAGAGCACCTGCTTGGCATGCATCAAGTCCCAGGCTGAATTGCTGGCATCTCCAGGGGAAAAGGATAAGGGAGAAAGTGATGAATGAAAGGTTTTATTGTATTTAGCCATGGGCCATTACAATCCAAAAATACCAACAGAGAAAAATACTATAAACATAGGAAATTGTGTAAAATTGAGTATAGTCTAAAACGTTTAAAAGGTCTAAAATATTTAAAAGGTCTAAAATAATTAAAAGGTATAAAACCAAAGATACGAACAGTTAAGTGAAACACAGCATACCCACTAAAATCAGTGTTAACTAGTTCCTGTAAGAACAGCGTTGGCCCGTATCTTCTTTGCAGCCAAGGCAAATAAAGCCATTCTATAGGATATATCAGCATTAGAATCAGCTAACAAAAATACGGTCTTCTCAGGGACTGAGAAAGAGCTTAAAACTGATAAAATACCAGAGAGAAATTTTACCCTAGGTTGGATATACAAAGAGCATTCAAGGATATAATGGGGAAGATCCTCAATAGCAGAAGAACCACAAATGCATAGACGCTGTTCCTTGGGTGTTCTACTATAGCGGCTAGCTAATACGGCCGTAGGCATTGATTCAAAACGCAGAGATGTAAAAGCTGCTCTGAGGTTATGATTATCTATATTAACCAGGTTGGGGGAGAAAGTGATGTGAAAGACCTCTGCCTAAGACCCTGGAGAGCTGCTACCAGTCAGAGTAGACCAGGGGTCCCTAACAGGGCCCACCAACACCTTTCTGGTGCCCACCAAGTGTTTTCGGAAATGGGTGGGGCAAGGTCAGGCTCTTGCCCAGTAAAGCTTTTGATTGGCTCCTGGAGATTTGACTGGCTGTGTAGATATTTTTAAACCGTTGCATTGGCAGGAGCTGCCACCACAGCACGAGGATCTTTGTTGTGTGACTACCGTTAAGCTGCAGCAATTGCTGTGTCAGAATTCCTAAGGTCCCAGCAAGCTCAAAATGGCTGGGGACCCCGGAGTAGACAATATTGACCTTGATGGATCAATACTCTGGCTCAATATAAGGCAACCTCACATATGTGTTGGGAGAGCCAGCTTGGTGTAGTGGTTAAGAGCGGCAGGACACTAATGCAGAGAATTGGATTTGATTCCCCACGCCTCCACATGAAGCCAGCTGGGTGACCTTGGGTCAGTCACTGTTCTCTCAGAGCTCTCTCCGCCCACCAACCAGTCCAGCTCGCCACTTCAGTAGTGAATAACGCTACAGAGTTAGAACTTTGGCTGCCAGACAGTCCTCGGATCTCTTGGCTATACAACACACACTGCCATTCGATAATAATAATATGTGTTCACTTGTTCAGAATGTGCAGCTTCTGTCTTGTTGCTTTAGGATGCCTTTCAAATCACCCTGAGCTGGATAGCCCAGGCACGCCTGATCTCGTCAGATCTCAGAAGCTGAGCAGGGCTGACCCTGTCAAGTAAGTGGAAGGGAGACCTCCAAGGCATACTAGGGCTGGGATGCAGAGGCAGGCAACAGTAAGCCACCTCTCTGAAAAGTCCAAGCCCCAGCAGGGATCGCCACAAGTCAACTATGACTTCCAGGCACACACACAACCCCCCCCCCCCAAAAAAAAAAAAAAAAATTAGAATGCCTTTCAACTCACTGAATGATAACTGGCGTACTTACCTGAAAGGAGCAGAACCCTGAATGTAAGATGACTCCCTTAACTAAGTTTTTTTTAAATTACCATACAAAATTAACTTGTATGCAGATTGAAGGCATCAAGGTCAGGCAGAAACAGGGCTTCCACATGGCAGGGTTCCCTGCAGTTTCCCTGCCCTGGCTCCCCAGCAGTGGCTACCACACCCCTCCTCTGGGGCTTTTTCAAGTTAAAAAAAAATCAGCACCAGAATATTATTAGATCAATATACTATTATAAAATTCGGTGTAACAGGTTCTGTGAATTCATTAAAAAAAAAACCTCAAAACCCTACAGGACTGGCTTCAGTCACCTGTGACTTGACGGAACATTCCACCGCCCCCACAGCCCCTGTCAGGAAGACATGCCTTTTCTGTTCCATCTCCCCAAGGCTATAAATTTACTTTTTGAAAAAAAGAAAAGCTTGGAATTCAGAGAACCTATTACACCTATTCTTATAACGGTGTATTGATAAAACTATACTCTACTGTTGATTTTTTTAAAAAAACCAAAAGCCCCCTGGTGGCACACTGTATTGAACTGGGGCAGATAACCCATGTGGAAATGGCCTTGCTTTCAGGTAGATAGGGTACCCTTTAGCATCCTTTAGCCTGTCATATTTACTGTTGGACTTGGTGACAAAGCACAATCAAGAAAACCCAATAAAACTAGTGGCAGTAACATCATTAAAACAATAAAGGCAGCCGTTGAAAATATTAAAACGTTTCAGTTTAACAGCAATAGCAAGATATAAATAGCATCAAATAATTTAACAGCAATAAAACCCAAGCCATTAAAGAGAGAGAGCAAAACTGGCTGCATTTATAGACATAAAAACAAAAGTACAAGAGACGACCTAGTGCCTAAAACTACACAAAGAAATTGGTAGGTGTATAGCAGTGGGAACAGAGTCTCACAAGCAAATCGCCTACACAAAAAATGCTCTGTCCCTTTTGGCCGCCCACCACACGCCAGTGAATGCCGTCACACTCAGCAGAACCTTTAATGCAGACTTTAAGAAGTCTGACAGGTTAGTAAAGAAAGGATCTACCGACTCTGAACACGTGTGAAGTGGGTTTTTGAATCCACTATGGCGACCGTAAGAACCGAGTCATTGTCCTTTATTCCAGGTGAGTTAACGTGTCGTGCAAGGATGTGGTCCCAGGAGGGGGTGTGAAAGAGATAATTATGGAGGCTTGGCAATGTAGCCATTTCTACTGTGATGAGCTTTAGGAGGATCAGAATGGGAAAATAGCTATTGACGCTGAATTGTATTTATATAGCTTTTCTTTACTTTAGGCAGTCTAAGTCAGGGGCTGCGGTGGCTCAGTGGTTAGGACACTGAACTGCAGACCGGAAGGTCAGTAGTTCAGCAGTAACGGAGTGAGCTCCCATCTCTGGTCCCAGCTTCTGCCAACCTAGCAGTTCCAAAGCAAGAAATTGTAAGTAGATAAATAGGTACCATTTTGGTGGGAAGGTAACAGTGTTCAGTGAGCCTTGGCGTCTAGTCATGCCAGCTACATGACCATGGAAACATCTTCGGACAGCGCTGGCTCTTCGGCTTGGAAACAGAGATGAGCACCACACCCCTAGAGTTGGATTCAACTGGCTTTCGAGCAAGAGAAACCTTAAGTCAGTGCAAGCCTGGGAAAACATCAACTCTGAGGACTTTGTCATGTCACCCAAAAATCCTGTGTGCTGCTTACTGGTTTCATTCCTGGTTTTCTAGTCCCTTGTATCCAAAACTGCAGTACACACAGTACAATCCTCTGCATGATTATATGGAGTAAGTCCCATTAAGATTAATGGGGTTTACTCCAAGGTCTCTGATCACCTAGGGATGGTCCTGCACGTTGTGGCCTTAGGGACTGCAGAATAAATCAGAAGAGAACAAATAACGAAATGAAGCAGTAGGGTATTATAGCAAGTCAGAAATGAGCATAATATTTTTTATTAATGACAACAAGAAGAGACATCTAATTAATACAATACCATAAGAAATAGATGAAGTTTCGGATTTTGTTGTCCCAGGAGAAGGTTTCTGTTCTGGCCCTGACTGCCCATTCCAAATGGTCACAAAGCAAATCAGCCTTCTGATCTCCACAGAACAGGCTTATAGCATGTGTGAGCAATACACCCCCACTGATCCGTCAGTCTGCAAACTCAACTGAAAGACACCCACTCCTTCCAAAAAGGAGCTTTTATTTTAGAATCGCTTTGTGAGAGAGCTGACTTCCATGGCTGAAGTCATTTTTGGGTCAAACAGCTCTTATGGGGGAGCGGAATTAACACACACATTGGGTTTCAAACACTCACGCACACTTCATCTCTGGGGATCATATAGAACCCAAGTGTAATATGCACATGTGTAATATTGAAGCAAGACAACCTTCTTGCACCCCCATATTACAGGGTTGCTTTGAAAATACGTGCCCAATAATTCTTAGACCTAAAATAAAAAGCATGCTTCCAGCCATAAGAGTCTTCTCAGCTTATATAGAGGGGTCAGCTTCATTGAAAGCAGAGGACTCTTCACTAGCTGCATAATGAGCAGGCGTCAGGAGGTGAGCGTCTTCTCTCTTTAAAGACAAGGATGGGAGAAGTTTTTTCCTGCTGATCTGTGTCTGGTGAATTTATGAAAATCAGAGTACATCTATCTATGCCTTAGTTCCAGAAGAGTGGCCAAAATAACAGAGAATGTTGTAGTAACTTAAAGACTATCACATTTATTGTGGCCTAGAGCGTTTAAGTGTCAGCTGCAGGAAGCAGGCAGAGAGATACACATACACTACCAACAGCAGAAAAGGCTGGAGGCAGTCCATTGCCAAGAGAGGCCAGAAAGCACCATCTTTAGCAGATAAGTGTATTACATTACATTACAGAGAACAGAGGAAAAGAAGATATAAGAGTAAACTGACCACTCTCACCAGGCAACTGATGAATGGGCAAAATAGGACAAATCTGAATAGTGGACCTGCAAACAGGAACAATTAGTTTTTGTAGTGAGTTAGCTGCAATAGGGGTGACCTATTCCAGAGCATCAATATTGAGTACAATAGTGCAACCCTGAATTCCACCCTTCTAAGCACACTGGACTCAATGAGGTCTGTTTTATGGGTATTTCTTAGAAAGCTCAAGGGCTGTTGGGTGCTCTTTTTAATGGCTTGTTTTGTTTTTATATTGGTAACTTATGAATTGATGATTTTTAGAAGAGAGGAGGAGGAGGAGATTAGGTTTATAACCCAGCCTTCACTCGGAGTCTCAGAGCGGCTTACAAACTCCTTCCCTTCCCCTCCCGACAACAGGCGCCCTGTGAGGTAGGTGGGGCCAAGAGAACTCTTAACACAAACTACTCTTTCAAGCTGTGCCAGAGCTTTTGTCACATCAGCAGGTGCAAGTGGAGGAGTGGGGAATCAAACCTGATTCTCCCAGATTAGAGTCGCACACTTAACCACTACACCAAACTGGCTCTTCGCGGCTGACGTGGCGGCAGGGGGCGGGGCGAAAGCTTCCCGGCCTCCCTGAGCCCGGGACGGCGCCCTTCCACTTATTGTGGCAGCACACCTCGCGGCTGACGTCCGAGCGGCTAGGCCGCTCGGACGTCAGCCGCGAGAGGTCGTTCTGGCTCCCCCGGCCTGGGAAGGTGCCCCTGGAGAGTGTGGTGGCCATTCACGCCGCAGGCGCCGGTGGCGGCGGCGGCGGGGGCGGGGCGAGAAAGCTTCCCCGGCCTCCCTGAGCCCCGGGACGGCGCCCTTCCACTTATTGCGGCAAAGTACACCTCTCGCGGCTGACGTCCCCTGGTCCAATGTTCTTCAAACTTCGTGGGTATCTTGGAGAGAGGCTCTACCAGCTACCATGTGAGTTTGGAGTGTCTCCCTCAAACCCCTCCCTCCAGCCCCCAGAATATACCCTATGTTTTCACCATTGACTTCAATGGCCCATAGGATATAATGGGGCCAATTACCACTGAATTTCTTTCATTCCCACCATAGTGAAGGATGGAGGAACGAAACTTTTTTTCCCACCATAGAGAACGATGGAGGGAATAGGGGCAACCTGTTTGGGGGCCCATAGAATTGGACCCCCTGGTCCAATGTTCTTGAAACTTCGTGGGTATCTTGGGGAGAGGCTCCATCAGCTATCCTGTGAGTTTGGAGCCTCTCCCTCAAACCCCCTCCCCTCCAGCCCCCAGAATATACCCTATGTTTTCACCATTGACTTCAATGGCCCATAGGATATAATGGAGCTGAAATTGACATGTGGCTGCCTGAAAGACTCCCTGGGACGCTGGCTGGGGGCGGGGCTTGGCTCCTGAGCTCCCAGAGCGGGCTCCCCCCCAAAAGACCCCTGATCGGAAGGAACTGGAAATGCAGCTCCAGGACAACTTTTCTGCCAGGAAAAAGGGGGGGGTGAAGAAGCCTCCACTCCGTGCTGCACAACCCTCCTGCCGGACAGGGACCTTCCCCTCCTGCCCTCCTGCTGCGCTCGCCCTCCTCCCCCCTCCCCCTCCCCCGCAGCTGCCACACCCTCCGTGCCATATTGGGGGAGAAGGTGCCGCCGCCACCGCCTCCAGAGCCGCAGGGGGAGCCAGCCTGGCCCATCTCCTTTCCCCTTCCCTTCAGCGCCCAGGCCGGCCTTGGTGACCATAGGGAGAGGGGAGAGGGCCTGGGGGAGGGGGCCGGAGGGAGTAGGGGGAAGCAGAGGCTTGGGGGGAGGGGGCCCGCAAAACCCGCGGGGGGGCAGGCCCCCAGGGCCCCACACAGGCTACGGGCCAGCTCTTTTATGATATTGCTTTGACTTGGAAGGTTTTGAAGCCAACCCTTCCCTCAGCTGGTTGGGCAGGAAACAAGCAAAACAATCCAAATAATTTTTTTTTTAAAAAACTCAGCAGAACTAAAATCAATATCAAAAGCAGCCAGTAAAATATACAACAGTGCTCTCCTAATCGACCATGTCAAATGCCTTCGATACCACTGATGCATGCGTATCTTTTTAAAGTGTGCCAAATATTTTTTTTGCAATAACTGTTTTACTTTCTTGAGTGCCAGTGTGGTCCAGTGGTTAGAGTCTTGGACTAATATCTGAGAGATGAAGGTTCAAATCCCCACTCTGCCAATTCTTGGCTGAATTTTAACCTGTCACACATGACCAACCTAACCTACTTCACAGGATTGTTTTGAGAATAAAACGAAAGAGTAGAGAATGAGGTATGCCGTTTTGGGTCCTACAGGGGAAGAAAACGGAGGGAGAAATGAAGTAAATGAATGATAGGTAAGGTATCTCTGCCTATGGAATTCCACGCATCTGTCACAAGCGTGCACTTCCCAGTAAATTAATCATTCTGTAAGAGGCTACTGGGGAAGAGCAGAGGGCAAGTACGAGTAACCCCAGAAAGAGTGAAGCGGCTGGGCCAAAGCCGAAAGGACGCTCAGTTGTGGATGTGTCTGATGGTGAAAGGAAAGTTCGATGCTGCAAAGAACAATACTGCATAGGAACCTGGAATGTAAGGTCTATGAATCAAGGTAAGCTTGACGTGGTCAAAAACGAGATGGCAAGAATGAACATCAACATCTTGGGAATCAGTGAACTAAAGTGGACAGGAATGGGCGAATTTAACTCAGAAGACCATTATATCTACTACTGTGGCCCAGAATCCCATAGAAAAAATGGTGTGGCCTTTATAGTCAACAAGAGAGTGAGAAAGGCAGTACTGGGATACAATCTCAAAAATGACAGAATGATCTCAGTCCGAATCCAAGGCAAACCATTCAATATCACAGTAATCCAAGTCTATGCCCCAACCACTGCTGCAGAAGAGGCTGAAATGGACCAGTTCTATGAAGACCTACAACAGTTCATAGAACTAATACCAAAAAATGATGTCCTCATCATCATAGGGGACTGGAATGCTAAAATAGGAAATCAAAAGGTAACCGGAATAACAGACAAGTTTGGCCTTGGAGAACAAAATGAAGCAGGGCAAAGGCTAACAGAGTTTTGTCAAGAGAACACGCTGGTCATAGCGAACACCCTTTTCCAACAACCGAAGAGGCGTCTCTACACATGGACATCACCAGATGGGCAACACCGAAATCAGATTGACTATATAATTTGCAGTCAAAGATGGAGAAGCTCTATCCAGTCAGTAAAAACAAGACCTGGAGCTGACTGTGGCTCAGATCATGAGCTACTCATTGCAAAATTCAGACTTAAATTGAAGAAAGTTGGGAAAACCACAAGGCCATTCAGATTTGACCTAGATCGCATCCCCGATGAATATACAGTAGAGGTGAAGAACAGGTTTAAGGGACTAGATTTGATAGACAGAGTGCCTGAAGAACTATGGACAGAGGTCCGTGACATTGTAAAGGAGGCAGCAATCACCGCCATCCCAAAGAAAAAGAAATGCAAGAAAGCAAAGTGGCTGTCTGATGAGGCTTTACACATAGCAGAGGATAGAAGGAAAGCTAAAGGCAACAGTGAAAAGGAAAGATTTGCCCAACTGAATGCAGATTTCCAGAGAACAGCAAGGAGAGATAAGGAGGCTTTCCTGAATGAACAATGCAAAGTAATAGAGGAAAACAATAGATTGGGAAGGACTAGAGATCTGTTCAAGAAAATTGGAGAAATCAAGGGAACGTTCCATGCAAAGCTGGCCATGATAAAGGACAAAAACGGTAGGGACCTAACAGAAGCAGAAGAGATTAGGAAAAGATGGCAAGAATACACAGAAGAACTATACAAGAAGGACCTCGATGTCCTTGACAACCACGATGGTATAATAACTGACCTCGAGCCAGACATCCTGGAAAGTGAAGTTAAATGGGCCTTAGAAAGCATTACTAACAACAAAGCTAGTGGAGGTGATGGTATCCCAGCTGAGTTATTCAAAGTCTTAAAAGAAGATGCTGTTAAAGTGCTGCACTCAATTTGCCAACAAATTTGGAAAACACAACAGTGGCCACAGGATTGGAAAAGGTCAGTTTACATTCCAATCCCAAAGAAGGGCAATGTCAAGGAATGTTCAAACTATCGCACAATTGCACTCATTTCACACGCTAGCAAGGTCACGCTCAAAATCCTACAAGCTAGGCTTCAGCAGTACGTGGATAGAGAATTGCCAGAAGTACAAGCTGGGTTTCGAAGAGGTAGAGGAACGAGAGATCAAACTGCCAACATTCGCTGGATTATGGAGAAAGCAAGAGAGTACCAGAAAAACATCTACTTCTGCTTCATTGACTATGCTAAAGCCTTTGATTGTGTGGATCACAATAAATTATGGCAGGTTCTTAAAGAGATGGGAGTACCGGACCACCTCACATGTCTCCTGAGAAACCTGTATAAGGGTCAAGAAGCAACAGTTAGAACCGGATATGGAACAACTGATTGGTTTAGCATAGGAAAAGGAGTACGACAAGGATGTATATTGTCACCTTGCTTATTTAATTTATATGCAGAGTACATCATGCGAAATGCTGGCCTGGATGAATCACAAGCTGGAGTTAAGATTGCTGGGGAAAAGATCAATAACCTCAGATATGCAGACGACACCACTCTGATGGCAGAAAGTGAAGAGGACCTAAAGAGCCTCTTGCTCAGGGTGAAAGAGGAGAGCGCAAAAGTGGGCTTGAAGCTCAACATCAAAAAAACTAAGATCATGGCATCTGGGCCCATCACTCCTTGGCAAATAGAAGGGGAAGTCGTAGAAGTAGTGACAGACTTCACATTCCTAGGATCCCAGATCACTGCAGATGGTGACTGTAGCCATGAAATTAAAAGACGCCTGCTCCTTGGGAGGAAAGCGATGGCAAACCTAAACAGTATGATAAAAAGCAGAAACATCACCTTGCCAACAAAAGTCCGCATGGTCAAAGCAATGGTATTCCCCGTAGTAATGTATGGCTGCGAGAGTTGGACTATAAGGAAGGCCGGGCACCGAAGAATAGAGGCTTTTGAACTGTGGTGCTGGAGAAGACTCTTGAGAGTCCCTTGGACTGCAAGGAGATCAAATCAGTCAATCCTAAAAGAAATCAACCCTGATTGTTCCTTGGAAGGCCAGATCCTGAAGCTGAAGCTCAAATACTTTGGCCACCAAATGAGAAGGGAGCACTCATTGGAGAAGACCCTGATGCTGGGAAAGATTGAAGGTCAAAGAAGAAGGGGACGGCAAAGGATGAGGTGGTTAGACAGTGTCATCGATGCAACGAACATGACATTGAGCAAACTTCAGCGGACAGGGGAAGACAGGAGGGCCTGGCGTAATCTGGTCCATGGGGTCGCGAAGAGTCGGAGTCGACTGTGCGACTGAACAACAACAAAGAGGCTGCAATGCTCTTTCTTTTCTGCGTACAAAAAGCGAGGTCGTTACCCCAGTGACACGCCACAACAAACGAGCTAGTCTTGAAGAACCGCCTCTTCCTCCGTGGACCTGCTCGGCAGAGGCTGCTCCTCGCCATCCCCGCCCCCACGGTGAAGCTTGCTTAGTCCTGAGCAGCCCGAGGCTCTGGAACTGGCTTCTCTGGGGTGCGAGGAAAGCTCTTTCCCTACTAACTCTCGGGAAGAGGAGAAAACCAGACTGATTTAGGAGTGCGGCTTGGGCCGTCTGAGAAACGAATGAAAAACGGATGCCCTACATTCTGTGATTGTTATTTGGAGGGAATTGTTTGGGCGGGATTCTTCTTTGAGCTTTAGCTGTTTTAGTATTACTGTTTTGCTCTGGGTTGTTGTCATCCAACTTTTGGGGGGATAAAGGGGGACTTATAAATATTAAAAAGTAAATAAGGTAGCACAGCACTGGGCTTGGGTTATTTTTACTGCAACGTAGACCACTTCTCAAGAACTCCGACAAGTCATAAGAGCAAGGCGATCACTGCTGATGCATTTTTCACAATGAATTTTGTCCACAACAAGAACACTTGCACCAGCGCCTGACAAACAGCCAGGCCACTTTTACTGATGACCAGTGACATCTGCTGAGACCGCCGCCTGCCTGCTAGTGTGCAGTTACCGTCCGATGCTCATCCGTTGAGCGCCACAGCTCCACCATCTGGCCAAAGCCGTAATTCCCCACTTAATTTCCACAGACACGCATGCGCACAATCATTCCTGACCCCCCCCCGGCAGACCTCTAGAACAAGAATCAAGCTTCACCCTCACCCAACTTTGCTGTGTACGCATGCGTACTAGCTAGGTGTTTCCAGACCGCGGGTTTCCCTCTTCGAATCCGGCTAGGCACCGCCTCTACGCGCCGGTCTCTCCTCTGCGTCTGCGCACTAAGCACCGGGACGTGATATGGCCAACACAACCGGAAGCTACCCCTCTTTTTTTTCCGGTCGGCTCGCGGGGTGGCCATCATGGTGAGTGCGAGCGTGGCCGAGGCCTACTTGGCGGAGCTTCCCCCCCCCCCCACACACACACGGTTTTCGGAGCGGGATGAGGAAGGGGAAAGGGTTCTCCATAAGCTGCGGGTGCGGGGCGATGGATGCGGCGGCGAGCAGGAGGAGGGAGAGGAAAATATGGGTCGCCTCCGGAGCACGTGATGGAGCCTCTTGGTTCCGCCTGAGGTGGTGAGACCTGTGCGGCAGGCCCGGTCTGTGTGTGTGTGTGGGGGGGGGGAAGGGGCTGATGCGGGGGTCAGTCCAGGAGAGTTGGGGGTGTTGGCGACCTTCGGCTGATCCTCGCTTGTTTCTCACCCGGACTGTGCCGCGGTTGGGGACTGCGCTGCCGTTTACAGCTCGGTGCGGGCCTTTGAAATAGGGAGAGTCGGATTTAAGCACACGTAACGGCCAGTGTTCCCTCTAAGCTGAGTTAGTGTGAGCTAGCTCACAGTTTTTTAGCCTCCAGCTCACAGTTTTTTGTCTTCGCTCAGGAAGGATGGCTCCAGAGCAAACTAATTTATGCAGTAGCCAGATCGCTCGCTCACAACTTTAATGCCAGGAGCTCACAAAGTGGAATTTTTGCTCACAAGACTCCACGGCTTAGAAGGAGCATTGGTAGCAGCAGCGAGATGCTGAAGGCCTTTGAACAACTCGCCCCCCCATTCGTTCATTCACAGATTCGGGCCCCTCCTGTGCATTCTTAAGTTTTTATATGCTCCAAGAAGCTCAGATTAGCTCCTTTCTTTTAACATTCGTAACTCTGTGAAGTAGGTTAGCCTGAGTGTAAGTGAGCCAAGATTCCCCAGTGAGCTCGTACGAAGGACCTGCAGACATTTTTTACAGGGTCGTTGGTAGCAATAGCAATAGTGGTGGAAAAGATCGCATTGGGGGAGAGGTAGATGGCTAGGCTACCTCCCCCTTGCCTTGTCATAATCCCATCCTGACTGTGCTGGGGAGCTGATCTCCCCAAGTGAAGAAGGTGCTGTCCTGAGTTACAGTCTCTAAGACCACTGACTTTAGGGGGCTTAAGGGGGTGTAACTTTGCTTAATATTACTTCACATTATGTGCATCTGATGACAAAGGAGCTCTTTCCAGTTGTTACGCTGGATTGCTTAGATATATCAGCAGGTCTTTACCCTTGTTACCAAGAGCGCATGGCAGTATATATATTTTCATCTCTTTTGTGCCTCCATGAGCCATTGTAGTGTAATAATAGCTAGAGTGCTTGGCTATAATCTGCGAGATTTGGGTTCAGATTCCCATTCTGCCATAAAGCTCATCAGGGGACCCTGGGCCAGTCACATTTAGTCTAACCTCCTTCAAAGGGTTATTGTGACAATAAAAAGGGGGACGCTTCTCTGACCTCTTTAGAGATTAAAATATGCTAGATATATACATTTCTCTAAACCGGTTGCTTTTTGGAATTCAGGCTATCCATTTCAGGAAATTCAGCTTTTCTCAATGCTGGTGTGGTCAGAGTTAATATAATTCTGATATATGGCTTGTGATATGAGACTTGAAAAAATTATGTTCTATCTCATTAAGGTGTTCAAACGCTATGTGGAGATTGGCCGAGTGGCCTATATTTCCTTTGGGCCACACGCAGGCAAACTGGTAGCAATTGTGGATGTTATCGATCAGAACAGGGTAAGTTTGGAGTGCTTAAAGATTAAAGAAGAAACTGATATTTTCCTAATAACCCATCTTCTCCCTGTTCTTCCTGTATCAGTTGCTTATATTTATACTTAATACTTTTTAGATGTATTTTAGCTTGTATGGGTAGGCTTGTGATGCCCCAGGTATTGACTCAGTTCTATACAGTTCAGCTGATATTAATCTCTTTCATAGTAGTAGTTACTTGTCTTATCTAGGCATACCTTATGACATTAAGGATATATATATGCTTCCTTTAGCATTTTTAATTTTACTATAGATAAACTTGCGGAAAACCATGTATATGGTTTACTTCCCTTTCACTAGTTTCTTCACTGCCTTGTCCCACTAGCTCAGGATGGTATTTCTTTTTCCAAACCTGTTCTACAAATTTAAGACTCAAAAACAGAACCGTAAGAATTCTTATATCAGACCACATTCTTGGCTGAATGGTTATTTTTATTTTTTTAACATTTGTGTTGGTATTCTGGTTTGTGCCACCGGAGTTTTATGAGGAGGGGTGGCAAGGGAAGTGATGAGGACTTCAAGGTGATGCTTGTCTTTTGTAGCAGTGGAGATCAGATGAAGTTAGAGGGAGATAAAAGGAAGGGGGGAAACTGATGCCATTTGGCTATCCTTAGTTAGGAATTAAAGTGGTTCCGGATTTCCTGTAGGCTGACTTAGAATCATTTAATATTTTCCCTTTTGGAGTGAGGGCAAGGATTGTCTGATATAATGTTGAGAATCTAATCATCAGTTTTATCCTTCCCTTCTCCAGGCGTTAGTTGATGGTCCCTGCAGTAGAGTCAGAAGGCAGGCTATGCCGTTCAAGTGCATGCAGCTAACTGACTTCGTTCTCAAGTTTCCTCACAGGTTAGATACCCTGGTAGTCCAAAATCAGTCTCTTTTAAGTTAGACTAATATTGACTTGCTTGCATTTTATAATCGCTGCTGTAGAACAGGTCATATGGTTTGTTATGCTCCATCCTGTCACAAGACGTTTTGTAATGTATTAACGTTTTATGTCTAAAATGTTGATAGAACATTTTAGAAAATAGCAAAAGTCTTCTCAGGGTGTCAGTCTAAAAGCTGTTCTGATATGGCAATTATCCTGTATCTTATGTTCAGTTTTCAAAGCAAAATGTTACTGTGGATAAAACCAGTGTTAATGTGTTATCCCAACTGGAGTGGGTAAGTACATGGTCAATTGAATGCAAACAGAAACCTGTCTGAGGCAGCCAATTAAACTAAACAATGTGTTTATGAGAATTTGGGTTAAAGATCCCAGATTGAAAGCAGGTCTTAACAGTCTGCATACGCCAGGGTACACCTCAAACTAATAACATATGTTTAGGGTTTTTTGAGAAGCATTGCTAGTTCCACCAAGATGGACTGACGTGATGCAATTGTATCTGCTAGAGACCTGTAATGTGACATAATCATAGATAGAATGTGATGAAGAAATTGGTTGCTATCAACTTCTGCCATCTTACTATTACTTTAAAAAAGCAATCTCTGGAATGATTAAAACAATCTGTGTTAGTGCCTGGCATAACTGCCTTTTTGAGAGTGATTTGTAAATTGAAACCAGAAGCCTTTCTTTATAATAAATGTGTGTCTTTTTTAAAAAATCTAGTGCTCGCCAGAAGTATGTGCGTGCTGCCTGGGAGAAGGAAAACATTAATGAGAAGTGGAAAGCCACAAGATGGGCACAGAAAATTGAGGCCAGGGAGAAGGTATGCTTTGAAAATCGCATAGAATAACACCTCTGAGCACTAAATTGTTGCTGAGGTAGCCGCTTGGGTAACTGAAGGTATGCAGTTGACTTTAGAAGGAGTAGAACAAAAAGTTATTGCTGTATTATATTTTGATCCTGCTTTTCAGCCAAAACTGATCTCCCAAAGCAGTTGACGTGAACTAAACACCCACCCAACCCATGCTCATGACAGTTCCATAAAAACATTCTTCAAGTGGCTACTTCCTGCCTTCCATTTGTTAAGCCTCGTCAGTGGCAATCGTAATTTGGAGGATAGAAACTTTGCCTTGTAATGGGGTTCATTCACAAACAGAGAGGTGCCTGATTGTTAACTCTTCCTTCATGTCCTCCACAATGGCAGTAGATGAAAATATTCTGCAACTGAAGCCATTTGCTTTTGATGTGCTGGCTGTTTGGAGCCCTTTATAACCATGTGCTGCTTGAATTTCCAGGAAAAGCAGTACTTCAATTATACACATTCAGGGACACTTTAATGCTCTTTATGGTGTAACTGATAGGACTTTGATGAGTCGTGTGTCTGTACTGTTCGTAAAAGCTTTTTGTGTATGACAGCAATATCACGCAGCAGTTAGAGGGTAGCAGAAACAGTAGCATCAGTGACAGCAGCTGTAGAACATACCAT
Organism: Gekko gecko; assembly: GCA_029375565.1. Taxonomy (NCBI): domain Eukaryota; kingdom Metazoa; phylum Chordata; class Lepidosauria; order Squamata; family Gekkonidae; genus Gekko; species Gekko gecko. The sequence continues at coordinate 38,924,417 of JAPDNY010000011.1, forward strand.
ATTAAAGTTAGGCATTTGCTGCTATATTATAATCGTTCAAAACTGCAGGCTGGAAGGTCGGCAGTACAGCAGTTCGAGACCCAAGTGCTGCATGAAAGAGTGAGCTTCCATCTCTGGTTCCAGCTCCTACCAACCTAGCAGTTCGAAAGCAAGAAATTGCAAGTAGATAAATAGGTACCGCTTTGGGGGAAGGTAACAGTGTTCCGTGCATCTTGGCATTTAGTCATGCCGGCCACATGACCATGGAAATGTCTGGACAGCGCTGACTCTTTGGCTTGGAAACGGAAATGAGCACCTCAACCCTAGAGTCGGATTCGACTGGCTTTCGAGCAAAGGAAACTTTTACCTTTACCTAAATCACTGGGGCAGATTTTAGATAGTAGACGTCAGCTTGAAGTGAACTCTTTTATTTTGGTAGCCATATTTGCTTTATGGTGGTGAGAAATATGAGTGAAAAGTAGGAAATGAAAGATGACCATCCTCCTAACAATGAGTAGTGTTGTTAAAGTATAAATTGTTCAAGACACCTACATAACGTTCCTGGTACGTAGTTTTTTTAACATTCAGACAGAAATGGTCAATTTTTTAAAAACTGTTAATTTAGTGGACAGGTCAGCTCTACATATTTTTTTTTACTCCTTCAGAAGAATGCCCCAAATGTTAATTGGGAGGAATGAGATGTCTTGTTTTATTGGGTTCAAAACCATTGTCTTCAAACTCCTTGATTTCAGGTTACTTTGTAAGAATGTTTAAAGTTCTTAGAAATTAATTTCTTTTCATTTTTAAAAACCTTCCTGTAGAAAGCAAAGATGACAGATTTTGATCGTTACAAGGTCATGAAGGCCAAGAAAATGGTAAGTAAACTGTATATCTCTATATATAATAATTGTGTTTTCGGGTAGCACTCTCCTGAACATTCCACACACTCCCAAATCAGTTGGCTTCCTGATCTGTCATTCAGAAGGTGTCCCTGTCCACTGGCTGCATTGCCTGAGTCCTGCCTTCAACATTGTAAACAGTTTGCTGTCCCCCCCCCCCAGCCAATCGGAACACAGAGGTTGTTTGCATATGCAGCCTGATTGGCCTTTGCCTCTAACATTCTAAACAGTTTGTTGTTGTTGGGAGTCACTGAATGTGTCCTGAGGTAAAATACATAACCCAATCTTCCCTTAAACGGTCACTGGAGTTGCCAATCTCCCTGTGGGGCCTGGATATCTCCCAGAAATCACCGTGTTCCCCAGCCACAGCACATCATTTCCCCTACAGAAAATTTCCCAGCTACTAGAACTGATCTCCAGATGACCAAGATCAGTTCTCCTGGAGACAATGGCTCTATTTTCCCCTTCCCTCAGCCACCCCACCAACCACAGCCGGGACACTCACCTGGAGCTTCCTAGAGCTCATTGTATTTCTTCCACAACGGGCCTTACTCTTAGTAAATTATATAAATCAGAATCACTGATTTCAGAAACAATGCAGGATTTACTGGTTGTCTGTCTTTGTATTTGGAGTGTGGTTTACCTTCCATTTGTTGCTTTTGATTTATTTTCTAATGTACAATCTTGGGGCTAGTTTTGCTTGCTTTGTTGCTTTTCCATGTGATCAGCTACATGTGCACCTGTAATTATGTGAAGAAACAGAAATGTGAAAATGCAGTATATATGAGTACAGCTAGCGCACAATGTAGTAATAGAAATTGCTTCAGCTTTGCCTGTTTGCATTCCAGTTTAGTCTTCTGTTTGTCCAGGTGGCTGCAAGCATGCATGTTTTCATGGCCAGGACATGGCTAAAAAAGCAGATAACCATCAAGTAGTTCTTAGCAAAACACAATGAAATATGCAGCTTGTTATCCCTCAAACTGTTTAAAATTTGATAACCTGTTTTCTTTAGTACAGACTTGATTCCTGGCTAGTTCCCAAGGCATTCTGAATTTATAACTGAGAAAACTGTTCCTTGAGCTTTTGTGATCTAGTCATTAGTGCAGGGTCTGGATGACATAAAATTATTTCTTCTGAGAGCAGTGGAGAAATCCTTAAACCTTTCCGGTGTGTATGTCAAAAGGACTAGATGTACCATCTTTTCTCTCAGTTGTCACAACCATAAGTGCTATCCATTTCTACTTAGTAGGTTGTTTTGTGTGTGAGAGTGTGTGTGTGTGTGTTACAGCACTCTGTGAGAAAAGATCTTTCATTTTTAATGGTGACGATGTATCCTTAACACTATTTGAACTAAGCTATTATCATGCTTGGTGTGAACATTTGGTAGCTTCATGTTCCATTAATCATCAGGTTGTTGAGCGATTATAGCCTCTATATTTTCTGCTCAGCCAAGAGAGCAAGAAGCTTAAAAATAAAGGCTGAAATGCCACATTTATTTATTCAGTACATTTTTGCCATACCTTTTAATTATAAAGAAAGCCTGTGTGATGTAGTGGTTAGATTCAAATTCCCCACTCTGCTGTGGAAGCTTACTTAGTGATCAGAGGGGGGTGGGGGGAGTCACCCACGTCTCAGCCTAACCTACTTTGTAGGATGGGTGTGTGGATGAAATGAATGCTGTAAGCTGTTTTGGCTCCCCATTGGGGGAAAAATGGAGTATAAATGAGTTTTTATTAAACAAAAAGCTCAGGGCAGCTTACATATACTTTCAGTAGCCCAAATGCAAATAATGAATAAGGATAATTAAATAGGCTTCACTTCTTTTGTTTTTAAAACCAAATTTTCTGTTACAGAGAAACAGGATCATCAAGCATGAAGTAAAGAAGCTCCAGAAGGCTGCTGCTGCTCCTCCCAAAAAAGCATAAATTGTCTGCAGTCAAATAAACTTTGTTTATGTACACCTACTATGATGACTTGTGTATTTTTAAATTGATTTTACCAAACTGCCTAATAAATGGAATGCTATCTTTTGAAGTGCAACTGAACAAAAACTCCATTTTGTTGCTTCTGAATACATTCAGTTCCAGAATGGAGAGTTTGGCTTAAACAAAATTACATGAAATTTTTTGAGACTGTTGAAGGTACCATGTGTGATTTAGGGAAAGTTTAGGGCTGGCAAATCCCATAGAAGCATAGGGGTACTTATATACATGTAATTCTGTGCCTATAGCCGATTGGTCTTTATAGAAAAAATTAAAAGGATATTGATATATCGAAAATTAACAGGATATATTGATATATCCTTTGAGATCCTTATATCCACCAGGGGGAGGCGTGATGCTTGTATAGATTCAAGGTCTTTATTTTCTCCATGCTATCCCCGATGTAATATGGCACTTGTGGACTATCGTAAAAGGATTCAACGTTTTGTGTCCAGAAGAAAGTACTTTCTAGCTACATTAGAGATATTAATGTTGTCATTTCTTCAGATTTAGCACATAGAGAAGCACTCACTGAGGCATCGTTTCACAAAATTACTTCCAGCTACGTATGTGTGGGTGTATAATTAGAACTGTGGTACAAATTCTGCAAGTAGCTTATCCGCAGAATATTAAGTTTTCTTGCCTCATACATTGAGAAAAGACTTAGCATGATTTAATCTGCTTTGTCAGAAAGGCTAATAGCTGTTATTCGAATGTGAAGAATGTGCATTAAGACTTCCCATTCTGAGGTTTTCCAAAGACTGGTTTTCTTGCAAAGTTGCTGTAGGAATAGAAACTAATCGTTCAGTGTTAATAACCAAAGCCTTAGGCAAGAAGTCCTGTTCGTATTTGGCATCCTTTTTGTACATTGTCCCTTGCCTTTTCTGTAACGCCTGATTGTTGCTGCTATTGTTATACCTCATACAACTCAAGATTAATCCTCTGAAGACATTTTTCATGCTACTGTTGCTACCTCTTGTCATGCTGAAGTTATGGTACCCCTTTGAAATGCTTTCAGGTAATTGAAATATTTTGCAGCCCTTTGGTTTCCTGCCATCTAAGCGAAATGACATGCATAAGCTCTAAAGTCGGTTCATTTTTTCACTGCTTTTCAGTAGCATAAATGAATGCAACGAGACATGCTACACATTCCAGTTCAAAACTTTAAATCTTGTCACTTGCAATACCAAACTGTTCTTCCTTTTAAGTATGTTACAGTAAACGAGAAACATCTCAGCTAGTATTCTGAGTTTTCAGCTGTGGTCAGCCAAATCCTCTGGGAAGCGCAAACAGAACATCTAGTTCACCATCTGACAGTCACAGGGTGGGTTGGCCATTTAACTTGCCAGGAAAGTTCCTAGTGGGCCACCGCTCTGGAGGTCCGCGGGCTACCTGGAACAAGGAGCTATTTGGCTTGTACCTTTCAGCAGCAATATTGGATCAGTGTCAGTTCACCAGTTGCCTCATCCTGCATTACAGCTCCTTGGTGGTAGGGAAGAAGCCAATGAGTGAAACAATGCCCATCATTGATATTGCTGGCTGCTTCTGACCTGAGCTGCCTTTGCGATGCTGGCTTTTAGGGCTGCTGTGAGCATTCAGTTTGTTTGCTTATGGACCATTTCAGCTTGTCAGTTCACCCCTGAATGATACTGTCATTAAATGGAATGTTTGCATTAACTGCTGGTGGTAGGCCTATCCTCTGAATATGTCAATAAATTCCAAAGACAGGGTAGGCTTACAGCTCTTAGTCTTGTGCTCTCTAAACCTTTTTAGGTGCAAGAATAAAGTATGCCTTGAATTTCAATTCAGGGAGGGGGAAGATTGCAGTTGAGAAATGAGTTATCTCTGTTAGCAACAGTTTTTACCATCTTCTGGGAGCGAACTCTAAGATAGGCCTTGTGTCTCTGCTTCTGGGCTTGGAAGTTAATGTAGAAGAGTTCAGTAGAATGTGTTCTCCAATATGCACAGGACTTTAAAGGTGCATCCTGAGTCTGAAAAGCTATTAGACTAGAGATTACTGTTCTGGATGGAAAATTCGGAGGGGGGGTCTTTTCTCCCAGCTGCACTTGCTGACCCTCTTATCCCCTGCTGAATCCAGGGCTAGCTTTGCACAGTTCATACTTGAAGTAGGAGTCCAAGTGATGCCTTCCCTGTTTTCATATTTCAGGGTCACACAAGTGGAGGTTTTAGGCAAGAGAATTAACACCCCAGAAAAAATGCGTAAAGTGGCTGCTTTATCCCAGTTCATAGGCTGGCCCTTAAAAAAAATCTGAGTGTCCCCCACTTTCCCTCTGCTTGGTCCTTGTTTTATAGTTCTAAAACAATTGATGGGTAAGTTTACATGATCACAGACTTCTTTGCCTGTTGTGCTTTCAATGTGGACCTTAGATTATTTGTGTGGAAACCCACATATGTAAAAATCGTTACTGCCGGCAGTGAAGGTCTTGTTTTTCTGATGACGAAGGCACTCCTCTGTTTTCACCTGGTGAGTGCTTGTGTATTGTGTATGCTTCTGGTTTACTCAGATATGATGTAATGAGTTGTTCTGCCCAACCGCACAGAGTGGGAAGGACTGCCTGGGGACGTTTGTGCTCCCTCTTTAATCTTGCAAGGACTAATGCTGTGCCAGGTGTACTTCTAACAGGTATAACCTTGTTTGGGAACATCCTCTAAAGAAGAGGTGCACTGAAGAAGAGCCTGCAGATCTGTACTTCAAAATCAAAAGCAACTCACATATTGATTGCATGAATGGTGCTTACATTGGTCTTTCTTTGACTTTGTGGCCACAGGTTGAAGAATTGTGTTGTTACTCTGAACAAACCTTTCATCTGTAAGGTCTGATTTATCACACTTCAGCGACACAAGGAAACATCTAAAACATGCAGGTTCGAGGTGGCCATTTATCAGAACATGGAAGCATGGGATTTTTTTGCATGCGGTGTGAGTGCAGTTACTGCTGGGAGGAAATGTGACCCTACTAGCTTATCCTTTGCTGCTTCCATGTAGTTTGTAGCCCTAGGACTTTGCTATCTCTGAGACCTTAGCTTGGCATATATTTATTAAAAGCATTTTTATGCCACCTTTCCACCCAGTTCAGGTCCCCAAGGCAGTGAGCCGTGAAAACATTAAGGCAAATTTTAAAATGCCTATCCATATATTTATTTATATTTGTTTATTGTCAAATTTATACCCCGCCCTCCCCACAAAGCAGGCTCAGGACGGCTTCCAGGTAGCAGAAATCCTTCCTTATATATAAAAGATTTTCTTCATACCTTATATGGTGAAAATGCGCGCCGGAATCAGTTGGCTGAGGGACCTGTCAGTCAGAGACAGGGTCCCTGCCACTGGCTGCCTTGCTTGCCTGCGTTGCTGCCATTGGCCCGCCAGCTGCCGCTCAAGACTGCTGGTGTGCCATTGGCTGGGAGGCGGGAGGCGAACGCTGCAGCGAACACCGCCACCAGGAGCCAGGGAAGGGAGGCTGCGATGCCAGCCGACGGTGCTGGCCGGGGAGCGAGGCAGGGCCAGTGCCAGGGGACGTTGCAGCCCCGGAGAGACGGAGTCTCAGCGAGAGGGACAGCGGAGGCTGGGGACGGCGGGTGAGCTCCTTCCCCAATGGCCGCCAGATACGCCTGCCTCCAGCACCTTCTTCGCGGGAAGGGGGCCTGTCTAGCGCCCGTTGTCTCGGTTCCACAACGGGCTTCCTTCCTAGTACAGAATAAAACATAATTAAAACACAACAATAATACAGCACAAAGTGCTGGCAGTGATTAAAAGTTCGATTAGATGGAGTGTTTTCAAATGGATTTCCAACAAGTGCTAGATGTTCGTCTGCTCGTCGACTGTTATGACAACTGCTCGATGGTAATCGCTAGATGTTCTTCTACTTGTCAGCTCTCATGGCAGCTGCTCGGTGGTAAAGTTATGGGCCAGGCACTCCAGTGGCCTGTTGGAAAAGCTCCGTCTTGCAGGCCCTGTGGAACTGAGAAAGGTCTCGCAGGGCCCTGATCTCCTCTGGGAGCTCATTCCGCCAGGTAGGGGCTGCCACCAAAAAGGCCCTGGCCCTAGTAGCAGCTAGCCTGACATCCCTTGGGCCAGGAAGGGTCAGCCGGTTTTGAGATGCAGACCGTAGTGCTCTCTGGGTTCTATATAGGGAAAGGCGGTCCCATAGGTATGTTGGGCCCCGGCCATATAGGGCTTCAAAGGTAAGAACCAGCACCTTGAAGCCGATTCAGTATGCTGTTGGCAGCCAGTGCAGTGTCCTTAGCACGGGCTGGATGTGCTCCCATCTAAAGAGACCCATCAACAGCCTGGCCACGGCGTTCTGCACTAGCTGTAGCTTCCGAATCCTTGACAAAGGCAGCCCCATGTAGTGTTACGGTAGTCTAGTCTAGAGGTGACCGTCGTGTGGGTCACTGTAGCCAGGTCGTCATGGTTGAGGAAGGGAACCAACTGCCTAATCAGCCTGAGATGATAAAAGGCCAACTTGGCAGTGGCCGCTACCTGGGCCTCCATGGCAAGGGAGGGATCCAGGAGCACTCCCAAACTCCAAACCTCTGGTGGGACCAATGAGCCCCCCCCAAAGGTCGGGAGTGGGATCCCCGCCTCCAAACCGCCCTGACCTAGGCACAGGACTTCCGTCTTCGCTGGATTCAGCTTCAGCCGACTCAGTCTAAGCCATGGCCTGCAACGCCCTGTCCAGGTCTTCTGGTCTGGGAGCCAACTGGCCACCTAACATCAGAGAGAGCTGGGTGTCATCAGCATACTGGTGACATATCAAACAATTCAGCAAAATGCAATGGGAAGGAAGGTTGTGGAGGGACTACGAAACAACAGAAAACCCTTCACCTGTTGGCAGAAGACAGTGATAGAAGGGGACAAAGGAACAACTCCTGTCCAACCTCAACAGCAGAAGCACCCAAAGCAAGATCTCTGAAGATAAATGCAGTGGTTGGGCAGCGTTATATGGGACTATACGATCCTTATATATGTCTGAGTGCATTAATACCATCAAGGGCACAGTGATTTTTTTCACATTGCAACCTGGTAAGATCCCAATGGAGCCTGGCCTTTTGGGAGAGCCTGAATCTGTGAATCTAGCTGTGAGAACAGTAGGCCTTCCCTCTTCCCTCTCCAGTGTCCTCAGTCAGTTTGCTTAGTGGCTTGGAAACACCCTAGGGTTGCCAGGTCTGGGCGGGGAAATATCTGGAGATTTGGGGGGGGAGCCTGGGGAGGGGGGTTGGGGCAATGTTCCATCTAAGCTATGGAGTCTTGTGAGTAAAAATTCTACCTTGTGAGCTACTGGCATTAAAGTTGTGAGCGATCGATTTGGTTACCGCATAAATTCATTTGCTCTGGAGCCATCCTTCCTGAGCTAAGACAAAAATGTATTTAAAAACTGCAAGCTAGCTCACATTAACTCAGCTTAGAGGGAACAGTGGTTCGGGGAGGGGAAGAAACTCAGCAGAGAACTGATCTCTGTTGTCTGGCAATCAGTTGTAATAGCAGGAGATCTCCAGGCCCCACCTGGAGTTTGGCAACTCTAAAATGCACAAACATGCATGTTGGACTTGCCCCCAGTTTCATAAATAATACCGCATCTGAAGCATTGCGTGTAAGCAGCAGGCAGTGGTTAAGCCACCAGGTGGTGCTGCTTATCCCTTTAAAAAGTCATCTTTCAAAGGCTCAGTTTGAGCATCCCTTGAAACCATGGTTTAATTAAACTAATTAGGGTTAGTTGAATGGCTAGTAAGTTGGTTTATTAACCACAGTTTTAACTAGTGTGAATGCAGACATCCTGGCTCGTACCGAGCAAAATCCTTCCAGACAAGAGAGAGAGAGGGCAATTAACCTAGCATTGATCAAAGCAAAACAGAATTTGATTGATCATCTGTGAATTAAATCCAGGCTTTACCAACTATCCATAGTTAAAATAAGCCAGTGAATTGTAAAATGACTGAAGTGAAAGGTCATGATAAAACATGATCTGACTTGTAATAGGGGAAAATATTGTTCCATAGAATTGTGTAGCTCAGCCTGCAGGTTTGCTATCACTGTTAAATTATTTTTACTCCTTCTTTTGCTACTTAGCAGTCAGAAGTGAGAGTCATGGGATATGCTAAAATTACAAAGAATGATGGGAGGAATCCATTATTCGTTCCAAGAGTCCACTGCAAAGCATTACAGAACAGGTATTTTCTTCCCAGGTGATCTTCGGGGACTGTCTCTGAATGGTGGCCCAGAATGCTCAGACAGATCATAAATTGTTTTTGGGTTTTTTTGCCCCAATATGATTACGTATCCTGGAGAGAACTGTGCGTATATACAGTATTCAGCATAATCAGCATGCTGGATCCAGCCTGCTTTTTACTCTGTCCACATGGCTTTTGTATATGCAGGTTCCATGATCCCCCAGCATAGGCTTCTCTGTTGGTCAAAGAAGACCCCGCCTTCCTTTTTTACCAGCAAAAAAGTTGGATCCAACCCAGTGTTACTATATTTAAAAATTACAGCACATAAGACCATGGCAAAAACATAGTAATCTGATTTGTATTTTCTTTATTGAACTGCTTTTCTCCAAGCAAGTACTGGAGTTAGCATCCTTTAAGAATACCATGTCCATGTCAAAAAGCAAATCTATGTAGTCATTTTCACGTTCAATGAAAGCTGTTTCAATGTCGTCCGCTTTCTATTTGCTATATTTACAAAGAATCTACTCTCAAAATATGTCTGTCGAAACAGAGAATCTGAAATGTGATAGAAAATAAACCGTTTTTATTAAATACCAATCATCAAAATTCTGTAAGCAAGAACAAAATTCAAAGCATTAGGTGTCTTACTTTTTCGCATTTTGCTCTTTCTTTCAGGATTTAGATGGTTGGTCTTACATTTATGTTATAATAATGATAATTGTTATGTTATAATGAAATGTTAAATGATGATGACTAGTAGCATAAAAGGAGAAAATGGGATAATATAAATGATGATGAGTATATGAATACACTGTCAGTAAGTAACTTGTAATTCGTTGGGTGACTCCATTGCAGCTCTGTCTTCCTCCCTCCCTCCCACAATTGTGATTATGCTGGGGGAACAGAGCATCACTTCCTTGCACTCTTTTCAGCACCACCGGGTCTGATGAATTTAGAAGGTGCTTGTTGAATAGAGCCAGTGTACTCTTTCCTCTAGTCTTCTGCCCATTAGGACATCAGAGGGTGAATTCTGGTGAGCTTGAAAGCTTGTGCAGTGTTGGCAGGGTAGGAGTAAACAATGTAACTGAGCATAAATTTTTGATTCTATCGCCTCTGCTAATAGGAAACAGAGACTCGGTGTGGCTAATGCTCCTTTGAGCACAAGAGAGTCATACTTCAATAGGATGTTGCCCCAGAGGATCCTGTAATGTCCATATGGAGCCTCTGTGGTATAGTGGGAGCACAGGGAGAGAGAGCAAAGTATGACTTATTCATGCTCCATCATGTCTTAGGACCTATAAGGAGCAGGAGAGAAAGACATGGGAGATGCATGTTTTCCTTTCTGGGGAAAATAGCGTCTTCAGAAAGCCAAGTTAAGTGGGGGGAGGGCACAGAATGAAAGAGTTAGATCTTTACCAGCGCCAGTATTAGGAGTCTGCATCATTTGGACATGGATCTCCAGTGCCTGACTTAAGTTTGGCCTAAGTTTGGAAGTGGGCCTCAGAAGCTTTGGAGCAATTCCTGGTTTCTTGATGGGAGGAGTAAATTAATGCATCTGAGTATAACTGCTATGTTCCCGTGAAGAGAAGACAGTTGTGCTCTCTGGCCTTATCTAGGTTAGGGTTCCCAGCCTCCAGTTTGGGGCCTGGAGATCTCCCGCTTTTACAACCGCTCTCCAGCTGATAGAGATCAGCTCCCCTAGAGAAAATGACTGCTTTGGAGGGTGGACTCTATGGCATTGTACCATGCTGAGGCCCCTCCCCTCCCCAAACCCCGCCCTCTCCTGGATCCACCCCCAAAGTCTCCAGGAATTTTCCAACCCAGACCTGACAACTCTAATCCAGGTGGCAGGAAGTGAGCTATTGCCCCAGAGGCCCCTGTGGGGCAGCCTCTGGGCTGATGGGAGCAGTACGCAGAGGAGGCAGCTGTGCATTCTTCTGCTCCCAGGCACTCCTGCCCTTAGAGAAAGGGAAGATTGCCCCAGGGTCTCCGGCCACCAGTGGGATCTCTGCTGGACTGTGGGCTTCAGCAGATGCTCAACAAAGCTGACCCATCACCAGCCTGCAGGGTGGGGAGGACTCTTTTCCCTGCATGTTTTTTTCAAGTATATCTTCCCGGGGGAGGGGGGCTGCTATTCTTCTTCGTTGAAAGCACCTGCAGGAAATGCCTTTGCAAGTAGCATCTCTGCAGGGACTAATTAACAACAGAAAATTGAGTAGGATGGAAGGAGCTTAAACGTTTCCAGGACTGGTACACTCTGGATCAAGGATCTTAAATGTCCTAGTTTGGCTTTAAGGAGGAAGAAGAAGAAGAGGAAGAACAGGAGGAGGAGACTGGATTTATATCCTGCCCTTCACTACCCAAAGGAGTCTCAGAGTGGCTTACAAACTCCTTCTCCTTCCCACAGCAGACACCCTGTGAAGTAGGTGGGGCTGAGAGAGCTCAGACAGAAACTGCTCTTTTTCAAAAATAGCTGTGCCAGAACTATGGCTTGTCCAAGGTCATCCAGCAGGGGCAAGTGGAGGAGTGGGGAAATCAAGCCTGGTTCTCAAGAAAGAGGGGAGGGTACAGCGGAAGGAGCAAAGAAGGGCAAATCCACCTAGCCTCCTGTCTACACCTGAATCCAATAGAGTCAGCAGGCATGGCTGCCCCAAAGCCTAGCAGTGATGCAGTGCTGCCGTGCTGCCCTTGCCCCTCTCACCTCCTCGCTTGCAAGCATGGCTCCCGTGGCTCAGGCCACTTTCGGTGGGCTGCCTACAGCCTGCACAGGCAGCAGCCAGCTATCTCCTCCCAGCAGTTCTTTGACACTGTGGAGTGTGAGGCCGGCGAAAGGACAGGGCCTGGGGGTGTTGCCCCCATTCACTCTACCCAAGGGAAGGCTCTACCTGCCAACCTCCAGGTGGGGGGTAGGGTTGTCAGGTTCCCCCTGGGTACAGATGGGGGATGGGGTATAGAGGTGTCAGATCCAGATTGGGAAGCTCCTGGAGACTTGGGGGTGAAGCCTGGGAGGACAGGGGCCTGAGTAGGGCACAATGCCACAGAGTCCACCCTCCAAGGCATCCATTTTCTCTTCAGGGGAACTGCTGTCTGTGGGCTGGAGATGAGCTGTGATTCTGGGGGATCCACAGGGCCCCCCCCCCCGGAGGCTGGCATCCCTGTGAGGGGTCCGGAAAACTCCCAGAATCACAACTGATCTCCAGATGACAGATATCAGTTCCCCTGGAGAAAATGGCTGGAGGGTGGATTCTATATGGCATTATACCCCAGTCTTCCCAGGCTCCTCCCCAAAATCTCCAAGAATTTCCTAGCTGGCAATCCTATTGCTCCTCCGGGCCCCTTTAAGGGCAGTAGGGCAGCCATAGATTCTCTTCCTGAGCTCATCTGAGGTCCCGGTCACACAGGCTGGATAACACATGGGGGGGCGTGGCTATTTGCGCCATTGCAATTTGATGCACCCCAACGAGATCAGATGTGACGGCGTTGTTTCCATTGGCGGGTGTTTCTGGCGCGCTCCAACCAGGAAGCAGGGACGTGAGAGAAGTGCGCTGGAGCGATCACACGGAGAGCGTCCGTCTGCAGCCCGTCGCAACTGGTTGATAGTGGATTTTCCCAGGCACTTTGAAACTCCACATCTTTGGCCGGACAATACCAGTTGGCGACGGGTGCATGACACTTATCAGACGTTTCCATGTGATCGTACCTGTATAATCCGCCCGGCTATCATGGCTGTCCCACAGCAACTTCTGCATGTGACGGGACCTGAGATTGCTTCTGTTTGTGAGAATTTTGGTCATCAATTCTGGTTGGTGGCTGTCAGGGCACCCAAAATGGTGTCCAACCTCTTGCAAGAGGAATGCATCGCATGAAACTTCAGGAAGACTTAGAAGGGCACACCAGGTCTGCCGCACTGTTTTTTAGGGGGAGCGAGGGCAGCAAAGGAGTGAGAAGGGTTTCTCAGCTCCCCGGGGCAGGAGTGGAAGCAGCAGTGGTCAGACTTTGTTGCAGAGGAAGGTGGCAGCAAAACTCCTTGACCTGCTATCGCTCGGACTTCCTCCCCCAATTTTGTGCTATTCCCCACTCAAGACTTCTTCTTTCCGGCTTGTTCTTTCTCAGACAAAGTCTCTCCCACCTTTATATCATAAGCTGTGCTGACCTAATTTTAAAAATACAGGAGACCCTGCCAGCACCGCTCCAATGGTCTTGTGGCAGAAAAGTGAAGTGCTGTTGTATACGTGTAAGAGAATGGAAGCTTATCTAGCCATTCTATGTTCTTTTATCACAAACGCTTTCTCCAAGTGGGAGAATTGCGCTATCGATTGCTGCTGTCACCAGCCGGGAACAGTAAGCTGTTGTCTTGCTATGCGCCTCAAAAACCCTCTTCAGAAAGTCAGATAGCAAAAGGTGGTCAGCGGCTGCCTGATATTGATGAAGGCTTGGGTGGAAATTGGCAGGATCCTGGTGAAAATTTCAGCTCTGAAGGCAAAGTCATCATGCTTCTTTTTGCAAAAACACTGTTGAATGGTGTCATGTGTTACAGTAGACCTCTTCAGGAATTTCCTGTGAAACTCTGCCATGTTTGAATGTGGGACATGGTGTGGAGGAGGCAGGAGACACAGCCTGAGGTGCTCTGTGCTTAACTAGAAACTATTTACAAAAACAACAACAGTAAAATTTACTAGTGTGCAATCAAATGTAAAGAACATGTTCCTTATTCCAAATTGTCTTGGGCCCTAGACCCTCCTGTATTCTTTAGATAAAGACAGCAAAATCCTGAATCATAGCACGGTGAAACTGTGTAAGTATTGGGGTTGCCAACTTACAGGCAGCACCTAAAGTTCTCCCAGAATTGGAACTAACCTTTAGACTACATAAATCAGTTGCCCTGGAGAAAATGGCTGCTTTAGGCAGCGGATTCTATGGCCTTATACTCTAATGAAGCCCATTGCTGCTCCTTTGGTTCACACTACAGCTATTCTTGAGCCCATGCCGTCCACTGTGTGTTTTCTATTTGAAATTCTTCTCTGCATCATGAGCCAGTGACTGCATCATTCTAAAGAGAGACCTGTAGTGGTGATAGATGCAATTGAATACTATGACAAACATCCGGAAAAAGAAGTTGGATTCCTCTTCTTAGATGCGGAAAAAGCTTTTGACAATTTAAATTGGGAGTTCATGCTGCAAGTTATTGAAAAAATGGACATTGGACAGTCTTTTTTAAACATGATTGTGGCAATATATTCAGAGCAAAAGCGGCTTTGAATATAAATAAAGAAAAGACGGGGACTTCTTCCAAGTCCAAAAGGGAACACGTCAAGGCTGCCCGTTATCCCCCTTGTTGTTTATTTGGATACTGGAAATATTATTGACAGCGATAAGAAAAGATAACAATATTGAAGGACTTACAGTGAAAGGTTTTGCCTATAAATACAGGGCATTTGCAGATGATGTAATGTTTATGATCCAAGACCCAATTGAGAAAATACCACAACTGATGGAAAAAATTGAAGAATTTGGTTCAGTTGCGGGATTTTATGTTAATAAAAGTAAAACCAAAGTGATGTGCAAAAATATGACGAAACAAAGACAAACAGAACTTCAAGAGAAAATACAATGCGAAGTAGTCACAAAGACTAAATATCTTGGAATTGAATTAACCATGAAAAATATTGACTTGTTTAAAAACAATTATGAAAAGGTGTGGCACAAGATTCAGCAAGATATGAAGAAATGGGACACTTTGAATTTATCATTGATGGGAAGAATCGCGACTGTAAAAATGAATATCTTGCCGCGTTTGATGTTTCTATTTCAGACTATTCCAATACTAAAACAAAGGAAAGGAAGTACTGGATTCGTGGCAGAAAGAATTATCCAAATTTGTATGGGCAGGAAGAAAGCCAAGGATTAAAATGAAAATTTTATGTGATGCAAAAGAGAGAGGAGGCCTACAACTACCAAATCTAAGACTGTATTATGATGCCGTCTGTTTAACATGGTTGGAACAGTGGATTAATCTGGAGAACAAGAAGTTATTGGCCCTGGAAGGGCATGATAACAAATTCGGATGGCATGCATATTTATGGTATGGAAAAGTAAAAATGGATAAATTTTTTAAACACCACTTTGTAAGACAATCACTGTTTGAGATATGGATGAGATATAGAAAATTCTTCTCAGAAGAAAGACCACTCTGGATTGTACCAGCTGAAGTGATCAATCCATATTCAAGAAACCAAGGGCTAGACTGGCTACCTTACAAAAATCTTCTAAAATCTGAAGGGAAAAATTTTGTGTTAAAAGATAGATTTGATGTTGAATTTGAATATGATTGGTTGAAGTATAGACAAATTTATGATGTATTTAAGACCGATAAAAGAGAATATGGTTTTAGAGAAAAGAATATAGAAATTGAAATTGAAACTGTATGGCTTGAGAAAGGAAAAAAAATGATTTCTAAACTGTATAAGGTTTTATTGAAATGGTATACTGAAGATGAAGTTGTAAAAGAGCAAATGATAAAATGGGCTGTAAATGTTAATACAGAGATATTAATGACATCTTGGGAATACTTGTGGAAAAAGTCAATGAAAATCTCAACTTGTGTAAATGTTAAAGAGAATTGTTATAAAATGATGTACAGATGGTATATGACGCCCAAAAAAATTGCTATTATAAATGAAAGTATGTCTAACAAATGTTGGAAATGTAAGAAACATGAAGGGTCTTTTTACCATATGTGGTGGACATGTGATAAAGCAGTAAAGTATTGGACAGAGATCCACAATGAGATACAAAAAATTTGAATTGTACTTTTAAGAAAGACCCACAGATGTTATTGTTAGGTCTTAAAATGGAAGAAATAAATGTAGCCAAGAGAACACTATTATGGTACTTGACTACAGCAGCAAGACTGACTTTTGCTCAATGTTGGAAACAAGATAAAGTACCTGAAACATGGGAATGTGGAATTAAAAAACGCTGTTTTTGGCGGAAATGGACAAGTTAACAAGAAAGTTAAACAACGAAGAAGATGAAACTTTTTTTAAAGATTGGAAAGACTTTCAAAAATATTTGTTGAAAAATTGGGACATTAAAAGTGGTTTGATTAGCTTTGACAGTTATTAAGAAGAAATGGAAAGAGAATTAGACTTTTGTATTGTTACCGTTAGTAAGAGAAAATAAGTTTAGAAGCAATTGTAATGGAATAAGAGAGATATTAATGGGGTTGGAGCAGTGCTGGAAGCCTGATGTGGGGGAGAAAGGGAAAAAGAAAAATGGGTATGTATTGGTATGCTTAAATTGTATGAACTTGTGATATATCCAATAATAAATTGTATTTACAAAAAAAAATAAAGAGAGACCTGTACTTTCAAGGACTATGAGGTCACTATTCAACCAGTGTAGATGCCATTTATGCACAGTGGCAAAACCATTTGTTATGTGTATTGTTTATAATTGTAAGTAGAGCTGTATAAGAAGACAGAAGTCTTCAGTGTGATTTGTACAGCATGACAGATTATTCTGGTTATTTGTCTGCACCACCTGGATGCAAGCAACTCTAGATTCCAGAGTAGGGTTGCATGGTCTGAGTTGGAAAATATCTGGAGACTTTGGGGGTGGATCCAGGAGAGGGTTTGGGGAGGGGAGGGGCCTCAGCTTGGTACAATGCCCTAGAGTCCACCCTTCAAAGCAGCCATTTTCTCCAGGGGAACTGATCTCTGTCAGCTGGAGATCAGCTGTAAAAGTGGGAGATCCCCAGGGCACACCTGGAGGCTGGCAACCCTATTCCAGAGGTTCAGTCATGGAATCACAGAATCATAGAGTTGGAAGGTACCTTTGGGGTCATCTAGTCCAACCCCCTGCACAATCCAGGAAGTTCACAAATACCCTCCCACACCCCCAGTGTACTCCACACCCAGAAGATGAAAAAAAACACCAGGATCTCCAGTCAAACTGGCTTGGAGAAAAATTGCTTCCTGACCCCAAAGTGATGATCAGCATTTCCCTGGATGTGTAAGAAAGGGCCATGAGAACTAAGCACTGAGGCAACCCTTCCTGCCCTCCCTCTCATGATCTGCCTAAGTTCACAGAATCAGCATTGATGTCAGCTGGCCATCTAGCCTCTGTTTGAGAACCTCCAAAGAAGGAGAGCCCACTACCTCCTGACGAAGCCTGTTCCATTGAGGAACCACTTTGTCAGGAAGTTCTCCCTAATATTTAGCTGAAAACTCTTCTGATTTAATTTCAGCCCTTTGGTTCTGATCCGACTGTCTGGGGCAACAGAAAACAAATCTGCATTATCCTCTGTGTGACAGCCCTTCAAGTACTTGAAGATGGTTATCATATCACCTCTCAGTCTTCTTCTCTCCAGATTAAACATACGCAGCTCCTCCAGCCTTTCCTCATAGGACTTGGTCTCCAGACCCCTCACCCAGGGCGGATTAAGGCTCACTGGTGCCCTAAGCACTGACCTCCTTTCCACACTGACCCCCAGTCCATTTTAGTTGTTGACCTGTCTGACCAGATATACAATGCAGGTTGCAGCAATACAAAAGTTTATTCATATGATAACACAAACTAAGCCAAGCTTTGGCTACATAAAGTTCTACAAAAATGCAATACAACATCTATTTTAATATTTCACAAGTTAAACTGTCGCGCTCCCCCTGGGCCCCGGGTACCTTTCCTCCAGTCGCCGTGGCGTCGGGCAGTCCAAACCGGGGGCGCGGTCCTGGGAAGCAGGGGAAGTCCCAGGGACAAGGAGACAGGGGGGCCTCAGAATGACAGGGGCGGGGTTGACTTCACCTCTCTTGCCCCTCTGTCCCGTGTCAGGGAAGCGGCCGGTTTGCTGGGCTCTCTCTCTCGCACACGCACGGCTCTCTTCTCCTTGACACGCGTCTCCTCCCCGGCCCCTCCGTCCTTCCTCCCTTATATCCTCCTCCCACTGCCCAGCACTGCCCATGCTCCTCCACGGTTCCACCTTCCCCAGGCCCCGCCCCCTTGATAAGGTAGGACGCCCTCCTCGCGTCAGGGGCGTGCGTTCCTGTGCCGGCGTCGGCCTTGCCGGCCCGAGGGCTGCACCATCGGTGCCTCCGGTCGTCTGGGGAGGATGACTCGCCTCTGTCGCTTCCCAGGGCTCGCACCGACGGGGCCTCGCTCGTCCTGACGTCCTCTCCGTCGGAGGGGGGCCGGGGCGTGCCCTGGGTGCCGAGCGTTGGCCTGGTTCCTCGGGTGAGTGCTCGGGTTGCGTCGTGGCGGGGGGGGGTTGCAGCCCGGCCCGGACCGCCAGGGCCGGGACACACCCCCTCCCTTGCGCCTGCAGCTCCTGGTTCCTCCTCGAAGATCCGGGACAGGTAATCGGCCACCTGATGGTCGCGCCCCGCCTGGTGCCGCACTGAAAAGCGAAATGGGGACAGGGCTAAATACCACTAGAGGACTCAGGGGTTGGAGTCCTTCATACGTGACATCCACAACAGCGGGGCATGGTCCACCACTAGTTGGAAGGGGTTATTCACCAGGTAGTATTGTAAGGTGCCCACCGCCCACTTCACTGCCAGGGCTTCCTTTTCTACAGTGGAATATTTACGCTCCGCCGGTTGGAGCTTCCGGCTGATGAAGAGAACAGGCCGTTCGGCTGCTCCTTCGCCTTGCGCTAACATCGCCCCCAGCCCTGTCCCGGATGTGTCGGTGTGGAGCACGAACGGTTTCGTGAAGTCAGGGTTTCGAAGTACAGGCCCCCGGGAGAGGCTGGTTCGCAAGGCTTCGAAGGCGGCCTCCTCGGCCGGGCCCCACGTTAGCCGGTTTGGTCGGGCTTTCTGCAGCGCATCCGTGAGTGGAGAGGCTAGGGAGGCAAAGTTAGGAATAAACCGACTGTAATAGCCGACGAACCCTAAGAATCGGCGAAGCTGCCGCTTCGTGCTGGGACGAGGCTGTTGTTCGAGGGTGAGCACCTTGTCGGGCAACGGGCGTATAACCCCTTTCCCTACCTGGTACCCCAGGTATTTGAGCTCCTGGAAGCCGAGCCGGCTTTTGGCGGGGTTGGCCGTTAGCCCCGCGCTATGGAGGGCCCGCAGGACCTGCTGTAGATGGGAGAGATGGGTGTCCCAGTCAGGGCTACAGACGATTATGTCATCGAGGTATGCCTGCGCGAAGCCCCGGCAGTGCGCGAGTGCTCGGTCGACCAGCCGCTGGAATGTCGCCGCCGCCCCATGGAGACCGAAGGGCATCCTCTTAAACTGGAACAGGCCATCGGGGGTTGCGAAGGCCGTCTTGTCTCGGTCCTGGGGGTGTACCGGCACCTGCCAGTACCCCTTTGTTAGATCAAGCGCCGACAAATATCGGGCGGTGCCGAGCTGGTCAATCAGTAGGTCGGCCCGTGGCATCGGATAAGCGTCGAACTGGGCCAGCTTATTAACCTCCCGGTAGTCGACGCAGAACCGGGTACTGCCGTCTGGTTTCGGCACGAGCATCACCGGGCTCCGCCAGGCGCTTCTTGACGGTTCAATGACGTCGAGCCACAACATCACTTCTTGCCGGATGGCGGCTTGCAACTTCGGGGGTATCGGCCTCCAGGGGGTCCGGGCCACCTGTCCTGGGGCCGTGGTGATGCGGTGAACAGCCATGGATGTACACCCTGGCAAGGTGGAGAAAGTCCCAGGACAGTCTTGCAGCATCCGGTCCAGGTCTCGCCGTTGGGCCTCGGACAACCCTTCATCGAAAACAGGCCCGGGAGACCCCTTTGGCGGGTCCTGCCAGGGCGGGAAGCCCTCCGTCAGGTCCCCCGGAGTCGTAGCCAGCTGGGCTTCGTCGGTAGGGGTGTTGCGCTCCCTCCATTCCTTGAGGTCATTTACGTGCACCGTCTTCCGCTGGCGGGGCCCGTAGCCGATCTCGTACGTGACCGGTCCCAGGACACGTATCACCGGGAACGGGCCCTGCCACGGGTCGCCCCGTCCGGGGTCCATCACAGAGCGGGACACGAGCACCCGGTCTCCCACGCCAAAAGAGCGCATCTTCGTACCCCGATCGTACCTCTGTTTCTGCGTCTCTTGGGCCCGCTCTAGGTTACTTGCGGCTACGCGGCGGACCTCCTCGAGGCGTTCCCTTAGCTTCCTGACGTATTCGCAGGGGTCTCGTTCTTCCTCGTTCACCGTCCCAGGGCGGCGCCCGTCCATCGCCTCCAGGATCCCGCGGGGCCGGCGCCCGTAGAGGAGTTCAAATGGTGAGAACCCAGTCGAGGATTGGGGCGTCTCCCTCAGCGCAAACAGGATGGGATCAATATAGAGATCCCACTCTGTCGGCCTTTCGTACGCCACCTTGCGTAACACGCTCTTTATCGTTTGGTTCAGCCTTTCGACGAGGCCATCTGTTTGGGGGTGGTGCACGGCTGTGAAGATCTGCCGGATCTGGAGTGACTGACAGACTTGCTTCATAAGTTGGGCGGTAAAAGGGGATCCGCGGTCAGTCAGTATCTCGTGTGGCAGCCCCACCAGAGAGAAATACCTCATGAGAGCCCGAGCTACCCCCGCACTCTTTAGGCTAGGAAGGGGGACGGCTTCCGGGAAGCGCGTAGCATAGTCCATGATTACTAGTAGGAAGCGGGCTCCCCTGGGGGTGTGGGGTAGGGGCCCGACAAAATCCATGGCCACCCTCTCAAAGGGGGTGCCGGGTATCGGTAGCGGAGATAGAGGGGCCCGTGGATCCGCCCGCACATTCACCCGCTGGCAGATGGCACACGACCAGCAATATGCTTTTACGTCGCGGGCGACCGTGGGCCAGAAGAAGCGTGACAACACCCGGGACAAGGTATTCTTCACCCCCTGATGGCCGGCCCAGGGGTGATCATGGGCTGTCCGTAGGATCGCCAGTATGTAGCTATGGGGGGCTAAGAGCTGTCTGTAGGGCCCTATCCGTCCCTTCACTTCCCTGAACCACACGCCCCTCTCTTGGACAATGTGCGGAAACCGCCCCCCCAGCCGGGGCTCTATTACCTGCCCGTCTTGGACCGCTGTGCGCCGCCGCAGCCCATCCAGTGCTTCATCGCGGCCTTGGTCCTGGATGAACTGGGGGTCCCGGACCCAGCCGTCATACGTTTCCTCGAGCCCCTCCTCGGTCACTCCGGGGTCCACCTCTTCATCCGCCGGGGCAACCAACTCTTCTCTTGGACGTGCGCCGGCTCCCGGACCCTCGTCAGGAGGGCAGGCGGCAGCTAGAGCATCACTGAAGCGCGGCGCATCCCGCCCCAACAGGACTGGAAACGGCAACCGGTCCACCCGGGCCAGGGCACCTCCCACCGCTGCCCCAAGTAGAAAAGGGGTGCCACGACCACGGGACATTGTTCTTCATGCCCGTGGAAGCATACCACCGTGGCAGTGCGGAGGACAGGCAAGCCTGGGGGCAAGAGATGGGACCGCACCAGAGATAGCGAACTCCCACTGTCGACCAATGCTTGTAAGGCCTGGCCCCCCAGCGTCACCGGGAGTAACCAGGCGGGAGGCCGCCTTCCCACGGCTGAGGTCTGCAAGGTGCGCTCGTGGCCGAGGTCGCACTCCATAAGCGGACAGTCCCTCCTGAAGTGGCCCCACTGGCCACAGGTGTAACAGGGCCCGGGGCCTCCCGCAGGGCGCCCTCTGGGGAGTGGGGTCAGCCCGCTCGCCTCTCCCCGTCCGCCTGTCTCACCCCGACCGCTCTGGGCGGGCCCGGGCATGGTGGGAAGGGGCCATGGAGCGGCGCCGGGACTTCCGCCCGTCCCGCCGCGGCCGAACGTAGGGCGCGCCCTTCCGGATCTGGGCAAGGCCGGACTTGGCAGAGGCTTACTAGGGGTGTGACCCCCGTGTCCCGGCCGTGGAGCCTCCTCTTTTGGTCTAGCGTCCCGTCCTTCGGCGGCTTGGAAATTCTCCCAAAGTTCCTGGGCCTCCCGGAGCTTGGTCGGCTTCCAACAGGCCAGCCAGTGGCCCGTATGGGCGGGCACGATTTGCAGCAGCTGTTCGATGACTATCATCTCTACCACCCGCTTGCCGTCCTCGGAGGTCGGTTGGAGCCAGCGGGTGGCGGCATCTTTCAGGGTCGCAATTACTGTCCGGGGGCGGGCCGGGTCCTGTATCCGGATGGCACGGAACCGCCGGCAGTGGGACTCGGGCGTAACCTCCAAGCGGTCGAGTATGGCGGCCTTCACCTTTGTGTAGTCACTCGCGTCCGCCCGCTCCAACGCCTTCACGGCGGCCTGAGCCTCCCCCGTCAGGTACGGGCCCAGGATGTAGGCCCATTGGTTTTCTGGCCACTGGGCGGCCTCGGCGGCTCTTTCAAAAGCCTCTAGGTAGGCTTCAATCTCGTCGTCTGGCCCTAGCTTGGTGAGCAGCGGCCAGGGGCTGCGTTGTGGTCCACCCCCACCTCCGGGCCCCGCCTGAGCCGGCTGGGTGAGCACAGCCTGTTGCAGCTCCCGCACCAAGGTCGCTTGCGCTGCGTGCTGCTGCTGGGCCATGTCCCGTAACAGCTGGCTCTGATGCTCGGCCAGCCATTGCCCAAACTGTGCAAAATCCATCTCAGTGGAAGGCGGGTCGGGTTGCGTCAGTCGGGCTTTCACGGAGCCTTGGCTACTGTCCGACTCACTTGACTCTCCCGAGACGTCTTCTGAGCTTGAGGACCCTTCCGGGACTCGCTCAGCCCTTTCTTTCGGGGGCAACCAGCCGGCGGGGGCAAGGAGGCGGGGAAGTGGCCTACCTAGCAGGTCTGTTGTGCCCGCATTCTCCACCACGTTGTCGCGCTCCCCCTGGGCCCCGGGTACCTTTCCTCCAGTCGCCGTGGCGTCGGGCAGTCCAAACCGGGGGCGCGGTCCTGGGAAGCAGGGGGAAGTCCCAGGGACAAGGAGACAGGGGGGCCTCAGAATGACAGGGGCGGGGTTGACTTCACCCCTCTTGCCCCTCTGTCCCGTGTCAGGGAAGCGGCCGGTTTGCTGGGCTCTCTCTCTCGCACACGCACGGCTCTCTTCTCCTTGACACGCGTCTCCTCCCCGGCCCCTCCGTCCTTCCTCCCTTATATCCTCCTCCCACTGCCCAGCACCGCCCGTGCTCCTCCAAGGTTCCACCTTCCCCAGGCCCCGCCCCCCTTGATAAGGTCAGGGACGCCCTCCAGCGTTGGCGCCTGGTCCTCCTCGGGTGAGTGCTCGGGTTGCGTCGTGGCGGGGGGGGTTGCAGCCCGGCCCGGACCGCCAGGGCCGGGACATAAACGTATCAAAGTTCCAATATATTCATGACCTGAAAGGCATTTTTCTACATTTTTTCACCCTTTTCCCAACTTTGTGGTACCCCCTTTGGCCCTGGTGCCCTAAGCACATGCTTAGTCTGCTTAAAGGTTAATCTGCCACTGCCCTCACCATCTTCGTTGCCTTCCTCTGGACACATTCCAGCTTGTCTATCTCCTTTCTAAATTGTGGCGCCCCAAACTGAACACAATAATCTAGGTGAGGTCTAACCAGTGCAGAGTAAAGTGATACCATCACTTTGCGTTGCCAATTCCAGGCTGGGAAATCCCTGGATATTTTGGGAGTGGATTGGACTGGAGGCTGGGATTTGTGGAGGGAAGGGGAGGGAACTCAGAACGGTACAAGGCCACAGAATCCACCCTCCAAAGCAGCCATTTTCTCCAGGGGAACTGATCTGTCATCTGGAGATCAGCTGCAATTCCAGGAGATCACCAGGCCCCACCTGGGTTGTTGTTTTGTTTTTTTGCAATCATGCAGGAATTGAGGCTGAATCTATGTGCAAAAGATGTGTTTTACCACTGGAGCACGATTTCACCCCACAGCTGTTTGAGGGAAAGCTACAGGTGATCAGTTACGAAAGTAGGACCATCTGTACATGCTCAGAAGTCTCCTGCGACCCAGACTTGATCCCTGGTGTTCAGAAGCGGCTTCGTGACTGAGCCCTGATGAGAACAAACTAAGCCTCAGCAAAGGATGAGTCACCGATTCTCGCTGAAACCCAAGGTCTTCTCAAAAGTATGAGCAGAAATCTACAGCTTGATTTGGAGAGACGTTTAAAACCTCCTATTTATTAGACACTCAAACAAGTCTTACTCATTTAAATTGTCACAGCTTGAGCTCGGCAAAGGCTGTTTTGTGGTTAGAGAAGCAATTTGAGGCTTTTCAGTATGCACAGTTGGATTAAGCCATTGGAATGAGTAAATACCTCTGAAAGGTATCGTGGCTGTGCATCTCCCACCGCCGTATGTTTGTCTGAGTCATAATCATAAACAAGGGACAAGAGGAATATTTGGGAAATGCAAAACTGCTCTAATTCAGAAAATATATAACCTTAGCACAGATGTTAGGGTAATTTCTAGAACAGCAGATTTAATTTAAGGAGGGAAGGAAGATTCCAGCATATTGAGCTGCAAAGGTGGAAGAGTGACATTCATTTATACAGGTGCTGGGAGACCATTCCATTACTGGAACTAGGTTTTTATTAGAGATTATCCCCACTTTCACTACTGTAGGAAACCTGTCCAGTACAACTTTTGCCGTAATGAGTCTTTCTGAAACAAGATTAAAACTGCCAAGTTTGCTTAGAGTTATACTCACATGAAGGTTTGATCAGGGTTCAGCTATATTAATTAAGAGCCACCGTACCACATGGTCCTTCTCAGGGTAACATAAGTACGAGGCAGCCCCCAGCTGTCCCAAAATTAATGTTGTGCAAGAACAGCATGACAGTTTCAAGTACAGACCAGCAGTATACTCTTCTGTGCTTAACACTGCAATATTTGTTAACAAAAACAGGCTCAGAATGTCTAAAGAAAGGCCAGCCCTGCAGTATGCCAAACTAAATTTAGGCCTAACTCTTCCAGAATGCTTCAGCTGAATCTGTTTCCGCTGAGTCATGCAAAGGTGCCCCAGCAAACTGCTGAAACTGCAGCAGGACAAGGGATACCTTGAATTTCACAGTGAAGCTGTCCAACAGTTGCATTCACAACAGCTGAGAGCCAGTTTGGTGTAGTGGTTAAGAACATGGACTCTATTATGAGAGAACTAGGTTTGATTCCCCACTTCTCCACGTGCAGCTGCTGGTGTGACCTTGGGTCAGTCACAAATTCTCTCAGAGCTGTTCTCTCAAGAGCAGTCCTCGAAAGAGCCCTGTCAGCCCCACCTACCTCACAGGGTGTCTGTTGTGGGGAGGGGAAGGGAAAGGAAATTGTAAGCCACTCTGGAGACTCTGAGTGAAGGATGGGGTATAAATCCAGTCTCTTCCTCTTCCTTCCTCTCCACTGCATTTGACGGTGAGGATCAGCCATGAGCTGATCAGCCATTTGGTTCAGTTTGGCATCAAACAACTCACTAAATGGGTTTGCATGGTTCCCCCCACCCCAACACTATACATGCATGAAACTTCATGGGGAGGGGAGGATTGTATTTGCTGACATACTGAGAGTCCCAGGCATGCTGCTGGTACCCCAAGAACTTGCCTTGGTTGCTTGGGTGGAGAACTTGCCAGCATGTCAGTCAAAGTGCTCTGGGCAAGCTCTGTTCAATATGTATGCTGGAGGTTGTCCACCTCTGGACTAAAGCTTCAGGGCAGAGGCGAGTCTGAAGGAAGAGAGATGAGTCCGTAAAGCAGATCTGAGAATCACTAGATAAAGCAGGATAATGGAGGGATCTGTATGGTTACAGAAGCTGACAAAGAAGAATATGACACAAACCACACCCAAAATGTTAGTTTTTGAGAGCATCCCTTCCTTTGTGTCCTGTTTAGCATCACTGCAAGGTATATCATTGGGAGGGGCTGTGGTTCAGTGGTAGAGCATCTGCTTGGCATGCAGAAGGTCCCAGGTTCAATCCCTGGAATCTCCAGTGAAAAGGACTAGGCAGAAGGGGATTTGAAAGTCTTCAGCCTGGGACCCTGGAGTGGTGCTGCCTGTCTGAGTAGGCAATACTGACCTTGATGAATCAATGGTCTGATTTCAGTGCAAGGCAACTTCATGTTTAGCTCAGCACTTCATTTCAATTAGATTGCACATTTCATGCATTCGCCCTCCTCCTGAAATGGTAGGTATCTTACTCGCTTTCTTTTCCCTGTAAGGCTGAATCCACAAGTAACAGGACATGACTAAAATAACCTTTTTTTAAAAAGTCTTCCTTAACTTGTAGCTCCACTGATTAAAATTGACTGTCTCTGATTAAACAATGAAAGCTTTCATTCCTTAGCCTAACGATGAGGCTGATTAAAGCTTCCATCCCTTGCCATTCAGGGAGTGCTGTAAAGGAAGAGAATAAAGAAACCGCTGAACAAAAACACACCCGCGGCTTGGTCTTTTGCCTTTTTGTTCACCCCGGTGGAGAGGAGGCCGGCAGGTTTTGTCTGCTTGTGGGCCAAAGATGGTCTACAGGTGTCAGGAAACCTGCCTTATCATATCAGGAACAGAAGGAGGGAATAGATGGTTTTTCTGCCTGACTTAGCCTGGCACCTGCCTTTTCACCCTCCTCGAGCTCAGAGTGACTGACGGGTTTCCTGGCAGACCAAAGGGAGCAGCTTAGTGGAACAACCAGCAGACGTCTCCAGCTGGCTCCATTCCCGGCTTGCATCCTGGCAAATGCGAGCTCTACTTGCAGGGCTGGGATGTTCACAGAAACAGTTTCCAATGATAATCGATTTTTTAAAAAATCTGTTGCTTAAAAAAGGCAGGAGAGACATCTCCCAGAAGCCTTTGCATGTGCTTTAAAAAAAAAAAAAAAAGTTGGAGTCCTGTGCACTGGGCTTTTGATTCTCCTTGGTACTAAACCTAGGGCTGTAAGTGCTTAACAGTATCCATACATTATGGAACACAGAGGCTGGGTCTGGGATTCCCACCCGGTGTCAGACATGATGTTCAGATGTAAGTTAGAGAGTTCTCCTCAGCTCATGCATGTATGGTGCCCAGTTCAGATAAGGACTGTGGCATATGTGGAAAAGGGGCTGCTTTGCATTACCTACTGCTGATTATCTCTACTGTTTCCTGGTCATCCTAGTAAAGGCATGCATAGTATCCCCAGAGCTCACCCAAGCAAATGAAACAAAAGCAAACATTTGCCAGATGAGTTTCGACTAAGGATCTGCTTGCATTTTGCTAGCCCCCAAACGTTTGGTCTTGGGGAAACCAAAACTAGTTTGATGTCTAACCCGCTGTCATGTTCTCTGAGCTTTCTCCAACCCTCTTCACTCTGTTTGAGGCAGGACACAAAAATATGCATGTGTGAATGAGTGAACACCTGAAGCTGCTGAATCAGACGTTGGTCTGTCAAGGTCAGTCCTGTCTACTCTGTCACTGGCTTTCTAGGGTCTTAGGCAGAGGTCTTTCACATCACCTACTACCCAGTCCTTTTTACTGGAGATGCTGGGGATTGAACCTGGGATCTTCTGCATGCAAAGCAGAGGCTCTGTCACTGAGCCACAGCTGATCTCCTAGAGGGATGTACAATATTTTCTGTATGGTTTGCATTCTCTTGGAGCACAATGTGGCAAGTACTCGAGTTCTTTGTTCTGCTCCCATCCTGAACTCTTCACTGAAGGATGAAAGGGGAGGTCCAGTCTGTAACATGGAAAGAGGCAGGCCTCTGGAGCTTTTTCCTGAACTCTTCCAGCCTTCTCCTGAGCTCTGCGGCTCATGCTTTGTATCAGTTTCTGAGGTTGTGTTCTCCTGAGGTTGTCAGAAACACATTCTAAATGCCTCTGTGCACAAATAGGAAGAATCGGGAGAGGTGGTGCATATCACTGTCTTGTCAATCACTGTTCACAGAGGCAGTGTAGCTTGATTCTCCCGGTGGGAATCGCTTGGAGAGAAAATTGCATATAAATTGAAAAGGCTCAAAATAAGAAAAGAGAAAGGAAACAAAGCAGAAGGCTCCCAAAGCAAAACAAAGATGAAACACCGAGGAGCAAACCGTTCTGCTCAGTTGAAATCCCACCCCAGGCAACTGAGTGTGCTCATTTGTTTTATTTTTCCCTTAAGGTGCATATTGAATAAGGCCCGGTGAGAATCAGGGCCATGGCATTTAGCTGTACACTGGGCATTATCTGGACTAAAACTGTTTTCACGTACTGTGGTTGTATGCATGTTCACCTGGTATACTGCTGGTGACACCTCTTCACATGACGGCGCTGCTGCAAAGCTGCTAAATGTGAGCTAAGAACACAAAGTTGGGGTCATGGGTTGTCTCCGCATGGTGGTTTTGCTCTGCACTCTCCCCTGCTGCATTATTGGGGGGGGCTTCCACGTGACATCATTGTGCAGTTGCCCATCTTTCAGGTTTTTCTTAGCTTTGCTGTGTTTTCCCCAGATCTCTTTTTCACCAAGGGATTGTGTTGAAAGTGTTTGGGGAGATCATGGACAAGAAGGTGAAGGTTTCTGCATCTCCCTCAACCACATCCACGTCCTTTTTCATTTCTCCTTGCAGCTGCCACCCGCTCCCCAACTTTTTTTCCGCCATTACTTGTTCTTGGCAGTAGCTATACTGCTGTAACAGTGTTCCACTATAGGAATATACCTCTCACCATTAAAAAAATGATCTGATAAAATGCAATCCAGTGGGGATGATGGGGGAATGGCACATGTGAAGGGAAATAGAAGACAGAGTGGAGAATCCCACCGCCCCATGCAACCACTTTGCTGCAACTGCAACTGCCTCTGTATTCACAACAACGATGAGAGCACAAAGGAGAATCATCCACATGTGGAAGCAACCACAGGGAAGCAATCACGCCTTCTTGATCATGGATAACTCAGGTACATTACTTTTCAATTCTTTCCATCCAATGCTCCCTCTAAGCTGTGGAGTCTTGTGAGCAAAAATTCTACTTTGTGAGCTACTGGCATTACAGTTGTGAGCAAGCAATTTGGCTACTGCATAAATTAGTTTGCTCTGGAGCCATCCTTCCTGAGCTAAAAACTGTGGGCTAGCTCACACTAACTCAGCTTGGAGGGAACACTGGAGCACTATAATTGCTATAATGTAGGGAGGGTGCACTGTCAGATTATGGCTGAAACTAGTTTTTTAGGTCTCCAAGAAAGGATCATGCTTGATGCAACAGGACACTGTGTTTGTTCATTCCAGTCTATCTGCCCCATTCACATCTAAAAAGAAGGGTGGGACCTTTATTTTTGGCATGAAAAAAAATGAGGGGAGGGATGCTAAAGTTGTCCTTCCCCCGCACTCTTTACCGCACTGCTGTCCCTTGCTTGGTTTTCCTCTCACCCTAGTGTCAAGGCCCGAATATCCGGAAGAAATAAGACTAGCCTGTCTGGAATCATGCATGCATCTTCTCCGTTCTATTCCTTTTTTCCATTCTACCATTTCTTTCTTTTAGCAGAAAGGTCAAGGCACAGGGCACAGGCTTTGCATCCAAAAAGTCCCAGATTTGATCATTAGCACTTTCTGCGGAAGGCTGTCAGGCTATATAGGTCTTGGGAAAGAGCATTCTCTGCCTGAGATAGTGAAGAATGCTGCTACTCAGAGTAGAAAACTAGTAAGACCCTTGATCTCTCAGCATAATAAGGCACCTTCATCTGTTTTTCTCTGACCGGTATGCTACTTCTCCCGAATTCCGAATGATCTAGGAGAATTTTCTTTAAAATGATTGCATTTTACTGAAATGATTCTGTAAAGGTTTCAGTTCCTTCCATTTATTTGCATTGTTCTACTTCTCTCCCTACGGCAGATTTGGTGCTGAACTGTAGTAGTTGTTCTCTGAGCTTTCTCACAACAGCATTTTCCCTTCGTGTCTTTCCACGGTTTCCGAGTCTTTTCTCTGTTCTTCTCCTAAACCATCTTTGGAAAGATAATATATGGACAAAAATGTTGCAAGGAAGTGTGAAGGAAAACCACTGCCCTTCAGCACCCAAACCATGGGGGAAACTTCTATGTGAAAGACACCCAAACCATGGGGGACACTTCTATGTGAAAGACTGCCCTCCAGAGTTACTGGTGTGTGCTGACTGATAAAACACAGAGGGAAAAATAACTT
Source organism: Gekko gecko (assembly GCA_029375565.1). NCBI lineage: Eukaryota > Metazoa > Chordata > Lepidosauria > Squamata > Gekkonidae > Gekko > Gekko gecko. The sequence continues at coordinate 38,954,452 of JAPDNY010000011.1, forward strand.
CGCTGTGATCATATATCTGTTTCCATAAATAATGCTTTTGTTCTGTGTTTTGCTCATGCACACAATTGTCGCCATATGTTAGGTAAAACACCCCAAAGAATCTTGGTACTTATACTTGCATCAAGATTGCTTTTTTGGGAGAGGGGAAATATCAAAATGTTTCAGTGTACATATATGCACATTTCTAATGGGGAGGAGGGGAACACTGTAAATCCCTCCTGCAGAATTCCAGTTCAGAAGGAAGACCGATTAATTCAGAACTCCAACATTTAGGGAGCAATTCAGGGAAGGAAACTTATAATCCTGGCCCTGTGCAATAGCAACAAACAGAAGAAAATGGCGGAGAGTGGGTCTCCAAAAATGTTAATATATAAATTATTATCTGTGAAGGAGACTAGACATGCTACCTAGACATTCATCCCTATCTTAGAATTGGCTTTGCCTTGGGTCCTTACAATGCCATCCTAAGCAGAGTTACACCCTACCGAGGCCATTGACTCCAGTGGACTGAGAAAGGTACGGCTTTGTTTAGGACTGCACTGCTGGGTAGCTGTTCCTAGCTGAATGGGTAATTTCATTTCTAAGCTTCAAAGTTGCAGTTTCTGCTCAAGCCAAATTAGTTGGGTGAGCCATCACGTGAGTTACAAGGGAGCAGAGAAACACCTCTGGGACCATGACAAGTGAGGCAATTGTCATCACTGATCTTTTTGTGGTGGTCCTCGCCATGAAATGGTGATGGAGGGATGCACCGCTGCAATCATCTGGAGCGTCTGTTGCTGCACAGATGTGGAAAAAGAAGGTCTCTGCCAGGGCACAAAAACAAAGCGATATGTGTGTTCGCAAGATCCCGCTGGCCAGTCTCAGTGTTTGGTCTGGACGGATGCTTCACTTCTTTTCTAGGCTGCTTGCGCTAGTATACACTGGCTAAAAACCACAGAGAGATCTCAGACCAGACACCTGCATTCACCTTTGTTTGCAGTTATTATTATATGTTTGCACAGCAACAAGAAACATTAGGAGAGATGATGGAATTAATGAGCTGGCTCCAAATTAGACAGAATCATAATAACAGACCACCGTGCCGTAGCCAATGAATTTGACTGCAGTCACGTCTCCACTTCAAGCTGCCTTGTGACCTGGAACCGCTTCAGGGCTCAGAAAAGACAAAAGAGGACAAAGGAAGAACGGCCACCATGCCTTTCCTCAGCAGACAGCCAGGATGAAGACCAGTTTCAGGTCCATCAGCTATTGCCAGCTAACCATTTGCCTCATACGCACAATCAGGGATGAAGCTACAGTCTTGCCAGATCATGAATGTTAGATGAATGTTGCTGCCTAATGCTGTGTCAAGCCAGTGGTCATATCTATCTCCATGGCTCAGCCTTCCAACAGAGAGAGGGCTTCCCCAGCACCTGCTGCCTAATGTCCTTTCACTGGAAATGACATGGATGCATTCAAAGTGTGTGTTCTTCTTCCACTGTCCTTCTCTGACAGTAACCTTGACTTGGAACCACCTCATGGCCAGGCAAAGACAAAGCACAGGAAGAGCAGATACCCTTTCTTAATAGATCCCAAGGCCAGACATGGTTTCTGAAGGGCTGATTTACCCATTGCAAAATCCTCACATTCCCTGTGCATTAGGAGTTCCTTGGTACTCAACTTCAGGGTGTGTGTAGGGGGGCCTGGTTAGGATCAAGACTATGGTGGGGGGGAGAGGGGGGGCTTCTCCTCTGTGCTGTTTTCCCTACTTGAAAAGCCTCCAGGTAGCTGCTATTAGCCCTGCTGGGGAAACTTACGTATATCAGTAGGTGTAGTTTTCCTCTTGGGCCAAACTGTGCCTCCTGGAGTCATTGCAAGGAGGGAACATCATTGGGGGGTGAGACTTAAGCCACTCTCCCAGCTCACCATCCTGATCTGATCCGGGCCTGCGTGTGCCTGGGAAGCATGGAACTCCCAGAGTTTCTTTGATCAAAAGGCCTAGTGGTGACTTCCAGGAGTTTTTGCAACATGCGAACAGGCATTAAAATAGTTTTCTGTAGTAACTACAGTATTTATTTACTTAATTGATACCCCAAAGTGGTTTATGCTGTTCATCCCTCATTTTATCCTCACATCAAATCCTACAAGGTAGGCTAGGCTAAATGACTGGCTCACCATCACCCAGCAAGCTGCTCTGGCAGGGTGGGGATTCTAACCTGGCACTCCCAGATCCAGGTCCAGTACTCTAACGTCTACACTATAATGAAAGTAATAGTAATAATAATTATTATTATATGGTATTCTGTGTAGAATAGTCAGGAGATCATAAGATTGTCTGGCAGCCAAAAGTTCTAGCTCTTTTAGCGTTATGCACCACTAGATGACGAGCTAGACTTGTTTTTAAGGCAAGAGACGTTTTAGAGGTGGTTTTGCCATTGCCTGCCTCTGCATCATGACCCTGGGATTCCTCGTAGGTCGCCCCTCCAAATACTAGCCAAGGATGACCCTGCTTAGCTCCCAAGATCTGAGGAGATCGGGCTAGCCTCCCAATTCCAAAGTGGTACCCCACTGCTTACCACCCTCCACTGAGAAAGTTTCCCATTTATACTCACTCATTTAGAAATTGTGAATAGAATTCTTCAGGAGACCCTCAGAATTGATATAGGGCTATGTGCTGCGGTACCTACCCTACCAGGGTCAAGCTGTCAGCTGTAATGGGGTGAAAGTCCAGAGGTGCTGGAGGGGCCCCTCAAAACCTGAAAGCCCAGTTAACACAGCCCTGTTCAGAGTGAGTTCAAGCCCCAAGCAACCCCGCCCCAACTGGGTCTTCTTGATGCTCCAGTGCAGCCATCTCCTCCCATTTCGAGAGACAGCAGCGAGCCGAGGGCTTTTATTGTGGCAGGAGCTTCAGCAAGTGAGCAGGCCTGCCCCCTCCCCAGAAGCCTGGCTGGAGCCGGCACGCTTGGAGGAGGCGGCCGCCGAAAGTTGGGCTGGCCGCGAACAAGCGCGGAGCCCGATGGCGTCAGCCAGCCTCCCCTTTCCCGGCGGCACACGCCCGCCAAGCAAGGTTTACAAGGCGCGCACCAGACCGTCCGGGAGAGTTTAGCCCCCGCTCCGCTCCAGTTCGGATTGCTGAACGCTGAAACTTTTGGGGCGTGGGACGAGCAGAAAAGGCTCAGCCAGCCTGGCCAAGCATGTTTTGCCCCAGTCATGTGCGGTCCCTGGGATCCTGTCACCGTGAAGAGATAGCACCTGGTTGCCATTAACAAGAGGAAGACCGGCAGGAAAAGAAAGGGCAGAAGCCTCAGTGGTTGGAGTTCTGGCCGCTGGGGGGAAACTCCACGCCCGGGGCCGGCTGAATGAGTGAAGGAGCCAACGTGAGAGCAAAAGGAAGGCGGGAAACGGGGCTGCGGCGCTCTTCTGCCGGGGGTGAGATCAGGACGGAGCAAGCGGGGAGAGCCCTCCGTCGGAGTATGGTAAGCGTGGCATAAGTTGATGGGGGCATGTCAGAAAAACCTGCCAATGCCAGAAAACCCCATAGGGTTGGTCACACTGCTAAGTCTGGGGCTTTCGCACTGGCTGCTGCCGCTCCTGAAGTTCTTTGGACGGGAAGGGTCCCACTTGGTTGAGATCATGCCGCAAGTCCCACAAGGCTCAATGTGCATGATGCGGGTTGGTGAGTTTTTAACAACTGCTTTAACTGTATATTGTTTTTATTGTCCTTTTATTAACCTGCTTTGAGTCGGGTTTCAGAGAAAAGGGGGCTCAAGTGGCACCACAGGGTTGGACTAGGAGACCCAGGTTCAAATCCTCGTTCTGTCATGGAAGCTGGCTGGGTGACTTTGGGCCAGTCACACGCACTTAGGCTAACCTACCTCACAGGGTTGTTGTGAGGATAAGATGCCAGACAGGAGAACAATGGAAGCTGCTTTTGGGTCCCCATGGGGGAGAAAGGTTGGATATAAATGAAGTGAATAACTAAAACAAATGCTATAAATAGGGATAAAACGGTGGAGGGCATAATGTGCAAATGTGTGGTATGGAGGAAGTAAGTAGAGGGTTTTTTTTTCATTTTCCCATGGTGCTAGATTATTTTATGAATGCACAACAAACAACAGTAGTTTATATAGTGAGCAAAAAAAAAAGGAGCTGTTTTCTGCACGTGGCAGTGATTAAGGGGACGGGTTGTGCTTTCTGTTCCCTGTGTTTGTGGGAGTGTATGCTTGTTAAGTGCTGTCAAGTCATGCTGGCTTCTGGCAATCCCTCATGGGGTTTTTAAGGCAAGAGACTAAGAGAGATGATTTTGCCATTGCCTTCTCCCTAACCCCTCTGTTTCAACCTTGGACTTTCTTGGTGGTCTCCCATCCAAGTACTGACCAGGTCTGACCCTGCTTAGATTCTGAGATCTGACACAATCAGGCTAGCCTGAGCCATCCAGGTCAGGACTCTGTGGCTTCTACTACTAGAGGTTTAATCCATTATTTTCATTTACATGAAGGATGTTGTTCAGACTCTACCAGTTACATGACAAGGTTAGAACATTTCCTTCTCAATTGTGATCAGAACTGGGACTTTTGGGTGTCTAATTCAGAAGCAGAACGCAACAGTGACAACTGCTCTCCAAAAGAAGACCCCCCCCAACCCACCTTGCCCCTTTACTCTTTAGTAACATGTGCACGTGTGTGTGTTAAGTGCCATCAAATCACAGCTGCCTTATGATGACCCTCTGTAGGGTTATCAAGGCAAGAGAGCTTTCAGAGGTGGTTTGCCTTAGCCTGCCTCTACGTTGTGATCCTGGAATTCTTTGGCTGTCTCCCATCCAAGTACTAACCAGGGCTGACCCTGCTGAGCTTCCAAGATCTGACAAGATCAGTCTAGCCTGACTTATCCAAGTCAGCAAAACATTTTCCCCCCTGTAATTGGCCATGAGAGCAGTCATAAAATCCCTAGGAAATCTGGAGTCCTTTTCTGATGGCAGCACTACTGTGTCTTGACACTATTTATTTCTTTGATATGTGAATTTAGGCAGATCATGAGAGGGAGGGCAGGAAGGGTTGCCTCAGTGCTTAGTTCTTGTGGCCCTTTCTTACATGCCCAGGGGAATGCTGACTGCCACTTTGGAGTCAGGAAGCAGTTTTTCTCCATGCCAGTTTGGCTGGAGATCCTGGAGGTTTTTTGTAATCTTTTGGGCGTGGAACAGGGGTCACTGTGGGTGTGGAGGGGCAGGTATTTGTGAATTTCCTGCATTGTGCAGGGTGGTGGACTAGATGGCCCTGGAGATCCCTTCCAACTCTATGATTCTGCCCTTCTAAGGAGCCCACACGCACACCATCTTTTCCTTCGCAACCACCCTGTGAGGTGCTCTGTGCTCCCCACCAGGCTGGTGCTGAAGTGCCAACATGGGGAGTTGCCCTGCAGTCATGCCTATAGAAAGAGCAGGGTGTATCCCAACATTTGACATATGTGCAAAATGTTCTGTTCTTCTTTGCGCTGATACAAACACATTATTTGATCATTTAGGACCAGTGCATCTTTGGAATCAGACCTTCTCATCCATTTTTGTCATATTTTGATACTGTATGAGATATCCTTGGAAGAAAATGATTATATGTTTAGAACATTGATATGCTGCCTCTCTGGGGACCTACTTGAGGCAGCTTGAAAAATCAAAACAATGCAATAAAGTCATAGCATGAACAAATAAATAATAAACAAGTATTAAAAACTAGGGCATAAAAAAGCTTAGAACAACATTCAGCAGCCTAAAATGATATTCATAGGGTTGGTTGGGGAAATACCTGGAAATTTGTGGGGTGGAGCTTAAGGCAGGGTTTGGTGAGGGAAGGGACCTCTGCGAGGTATAATGTCATAGAGACCACACTCCAAAGTAGCCGTTTTCTCCAGGGGGGGGAAATCTCCCTCTGGAGAGCCATTGTAATTCTAGGAAATATCCAGGCCCCACCTGGAGATTGGCAACCATAGATATTTATATGGGGCAAGCCTCTTTCTCTTAAATCAATTGCATGTTAACATTCTCAGCATGCCAGGTCCTGAAGACTTCTAGGAATCCTTGTCCTGAAAGGGGAGTTGTAAATCTCTCCGTTTCCTCACTTTCTTTCAAAGTTATCCTTCGTTCCATACAGAGTGACGCTCTTGACAAGGTTGCCAAGGAACAGGTGACACTGAATGCAGGAAGGTGAGACTGGAATCTTCTCGTACCTTTTAGTCTAGCATAATCTTCCGTGTGGGGTGCGTGGGGGACTTCTTTCTTTTCACGGAAACTTACGCTGGAATATTTTTTTGGTTTGTCTTTAAGGTGCCACAAGATTCCTGATCGCTAACAGACGAACATGGCTACTGCTCTAGAATTACTATTGTGGATGTGGGAAGGGCACTGTTTTGCCATGGAGAGAGTCTCTCAGAAGGCAAGAATGCTGAGCCTGGTTTTCTTACAGAGAATTGTAGGACTTTTGAAAAATGTGCAAGGTTGCACAATTGAGCACTGATGTAAACATGCAGTCTGCATATTAAATCAAGCCATAATGTTCTTGGCGCTCTTAAGGGAACCAGCCCAAATCTGTCAGCTGCCCAGATCAGTTGCTTTGGAAAGCTGTGGTGCAAGTGGCCACCTCCAGACAAGCCCTCACAGCACTTATTGGGGAGAGTGGATGAAGCACGTCTGATCACTGCTCATAATTCATGGGGTCGTAGACGTTACCCAGAGGTCCATATCACACCCGTTTGTTATCAGTATGATCTGTGTCTGGCACAGTTGCTTGTTCCAACAGAATGAGGTTCCTCTTTGCTTCTTCCTCCTTGTTCCCTCCCCCAAATACAACATCAACAATGGAAAAATGTCTTTCTTCTCTGTTGCTGCAGCAGAGAGACATAAATGGACTCTGACAATGCGGTGTCCTAGGCAGTCACCTACAATCTAACCAAGCCGGCTCTGTCTCTGCGTTCATTCCTGTGTCTGAAAATGCATCCGTGTGCCATGAGAAAAGGATACTGGTAGTGATCCCAAGGTTCTGTGTGCCAACTTGGACAATATTTGAATGACGGGGGCAAGAGGGGCTGGCCCCTCTATCGTTTTGAATGCTGCCCTAATTTTTAGAAGGCAGTGGGGAGGGGAGGCAAGATTGCGATTCTCCAAATTTACTCCAGAGAGGGCATCCGGGGAACCAGCTTGTGGATTTCATTAAGAGCCTTCTATCTCCCACCCGTTATTTGAGCACTGAACTTGGATGTGGCTCTGTAGTTTTGCGGTTCCCAATTTGGGTTCCTTCAGCAAACTGACAAACCCACAAACTCTCTGAAACCTCCGTAGTCTTAAAAAGTGGTTTGTTGACTCAGAGGAGCAAGCCATGCTGGGAACTGTGCCATGGAAGAATATGGCAAATATGGGATCAGGGCCAACATATGCAACAAAGTTAGTGGGAAGGGCAAGAAGATGCAGCTTTTCACAGATGACATCCATGGGCATCTTGGCCCTTCTGCTGTGTTTGCCACTTGTGGAGGCAGAAGTGGTTTGCCCACACAAATTTGTCATGCAGTCATCCACTTCTGGGTTTCCCCCAACTTGGCTGCCTGGTTTCCCAAACCTGCTTTGGTAGATTTTTTTTAAAAGATCATACTTGAAGTGGGTTTTGCCATGATGTGGATGAGAAGGTGCAGATTTCCTTGCCTTCCCACCCACCTGTGCCATTTCTTCCTCATTTCCCCCTCACACTTACCATTTTTTCTTCCCCACCTAGGGTTGCCAACCTCCAGGTGGAGCCTAGAGACCTACTGGTTTTGCAGCTGATCTCCGTACTATAGAGATCAACTCCCCTGGAGAAAATAGCTTCCTTGGAGGGTGGGCTCTGTGGCACTGTACCCAGCTGAGGTCCACCCCCCCCAAACTTGCCCTTTCCAAGCTCCACCCCCAGATCTCCTGGAATTTCGCAACCTGGAATTATCAACCATATTTTAAATTAACTGCCTCTTAATTTCAAGGACCCCCCCCAAAAAAAAGAAACCCCTTTCTCTTAAGAGATCAGCATAAATAGGATGGGCAGCTCAGCTCTTATTTTAATACCCTTCAGAGGTCTGAGTGCCTTAATAAATTCCCCTTACCATTCTCCGCTTCCAGCCTAACCTAAATAAATCTGGTTCGTATGCAGCAATTTCCCTTGCCCTTAGCAAAAGGCCCTTCAGCAGCCGAGAGGGGCACACTGGCGTCCTCAGTGTGTCTGCTGCATTCATTTCCCCTTTGGGATTCATTAGGGGAAGGTGTGCTGGAACAGTGGCTGCCTCCGGAGCCGCTCGGCATGCAAATGCTGGAAGGGTCCAAGGAAGCGGTGAAGTCCCGGCCTCAAGGCAGGGCGATTACTGTGCAGGAGCACTGGAAAAGGAGAGGAGGGTAACTTGGGAGGGGGAGGGCACCCTAGGGGTACAGTTCCGGAGGAACTGAATGACCGTATCAAACATTAAAAACTTGATGTGCGGACATGTATTAAACAACATTAAAGAAGTAAACAGAATCCCATTAAAAATAGATGCTGATTCCCTCTCAGTTACCTCAGTATCTTGGCACTCATTGGCCAGAATGCTGGAAATCAGGAAAAGGGTTACTTCTTGCTCAGGACCTGGGAAGAATACAGCCCACACATTGTGCCCCCCCCCCACAGTGCTGCAAGCAGAAGAAATAGAAGACTTTTCAGACATTACAATGGGAGGGATCCAATTGTTTGGCCTGAGTGTGAGCTACCTGCAGTTTCCCTGATATAGCCATTTTGTCTGAAATAAACATTGTGCATATTTTCTGCTTCAGTACATGCTAGGGTTGCCAACTCATGGCTGGGAAACTCCTGGAGATTTGGGGGAGCAAACCCTGTGGAGAGAGATTTTTTTTTTGGAGGGGGGGGAGAACTCAGCAGGGATGTGATGCTATAGAGTCTACTCTCTGAAACTCTCATTTCCGTCAGGGGGACTAAGCTCTGTAGTCTGGATATCAGCTGTAATTCTAGGAGAACTTCTGGTCCCACCAGGAGGCTGCCTGTCCTACTGCATGCTATACCCAAATGGCAACCATGCATATTGGGAGGATTGTGGATTGTGTGTGCTCCTGTTATGCACATTTGGATATCCTCAAACCAATGCTCCCTCCAAACCAAGCTGTGGAGTCTTCTGAGCAAAAAGTTCTGCTTTGTGAGCTACTGGCATTAAAGTTGTGAGTGAGCAATTTGGCTGCTGCATAAATTAGTTTGCTCTGGAGCCATCCTTCCTGAGCTAAGACAAAAATGTGTGAGCCGGAGGCTAAAAAACTGTGAGCTAGCTCACACTAACTCAGCTTAGAGGGAACACTGCCCCAAACAGAAAGATCTGAAAATGTCCAGTCTTACACGACACCTTTCCCTCCCCATCTTCTCCCACTTAATGAACAGGGTCCTGACAATAGCCCTCTTCTGTGCAACAGGGTAGGTTGAATCACACACAGTGGAAGGACTTGTACTTTTCTGAAATTCAGTGGAGATGGAGAGGAAACCTCTGCATCTCTTTTGAGGGAAGCTGCCAGTGAGGAGGGGCTTCCGCTGCTCATTCCAGTCTTTTTCATCCAGGGTGTCTTGGAATTTAAAAAATGCGCTTCACATGATCTTCAGGGGGGAAATGCTTGGAAACCAGCCAGATCTGCAAATCAGAATGCCTTGGAGGTAACCTGAGGATGTCTCCTGCTGTAACAGTTTAAAAAATTCCCAGCACACTGCAAGTTCTTGAGAGAAGAGGGGAAATCTTCCTTCTACTTTCCTGCGTGCATACTGAAATACAAACACATTAACAAAGTCCTCTTCCTGCCTCAGATAAATCGTTCAAAAAGGTGAGAAAAAATGTTATGTGTTATAAATATAGAGACTACAAGGGGAGACCCGCAAGAAGCTTGCGGAGAGGGGGCATTTCCCCTATCTTTGCTTCTCTCTCCCCCCTCCTCTGTCAAAGTTCCCTCCTGTCTTTCTGCACCCACCCCTTACCTATCAGTCTTCCCTCACCTCCCTGCCTCCTCTCACCCCTTCTGTGTTAGCGTTCCTCCCTACCCCCTTCTCTAGGAATCCTTTCTCACCCCCTTTCTCCTCTCACCCCTTGTATGTCTCTTACCCCAGCCCTTCTCAGACAATGTCTTCTTTCCCCCACCCCTTCTCAGCCTGCCCCTCTCTTTCTCTCCTCTATTCCTCTCCCCCCACCCCACAAATCTCACCCTCTTCTGCTTCCCTTTCTGCGGCTTCATCATTTTTCTGGCAGTGGGGAGGCCGTTCGCCTGGGAAGGATCCGGTGGCAGCGTCCCCTGCCCCGTGGCTCCAGTGTTGTGTTGCTGGCTGGGGGGAGGCTTGCAAGGGACCTGGAGGTGGCGGCGATCGGCAAGGCTTCTCCCTGCCACCGCCACCCACAATTGCAACAGCGGCAAGCCCTGTGCAGTTCCAAGCCGCCAGGTTTCTCTCCCCCCCCATCACTGCCGCCACTGCTGCCGCTGCTAACAGCAGCAGCAGCAGCAACAGCTGCAGCTCTTAGCTGCGGGGCCTACCAGGCTTCCCTCCCCCAATGGCAATGGCTGTGGCTCCTAGCCGCCAGCCCGCCAAGGCTTCTCCACCCCCTTGCCGCCAACCACAGATCCCAGAGGTAAGTGAGTTCTCTGCGCATGCGCAGGGAATGTTCTTTTACTTTTGGGGGGATTTAAATATCCCCCGTATACTTTTTTCAACTTTTTAGATTTTTCTGCAAACCTGGGGACTGCTCCAAGTGTGCAGGAAAATTTCTCTGCCCCCCAAGTGCCCCTTCCTGTCATGTGACTCTGATGTCACATGTTTTCTGTCCTGGCATGCAGCTCACGGGGTCCCATGCTGCTGCTGGGGGCGGGGGGTGGGGGGAAGATGGTCCAGGGTCCAGAAAGATTGAAGACAAGTGCTTTAACTCTTGTACTAGAGAAAAGACAAGTGAATGGATGAAGTGCAAATAAGTTTCATATCAAGTAAGTGTGATATGTAGAATTTTTTTTTCTAAGATAGAGAGATGGAGGAAGGGAGGGATGGATTAAAGCTGCCACCCTCGAGTTCTTCCAGAATTACAAGACTACAGAGATCAGTTCCTCTGGGAAAAATGCCTCCCTTGGAGGGTGAACTCTATGGCCTTTTACTCCACTGAGGTCCTTCCCCTACCCTACCCTTGCCCCAAAACCTGGAGTTCTCCTGCTGAAAAAGGCAACTTTGGAGGTCAGACTTTATTTTTTGGATTTCTATTTCACCCTCCCCAAAGTGGGCTCAGGATGGATCAAAACAAGCAGAGTCAAAGACTCATCACAATAAAATTATGTTACATTAAAATCGTTAAAACAATAAAATTCAGAGATAGCAACAGATTAGATAAAAAGAAAAAGACCGTTAGGGTCATACAGATGGAATCAGAGCATTTCAGTAGATTGGGAACTAAAGCAGGGAAGCCAACTAGAGATGAACGCCTGGCACCTCACTCGAAGGCCTGGTGGAACAGCTCCATTTTACAGGCCCTGCAGAATGATCAAAGGTCCTGCAAGGACCTGATCTCTAGTGGGAACTGATTCCACCAGGCCAGGGCAGAAAAAGCCCTGGCCCTGGTTGAGGCTAGGTGGGTGTCCTTTGGGCCGGAGATTACCAGTAGATGTTGATCCAGTGAGCACAAGGCTCTACGAGGCACATATAGATTCTAAGTGAAATCCCTCCTCAATTTCCCCCTTCACAGGCACTGCCCCCCAAATCTTCAGGAATTTCCCAGGTACAAGTTGGCAATTCTATATAGGATTAAAGCTACAATTTGGAAATAGCCATAGTCATTGTGTCCAGGAGAAAAACTCACAGGCTGCCTTGAAAATGAGCTCTCAGCAAGCTGAAAGATCTACAGTGCATAGAAGAAGCGCACCAAGAAGAAGCTCCAATCTGGAAAATATGGCCGTTCATTGACTATGGGCTGGGCTGGACTGGACAATCTTCTCTCTGGCTCCTTCCATGTGGAGATAGCTCTCTGTGCAGCTCATACTTGTGTTACAAAGGCAGAGGCATTCGCAGAGGCAGTGCAGCAATACTTCTGAATTTCACCTGTGCCTTGCTATCCTCAGCCTTCTGTGGCTGCTGTTCCTGCCCCCCCCTTGCCCCACGGTCAGAGGGCTCATAAAAAATAGTCAGGATTAGCTATATCTCAGGCGTCCCCAACCTTTTTGAGCTTGCAACATTTTTGACTTTGTAATTTTGATAGAGGATGGTGAGCGATCCCCCAAAACTGCTACTACGGGTGGAGGGGTCAAACCCAAAATGGCTGCCATGGGACATGGAATCAAAGGCAATACCCCACCCCCCATCACATTGTAGAAGGATTGCAGAAGAGGACTAAAAAGAAATGACAGAAAGCCTGAGGGGAGAGGGAGGGAGGAAGAAACCGAGGAATAAAAAGAAGAGGAGCCTGAAGGGGTTCTCGTGAACCTCCAGGGGCTGCAGCAATTACTGCAGCCCTGGAAAACCCTTTCATTTGAATGAGAGCAGCCAGTAACAAACCCTGCTTTATAACGGTCTTGTCTCCCTTCTGCAAAGCACGGTGAATACCACATTGGGAAATCCTGCTATATTACGTTAGCTTTTAATGTAGCAATCTATTACATGGATGCACTAGTTCCCAGGTTGCTTGCTTTTTCTGAAAGACATGAACTAGTGCATTAACACTATAGCTCTTGCTGATTTAAAAAAATCCCCTCAAACCTCTGAAAAACTGATGCTCAGAATCATGGTGATCCCAGGGTGCTGTAAAGAAGGGAAATAGGATGGGTGACCTTGCCCCCACTTTTGCACTGAGGGAAACTCCACCAGGCGGAGAGCAAGGAGAAGCAATGTTGCCCGATTCCCCCTCTTCATAGCACTCCCTTCGCTCCTGCTGCAGTTTGTTCATGGGTGTCCCATGATGCTGAGCAGCTGCTTTCCGAACGTCTTAGCCTCAAGGGGAAGGATGAGGTGGGAATGATCCAGATTCACAGGCACAAGGGATTCTCAGCACCATGTGTTCGTTTCATTTCCTGGGAATTGGGGTGAGTTTCAGGAGAGGAAGGGAGCTGCTGTTTAGGAGTCATTATGAAATCTTAGCACTATTATCACATTTTTATATTAGCAGTCCCACCCCTTCAGTGTAATAGAATGTGGTTTTTTTAATTAAAATAAATCATTTCTGAACACTTTCATTGGCTTTGTCTTTAAGTTAAGGCTGGCTCATACACTCGGTTGCAGCCTCCACATAGCACCCTTGGGTTCCTGCAAGGCAAAGGATAAACATATGAGACTTCCTTACTCTGAATCTGTCTTACCCAGGTCTGTCTATCAAGGCCAGTATTATTTACTCAAGGCCAGTACTATTTACTCAAACTGGCAGCAGCTCTTCAGGATCTCCCATCACCAAATGCCCAATTCTCTTAACTGGAAATGCCAGGATTGAACCTGGAACCTTCTGCATGCAAAGCAGGTACTCTGCCACTGAGCCCTGGCCCCTTCCTGCATGGATGATGGACAGGTCCAAGATACTCACTTTGGAAGCCTCACTAAAACGTATGAACCACACCTTACTTGCAGGGAATTGGTTCTTATTTCCAGAAAAGGAGCTGCCCTACTTCTCAGCTATTCACACTGTCAATCCAGGGGTGTGTATGGTTTTTGCATTAAGCTGAATTTCAATCATAATATAAAATGTCAGACTGTCCACAAGAATCTGATGCAAGAATCTCTGGAGGAAAAGAAACGATGACACCATTTGCTTGTAAAACCACACTAGTTTTTTCAGTGTGGCTTTTGGGTCCACCAGCATCCTTTTGGGTTCATGCCAGGAATGTGAGAAATTTACTTTCAGATGTAATATTTGTTTTGTGGAAGGGAAGACTTTTCTCAGAATAATGCTGGAAAAGAGATTCAGGCCACATTTTGATTGACAGGCTACGAATGCGAGCCAAAACTTGCTGTTAAAGCAGAAGTGGTAACATGATTTGGGCTGAAAGTAGCAGATTTGGGGGGAAGCAAAGGTGATACGATAGAAATGACATTTCCCCAGGTATACTGACTTACCGTGCTGGTATCTCTGCTGAACGGGTTTGTTTGCAGTGCTTCAAAACTCTGCAAAACCTGTTCGGCTAGAGATAACAGTGGTACAAAAGAAATATAGGTCTGTACACTGTGGGTGAACATCATCTCCACCTGCCTGAAAAAGCAATTGTCCTCCACTTTTGGAAGCTGACAAGGCTGTTGGTATTTGATCTGTACAGCAAACTTAGGAGAGCAGAGACAATTAGTTTCTTTAGATCTTACCGTTTCTTCCCAGTGGAGATCAAAGTGGCTTACAACCCTGTTCTCCCTACCTCCATCTTATCCTCACAACAATCCTTTGAGGGAGACCAGGCTAAGAGAGAGTGATCAGTCACCTAGTGAGCTTCTGTGGCAGAGGTGGGATTTGAACCTGGGTGTCCCAGATCCTACTCCGGCACTGATTACTGCACTGCGGGTCTTGTTACTGTCTGTTCTGCATCCCATTTTCTACCTATGTTTGACACATGCCATTTGGCGAGAAAAGTAGACCATATGAAGAATATACAGGTCATCCGTGCTGTTTCTTTTGTGCACTTCCGTTCTTCAGAAATGGGTGGAAGCTGGTTAACACATGCAGAATTTGCATTCTTGAGGGCATTTATTTTAATATCCCACCTTTCAAAGTTACATATATGTGTGTATATATTAGTTATTTTTAAATTCATCTCTATAATCTTGAGGACTAGAAAGTTGTTAGCATTTACATGGCTGTGATGCAGGGTGGGACTACCCCAGATCTTTACAACGTATTCAAGTTTTTCTGTCTGCCCCCTCCACCTTTCCCATCACTTTATAAAACGGGAAGAATAATAAATGTTTTCTCATTCGATGCAAAGGGATCCTTGTGTGTGGGCTTGAAAGGTGAGCCACATCCACTTGCAAATAAGAAGCCTCCCAGCTAGGGCTATCCGTCTCCAGGTGAGGTCCTTCCAGAATTACAATTGATCTCCCAACTATAGACTTCAGTCCCCCTGGAGAAAATGGCAACTTCAGAGGGCAGACCATAGATTCTAGGTGAAATCCCTTCCCAAATTCCCTCCTCCACAGGCACCACCTCAAATCTCCAGGAATTTCCCAGGCTGGAGTTGGCAACTCTCTTCCCAGATCTGGCCCCTCCTTTTCCAGCAAACTGATGAAACAGAGCTGCACCCTATCTGCTCCTGGTGGATCTGGTGACTGAGGGTAAGAGTTGTTGCCTCCATCGTGAACTAGCGTGCTAGAATCTTCTCCCTTCTCTGCCAGGGGGTTTAATCGCAACAGGTTCCTGGCCCTCATTCGTGTGCTGCTTTTTCTGAGTATCAGCTCCACACAGAGACAAAATAGCCACAGAACTTACCAGGGAGAAGAGGGACAAACTTGAGAGAGCTTTCCACTCCCTACCCTGGATGCAATAGGCAAATATGCTTGAGTGGTGTCTATAAAGAAAAGGATGTCCATACCTCTAACGAGGCCAGCAAAGGAGCAGACAAGGAAATTAATAGCAGATTTTTGGCACAGGCCTTGTTCATAATTTATGTTGGATGTGTTTTTTCATGATGCGAGGCTTAAGCTTAAAGCAGAAGTCAGGGATAGAATGTATTATATTAAGGAGGGACCTACAGGAGGAAAAGGTGCAGATGGAGAAGAAAAAGAGAGAGAGTCAGAGAGACTGAGATTGGGCAGGATTTCCTATTGGTGGGGCTGCTCGATTCAGAGTGCCCAAGCATACATGGTGTGACTTCACTACAGACAGCCCAGAAAGTTCCAGAATATCATGCTAACATTTCTGTTGTCTCCTTGAGCAGCATATTGTACTGTCATTGGTAGGCAGCAATTCAGGATTTAGGCTGGAGAGTGAGAACAAAAAGAATGAAACTACAGTGCATGAATAAGGTTGAAGTCTGCTCATTTGAAAAAGGTCTAGTCCTGAAATGCTGAAGTATTAAAGAGAAAAGACCACACAACCCAAAATTTGAGAATTCAAGCTGCCTTCAATTTAACCTGCTCGTGCCTCAGCCCCGTGGCAAGGCCGCTCCATTCCAAGGCCTGGAGAAAATGGCTGTCTTGGAGGGGGGTGGACTCTGTGGCATTATAGCC